>OY992530.1:103321263-104758476 GCA_963921185.1 Dasysyrphus tricinctus
ATCAACCCACCCTATACGCTCTAGCTTTTAGTCACATTTTAAACAAATCACCCTGTATAAACGAAAAACCATGTTTCGTGACCTTTGACCCCGTATGATTAATGTAGTGGAGCCCGAATCGATGGGGAAGTGTCCCAAAGGATTGGGTACGATGTGTCGACTTTTAAAATATCGACTCCATAAGATTGACTTTTAAAATCTCGACAGAAAAAATCTCGACTGGTTAAAAACCCGACAGATCAAAATATAGACACAAATTTGACCGACTTTTTAAAATGTCGATTTTTAAAAATATCGATTCTCAAAATGTCGACAGTGATCGAAATTTTATGAATCGAGATTTCAACAGTCGATATTTTAAGAGTCGACATTTTGATAGTCATTCCCTAAACTATGATCTGTGATCTATCTAACATAAACATTGCATTGTCATAGTTCAATAAATCCCATTTTTTGTAATTTGATTTTTGTTGCCTATATATTTCGATGTCATAATTGCCTCTTTTTCAGGGTCTGTAATGTGTTTTAATATTAATATTAAAAATAAAACATCCAGAACATGAGGTAGTTAAAACGTCGAAATATTTTAATGTAGGTAGGCAACAAAAATACGTTTTATTGAACTTTCTTGAAGCTAAACAAGAGGTAACATAAAATTAATAACTACTTAAATTAGTTAAATATTATAGAAATCAAATTCACATAAGAACTTGTGTCTTAAACATAGTCTTAAATTTTTCACAGCATCAAACAACTGTTAAGAAATCAGACACGAATTTATGATTCTTGAGCTCATAATATTATTCCGTGCAAACATTTAAGGCAGAGCGTTGTTCTTTAGGTTGCTTTCAAATGACCGACAGACAAAATTTCGACAAGTTAAAATTTCGACTGGGTAAAATGTCAATTTATATTTTATATCGACTTTTTTGTGGGAAAAATACCGACAAGTCGATATTTTTCTCGACTTCTATCAGGGCAGTCGACTTTTTGTCAAATCGACATTTCAAACTGTCGACATTTTAATAAGTCGGTAAAAACAAAGTCGGTATTTTGACTTACAGAAAAGTCGATAAAAGTCGATATTTTAACCATTCGACATTTTTTTGTCGGTCATTCGTACGTAACCCGTCCCAAAACCTTTAAATAATTCCCTGCACATATTTTTTTGAACTGTTTTCTAATTTTGCTAGGGGATACCACGCAAGAAAAACTCACACGGTACTGAACCTCAAAATTGGTGTAAATATTTCATTTTATACAGAAACATACAATCCGTAACCCTACCGATTAAACTATCTCGAAAACTGTTACTCTTATGAAAAAAAGGTACTTAACATTTTCTTAGAAAATTTTGATGTGCAAACATCTTAGCGCTCGGTATGGGTAAAAATTGAAAATCGGCTGTAACGGATATGGGCTCACGGTTCCGTTTGGAACCATTTTGTTTGTTGTAGGTAAGTAGGACTCTGCAAACTCGAATAGGTAAGGTAGTTTTCATTTTATACCCAATGGTTTTGGTATTTGCTAAGTGGAGTGAATTCCTTACACCCCGACTCCACAGTAGCTTTGTATATCTAAATATAGATTTAGTTTATATAGATATAGTTTAGATAGTTTATATATATAGTTTATATATAGTTTAGATATACAAAGACAGTAGATAATTTCTCTCAGAATGTTCGTCTTGACATTAAATATCTAATGGAGTCACTCCGTTTCATATCTTGATTGGATGTCAAGATGCAATCATATCTTGACAGAGATATTCGACATAAATTTTGCCAGGTGAAGATTTTGTTGCTTTTTTTTCTAGAAATTTAATTTTTTATTTCATTATTTTGTATCCATATGCTGCTTTTGATGTTAATCTCTGCAATCGCGGGTGGCAATTTTGGTTTGTGATATTAAATGTTATTTGCAATTTCTTGATATGAAATGTCATAACATGATTTGCCAAGTGGCGCATTCTTTTCTGTTTCTCTAGTTGGCTGTGGTTAAAGTGTCAAAAAGAAGTGTTGTTATGTCATATTTAAAAAAGTTACTTTGAGTTACTTTTCATTTAGGAACGACAAAAGCTAACAATATGGCTGATCTGTCAAACAAATTGGGTGAAAAAAGTCGAAATAAATTTGGAATTAAAATTCAAGAAGAAATTGTGAATTCATTATTGAAAAGAACTTTTATCAGCACTTCAAAAATGCATACATTTTTCAAATTAAATTTCATTTAACTTCATTCTAGCACAAAATTGAATATTTAAGCAAAAATATTTCCATTTTTGTTATCATTCATTACTTGCACAAATTTCTTTACTACAAATCGATCAAATCAGATAAAAAAATGTCGCAAAACCTGAAAAAAATTTCCAAACTCACTATCGACGGTAAAATCAATAAAAATAAAAATATATAAGCTTTATATTTTCCCCCAGATCTGATCTGGTTTGTATATATGCATACATGTAATACAAAAACAACACAAAATCCGACCTTGCTTTTGGATTTCGATTTGCAAATTAATTCTGACCATACACCCCTTGTACTTTTTTGCAAAAATGAGTTTTTCCTCTCAGAGGTAGATGGCTTTTTGTGTTGAAGATAGGGAGAAAATAGAGAATAGTGTAGAGAGAAAATACAGAAACAAAAGGATAAACGGGGATCGGATAGGTACATAACACTCTTGTCGCACTGGGATCCTGTTTGTTTTATTATGATAATCTAATCCGGATCAAATCTAGGGGATAATAAAATTAAACTATTACATATTACAAAAATGATATCCATTCCAAACTGAACGATCGAGAAGCAAACAAAAGATAACTCGAAATGAAAACATCGTGATTTCAGCTGCTTTTGACGGATTAACCATTTCAACTCAGTATCAAAGAGATGAGTTGGAAAAATGTACTCAAAGTTACTTTTTGAAACTTTAACTTTGAATCCAGGAACAACTTTGTGACGTCATAAAGTTTTCTCGGAAGGTGTTTTTTGATGGGTAAATTTATTAGGTTTGTTCGATGTCAGCACTGGGGCGCACTGGGTCGCCCTGAACTCGCTCTAATGTGTTTTATGTGACACTTTTTTCACCCCAGTTCATTTGCACTGTGTTCGATGTGTGTTCGGGGCGAGCACTGAACTCGCTCTTACGCACCCCAGGTTTTTTCTCAGGGAAAGAAATCAGAGCTGCGAAATTGAAATCAGCTGTTTGTAAACGTTGAATGTCAAAGGAAAAGGATTATCTTTGCGATTTTTTATGACGATATAAATAATAAATGAGAAATATTTTGTATACTATTTTGTTACTTTTTATTAATTTATATATTAATAAATACAATGCTAAGGAAAATATATGGATATATAGTGCTTGCATAAAGATTTTGAAGCTGCACAAAATAGTTTCCAAGCACCTTAACATTTTTATAATACAAAAGTAACATTGAGGTGTTCGATGTGAAATCAAAACCCGGGCAGCCCCCAGTTTTTTGACATTTGAATGACATTCCCCAGTGCGCCCTGGGGCAGGGAACAGCGAACAAACCTATTATAATTTGTGTCGTGCAACCATTTTGTTTTAGCGCTTGTATTACAGATTCCTAATTTTTGCCATACGTGGTAATGACCCGATCCCTTACCTTTAGGTGAAGACGAATGTTTACACATCTTCCACGCGAGTCCCGGTACTCACACATTTTTTTAAAATTACAATCTAGTTCTCGACATTTTGTCTGTAGGTGTTACCGTTTGGGAGAAAATTCTTAAAAATCGTTGGGGGGGGGGGGGCTTTGACCCCCCGTAATTTCGTTAGCGGCACTCATATCGATGGGGACTTTTTACAGTTTTCTGAGAATGCCATGGGGAGGCTATATACCAAAATTCAGCTTTCTGCCATTTTTTTCCGAAGCGAAAAACTTAAATGACTGGACTATGAAAGGAATGCACAACTATTTCATGGTCCATTTGAATGAACTGTAAATCTAAATATTAAATGTTTTGACTTGTGGTTGTGGTCATAGTCCACAAGTCTCAAAATTAATGTGTTTTTTATTGTTAGTAATCAGAACATAAGCCGTTTGATCCATATTAGTTAAGTAATTAATGATTAAATCAAAATAAAAAAGGTTCTATAGAAGTAACCGATTATTTAAAGAATGAATTTGATTGAATTGTTGTGATAGTGGGTAGATTTTACTTAAATCACTTCCTCTAACTAAAAATAACCAAATCCCAAAATTTCATCTAAATCGTTGGATTCAGGAAAACCAAAAATGAAAAACTTAAAAGGAAATTTTATTTTTAATCCTGTCACGAATCTTATTTTTGGATCTCTTAAAATAAAATTCGTTATCACGATCGAATCTAATTTGCTGAGATCTATACAATATGGTTCAATCCCGAATTTACCACGCAGGAAGTATTGAAGATCAATTCACGATCGGTTAAAATTTAAAAAAAAAATATATAAAAAACATTTTCAAAAGGGTATCCAAAAACATGTCAACTTCTATCACCTGTGTCAATTGACACAGGTGATAGCTGAGATAGCATTTCAACAGCAAAAAATATTTTTAAAATAGGTTTTTCAAAAATATGTCAACAATCTGCAACTTTGTTGTTCCTTGAGTAATTTAAATGAAATTGAAGCAGGTAATAGCTGCATTATTCAGGTTAATTGAATTCTGTATACTTAATACAACAAAACTCTCAAAACCCTTTTAGAAACTTCAGGAAAACTAACTGGGATATTTTTCATGGGGAAGTAGAGAATGAAATCAAATTGCTTAATACCAATGCAATTGATAATCCTGAGAACTTAGACAAAGCTGCCGAGAAATTCACAGAAATACTCAGCAATGCTTTTGTCAAAGGATGTCCATTAAAACCAGGTAAAAAAGGCAACAAAAAACCACCTTGGTGGACAATAGAACTGGGCGACATTAGGAAAGAAACGAGGCGACTTTTCAATGTCGCCAAGCGCACCAGATCAGACATCGACTGGGAGATCTACAAATCCAGTCAAAGAAAATTCAAAGCTGAAACACAGCGAGCGAAACGCAGCTCGTGGAGAACCTTCTGCGATGAAATAGAAGGCACCAATGAATCAGCTAGACTAAGAAAAATTCTCTCCAAAGAGCCATGTACCTTAGGTAGTCCTGTGAAGTTAGCAAAAAAATTGTTTAAAATTAAATAAAAAATGAGAGTTCCCGGTAGCAAACAAAGAGTTCTAGAGTTCCTCATACTTTTTTTTAATAGTTCTGGCGAATGGAGTGTTAAAATTAAAAAAAAAGTTTTTTGTGCTAACTTCACGCAGCAAGGACTTTTTTGAGAAAAAGAGTTCTGAGCATGTTTTTCACCTTAAAATCCAGAGTCCTGGAGTTCCTGATGGGTTTTAGAAAGAGTTCTACAAAATTGGAAAAGTTAGGGCAATTTAAGGTGCCCATTGACTTAGAACCAAAAATTTTCAAAATCCACAAAAATCGAAAAAAAGGAGTTCTGATTAGAGTTCCCGATAGCAAACAAAGAGTTCTGAACATTTTGTTAATAACTTTTTTTTCTAAAACTAATTTTTCAGAAGTTATTCGCAAATTTAGGTGCCCATTGACTTAGAACCAAAAATTTTCAAAATCCACAAAAATTGAAAAAAAGGAGTTCTGATTAGAGTTCCCGATAGCAAACAAAGAGTTCTGAACATTTTGTTAACAACTTTTTTTTCTAAAACTAATTTTTCAAAAGTTATTCGCAAATTTAGGTGCCCATTGACTTAGAACCAAAAATTTTCAAAATTCACAAAAATCGAAAAAAAGGAGTTCTGATTAGAGTTCCCGATAGCAAACAAAGAGTTCTGAACATTTTGTTAACAACTTTTTTTTCTAAAACTAATTTTTCAAAAGTTATTCGCAAATTTAGATGCCCATTGACTTAGAACCAACAATTTTCAAAATCCACAAAAATCGAAAAAAAGGAGTTCTGATTAGAGTTCCCGATAGCAAACAAGGAGCTCTGAACATTTTGTTAACAACTTTTTTTTCTAAACCTAATTTTCAAAAGTTATTCGCAAATTTAGGTGCCCATTGACTTAGAACCAAAAATTTTCAAAATCTACAAAAATCGAAAAAAAGGAGTTCTGATTAGAGTTCCCGATAGCAAACAAAGAGTTCTGAACATTTTGTTAACAACTTTTTTTTTTTAAACTAATTTTTCAGAAGTTATTCGCAAATTTAGGTGCCCATTGACTTAGAACCAAAAATTTTCAAAATCCACAAAAATTGAAAGAAAGGAGTTCTGATTAGAGTTCCCGATAGCAAATAAAGAGTTCTGAATATTTTGTTAACAACTTTTTTTTCTAAAACTAATTTTTCAAAAGTTTTTCGCAAATTTAGGTGCCCATTGACTTAGAACCAAAAATTTTCAAAATCCACAAAAATTGAAAAAAAGGAGTTCTGATTAGAGTTCCCGATAGGAAACAAAGAGTTCTGAACATTTTGTTAATAACTTTTTTTTTCTAAAACTAATTTTTCAGAAGTTATTCGCAAGAAGAAGAAGAACTGGAAGATCTGGCACAGGTCTCAATGGCAAACATGAGAAAATTCATAGAAAGCACAGGCTGGTTCGCAAACGATCCAGTCTATGTGAACCATTAGTTTGGGTGCATCTCTGCCTTCTTTTTTAAAGGGATCACAATGGACCAATAGGCCCCCGTGTACGCAACAGCCTCTGTGCTGTGCACGCCCCTCTTAACCTAACCTAACCTAAGGATATCCTATTTGAAAATTTTGTTAAAAAAACACTCTTGTAACTTAACATAATTTTAGATGACTAGTGCATTGGGATCTGTCACGCTGGAAGTCTTGCAATCGAATATTAGCTTATTCCACCCGCCATCTTCGAGGGATTAAATCAATTATATCTGGCTACAGTCTTAGTTTTAGAAAAAAAAGTTGTTAACAAAATGTTCAGAACTCTTTGTTTGCTATCGGGAACTCTAATCAGAACTCCTTTTTTTCGATTTTTGTGGATTTTGAAAATTTTTGGTTCTAAGTCAATGGGCATCTAAATTTGCGAATAACTTTTGAAAAATTAGTTTTAGAAAAAAAAGTTATTAACAAAATTTTCAGAACTCCTTGTTTGCTATCGGGAACTCTAATCAGAACTCCTTTTTTTCGATTTTTGTGGATTTTGAAAATTTTTGGTTCTAAGTCAATGGGCACCTAAATTTGCGAATAACTTTTGAAAAATTAGTGTTAGAAAAAAAGTTGTTAACAAAATGTTCAGAACTCTTTGTTTTCTATCGGGAACTCTAATCAGAACTCCTTTTTTTCGATTTTTGTGGATTTTGAAAATTTTTGGTTCTAAGTCAATGGGCACCTTAAATTGCCCTAACTTTTCCAATTTTGTAGAACTCTTTCTAAAACCCATCAGGAACTCCAGAACTCTTGATTTTAAGGTGAAAAACATGCTCAGAACTCTTTTTCTCAAAAAAGTCCTTGCTGCGTGAAGTTAGCACAAAAAACTTTTTTTTTAATTTTAACACTCCATTCGCCAGAACTATTAAAAAAAAGTATGAGGAACTCTAGAACTCTTTGTTTGCTACCGGGAACTCTCATTTTTTATTTAATTTTAAACAATTTTTTTGCTAACTTCACAGGACTACCTTAGGTTCCTTAAAAGAACCAAGTGGTCGCTGGACAGAATCATGCAGTGAAACTCTATAACTCTTAGTTAATGCTCACTTTCCCGGGTGTAGCTCTAACCCAAGCTATAACCGGGAAACTGAGATATTTACAGAGCACAGAACCAGGGTTGTCAGATGTGGCGATTTGTCGCCAAACAGGCGATATGAAATTTGATTTGGCGACACGAAAATCGGTTTGGCGATGTACCTTAAAAAAGGCGATATTTTTAGGTTTTGGCGATTTTAATTTTTTTAATCAAAGTCGTAATTTCTTCGATCAAAAGGTAAAACTCACGGAGTACAGAAAATATATTAAAGTAAATGAGAATGCAATTAATTTTTTAATCCAAAAGGTCTCATTTTGCAAGGTTTTTACTAACACATTGAAATATATGCCCAGGAACTTTATTTCAAAATTTTGCGGAACGGGACTTCAGCTTCAAAAAATTCTTTTCAACCTAATTTCAAAAGTATATTTTAATAAATTGTGAGTAGTTTTACCTTTTAAACGAAGACGACATTGTTTCTTTTTTTCTGATCTTCACTTAACGCTGTGGCTCCATTGGCAATTTTTGAGACAATTGCAATTGGAATAGGAATGGCAATTATTTGCTTGGGTGGGCATTTTCATTGCCAGGCAATTTCAATTGAAAAATGTGTGTATAGAAATATTTGACTGCAAATGCAGTCAAATACTGTTTAAATCCCCTGTTTTTAATAAAATTTAATTTTAATTCACTATATTTTGTCATGTGCGTTGTCATATTCTACGATTTAATTAATTAAATATTGCCAATGGAGCCGCTGGGTAAACCTCGCATCTTTTTTATTGGTCTGCTAAAATTTAGGCATCAAAATACTAAATCTCATCGCACTCAAAACTGAACATCGATTCTTTCCCATCACTCAAATAATTTTATAACATTTTTGTGATTTTTTAATTTGGTCATTTATAAAGTGGAAAATTTTAAATTTGGCGATTTTTTGGCGATTTATATTTTACCTTTGGCGATTCCACTTTTTTAAACCTGACAACCCTGCACAGAACGCCGTCGGACATTGTAACGGAAGACAAGATTAAATGGGCAATAAACTCTTTCTCCCCTTACAAATCCCCGGGACTAGATGGCATCTTTCCAATGATGTTACAAAAAAGTGAAAACCTCATTACTTCACACCTGAAAAACATATTCTCAAGTTGCCTCAGATGGGGATATGTACCTCAAGCATGGCGTGAAGTCAAGGTTGTATTTATCCCGAAGGCTGATAAACCCAGCCACACGGAAGCTAAAGACTATAGACCAATCAGTCTCACGTCGTTTACTCTTAAAACTTTCGAGAGATTGTTGGACATCTATATTCGCAGCTCACTGAACCCGGAGGTGATTTCTCCAATGCAGCATGCCTATACGAAAGGCAAAAGCGTAGAAACTGCACTTCACTGTGTTGTTAATACAATTGAAAAAACTCTAAAAGACAAGGAATACACTCTTGCTGCCTTTCTAGATATTGAAGGAGCTTTCAATAATGTGGAAAACAATGCAGTTAAGAGAGCCCTTGTAGAGCTGAATATAGAAAACTCATTTATAAATTGGACTATGTGCATGTTAAAAAACAGGCATATTAATACAGAACTTGGAGAATCACGTTTAATAGTATCCACATCCCGAGGAACACCCCAGGGAGGGGTGCTTTCTCCGCTTCTTTGGATACTAGTTATGAACGAAATTCTTGTGAAATTAAAATAAAGTGGAGTCAAAGTAGTAGCTTATGCAGATGACCTAGTACTACTTGCGACAGGTAAATTCCTACCACTATTAGTGAACAAATAGAATATGCCCTGTCAAAGGTCAACACATGGGCAATGAAATGTGGTCTAATGGTCAATCCATCGAAAACTGAATTGGTTCTCTTCACTAACAGAAGAAAAATACCAATGTTTAGATTACCATCAATTGCAGGGACTCCACTCAAAATCTTGGATAAGGCGAAATACTTGGGTGTGATCCTTGATAAGAAACTGAACTGGAGTCTCAACACTAAAGAGAGCAAAGAAAGATATGGTTGCGTTCTATTCCTGCAACAGGATCTTTGGAAAATCCTGGGGACACAATCCAAAAATTATAAGGTGGATGTACACGGCAATAGTTAGACCGATACTTACCTACGGTAATTTAGTTTGGTGGAACGCGACTGAGAAAGCAACAAACCTGAAAACCTTGACAAAAGTTCAAAGATTAGCATGCGTAGGTATTTCGGGGGCGTTGAAAACCACTCCCACAGCGGGACTGGAAGCGATACTCAACTTGAGATCCCTAGATCTATTCGTGCAAGAATCTGCAGCATACAGTGCCCTGCGCTTAAGCCAGACTAAATGCTGGAAGCAAAGCACATCAGGCCATACTCAGAATCTGCAGAGATATGTGGGAAATAATCTTTGCACAGACTCCACAACACCCCATTTAAACTTCAACAGACCCTTCACTACCTCTTTTCCTAATAGAGAGGAGTGGGAAAACAACCAACCTTTCAGTAATGCATCTACGATAACTGTCTTCACTGATGGTTCGAAGATGGACACTGGAGTTGGTGCAGGAATTTTCTTGGAAGCTCTGGGACTAGCTAGCTCTTTCAGACTTCCGGACTTTTGCAATGTCTTCCAAACCGAGGTCTTGGCAGTGACAAAAGCAGCTATGCAAAATATCAATGATGGCGATACCACAACTGATATCACCCTCTTTATTGATAGCCAAAGCAGCAATAAAAGCAATTTCTGCCACCGAGATACATTCGAAGCTTGTGACTTGCTGTCGCGAAGAGCTTAGGGTTCTTGGTATGCAGCATAACATTAGACTCTGCTGGGTTCCCGGTCACAGTGATGTACAGGGAAACGAGAGAGCTGATGAGCTGGCAAGAACGGGTTCGTCGCTTGATTCAAGTCAAGCCGAAGAAAATATCAAAGTACCAACCTGTAGCATCAAACAGGAAATTGGTAACAAAATATTAGAAATAACCAATGAAAGATGGAATCTGCTTGAAACATGCGCCACAACTAGAAGGTTATGGTCAAATTTCAATAAGCAGAGAACAGGCAAAATTATGCAAATGAACAAGAAACATCTCCGTTCCCTTGTCAGCATAATCACCGGACACAACCTACTGAGATACCATAAAAAGAAAATGAGGCTCAGTACTGACGACCTTTGCAGTGGGTGCAGCGATGAAGAAGCACATGAGGATACCTTACACTTCCTTTGCCACTGCCCCAGCACTCTGTCATTTAAGAAAGAAACATCTAGGAAATCATTTCTATGACGACCTAGAGGAACTTTCTGGAACTTCGGCTAATAGCCTTCTGAATTTCATCAACGCCTCTAAATGGCTTGATTGCTAACAGAACATATAGGTTTTTACATTAAGTGGAATACAATTTCCTAGGGTATCACAACGGATCTACATAGATCTAAGTGTGACGGTAACGAGATTAACTGTCAGCCCTTCTGCCTAACCTAACCTAGCTGCAATAAAATTATAACAAAAAAAATATTTTCAAAACATGGTGTTTCAAAAAAGTGTCAATACCTATTTATATTTTGCAGCTTCACTGTTCCTTGAGCGATTTCAATGAACCACACTGGTAGGCGCTGACATAAATGACGGTCCACACTATGCCGATCAACATTGTTGGTTAACATTATCGATCAACATGCTAGTGTGTACGTGAAAAACTTTCGTAGCAAACATTTGGGTGGTTTTCTGATCGATCCGTCAGGATCCAACCTATGGGTTCAGGGTTTGAATCCTGGTGGTACCCAACTTTTCTTTATTTTTTCTTGTAAACAATAAAGTTAAAACGATATTATTAACATTCAATACATATTCACAACAAATATAGCATTTTTCATCTACTAAAAATGTAATTAATAACGACCAAAACCAATTAATTATGTTCATGAAATTAAAACCCTACAAATGTTTTTAATAAAATGAAATTTGTTGAACAACTTCGTCGATTGCTATCCATTTGAATCGGGTTACGTTCGGGTCAACAAATGTTGATGGGCTTTGTCGATCAACACGTCTACACTTACTCAACACTGTTGATCAACGATGTTGATCTATACAATTCGACATAACGTGGACGCGGCTTAACATTAGAAAAGAAGAAATTATTTTCAACAGAGTGTTTCAAAAAAATTTCAATATTTTGCAACTTCGTTTTTCCTCGATCGAAAACAATTTTGTCTCCTTTAATTCTATATCACCCATCACCTGTGTCAATTTGATTGAAATCACTCAAGGAAAAACTAAGTTGCAAAATATTGACATTTTTTTGAAACACCCTGTTTTGATATAATTTTTCTTTTTTAGTTCTGTCTCAGCTATCACTTGTGTCAATTTCATTGAAATAGCTCAAGGAACAACGAAGTTGCATTATGTTGACATATTTTTGAAACACCCTGTATTGAAATAATTTTTTTCTTTTTTAATTATGTCTCAGCTATCACATTTGTCAACTTCATTGAAATCGCCAAACGACCAACGAAGTTTCAAAAATGTTGTAGTTTTTTTGAAACACCCTGTTTTAAAATTATTTTTTTCTTTTTGTACGAACTATATTTAGACGATTTACGTGTTTCTTAATCATACACGGTTAAAAATGATGGGGTACTTTTTAATATTTTCTGGGTTACATATGTTCATATATGACAACACCATAATTGAAATCTAATACTTGGCAAACATTAAAATTTTGAAGTTAATTTAAAATATATTAAAGCTTAATAATATCAGATATTACAAGAGAATACGAAATCTGTAATCTTTTTGTGATTACAATTAAAAATTTTAATAGGTACTTATCTATAAGAATTTAATGCAAAGTTATCAGAAAATTTCTTTAATATTTACGAAATATTAAAAAGTAATACTGTCTTTATTGAAAACGGCTGTAATACAAAGGCTGTATTAAAAAATACCCCAGAATTTTTAACCGTGTAAGACAAATATTTAACTTGCTCAAATGACTTTATTTTCCCCCATTTCTACAAAAACAATCTCAAAAAATAAATCACTTCACAGAGTGCATGGACACTTGATGATGAAAGATTCTTTCTAAAGATCTTTTCAGATCCTTATCGTGTGAGAACTATGTATATACTACCTGAATTTTATTTTCCCGATATCTCACGAGCGAGAGATTCAGGAAACAAAATATAAAGTTTGTTCGTGAGAGAACTAAACATTTTATTGATCGAAAATTTTATCGCTCGCGAACTATATTTTTATGGTTCGTCAAAAGATCGATTAAGAATGATAAAAATCCATATCATATGATTCACGAATGATATTTTACGAACTCTGGCCTAAAACTTCTCTCTGCTAATGGGAAAAATTGTGAAAGTTTCGTCCATATCGTTGGAATTGATTCCGAGAAACCAATAACATTACTTGTTTTTACTTGCGATATATACATAGGTACTATATATGGCAAGTTATGCATTCGTAAAAAATTGAACTCGAGATTTTGATCAGAACCGTCATTACGATGATTAGTCCAGTAAATAGAGAGGTTTTACCCTACAAAAGGTCGGGTAGTTCTAAATTTTTGATATGTTATATGGTATGGTTGGTAGATGAAAATTCCAAAATTCCACAACCACGCCCCCTCCACCCCCTTCAAAATCCTGGAAAAACTACAAAAAATCGGCACTTTTTTCAGTTTTTTGCTTATAACTTCTTTCCGGTATATATTTTCGGAAAAAAATTTGACAGACATTTGTAGACAATAAAATTTCCTACAAATATGTCTCGGAAAGTATTTTTGTACAACCACTAAAAACGGCGCTATGGAGCTCCCAAAAAAGGCTAAAATTTCGTATTTTGTAAGATTTTCAGTTTCTTCCCTCTTTACAGCACAATAGCTCCTTAACCGTCAAGTTTAGGGCAAAATTTTTCATAATCAATCTTGTAGATAATTTATTTAGCTATCAATTTCATGTAACTACAGTCGACGCACTCTAAGTCGAACTCCCTCTACATAGAATTTCCATCTAACAAGAATTGTTTACCATGTTTATTGTATACTCCTCTCAAATTTCGAAACTTATTTATTTCTCTCTAAATCGAATTTTGCAAAACTCTCTCTAACTCGAAATAATTTTGATATCTCGTGAGAGTTCGACTTAGAGGGAGTTGACTGTATTTTCATATTGTGACCAATACAATCGGTAAATCTATGCATATTTTGTCCACGGTGCTTGTATAGCGAGCAAGTCTTGTCATCCATCTTACTCATTGGAGTAAGAATTGTAGGTAGTTATGATAAAGGACATTAAAATTTAAACGAATGCCAGTAAGAGATCAAAAATCTAAGCTCTGAGGAAAATTCTGGAAATTACCAATGAACTTCAAGTTGAGACACAAGGTTTCTGCATTGGCTTCAAGGCCGCTTACCTATGGTATAGAGAGCTCTATATGCGAGCTCGGGATCTCGAGAAAAAAAAGATCCAGCTGTATCTCGTGACATTATAAAACAAAAGGTGCAATATGCCAATTGCAATGTGCAACTAGAGAATAGCTTCTCCGAACTGTTCAAAACATGCACTCGGCGAGGAAATGCTATAACATTTTTGTCTTTTTGAATCTCTTTCTGGAACAGATAATGAATAGATCAGCTGTTAATATAGAATGCCCTATCTTGTGTTCCATTGTGTCTTTATAGAGTTCTTCATGGTGATAGAAGAACAGGTGAAATAGATTGACGTAGAATGGGTAAAAGTCCAACTAACTGCTGTCAAGAAAAAATCATTACATACACTACTCAACAATATTAAAGGAACAAATTTTTTTTCAATTTTTGTTAGCGTTTTTTGAAGAGCTGTATCTTTGTGACGAGTGGTCGTATTGAGTTGAAATAAAAAGCATTTTACAGATTTATGTTTTTTGTTTCGAGATTTGTCTGCAAACAAATTTTTTTGAAGTACCGTTATTGCGTTATTGCAAAAAATGAGACGAGACAACTAAATTATTTTTTTTTATTTTTTTTGAATGTCCTCATTTCTATGGATAATTTTTTTTGAGTCAATTAAATGTCATGATCAGATACCTTGTTTATTCAGCTTCAATTCAATTTTTTTGTTGTTGTCGTACGATTTTTTTGACATGGTTTATCTGACTTTGAATGAAAAAAGATACTTTTAGCCTTGATTACCAATATCTCAGCAAATAATGACGTTATAAAAATTTCAAAGACAGTTTTGGAAATTTGAAAAAGCGTTTTACAAGATTTTTTTATGATTTTGTAGAAATTATTTTTTTTTACCGTTCACCGTTAGTTTAAGAAAAGTACTAAAAACTGACGTTTTGTGGTCTTTTCGTAAATCTTTTTTTTTCGTTGCAAATATTGATTGCATGGCTTGCGTTGGTATGCAAATTTATAGACTTTTAAATCATCAATATTCTTGTAAATTTTCAAATTGATTCATCGAACAGTTTTTCCTCACCAAAACTTCAAAGTCTTACAAACCAGGTAAAGGAACAAATTGTGTTATTCCTAAACAGTGCGTAGTCGTCATCAAAATGACAAGAAAACCGCAATTCCAGTGGATTTTTTTCACAGTTTTGCATTAGTTAGATATTTTTTTGAATTGAAATGAAATAAAAAGTACATTTTTCCAAAAAAAAAACTTAAAAAAAAATCAAGTTTTTTTGTTTGAAAAATTTTTGAAATTATTTTTTTTTTTTTTGGAAAAATGTACTTTTTATTTCATTTCAATTCAAAAAATATATCTAACTAATGCAAAACTGTGAAAAAAATCCACTGGAATTGCGGTTTTCTTGTCATTTTGATGACGACTACGCACTGTTTAGGAATAACACAATTTGTTCCTTTACCTGGTTTGTAAGACTTTGAAGTTTTGGTGAGGAAAAACTGTTCGATGAATCAATTTGAAAATTTACAAGAATATTGATGATTTAAAAGTCTATAAATTTGCATAATAACGCAAGCCATGCAATCAATATTTGCAACGAAAAAAAAAGATTTACGAAAAGACCACAAAACGTCAGTTTTTAGTACTTTTTTTAAACTAACGGTGAACGGTAAAAAAAAATAATTTCTACAAAATCATAAAAAAATCTTGTAAAACGCTTTTTCAAATTTCCAAAACTGTCTTTGAAATTTTTATAACGTCATTATTTGCTGAGATATTGGTAATCAAGGCTAAAAGTATCTTTTTTCATTCAAAGTCAGATAAACCATGTCAAAAAAATCGTACGACAACAACAAAAAAATTGAATTGAAGCTGAATAAACAAGGTATCTGATCATGACATTTAATTGACTCAAAAAAAATTATCCATAGAAATGAGGACATTCAAAAAAAATAAAAAAAAAATAATTTAGTTGTCTCGTCTCATTTTTTGCAATAACGCAATAACGGTACTTCAAAAAAATTTGTTTGCAAACAAATCTCGAAACAAAAAACATAAAGCTGTAAAATGCTTTTTACTTCAACTCAATACGACCACTCGTCACAAAGATACAGCTCTTCAAAAAACGCTAACAAAAATTGAATAAAAATTTGTTCCTTTAATATTGTTGAGTAGTGTATGTTAACAACCTAGGCCAAAACATCACTTTATTAGCAGCAGCTTCGAAGTAGTTTAGAATTTCATTTACCTTGGAGTCAATACTCGTATTACCCTACGGATGACACCTATGCGTATATTCAACGAAAAAATACTTTTGGAAACCACTGCTATTAATCAGTATGTCAAACAATAACGTTCAACACTCTTCTTACGCTCAAGACACTCCTTCTCTCGGTAAAGCGTAGTACGCAGATCGAGCTAAAAATTCTCTCCAAAATTTAGCCAAGCTAAAATTTAGCCAAACATTTTACCCGAGAAGTACGCAGAGCCAGCTATAAATCAAATTTTCGTTTCTTACTGTACAGCTGTTATTTGTCAAAACTTAGCGCGTGTAATAATTGTTCGGCACATTAATTCTCGAGCTAAATTTTGACAGGTTCTTTTATTTGTTAGATTTGTGTGAAAATAACTTTATGGAAATCAAAACTGAGAACGAAAAATATTCAAGGACAAACGATTTATCAATGCCAAAGGGAAAAATCTATTTTATTTGATTAGGTTCACTTGAAATATTGAAATAAAATTCTATGAAATTATTGAATAAAATGTCTTTTCAGAGAACAGCTGTTTTCTTTGATGTTATCTCCACAAAAATCTTATGTCAAAATTTAGCTTGGATATTAGGTGGTGTTTGGAGAGAAATGTGGGAGCGAAATTTTAACTCGATCTGCGTACTAGGCTTAAGATGAAAATCAGAAATGAAAACTGATACTGGACTCTTTTGCAAGTATTAATCGTAATATTCGATGGATTTTTGGAGGAGAAGGCACAAATGTGAGTTCAATGAGCTGTTCAAAGACAAAGTAGTCCAAAAAGTCAAAATACATCGACTTGGCTGAGCTAGATTGTGCGAATGGGAAACAATGCTCCAGCCTTTTGAGTTTCTGAATCCCATGTTGAGGGCAATAAAGAAGAGGGTAAGCCATCACCAGAGCACTTGTGGTCTCGGCCCTTCATCGGTCATCTGAACAACACCCGAATTTTTATAATTTTTTCCGAAAATATTATGTTTTAAGAAAGTGGGGTGGCAGTGGGTGGAAAATAATTGTATTGGTTTTTTATCTGATCAATTATCATATCTATACATTTCATCAAAACTGGTACCAATAGTGGTTTAGTTTTTATGGAATTTTGTGCACTACCTCAAAAAATAGCGGCTAAGACACCTGGTTCAGAATATCGTGATGTCTGTCCAAGTTTTCTGACTCTCCTATGTATACTTCAATCGATTCTGCTGGTAAGAAAAATTGGTAATAAAATTTCTATGGGACTCCAGTACGCTGTTTAAAACAGACAGAAAAGAAAGTGAGTTCATTAAAACGTTTAAATAAAAAACACTTTCTCAAAATTCACCCGATTCCCGATTGTATTGGTCACAAAATGAAAATACAGTCGACTCCCTCTAAGTCAAACTCTCACGAGATATCAAAATTATTTCGAGTTAGAGAGTTGTGCAAAAATTCGATTTAGAGAGAAATAAATAAGTTTCGAAATTTGAGAGGAGTATACAATAAACATGGTAAAAAAATTCTTGTTAGATGGAAATTCGACTTAGAGGGAGCTCGACTTAGAGTGCGTCGACTGTAGTTACATGAAATTGGTAGCTAAATAAATTATCTACAAGATTGATTATGAAAAATTTTGCCCTAAACTTGACGGTTAAGGAGTTATTGTGCTGTAAAGAGGGAAGAAACTGAAAATCTTACAAAATACGAAATTTTATCCTTTTTTTGGGAGCTCCATAGCGCCGTTTGTAATGGTTGTACAAAAATACTTTCCGAGACATATTTGTAGGAAATTATATTGTCTACAAATATCTGTCAAATTTTTTTCCGAAAATATATACCGGAAAGAAGTTATAAGCAAAAAACTGAGAAAAAACCCGATTTTTTTTAGTTTTCCAGGATTTTGAAGGGGGTGGAGGGGGCGTGGTTGTGGAATTTTGGAATTTTCATCTACCAACCATACCATATAACATATCAAAAACTTAGAACTACCCGACCTTTTGTAGGGTAACCCTCCCTTTTTTACCTCTATTTACTGGACTAGATAGGGAAGACGAAAGAAGAGGGTCTTACAATTATTCTGTCTGTCCGTCTGTCTGTCTGGTCAGCTACAGCCCAAATGGCTTGCTTGATTTTCATAAGACTTGGTACATAGTGGTTTTTGGTGATTCTGCCACCCATTTTCTTTTCATTCTTTTTAAAAATAACGGTACCTACCAAAAATTTTTTTTTGCAATTTTACTTAATCCTTATTTTTCTCTAAAACGGCTCCACAACTTTTCTTAAGAAAATTCAATAATTTCTTTTAGTAAAGGATAACTTTGGATAGGAGACCATTTTTCAAAATACTATGGTTATAATGGTACCTCCCAAAGAACCTTTTTTTTATTTTCTATTTTCTTCAAAATGGTATTTCTGATTTCAATAATTTTTTATACAGAAGCTTTAAAGAAATATAAAAAGTTTTCTTTATCAAAATTTTTGGATCTTTAATAAATGTTCTTTTTTTTTTTTTGAAAATCAAATATTTTTATAACTACGTAGTTAATTTTTATGAATTTTGGTATATAAAGGTTTTTTTAACACGTTTTAAAATATTTCTAAACAAATTTACTTTGAAAAAATAACGGTACCTTCCATACAAAATTAATGTAACAAATGTTAAAAAACCGTAAAGGAAAATAATTTCTTTCTCAAAAACAGCTCCTATTATTTTAACTAAACTTTTTGAATACTCTCAAATAAGTGCGATTTACTTCCAAAAATTATAAAAAATTACACTTAAGCCTAGTACGCTGCTGATGCGAAACGAAAAATCCCATACAAAAATGACATAACAAAATCATAAACGAAAAATTTAGTTTTACTTTTCGTTCTGCAGTACGCTGTTCGATGAACGAAATTGAAAATTGTTGCATATTTTTCGGAGAAGTCTACACTCCTTTTTTCGCACAACAAGCAGCGTTCTAGACTTAAAGCCTAGTTGGTCTCCAATAAGACAACGAAGTGCTTACGAAAACGCAGCGAAAAAATATTCATTGACAGTTACACCAATTCAAAAATTCAAATCAAATCCAACTGAAAAAAAAGAACACACAGAGCCACGCTGGAAGCAAAGAAACAACAAAAATACACACGAAAAAACACAAATGTCATTTTTCAGCACACAATAAATGGCGTGGGTAATTAATTGTGTGCGAAAAAAGAGTGTAGACTTCTCTGAAAAATATGCAACAATTTTCAATTTCGTTTATCGAACAGCGTACTGCAGAACGAAAAGTAAAACTAAATTTTTCGTTTATGATTTCGTTGTGTCATTTTTGTATGGGATTTTTCGTTTCGCATCAGCAGCGTACTAGGCTTAAGTATTAAATGCAACTTATTTCGTCAATTTTCTTTGGCTACTAGCTATAGAATTCAATTTAAAAACAAAAAAAAAACTTTTCCTTGAAATGGCAACACTAATCCAACATCTTGCTTCCATTGAAGATGATGGATAATGTTCATGCTGGATGCTGGCCACTAGACAGCAATATAGAGCCTTTTGTTGAAACGAGAAATGAGAAATTACTTTATTTTTCGCGCAAATATAGAACGCGAGATTATAAATGCCATAGAGTGTGATAGGTTGGACAAAAAAAAGCACATATACATGCATAGGATAAAGTATACCATCCGGCCAGAGCCCGGGACAAAGGGAACTTTGTTAAGATGGCATGAAGGAGCTGCTGTTCTGTTCACTCAATTTATTTATTATTCTATTTTTGTTTTCCTTTTGTATATTTTTAAAAAGTTTTTATTTATTTTGTTTTGTGTTTCCTTTATGAGCACCATTAGCCAGCTTTTGATTCCTCTTTTTTGTTGTTGTTGTTATTAAGATTAAAGTAATCTACACTGAGAATGTGTTTTCGAAATGGAACGAGTTTTCTTTAACAAGTTTTTTTAGTCTTCGTACGAAAGAAAAGATAGTTAAGGAATGACCTGGAAAATATTGTTTAAATCTTGATGATGTTCAAGGTTATTTGATCTTCGGCCGGGAGGCAACTTTTGTTGTTAATGGTATCCAGTCAATGGTAATGGTAAGTAGCTTAAGCAATTTCTGAAATCCATCTATCCACAAGTGGCACTTGCATCCAGGAAACTGGAAGGCTTTCAGTTCTCTATAGCTATACATAGGTGCATCACAGACCAATTTTTACGTCTGCAAAGTTATCATGCCGATTTACAACTAAACCAATTAAAACAGCACAGGAAATTGTCGTTGTTCTTGTTCATAGCTCATTATTTAGATAATTTTGTTCCCATCATCATTTTGTTGTAAAGCCTAGTACCATTGGATAAATATAAATAGGAGTGACACCGCATTACTCAAAGCGATACTAGAAGGTTTTGGCCAATAGAAACAAATAAATAGAAATTATGAAACTTTTGCGTACGTAAACCAATTCTCAAAGGGATATTTATTTATTTAATATTTCCTTTATTACTGGTTTCCATGACGATTATGGGTCAATTTATTATTTTGTATTTAAATTTTGTATTTTAAATTTTTGAACAATTTGTGTTATAAGGTATGGTAGTATTGGTTGATTTTGTTTTTTTTTGTTGCCATGACTATGATTTTTCAAGCTAAGCAGAAGATTTTATTTTTCTTATTGAAATATAGAACAAAATTATTTGAGGATAGTCTTATTATTATTTCATAATGTGTTTAGATACAAAAAAAAATATATGTGGGAAGCTAAGAGACTTGTTGATTTTGATTATTTATGTAGGGTGGGGAAAAATGAACATTTAGTTTCTTGTATAATTTCTGTGAAAAATAGTTTTTGCTCTCAGATTTTAATTTAGGGATGTAGCTACATACATACATATTTACTGGCTCAGTAGAGTAAGTTATATTTTAAACAAGACAAACACTTTGTTTTTGAAATCGTTAGGTCACTTTCCGGAAGCTAAAGTGCGTGGCTTCAACCATGAGAAGTGCAACAGGTCTATTGCTAGGACATTAATTATAACATCTTGCTCAGAAGCTCTGATTGATGTCTTTAACGTCATAATCTTTCTCCTCTGTAGGAGCATCCACGCATATAAAGCTTTAGTTGGTGAATTCAGACTTGAAGTGATTTGTCATGAAGCATCGACAGATCCACACCTAGATAGACGTTGTTTTTGGTCTTGATAACAGTCGATACAATGTGTTCAGAGATTAGTCTTTGTTGCAAAAATCATAACACTTAAGGATATCCTATTTGTTTCTGCTTAGATAAAATTTTGTTAAAAAAACACTCATGCAACTTAACATCATAATTTAAAATGGCTAGTGCATTGGGATCTGTCACGCTGGAAGACTTGCAATCGAATATAAGCTTATTCCACCCGCCATTTTCGAGGGATTATATCAATTATATCCAGCTAGTCAGCAGAAAATCGTAGGCGTTCTCCATTCATGCCAATGGCAGCCCACAATACGGACACTGTATAGGCCAGGAACCTCCTTCTTTGCGCAGAGGTTGTACTAAAGACCATGAAGAAACGAGGACTCTTCTTGATTCTAGTTTATGGTTCTATAGTTGATTTTTTATTGCCATAGAAAACTATGAATTTTTTTGATTCCAATTCGTAATCAGTTGAGTGGAGTCATCCATAACGTGAAAAGCGCAGTATCATAGAAAATAGAATTACATACGCATCCCAGTACATATAAAAATGACCAATTTTCAATACTTTTCCTTTCAAACTTTTTCTTCTTTCTCAAAAATTAAATCGACAGACACGTTTATAATAAGAGCTTTTTACTGTACATAACTTTTTTCATCATTCATTGGGTAAAATAGCTAATGAGCTGGTTTGTGCACGTTTTTCTAATATCTGTTGCTCCTACGAAAAAAAGTGTCACAATATTTTTTGTGTAGAATTTTATGAGCAATAATATAAATTCATTAATTAACCTACAGAGTTTGTTAATAGCTCATTTTTTAGATAATTTTACTGTCTAAATGTTATCTCGTTATTATTTTGTTGTAAAATAAAATTCGATCGAGCTGTTGAATAAAAACCGAATCACTTTCTTTTCCAAGATGACGGCCTTCTGCTTACCCCGGGCAGGCAACCCACAAACTTGGTTTTATATTGAGGAGATATAGCCAAACACAATTCGTACAAAAAATTTTGCTCATCGATTAATGAAATTTTAATACATTTTTTACAAAATTACCTTCACCATGAAGTTCTTGTACGATTTTCTCTGAATCTATTAATTGCATGAAGAAAGTATGTTAATCTTTTTTGTGTAAGATTACATAAGCTACAATTTTTACCTTCACATTTTTTCAAAAAAAAACTGCTAGTTTTCGTGAAATAAAGAAGCAACTGAATTTTACCCCCCTAAAAAAACCAAGCCCAAGCCCAAATCTACGGAACTTTTTAGGAAATGCTGCAGTTGTCAAAACAAAGCTCTCCACCGAATTTCAGCTTTGACGGAATTTTTTCAAAGTTTTTCCATTTGTTTGTCTAATTTTCCTGGGCTATTCCTTTTTCTCCCTAAAAAATCCTTAGTTAAAATGTATGAATTTAGCGTACTTTTATACTATCTGGCTTAAGACGAAAGCTAACAACTAATTAATGATTTTCTCAAAGAAGGTATTTGGAAGATTCAAAATTCAAGATTTCGAAGCAAAATGTTCATACTTTAGAATGACAGTAAACATTAATTCGAAAAAAATTACCGCGAGTTTTTTTTAAGCAATTTGCATCAAAACGCATTCCTTTTTTATTTTTAGATTTGAATATCTTAAAAACGCAATTTCTAGGCCAGATTCAAAATCAGCGCATCAAAAACCACCAAAAAAGTATATCTTGGTTCATGTTAAAGACAAAAATTCAAATGTTTACATGCAAAGTAGGTAGTAAATTAGTGTTTTCTAGTGGATTTTCGGAAACAGTAAAAACATGTCAATTTTCAACTAGTGCTTGAGTCCAAATGGGTTGCCGCAGAACAAAAACCTAAAAGAGAGATTTTTTTGAAATTGTTTATGCTTTCAATTGCTCTCTGATGTAATTCACAAATAATGGATAAGCCATAAGTAAAAACCTCCCGAAAAATCCACTTTTGCATCATTTTTTGCATTTTTGTCCACGTTGCGTCACGAAATTGTGTTCGAAAACCTCAGATTCCGATTCAACAACCCCGAAACCATAAAGCAGGGAACAAATCAATAAAACTACCCCACAATTTGCATGCTAAAAACACAATATGACTGGACTAAATCGCAATGTAACGAAAACGATGAATTTTGAACGATAAATTGTAATACAGGTAGTACAAGAATTTAGTCTGTTAAATCTCTTTTTTTTTTCAATTCCTCGATTGATTCGATATCAAAACGCACGTACTAGATCCATATATTCATATTTTGGTGATGCATCCACAGCCAAACTAGCTGTTACTATTAGCGCTCAAAGTAAATGACGGTAATGTTTTTATTTTTAGTTCTTATACTTACATCTTAACATCTACTTAATTATTTAGGTATTCAAAAGCCTTGATAGACCTTAAACTTGAATATGTTTATTTAAAAAAGCTTTTTATGGCCTTTAGTCCAAAAAATGGCGTTTCGTCCGGCTTACTCACTCATCAGTGACATAGTGCGGGCCTTTTGTCATACGCAATTTGTATTAAGTTCAGTTTAACTTTTTGGCAAAAAACCACTGTAAACTATATCTAACAAGATAAGAGTTCAGTTCCTAATCATGGAACTGGAAGTTTTTTTTCCGAGGCTGGGCATAGCTCCTATAAGGTTTTTTTACTATACAAATTCTATATAGTACTTCTGAAATAAATCAGCCAAGTAGAAGACTAAGCATTAAGGATTGGACTTGTACTTGTTGACTTATTTTTTTCAGTAGTATATAGAATTTGTATTATGTATACATAAACCTTCTTATCTTTAAAATATTCACCATAAAATCGAACGATTTTCTAAAAATTAATAAAAAGTTTTTGGCGTTTGGAAATTCTGTGTACCAACCTATATTCTTCTCCCATGCCTATCTCAAAAAGTGGTACTAGAATATAGCTTATTTAACTCCTGTATATTATGAACTTTATCCAAAAGATCAAATCAATTGAACTCAAGTTGAATACCTCAGCAATGCTATGCAGATTTCGTATCAAGAAAATCAGTACATTTATTATTTATATACCTACTAAGCTTTGAAAAAAAGTTTAATTTGAAAAGCGAAGAAAATCATTAAAAACTACAAATTCTAAAGAAAATTAAAATTTCATACTAGAACACAACTAACATCCAAACAGAGAATATGAAATAAAGAAGCCAATCCTTCGTCCGTTTCACCCCCCAAAACCCATTTGTTTACATTGTTGTATTTGTAATTTCATTTCGTGTCGAAGAAATAGATGTGAATTGCAACAACAACAAGACCTGTGCTGAATGACTAATTGATTCTATGTGTGCGTTTTGCACTGCTTTTCACTAATACTTTGCAAATCTAATACATCAGCTGTTCGCTTCCAGCTTGTAGGCAAATCAAATTGACAGCTGAAGATTGACTTCTTTATTTTATATTCTCTGCATCCAAAGCAGACATTACAATCGTCCTGCAACCCATCGTCCATCGTTTCCATAGCAATTCATAATAAACCTTTGTATATGAAAACCATAGTACTATCATGGCGACGATTTAAAAAGTTGAACGACAGCTCTATAGGCGGCGCTACTATCCACAGCATTTTGACTTTGGAGATTTGCATTGAGGGAAATATAAAAGAATGGAAGATAAGTAGTCAGAGCAAGAGGAAAGTATTATTTCGACTCTGGTAAGAAACAAATGGAGCAAGTGAGATAATAAAACTCAGCTGTTTTTGACAAGTCGAAATAAAGAAAAAGGTGAAGAAAATACGAAAATTTTGTTCGTCTCCTCTTTGAATAGAAGAATATTTGTGTCGTTTTATCATTGTATGAGTGGATATACAATGGTTTTATTTAGGAATATATTTTGATTTTCTATTTCTATGGAGCCAGAGAAGCAAACAAAATTGTATGAAGGGGTTGAAAGAGATACCTGTGTCTGCGTCAGCTGCTGGCGTTGATGTCGTAGCAACAACGAAGAGGCGCAGATTTTTTGTGACACAATTTTTCCTTGGTCAATGCGAAAAGAAAAATATAGATATAACCATAGTTGTATTTTTGTATGTTCTTGAGGCAGGTTAGTTTTTTTTGTAATAAACTTTTGGTAGGTACGTGGGTAGGTATTTGACTTTAAATTTTCTTAGATTTCAAGAGTATGCATTATGTTTTGGTAGGTAGGTACCTATTCGAATTTAATTTTTTGCTAGATTATTATTGATAGGTGGTAGGTATTTATTTTGTATGATTATTAATTTCGAGGATATGTTGGTATGAATAGATATGTATGTAGGTACATATATTTTTTGGTTATTTTAATTAAAGTTTTCATGTAAAATTGGGGGTGGGTTTTGGTAAAGGTAGGATCTGTTTTTGTAGGTAGGTATTTTAATAATAAATAGGTTAGTGGGCTACAGGTCAAATGAAAAAAATTATATTTTAGCCACAATTTAGGTAGGTGCATTGCATAGGTACCTATTTCATTTGACTTGAAGCCCACTAAATTATGTACCTAGGTAGGTAGCTATGTATTATTCATCAAGAAAATGGTAAGTAGGTATTTTAGTTATAGTTATTAATGCAAATCTAGGGGGTGAGTTAAGGTATAGCTAGACAAATCTTTTGGTAGGTATTTTAACTAAAGATTTTATTGTAAATTCAAGGTAGGTACCTATACCTACATTGGTAGGTATTTCTTTGAGTACCTATATAGGTATAGACGATATACCCACCTAGCTATGACATGACATTTAAAATTTTCTAGGTAGGTAGATATATACTTGCCTGTAATTTAATGAAATCTTTAATTCTTTTCACTGCATCTGTAAGTGGGAATCCCTATGCAATATTTTTTTCTTAATGAAATAAACTTTTTTCTCATCTAGGTGTAGGTACCTAGCCAATTAGCCATACCTTTATTTTGGTTTAAAATCATTGATGCATAAGTAACTAGGTATACCTATGTACATATGATACATATGTCAATGTAATGTACCTATAGGCATGATATTATTAGGGAAATTAAATCGTTAGATACTTAGGTACTTAGGAAGGCCTACCTTAGTATCTATAAATATTTTAACTAGGCTTTTTTTTAATTTGTATGCTAGGTAGGTACATACCTCGGTAAATACATCCATACCTACCTATTAGAAATTAAAAAACAAAATATTTTGGTAGGTGGGTGCCTTCTATACCCATACCTATAAGAAGATTGGTAAATAGGAAAGTACCTACCTACTTTCTTATAGAAAATAAATTTGTAAAAATGGTAGGTAGGTAATTGGTGGATAAATATGTATATGAAGATACCTACCAATTGATGACCAATACCTACTTTGAGAATTAATTGCTGGAAATATTGTAAGAAAAAATCCTTATAGAGGTGGCAATACTTACAGCGTTTTTTTGAGCTAAAAATCTATTGTTTTATTTCTTGATTTAAAAAAAAGAAGAAGAAACTTTTATTGTGATATTTGCATAGGTAGGTACATTCTTTTTTTTTGTAAAAATAAAAATATTAAAAATGCATTGTTGTCGGATGGTAATCTCGTTCCGTCATTCAGGTGTTCTTTAAATTTAAAAATTAAGGGATGTTAAGCAAACTGGCTGCTGGCCGGTGTAAGCTGGTTGTGCATGGTGAAGTGGGTGGTTAGTTCCAAGGCTGGTGGCGTTGTTTGTTGCTGTTGCTAATAAATGTTTAATGTTCTTTATTGAATGTGATTATATAGGTAGGTACTCCTAGAGAAAATATGAAATTGAGAATTTCCTTAACTAATAAGAACTTTTGAGAAACTTTCTAACAACTACCTTACTGTCTAAGAGAATCTAATAAATAAGGCTGATAGTCACAGTGGCAACATTTTTGTCTAATAAATAAGGCTGATAGTCACAGTGGCAACATTTTTGTCTGTTTTTGACACTGAACTAATAAATAAGGCTGATAGTCACAGTGGCAACATTTTTGTCTGTTTTTGACACTGAACTTAGATCCGTAAGAAAATTAAGTGGAAAATTGAAACAAAAGGAATATTTCTCACCTATCTAACTCTTAAAATTTAGTTCCCATAGAAAAGAATGCTATTAATGGTTAAAAAGAAAAGTAATTAAGTAGTTGTTCCAAGATATTTGTTAAAACGTGTTTTTTTTTCAATCCACTTTTAGTAAATTTGAGGAAAAAAAAGAAATTTTGATGAATATTCGTGTTCAATTATTTTAATGTAAATTCATAACCTACATATTTTTTGTAAATTTAATTTTTACAGTTGGAAGAGAATATGAAAAAAATTTGAGTTAAAGTTTGAAAAATTATTTTTTTGCGAATAAACATTCTTCTGTAGGAGAACTTGCGGTAAGATACCACTTTGCTAAAATTAATGAAAAAAAAACCCTTTTCTTAAATCTTTTTTTCTTCGATTTTCTGCCCTTTATTTTCTTATTATTGATAGTTATACTTAGCCCATATTTAAAAAAAATGTTTATTTCGCTTTTTACAGAAAAAATGAATATTAGGTTAAGTTACTCAAAATATCCGTTATACAGCTGATTTTTACATTTCGAAAACAAATTCGAGAGAATTGAAATTCTTTTTCATTCTTTTTTCATGCAAAGCATGTGTGATTTAAATAATATTGCTCGCGGGAAGGGTTCGCTAAAGTTTCGTTTGAGTAGAAAGGAAATCAAAAGAAAAACTAAGATACAAAAAAAGTTTCTTTTGTAGTTTGAACTAGGAGAGTTCCAAAACTTGATTTTAAGTCCAAGAGATATTTTCCTAAATTTTCCACTGATCCATTTTACATTACTTACCTCTGTCTCTCATCTGTTTCAATATGAATCTGAAAAATAATTTCACGTGTATTCTTTTCCACATCACCCAGTGGGGTAGAATACTAGACGCGTTTTTTTTATGAGGTTTCCCCGGTAGGCCTAGTCCTCATTCTATTACTACTAAGATATTGCTTAATGCGCATGCGTTTTTTTTAGTGAGGTATCCATGGTAAGCCTATTCCTCTGACTCTACTTCTAATTTTTTTTTTGGTTTTTTGTTTTTTTGTTTTTTTTTTGGTTTTTTGTTTTTTTTTGTTTTTTTTTTTGGTTTTTTGTTTTTATATACATATATAAATATAGGAACTATAAAGGAACTTTAGATATTGCGTATTGCACATGCGTTTTTTTTTATGAGGTATCCACGGTAAGCCTATTCCTCTTACTACTAATACTACTAATTTTTTTTGGGTTTTTGTTTTTTTTTTGTTTTTTTTTTTGTATATATATATATAAAAATATAGGAACTATAAAGGAACTTTAGATATTGCGTATTGCACATGCGTTTTTTTTTATGAGGTATCCATGGTAAGCCTAGTCCTCGTACTAATTCTAAATACTTAACTACTAAAATATTGCATTATTATATTATAATATTGCATTATTTATATTACTATATGAGAAGGGGTAGACAAAAAATGTTGAGATGGTGTACACAAAATAAAGAAATTCACTTAATTGTTGAGAAATATTGCAGGGATAAAAAAGAACAAAAAAATCTAAAAAACTTCACCTATATGTATAATAAAGGACTTTATTTACAAAAAAAAATATATAAAGTCAAATATTACAAAGCCTTAAAGTATTTCTTAAATTAACTAATACAAATATAATAAATATATAAATATAATAATATAATAAAAATTCAAAGATATCTCCTTCGTATCATACTTTTATTCACTTATAATTTTAATATACATATCATTAATATATTACATAAAAATATACTTATATTATAACTTAGACTATCCTTGATTTTGTTTCCCTAAACTTTTTGTTGCCTTTCTTATTCGTTAAAATTATCAGTCCTCTGAGCAGAAACTTTACGATGACTTCTTTATGTTCGTTCACGCAGTCTATATCCAAAATTTCATTTTCCATTAATTCGGCACACCATTTCTCAACTATCCCTTCTGCGGTTTGTTTCTGCCTTATGTTTCTCTCGAAATTACTTTGAAGAATTTTAACAGTTCTTTCGAAAAGAATCGAAGGAACTGTTAATTTTCCAAAGTTCGATTTCGTTGTTTTGGTGTCATATGCCCGAAGCTTAATTAATAACGTCTGCTGCCTTTCTTTATCCTCTTCGTTCTCCTCCACCATGAACTTGCAGCAAACTTCGCATTTCAATTTCGTGTTTAATTTTCCTGCTGCAAACCCGGCGTAATATGCAGCAGCTGCTTCCTGCAGATTCGTTGACACGGTTTCGATATTACTTTCAGTAATTTCGTCGATGTCCTCCTCTGAGATATAAACATCCATTTGTTGCTCATCATCTGGGGTCACTTCTTTTTGGGGGTTGTCATCTTCATCGTGCAGATCTTCTTCAAGCATGTATACGTCCATTTGTTCATCTTCGTCCTCTGCTTCTTCTACGACGTACACCAGCTCGTTCTGTAAGATGTCATCTTCGATGGGGAGTTCAAATTCGAAGTCCTTGTCGTCATCATCGGTTGCCTTTTCCAGGTCTGCTTCCTGTATGAGGGGTTCCGCTCTAGCGTCCTCATACCCTGAATGTTCCGCGGCGCTGAAATTGTGAAATATTATCTGCTTGAGATTCCTAATGAATCGCCAAGCAGAAGGGTTCCGTTCGTAAGAACCCCTGTTACTTCTGATCATCGAGAATAAATTTTCGGCTACGTCCGTGTTGAAATGTGCGAGTAGGAAATAGCTCTGCTCTTCGCTTCGGAGATATTCCCACATCAGCACAATTCCTTGTATGGTTTGCTGCAAGCCCTTGAAGCATGGTGGGATTTTCCTACAGCTGGTGGATTTCCATGCTGATATCCATTCTTTTGCTTCTATCAGCTTTTTCAAGGTTTCAGTAGAATCCGATAAGACTTGCATGTTGGGATTCCTGGAGTAGCGTTGTCCATTATTTAGGATATCGAACAGGTCATTCATTTTCTTGATGAATCTCGCTGTAGCCTCAGCGGTTTTCTTTTGCTCTTCGGTTTTGAAGCAATTGGTCTTCAGTGCATACATAATTCCCGTGTATACCTTGTCGCTAAAAACCTGCGTTGCCAATTTCACCGACATCTTTTCAAATGGATTAGGATGTATATGTGATTTACTGAGTTTGAAAAAAACTTGAAAGGTATTCCCTTTCGAGTCCTCCTCAAAAACTTTCTCCAAAACTCCCCAATCAACTATATCATCCCCTATACAGATGCGATGTCGCAAAAGTATATTTCTAACACACTTAAAAAGATGTGGATAATCGTGCAGTAAAAAAATTTTTTGTTCCCCTATCTCTAGGTAGGGATTTTCCTCGATGGGTGCCGTTGCTAGCGTTTTGTACGCCAAAACGTTGTTTGATCCTTGGTCGCAGCTTGTTGCGACCACAGTAAATCCACAATTAATTACTCCTGTAATAATTGTTACTAGGATTTTAGCCAGTGTCTCTCCATTTGGTGACCCGACGTAATAGGCGATGGTTTGCTTCCAGTTGGTGTTGAGACCTCTAAGCGTAAAAACCATTACTTTAGAGGCCACAACACTGGTCCTTCCCAGCTCGCCAAAATCGGTAAACCCGTAGATAATATCATCCTTGATATTGTATTCCAGCTCCCTCTGGATTGCCATTTCATCGAAGACAATAATGCTTTTTTTATCCATCGCTGTCATTCCTTTTGCCTTCTCGGTGAGCAGGTCCTTAATCTGCTTGCTGAGTCCTGCTGGTAACCTAATTTCAGAATGCCAACGGTAAATGGTGCTTACCGCTGGCAGCTTAAACCCTATACTTATCATGAATGCATAACACGCTGGGGACTTAAAGAAAAACTTCAAAAAAAGTTCCTTTTCGTTAGTCTTCCAGGGTGCATTCGTCTTGTGGAAAAGTTGCGCAAAAATGAATGTACGCAACTCTTCCGAAAAATCTTTTGTTTGTTGCTCTAAAATGTCCTTGAAGTTAATTTTTGTATTTTGTCTGGGTCTTTTTTGGGGAGTGAAATATATACGCCGGCGAGCTTCTTTAACCCGAACTGGTTTTGGCATCGCTTTGTACGAGCGGTACCTCGGCGAAGGAAATTGTGACGGCGAGACCTGTGTGGAAAAAGGTACTTGTGTCAAAGATAAATCTTTGACGTATGTTTTTTGACAACCAACAGCTAAATTGACAAAAGATGCAGCTGGGCTGCTGAAAGGAAGAGAACAACTTGGCAGTTGAGGAACAGGACGTGTAGTCTGTATTGGCAAATGTGCCGTTGTAGGTGCAGAAGTAATAGTTGCAGAAGTGACCGTTGAAGTCGGCTGCTTTTGATACCTACATGCTTGCATCGTGCGAAAGCATATAGGATCAATACTTTCATCAGTGCACTTGCATGTTGAGTACAACGATAATGGGAGTGCATCTGGAAGGAGACGCTTTGTTGTACCCCGTAGAATAATATCTTTCGAGTAGAAATGTGCTTCACACATGCAGGATTTATCATTCACATGTGAAGCACTTCCATGCTTGATCCAGACCTCTCTCCTGTGGTCTGAAGGGACTTTTAAAAATGAAATATTACTCGGGCGTTTTTGCACTACACCGCAGTTTTTGTAGCAACACTTAACCATATTTATTTTTTAATATATTTATTTATTTTAACAATAAAATAATTTTATATAAAAAGACTTAAAATCCGATCACGGCAACCCTGGTTTTTTGTTTTCAAATAAAAATCCTGTAAAAAAGACACTTACAAAATTTTTCACACAACACAGATTTAAATAAGACACTTGGTAAAACCGTTTTTTTCACTCAACACTTTTGTATATTTCTTTAAAAACACTTAATTATTTCACACAGTAAAAATTTTTATTTTGTAACACAATAATATTTTTTTCGATTTATTTTGTTTTGCACACACAATTATCTTATTTCACACAACAAATATTAATATTTTTCAAAACAATAATGTTTTTTTTTTATTTATTTTATTTTGCACACAAGTTTTTTTTCACTTCAATTATTTTTCACCAAACTTTACTTTTGTTTCTCAGAAACACTTCGAAAAAAATCACTTCGCGGAAATTGTGGTCGTTAGGTCGATTGGTTTCTTTTTGTTAAAACAAAAGTCACCGAGAATCAAAATTGTTTTATAAATTAAATTAGATAATTTTGTATATATCTATGTATGAAATATAAATATAAATATAGGTATGCAGGTATAAAATATAAAAAAAGCAAAAAAAGAAGCAAATATATTAATTAAAGCAAGCAAGTAGGTATATAAAAGAAAAAAAAGACACGATATACAATAAAGTTTAAAAAAAAACTTTGTATTTCGTAAAAACTTACTACCACGCTTAATTTATGCAAGGGGGTGGGTAGGGCTGAGTGAAATTATTTCAAAAGGGAGGCAGATTCACAAATCACTTCACTTTTTATCACAAATAGGTAGGTATTTTTGTAATTTACAATTTTTTTTGCTAGGTAGGTACCTAGAAAATCGTACATAGAATATGTACTTTTATCAATGATAATTCACCACACTATCACTGTCACTATCGCAATTTGTTTTTAATAAATCACCAAATAATTTATTTAATAGCACAGCAAAAATTAAAGTCGAAACTCGGCTCGCAAGAATATCAACTGATTTTATATCCGTTGAAATTTACAACCGTAAACTGTGTTTTTTGCACGATGCAGAAAAAAACAAACCAACATAAATATTCCCATACACCTACCCCTTTCCACTTCACACACACAACATCCAACAGACCAACAACTTTGTTGTTTTGTTTTGTATCCCTTAGCTTTTTTTTTCATTATCAAAAAAAACGTAAACAAAAATAATAACAAACCCAAAGCAAAACTGGTTATTTTCTTTATTCTGTGCTTTATCTTCTCTTTCTTTATATTAATATTCCTTTGCAAAAATGTCTTATGACTGTTTCAGTCGAACTCTCATAAATTCAGAATACGTCTTTCCCGTTTTTTTCGTATTTTGACGTTTCCCATTTGCAGGTCTCCAAAGAACATAACAACTTATAAAAAGTCTACATCCAAAAGTTGAACAACAGAATTGAAGATGGCGGTAGTCTCGATAGGTGCCATGATAGTACTATGGTTTTCATATACAAAGAATAAACAGAAATAACAAGCAATGCTATTATTGAAAAATTCCCTTTCGAATACACCAACTTTTTATAATAAAGGAAATTAATTTTATGTTATACACCAACCTCATCATAATATTTAAAGCGAAAGCAGAGCTATTATAAAATTATGCGGACATTTTGCCGGGTGTCACCTTCTATTTATATTTATTCAATGCTAGTACGCTGCTGATGCGAAACTAAAAATCCCATATAAAAATGACGCAACGAAATCATAAACGAAAAATTTAGTTTTACTTTTCGTTCTGCAGTACGCTGTTCGATAGCGAAATTGAAAATTGTTGCATACTTTTAGGAGAAGTCTACACTCTTTTTTCGCACACAATTAATTACCCAGGCCATTTATTGTGTGCGGAAAAATGACGTTTGTGTTTTTTCGTGTGTATTTTTATTGTTTCTTTCATTACAGCGTGGCTCTCTGTGCTCTTTTTTTTCAGTTGCATTTGTTTTGAATTTTTGAATTGGTGTAACTGTCAATGAATATTTCTTCGCTGCGTTTTCGTAAGCATTTCGTTGTCTTGTTGGAGACCAACTAAATATTTCGTTTCGCATCAGCCGCGTACTAGGCTTAAAATGAAATTCTATCAAGTTATTAAATGAAACCAAAATCACCTTCCTATTACCTCGAGCACCCAAACATTTTGTTATAATCACAGAAAATATTGCCTACCGATTTTTTCTTCTAATCTGACTTCCAATCCGTGAAGAGTCGCCTTTCATCCTCTACGATCCCGAGCACACTGCTTCTCACTCTCTTAGACCAAGCTTTATCTGGCATCCACGATGGTTTATTTTAAACCGGTTCAGTCTTCCTTGTTCTCTTGAGCCTGGAGGCTTGGCTGGAGCATTATGTCTATTCGCTGGATGTGGCCGATCACATGTATCTGACATATTTTGATATTCTGGATTACATTCTTCATACATACCATCTTGGTAGAGCTCATACAGTTTGAGGTTGAATGAATGAATTTGATTGAAAGCATGCAGGTACTTGGGCTTGTCCTCGTTTACTTCAAGGCCAACGAGTTTCGTCTGATCTTCAATTGCTATGAAAGTCGAAATTATCTATTCGTTGTTGGAGTCTGTGGCAGGTGAATCTGGTGACTACAGGCCATGGGTGTGTTAAGGCTACCAACGCCGAATTTCTTCTTAAGGGTGGTTTGTAGTTTCTTTTCATTTGAGATTCGTGCTCTAATTCTTGCCACAGCAAGGAAATGGTCAGAATCAACGTTTTCCCCTTAAAGCCTAGTACGCTGCTGATGCGAAACGAAAAATCCCATACAAAAATGACACAACGAAATCAGAAACTAAAAATTTAGTTCTACTTTTCGTTCTGCAGTACGCTGTTCGATGAACGAAATTCAAAATTATTGCATACTTTTTGGAGAAGTCTACACTCTTTTTTCGCACACAATTAATTACCTAGGCCATTTATTGTGTGCGGAAAAATGACATTTGTGTTTTTTCGTGTGTATTTTTGTTGTTTCTTTGCTTCCAGCGTGGCTGTCTGTGTTCTTTTTTTTCAGTTGGATTTGTTTTGAATTTTTGAATTGGTGTAACTGTCAATGAATATTTTTTCGCTGCGTTTTCGTAAGCATTTCGTTATCTTGTTGGAGACCAACTAAAAATTTCGTTTCGCATCAGCAGCGTACTAGGCTTAAAAAGTAAATAAATAAATAATAAATTGGGTGGCGTAACAGCGCGTGGAGAACCAGGGCCTAGTGATTAAAAACTCTCCTCAATCATTCCTGTGTGCGTTTTTTTGGCAGGATCCGAGGGGACCTACAGTTTTTTGCCGAGTCCGAATGGCTAAATGAGCAGCACTTATTCATGACAAGTATACTCTTGGAGGATTTGTCAGTTCCTCGCAAGAGGCAGTACCTCGGATAAAACATTTCTGTTTTTAGGTGGCACGGCTGGGATTCGAACCCACACCATTGGCATGACAGCCGTACGTACTTACCATCATGCCACGAGGTACTACCCCCTTAAAAAGTACGCCTGCCGAAGATGATAGAAGCGTGTATTCCATCGATTAGCACAAAGTCAATTCGGTTGGCGTATCGACCATTTGGGGTTGCTTATTTGTGGATTCTTAGCCGTGGAAACCTAGTGCTACTAACCACTGTAATACGAGCTTCTGAAAAGTCTATTAGGCGAAGGCCGTTATTATTTATCTCTTCGTGTAGGATGCGTCTACTAAATAATCCCAATACGATGTATGCCTTTCCAATTTGTGCATTGGAGACCTCGAGAAAAATTATAGGCTTTAGGTAGGCTCCGCCCGGAGTACGATGTAAAAATTTTAAGTAAGTTCTGTCCAGGAAGTCATAAAACTTATCCTTTGAAGAGCTTTCAACTCCATTGTGAGAGGCGTGTGCACATATTAAGCTTGGAAAGTGGTTTTAAAGCGAATGCGGATCACAGCCAGGTGATCACTTATCAGTTTGCTTCTTACCCGATTGATAATCCTATCGATTGTATCTCCTGGATTTCGGTAGTGTCTGCTTCATACTTCGTGAGGACAGAGTCAACATTTTGAGTTGCGCCTGGGATGTAAAGAGTTCTCACGTTTCAAGTATTACTCTTAAGTAGTTATCCGTTGACGTGCTGGTTCTTGTTGTTATTTGAGGGTTATCGTTGTGTGAGACTCCTCGTTTTTCTCTCTTTTCATTACCAATTTTTTTATAACGTAGTAGGGAAGCTAACCCGAGAACACAAGCCACAAACCAGGAGGATCTTGTTAAGCCTTGGGACAGCAGGCTGGATAATGCCTACCGATTAATGCAATTTCAGAACATGTTTTGACCATAGATTTGATACACCATTAACGTTTTACTTTAAAGAAGAAAATGCATAATTCTATGAGTTGCGTGCCATCGTTGGTCTTAACACCTTATGACCAAAGTACATACATATATTATTGGAATGGTCTTAATGAGTGTTATGTTTTGTTGTATGCATGGGCATAAGTCGGTATCTCATGTAGGGAAAAGAAGATAGCCATATCTTAACTTAAGTCCAATAAAGCTGCTGGATGGCCTTGCGGCTGAGATGTTCAAATCGGCTGGTGATGAATTGGTTAGGTGTATGCTACAACTACAACTCATCTGCAAACTATACATAGTCGCAGGAAAGCATGCCCGATGAATGGAACCTCAGAATTGTTTGCCAAACTCTCAAAAAAGGCGATCCTCTAAACTGCTGCAACTACAGAAGCATCAGCCTTCTTAATATCGTGTACAAGATCTCCTCTTCATTCATAAACAACCATATCAGTGTAGCTTTATGCCAATGAAGTCCACCATCGATCAAATACTAGCACTACGGCAGAGCTTAGGAAAAACCCAGAAATTTCATATCGATACCCACCACTTTTCATCGATTTCAAGGCCGCGTATGACAGCATCTATAGAGACGAGCTATATAGAGCAATGTCTAGTTTAGGCACCCCTCCCAAACTCGTCCGCTTGTGCGGGATGACGATGAAGAATGCACGCTGCTCTATCAAGGTCGGCAAAGACCTCACCGAAACCTTTGATGTCAAAGAAGGCTTTCGGTAAGGCGACGCGCTGTCCTTCGACTTCTTAAACATCGTTCTTCAAAGAATGATGCAAAAATCTGACGTTAACTCTAGAGCCACAATATTTCAAAAGTCCATCTTATTACTCGCTTACGCTGAAGACATTGACATAATCGGACGAACAAGGCGAGATGTAAGTGCATAACTTCGTGATAATTGTGAAAGAAGCCAAGAAGATGCGTTTACCGGTGAATGAAGGCAAGATGAAATATATGGTGTCAACAAGATGGGACACCTGACACCGACGTCTCGGACAAAAAGTTCACTATAGACAGCTATAATTTCGAGGTGATCAGATACGTTGTCTACCTAGGATCCGCTAAAAACTCAGCGAACGATACCAGTGCTGATATCAAACGAAGCAAAGCCCTCTTTCTAGCAGCTAAAGTGTCGCTGTGTATGATGCTGACGAACCGAAAAGCAAAAATTGGGCATATGCTAAGAAAATGGCAGCAGTCTTCTTTGAATTTGAGATTAAAAAACGAACAGAACTGGTTGAAGCTACCGTTGTAAGGACCTCCGTTTAAACCGAGGAGTTCGCACCTTGTTTTAAAAATTAGGGATATTTCTTTATAGCTTAACAAGTCATGAAAGTAGTTTTTTATTCCATTAAATTAGTGTTGAGCTGAGAGTATATACATAAGTCTGCTTTCTGACTCACGAGCTTTCACTAAAAACGCATCACGTACAGAATTTTCATACTTCTGAGTAATCTGATACAATAGTTCCTTAACTGAATTTTAATTGTTGGTGTCCAGCGATACAACTTCACCACAAGCATTTCCTAAAATTGTCTACTTTGCCATCCACCAATCCTCGTTTCTCAGTTCATATAATTCCATTTTTTTGGAAAAACGGTCATCCTAACGAGAAAGCACCTTCACAATATAGTCCGCATGCAACTTCAATGTATAAGTGAATAGTTTTGGAAGTCCTGTTTCAAGACATAGTGCGTAGTTCGGTGTGTTTATTGGCAAGTTGAATAGCTTTACTAAGCTAAGAGGATGATTCGCTTAATTGAGAAGATATTTCTCCATGACACATTGATCAGGCTTTGCGAAGTATTTGATTTTTCTGTAAGATGTAAACTGAAATCAAGAGTCCTATTAAGTTTAAGTTTGCCCTCTAAAAGTACTTGAGAGTGCTAGGACGCCATATGGCCCTAGGCTCAATGATAGGAAAATCCCTATGCACACCTCCGCGTGGTAGAGGGCGGGTAACGCTAACGTGCAGGGGGACCGAATGGATGCCGGGATAAGCAGACAACCCAGCTATGCTGGTCAGGGCACAAACTTGTCCTCGGGATGGTTAAAAGCCCCCTTAAGGCGGATGAACTGCAGGTGGCAGTCAACGGCATGATAGTCTGGTGGCGGAGGTGCTTTTTTTGGTAAAAGGCCAACGGCAGCAGCAGGTAGCGTCTGTAACCCATATTGGGCGGCTACAAAAGGCGTCTGTTTTCCCATAGTGGGCGGCCTCGAGCAGTTATGTGTTTGACCATACAAAAGGCGGGTGTGCCTGTCAAATCTGAGCTTATGTATGTTATTAATCATATCTCGGAAAACACCATGGTGGAAGGATATATGCAAATACATGAATTATGACAACAAATGGAAATGAGTCCCCAAGAGGTAATCTTTTTATAGAAAATCCTTCTGTAGCTTCGGCTGCAGTAAACCGCACATCGGATTTGGGGGTGCGGCATCCTTCATGTACGAGCGTCAATCAAGACGCCATAATAATAAATGAATCGTTGACAAATAGAAGAAGTCTTTCAAGAAGCGCAACTGTTACTTTTGGCTACCGCATACGTACGAAAATCGGAGCATGGAACGTTCGATCCTTGTACAGCGATGGTAGATACGAGCAGGTTGAGCGTGAAATGCTTCGCCTAAAGATCAGTATCCTGGGCATAAGCGAAACTAAGTGGAGAGGAAGAGCTGAATACAGATCAGACACTGGACAGACGAGAATGCTGTATTCCGGGGAAGATGAAAGAGAGGGTGGCCAAAGACTGCATGGTGTCGGAATTATGTTGAACGAAGAAGCGAGGCGTAGTTTGATCTCATGGGCGCCCATTTCTGCGAGATTAATGACAGCAAGGTTTCGTTCAAAAATTCGTAACGTCACAATTATTCAGTGCTACGCCCCCACAAATGAAGCGACCGAGGAAGACAAAACCGCGTTCTACACTCATCTTAACTCGGTTTACAGTAGTGTTCCGAGAGCCGACATCATAGTCGTTATGGGAGACCTTAATGCCCAAGTCGGTTCAGACAATTACGGACTGGAACGCGTGATGGGAGGAAATGGCGTGGGGTCACGGAATGAAAATGGTGACTTGCTTGTCGACTTTTGTAACGCGAATCGTCTTGTGATAGGTGGGACTGTATTTAAGCATAAGACGTGCAACAAAATTACCTGGGTGCATCCGGATGGTCAAACCGAAAACCAAATTGATCATATCATGATTCAGCAGCGATGGAGGAAGTCTATGTGTGATGTCCGGAGTATAAGAAATGCCGATGTGGGAAGCGACCACCATTTGGTTCTGATGAGTCTCAAACTACGAACCGCTGCCGTACAAAAACCAGCTCAGGATGCAGCAAGGAGCACAAAATTCATTACTAATGCTTTAAATGACCCCAACATATGTCAAAACTATGTCACCACCCTTAACGACAGAGCCTCGTCATTAAATGGAATCCAGAATTCAACAATTGATGAGATGTGGGGTGAAATTAAAAGTGTTTTTATGGAGGCTGGATCCGAAACTGTACCCAAGCGAACGAGACGTAGAGACTCTTGGATATCCCAAGACACCTGGGATAAGATCGAACTTCGCAAATCGTTGAAAATCCAAATAAATGCCGAAGCTGATGTTCAACGAAAGGCTGACTTGCGAAGAGAGTACCGCATTGCACATAAGATGGTCTACCGCTGTGTGAGACGTGACAAGAGGGTGAAGTTGGATGGACTCGCAGATAATGCGGAAAGCGCTGCCAGAAGAGGAGATATCCGGGATTTGTACCAAATAGCCAAAGATGTGATCGGGAAAAAAAGCAACACCAATCATCCTGTAATGGATGTGGATGGCACACTTTTGGTATCAATTGAGGATCAGCTTCGTAGATGGAAGGACCATTTTTGTGCCCTGCTAAATGAGGATTCAGTTGAGCAGAGTTCTGAAGTGCCCCAACTAAACGAGATGCGCAGGTCCTATAGGGGTATTGACATCGAACCTCCGTCAGAATCGGAAATTCGTACATCAATAAATCTCCTCAAAAACAACAAGGCAGCTGGACTGGACGGAATACCAGCTGAATTCCTGAAAGCCGATCCCGTAGCAGCGGCTAGTATTTTACATCCGCTGATACAAAACATTTGGAAAAACAAAAGCTACCACAGGGACTGGAAGGATGGTGTGATTGTTAAGTTGCCAAAGAAAGGTGACTTAAAGAATTGCAACAATTGGCGTGGTATCACCGTTTTGTCCGTTTTCCCAAAACTAATGGCAACAATCATACTCGAGCGAATAAAGGATAGAATCGAGTCTACACTCAAGAGGCATCAAGCTGGCTTCCGCAGTGGTCGATCGTGTGTCGACCATATCAACATCCTGCGTATCGTCCTCGAGCAGTCGATGGAATATCAATCACCGCTTTACCTCATGTTCGTGGATTTTGAAAAGGCCTTTGATCGAGTTAACCGAGAATGTATATGGAGATCGTTGCTTGGTAGAGGAATTCCACCAAAAATTGTTGCCATTATTAAAGAGTCCTACAACAACGCGAGGTGTTTTGTTTTGCACAATGGGCAGCTATCCGACTCCTTCGTAGTGCAACAGGGTGTGAGACAAGGGGATGTTCTTTCGCCAATTCTCTTCCTGCTGGCGATGGACGACGTATTGACGGCCAGTGTTGGTACAGCTGAGCGACAGGGCATTCAATGGAGACCGTTCGAAAGGCTCAGTCATTTAGACTATGCCGATGACATATGTCTACTGGCAAATAACATCAGTGGGCTGAACGGGATGTGCCAAACGCTGCAAGTGGAGGGAGAGTCAAATGGTCTAAGAATAAACAGCAAAAAGACAAAAATAATGCTCACAGGCCGCTCCACACAGCAGCGTATTATTCTACAGGAGACGCCAGTTGAAGTAGTGGAACAGTTTAACTACCTTGGCAGTATTGTTTCTGCAAACGGTGGTACGGATCTGGACGTTAAAAGTAGAATAAATAAAGCTCGTGCTGCCTTCGGTACTCTGTCCCCAATTTGGAAATCCAGTCAAATCTCCTTACGCACTAAGTTGAGATTCTTCGAATCCAATGTCAAATCCGTGCTGTTATATGCTTGTGAAACCTGGAAAGTCACGTCTACCATTTCGAAGAAATTGCAGGCTTTTGTGAATCGCTGTCTTCGCCACATCCTAAAGATTCGCTGGCCACAAATAATATCAAATGAGGAATTGTGGCGCAGGACAAGTCAAGAGCGGCTGGACGTCGACATAAGAAATCGTAAATGGCGTTGGATTGGTCACACACTGAGGAAACCAAACGATGAAATTGCAAAGCAGTCCTTTGAATGGAATCCTCAGGGTGCACGGCGGGTTGGAAGACCAAGAACAACATGGAAATCAACTGTCTTAGCGGAAGCAGAATCCCAGAGAAAGACATGGCCACAGCTTAAGTACCTTGCAGCAGACCGTGAAGGATGGAGACGTTTTGTTGACGCCCTATGCCCCAGCCGGGGTTACAGGACACGATGATGATGATTAAGTTTCACACCCAGGTACTTGTATTCGTTGACGACCTCCAAACTTGAACCATTGAAGACCCAATTGTAAGTGTTCTGACTCCTTGCTGATCTTGTGAAAACCATTATTTTTGATTTGCTTGAGGTAGTTATAAGACACGATTTATGGCAATATTCCACCAGGCGATTGATCATCAGTTGCAAATTTTCTGGTGATTCTGATAGTACCACCAGATCATCAGCATACAGCAGAACATTGATGCTTAAATCGGCGCGCGATTTGTATTCCTCCGGGTAAGTAGGCAGTAACATCGTTTATAAAAAATGAAAATAAAAGCGCGCTGAGAGGGTATCCTCTCAGTAAGGATATTGTAAGCGTCCACCTATGTTTCTAATCTATTTACTAGTATACCGCAAAATATTTTTGACAGGACATTCATAAAGGAGATACCACGGTAATTTTCTAAGTTGTTCAAGTCACATTTTTTGTGTATTGGAAAGATAACTGATCTTTTGAATGATGGTGGGATATACTCGTTAGCAAATACTTTGTTAAAAAATGATTGAAGTTACGTATGAAATGCTTCGGTAGCATTCTTAAAGAATTCGTAAGGAATTCCATCTTCTCCAGGAGCTTTTTCATATTTTCCTTTTAAAAATGTAGTTTTAACTTCCTCAATAGTGATTTCAGAGTGCGCATCGGTTTTTCCTTTCAAACCCTTTATTATAACATTCCAACGAGTTATAACTCCTTGAGTACGCGTTGGTCTTAAAAAAAGATATCATAATAAGTCACTTATTTTGTATCATCTTATCTCTAGGACAGTTAAGGACAGTTCTTACAAAGTATTCAATTTCGGTTGTGACCTGCTGTGAACACGACTTTAATGAGGATAAGAATTGTGAGTAAAATATAAAAATTTTCAAGTCATCATCCCTTTTAAGATAATTTTTAGGTAATAAAATTTCAAAAACCTAATTGAAACCTAACATAACAGTAAATTTTCTTTTTTTTTATCAATTTGACTGGACTATAACATAAAATTATCTATTGTGTGCCAATGCAAATTTGAATAAAAATCATATTTCGAAATCTGTACTTCTATTTTTAACCCATGATAAGAAACTGAAAGTTAGTGTCGTTTTCTCTGCAACAGCAAAAAAAAAAAACTGTAGGTACCATTAGCGTAAAAAAAGAATCTCTTAGATACACGTTACACCTTCTTGTATTATGTACCTTCATTTAAAATGATAAAATGGTTTTCTCGCAATCTCGATGATCCGTTTGGGGTTTTTCCTCTTTTCTGTTTTTTTTTTTTAATAAATCTCAAAAACCATGTAAAATGTAAATATACAACATTTACATCTTATTTTCTCATTTGTGATGCAAAACATGACTGTGGTAATGTATAACAAAGACATTTCCAAAAGACGTTCTACAAATCGGGTTAAGATAATCTGATTGATGTTTCTGGTTTTTCGTTAATGTCATATAAAAACGAGAGAGTTTTTTTTTTGTTTGTTCTGATGAAGGAAGGAAAGCTATAAGTAAACTTCACCTGCTGACACTACGCTTAACAATCAATGATAAACATAATAATCGCTGCTGGTTTTTTTTTTTTGTGAAATTCATCAAATCATCAGTTAATCAGGCTGCCAAGGTCTATTCTACATATTGACTATGAAGTACGTAAAGTTAGATAAAATGATAAGGTTTCATTTTAATTCTGGGGAGATATGAATAGAAGCAGTGATTTTCTGGGTAGGAGTAGGTTATGTACGCAACCATATACCTTATATTTAATAAGCCCCGAATAGGCTGTTGAATATATCGCCACATGAGGGGTATAAAGAAACAACTACTATCAGGAGTTTTTATTCTTTTTGTTATTACTATCCAACCATTGTTGTTCAGTGCTACGCCCGCCCCCACAAATGAAGCGACCGAGGAAGACAAAACCGCGTTCCGCACTCATCTTTACCTGCTTTACAGAAGTGTTCCGAGAGCCGACATCTTAATAGTCATGGGAGATCTCAATGCCCAAGTCGGATCAAACAACTCTAGCCAGGGACGCATGAAAAAACTGCCTGGGGTCACGGAATGAAAATGGCGACTTACTGGTCGACTTTGATTTTTCGAAGTATAAGAATTGACGACATGGGACGCGACCACCATTTGGTTCTCAGGAGTCTCAAGCTAAAAACCGCATCAGCTCAGCTATACAACGACAATCACATGATTCATCACATGATCCCAAGATATGTCGGACGTGATTAAATGGAATTCAACATTCAACAATTGATGAGATGTGGGCAGGGCCGTAGCTAGAGTCGTTTGAAAAATTTTTTTGCTAGAAATATTAGCTAAGCCTTGACCTTTATTTGCCCATCAAACTAATAAATGATTTTCCTTTTCAAATGCCTACAAATTAAAAAAAAAAAATCAATGATGAGTTTCAATGGTAGCTGGCGGCTAACTGCCTGAACAAAATGCAAGACGGAGCTGGATCAGATGTCAAAATTTTTGCAGCCGAAGCTGCAAGAGTTGAACAGTTTTTAACTTTAACTGCAGTATTTTTGACATCTATTCTAGCTGCATCTTGCATTCTGTTCAGGCATTAAGGCGTATTCAACTTAAGGCGTATTTAACTTAAGGTTTAAGTGCCACACATGCAGTTATTTCGCAAGAAATTGCTCTTGTGTATTAAAGCAAGGCTATAGCGTGACTAGCCATTAAAGATATTTGGTACAAAATTTTTTAACAATGAATGGAAACGTTTTTAAAAGTGGGTACTAGCAAAATTAAAATTTTATTGACTTTTTTTGGTGTACAGCAAAGCTACGGTAGGACATTGCCCCACAATGCCCAACCGTAGCCCTGGATGTGGGATGAAAAAAAGAGTAGATATTTGATATTAAACTTCATGAACTTAAAACTTGGCATATATTAGGAGTTTTTCTTTTTTATATAAAAAAATAGAGCTCTGAACTGAAGAGAGCCTGAGCATGTCGAGCAAGTGTGTTCTGAGCGCTCTGAACTATTTTTGAAACACACCTGGACACTAGCTGTCAAATGCATATTTTCAGAATTGCACTCTGTCTGCACAGTTATTTTATTCTGAGCGCGCTCTGAACAAGTGCAGAACAAAAAAAAGCATACATTTGTAGCTCTAAACGCTCAGAGCTAAAAAAGACACACAATTTTTTGTTTGATAGTTCAGGATCTTGTAACGTGTAGAACTCTATCAAAAGGAGCAAAAGCCCACTCGAGTACCTGAACTCGAGAAAAGTAGAATGGGGGGGGTTCTTTCTGCTTTACCTGAAGACTTGGTTACGTAAACCATGCCAAGACAACGGTGTAATCAGTCTGTTTGTTTTATTCATTGAGACCCGAATTGCCCCCTTCACACAAAATAACTTAAGTTCCCGTGGGAGGGGGACCTGGGATGTTGATCCGTCCCCACTCTTTCTGCCCACCCTCGCATAAGAATGCAACCATGGCCACAACCCTGTAAATATCTTGGTGATAGCCCCTTCTCTGATGGAACTCTCTCCATTGTTAAATACTCACGTCAGCCACGAAATCAATTGCATCCTATCCAATTTCAATTTTAGGCGTTACAAACCATGCTGCAAAATAAATTAATTTCCTTGTTATCTTGAAATATTAGCTTCCCTCCTAAAAAAAAACCTCCGAATGAAACAAAGGGAAATTCTCAAATTCTCATTAATGAGTTGAGCAGAACAAAAACATTCATCTTCCACCTTAAGCTAAACAATAATTTTTTTTATTAAAAAAACTTAAATGCTAAAATAAACAAGCTTCCAAATATAAGAATAAGTTCTCGATTTATAATCTCTCTCCTCTCATGATAAAAAATACATCGATGATGAGACCAAAACAAATCTATTTCTTTTTTATATATTTTTTTTCTCTTAAATTACTCTTTTCTTTTCATCAAATCAAGCTCTCGTATACTTTTCATTAATTGTTTTCACAAACTTCTGCTTTTTAAACTCAATTCATTTCTCTTAAATTTCTATTATAAATTAATTCACAAACAAGAATACTCTCCCTCATTAAATCCTTTTTTTTTGCATTATTAGCTTTCTCTTAATTCAACATAATTAACTTAAAACAATAAATTTATCAACAATCCTGCTTTCTCTTTTCCTTTAATTTAGTACTTTCACAATCACTCAATGATCAATTTCTGAACAAAGCATACTCTTAAGAGAGTTTTTTTTTTCTTTTCTTCTCCTTTTCTTTTCTTAAACTTTGCTCTCGAATTCTCTTATTACATTATTTTTCCCTTTTTTTTATGTCATCAGAATAATAATTTTACTCTTCCTTCCTTTTTTGATATTATAAACTTCTTAAAGCAGTTCAAACTCTTTATCCTTTTCTTCGTTCTTTTTATCTTTTGAGTACAATTTCAATCTAAGATAAAATATCTAATCCTAACTTAACGAAATAAACATTAAAAGGCTGAACGTGTGAGTTATTTAAATAATATTATAGCCCAAAACACATATAATTTCCCTCTCTCTTTTAATTATAAACAAAAATTATGATTATGCTTACTTACCGAGTTTCTAGCGGTGATGGTGTGGTGAGCTCAGCACTCCAGGCCGTGGGATGTTCATTAAACAAGATGCGATGACTTTATATATTTTTTTGTTTTGTTCTAACCGCTAAAAAGGAAATAACACACATGTAAAGGGCTTCACATTGTACCCTAGGATTTTAAAACTCAAAAATTGTTGATCACTCACAAGATCGTTTTTTTTTTTTATATTTTTATCCTCACGTTGCAATTAATATCAATAAGCTACTTTTATATGTTTAATTTTTCTTTTTGTGTTTTTTTTTCTTTTTACGACTTTTTTCTTTTTGGATTTTTCTTTTTCTTTGTTGTGTAAAATTTAACTACAGAGCGATGGAGAGTGAGAGGGAGAATACTTTAGTTTCTATTTGTTTTGAAAAAAAATAACTTTTTGTTTAATTTAATAATGAAATGAAATTTAAATACTAAATTTTGATCAATAACTATTTTTTTTTTTATTTTACTGATTATCAGGATGATGAAGAGGACTTTTTAGGAATGGGATGGGGAATGGAGTCGCGAAGGGGCTGATGGGAACAAAACTGGAGCTGAAGATGTTGATGAAATAGTCGGTAATGATGATGAAGATGCTGAACAAAATCAGGTTGCGGTGGATTGTATAATGACGATGCTGATGATGATGCTGGCTCTGTGATTGGTGACGTGGCTGCTGGATGATGAGTTTGAAAGATTGGTGCCACGTTTTTTTTTCTTTGTATGGCGCCAGATCCCTACCCTTTTTATTTTTTTTTATTTCACGAACTTGTATTTGTGGACTTTTCTTTTTTTTCTGAGTCGTATTTGGTTTTGCAATTTTAGTTATGTTTTAACTATGAATAGATTCTTTTTTTTTAGATTTCTTTTTTTTTCTCGTTAAACGATCGCACGATTTACTATCTTTTCTGTTCTTTTTTTATTCATACAAAAAAAGAGTACGGAAAACAATCTGATGTTAAGAATAAGCTCACAGGAAGGAATAGATGAAAAAGATCTCATAAAAAATTCACTTGTAAAGCTCATCCAACCAACCCCTGCTATTGAAAATCAACATATTCGAGAAATAAAAACAAACAACACCAATGTCAAGAATTTTATTGTAAAACTGGAATCAAAACAACACGTTATCACAGCACTTAAAGCGTCCAAATCATTGCAAGGCACAGGAATCACCATCTCCAAAGATCTTCCATTATCAATACGTCACAAGAGAAACAAACTTTTGAACATTAGAAGAAGTCTGACCGAAATTAATCCACAGATAAAAGTTTTGGTGCGCGATGACAGAATGTACGTTGAGAAAAAAGATTTTCGCTGGAGTTCTTCGATGGGGCTTTTACAAAACAACAGCAATGGGGTTTCGGTGCTAAATAATATATATCAAGTGGACCTAAGCAATCAGCTGTGTTTCAACGTGGAGGCCCAGATGACAGAAGACAGCAACAGGGCAGAGCATATAGCGCCACCTACATTTGCAAGTGGGAACTTCCAAGCAAGGACATCAACCAATTCTAATAGTATTTTATAGGGTGTAACTGCCGTCTGCCAAAATAAAATTAAATCTGTAAAATTAAATAATATAAAAATTTTAAGTTATAATATTGCAGTCTCAGTAATAAGTCAATATATGTAGAATTTTATGATTTTTTAAATATATATGATATTATTTTACTTTATGAAACATTTCTGATAGAAGATGATTATAAATTATACCTTAATCATTTTAAGAACTTTGAATTTATTTGGATACCAGCCTTGAAACAGAACACAAGAGGAAGAGCAAGTGGTGGATGCTTCTTTGGATATAAGAAACAAAATTATAAGGATATTTACTTTCAATTTGAATCGTTTGAGGATCTAAATCTTTTGAAAATAACTTTGGGTTCAACCAAGTTAGTTATACTGCCAACATACGTTAATTGTAATCACTGGGAGAGAGATTTTGGTTCGTTATACAAACTAATCGAACTCAGTCAATACGACAACATTATGATTATCGGCGATCTTAACGCTAGAATAGGAAACGAAGAGGGAAGAGAAAATCGATTCTCAGGTAAAATACGACATTCAGAAGATGCAGTTACTAATGCAAAGGGAACTAAGCTATTGGAGTTATGTGATTCATTTGGATTTCATATTCTGAACGGCACCAGTAAATCAGATACATGTGGAAAATATACATTCGTCGGACAACAAGGCTGCTCAGTCATTGATTATTGCTTAGTACGAGGCGAATGGTTATCTCTAATTAGTGATTTTGAGGTATTGTCGGAACAGTATTCTGACCATATGCCCATTGTTGCGTCTTTTGGAAATGCTCGGATTGAAAGAGAGGATACGAGAAGCATAAAACTACCCTAAATTACAGTGGAAAGAAGCTATCGCAACGGAGTACAGATTCAATCTCGAAAATAACTTGCAAACAGATATAGAGTACAACATAACTGACATTGAAAATCTTATAAATATATCTTTCCCAGTCAGCAGACTGCAACACAAAAAAAAATGTGGCTATAAAGAAAAATGGTTTGACTCTGAATGTGAAAACGCAAGGCGAAAATCGTTCGATTGGCTAAAGGTTTTTCGACGATTTGGTGGTCAATATTTCAAAACATTGTACACTCAAACAAACACAACCTTTAAACGAATTTGCAAGGAAAAGAAGAAACTACATTTAGAAAACGAAGCTCTCAAACTCACATGCTGCAAAGATACAAAGCAATTCTGGACTGCATTGAATAAGTTTAACGGTAAAGCACCCCAAATTAGCATTCAATTAGACGCTAGAACACTTATGATCCACTTTCAAACGTTATTGAACTCAAGCACTAATATACCATTTCTTCACTATGCTAGACCTTACTATGCAAATGAAATATTGGATGCACCCATTACTCAAAATGAAGTCTGTGAAGCTTTGAAAAATCTGAAAGACGGAAAGGCACCGGGTGCGGATAGAATCCCGATAGAATGTCTCAAATATGCGACGGACAACTTTATCTATAAGCTAGCTGCGATTTTTAACAAAATGTTGGAAACAGGTGAAATACCGACACAGTTCAAACAAGCAATCATATTTCCGATTCATAAAAAAGGCAACGTAGCTGATCCGACAAATTATCGAGGAATATCTTTTCTGAATTCTGCATATAAGGTATTCACAAAACTTCTAAACTGCCGATTGTCAGTTTGGATTGAAAACAATAATCTTATAAAAGAATGTCAAGCTGGGTTTCGGAACGGCTACTCAACAGTAGACAATATATTCATACTGCAAAACATCGCGGGTACATTTATAGACCAAGGAAAAAAATTATTCACCTTCTTTGTAGATTTCAAGGCAGCCTTTGACAATATCGACCGAAAAGCTTTAATATATAAGCTATACAACACTGGAATGAGCCAAAAATTTGGACGGGTTCTCGAAAACTTATATCAAAACAATCAATCGGCGGTGTGGAACGGAATGGAGATTTCGGAATGGTTTGAGACAACAATGGGAGTTAGACAAGGATGCACCCTAAGCCCATATCTATTTGCCATGTACATTAACGACCTTACCGACTTTCTACCAGGAGGCATAGAGATAGACGGAATTTTGATAAAAGCTCTTTTATTTGCAGATGATGTGGTTTTATTTGCATATTCACCAGAATCCTTACAACTTATGATTAACCGTCTTGATTCTTACTGCCAATTATGGAATCTTGAAGTTAATCTGACAAAGTCAAAAATCATGATTTTTAAAAAAGGAGCAGGTAGAAATTGTAACAATGAAAAATGGTATCTCAATGGGCAGCCCATTGAAATCGTGAAAGCGTATAAGTATCTTGGAGTAACAATAACTAGTAATCTGAGTATGGAATCTCACTTAAAAGAAAAACTAGTAAAAGCTAAAAGTGCCATATCTGCTACCTGGAAGAGGTGTTTTTCAAATAATTTAGTTGACCATTGTGTCAAATATAAAGTTTTTCAATCCGTATCTGAATCTGTGATGTTGTACGCAGCACAATCTTGGGGATACTGCCAGTATGAAACAGTAGAGAAACTGCTCAGGTACTTCATCAAAAGATGTTTCAATCTGCCAAGCACAACGCCCAACTATATGATAAACATTGAAACAGGATTATCACCACTTTTTATTAAAACTTTAAAACTGCATGCAGAATATGTTATTAAAGTCCTGCAATTACCTGATGAGAGATTTCCGAAAATTATTGCAAGAAAAGTAATTGAGAAAAGAATACTATGGTACAAAAAGCTAGAGGAGCTTGCAACGTACTGCGGAATGGAGTTCAATACCTTAAATGGGAATGATAGGTACTGTAAAGTTGTAATCAACAACCTTATTTCAAAGGTAGATGAGCAATACAGAGCTGACTGTTTAAATTTAGCTACTTCATCATTACATAGAGCTACATATAGCATTTTGAGGCATAATTTAAATGAAAAGAATTATTTTCGTAATGAGAACAGCAATGAAGTGATATCGGCTATCTTTAAAATGAGAGGAGAACTCATTCGACTTAATTACATCCCGCACCGTACTGATTTACCAATCTACTGTAGTCTTTGCAACCTATCGGAGAGGGAAGATGTCATCCATTTCATTGCCAGGTGTCCAATTCTAAAAGAACTCCGAAGATATTTCCTTGGAAGCAACATAATACCGGAAGAAGAAGTCTTAGCACATCTCAACTGCGAAAATGATATAAAGCGATTGTTCCATTTTTATAAATCTGCTATAAAGTATAGAAGCCAAATTATTAATGAAGATTTTTAACTTTTCTAAAAACCGAAATATACCAAATTTTTATAAATATTAAAAAAAAAAACAAACTTGTTATAAAATGTTTAATTTCATGTCAATCAGGCAGACGGCAAAGCCATGCTTATCGATTTTTGTAAATATTATTTTTGTACATAAACAAGAAAACAAACAATAAATCTAATCTAATCTAATCTAATCTATTCACGTGAACTTCAATGTTTAAATAAATCGCGTTTTCTTCTCCTTTCCTTTCTTTTTGAATTTATTTTTTTTCTTTGGTTTATTAAGGAAGTTAACTTTAGTTGGATCGTAGTGTGTCGCGAAGGATACTTTTTCTTTTTATGTTAGGAAGTTCGATTTTACTTTTTTTTTACTTTTTTATCACGACCGTACCAACTATTGGATCCACCGCCAAATCGCCACTGAATGCTTGATTACCATGCCAAGTAACTTTTGGCCTGGGCAAACTGTACCTTTTTGTACATAGACAATCAGCCCATTGCACCGTTTATCTATGTAATGAAAAGATCATTTACTTATAGCAACTCCCTCCAGACTCCTCGTCATTATACCAATCAGATACCTTATCATTTTCAAAAGCTTTTGCAGCGCTTAGAATTCTTATTTGATTGGTAGGGTTGCCAAATATCGTTAATGAATGTTGTGATTTCACTCCTTTTTGCAAAGATTTTATAATCAAGCCGTACTGCTCTACAAAGTTTCATAATTCTACAAAAAAAAAACAAAATTGCTCCATATAAATAGTAGCAATTCTGAGAAAGTGGGTCGATGCCCAACCTCCCCGATTGTAATGGAAAGATCTACAACTTTAATTACAACCTTTTTTCAGTACAAAACAAGAAAGATACAACGTATACAAAAAATCAACCGCTGTTTTTTTTTTTTTAATTGTACTATAATTTTTAAATTATGACTATAACCGAAAAAAGTTGGTTGACATTTTTAAACAATTAAATGAGCTGCAAGCTTTTCATACAACTTTTTTTCCTTGAATGAAAGATACAAAGGTTACTTGCGAAAAACCAAATTACCCTTAAAAACAAGATGGCGGCTATATGAGAACAGGTTAAGCTGTGCAAAATGTAGTTTTAGGCTCGTGTTTTGATACTCTTTCGAATTCCAACGTCAAACTTGACCGCGGATTTTTTCCCAGAGCACCATATATTGAAATCTAAATGCCCCGTACTATCTCAAGCCCTACCCTCTAACAATTCTCGCCATATAATTGATAATAATTATAAAAATTCAGGTGGATAACACGCCCCGTGAGCGGTTTACTTTTATCCTAGAGTGAACTGCAAACCCTATCGATGTACCAATTTTTATCATTCTACAACGATCGATAGTTCTCCATATCATTTTTAAGAATTTTTAAAAAGTGGGTTAGAATGCCACGCCCCCTGAACAGAAAAATACAGATTTTTGGTTTCTGTTCTTTGTGTGTATTTCACGCCCTACTTACTTAAGGTGGCGCTACAGTCCGGGGTGGACCAGGGCCTCAACCAACAAGCTTCTTCCAGCCGGCTTGGTTTCTAGCTAGCTGTTTCCAGTTTCAAACGCCAAGTTGGTTGAGGTCCTCTTCCACTTGCGTGCGCCTCCTTTTACGCTGTCCACCTCTACTGCACTGTCCCACGGGTTTGAATTCGAAGACTTTCCAGGCTGGAGCATTGGTGTCCGCTCTAGGTGACCCGGCCATCTAGGTCGTTGGCTTTTCAATTTTGTGGCTAGGTCGGTGCCGCTGTACAGCCCGAACAGTTCCTTGTTATATCTTTTTCTACATTCCCCATCTATGCAGACGGGACCAAAAATCACCCGAAAATTTTCCTCTCAAAAAAACCTAACGCGCTCTCATCCACCGTAAACAGTTACTACGTTTACAAGCAGAATCGAGAGCTCGAGTTGAAATAGGGTGGACTTTTCGACCCAGGTTTTTCGTCACTTGAGTTGAATGCTCCATTTAAAGTTGAGTTGAAATGGTATTGAGATTCCAGAAAAATGAACGGCACTAATGTAGACATTTATTTCAATGCAAAAAAAATATAATTCTTCAAGCTTGCTTCAACACCACATGTAAAAGTAGTAAGTGTCCATGCCTCTGCACCATACATCAGGACCGGGACCGGGATGATTAGCGTCTCATACAGGGACAGTTTAGTTGCTCGAGAGGGCTATGCTTCTCAATTGCCTTCTAAGGACAAGGGAACAGCGATTGGAAAGAGTAATTCTTGGTTTGATCTCAGCACTGGTATCGTTTGCTGAAATTATAGCGGATCCTAGGTTCACAAAGTCTCAGACTACCTCATAATGTTGAGACTGAGCTGTCTTTAGTGATCGATATTGGGTGTCCTTTCTTGTTGACAGCATATTTTTCGTTTTGCTTTCATTCACCGTTAACACCATCTTCTTGGCTTCCTTATACTCACGAAAGCAAAACTGATTTTTCTCCAAGATCAAATAAATAAAAATAAATTGGGCGGCGCAACAGCTCATGGAGAACCAGGGCCTAGTGACTTACAACTCACAACCATTCCTGTGTGCGTGTTTGTTGGCAGGAATGGAGGGGACCTACAGTTTTTTGCCGAGTCCGAACGGCTAAATGAGAAGCACTTTTTCATGACAAGTATACTCTTGGAGGATTTGTCAGTTCCTCGCAAGAGGCAGTACCTCGAATAAAACATTTCTGTTTTTAGGTGGCACGGCTGGGAATCGAACCCACACCTTCGGCATGACAGTCCTACGCACTAACCATCAAGCCACGAGGTACTACTTTCTCCAAGATCAGCCGTGGTGCGAATATTTGGTCGATGGTGGACTTCCTTGGCCTAAAGCCACACTGATATGGACCTATCAGGTTGTTGACGAATGGCTTCAGGCGTTCACAAAGTACGGCAAAGAAGATCTTGTAGGCGATATTAAGAAGACAGCCTAGAGGATCGCCTTTCTTGAGGATCGGGAAAACAATGCTGAGGTTCCATTCACCAGGCATGCTTTCCCCCGACCATATTTTACAGATGAGCTGGTTGCCTACTCCTAACCAATTTATCGCCAGCTGCTTTGAAAAGCTCAGCCTCAAGGCCATCAGCTCCAGCAGCTATATTGGACTTAAGTTTAGATATAGCAACCTTTACTTCGTAAAGATCGGGCGAAGGCACGACCCCCAACCTGGAGGACTAGACCTTTCCAATATCATGACAGTTTTATATCATGATAGTTTTCTGTCATGACAGTTATCTATCATGATAGTTTTCTGTACTGACGGTTTTCCAAGGGCGGCAAGCCGGACCGCTTCTTATAGGCCTGAGCTCTGAATATGTCGTAGAAGCCCGTATAAGGTGTTCACTAACTAGTTCAACGTAACTGGAACTAAAGACGCCATTGATTCTATCTGGAGAATTCTGCCGCTGCCACCTGACTTAAAGATAAGTGCCTTCGTGGGAACACTCCTCCCTCCGTCTCTCGTTTGCTGCCTCCTAAAACCGTTAACAGGGATTGGGACCCCATCTTCACGTAGAGGTGAGAGTGATAAACAGAGTTTCGCTTTTAAAAAAAGCTTGTGCTTGTGTCCTCCATGTCTACCCTTTGAACATCAGCATTATACCATTCTTAATAAGTATGCCAAGTTTCAAAACTGTTGAATTTTTTCTGAGGTGATGGCATTTTTCCCTTCATTGACTGGACTTTTTTATCAAAGTCGTGAAAGTCGTTTTTATGATAAATAAGCTCTTCTTTAACGGTTGTATGTATGGCAAGTACACACAGATAGATAGAAAGGCAGAATCGTGCCACTCACTTTTTCGAGTTCTCTATCATCGTTACTTTAAGTTTGTTTGTTATCTCAATTTTTTTTTTCATGCATCCAAAAATTGCCAGGGCAAGTTTTTTAAATGTCTCTTCTAAAAATTAATTCGCAATAACATTATCGGTTTTCCATAATTTCAAATTAAAAAATGATGTTTATTGTTTTAAGAAATTGTATAAGTATTAAACTGAATATTTAATGGGAAATCTTTTAATGGACTAACAGAATGTTCTACAAAGCCGCTGGTGAGTACTGAAATAATCATAATCAGTAGTAATATCTCTGAATCTGATTGGGGCAAACCTTAACATAAGAAATTAATTCGGAATTTCAAAATATTGGGGAATTATCTGTTTAATTCTGTTAATCAGAAACATTAACTAATCTCTCCCTCCAATCGCACATTCAGAATAAAATGTTTAATTGGTTTAGATACCGATATGATTCCTTTAGCTCATTAAATGCTATCTCTCAGCTGAGTTTGTTTATTTTTTTCCCCTTGAAAACCAAAAAACAAACTCATTGCTTAATAGAAAGATACAATCGTCAAAAAATGACTGTATACAATATCAAGTACCTACCTATGCTACTGTACAAATATTGAGGTTTCATCGTGATTAAAGACACTTAGTCATGGCTCTATTTGATTGAAGAGAAAAAAAAAAGAGATTTTGTCATACCGCTCCACTCATAGCAGATATGCTGAATTGCTGACTATTGATCGAAGAGATTATCAGCTTCTTGTTCTCTTCTAATCAGCTGAAGAACAGAAGAAATATTTTTGAATACATACTTCAGATAATGTCTTCATATAAAAGCATTTCATTTTTAGTTTTTTAGCTTATTGCTCTCCGGAGCTTCAGAGTCAACGTTCTTTTTTTATAAAATTAATAATAATCATGGGCTTCTTTACGTGTGTGTTCTGTTTGCTTATTGGAGTGGTATCTTTGGGGTATTATTACATGAAACAACGCCTTGCTTATTGGAAAAAGCGCGGAATTCCACATGACGAGCCAATTTTTCCCGTGGGAAATCTAAAAGATCATCCAAAGAGGAAACACATGCGGGAGATTTCAAGCGAAAACTACCACAAATACAAGGATACCGGTCCATTTGGAGGTTTCTTCTTTTTCCTGAGTCCTGCTGTAGTACTGTACGATCTTGATTTGATTCGAGATGTCCTCATAAAGGATTTCAACAACTTCACCGACCGTGGAATGTTTCACAATGAAAAAGACGACCCATTGACTGCTAACTTGTTGGGATTGGACGGAGCTCAATGGAAACAGCTGCGGAATAAGCTTTCACCAACCTTCACTTCGGGCAGAATGAAGTTTATGTTCCCGACTGTGGTGTCCGTTGGAGAAAGGCTATTAGAGAAGTTTGAAAAAATGGCCGAAGTGGACTCCATTCTGGAAATGAAGGATATTTTAGCCCGATTCACTGTCGATGTTATTGGCACATGTGCCTTTGGTATTGATTGCAACAGTCTTAACGATCCCAATGCTGAATTCCGTCGCATGGGTGCGAACGCTTCAACCCTCAAACGCCACTCAAAAATGGTTAACGGCTTTATATTCAGTTTTCCCAAATTGGCTCGACAGTTGCGAATGAGGCAAATCCACGATGATATTCATGAGTTTTTCATTCGTGTTGTGCGAGAGACTGTTGAGTATCGTAAGAAGAACTCAATTAAACGCAATGATTTCATGAATCTTCTGATTGAACTGAAGAACGAAGATGGTGGTCTGACAATAGAGCAGATTGCAGCACAAACTTTCATGTTCTTTTTGGCTGGATTTGAGACTTCTTCCACAACTATTGGATTTACTTTGTTCGAATTGGCATTGAATCAGGATATCCAAGATAAATTGAGGGAAGAAATTAATACCTGCATGGAGAAGCACAATGGAGAGTTTAACTATGAGTGCATGACTGAAATGACATACATGGAAAAAGTTGTAAAAGGTAAGGTTTCCAATACCTAGTTGTTTTATTTACAAAAAATCTAATAATTGTTTTGTTCTTCTAGAAACACTTCGCAAGTATCCTCTGGTAACGAACTTAGTACGAAGAGCCATCGCAGACTACCGAACCTCAAATCCAAAATACATAATTCCCAAAGGGACAATGGTGTTGATTCCAGCTGATGCTATTCATCATGATCCCGAAATTTACCCCGATCCGGAGAAGTACGATCCGGAGCGGTTTAGCCCTGAAGAAACTCAGAATCGTCATCCTTTAACTTGGTTGCCATTTGGTGATGGACCAAGACATTGCATAGGCTTGAGATTTGGGAAAATGCAAACCTATATTGGCCTAGTGACCTTGCTGAAAAATTACAAATTCTACTACTGCGATAAGACACCAAACCCACTAATTATGAATAAGAAACACACGCTGCTGTGCAGTGAGGGTGGAATATATTTACGTGTGGAGCGTATTTAGGGCGACTTTTATATTTAATAATTTTGTAAAAATAAAATCTTTGTAAGTTATAAATTTTTGACGAAGTAAAATTTGAATTATTCCAAGTTAGATTCGGTTGAGTGTTTGGATTTTCGCATTCGGATTACTTTTATTCGATATAAGTGGCTTTCTTTGTTTCACCGAATGATAGAACTTCGAGAGCCTATGGAACAAAGCCGACTTGTTGGCAATGTATCTCCCACTTTTAAGAGATAAATCTACATAGTTTGAAGTTACTTCAAATTCAGAGAAATTTCTATCTTAAATTTTTCATATTTTAAAGTTTTTTGCACTTTTTATCAGCTCATATTTCAGGACTTTAGATGAGACTACTCACCCAAAGACCTGGCCAAACGGAGTCAGGTGGTACATATTTGTAAAAATTTAGAAACAAAATTTGACTGCCACGTTCTTTCTTTCCAAGTGAAGTATTGGCCTTTCCGTCAGCCTGCGGCTTGACAACTGTCTCTTTAGGCCAGTTTTTCGGTGTGGGAATATCCAGGTCTCGGGGTTAAACCTGATCTAACTCCAGAAACGTATTTTTCCATCAATTTCCTCTGGCGTCATCTCTATTTTGATGCAAGAAGGATTGAGAGGCGTAGATAGAAGGGTTATAATCTTAGTTTCGCACATCTATTCAGTAGATTTTTGACATCTGGAAGAAAAAGTTAACCCTAAACTGAAAAACTAGCCCTAAAAGGGTTTATTTCAATAACCCAGAAACAAATTAGTTTTTACTCTGACGGGTGGATGGCTATTTACCTGCTAGTGCGAATGGTGTTAAAAGTGATAAGAAAAAAGACATGTATTTGCTTAAGGACAAAATATTTGGGCACTGTTATTTCATTAATCCGTATTCCAGGTTTGTTTCAATAGCCGCATTTTGCTATCCAAGTGATCATAATGCAAACAAACAATTTTAGTGACAGAAGAGTTATATACCCGTCACTTTTTGCCTCACGTCTGTTTATTTTTCATGTGCCCGTGGACTATTTCCTTTGCATCATTGATACTGTTCACAATAGCAAATAGCCTCCTAACGGTCAAAGTAAAAACTAATTTTTTATCAATTACATACATAAATCCAGATAAAAAGCAGGATCCTATGTTGTAAGGACTTCCAAATTTGGACTGAACCTATTTTTAAATTGCAAATTAAGATCCTTACTGCAAGTATAGTTAGTAGGTCACTTGATTGCAAGCCTTATTTGGGAAACAGCAAAATCGAGAATAGAAAAGGAAAAAAATGTAAAAAGAACAGCAAATTCCTGTTAAGGTCTCTTTTACGTAGGTGAAAGTTCCCTTGCTAACATCACAGATGTTCGCTTTTCCTCTGTTTTTGGTTTTAGAGCAGCACGAATATGGTGAAGGGCACGATTTGATAAAGTGACATTTCTGCAAGGTTTTCGCTCATAACTCGAAAAACAGCTATTTAAAGCTAATTTTTCTTATGCGTATGATAGAGCTCCGTATGTCTCACATTCTGTTCACACAACATTTTTTGATATCTTTTATAGTTTTCGAAATACATCCTTTCAAAATGGCTGATAACGTTACATTTCACTTCCGAATTTATGTAACGTTATCAGCCACTTTGAAAGGCTGTATTTCGGAAACTATAAAAGATATCAAAAAACTTTGTTTGTACGAAGTGTGAGTCTTACAGTTCCTTATCATACAGGTATGTAAGAGTTGGCTTTGCATAGTTATTTTTCGAGTTATAGACAAAAAACAAGTAAAAATTGGTCGTTATCAGTCCGTGGCCTTGACCATATGAGGCCCATTTCAATTGAAGCTCTGAGAGTCCATTATAGAGAAGGCAATTCAGCCTGAACGTGGTGAACTGATTGGCCTTTACTGACCGAGCTATGATAAGCGATTTCTTATGGCCAGAAATAGAAGATCACAATAAAAATATAAATGTTAAAAAAAAGAGCCAAGTTCTTATATGTTGAAGAAACCTGTGCGTAAAATGTCAGCTAAAAAAAGTAATGAGATCTAAAATATATGCCAAGTTTGAAGTTCATAAAATGTTTTACCTATCAAATATCTGAATTAGAATAATATCGAAACAACTCCAAATTATGACAGAAATTGGTATTAAATGATAAATGATTAAAACTTGGTGGGTTTACTGATCAAGTTTTCATACATTTTAAATTTGTGATTAAGTAAGTAATTAAGTCAAATTAAAACTCAAATTAAAAGGTTTGAGACCTTAAGTCCAAATGCGTTTCGCCCAGGTACAACAGTTGGTAAGTAATTAAGAGATAACTGGCCAAGTAAATCCACCAAATTTTAATCATTCATCATTTAATACCAATTCCTGTCATAATTTGGAGTTGTTTCGATATTATTCTAATTCAGATATTTGATATTAAATTTTATGAACCTCAAACTTGGCATAATGTATTTTAGATCTCATTCCTTTTTTATGTCACAAAAATGCCTTTTACCCGATTCAGATTAAGTCTTAAAGTCAAGTCAAATAGAGCGCGGTCCAGAAAATATGACAAGTTTTGCCAGTTTTTTAAGTCTTACATTACATAGTGCTTCTGTTGGGATTGACATTCCTGAGGGAAGTGTTGCTTTTCCTTAAATTAAAGCCGCATTTATAAGAGTGACAAAGTTCCATTACCTATTTTTTCCATTTTCTGCCCATTAATAATATAGTCGTGTACAAGTTTTAAATTTTGCCATAAAAATGATGGGGTAAAACGGCATTAAACATTGCCATTAAAATCGTCGTGTAACTACGCAATGACACCAATCGTCAAATAATTAATTACAATACATATATTTACAATGAAAGAATGAACTTGCTAATCCTGGCCTGGCCAATTTTACGACATAGCACCAGAGCGCCATTAATTTTTTGTGTGTGAATTAAATTACATAAGTAATTTTAAACAAATCAATCAAACTTGAAATTTTCTTTCAAAAATTTGATTGAAAAAACAATATCTTCTACAGTCGGCTCTCGATTATCCTGTATTTAACGGGAGGCCCAGCGAAGCGGGCGGGTAACTGCTAGTAAATCAATAAAAATAAAAATTTTGTCTCACTGCTTTAAATCGAAGTTTCTTTAAGTCGAATTTTTTTTCTTTCATTTTGAGAGTCCAACTTATGGAAGTTCCACTGTAATGTATTTCCTTTATTATTGTTTTACAACTTTTTACTATAGGTAAGGTATGTAGGTATGTCTATTGAATGATGGGCATTTAAAAAATGAATCAATTAAGTAGATACATTATGTGGTTCTCTGTCACTCCCTATAACTAAATTATAATAATAATCTGTGAGCTTTGTTCACTCAACTCCATTCAGCTCCCGGTTTACCAAGCTATACAGATTATTAAATGATGCTCGAATGTATAGTAAATTTCTTAATTAATATAACTTTCAACGCATTTTTTGTGTGTACTTAAGCTAGTCAAAGATACAAATAACAAATGGTCCGCGCCGATCCGAAATAGGTCACATGTGGCGTGGATCGGCACCGATCTTTGGGCTTTCCGTCAATTTGAAATCCAACCAAGAAAAACGGATCGGGTGTGTGGCCAGCTTTAGACTTACATTATGTGAACAACTCATACTTAATTATACTCGCACTGACACTAAAAACCACATGGTCAAAAATAATATACAAATGGGAGAAATCATAATCAGCCTCATCCCAGGCCCCGTTGTTATACATTTCAACTATGAATCTTGAAAAAAAAAAAATACCATTGCTGATAGCTCCCATGCGGCCGGTCACAACCGACACAACGCACGTAGCAGAAATAGGGCTACAATATTTGGGGATTGTGATGTGTTGATACAGCTTTTTACGAACTCCAAATTTTCTATCAGTAGATACCTATTTCTACTACGACGCGATCTATGATATCTACTTTTTTTTCGTGATTCGTATGTAGGTACTATGAATCAATTACGAAGGGGTCCGCGGCAATACGGCTGATTTGAATTGAAAACTTGCATAAGTTAACATCACGTGAGTTACTGGTGCCATAAACTTTAACCAAAATCAAGAACGTTTAGCTATCTGAAATCTTATCGTTCTTTTGATAGATATGGGTGGGTGGTTTGATTTGACAACAATAATGATGTAGCATTTTGTGTGTTTGTTTTTATTTTTTTTTCAATTTCATTTTACATTTTTTTTGCCAGATGATGGTTATTTATCGTCATTAACAGACATCGTCTACCTACTCTCCGTTTTTTTCTGTAAACACCTGTTCTAAAAATAATTAACCGACACTGACATACCAACCCATTATTTAATGCATGAGTTAATAAACAATAATTGCGTGAATCTATCTCTCATATTGTACCTACATCGATTTTTTGGCTTTTCAAGGTCAAAACTGAAAAGCTTTATTATTATTTAAAGTAAACAGATTTTTTATTTAAATATTGTTAGATATGATGTCATGAATCTCAATAGCTTCCCTTAAAAATAAATGTACATAGAAATATTCTAGATACTAAGCAAAAATATAAAGATATGTATGTACCTACATACTTCGTTTGCGCAACACTTCTATTTGTTTAAAGTATGTTAACGAGTAGAATATCAGGGCCGGTCTTAAGTGAAACAGACCGACTTGCACGGCGCGCAAAGTGGAACGAAAAGCTGAAAAGGTGGACATCGTCGAATAAATTTTGAACTAATGGATAGATTCTTAAGATTTTTTCAATATTTTGTCTGTTTAATCACACAGATCAGAACATTAGATAACAAAATTGATATGTCCATTTTGACTATTTTTCGAAAAATCACAGTCTCAAAAAAAAAACATACCTACTCCATTTTTGAAATATCAAAATATCAGATTTTCAAAAAAACAAAACAATATTTTTGATACTAAACCAATTTTTTTTTTTGTAAAAGCGAGTCCAATTTTATGAAAAATATACCTTTATTTGAAAAATGTTATCAAAAAAATTTAACTTTGCGCAGTGGTAATAAACTCATTTTTTAAATCATGAAAAAAAATTTGATTTCTTAAATTTTAGTTTTAATTTATTTCTGCTACATAAAACCAAAATATGCTTTTCTAGTGGCTGATGCACTGAACTCGAATCTGGTCTCAGCACGTCAAGTTTTTGAGATAACCCATTCTAAAATATCTCTAAAAGCTAAAAAAAAAACGATTTTGAAAATTGGGGTTATTTTATACCACAAGATTATCATTTTTCACAAAACCTGCAAGTAGATAAAAACAAACGAATCAAAGGGCACGGCAGTGCCCAGCCAAGTTCGCGGCACTACACCCTTTTTACAGGAACAAACTCAGGCGATTTTCAACCCCCCTTTAACTTCAGTACCAATAAAGTCAGAAACTTAAAATTCGGAGTATTTGTTGAACTTGTCAAACACAGGTGGCTCACCAAACTTCAACTTTTTGGCGTTAGTAGTTCCCAAGATATAGGACATCACAAATCGCAAAAACCGTAACTGACTGACTCACTGACTCACTGACTGACTCACTGACAGATCATCAAAATTATGGAGCACTTTCCGACATAGTAGTAACTTGAAATTTCGCACAACGGTAGGCCTTGTGGTGCATACAAAGGAAAACATCGAAAATCTGCAATTTTCTATTCAGGGGGCGTGGCATCCACCCACTTTCTTACATATTCTATAAATTATATGGAGCCTTTCCGATTGTTGTAGAACAATGAAAATTGGTAAGTCGGTAGGGTTGGAGTTACTTAGAAAGAAAAAAATTGAAAAATTGGAATTTTCCATACAGGGGCGTGGCATCCACCCACATTCTTTAAAATTCTTATAAATTATATGGAGCACTTCCGATTGTTGTAGAACGATGAAAATTGGTACGTCGGTAGGGCTTAAGGTATTAAGAAAGAAAACATTGAAAAATTGGAATTTTGCATTCAGGAGCGTGGCATCCACCCACATTTTTAACAATTCTTATAAATTATATGGAGCACTTCCGATTGTTGTAAAACGATGAAAATTGGTAGGTCGGTAGGACTTGAAGTACTTAGAAAGGAAAAAAATCGAAAATTTGGAATTTTCCATTCAGGGGGGTGCCATCCACCCACTTTATTAGAATTGCTATTATTTTTATGGAACACTTTCGGTAGTCGTAGAATTATGAAACTTTGTAGAGCGGTAGGGCTTGACTTTCACCTGGCAAAATAAATCTTTGCAAAAAGGAGTGAAATCACAACAAAAACATAAATGTTAAAAAAGGAGCCAAGTTCTTATATGTACAAGAAACCTGTGCGTAAAAAGTCAGCCAAAAAAAGTAATGAGATCTAAAATATATACCAAGTTTTAAGTTCATGAAGTTTAATATCAAATATCTTAAGAAGAGTATTATCGAAACAATTCCAAATCATGACAGAAATTTGGTAATTAATGATTACTGATTAAAATTTGGTGGATTTACTTGGCAAGTTTTCTCTTAAATACTTACTTAATCACAAATTTAAAATGTATGAAAACTTGACCAGTGAACCCACCAAATTTTAATAAGCAATCATTAAATACCAAATTTCAGTCATGATTTAGAATTGTTTCGATATTACGCTACTTGAGATATTTGATATTAAACTTCATGCACTTAAAACTTGGCATATATTTTAGATCTCATTTCTTTTTTTGGCTGACTTTTTACGCATTGGTTTCTTGTACATATAAGAATTTGGCTCTTTTTTTTAATATTTTTGTTTTTGTTGTGATTATAGATACCTTTTTTGAAAAATGTTATTAAAAAATTTAACTTTGCGCAGTGCTAATAAATTAATTTTCTAAATCATGGACAAATTTTAATTTCTTAAATATTAGTTTTAATTTGTTTCTGCTAAATAAACCAAAATATACTTTTCTACACACAACGTAATCAAGATAAGAAACACTAAATATTGCAAGTAACTACCGTTAATAACAGTTTTTGATCATTTTTTTTTCAAAAATTACTCTTTGCTCTATGCCGACAATAAATCGCTGATTTCTTTTTTATCAAAATCGATACAGCTGTTTTTTTAATAAGCTTTTTCCTAAAATTTTTATGGAAAATATCATTATTTTTGGAGTTAAAAAAGAATCAATTTCCCCTTGAATTCAAAATCTCAACAAAATCGCTTCGGTGGCTTACGCTGAAGGTCGAAGTACAGAGTCGAGTTGATAGTAGGAAGACGTTTTTTTCTTAAAACTCATAGGGCTATTACAGGTGAAAGTGCGGCCAAAACAGTATCTACCACAGAAGCGAGGTGAGCTATATGGCCTATAAGAGAAAATGAAACGCAGCTATTATAAGTTTCGCCTGAACTTCGTTTGCCCTAAAATAAACCAATAAACTTTCGCGTTGGACGGACACTAGTACCCCTTGATTTTCTTTCGTTCACCGCCAAGTACAAATTTAAGGTTTCAATTACGATACATTTCCCACCAAATGAGTGTGCTCACAATGAGGCAAGTTTCACACATATTCGGTTTCATTCGGTTCGGTCTGTATTCGGTTCGTTTTCAGTGTTTAATTTTCACACATAAGATAAACGGTTCCCCTAAAGTTTTTATTCAAATATCAATTATTAATTCGAAAAATATCATCAAAATTCAGCACGCCTGTCAATTCAAAATAAAATACAAGAAAAAAACTTATAGAACCGATTATGTGTGAACGCTACGATAACTTTGTGAGAAACTGAATAAAACTGATTCATGCCGAGGGGACGTTCGATGATTTTCGGTTTTTATTTTTGCCGTTTTCATCGGTTCACACTTTCGAATTAAACCGAATATGTGTGGAACAAGTCTAACAGCACTATTATTGGCACGATTCAAAACTAGTTTAAATGTAAAACTAGTTCTATAGGGGTTTTGAGTTTCAGATTTTGAACATATTGGTATTATTCAAACAAAATTTGATATCTAAAACTCGAAATCAGACTATCAGAGAATTCCAGATGGTACGATAGTAAAATAAAAACCCCCAAAAATCGAAGGAATAAGTTATAGTCTGCATATAAGCTATCTTGGAGTGAAGCTAATTTTAAAATCTACTGCGAAGCAATAGATATTTTTTATAAAACTTCAAGTTTAAAGTATCTGAATTATCTACAGAAGGAGCAAAGAGATCTTGAAATGAATCCAAAATATTTTTGGAAATACATAAATAGTAAAAGAAAGTCCTGTCCTTATCCGTCTGTCCTCAAGTCAAATGGAATTTCTTGTCATGACCTTCGGGTTATAACAACTATTTTCTGACTTCTTTCAAAGCGCCTCTGTGATACTAACAACTGTGATACCTTAAACAGTGATATTTTGAACTGTGATAAATTTGACGAAAAAGCCCATAAGTTTGGGCTTTTGAAATCTTTATCTTACTGATATAAACTTCAACATTGATATTGACAACATTGCGAAGTTTATAACTAATCTAGACGATAGTTGTGTACCAGGACCTGATGGAATACCTTCAACTATTTTAAAAAACTGTAAAGATCACTTGTCGTTGCCTTTGTTTTGTCTATTTAACTTGTCATTGTCTTCATGTGAATTTCCATCTGTTTGGAAAAATTTGTTCATAGTCCCTCTTCATAAGATAGATAAAAAAGATGAAGTTAAAAATTATAGACCTATTGCAAGATTATCGGTAATTCCAAAACTTTTTGAGGCTATTATAAATGTGAATCTCTGTGTTCTTATGTTAAATCATTCATTGTTCCAAATCAACATGGATTTACAAAAGGTCGCTCTACTGTTACTTCTCTAATGGAATTAGCTGAAAATTATATTAATTCGTTCAAAAATAAAAAGCAAGTGTCTTCACAGACTTTAGCAAGGCTTTTGACAAACTTTATTTTTATTATTAATGATACCATCTGTGTTGAAGCATTCACACTGTTTCATTTATGCCGACGATGTCACAATCTTTAAATTGTTTCCAATATTCGCGATTGTGAAGAGTTGCAATGTGACCTTAACACGTTTTTTGACTGGTGTGTTCGTAATTTTTTGCTTCTTAATATTGATAAATGTAAAACAATTAGTTTTTCGAGAAAAAATTCTGTAAGTTCCTTCAACTATTTTTTTGTTAAAATCTGTATCATTATCTCGTGAAAGCGACATATCTGTTCTTGGTGTCTCATTTGATCGCAAACTTGAATTTTAGTACAGGTAAAATAGTACAGACAGGCTTTCGAATAAAAAAAAAAAAATTGGTACCACCATGAAACTTGGTGAAAACCTTTCATGTACTATGAGAATGAAGAATCAAAAGAGTCTATAAAAATATTTCATATGGAAGGGTGTTTTTTTGAGGAGGGGAGGGGTGTAAGTTGTGGTGTATCAAACGGAAAAATAAACTTTGGTGTAACCTAAGCATATGACACATGTTTTCAAGGTAGTTTTAAGTGCTGAATCAAATGACACCAAAACCAAGTCGATACAACCTCCGTGAAAAAAGTTACTGTCATTTTTGTGTTAGGATGACTATATTTTCAGTATAAAAGTCAAATGAATGAATTGAATGAATGAATGAATGAAAACTAGTTGAAAATGGTGGTCCGTCAATGAAACTTGGTATAAATGGTTCATTTGTCATGAAAAGCAATAATAAGAAGAGTCTATAAGAATATCGGTGGTTAAAGGGTGGTTTTTTTGGGGAGTAGCGGTACTGGTGGGATTACTACCATAAAACCTGTGACAAAAATGGTACCCCCATAAGACTTTGTAAAAATGTGCTATGAACTAACAGAATGAAGAATCAGAAGAGTCTATAGAATTATTTCACATGGGAGGGTTCGCTTTTGAAGATAGGAGGAAGTAAGTGTTTATTTTAGAAGAAAAATTGAGAAGGATGGTACCCTCAAGAAACTTGGTAAGAGTGTTTTACTTACTACGAGAATGAAGAGTCAAAGGAATTAACAAAAATATCAAGGGAGAAAAGTTGTTTTTGTGGGGTTGGGTATAGGGTGTTATTTGTTTTTGGGATCAATTTTTTTTGTTGGCAATAGTATTATGCTTTCCTTCACCCATAAAAAACATCATACTACCTAAAGATAATTTTATAGACTCTCTTGATTCTTCATTCTGGTAGTTCATAACACATTTTTATAAAGTTTTATGAGGGTACCATTTTTGTAACAGGTTTTATGGTAAAAACCCCACGATAACCACAACCCTCGAAAAAAACACCCTTTAACCACTGATATTTTTATAGACGGACCACCATTTTCAACTAGTTTTCGGTAATATTTGACTTTTATACTGAAAATATAGTCATCCTAACACAAAAATGACAATATATTTTTTCATGGAGGTTGTATCGACTTGGTTTTGGTGTCATTTGATTCAGCACTTAAAACTACCTTGAAAACATGTGTCATATGTTTAGGTTGCACCAAGGTTTTTTTTCTCCGTTTGATACCCCACAACTAACGCCCCTCCCCCCATCAAAAACACACCCTTCCATATGAAATACATATTTGTATAGACTCTTTTGATTATTCATTCTCATACTACATGAAACGTTTTCACCAAGTTTCATGGTGGTACTAATTTTTTTGTTTTATTTATCTTATTTTACCTGTGCTATTTATACAACACATAAACTCTATAACTAATAAAGCCAATTCTATTCTTGGCTGGATAAATAGAGAGTTAAGACAATATTCCGATCCTTTTGTTAGAAAACAAGTTTTTATAACTTTTGTTCGACCAAGTCTTGAGTATGCTTGTCAGGTTTGGTCTCCTTATTACGACTGTCATAAAGCAAGATTAGAACAGGCTCAAAGAAGATTCCTGAGGTTTGCACTTAGAGAGTTAGGTTGGAAAAACCCTTATAATCTCCCACCTTTCAGGAACACACTAAAACTTATTGACATGCCTTGTCTTGAGGAAACGCAGCGTTACCACTGTGCCACTTTAGTGTCAAATTGCCACTTTTTTTCAGGCTGTGCCACCGAGCCACCACCTTTCAGTCTGTGCCAATTTTTTTTCGCCACAAGTAAAACTAAAGTTAGCAATTCACCATGCCATTTTTCCATACATTTTCATATCTTTCATGCGTACGATACTTATACCATCAAAGTTTTAAAATTCAACATAACCCACACATTGAACAAAACAGCTCAATGCAGCATCAATAGAAAATGGAATACAATAATCTTACTTTGAAATTGGAATTGGAATAGAATATTGGAAAGCTAAGACCAGCCCCGGATGTACGATTTTTCCGAACAGGGGAAAAATCTGATTTTGACGCCCTTGCCGTTTTTAATAAAAATGAAAAAAAAAACACATACATATCTGCTTGGTTGGATTTTTTGTCACTAGGAGAAAAACACTATTTAATGGATGTGCAGCCATTACCTATTCAGCAACTTATTACTAAAGATAAGAAAATTAACAATGCCTTAACAAAGACGATACACAACCAAGGTTCGTAGAACGATAAAATATGATTCGTTCTCTCGTGAACAATTCAAAAGAATTTTGTTTTTGATCCGATCACGAATCTTATTTTTTGGTTCAGTAAAATTCGTTTGCATTCGAATCACATCTGCAAGGATCTGTAAAATATGGTTCGTTCCCGAATTTATCATGGGAGAACTATTGAAGATCCATTCCCTGAACCGAAGAAAGAGAAATGTAAATTTACGACAGGACACAATTTGAAAAAACCAAAGTTACGCAAGATAAAGTATCGAAGTACAAGGTTCCGAAAAAAGTTTTTAAATCCTCGGGACTTCGTTGCTCCTTGAGCGATTTCAATGAAATCGACAGATGTGATAGCTGAGGCAGAGTTATAACAGAACAAAATATTTTCAAAATAGAATGTTTCTAAAATATGTCAACATTTTTCAACTTCGTTCTTTCTTGAGAGATTGCAATGACATTTACTCAGGTGATAGCTGATACAGAATTGTAACTGAAAAACATATTTCACAACAGGATCTTTCAAAAAATTTTAACATATTATAACTTCGTTGTTCCTTGAACGATTTCAACGGTTTTTAGCGTTTTTACTAAACAGTTTTTTTTGAGCACCTGATATCCTACATTTGTGGGTACTTAGATTTTTTGTGAATTAAAAAAGAACTAAGATACAGTGTAATAAAGTTGTCAGTATCCAGCAAACAATTCTTTAAGCAAAGCTAGGATTTGTACGGCTTGGTGCGAAGCTTGTTGAGGGACACGGTTCAAATGTTTTATTATTGAAAAAGGGGGATCTATCTCCTACAGTTTAGGGAGGAGGGAAAGTTTTGTAAAAATAAACTTACATACAATGCAATAAACTATTGTTAAAAAACATCAGAAAAACTTTTAACAATGTATAAAAGCTGGTTTCTTTTTTTAATTTTTAATTTTAAATTATTTTAAATGGAGTAATAATAGAAAAACTGCTAAAGGTTGACGGAGAAATACAATTTGATATTCCATTGCCGCATCTCAATTAATTTTATTTCATTAAGCATCGCAATTCTCAGTTTTTTCAGTCACATAGATTTGGCGCCCTTGTAAGCTGCCGCCCGGGGCACAGGCCCCGGTTTCCCCCCCCCCCCCATAGATGGCTAAGACGATTATTAGACATTTATGCCATTTTTTGAGTTCAACGCGATGTGCTATGTACATGTGCATATGTTTTAATTAAAGTGGATGCGATAAGTGAACGAACAGTGAACTTCGTGTGGAATATTAAAGTATCAAAGAAAAAGTAATGCGCAGGTAAATATAATGTTTCTAATTGCATAAAAACATCTTTCAAATATTAAAAACATTGAATATTGCAGAACTGTGATTTAGCTGAATGGAGTCCAGATGAGCTTCTCATAAAAAAATATAGTAACGGTAACGCTGGAGGAAAGAAGTTCTTATTTATATTTTGTGTTTGTTGTAAAATTAATAAACGGAAACATAGACCCTTAGCACCTTCTGTCTCGAATTAATTTTAATATTCCCCAAAGAAACTTGAGGAATTTGACCGAATGCATACTCATCTCAAACTATCGGTCTAATTATGAACGATTTTCTCCTCTAAATAAAATGTTTAAATTATTTAATATTTTTAATAATAAATATATTGATTCGTTTGATCAAAATTTAAATATTTCATGTAAAGGACAATCGGCAAAACTGTATGGAAGGTGGTCTAGGAACCAATAAAAACGAGTCGTATGTCGTTGGAAAGGTATTTTCATGCACTACAATAGTCACTATGGCAGTTCATTTCAAATCACTGTGTGAAAAAAGTTATTTAGTAACCAAGGTTTTGTTTTGGTACATTTCAGTGTGGAACAAATGTATACAAACTGGTCTTACCAATACCAATAATATGTATGTCGTTGAAAAGTTATTTTTATGAACAATAATAGTTTCCATAACAACTTATCTAAAATCACTGTATGGAAAAAGTTATTCGCTTCTTTAGGGAATTTTGGTATGGATAAAATTTATGGAGCATGAGTAACAAGTAGCGAATAACTTTTTTCACACAGCGATTTGAAATAAGCTGCCTTATTAACTATTGTAGTAGATAAAATTTCATTTCCAACGACATACGTCATGTTGTTATTGGTTGAACTTGCGTTCACACTTTTTGCCCATACTAAAAAGAAAGCATTTTTTCACACTAAAATGAACCACAATAATTCATTAATTTTCGAATAACTTTTTTCACACAGTGATTTGAACTAAACTGCTGTTAAAGGTATTGTAGGTAATGGAAATACCTTTCCAATGACATATATATTGTTGTTATTTGTTTGACCAGTTTTCATAAATTTTGGCCATACTAAATATATTTTATTCATACTAGAATGCACCAGAACACAATTCTATGTAGCGAATAACTTTTTTCACACAGCGATATGAAGTAAGCCCTCATAGTAACTATTGTAGTTCATAAAAATAACTTTCCAACGATATATGTCTCGTCGTTATTGGTCCTGTAGGCCGTTTGGTCCTATTCTCCTTTAAAACAACTTTTTTTCAATCATAATATCTATATGTTCAAGCCATGTTGACTTAAATAAATAAAATCTCGATTGTTAGATAAGAAAAAGTAGGGCTGTCACCAGCGCCGTAAAACTTTAGCGATTTTATAAAATTAAACGGTTATCGATCAAACGACAAAATCTCGATACCCCATTTTTTATTTACCGTAGTTAAAAAGTTATGATGAAAAAAGTAGGGAGTGCAGTAAAAGAAAATTGAAATTTTGGACTGTCACCAGGGCCGTAGTTAAATTCTTCTGTTTAAGTGGAAGGTGGAGCAACTGATAAAAGTTCAAATGAGCTCAACTACATTTTAAGTTTCACCCTTTAGAATCATTTAAAAAAAATTCATCAATACCTTTTTTCACCCAAACTCCAACTCGTTATTCAACTCAATCGTATTGACTTTTCTGCATGGTGCAGGTATAAGAAAGGAAAAAAACCGGCCCTGTTCAACATTTAGTTAGATAACCAATTAGTATGTAGAAGTAAGCTACCCACGCCACGCCCCATCCAGGCGTTCTGATATCATAACTTAATTGATTTGTGTACACAATAGAATATGTGTAGACATTTTTAATAGGTGCTAAATTAGACACCCTCATGGGGAATCATAATCAGCGTATAATTTTAAAGCGTGTCAGCCTTACAGGTCTTAGCTGCTTAGAGTAATTTCGTAATTCTGTGAGAAAATATATTTTGTTTAGGTCATTACCTTACATAAGGCCACTGCATTCCTCTTCCACAAAAACTGTGATTTGGATCCTATTCAAATAAAAACCCCTTCAGTAAATCATTTTGTGAATAACAGACACATTTTTTTTTTATGAAATCGTTTATATTTTTATTGCTTCTTGCATGTCAAAGTCCATAATCTTTACAGTTAAAGGCATAGGGTTGCCCTTGCCAGACCGTCAGCTTTGGTATCATTAGAAAAATCACGAAAATGAGAATCATGTGATTTATCAGTTGAGTCAAAAATACGCTCTTGTACTCAATTAAATGCGTTCTACACGGAGATGGATACCACCTTTCGATGTCAACACAATATTAGCCGGATCCATTTCCAAAGCACTGGGTGTTTTCTCACAAGGGCTGAATTTGAAATTCTTAACTAACATAGCCAGCCCAATGGAAGTCTGCATCTTTCCAAATCTCAGTCCAATACAATGTCTTGGACCTTCTCCAAATGGCAACCAACTGCATGGATGACGTTTTTGAACTTCTTCAGGACTAAAACGTTCCGGATCGAATTTTTCTGGATCTGGATAGATTTCGGGATCATGATGAATGGCATCAGTGGGAATCAGAACCATAGAGTTCTTAGGTATAACGAATTTTGGATTTGATGTTGGATATTCGTTGATCGATCTTCGAACTAAATTCGTGATGACAGGATATTTCCGGAGGGTTTCTATATTGAAAATTAAAAACAAAATTAAATCAAGAGGAAGCCTAATTATTGTCAACTTTAAAAAGAAACAAACCTTTAACGAGTTTCTCCATATATTGCATTTCCATTAAACATTCATAAGTCAGCACTCCATTGTGTTTCTCAATAAGACCATTTATTTCAGCTCTCAGCTTATCCTGAATATCTTGATTCATTGCTAATTCATACAAAGCATAACCCATAGTTGTCGAAGATGTTTCAGATCCTGCCAAAAAGAAAATGAAAGTTTGCGCTGCGATTTCTTCAATATTCATTCCTTCTTCCGAGTGTTTAAGTTCCAATAATAAGTTCATAAAGTCATTTCGCTTGACAGAATTTTTCTCCCGATATTCCACTGTTTCTCTAACTACACTCATAAAAAAGTTCTCAATATCGTCGTGGGTTTGTTTCATACGGAATTTCCTGGCTAAATCTGGATAACTGAACATAAACAAGGTAATAAGGAAACCATGACGGTGGAGTGTGCTGGTTTTTTCGCCCATTTCACGGAATTCAGCATTTGGGTCTTTGAGACTATTACATTCAATGCCAAAGCCACAAGTTCCAATTACATCGACTGTGAACCGTGACACAACATCCTTGATTTCCAAAATTGAGTTCTTCTCAGTAGCTGCACCAACAGCTTCAACCAGGCGTTCTGCCACCGATACTACCGTTGGGAACATGAACTTCATTCTTCCCGAAGTAAAAGTTGGCGATAGTTTGCCCCTCATACTTTTCCATTTTGCTCCGTCCAAGTTCAATAAATTAGCAGTTAGAGGGTCGTCCTTTTCATTGTGAAATATTCCACGACTTGTGAAGTTAGAAAAGTCCTTAATGAAGATATCTCTAGCCAAATCGAGGTCATAGATGATGAGAGCAGGATTAAGGAAAAAGTAAAAACCTCCAAAAGGTCCAAGGCTCTTGAATTTCTGATAGTTCTCGCGGGTTATATCTCGCATATGTTTTTGAATAGGATAACCAACTAGATTGCCTTGAGGGAAAGATGGCGGATCATGAGGAATTCCTCGTCGTTTCCAATATGATTGTTGGTGTTTTATAAATGCAAAGATTGTAGTTATCAAGGTTATGACAATACAAATAAAAACACTAAAAAACGCCACCATGTTTACAAATAAAATAAATTAACGATATACACCAAGAAGTTGCGACCTAAGCGAAATGAAGAACGAGACTGAAAAGTTTATTGAAGAGAAAAAGCTTTTATAATGTTCTATAATCCCCTATGAATGTTATGTCTTATGTATGACTATGAGTATGACTATTTGCTTTAAATGGTGTGCGCCCAAAATTATTTGTTGTTGTCGAATTCGGAGAGTCATTGTCATGGTCATTACGTTGGGTGAGAAGAGACTTATCAGAAGGTGATATACATATCTTGTTTTTGTGAAGTTTTATTTATCGATCATCAAATTCTGATGCTCAGTTAAGAACCTAAATTTGAGTTTGTATTCTAGAAGTTAGACCCACAAAATAAGCTTTCATCTCTATCATAGCAAATTTAACAATTTACTTATTTTTTTCTTTAATCTCATGTTGACAAGTCTCTCCTTAGGTATGTTGGGAATGATAAGCTTATCTGGTATTTTTATTTTTATATTTTTGAAGAGTCACTGTTACTAGATGTTTTGCGACTGATAGTCAGTTTAAGTGCTCATATTTTTATATATAAGATGCAAGAAGATGGATTTGATTTTCTTAAGAATTTAAGAGAATTTGCTGAATTGATTACCTACTCGAAGAGTAAAATCAATAGTTGAAGCTGAATTAGGTACTACAGAAATGATGATGATCGCTGGCTGAATATAGAAATTAAGCTTGAATTTATTCTCTAATAAAATAAATAAAAGAATTCTCTTAAATTCTTCACAGAAGCCACTCCATAGTTCTTGCTGCTAATGAATAAACATAACAAATCGGTTTCAATGTCCAAACATCCACTGATGATGACTCTACAAAACCAGAATGACTCTTCAACTTTTGGAAAATCATTTCGGACGAAAATGTACGGTAGATGTATGTATGGCTGCGTATATTTCTGTTTGCATAAAGTAATCTCAAAAATATTTTTAATTGGTTCCTAGTTTTGTTGCATCTTTGGTTCTTTAATATTATGTTTCTATTTGTGATGGTTGGGCCCTGGTTAGGCAAGTGAATAAAGTTATAATTTAATAAGGAACAATTACGTTCAAGAGCTTTTATTATTGAGTATTTTTGTTTTGGCATAAGGCTTTGCACCTTTGGCACCTCATAAGTATATGGGAAATTTGAAAAGAATAAATGCCATCTATTAGGTAGGTGTCAGAAAATGTCAACTAGTCCTCGAAATTGGTTAGCCCTAGATAACTTGAAATCAAGGCTTAAAGTTCCTCAAGGTCACGGAAAGTAATATGCGATTTTTGACACCTCATTTGTCTTCGAGTTCTAATATTTTCAGTAATTGGTCATCCATAGATTTTGGTTTATAAATTTTTAATGAATTCAATTCAGTGCTGAGGATAAGGAATGATCATTTCTGCAAATAAATTGTATAACAGTGATGACGAACCAAATTCTGATACAATGCAGATTGCACCATTCAACCTGGACGACCCGTAAGCCAACAATTCTGTATTAAGTAAAGATAGCTACATATATCCAAACTTAAGTCCAATAAAGCTGCTGGAGCTGATGGCCTTTGGGTGGGCTGAGCTATTCAAAGCAGCTGGCGATGAATTGGTTAGGAGTATGCACCAGCTCATCTGTAAAATATGGTCGGAGGAAAGCATGCCCGATGAATGGAACCTCAGCATTGTTTGCCCGATCTTCAAGAAAGGCGATCCTCTGGACTGCACCAACTACAGAGGCATCAGTCTTCTTAATATCGCCTACAAGATCTTCTCTGCCGTACTTTGTGAACGCCTGAAGCCATTCGTCAACAACCTGATAGGTCCATTTCAGTGTGGTCTTAGGCCAGGGAAGTCCACCATCGACCAAATATTCGCACTACGGCAGATCTTGGAGAAAACCCAGGAGTTTCAAATCGATACTCACAACCTTCTCATCGATTTCAAGGTCACGTATGACAGCATCTATAGAGACGAGCTATATATAGAGCAATGTCTAGTTTTGGCATCCGTGTCAAACCCGTCCGTTTGTGCAGGATGACGATGGAGAATGCACGCTGCCTCATCAAGGTCGACAAAGACCTCACCGACACCATTGATGTCAAAAAAGGTTTTAGGCAAGGCGACCCGCTGTCATGCAACTTCTTCAACATCGTTCTTGAAAGAATAGTGCAAAACTCTCACGTCAACACTAGAGGCACAATCTTTCAAAAGTCCGTCCAATACTCGCTTACGCTGACGACATTGACATTATCGGACGACCAAAGCGTGATATCAGTCGTGCTTTTGTGAGTTGGGTTTAACGATGAATGAAAGCAAAATGATATATAATGCTGTCAACAAGAAAGGACACCCAACAAACAACGACGTCTCGGACAGAACGTCACTATAGACAGCTATAATTTTGAGGTGGTCAGAAACTTTGTCTACCTAGGATCCGCTATAAACTCAGCGAGCGATACCAGTGCTGAGATCAAACGAAGAATTACTCTTGCCGATCGCTGTTTCTTTGGGCTAAGAAGGCAATTGAGAGGCTGTTGTGACCGACAAAAGAAAGAAGTAACGCTTTTGAGTTCTGTTTGAAGACTGACTTTATTAAGAGCTTTTTTAGCTGTAGTAAGCTTAACCTAGTTTACATAATGTAGGTATATCATATATGTATAAATATATTATATAATATATAACATCTCTTTGCCACTAAATAAAATAAAATATAAATAATTCATTTATTAACAATTCAGTTTCATTATTTTATGATTTAGTCAAGGGCTTATGATAACAATTAGTGATAACCTAATCTATCTGGCTTACTTGTCTGGCGAGATGATCTTCTTAAAATAATGTTATTTTCATTAGATTTATATCCTTCTGTTTCAATATTACTATCAACTTTATTTTCTGTAATGGCTGGTGTAACACAAGCATCACTACGCATATCAATGTTATCATTAGTTACTTTGGGTTCCAAACCAGTATTCAAAAGTGAAGGTTGCTCCTCAATACCATTTCTATCTCTAATACTATCGAAATGAGGATTTTCGTATTTGTGAACATAATCCTTATCTTGATCAAGTGAGACGCCTACCTTCCTTATTTGGTCGATATGTCGTTTCCATTCGCGATGGTCATCTAGTAATATTATATAGTGGAGAGCTCCAATTTTTTCTTTGACTACACCGAAAAGCCATTTAATACGCCTGTTCAAATACTCCCGCACCGCTACTCTATCTCCGATATTTAAAATACGATCGCTTGGATGCGTGTGCACTCTTCCCTCCGCACTGAAATTCTGAGGCAACATTAAGTCAAGTCGTGATTTAATGTCCCGTCCAAACATCATCATTGCGGGTGACTTCCCAGTAGAAGGGTGCACCATTTTCCTATAATCCAATAGGATATTACATAATTTTTTGTTTAAATCTGCACTCTGTTCTTTAAGACTTTTCAATTTTTTGTTTAATCGTTTGGACGTACCTTTCAGCCTGGCCATTTGTGGCAGGGTGGTAAGGAGCCCCCATCTTAGGTATGATACCATTATTTGTAAGAAAATTCTTAAATTGATAGTTGGTAAACTGAGAACCATGATCGCTAACCAAAACTGAAGGTATTCCAAAACGACTAAAAATATCTCTACACACTTTAATTGTGGACTCAGTTGTAATATTTGGTATAACATAGACCTCCGGCCATTTTGTGTACGCATCGACTAATATAAAGAAATATTTTCCAAAAAATGGTCCGGCAAAGTCAACGTGGACCCGTTGGAAAGGAGAATTTGGTGTTTCCCATGAATGAAAAGCGTTTTTTATCGGATTAGATCTAATCATCTGACATTCAACACAATTTTGTATCAATTCCTCGATATCGTTATCTATTTTTTCCCACCAGCAATAGCTCTGGGCTAATGATTTGGTGCGTGTAGCTCCAAAATGTGTTGCATGCAGTTCATTCAAAACTCGCTTTCTTAGACTTGGGGGTATATAAACACGTAAACCTCTCATAACACAGTCTTGTTGTAATGTAAATTCTTCTTGGGCAATACCGAATCTATATTTTGAATCCACTGTACGCCCAGTTCTAAGACCTTGGATTAAGGTGCTGATTGTTTTGTCACTCGCAGTTTCTTTTCCCAACTCTTTTACGGTTAAAGGTAACGTGGTAATTTGTCTAATCTCTAGAACATCTACCTCATCCATTACAAAGTCCGATGACTCTTTGAGTGGCAACCTTGACATTGCGTCTGCGTTGCCGTGCTCAGTTGTCTTGCGAAAAACTATATCGTAGTCAAAGGCTTGTAAGAAAGCTGCATAATGCTGCATTCTAGAAGCGGAAAAAGCTGGAATACCCTTTTGAGGTGAAAAAATTTGAGATATGGGTTTATTGTCCGTCATTAGAACAAATTTGCGACCATACACATATTGATAAAACTTCTTTATTCCGAATATAATGGCATATGCCTCTCGATCAATTTGACTATAACGTTGTTGAGTCGCATTTAACGTTTGCGAAGCGTACATAATTGGTCTTTCCACACCATCTTTTAGTTCATGGCTTAAAACTGCACCAACACCATATGGAGATGCATCTGTTGCCAATATAAGCTTTAACTTGGGATTATAATGTATCAGAAAATTTTCGGAATGCATTTCACATTTTATTTGGTTAAACGCTGATTGACATTTACTATTCCAAATGAACTTGACTTTCTCCTTAAGGAGATTATTAATGGGGTATAAGATGGTGCTAAGATTCTTAAAAAATCTACCATAATAATTAATTAGACCGACATAAGATTTTACCTGGTCTTTATTTTGTGGTGGTTTCATGTTTTCTATAGCATTAATTTTGCTTCTAGTTTAATGAATACCATCTTTATCAATGGCAAAACCACAATACTCGATCCAATTTTGAAAAAACTCACACTTTTCTAAGTTAATACGCATATTATTTTCACTTAATCTACGCATCACTTCATGCAACCGCTTTAAGTGGGTTGTGTTATCTGGCCCGGTTATTTTAATATCATCAATAAATACACTCACACCTGGAATATCATGCAGTAAGTCTTCCATAAATCGCTGAAAAATAGCGGGGGCTGATGCCACACCATACATAAGACGAGTTGGCCTATAAAGGCCTCTATGGGTGCTCAGAGTCATAAATTCTCTACACTCCGTTTCAACCTCCAACTGCAAATAAGCTCTAGTTAGATCTAATTTACTAAATTTTATCCCCCCACTCATTGAAGCAAAAAGCTCTTCGATGGTGGGGAGGGGATGCTCATCCACTACTAAATATTTATTCAACGTCACTTTGAAGTCTCCACAGAGACGAATATTGTTGTTTCTCTTGCGAATGGGGACTATCGGTGTCGCCCAATTGCTATGGTTTACTTTTTCTATTATCCCCTCATTAACCATTCTAGCGATCTCTTTTTCTACCTCTTCACGTATGGCGAAAGGGACAGACCTATGCTTTATAAATACTGGTTGTGTACCATTTTTAATTTTAAGTTTTGCCTGAAAATTAGGAATTTTACCAACTTCACGTGAAAACACATTTGGATATGAATCTTTTAGCTTAGATATTAAGTTTGTTGCATGCATATTAGTATTTATAAAATTTAATTCATATAATTTATTTAAATCAATACCAGCTAACTCATTTAAATTTATATTTAATTCTCTAATCCATTGTCTTCCTAATAATGGAATTCTATTCATATTTGTTATGTATAATTTTAATGTTTTAACAATATTTTCATTCCACACTTTCACATGCGCAAAACCTTCAATAGGTACTTTTTCTCCACTATAGCTTCTGAGATTAATTTTGTGTGATTTATCAACAACTTTAAATGGAAAATATTTTGTAAAATCTTTCTTGCTTATCAAAGTTAATCGACTCCCTGAGTCTACAACAAAATTAATCTTATGGCCTTCTGTACAAATCTCAGCAAAATATTCATCGTTTTCAGTTTTAATACAATCTAATTTAAAAATACTTTCGGCATCACTATCTTCTATATCTTGAACAAAATTAGTTTTATTTTTATTTAAATTCCTAAGTTTAAAACAAAATTTTCTTAAATGCCCTTTTTTTGAACAAAATGAACACACAGTTTCTTTATATACACAATCTGATTCAGTGTGCATACCACCACATCTACTGCACTGCTTACTCTGTCGTATGTTGTTATTGAAACGGTTATTGCGGTAATTACCTTTTGTTGAGATTGAAACATTTGAATGTTTTACAGCTTCTGAAGATTCCGTTTCAAACTTGTACACCGATGCCGTCTCTTTCTCGCTCTTTCCGATCATTGCTCCTCCTGCTTCCGAAAGCTCGATCCCCTTTGCAATGTCCAAAGCTAGATCCAACGTTAACGATTTCTTCTCCAAGCAACGATTCTGCACGTGTTTGCTTCGTAAACCAAAAACAAATTGATTCCTTAGAGCTGTTTCCAGATATGCTCCAAAATTACACGTGGCAGCTAACCGCCTTAGATTTACCAGATAATCAGATACATCTTCACCTTCTTGCTGCTTTCTATGATGAAACTTAAAATTTTCCACGATCTCCAATGGTTCAGGATTGTAGTGTTTTTCCAATAATTCCACTATCTGAGCATAATTCTTGTCTTTTGGTTTTAGTGGTGACAGTTTGTCACTGAGCACATCATAAGACTCCTGTCCCATATAATGTAATAGAAAGTTTTTCTTTTGCCCAGCTTCTACCTTAAATATGTCGAATGCTCCTTCCAAGCGTTCAACCCAGCGGTTCCATTTGCCCTTGTTTTTATCGAAATGTTCGATATGGAAGTTGGCATGCACAACTTGAGACATTTTCTAGTAAGTATTTATTATTATTGACTTTTGTTTTGTTGAAGTTATGTAAAGTATAATTTAATATATTTTGTGATAACTTTTATTGGCTTTATCCTCGTCGCCAAAACTGTTGTGACCGACAAAAGAAAGAAGTAACGCTTTTGAGTTCTGTTTGAAGACTGACTTTATTAAGAGCTTTTTTACCTGTAGTAAGCTTAACCTAGTTTACATAATGTAGGTATATCATATATGTATAAATATATTATATAATATATAACAGAGGCAAAGCCCTCTCTCGAGCAACTAAACTGTCTCTGTATAAGACGCTTATCATCCCAGTCTTGATGTATGGTGCAGAGGCATGGACACTGTTAACGGCGGATGAGAACGCGTTAGGCTGTTTTTAGAGGAAAATTCTCCGGGTGATTTTTTGTCCCGTCTGTATAGATGGGGAATGGAGAAGAAGATACAACAACGAACTGTACAGGCTGTACAGCGACACCGACCCAGCCACAAAAGTGAAAAACCAACGACTAAGATGGCTGGGTCACCTAGAGCGAATGGACACCAATGCTCAGGCCCGGAAAGTCTTTGAATACAGCCCCGTGGGACAACGTAGTTGGTTGAGGTGGACAGCGTAAAAGGTGGCACACGCAAGTGGAAGAGGACCTCAACCAACTTGGCGTGTGAAACTGGAAATAGCTAGCTAGAAACCGAGCCGGCTGGAAGAAGCTTGTTGGTTGAGGCCCTGGTCCACCCCGGACTGTAGCGCCACCTTAAAAAAGTAAGTAAGTAAGTAAGCAAATTAGTGTAAACATAACGGTTCTATTTTTTCAAACCGAATAAAATGTGAAACTAGTTTTAGGTTTTTTTGATGATAAGTTGGGTTACTTAGGTTAACGGGCCGACAGTTGATCTTGTTACCGTCACACTAAGATCAGTGTAGCGATCCATTGTGATACCCCAGGCATAGTGAGATTTTTACCCCCAAACCTATTATAAATCCCAAGTCATTCAAGCCCATCAAGGGTGATGGTGAGTTTCAGCAAGCTGTAGCCTGCAATGTCGGAGGTCACACAGTCACCAGGTTGAGGAGAGTTGGACACCTTTTAAGGGCGTGATCTTTCCCTTACCCCCACTTCATCCCTCCAACAGGCCCGTGACTTCTTAGAACGTCTGGTAGATGAGTTTGATAGGTCAATAGTTGGTGTATGTGTCCGTTCGTTTGGTCAGAATTGCTGAATGAGTCGAAGGGGCTGTCCCTTTCCTCATCAAGAGGCTTTTACCAATCTAAGGGAGATGTGTCTCCATCAACTCACTGACTGTCGTGTACACCGTAGAAGTGGCAATAGCTGGTGTGTAGGCAAGGTGCCCATTCTTCGTTAATTGCCACGCCTAAAAACACATGCGCGTCGTCGTCGTACAGTCGTTTTCGTTCGTTCTAGAGGTTTCAAATCTTATGCTCGTTTGGTTGATAGAGCTTAGGAATTATCAAGCCATTTGGTATAGCGTTTATAACTTTCAACAGATTTTTGCTTGGAACATTAAAAAGTTCCTCCAAGTCGTTGAAGAAGTATCTCCCTAGGTTTCTGTTTCTCAGATGATATAGTACAGGCCGACTTCCAGTCATGCAACGAATTCTGCACGTCAGTTGTGCTTATTTTACCTCCAAGTGGTAGCCATCGGATACTGATCTCATTCAAGCGGACTTGACTTGCTAAACTTATAAGCACGAGCGTTGAACAAGAGACAAAAATAGCAACACTATAATCTCCTGTCGGAAATGACTGGCTGTATAATTTGGCTGAAGTCTTGGACGAGCCTTTCAGAAGGGTGATGTGCACCGGATGAATTCAGCAAAGAAAGTCAACGGTGCCATCAACAGTCTTGAGGACAGAAACCGGGAGGAGTTTTCCCACTAAGGCACCTCTAAGGGTGGCAGCGGAAAAATTCCCCAGATGGAATCAACGTCGGCGTCTACAGTTCCAGTGAGGCTGAACCACTTAGTGAACACTTTATACGGGCTACTTCGACATGTCTGGAGCTTAGGCCTATGAGGAGCGGTTAATCCGGCTCTCCACCTTTGGAGTTATATTGTAAGGGTCTGGTCCTCGAGGGGAGTCCTGCCGTTGGGGTAACTTCTCGGCCCTTTACGTGGCAAAGAAACAAGAAGCCTCGGATACGGACGGGGATTTACTGCTGACGAACCTAGTGGTGGATAAGAACTCTCAAGGTTATTTTGAAGGGACAATTCTTCGGGTGATTTTTGGTCCCGTCTGCATAGATGGGGAGTGGAAAAAAAGGTACAGTAAGTAATGAAGTATACAAAGAACAAAAGAACATATAAGGTGCCATTAATTTTTATTTTAAAAAATCACGCATTGAATAATACATTAATATTTTAACTGATACTTATAGAGGTAATATAGTAGAAAATTATCCAGTTCGATGGCAAAAGTTAAAAAATTTATGTATTTTTTTGTTTTTTGTTGAGATAATCTCGAACAAAAATACACACCCAGCTGCAACCATCATTGCAGCAAGCAATTCAAATATTCCAGAAAAGTGCTGCATTGACATTTGAACTGGAAGAGGATTCTCTTTAAAAAATTGATTTCTTCCCAAGACATTTCTAATTAAATCATTGTTAATTTTATCTGTGAATCCATTTGTTATCATTTGCGATAAACGACTGTTCAAAATTGAAGTAAAAAACGAAAACTGTGGTAAGTAAATGCAGGCATAATTCAATAAAATTGGTCTCTTTATTCGAATCCAATTTCGAAACTCCTCTTTGAATGGAGAGATCTCATTTCTAAATACTGTCAGTGATTCGCCAGGTGCTATCAAAGCATATTTTCCATCGAACTTATACCCGTAGAACTCTCTAAAAATCCTATTCAACATAACATTTATTACTTGCATTCGATTTTCTATTTCCGGCAGAACACTACCATAGAGATTAATGATTCCTTGATTAATAACAAAAGTATATCCTTCAGCGATGGCCTCATCTAAATCTTGGGGAAGTTTTTTGCGAGGATTGTGGAGAAGAAATTTGTATATTATTCCTTCGTAAGAACTGCGAAACACTAACAAACTCAAAAGCCAACACAACGTTAAGTGTTTCCAAGATATTTGATCTCCGAAGCTTAATTGTTTCGACATCCATTTCCATAGAACCTGAAGAATACATTTTCCCACGAAAATCATACAAATTGTAAGCCAGGTAAACCGATCAAATGGAAACAGCAAAATAAGCAGAGAGCTGTACTTTTCAGGTGGCTTCATTATTAACTGTAATGATGAGAAAAAATATACTCTTGTTGCAGCGAAGTGAGAGGATCTTTTCGAGTCAAAGGATGCTCCAGCGAGCATTAAATCTCCAATTCGTTCCTTCAGCTAAACTAAGAACTTATCTGGTTAAACATTTTTGGAAATATTTATTAACCTACCATCTGTAAGCCCCCAGTGACAGTTCCATTTAAATGAATTGCACCCGGTCCAAGCGGAGAAACGACGACATTCCATGTGAAATTCATATCCGATGCCAGATAATTCAAAACGCTCACATCAACTCCGAACAAATGACCCGGATGACTGATATTCTGGACAAATGGCGGCTCTTCCCATAAGATCACGTTCAAAGGGCACCTCCATAGGTTCGAAAGTTTACGAGGGAATACCGGCCTCGTCCATGTAAACGTTCCATTCTTGCAATAATTGTAAATGAAGGGTTTGGTATTTCTGCATCTTGTTTGTGTAAAAGGAACATAAGAATAAATAGTAACAACTCCGTTGATGTCCTCCACAAGAATATTCACGTTTGAAATCGTATTTTCGAGACAGAACTGTGTGATTTGCTGCAGGGTATTTCTAAAATTGCTCATGTTTGCTGGCAATATGACATAGAAGTATTGAAAAGTCCCTGAATAGTCCCTTGCATGAGTACGTTGCAAAAGAACTAGCCGCCTTGAAGCATAAATTAATATTTAGACTTTTAAAAAACCGAAATATACGAAACGCTTTTGAATTTACTTACCTAAAGCATTCAAATGAATTAACAAACATAATTCGTCGATGAATGGTAAATCCTGAACTCTTCTGCGTATTGGTGTTGCGTACTTCAAACATCACATCTAAATCTTTTAAAGCTAAAAGCTGATCCACCATTTCACCAAATTTCCAGGCGTCCAGCTGTGAATCTGATTCGATGCTTACTCGAACATACTTTAGGAATGTTGAATTGTCATTACAAATCATAGTTTGAAGACATTTAACTAAATTATTATTGGTGTTAGCTGTTTTCCAGGTAAAAACGCCAGTTGGGTAGGTGATTGCCAACAAATACCGAAACAGCACAAAAATCCAATTGCGTCCCATTGCTATGAATACCTACAGTACTGTAATATTTATTTTTTCTAAAAATTTTCATAACGTACCTAACGACGATTACGTTATCCAGTGTCACAACACAAGAATAAAGAGATTATTAAATGAAAAGACAAAATCAAATGGTGTAAAATATTCGATTGCACAATAATTATGATGGCAGCTCTGGTATTTACCTGACAATTTGTGAGAGGTTTTAAGTGCTACGCGTTAGTTATAATTTTCATTTAAATCAGTCTATTTTCAGAGTTAAAATGATTAAAATCTCGAATTGGATTGTTTTTTAATTCATAAATGGTCACAATATCTATGCCTGCATAATGTGTCCTTACGGTAATCTTTTTTATCAAGAAATATGTCCATTCTGGTTTTTGTTTTTGTTGTTGGCCATTATGGCCAATTTCATAAACATTTAAAAGGCTTTTAAATTTTTAAATGACGTATTTGTATGGAATAAACGTCATTTTAAGACTTAAAAGCCTGTTAAATTCTTAAAAGGCTTTTATGAAATCGGGGGTAAGAGAGTAAAATATACATTGTTTTTATCCTCCTTTTACTCAGCTCTCTCCTTAAGATTATCATTGATGAGAAATAATGTCAATGACTTTCTGCGTAGCCAAGTTCTGGCACATCGCACATCTCCTCTATTACAGGAACCCACTCAGAAGCTCTTCAACCCCTGCTCCAACTTCAAATATGTATCAATATAGTCAGTCAAACTCACAGTAATTGTTGAGATTGTCTAATTCAGGTGCCTCGCCAAATTTCAACTTCTCAACGTTAGTGTACCTATTCTGAGATATAGGAGCTCAAACAATCACAAAACCGTAACTGATTTTCCACTAAGGAGGCGTGGCATCTAGTCAATTTCCCAGGAAAAAAATCTTTTCAAAAAGGACTGAAATGAGGGAACTAAGTCCCCGGGATCTTGGTCCACTGAGGAACTTTATTCTAATTTAATTAGAACTTAATCCAATCAAGCGAAGTAGACTTAGTTCCACTTTAGCGAAGTGGTTTTTGTACCAATAGAAGGAGAGAATTAAATACCTCAAAAAGTCAATGGTTTTATTGCCTCTTAAATGTGGAATTAATTCCAACTTCCAATTAAAAAAAAAGAAGTAAAATAAAAGTAAAGTTTCCCGTATTGTTCAATCTTATAAGTAAAATAGAAATACATTATTTCCAAAAAAAAGTTTACCAAATTTATTTAGCTACATAGATTGTCAAACTACTATATCTATACAAAATTTGTTTTGACTATTTTCAAAGTCTTGCAATCTGAATCTCGAAGTGAACTACTTTCAGTGTGTTTTCAATTTTTCATTATGAAATTAAGTTTGCAAGACTCTGAAAAATATCAATGCAAAATCACGTGATTTTGTATTTTTGTGTAATTTTTATCGTTGAAAGTCAAATATACACTCCCGTTCAATTGAATAGGTTCAAAATTTTCGAGTGCGATTTACCGTTATAACTCCGAACTATGTATGTGGAATAAATGAATTTTTGAAAATGGCATTAGAGAAAGCATCAAATTGAGGAGAGAATAAGAAAACACGCAATATCAAACTTAAAATCATTACACGTTTTGTTATCATTTCTTTAAATTCATATTTAAATCGTAGCACTTTTTTTCGTTTATTTGAATAGGTGCACCGTCTTTATAATCACTTTTGCTTTGAACTAGTTGAAGGTCAGACCTTTTAAAGCTATTTTTGGGCTTTATATCATGGTTTCTTTGATATGACACAAACAAATTGAGAACAATCGTAGAATGGGTGGAGGAAAAGCTCTTTTCGCGGCTGAGTACGCGCAAATTTATTGTTTTCATGATAAATGGCTAACGGGACATCAAATTTCGGAAGAACTTACAGAATCTATTCTTTGATCTATAATTATCTGAAAAATAAACAAGAAGATGGTGTCGATATGAAAGGATGCAAATAACCTGCTATCTCGTCAAGTGATAGGCAAAAAAGTCTGAGCATTGCGTCTAATTCGTCGATTTAAATGGCTAAAACAAGGGAAGCAGCTAGGTTCAGTGCCAGTATTTCAATAGTCGAGAGTATTATTAAAAGTTTTGCATACCGAAAAAGAAGAAAATTAAACGAAACCGCACCTTAAACGAAGTTAGCAAAAACAAAAAAAAAAAAAAAAAAACCGAATGCAGTTTTGTAAGCTTCATAAGACTTGAAAGAATAAGTGGCGTAAAGTCGTTTTTTCTAATGAAAAAGGGATTCAATTCAACGGAATTGATGGGTTCAAATTGTATTTCCATGACTGAGCGTTCTTGTGTAACTAAACCATAGTCATACTAATAGTTCAAAAATGTGGGGTTAAATTTCTTTTCCTTGAATTCTCAAATTGTAAATGCTTTCAACTAAGCTGTGATTTATTTTATTTTTTTCTTCTTTTTTGGTACGAAGAACTTATTACACACTCGACTGTAGAAATACTTGCACTAAACCTAGCTTGTTCCCTTATTTAAGCCATTTAAACGGACAAATAAGATCCAAGCCTCAGGAGGCAGCAGTTTTTTTACATTCTTTTCATATCGACACCATATTTCTACTTACTTCTCTGATATAAATATAGATCAGGGAATGGATTCTGGAATTTTTTTCCGAAATTTGATGGCCCTTTAGTCATTTATCATGGAAACAAAAAATTTGCGCGTACTCAGCCGCGAAAAGAGCTTTTCCTCCACCCATTCTACGATTGTTCTCAATTTGTTTGTGTCATATCAAAGAAACCATGATATAAAGCCCAAAAATAGCTTTAAAAGGTCTGACCTTCAACTAGTTCAAAGCAAAAGTGATTATAAAGACGGTGCACCTATTCAAATAAACGAAAAAAAGTGCTACGATTTAAATATGAATTTAAAGAAATGATAATAAAACGTGTAATGATTTTAAGTTTGATATTGCGTGTTTTCTTATTCTCTCCTTAATTTGATGCTTTCTCTAATGCCATTTTCAAAAATTCATTTATTCCACATACATTGTTCGGAGTTATAACGGTAAATCGCACTCGAAAATTTTGAACCTATTCAATTGAACGGGAGTGTATATAAAAATGTGACCTACATTATTAGATTATTAGTTCTCATAAAAAATGAACTAATTTCTCACCTCGCATGGGAACTTACAACTTATTCCACTTCGCTATAATGGATTTAGTTTGCATTACCTACATTAAAACTAAAGGGCCATTTACGTGAGAGCGACCAACGAAGGACGAATAAATGAACAAAACGGGATTTAACACATTTATAAACCAAAATTCTTCGAAAAAAAAACTAGATAAAATGGTAGAATACTAACTAACGCTAATGTTGAGGTAGAAAAATTTGCATTTGAACATTGTTAAAATGAAATAAATTTGAGAAATCAAATTGGTCGTCGCGAATCACAATGTATTTGTGAGGACCAATTTGTTTCCTCTAATTTTTCTTATTTTAGAAAAAGCAAATTTTAGTAACTCAACATTAATGTTCATTAAATATCTATCATTTTGTGCAGTTTTTTAAAAGAATTTTTGTTTATAAATGTGTTAAATCCCGTTTTGTTCGTTTATTCGTCATTCGTTGGTCGCCCTCATGTGAATGGCCCGAGTGCGGCTAGATTCCAGGGGACTTAGTTCCCTGCAGCTGAAATCATCAGCCCTGAAAAATTATGAAATCTTTAAGAAGGATACCAAGTAAGTTCATTTTGCAGTAAACTAATACTTTTTACCTATATTATATTTTGCTCTCTAAAGTACCTTTTTGCTTTTTTATTAATAAGCGCGCATCAAAGGGGTTTTAAGTATCTTCCTTTAAAATGATTTAGCACAGTGCGAGCGTTAGGAAAATAGGGAAGCATTCAAATCAAAATGAGATACCGATCCACATGCTTTTGTAGTTCTAAAAAAAACAAAATAAAAGGGAAATACAGAGCCAGGTATAAAGCATTTCACATTCGGGTAGTGCAACTAAGAAAAGAATCTCTATACTTGACAGTACGTCCGAAATTGGACTCAATGGTTAACTGATGCGAATTCCTATAGAAGTACGAGTATAATGGTGGAACTGCTTAAGGGGAGGATCAACTGGCTATTTCATTAGCACACAATTTGTGAAAATACCGATAAGATGAATGGCACGAAACATTGTTCGAAAGATGCAAATGTTTCCGTTAAACATAGTTCTTTCACCTACCATTTTTAACGCTCTATTTTGAATTATTTTTTTTGTGCCCTTTCAAATGAGGATTCAGTTGAGCAGAGTGCTGAACTGCCCCAACTAAACGAGATGCTCAGGTCCTATAGGGGTATTGACATCGAACCCCCGTCAGAATTGGAAATCCTTACATCAATAAATCTCCTCAAAAACAACAAGGCAGCCGGACTGGACGGAATACCAGCTGAATTCCTGAAAGCCGATCCCGTAACAGCGGCTAGTATTTTACATCCGTTGATACAAAGCATTTGGGAAAACGAATGCTATCCCAGGGATTGGAAGGATAATGTGATTGTTTAGGTGCCAAAGAAAGGTGACTTAAAGAATTGCAACAATTGGCGTGGTATCACCGTTTTGTCCGTTTTCCCAAAACTAATGGCAACCATCATTCTCGAGCGAATAAAGGATAGAATCGAGTCTACACTCAAGAGGCATCAAGCTGGCTTCCGCAGTGGTCGATCATGTGTCGACCATATCAACACCCTGCATATCGTCCTCGAGCAGTCGATGGAATTTCAATTACCGCCTTACCTCATGGCCAGTGTTGGTACAGCTGAGTGACAGGGCATTCAATGGAGACCGTTCGAAAGGCTCAGTCATTTAGACTATGCCGATGACAAACATATGTCTACTGGCAAATAACATGCTGAACGGGATGTGCCAAACACTGCAAGTGAAGGGAGAGTCGAGTGGTCTAAGAATAAACAGCAAAAAGACAAAAATAATGCTCACAGGCCGCTCCACACAGCAGCGTATTATTCTACAGGAGGCGCCAGTTGAAGTAGTGGAACAGTAACAGTTCAACTACCTTGGCAGTATTTTCTCTGCAAACGGTGGTACGGATCTGGACGTTAAAAGTAGAATAAATAAAGCTCGTGCTGCCTTCGGTACTCTGTCCCCAATCTGGAAATCAAGTCAAATCTCCTTACGCACTAAGTTGAGATTCTTCGAATCCAATGTCAAATCCGTGCTGTTATATGCTTGCGAAACCTGGAAAGTCACGTCTACTATTTCGAAGAAAATGCAGGCTTTTGTGAATCGCTGTCTTCTCCACATCCTAAAGATTCGCTGGCCACAAATAATATCAAATGAGGAATTGTGGCGCAGGACAAGACAAGAGCGGCTGGACGTCGACATAAGAAAGCGTAAATGGCCTTGGATTGGTCACACACTGAGGAAACCAAACGATGAAATTACAAAGCAGTCCTTTGAATGGAATCCTTAGGGTGCACGGCGGGTTGGAAGACCAAGAACAACATGGAAATCAACTGTCTTAGCGGAAGCAGAATCCCAGAGAAAGACGTGGCCACAGCTAAAGTACCTTGCAGCAGACCGTGAAGGATGGAGACGTTTTGTTGACGCTCTATGCCCCAGCCGGGGTTACAGGACACAATGATGATGATTTTGAATTATATCTAAGAGACTTAAATGGGTTTTTGGAGCACCTGCCCAAAAATGGCCTCATAAATTACAGCCAGATCAGGAGATGTAAAAAATTTCTTGCATCTTCGAAGAAAACCTAAACATTTCGCAGCATTTTTGGTAACGTCGAAAATGTGATCATTCCACAGAAGATAGTTTGTGATGCACATACCCAGAACTGAAAGCTGTTCGGTTTCCTCGAAGCGAGTTTCAATCATGGATAACGGCATAGGGGGTGGATTTCGTTTTAAGTTTTTGAAACATTAAATTCTACGCGGTTTTTTGTTCCCCATTGCAAAATTCTGTGGAGATTAGAATTGAATAAGCTTATCATACGCTGCCGTTCAAGTTCCACATCCGAAGAACAGAAAGGTGAATCTTGAGATGAATATAAAAAGCTGAGGGTACTGACTTTCATCTGCAAAATAATTTAATGGATAAGAAGTTTCAGACAGAAGATCCTTTATAAAAATAAGGAAGATGAGTCGGAAAAAAAAAACGGAGCTCTGGGGCACACCAGCATTTAATTTTTGAATATCAGACTTGAAACCGTCCAAAACAACTTGTACTGATCGGTACAAAAGGTAGTTTCTAATCCAAGGAAGAAGAAATTCATCAATACCAAATGCACGTATTTTCGATAACAGAGCTTGATACCAGAATCTATAAAACTTTTTTTTAAATATCAAGCACAATGATCTTACTTTCTCCAAAACGATGATAGGATTTGTTCCATTGCTCGATGAGAAATACCATCAGATCACCAGTAGACCTATTGCTACGAGGGCCATACTGGTTGGTCATTATCATAAAGAAGCTTTCGTTCTTCGAGATATTTCTTAAGCTGATAATTTATCAGTGTTTCCATGACCTTGAAGAGAAAGGACGTAAGTGCAATTTAGCGATAGTTAGAGGGAGAAGAAGACTCGCCTTTTTTTAGGGACAGGATTGACAAATGCTGTTGCCCATCCTCTCGTAAAGAGACCAGCAGAGTGGGACAGATGGAAAAGCTTACGATTTACGAAGTAGCTTTGCCAGCGTTGAAGAACACCTCTTCAAAACAATGGGAGGGATACTATCCAGACCAGCAGATTTGTGTTTATCAAGATCTTTTCGAACTCTTGCCACCGCACGAGTGCGAAAGAAGATTCGTTCCATGAAATCATTGGCGCTCTCAAATAAAGTAGAAGTCACGATACTCTCAGTGAGCGTCGAATTATAATAAGAACTATGCTGCAAGCAAATTGGGTATATCTATTCAGCTAACATAGGGAGTGTCAATGAAGACGAGTGTTGGAACCAAAAACGAGATTTTTTACAAATTACCAACAATTTTTACTACCTTTGGGACACTGTAGGATCTTTTGCTTTAATTTTTGGTCATGCAAAAATTTGGTTCGTTTAATATGGCCGTTGCAGTCCTTTCTAGCTTGTTTAAACTTAATCTGGTTTTATTTCAAAGGGTTGGCTTTATAACATGGGAAGCTTACTCCTCTAACCCTGATAACCTCTTAACAGCTCAAAATAAACCATGAATTCTCTTTCCGGTTTGATAGAATTTTATCCTATGCGGGGTAAAATTTCTCATTCCGTAAAGAATCATAATTTTGACCAAATCTGCACTAGAGTCAACGTCACTTTTGAAGAAGCATAGTGACTAGTTAAAGTCCCTGAAGAAACTGTAGAGACCGTTCCACTAATCGTGTATCTTTCAGGGTCAGAGGTAAGAAACAAGTCTAGGGTATTGGAGGTTTGACCTGCAACGTCATGTATTCGAGTTTGCTCGTCGACAAGGTGGTTTAACTCAGTAAATATCTCAACAAACCTGACTTTGGGTGAAAAATTGTGTACATTAAAATGGCCCGCAATTACGATACATACTGTACTAGGAAGTCCCCAAAAGGTGGAAGAGCTGCAGGCTGTTGTCAACAGCATGAAAGTCTGTTGGCATCTATCATGGAAGATCAACGGCATATTGGGCGGCTATAAAATACGTCTGTTTTCTCATAGTGGGGGCCTCAATCAGCTATGATAGGGCTACGCGCCATCTTTCATGTATGCCATCGTCAACAGAAAAGCCTTAGTATCTAATAAACGAATTTTCAAAAAATAGTAGAACTTTTTCAAGAAATGCAAACGGTAGGTATACTTTTGGCTACGACGTATAAAAATCGAGGCAGGGAACGTTCGAAGCGAAGCGAAACTATGTGGAGATGAAGAGCTGAAAACAGATCATACTGGTCAAAAAATTGTGCTGAATTCCTGGGAGGATGAGAAGGAGGGTGGCGAAAGACTGCATTGCATCGGAATTGTGTTCAACGAAGAAGCTAGATGTAGTCTTGTTTCCTGGACGCCCATTTCTGGGCGATTGATGATAACAAAGTTTCGTTCAAAAATTCGTAGCATGACAATTATTCAGTGCCCCCAAGAGCCACGAATGAAGCGACCGGGGATGACAGAAATTACGTTCTACAGCGTCAGTAATCTTAACTCGCTTAACATGAGTGTTTTGAGGGTCGAGTGGGAGACCTCAATTAGGGCTGACCACGTATTCGGAAACCCAAACGATACCGAAACGAAATATATCAGCTCCAAACATCCGAAACAATACCGAGACGATACCGAGCCGATACCGGCCTTTTTTGACCGAAATATACCAAGACTCTCGGTAGTAAATTATAAAAAAATAAATAAATTTGGTGGCGCAATAGCTTGTGGAGAACCAGAGCCTAGTGACTAACAACTCTCAACCATTCCTGTATGCGTGTTGTTGGCAGGAATGGACGAGACCTACAATCTTTTTCTGAGCCAAAACGGCAAGATTAGAAGCACTTCTTATTTATGACAACTATACTCTTGGAGGATGAATCAGTTCCTCGCAAGAGGAGAAATATTACTGTTTTTAGGTGGCAATGGCTGGGAAACAAACCCAGACCTTCGACGAGGTACTACGGACTCTCGATAGTATCGTTGGGCATTGGTAGAAAAATTAATATTAATATTAATTATTACAAGCAAACAAATTTTGTAATCGGTTTACTAGAAACAGCTGTAAGGATGTGGATGGAATTTGTCTCACAGCTTTATCTTTTTACCAAAGAGACGGCTAGGGAAAAGAATTTTGTGAAAACCACCCACTGGCACGCCTATTTTTCTCATGATTTATTTCTCGGAAACTTATAATTCGAGTAAACAATTCAGGCTTAGAACATTTTAACTGGGCGAAGTAACTGTAGTGAAATCCAGGCACTGTCACACTTATTTTTCTTATATCTTGGTTTCTCGAAAACGGCTTCAGTGATTTTTGTTACAATTTTACCAAGCCCATTTTCTAGCAAACCTGTCAGAAAGTATAATTTAAAATTAACGTAATGAGGATAGCTCGTGACCTTAAAAAAAAGATTGAAAAAATGGGAAAAAAGAAATTGTAGCTTGACCAGTTACTGAAATAAGCTGACCTTTCATGAAGATGTAGCGATAGTTTCAGAATGTATACATTTTTGCAAATTTCCTATAAATGAGGTGCCGAAAATCAGCTTACATACTTAGGGTGGCGCTACAGTCCGGGGTGGATCAGGGCCTCAACCAACAAGCTTCTTCCAGCCAGCTCGGGGTCTTGCTAGGTGTCTCCAGTTTTGCACGCCAAGTTGGTTGAAGTCCTCTTCCACTTGCGTGTGCCACCTTTTACGCTGTCCACCTCAACTGCGTTAGCCCACGGGGCTGTATTCAAAGACTTTCTGGGCCGGAGCATTGGTGTTCATTCCCTCTAGGTGACCCAGCCATCTTAATCGTTGGCATTTCACTTTTGTGGGTGGGTCGGTGTCGCTATACCGCCTGTACAGTTCTTTGTTGTATCTTCTTCTCCATTCCCCATCTATACAGACGGGACCGAAAATCACCCGGAGAATTTTCCTCTAAAAACAGCCTAACGCGTTCTCATCCGCCGTTAACAGTGTCCATGCCTCTGCACCATACATCAGGACCGGGATGATAAGCGTCTTATACAGGGACAGTTTAGTTGCTCGAAAGAGGGCTTTGCTTCTCAATTACCTTCTTAGCCCAAAGAAACAGCGATTGGCAAGAGTAATTCTTCGTTTGATCTCAGCACTGGTATCTTTCGCTGAGTTTATAGCGGATCCTAGGTAGACAAAGTCTCTGACCACCTCAAAATTATAGCTGTATATAGTGACGTTCTGTCCAAGACGTCGGTGTTGGGTGTCCTTTCTTGTTGACAGCATATATTTTGTTTTGCTTTCATTCACTGTTAGACCCATCTTCTTGGCTTCCTTTTCAATGCTCACAAAAGCACCACTGACATCACGCTTTGTTCGTCCGATAATGTCAATGTCGTCAGCGTAAGCGAGTATTGGACGGACTTTTGAAAGATTGTGCCTCTAGTGTTGACGTGAGAGTTTTGCACTATTCTTTCAAGAACGATGTTGAAGAAGTCGCATGACAGCGCGTCGTCGCCTTGCCTAAAACCTTTTTTGACATCAAAGGTGTCGGTGAGGTCTTTGCTGACCTTGGTGGAGCAGCGTGCATTCTCCATCTTCATCCTGCACAAACGGACGAGTTTGACAGGGATGCCAAAACTAGATATTGCTCTAAATAGCTCGTCTCTAAGATGCTGTCATACGCGGCCATGAAATCGATAAGAAGGTGTCAGGTATCGATTTGAAACTCCTGGGTTTTCTCCAAGATCTGCCGTAGTGCGAATATTTGGTTGATGGTGGACTTCCCCGGCCTAAAGCCACACTGATATGGACCTATCAGGTTATTGACGAATGGCTTCAGGCAGAAGTTCACAGAGTACGTCAGAGAAGATCTTTTAGGCGATATTAAGAAGACTGAAGCCTCTGTAGTTGGTGCAGTCCAGAGGATCGCCTTTCTTGAGGATCGGGCAAACAATGCTGAGGTTCAGGAATCTTTTCTGAGTCTCTTAACATCTCTAGGTCCTTTCGGCCACCTAATTTTGCTAGTGTATCTCAATCAGAATTACTGTCAATCAGGGAGGCATACAAGGTACTTAAACTAGACCAAACCCAAATTCGTAATGCAGCTATCCTTACAGACAGTCAGGCCGCAGTTGAGGCCTTTGATTCGGCTACGTAGTTGGTGCAGTCCAGAGGATCGCCTTTCTTGAGGATCGGGCAAACAATGCTGAGGTTCAGGAATCTTTTCTGAGTCTCTTAACATCTCTAGGTCCTTTCGGCCACCTAATTTTGCTAGTGTATCTCAATCAGAATTACTGTCAATCAGGGAGGCATACAAGGTACTTAAACTAGACCAAACCCAAATTCGTAATGCAGCTATCCTTACAGACAGTCAGGCCGCAGTTGAGGCCTTTGATTCGGCTACGTCATCCTCTTAATTGGTCCAGCAATGCCGAGATAAGCTCGCAAGCTTTAATATTAACCTCAAGGTCATCCTTATCTGAGTTCCTGGCCACAGTGGCATTGAGGGAAATGAACGGGCAGATGAACTAGCCCGGCAAAGATCAGCCCTTCACATCTCACTCAGGGAAAGAGTCAACACTCCCCGTGGAGTTGTGAAGGGCAATATATTGCCAAACTTCCTTCGTGATCCCATCGTAGTTGGAGCAGCTTGACCAATTGCAAAATATCCAGAAATATCTGGCCCGCCTATATATATATATAATAATAAATCCCGAATAATTGATCTGATGTGTAGACCCAGGCGAGACACAGCCAGGGTCTTTGCAACCTGTACTGGACACTGGCCAATAGGGGAACATGTGACGAGGCTGAGTATTCCTTACAATACTCACTGCCCTAGCTGGGGAGACCATAAAAAAAAAGGAAACAAACCTTCATTTTCCGTTGTAAATGTCCTGCTCTAGCCAGAATGAGAGCATAATCGTTTGGAGTTGCATTTTTTGACGATCTCAACGAACTTTCCGAAACGCGACGAAATGGATCTATGACAAAATCGGTTGATTCTGCACCAGCCTCCCCCTCAGACCCCATATAGACCGTGAGAAATCGGCATTTCGCTTCTACAAAAAACTGTGATTTCGACACAGTTCAAATAAAAACACAAATCATTATGTCAATAACAAACGCATTTTAATATGAAATCGTTTACTTTTTTTTTGTTGCTTCTTGCATTTCAAAGTCACTATCTTATCTTTACAGTTTAAAGGCATTGCATTGCCCTTGCCCTTGCCAGACCGTCAGCATTGGTATTGCACGAAGAATCATGACAGTGAGAATCATGTGATTTATTATAGCTTTGGTGGTTTTGAGTCAAGAATATTTGTCCTTATATTCAATTAAACGCGTTCAACACGGAGGTGAATACCACCTTTTGATGTCAAAATAATATTATTCGGATCCATTGCCAAAGAACTGGGTGTTTTCTCACAAGCAAAGAATTTAAAATTCTTAACTAACATAGCCAAGCCAATGGACGTCTGCATCTTTCCAAATCTCAGTCCAATACATTGTCTTGGACCTTCGCCAAATGACAACCAACTGCATGGATGACGTTTTTGAACTTCTTCGGGATTAAAACGTTCCGGATCGAATTTTTCTGGGTCTGGATAGATTTCGGGATCATGATGAATAGCATCAGCGGGAATCAGAACAATAGAATTCTTAGGTATAACGAATTTTGGATTTGATGTTGGGTACTCGTTGATCGATCTTCGAACTAGGTTCGAGATGATAGGATATTTCCGGAGGGTTTCTATTGAAAATTTACAAAAAAAAACAAAATATAACCAAAAGGCATAATTATTGTCAACCTAAAAACACCAACCTTTGACGACTTTCTCCAAGTACTGCATTTCCATCAGGTATTCATAAGTCAGCTCTCCATTGTGCTTCTCAATAACACCATTTATTTCAGCTCTCAGCTTATCCTGAATATCTTGATTCAGAGCTAATTCATACAAAGCATAACCCATAGTTGTCGAAGATGTTTCAGATCCTGCCAAAAAGAAAATGAAAGTTTGCGCTGCGATTTCTTCAATATCCATTCCTTCTTCTGAGTGTTTAAGTTCCAACAATAGGTCTGTTTCTTTACTTTTGGGATAAAGTTTGGGAAAAAGTTCGGAAAAAAGTTTGGGATTGAGCTTTTTGATGTTGTTGTTGTAATGTTTAACCAAAAATGAAAAGTAAAGAAACGCATTTGGGATGTTTCTTGGTTTGTTGCGGTTCAAATTTCTTATTTAACCTCATTGCTTGTAGGCTCACCGCATACAAAATTATGCAATTTCAATTCTTTTTACATGCACTTATCATTTTGGGCTCCATTAAAGGACAAGGAGAAACAATTTACTTTAAATTTGTCTCCATTGTATCATTTTCATTTAATTTAATTAAATAAAACCATTTTATGTACGCTACTAAAAAATTTAATTTAAATTTTTTCGATCAGCTGATTTCTTGTTTGACAAGCAAGAAAGTGCAATAACTAAAATGTTCGGGTAGATTCTTGCTGGAGGGGAAATGAAAAAAAGTCGAAAGCTCTGGCATTTTCGTGCCAGAAAATAGTAAAGAAACACGTTTTGGGTAGATTTGGGATACTTTGGGATCCCGTGGGCGAGTAAAGAAACAGACCTAATAAGTTCATAAAATCATTCCGCTTGACAGAATTTTTCTCCCGATATTCCACTGTTTCCCTGATTACACCCATAAAAAAGTTCTCAACATCGTCGTGAGTTTCCTTCATACGCAATTTCCTTGCTAAATCTGGATACCTGAACATAAACCAGGTTACAAGGAAACCATGACGTTTGAGTGTGTTTATTTTTTCGCCCATTTGACGGAACTCAGCATTTGGGTTTTTCAGACTGTTACATTCAATGCCAAATGCACACGTCCCAATTACATCAACTGTGAACCGCGCCACAATATCCTTGATTTCCAAAATTGAGCTCTTCTCAGTAAATGCATCAACAGCTTGAACTAAACGCTCTGCCACCGATACTACTGTTGGGAACATGAACATCATTCTTGCCGAAGTAAAACTCGGCGTAAGTTTGCTCCTCATACTTTTCCATTTTGCTCCGTCCAAGTTCAATAAATTAGCCGTTAGAGGGTCGTCCTTTTCATTGTGAAATATTCCACGACTTGTGAAGTTAGAAAAGTCTTTAATGAAGATGTCTCTAGCCAAATCGAGGTCATAGATGATGAGAGCAGGATTAAGGAAAAAGTAAAAACCTCCAAAAGGTCCAAGGCTCTTGAATTTCTGATAGTTTTCGCGGGTTATATCTCGCATATGTTTTTGAATAGGATAAGCAACTAGATTCCCTTGAGGGAATGATGGCGGATCATGAGGAATTCCCCGCCGTTTCCAATATGAATGCTGATGTTTTATAAATGCATAGATTGTAGTTATCGAGGTTATGACAATACAAATAAAAACACTAAAAAACGCCACCATGTTTACAAATAAAATAAGTTTACTAACAAGTTGCGACGTAAACGAAACTAAGAATAAGACTGAAAAGTTTATTGAGGAGAAAAGCTTTTATAATGTTTTGTAATGGTCTGCGCCCAAAACTATTTATTATTATTGATGTGTGAGGAGAGACTTATCAGAAGGTGATATATCTAGTTTTTGTGAAGATTTGTTCATCGTTCAACATAATTCTGATGCTCAGTTTAGACGATATTTTGGAAATGATAAGCTTATCTGTTTTTTTTTTTTTTTGAAGAGTCACTGTTGTTAGATATTTTTCGTTCCTAATTTCGTCATTTAATTAGAAACAATAACGTTACTGAATATTTTTGTTTGGAAGTTGAGACATAGGCATAAGCATGCTTAAAACCATTTCGGTTTCATAAATAGAGCCTTACAAAACTCAACCATACCTGTGTTCGTGTTGTTGGAAGGAATGGATGGGACCTACAATTTTTTGCCGAGTTCGAACGGCTAGATGAGAAGCACTTTTTCATGACAGGTATATAACCTTGGAGGATTTGTCAAATCCTCGCCAGAGGCAGTACCTCGGAAAAAACATTTCTGTTTTTTAGGTGGCAGGGGCTGGGAATCGAACCCAGACCTTTAGCATGACAGTCCAACGCACTAACCATTATACCACGAGGTACCTAATACAATTCGGTTTAAAGCGTGCTTATTCCACAAACAAACATATTCAATAATAAAAACCCTAACGTAATTTTCCCTCCATTCCCCTCGTTTTCCGGTACATTTAATAGCCTAAAGTAAACCCAACAAATTTTAGTCAGAAGACCCCGGTTAGGGCATAGGGCGCCAACAAACCGTCTCCATTCTTCATGGTCTGCAGCAAGGTATTTTAAGTGTGGCGAAGACTTTCTCTGGGGGCTCAACCTCTGCTGAGACTCTTGATTCCCATGTTGTTCTTGGTCTTCCAACCTGCCGCCACCGTGCACCCTAACGATTTCATTCAAAAGACTTCTTCGCATTATCATCGTTTGCTTTCCTCATTGTGTCATTTATCCATCCCCATTTGCGATTTCTTATGTTGAAGTTCCGTCCAGCCGCTTTTGACTAGTTCTGCGCCATAATTCCTGGTTAGAAATAATTTGTGGCCAGAAAATCTTTATGATGTGGCGAAGACACATGATGTTATTTACCAGGAGATATCCTCCCCAAATTCTGAATGACTTAGCTATTCAAATGTTCTCTATGGCCTGTCCTTCTGCTGTACCGACACTGGCCGTCAAAACGTAGTCAGGAAGAGAATTGGCGATAGAATATCCCTTTGTCTCACACCCTGTTGCACTACAAAGGAGACGGATGGCTGCCCATTGTGTAAAACAAAACACTTGCGTTGTTGTTACTCCCTAATAATGGCAACAATTTTTGGAAGAATTCCTCTACCAAGCAACGAAGGCCTTCTCAAATCAAAATACACGACTACTGCGGGAGCCAGCTTGATACCTCTTGACTTGACTGTATACTCGATTCTATCCTTTATCCGCTCGAGAATGATGGTTGCCATTAGTTTTGGGAAAACAGACAAAACGGTCATACCACGCCAATCGTTGCAATTCTCAGAGTCACCTTTCTTTGGAAGCTTAACAATCACACCATTCTTCCAGACCTTGGAATAGCTTTCATTTTCCCAAATGATTTCTATCAACGGATGTAGAATACTATTCGCTGCTGTTGCGGGATCGTCTTCCAGGAATTCAGCTGGTATTCCGCCAAGTCCAGCTGACTTTTTGTTTTTGATGAGATTAATAATTGATGTTTGAATTTCCGATACAGAAGAGGATTTGCTGTCAATGCCCCTATAGGAGCTACTCATTGCATTGAATAGTAATTGAATAATAATTCTTATGTTTCGGATTTTTGAACGAAGCCTTGCTGTCATTAATTTAGCAGAAATGGGCTCCCACGAAATAAGACTACGCCTTTCTTTTTCGTTTAACATAGTTCCAACACCATGCCGTGTTTGGCCTCCTTTACCTATTCCTCCTCTTTAAGCAAAAATTGAAAAAATACTTCCCCAATCTTCTCCCACTTCCAGTTTTTCTTGTTATGTTTTATTTCGCATTTCTAATTAAAGGGTGTTTGTTTAAGAGGTTTAAAACTTGAAGTTGGGAACAATATTTTAACTGGTGGCCATTTTGTCACTTGTCAAGTGATTTATTTTAAGTTTGGTTTGGCATTTAAAAATGAATAGACTGATGAATGAGACACCGTTACATCCGCAAAAACTGACTGTTTGGTGTGCCTTATGGGTTGGTGGAATAATTTGGTCCGTATATTTCCTTAAAAACGTTGCTGGCCAGAGCGTTAAAGTCAAAGGTGACCCATATAGAGCCATGATTACTGACTTTTTCGTTCATCAATTGAACAACCATAATGTGCAGGAGCTGTGGTTTCAACAAAATGACGTGGAGGGGCAACATGTCACACAGCTCGTGCCACAATTGATTTATTGAAGGAAACGTTTGGTAACCGCATAGTATCACGTTACGGACCCGTGAATTGGGTTCCAAGATCATGCGATTCAACGGTTGACCACTTGGGGGACAACATTCGCCGCGTTATTGCCGATATTGTAATGGTACTTTTCTGTTTCCAGCCAAGGTAATGCTCAAGTTGTACCCAGGGTTCAAGCTTAAGAAAAGTAATCGAAACTTTAGCTTCTTTGATTATTCTTTCTTTATTCTTATAAACTCACTTACAAAGTGTATTTGTATTTCTGTTTAAAAATAATCAAATCGTGATAAAATTAACTGGTTCGGGTTCTGGTTAGGTGTCAGCGCTTAAGTTTAACAAGCCTGATCTCACCGGCTAGATCGCAGTCAAAAACTGGTAGACCTCAGACTGGTACATCACAGGCTTTGCCTGGTAGATCGCAGTATTATAAAAATTACACTGGTAGATCGTGGAATTGAAGGTTCCGGAACATAACAGACTTCAGCCTGGTAATCGCATTATGGAGTAAATATTATACTGGTAGATCACAGTCTATTAGAAGTGGTATATCACAGGTTTTACTTGGTAGATCAAAGTATATTGGAGTACTGGTAGATCGTGGACCGTTTTAAAAGTCTGGTGTTCTAGTTACCTATGGCAATCCAATTTGCCTTCGTCAACTTCCTTTCTCTGGGTGGTTCTACTACTGTAGGCCTTTAGCCAAATATTGCGTCGAGTTCTGGAACTGCATGTCTATGCTGTCTGGTGAAAGCCTCCTCATGCTAAAATGCTGTGAAGAGATGGTGCCGCAGGAAAATCTTGTTCACCATCAATATCATCGGCAAAACAAACCATCCAACAATTCAGCAGTGCTATGTTCATAATACCAACTTGGTCGGGTGTTCTCATCAATGATAATCTTTAGGAACAGAGTTGCCAGAAAGGGGTCTTTGTCGCTAATTGGGCTACTTTTCACTCGCTCCCTCAAATTGTGATTTGCGATAAGTCCCAATTAGTCTATCATCATTCCTTCTAAAAACATTTGAACGATTGATTGATATCCACATACGATCATGCATTGACACGCGACTTTTGTCTACGAGTCAACATGCTTACGGCAAAGGAAAATCTGTAGAAACTGCCTTACATAGTTTAGTAAGAACCATTGAATGTTCCCTCCATCATAAAGAGTACACCATGGTTGCTTTCTAAGATATAGAAGGCGCTTTTAACAATGTCGACGCATCTGCAATCGCATCTGCGCTGACATCTCTGAAGGTAGATGGTTCGCTTGGAGAATTGATTAACCAAATGCTGACAAGCAGGGATATCAACTCAAAACTAGGTAGCTATTCTGCTAGAAGGTCTGTTAGTAGAGGTACGCCTCAAGGCGGTGTCCTTTCTCCCCTTCTTTGGAACTTGGTGGTAAATGAGCTGCTAATATGCCTGGAAGAGGAGGGTTACAGAGTGATTGCCTATGCGGACGATGTTGCTATTGCCGTATCAGGAAAGCATCCTACCACCTTAAAAGAACTCTTACAAAACGCTTTAAATAGGCTAACCAATTGGGCAGACCGGTGTGGTCTGGGCGTCAACCCTCATAAAACAGAAATTGTTCTATTCTCAAGGAAATATAAAATCCCTCATGTAGATCCTCCCTCTATTAAAGGTGTTCCATTAACATTCACTGATCAGGCAAAATATTTGGGTCTTATTTTAGACAAAAAGTTAAGTTGGAAACCTAATATACAAGAAAGAGTCAAGAAGGCCACAGTGGCACTCTTCTCATGCAAAAAAGCCGTTGGGAAGAAATGGGGCCTTCAACCTCATATTACTCATTGGCTATACACATCGGTGATTAGACCGATTCTCACATATGGGGTTGCAGTATGGTGGACTGCTCTAGATAAAGCGGTAAACTGCGACAGACTAAACAAAGTACAACGCTCGGCTTGTTTATGCATAAGTGGTGCGCTTCGCACGACACCCTCTGCTGCTCTAGACGTTTTGCTATATCTGACTCCCCTCGATATCTTAAGCAAACAGGTGACTGCAAATACAGCCATACGCCTACAAGCTTCCTCACAATGGTACAACAATAATATTGGCCATTCCATCATTCTGAATTCATTCAGGTCACTACCTAGTCACATTGACTACAGCATCCCAAAACCACAATTCGGTTTAAACTTTCAAGTCACCATTCCTTCTAGAACCCTCTGGGAGGATATGGCTTTCTTGGAAGATGAATTGGTTCATATCTACATGGACGGATCGAAAACTGATGAAGGGGTGGGTGGCGGTGTGTACTCAGAAAGACTAAAATTAAGTCTCTCATTCCGTCTTCCTAATCATTGTAGCGTGTTCCAGGCGGAACTTATGGCGATTAAAGAAGCCTTATCTTGGCTGAAGGAAAACGTGATATCAACTACAGATATCCGCATCTTTTCGGATAGTCAAGCAGCTATTAAATCCCTGGAATCGGTCTCTACTATTTCTATAACAGCCCTAAATTGCCGTTCGTCTCTGTTGAAGATGGCACAACAGTTTAATATTCACCTGTGTTGGGTGCCGGGGCATAGCGACATCCCAGGTAATTGTAAGGCCGATGAACTCGCTAAAAATGGTACAACTTTACCTCTTCTACCTAGTAAGGCAGAAATAGATATACCCATCGCAACATGTAAACTTTTGCTGATGCCTTAGAGAGAACAAATCTTAGGTGGAATGATATCACCACTTGTTTGGCAACAAAACAAATCTGGCCAGTAATGGGTTTAAAACGATCTAAGCGTTTGATATTTCTAAGCAGATTGCACATCAGCTCCATGATTGGTGTTATAACCGGACACTGCCTCACGCAACCAGCACGCAACGCGTCTTGGCGTATTCGCTAACGATTTTTGCACAAGCTGTATGGATGAGGAAGAGATAGAATCGATCCCTCACCTTCTATGCACGTGCCCTGCTCTATCTCATAGACGAAGACTTCACCTTGGTGAGTTCTACTTCAATGATCCTAGTGATCTGATAAACTTAGACATTGGCAGTCTATTACGCTTCATAAGAAGCTCCAAATGGTTCACCGAGTAAGGAAAAGGGTTTCCTAGATTCATGTGGTATCACAATGGACCAACTCATGGTCTAAGTGTGTCAGTCTCCACGACTGGCAGCCACTTCAACCTAACCTAACATAACCCAATTTAGGATATTTAGTTTTGAATTTGGGCGATTTTAGGCTCTTTAAAAACTGACAGAGAACAATTATTTTGTTTTTATTTTTCATTTACCTCTGTAGATGAGATTGTATATGTAGGTACCTATATTAGCATTCATTTCCTTTATTATAAAAAATAATTAAAAACCCAAACTTAATATTGCAATATTTTCTCAGCTTCGATAATAAAATTTATTTAGTTTATTCAAAACTTCCACTTATTCCTTTCACAAAATTAAACACTTTACTTTTCTTACTACAAACAAAACAATTTATATAAGAAGGTTTTATAATACAAATTCTATATACTACTGAAATAAATCAGCCAAGTAGAAGACTTAGCATTAAGGATTGGACTTGTTGAATTATTGATTCAAAATAGCTTTTTATGGCCTTTAGTCCTACAAATTGGCGTTTCGTTCGGCTTACTCACTTGAACTCATCAGTGACATAGTGAGGGCTTTGTCAGACGCAATTTGTATTAAGTTCAGTTCAACTTACATGAATTTTTCAACGAAAATCCACTGTAAACTATATCCAACAAGATTAGAATTCCTAATCATTAAGCTGGAAGTTTTTTTGCCCGGGGCCAGGCATAGTTTCTATATAAGAAGGTTTTATAATACAAATTCTATATACTACTGAAATAAATCAGCCAAGTAGAAGACTTAGCATTAAGGATTGGACTTGTTGAATTATTGATTCAAAATAGCTTTTTATGGCCTTTAGTCCTACAAATTGGCGTTTCGTTCGGCTTACTCACTTGAACTCATCAGTGACATAGTGAGGGCTTTGTCAGACGCAATTTGTATTAAGTTCAGTTCAACTTACATGAATTTTTCAACGAAAATCCACTGTAAACTATATCCAACAAGATTAGAATTCCTAATCATTAAGCTGGAAGTTGCAAAGACGTTTCCTAAATATGTTCATAGATTTTCCATATACCTTTTATATGTTTTATCATTGTATATCCACTCTATAGTATTCTCATGAAACACGATTTTGTAGGTTGACATTTGGTCGATAGGCTCGCTGTGATCGCCTTACCGAGATCCCTTATCAAAAATTAGGATTACATTTGGACGTATAGATGGCCACGATCTTTTTTTCTTCATGAGAATACTATAGAATTTATATACAATGGTTTTATTTTAAATGAAGATGGAGTGCACTTACTTTGAAAATAAGTACCTACTTCTTTACTTTATTTGTTTAATAAAACCATTTTAATTATATGATCAATTAAAACCAATTTTTATAAAAAAAACTTAATGTAGGGGAGAGGGGAGCACCCTAGGACACTTTTTACAAAAACCAACCTGGAACACTCATATATCACAATATAAAATTTATTTTTGAATGACGTTGTTCTTTGGTATTTTTCCTTGGAAATAGATGCCCTTTCATAACTTAGTTTGCATTTTATACATATATATTTTTCAATTTAAAAAACTGTTATAACTGTCCAAATCTGCCCCCTAGGGCAGTTTTGGACATGCCTTGAAAAAACGCATTCAATAAAGCTTAATTCCTTATTAAACAATAACCCCTATATTAATAAACGGAGGATAACAACGTGCTAGCGTTAATACATTTGTTAACTAGTAATTCTTATTAACAAATGCGTAATAGTCTGTGACGGGTGGTTGGATGTTGTAGGAACTGGGGGCCTCGAGCTGTATCTTTTCCTACACATCAAGTGCTTACAATACCTCCAAGTTGGTAGCCGCCGGATACTGGTTTTGGCTTTATGCCAGGACTTGCTAAACTTGTAAGTGCGAATGTTGATCAAGGAAAGAATTGCAACATTAAACCCATGGCCCTACAGATTGGAGGTTAGTGCGTTGGGCTAACGACCCGACCACAGTAAAAAAAAAAACAATTGTTATGAGAGAGACGCGTGAAGCCTCGGATAACGACCCCCCTCAAATGGCAACCAGACCCGGAACGAAAATGGACTATGATCTACGATTATGCACCTGGAATGTAAGGACACTCTACACACCAGGTGCTACTCAAAAACTTGAATCTGTCCTCTCGCCGTACAAGGCAGACATTACCGCGATCCAGGAGATACGATGGATAGGATCAGGTATAACGAAAAGAAAAGATTGCGACATTTATTACAGCTGTCACCAAAGACTGCACATGCTAGGATGCGGATTCGTCGTGGGAAATCGACTCAGATCGAAAGTCATCGATTTTAAGCCGATAAGCGATCGCCTGGCTGTGATCCGCATCAAAGCTACCTTCCAAAACATCAGCCTAATATGTGCACACGCCCCTACCGATGAAGCTGAGGAGTCTAACAAGGAGGAGTTTTACGACCTCCTGGACGGAGCCTACGGAGCCTGTCCGGAGTACGATGTCAAAGTCGTGCTCGGAGACTTCAATGCTAAAGTCGGAAAGGAAAACATCTTTGGCGGATTAGTTGGAAAGCACAGCCTCCACGAAACGACAACAGACAACGGCTTCCGACTAATCGACTTTGCTGCAGCTCTTAATACGGTGATAAGTAGCACTAGGTTCCCCAGGCGAAGGATACACACAGCAACCTGGCGATCTCCAGATGGTCGAACGGCCAACCAAATCGACCACGTGCTAATTGGCGCAAGGTACGCATCGAACATCTTGGACGTGCGAACTTTCCGAGGTGCAAACGTGGACTCTGACCACTTTCTTGTTGTGACAAAGTTCAGAGCCCGACTGTCCAACGAAAAGAAAACGAAGACCGCCCAAAGAAAGAAGTTCAACATCGCATGCCTTAGCACATCTGAGAAAGCCAGAGACTACAGTGAGCAATTGACCGGGAAACTCTCTGCCGTACACCCAGCCACAAGCGTCAACAACCAGTGGAACCAGTATCGCGACGTTATTAAGGAGACAGCCGAGACCACCATAGGCTATCAACCACCCAGAAAAAAGAACCCGTGGTATGATGATGAATGCGCGGTATTGAAGCAGGAGACGGAAAATACACGAATGCAAATGCTGCAACGGAAAACAAGAGCAGCAAGAGAGGAGTACCGTGAAAAGAGAAGGAAAGAGAAAAAACCCTGCGTAGAAAGAAAAGAGCATCCGCAGCCTCTCAGCTCAAGTACCTCGAAGAGTCCAGCAACGCCACCAACACCCGCCGGTTCTACAAAACAGCCAAGCAACTGGCATCTGGTTATAGGACTGGCACGCAAGCTCAAACAGCGAAGGGAACCTAGTCACCGAAGCACAGGGAATTGTAGACGTGTTTAAGCAGCATTTCCAGCAGCTGCTTAATGGGCATTATGTAGAGGAGGCGACAGGGGAACAAAGAAGCATTAGACCAGTCAATGAAGATCCAGTCCCAGCACCCAGTACTGAAGAGGTAAAGAAAGCCATCCACAAGCTTAAGAACAACAAATCCGCCGGCTCGGATGGCCTACCAGCGGAACTCTTCAAGTATGGAGGAGATGTTCTGGTAGGGTGCATGCACCAGCTCATCAACCAAGTTTGGGAGGAGGAAAGTATGCCCGACGACTGGTCAAATAGCTCCATGCTCCATATGCCCAATCTACAAAAAAGGCGATCCTATGTCCTGCAAGAACTACAGAGGCATATCCCTGCTTAATGTTGCCCACAAGATCCTATCCAACGTACTATATGAGCGTCTAAAACCTTTCTGCAACACTATGATCGGCACGTACCAGTGTGGCTTCAGGCCAGGCAGATCAATGATAGACCAAATCTGCAACGTGCAAATGGGTAACAGCTCATCCGAGTTATTCCAGACGTGTACAGGGTTCAGACAAGGAGATACGCTATCATGTGATTTCTTCAAACTAGTCCTGGAGCAGATAGTGCGCAAGAGTGGTGTTAACATGGAAGGCACTATCTTTAACAGGTCTTCTCAACTGCTTGGTTATGCGGACGACATCGACATCATCGGCCGTTCCAACAGAGCTGTACTTGAAGCATTCACAGCTATTGATGAACAGGCGAAACGCGTTGGTCTTGAAGTGAATGAGGACAAAACAAAGTATATGCTATCAGCAAACAAAGCCTCATCTGTCCATCGCCTAGGACAAAACGTCACTGTTGGTAGCAGTAATTTCGAGGTAGTCAAGGAGTTCACCTACCTCGGAACAAACATCAATCCCACGAACGACACCTTAGTGGAAATCCGACGAAGAATTACCCCTTGAACAGCATGAATGTAGCTGCAGCTTGTAGCAAGAGTTGAATTTTGTTTAACTTCTGCTACACCATACATTCCTTGCTACATTTACAGCTTCTCATTGTGGCACTGTGAACTATTTTTGTATCTTTCTACTTTGACAGTGCTACACGCGACAACTACAACTACACCATTCTGTTCGACCAGTTACCCTAGCGAACCGCTGCTACATCGGTTTGGCCAAACAAATGGGTTCAAAACTCCTTTCTCGAAAGACAAAGTGCACGCTATACAAAACGCTAATTTTACCAGTTCTACTCTACGGCGCCGAGTGCTGGACGATAAGTAAAAAAGGGGAATTGATACTGGGCACTTTCGAGAGAAAAATTCTTCGGCGGATATTTGGTCCTATATGCGAAGAGGGCGATTGGAGGAGAAGATTCAATCGTGAACTGTACGAGCTGTACCAAGATGTGGATGTAGTCCAAAGAGCCAAAACACGTCGACTACACTGGCTCGGCCACATTGAACGAATGGACAACAACGCTCCAGCCAAGAAAATCTTCGAGTCCCAGCCCCCAGGTTCGAGACGACCAGGAAGACCGAACCTCCGCTATAGGGACCAGGCGGTCACAGACGCAAGAGCGCTTGGTCTCGAGGACTGGAGGGAGCGTGCGAGGGACCGCAACCGATGGAAGACCGCAATACCTCAGGCAGATACCCTTCATGGATCGGGAGCCGGATAAGTAAGTAAGTAACTAGTAATTCTTATTAACAAATGCGTAATAGTCTGTGACGTGTGTTAACGTACGGATAACTTTAACTAGACAGATTCCACGTATAATGAACGGATAACTTCTTAACATATACACGCACGCGTATGATAGCACCGTTTACTACTACCAGTATACACTTCGTAAGGCAGTGCATGTATGTGACACATGTATTAGAAAATCACCATAATTTGATGAAGTGGTGAATTTGGTGATGTGATAAATACTGGAAAGATATCATATCTTTTTTAATAAGAAAAGTTATCAAGCGGACAAGTTGTCTATCCGTGTGCCACTTAACACGTGTGTTAGGGAGCGGATACCAGTTTTTTATTAATACTGCTGTAATAAATTATTTCAAAACATAACATTAGTTAAAATAAGTCGTAGAAGATTGTCTTTCTCTAATGCCTTAGCGTACTGGAAAGGAAAATTATTAGCTTGAAGATAAACCAAGCCATAATTCATTTTCGAAGATTTGATGAAATAAAAGTTGGTTGGCAACTCTGTTCGCAAAACGAAAGGAAGTAAAAATTAGAAAGCTACATCAAAATATAATTTTTTAATTAATTAACCAGTGAAAAAATTCTAAATAATTTAACCAAAAATAAGCTTGGCTTTGTACGTGGATCTGCACCAAAAAATACTGGGTGAGTTTGCATCTTAAACTGTGTAAAGTTAAAAACAAAAAAAAGTGCTACGATGTACGGAAAATCACTGATGCGGTCGCCCATCAATACCGAATCCAACCCACCTAAACGATCGTATGTAGAAATGTCGCCAAAATCTTCCGTATCAACACATAAACATGGAAATAACACCACAGCTGTAGGTAACTTGCCAGTCGCGGATTTAGAAATTATTTTCCAAAATTCTATGGCAAAATTACTAGATGTCAAGCTGAAGGACGTAGCGACAAAGACGGATATTGAAGGAATCAGTGCGGAAATTTCTTCCTTGAAGCAAACTAATAAGGCATTAGAAACTCAACTGAACAAAATGGAGTCTCGATGTGTTTTGCTTGAAAGACAAGTAGAACTTCTTGAAAAAAAGACAAATGAAAAGAATTTGATAGTGCATTTGCAACCTTCGGAACCGGGTAGTACTGATGATTCAGTGCACCGGGCTAAAGCTATCTGCTTGGATCTACTCGAGACAAACAACACTTCCAAAATAGCTGCAGCAAGAAAGATCAGCACCGGTGGTAAGACCGCAAATGTAATAATTGAAATGTCTGATAGAGAAGACGTATTCCGTGTACTTAGAGCGAAGTCTAAACTTCAAAGCACTGGCACAACTATCCACAAAGACTACCCAGCGGCGGCAAGAGAACGCAGAAGGCGATTAAATACATTAAGGACCGACATAATTTCCAAAAATAAGGGCATAAAAGTGCAAATAAGAGGAGAAACTCTGCAAATCGACGAAAAAAAAATTCTATTTCGACAAATGTGGCAAATTGATTTCTGATGATGGAGAGGGTTTGTTGTTACTTCAGCGATTGACCGGTGACGTTTATGATGTGACAGCGCTCAATGAGAAAACATCTAATGGTGGAAACACAAGGCAAGATGCCAATGGAAGCGCTCAAACTGTAGAAGGTGTTTACACGAGTGGTTTTTAATGGTAATGCCGTCTGCAATAATTAAAATAGTTTAGAAAATAATATTTATGAAAAAAGCAACAGCCTAAAATTTTTGAAGTATAAAATTCTTTCATATAATGTTGCAGGATTAAGCAACAAGAATGTATTTTTGGACTTTTATAAATTTGTTAATCAATTCGAATTTGTTTTTCTTTATGAAACTTTTTAACCGAAAGTAGCTTTATTAATTTTGAAAATAAATGTATTAATTATAATTTTAAGTGGATACCAGCTATCAGAGTACAGTCAAGGGGAAGGGCCAGTGGCGGTTGTTTCTTAGGTTTCAAGAAGGATATAAAGTTTATTGATTGCGAATTTGCAGTATTTGAAGGCGTAACATACCTTAATCTCAAATTCAATAATATGAATTATCGATTACTCCCGACTTACATCAATTGCAACCCATGGGACACTGATTTTGAGAAGTTAGAAGGATTAATGGCACAAGGTAGAACCTCTAATATGCTGGTGGTAGGCGATTTGAATGCGAGAATAGGAAAAGAAGCGGGAAATGAAAATATTATTGCTGGTATTGAGCGAAGTTCAAAAGATACAGTATGCAATTCAAGAGGTTTAAAACTTATTGACTTTTATGACTCCTATGGTTTAAGATTTCAAAATGGAACAAGCTTATCAGACACGGAAGGCGGGCATACATTTGTGGGTAAGCAAGGTAGCTCTGTTATAGACTATAGTCTCGTTGGTAGTGAATGGAACGAACACATCACTGATTTCAAAGTTGAACATGTCCCATATTCGGATCACTTTCCCATAGTTGTGACTATTGGACTTACGTCGATGGAATCCGAGGAAACCAGGATTATGAGAGTTTTGCCTTAACTTAAATGGAGACAATCAAGAATGGCTGAATACCAAACTCAGCTCAGTAGCTCTCTGCAAACGCAACCACATCTCAACCTTAGCCAGCTAGATGAAATCATCAAAGTGTCCTACCCGGTGACTAACACCAACAGGAACGTTCGAGTGGACTATGTTGCTCCTTGGTTTGATGTAGACTGCAAAAAAGCCAGAGAGTTATCTTTTGGCTGGCTTAGAGAATTTAAGAACTCAGGTGATGGTAATTTTAAAAATGAATACTTGCAAGCAAACAGTGAATACAAGAAGTTGTGTAAACGAAAAAAATCTGATTTTTTTTGAAGCAGAATCCAAACGGATTTCCCATTGTCAAAGCTCGAAAGAATTTTGGAACCTAGTTAGGAATCTAAACGGTAAACAATTTATTATTAATTGTAACTTAAGTCCAAACATTCTGGCGGAACATTTTAAGAACTTGTTGAACCCTACTGAAGAAGGAGTTTATTTTCAGTATGCATCTCCTGGATTTACCAATGATATTTTGGATGCTGAAATAACTCATCAAGAGGTATTATCAGCGGTGGCAAAGCTTAAAGATGGGAAAGCAGCAGGGTCGGATGGAATATCAGCTGAGTTTTATAAGTATGGTACAACGCAGATGATAGGCAGCTTAACACTTATATTCAACAATGTAATGGAAACTGGGTTGATTCCTCAGGAATTCAGGGAATCCATAATTTTTCCAATTCATAAAAAAGGAAGTCTTGCAGTTCTGTCTAATTACAGGGGCATATCCTTTCTTAATGCTTCGTAGAAATTTTCTCTTTCATTCTGCAAAGACGGCTTAACAAATGGATCGACGATAAAAAGCTATTGAAGGAGTTTCAAGCTGGTTTTAGACCAAGTTATTCAACGATTGACCACATCTTCGTTTTGAAAAGCATTGCGGATACATTTGCCACCAAAGGAAAAAAGTTGTATACGTTTTTTGTAGACTTTAAGTCCGCGTTTGATACGGTGAACAGGCAAGCACTTATTTATAAGCTCTATGGGCTTGGAATGTCAAAGAAGTTGAGGAAAATTATACAGAACCTTTACGTGGACACAATGGCGTCGGTTTGGAATGGTGAAGAGATGTCTGAGTGGTTTAGAACAGAATCCGGAGTCAGACAAGGCTGTACAATGAGCCCAAGCCTGTTTGCTTTGTTCATTGATGACCTTGTAGAAAGCTTACCCAGTGGCATCGAATAAGAAGGTCTCACCATAAAAGCACTGCTGTTTGCAGATGACATTGTTCTTATGGCATCCTCACCTGAATCATTGCAACTCATGATAAATCGGCTTTCTCAATATTGTAGACTTTGGAACTTGATAGTCAATTTGGAAAAGTCAAAGATCATGATTTTCAAGAATGGAGGAAGGAATTGCGCAAATGAAAAATGGTACTATAACGGTGTGATAATTGATATTGTAAATGAGTTTAAATACCGGGGAGTTTGTTTCACAAGAAATTTGAATATGGAAATACACTTGAAAGAGAAACTGGTAAAAGCAAAGAGTGCAATCAGCGCATCGTGGAATAGATGTTTTTATAATAAAAACATTGCACATAGCAGCAAATTTAAAGTATTTGAATCGGTTTCAGAATCCATTATGTTTTATGCAGCACAGGTCTGGGGTGCGAAACAATACGAAACTGTGGAGAAGCTACTACGTTACTACATAAAGCGAATTTTTCGACTACCATCCAATATGCCTTATTACATGGTTATGTTAGAAACGGGTTTATCACCTCTTCATATTCGAACGCTTAAGTTACAAGTAGAATATGTTCTGAAAGTTATGAAGATGGAAAATCATCGTCTACCCGAGATAGCGGCATTTGCAGGAGAAGAATTATTTTCGGGATGAGAACAGCATCAAAGAAATTTCGATGATGGCCAAATTACGTGGAGAACTTATCCAACTAAATTACATTCCACATAGAGAAGACTTACCCATCATGTGCTCCTTGTGCAACTTGAACGAAAGAGAAGATACTTACCACTACATGGGAAAATGTCCAATCCTTAAAGTCATCAGGAGGAATACACTTAGAAGTGATTTTTTAACAGAAAACCAAGTTTTAGCATTACTAAATGAAGCTGAAGTAAAATCATTATACCAATATTGTAAAATGGCGTTGAATTATAGGAAGCTAATCGTTAGTGAGAATTTCTGATGGTATAAAGAATTTAGAGTAATTAATTAATTTGTTTTGATGAAAAGTTTATTTTAAAAAATTAAATACATACTTTTATCTTCTATCCTCTAAGAAATATTACTATGTTTTGTCAACCAGGCAGACGGCAGAAAAGCCGTGCTTTATAGAAATTGTTTTGTAGTTATTGTAACCAATTTATTTATCGATCAATAAAATCTAAACATAATCTAATATAATCTAATCTAATCTAAAAGTCTATATCTTCTTCCAAGGTGCTAAATACTTGGGCAACAGTATGTTTTTAACTGTATCCACTGTTCACTTTTTGAAACGCCTTTTATTATATTTAATTTTAGTTTGGTCTGGACATGTCCAAGTGTGCCCCTCATCTACTGTCCAAAAGTGCCCCAAGTAGACAAACAAACTAAACTTTTTTTTCTTTTTTAAACAATGTTAAACAATAAAAATATGTTTAATAAATCATCACAAAATAACTAAATATGATAATAAAGAACTTTTTGTGCGTTGATTTCAGATAGTTTTTTTCTAAAATGCTTACGTCTTACAACGGGTACCGGAATACAAACATTTATTTTTAATTATTTTTTAAAAGCTGATATCGTCCCAAATGTCATCAGATATCTAAGTTGGGTCTTGTGTGTAAATGGAAATTCACACACAAGTGAATGAACAACAACAACCTGTGTGTGTTACCACCAAGTTTATAGGCTGGAGTTATAGCTATTTCACCAGAGCCACCTCGATCATCAGACTCCTTTAGTGGTGCTTAGTCTGGTTATGCTCGTATTAATTGAAAAACTCTTTGCCGTCATATGGGAGCGAACCATGAACCTTGCGATTCAGAGGCCGATGCACTACACACCGCGCCACTGTAGCCACATGGTTAGCTCTATCCCAATGCAGGTTTCGTTTGATTATCAATTGCAACAGCGACTAGCATTTTTATTAACACACACAAGCTTGTTATTGTTCAGTCGGTTTCATCGTCAGATATCTTTTTGAGGAAGAATTGCCACTGTAAAATTGTTATTCAGTATTAAAAAGTATTTGTTTTGATACATTTCTGGCCGTTGTCCTAAGCTGCCCCTGTCCTAAACTACCCACCTCTCCCCTACGAAAGTTTTGGGAATATACTGTGCCTAGGGCACAAAACAAGCAAAGCACGGTAAAAGTTAAAAATTATTTTTTTTAAATTCAGAATATTAAATACAAAACAACATGCTGAAGCTTGGAAGAGGGTTTAAAAACGATTTAATTATCGGAATTCAGTTAAGATTCAGATTTGTGGGACAAAACAGTCATTAATTTGTTAAAACTATTTGATTAAGTTTCAATAAGGCCAGATCCACACTATTTGGCCGATACCGATATGCTATCGCTACAATAAAATATTTACATAAGAAAAAATGAAAGGAGCAAAAGCGTATGTGAATGTGAATGTGTAGGTACTCATTGTGTCCTGTTTTAAATAACTTTATCATGTATCATTTAAAACTTTGTAAGAAAAGTCACACACCCAAAAAAATAATTGGTTTATATAACTAAAAAGTTCGTTTAATGTACGAAACTTTCGTGGTGCAAAACCACGAATGATTTTTGTAATTTGTACAAATAGGCTTTCGTTAATTGTACGTATATAGTCTCTATAAGAAATACGAATGCATTCGTAAATATTACGAAACTTTTGTATTTTTTGCAAAATATTGACAAAAAGCTTTAGTGCAATGTACGAAATATTTTTCTTATATTTTGTGGATTCCACGATTTTTTTTGTATCTATAAACTTATGAAAAATAATTTAAATTTAAGAACGAAACGCTTCGTAAGTTTACGAATATTTTGTATCTCGGCTACAATGAGAATAGAAAAAAGATTACCTGATGCTGAATTAAACAAATGTAATCTTTTGAAAAGTTTATTTTACAAATTAGTAGGAAATGTCTTACAATTTTAGTAATTATTAATAAAATGAAAATGTGGATTTAGTCTTGTCTTCTCTTGTTGAAATCTAGTTTTTCTGTCTTCTCAACTATAAATAATAAGATTAAGATAATGAGAATTAAAGATTTTATAATAAAGACTTGGGGATATGACTTACGATTTGATTAGTTCTGCAGATTGCGTATTCCTTCATGTGTAACATCACCGATTTAAGCTTTACTCTATATGAAATGATTGTTTTGCTATATGAAATAAACTGAGTTAAAAGTTCTCATTAATTTACTACATGAAATATTAATAACTTAACAAAACTCACATGACTTTACTCTACAACGACTGAAACACAAATGATGTTATTTGATGTCTTTGTAAAACGTGAACTAAAATTTTGTTCAATTGACGAATGTATCAACTACAGTATTGAATAAATATTACAAAAAATTTTGTGAGTAATACAAAAAATTCACACAATTTACTAAATCTTCTGGATAATATTTAATTGTTTCGATAAATTTACAAAAGGTTCTGTAATTTTATGAAATCTTTGCTATGCAAAATTAATACAGCAATACAATTATTAAGAGCTATCTTAGTTTCATGCAGATTAAGTAGAACATACGAAATTGTTTGTACATATTACAAAAATTTGTTCAATAGAAAATCACGAAAGCACTTTCGTAGATTTTACAATTCTTTCGTAACGCAGAAATGTTTGAATCTTAATTTCACAACGAAAGATTTGTTCAATTTACAAAATTTCGTGCAATGAACGAAAAAAAGTTTTACGAAAGAATTTCGTAGTGATTTTACGAAATATTTTTCTGGGTGCAGTAATGGCTGTAACCTTTTACCTTTTTCTTTTTTTTTTTCAAGTAAAATTTCGGGATTTTGGCCTTTCTGGATTTTGGGTTTTCGGGATTTTAGGTTTTCGGGATTTTGGGTTTTCGGGATTCTGGGTTTTCGGTATTCTGGGTTTTCGGGATTCTAGGTTTTCGGGATTTTCGGGATTTTGGGTTTTCTGGATTCAGAATTTCAGGATTGTGTCCGTCTTCCAAACGAAACACTTCCTAATTCTTATGCATCATTTTTGAGTGGGGCTATTTTCGGCTCCAAATTTTTTCAAATTGGGCTCCACTTGTCTTAGAACATTATTCTAGATAAAAAAGATTACCGTAAGGACACATAATGCAGGTATAGATATTGTGACCATTTATGCATTAAAAAACAATCAAATTCGAGATTTTAATCATTTAAACTCTGAAAATAGATTTTGATTTCAATCAAAAATATAGCTCACTGGTAGCACTTAAAATCTAATCACAAATTGTCAGGTAAATACCAGAGCTGCCATCATCATTATTGGGCAATCGAATATTTTACACCATTTGATTTTGTCTTTCCATTTAATAATCTCTTTATTCTTGTGTTGTGACACTGGATAACGTAATCGTCGATTGATTTAAAGTTTAACATGCAATGTTATCACATATTTAGGTACGTTATGAAAAGTTTTAGAAAAAAAAAATATTACTGTACTGAATTCATAGCAATGGGACGCAATTGGATTTTTGTGCTGTTCCGGTATTTGTTGGCAATCACCTACCCAATTGGCGTTTTTACCTGGAAAACAGCTAACACCAATAATAATTTAGTTAAATGTCTTCAAACTATGATTTGTAATGATAATGACAATTCAACATTCCTAAAGTATGTTCGAGTAAGCATCGAATCAGATTCAAAGCTGGACGCCTGGAAATTTGGTGAAATGGTGGATCAGCTTTTAGCTTTAAAAGATTTAGATGTGATGTTTGAAGTACGTAACACCAATACGCAGAAGAGTTCAGGATTTACCATTCATCGACGAATTATGTTTGTTAATTCATTTGAATGCTTTAGGTAAGTAAATTCAAAAAAGTTTCGTATATTTCGGTTTTTTGAAAGTCTAAATATTAATTTTTCCTTCAAGGCGGCTAGTTCTTTTACAACGTACTCATGCAAGGGACTATTCAGGGACTTTTCAATACTTCTATGTCATATTGCCAGCAAACATGAGCAATTTTAGAAATACCCTGCAGCAAATCACACAATTCTGTCTCGAAAATACGATTTCGAACGTTAATATTCTTGTGGAGGACATCAACGGAGTTGTTACTATTTATTCTTATGCTCCTTTTACACAAACAAGATGCAGAAATACCAAGCCTTTCATTTACAACTATTGCAAGAATGGAACGTTTACATGGACGAAGCCAGTATTCCCACGTAAACTTTCGAACCTATGGAAGTGCCCTTTGAACGTGATCTTATGGGAAGAGCCGCCATTTGTCCAGAATATCAGTCATCCGGGTCATTTGTTCGGAGTTGATGTGAGCGTTTTGAATTATCTGGCATCGGATATGAATTTCACATGGAATGTTGTCGTTTCCCCGCTTGGACCGGGTGCAATTCATTTAAATGGAACTGTCACTGGGGGCTTACAGATGGTAGGTTAATAAGTATTTCCAAAAATGTTAAACCAGATAAGTTTTTAATTTAGCTGAAGGAACGAATTGGAGATTTAATGCTCGCTGGAGCATCCTTTGACTCGAAAAGATCCTCTAACTTCGCTGCAACAAGAGTTTATTTTTTCTCATCAGTACAGTTAATAATGAAGCCACCTGAAAAATACAGCTCTCTGCTTATTTTGCTGTTTCCATTTGATCGGTTTACCTGGCTTTCAATTTGTATGATTTTCGTGGGAAAATGTATTCTTCAGGTTCTATGGAAATGGATGTCGAAGCAATTAAGCTTCGGAGATCAAATATCTTGGAAACACTTAACGTTGTGTTGGCTTTTGAGTTTGTTAGTGTTTCGCAGTTGTTACGAAGGAATAATATACAAATTTCTTCTCCATAATCCTCGCAAAAAACTTCCCCAAGATTTAGATGAGGCCATCGCTGAAGGATATACTTTTGTTATTAATCAAGGAATCAATGCTCTCTACGGTAGTTTTCCACTGGAAATAGAAAATCGAATTGAAGTAATAAATGTTATGTTAAATGGGATTTTTAGAGAGTTCTATAAGTTCGATGGAAAATCTGCTTTGATAACACGTGGCGAAGCACTAACTATTTTTCGAAATGAGATCTCTCCATTCAAAGAGGAGTTTCGAAATTGGATCCGAATAAAGAAACCAATTTTATTGAGTTATGCCTCCATTTACTTGCCACAGTTTTCTTTTTTTACTTCAGTTCTAAGCAATCGTATATCGCAAATGATAACAAATGGATTCACAGAAAAAATAAACAAGGATTTAATTGGAAATGTTTTGGGAAGAAATGAAGTTATTAAAGAGAAAGCTCAGCCAGTTCAAATGACAATGCAGAATTTTTCTGGAATTTTCGAGTTGTTTGCCGCAATGATGTTTGCAGCTGGGTGTGTATTTTTGTTCGAGATTTTCTCAAGTCGAAACAAAAAAATACAAACAATTTTGAACTTTTTCCATCGAACTTGATAGTTTTATTCTGTAGAGGTTAAAGAACATATTTATGTATTATGCAATATGCAATGTTTCAAAATAAAAATAAATAGCACCGTTTGGTTTTTTGTTCTCTATAAACTTGAGTAGATGTCCCGACCCGGCTTCGCTTGGATAGATAAAATTTTCGAAAAGCATTAATAAAACCAAATTATAAATAATATGTCAATATGTGTTTTTTGTACTAATTTTTTCGTTTAAAATAAAAAATTTATAACTACTTAGTTAATGAGCGGTCATGTTTATCACGGAAATTTTTCTCAAGCGGATATATTGGTATGTACATTAAAATCCCAATTAATGTCAGTAAATCACTTCGTTATTTGATACAATTCTGTATGGCTGTTCCCACTCACTTTTATCGACTCACGCAACTACCGCCTTCATTATAAAAGTAAAATATCAATAATTTAGTACGAAACCTCATTTAACACTTTTCATTGCAAAATTTTTACCTGCACCATGCCTGATCGGGAAACTATTGACTGCTCAGAACTTGGTCTGGGCCAGTAGCGCAACAATCAGTCACGGTGAAGTGCTTGTTTACCTCCTCGTGGTGGTCCCCGGGCAACTATTTCAGTATCCCTATATACGTTAATAGGCTAAAATTACTTGTGCGAAACACCTAGCTTTCTAGGATAGGTTTCGGAGGTTAGCATTCTTCGAAATTGAAATCAAGTCCGCTAACGAAACCGACACTACGCCTCGGATAAGGAACGATAACATGTTGAAGACTTTTGGCTGTTGTACCCGGACAAAGATTGGTTTCTGGAATGTGAAGACGCTTCTCGACAACGGAAGTGAAGGTCCTCAAAATGCCAGATGCCTCCAACTAGAGAAGGAGTTCATGCGATACAAAATGGACATCTTAGGGATCAGTGAAGTTAGATGGTTGGGCTCGGGGAAATATAAGTCAGCAACTCGTAACACTGTACTACTCTACTCCGGAAAGGCACCTGGAAGTAACCGTGAATCTGGCGTCGGATTGCTGCTTTCTAAAACAGCTCTCAAGAACTTAATTTCCTGGGAGCCCTTAGATGACAGGATTATGAAAGGTTCCGGACTAGAGTACGTCGCGTCACCATCTTACAGTGCAACGCCTCAACAGAGCTCTCTTCTGTCGAGGAGAAGGAGGCCTTTTATAATCGGCTGAGTGCCGCTTATGACAGTACACCACGTGGAAACATCATAATGGTAATTGGAGCCTTGAATGCCAGTGTTGGCAATGACAGTGATGGGCTTAGGCATGTAATGGTAAAGCATGGTGTTGGAAACCGCAGCGAAAATGGTGAACGTTTTGTCGATTTTTGTAACGCCAACCGCTTTGTTTTAGGAGGAACCATGTTTGAGCACAAGACGTGCCACAAAATAAGTAGAGTGTCGACGGACAGACAAGCAAGTTCCAACCAAATTGATTACTTCGCGATCAGCCGACGATTTAGAAGCAGTCTCCAGGACGTTAGAAACAGAAGAGGTGCAGACATGGGAATTGCTCAGGACCACCATTTGATGGTAGGTACCGTAAGACTACGAACAGCTGCAGTTCGGAGATCCCAAGAAAACACCCGAATGCCTAAGTACAACACCGATAGACTTAAGGATCCCGAAGTCCACCAACAACTAGACGGCCACCTTTCATAAGGGTTGAGAGCAATCAGTAGCACGGAGGCCACCTCCATCGAAAACCGCAGAGCTCTTATGAGCAGCAGGAACAGAGAATTTTCCTGAGGAGTGGAAAAAGGGAATGATTGTCAAGCTCCCAAAGAAAGGAGACCTTACGCTGTGCGGAGAGGAATTTGCGTGCTGCCTGCTATAGCAAAGGTTATAACAAGAATCGTCCTAGAGCGAATAAAAGACCACCTAGAAGATAGACACGTTTGACGCCGAACAAGCAGGTTTACGCACTGGATCTTTTGTCGACTGCAAATGGGGGAATTCAGCGGAATCTGCAATCACAGCTGAAACATCTGGACTACGCGGATGACGTATGCTTACTCTCTCATAGGATATTGGATCTCCATCAAATGACACCAAGGTTGGAGAGAGAAGCTGAAACGGTCGGGCTCAATATCAATACGGCGAAAACAAAAAAAGGATCAGCCTTGGAACTTTCTCATCTACTCAAATAGATATTTCTGGACAACCAGTAGAGATGGTAGAGAGCCTTCAATGCTCTGGGAGAATTGTCTCTACTGATGGCGGGACCAAGCTAGATATAACCAGCCGAATCGGGAAAGCAAAGGCTGTGTTCGAGATACTGTCCAAAGTATGGAGAAACAACTCTATAAGCCTTAAAACCGAGCTACGGCTGATTCGCTCCAATGTAGAATCCGTGCTTCTTTATGGATGCAGCACTTGGAAAGTAACACCCACTGTCACAAGAAAGCTGCAGATGTTCGTGAATAGATGTCTGCGAAACATCTTGCGGATTTTCTGGCCTAACCGTATCTCCAATGATGAACTTCATGCGAGGACAGGACAGGAACCCATCGACTCTATAATATGAAAACGTAAGTGGCAGTGGATTGGACATACGCTGCGAAAAGGCCACGAGTGCATTGCGAGCCAAGCGATACAATGGAACCCTCTCACGCAGCGAGGCAGAGGTATGGGCCGACCTAGAAATACTTGGCGAAGAACGGTCGAAGAGGAATCTGCACAACTGGGGAAGAGTTGGAGAGAGAGCTGGAGACATTTTCAGAAAGTACACGATGGCGCGTAGGAATAGTGGAGGTCCTATGCCCCGCAAAGGGGAACTCCAGACGTAACAGGTCCGAGGATCTAAGTAAGTAAGTCATAAGTACTGGAAGACCATATTCTCAAATTACCTTTCAAATACAAAAAGAACGTTTCAAATCAGATTCCATATTTTACTAACCCCATTTCACCCTATAAGTATATAAGTTTTGAAAAGTATTAAGTCCTCAACCCTTTAAAATGACCTTTCCAACTCAAAAAGAACCTATTTTAAGTCATATCCACAGTTTTCATTTCCACCCCATTTCACCCTACATAATTTTGAAAAATAATATGGCAGTAAAACCATTTCCTCTAAGTCCATCCTCCTAGTTTAACTTTTAGAAACAAAAAGAACTTCTAAAATCGGATACTTTTCTTACCTATTTCAAAGTTCCCTCTTAGTCGTTTTTTTTTTTTTTGCTATATTATTGCACTCTCCTCATTTGTCCATACAAAAGCCATCCTCTGAGTGGAACTCCCCCAATTTCAAAATTCCCTCCACCTTGAATATATTCTTTCGACTTGGCCTATTTTTCAATCACTTTAAGCCGAATTTTTGAATTTCTTTTTTGATTAAATACAAAAAAAAAACAATACACAAAATTACCGTCTCTTATACATCAAGTACATACACTCGCATACTCTGACTTGCTATTTATCTCTTTATGCTACATGCCAGGGAGTAAACATAAAACAGTATTATCAATTTTTTTTTTAACGTTATGTAAACTAACTCTAACTCGATTTTTCCCAAAACTCTTTCTAACTGGAACAAATGTTTGATATTCCCTGAAAATTCTACTTAAAGGGAGCCGACTGTATATCAAGCCAGTGATTTCGAATTATCTTAAACAGAAGAATTTCTTTTCAAATTTTCTTCATATTCAATTATTTCGAATTATCTATAAATATAACTTTTCAAGCACTTAAAGTAAATATGTTTAAAATCGGATATTGTTTTTTGAATGGCCCTTTTTTATTTCACCCCATTTCACCCTAAGAATGAAGCTTTACTTTGAAAAATATTATGCACCTAACCCATCATAGAAATATAACTTAACAATACAAAAAGATATTCGAATCGGATACTTTTTGTATTTACCCCATTTCACCCTATAGATATTAAGCTTAATCTCGAAATATATCTAGTCTTCAAACCATTCTCTAAGTTCATCGTTTTAATAAACCTTATCAAACAGAAAAAGAATTTTTGTAATTTCCTACCATTTTTGTGTTTGCCTCATTTCACCCTACAAATAGAACTTCTTTACAAATGTTTAAGCCTTTCCCTTAGAATAATCTTTCAAACCCAAAAGAATTTTTTGAAATACAAAAATATTAAATCAAAAACTGACAAATACCCCAAAAAAAGGACAAATATTAAGATTTAAATCTAAAATTAATTGTATCCAAATAAAATTTAGCCTTTATTGCCTCAGGGACATTATATTTTCCATTTGTTAAAGAATTTTAAGGATCGGTTCAATAATTCCAGAGATTACCCCCTTCATAGGTACAAACAAACAAACAAACAAAGAAACTAACAAACAAACAAATAATATGTTTTATCTATAATAAATCTTTATTTATTTATAACTAGCTGGCCCACCCCGGCTCCGCCCGGGTACACACAAATTTCGAGAACAAACTAAAAAAAAAATTAACTATGTGTCCTCGATTAATTGAACTCCGGATAACTGAGATTCGACTGCATTTTTTTAATTTTATTTTGTTAGAACCAAATTTCATGATTAATTAATTTCTTTTCAAACTGAATTGATTATTACTTTTGATTACATAAAGCAGGTACCCAGAGTGCGCTTCAGCATATTTTTGGCAAACCGCAAGAACTATTTTAACCAAACTTCACAAAAACACTCCCAATACCAAAGATTATCTGAAAAGAATCATCCAAATAGTTCAAGCAGTTCTTGAATTATGGTGTGACAAAGGGAAATATGGATTCATTTTTATATATAGAATTAGTCTTAGGGCTCTAAATTTTAAAGGTCTGGGTGAACTCCGTTTCGGATGAAAGCTATTATTTACATAAATCAATATAACAGCCAGATTCCTTCTGAAAAATACTGAGAGAAAAGTATATCCCAATACCAAATCTCGGGCCCGCTGTGCGCCGCCGTTATGCTGTTGTGTGCTATAAAGTGCAAGGAAATTTATTTTAATAAAACGAAGGTCATTTTCATTTTCATTTATTTGACAAAATGGTATGTACAATAAGATAAAATCTTTTATAGTACTTAGGTGGTATGTTTAGAAATATACATTAAATAAAAATTAATATTATATAGAATATGTACATGAAAATAATTTAAGTTAATACTTAATAATACAATTCTTTGCGATAGGAGTGGAAAGGAGGAGGGGAAAAAAAGAAGAGGGAAAAGAAGAGAGCTAAGGTTGAATTAAGAGAGAAAAGAAGTAAAGGAAGATTGCAGTTTCAAATCTTGTGTGGTTGATTATTAATTTAATTTGAGTCGGGAGCGAGTTCCATAGAGAAACAGCACGTATGAAAAATAAACGGGAGGAGTTCAAGTAATTGCTTAGTTTAGGGATAATGTTGATACTTCTTGCAGATCGGTTGAAAGATAGTTTGTTAAAAAGATATGGCGGAGCATTAATATGAATTAATGTATGTAAGAATAAACAGTTTCTTGCGTTTATGTATTGCTGCAAAGTGCAACCAAGCAATTCTTTTGTGAATTCCGAAACATGGTCATGTCTCCGTAACCCGTAGACATAACGGACGGTGTCATTGAAAGCAACTTGTAATTTATGTTTAGATAATGAATCGAGATCACTGTATACTACCTCAGCGTAGGATATAAGGGGTACAATTAGAGATATGATTAATCTACGTCGAGTTTCAAGTGGAGTAAAATGAGCTGAAGGCCATAATTTTCGTAAGCAACCGTATATGCGACCTATAACAATATATGTGTGTCTATAGCCTGAGAGGTGGCGGTCGATAACAAAACCAAGGCTAGTACAGTGGTCAACTGCTTTAATTATACGATCACTTAGCCAAATGTCGGGTAGAGTAGAGATATCAAACTGTTTCTTGGAAATTGGAATGACTTGAGATTTCGAGAGATTCAAGAGCAGGCCGTTGGCAATGGACCAAGTATTTATTTTACTGAGATCGTCGTTTATAGAAAGGGAAAGTTCATCAAGCTGATGAAAACGTCTGCCAAGATGAAGTTGAACATCATCAGCATATAAGTGGACCGAAGCATGCGAAAAACACGAAGGTAGATCATTAATGAACATGCAAAAAAGGATTGGACCCAGGATCGATCCCTGTGGGACTCCTTGTTCGACAGGTCGAAGAGCAGAGCATTTTCCACCAGAAGAGACTCTTTGAAATCTGTCAGACAGATAGTTTGTTATCAGCAAACATGCTCTGTCGCTGAATCCGAAGAAGTTTAGCAGTTTCCACTTAAGAATGCTGTGATTCACCTTATCAAAGGCTTTAGAAAAATCAAGTAAGCAGAGGAGATTAATGTGACCTTTATCATAGCCAACTCTAATGTCTTCAAGAAGATTGACCATAGCCGTGGAGCAGCTGTGATTTACTCTGAAACCCGATTGTTTTTCATAAAGCAAATTGTTATTAGAGAGGTGATTCAGAATTTGCTTCTCAATTATTTTCTCAAAGACTTTGGAGAGACAAGGTAGAATGCTGATCGGCCTTAAATCAGACGGAGAAGTGCAGTCCCGTTTTTTGACGATGGGAAGAACTCTGGCAATTTTCCAAGAAAGAGGAAAAGTGGATGTGACGATGCACCAATTGAGAATGTGAGTGAGATAAGTTATTATATGGGGCAATATCAGCTTAACGAAACGGATGGACACCCCATCCTCACCAATCGAGTCAGACTTTACAGCCATCACACATTTCATAACTTCAACTTCACTGACAATCTCGAAATCCTCAAACCTAGGCACAGAAACCGACGAGTTAAGTGGAGTGTTTACCTCAAAATTATCAACAGGGATGGAATTACTAAGGAAAAATTCATTGAGCTCATCAGGGTCAAGAGTGCATTGAGAACCTTTCTCCTTGCCAACACCAATTTTACGGAGATTTCCCCATAACTTTTTGGGAGGTAAAGAGGTATTTAGCTTGGACGAATAATAGTTTATTTTGGATGATCGAATTATGGTTGTTGCTTGATTACGAGCTACTGAAAAAGCTCTCCAGTTATTGAGACTTGGTCTACGCTTCCATTTACTATGTAATTTGTTTCTATTTTTAATGGCACTTATTACGAAGGTCAGCTTTGGATTTTTCGTTGTCCGTTTGATTAAAGTCGTGCTGATAGAAGTATAAAGGGAATAATATTGGTACAACGATCTGACTTTTTTCATTTTTTGCTGACGAAGTTGAAAGCACCTACCGGAATTTCACTGTTTTTCTAAAATTTCAAAGATATCCATACCATTTATGACATTAAAAGTGCTTTAGGTTACTCCACTACATCCAAGTAAAGTCTCGCCAGAATCGTTTTAAAGATTATTGTGTTCAATCAGACAAATTTTTTAAATTGATGCAATTACATGTGTATGTTTCTTAGCAAATGAACAACCACCTGATCAACTTTCAATTATTTTCATATTAAAGACAAACACTCCAATTTAATTATTATGTAAATAAAACCTGACAGCGTTTCAATCGCATTATTGCATTTTTAAAAGTGCATTATTGTGGTTAAAGGGCCGTCATAAGGCTGCAAGGTTGATGGCATAGAGTTTGAACGAATATAAAGTGTAAGGTATAAGACACTTTTACTTGTTGCATCTTGAAAATACATTGTTGTGGTCAAAGGGCCGGCTGTGGCATCGCTGCCTTGTTGGTGGCATGTAGTTTGCACAGATCTAGACATGGCGTTGACAAAATTTTGAGCAAAGCTTTCACCACCTCTAAGACTATATTATTATTTTTCTAATGTAATTGTTAGTGTCAGACACTTTTAAAATCAATTATTTCTACTTGTTTATAATCATTTCCTATATATAAAATTTTTGTTTCGACATGATTTTCCCTTAATTTTATTCTTTTTCTAATATTTTAAAGATACCGTTAACATTTCTTAAACTAAAAGTAGCCTAGATTACTCCCAGAGTTGTCCACTACATGTACGGAAAGTACCATTATAACCTGTTCTGCTGTTTTGAAGGTTACCGCGGACAAACAGACAGACAGACAAAATTTTTTTAAATGATGCAGTTATGTTTCTTGGCAAGTAAGCAACCACCTTAGCTCAAAAATTTGAAATCATTTCAATATTAACGACAGACACTCCAATTTTATTTATATGTATAGATATATTCATAGATCACTTACTTATATACTTACTTAAGGTGGGGTGCCACATTCCGGGTTGGACCAGGGCCTCTACCAACAAGCTTCTCCCAGTTGGATCGGTTTCTATAGCTAGCTGTCTCCTGTTTCGCACACCAAATTGGTTGGATCCTCTTCCACGTGATGTTTTTGAATTTTGCTTTGGTGCGGATTGTGACCAGGTGCTCACTTTCATTTCTGAAGCCTAAGACTTCTTACCTAGGTCTTGCCCTTACCATTGTATATCCACTCTATAGTATTCTCATGAAACACGATTTTGTAGGTTGACATTTGGTTGATAGGTTCGCTGTGATCGCCTTACCGAGATCCCTTAGCAAAAATTAGGATTACATTTGGACACTAGATGGCCATGAGCTTTTTTTCTTCATGAGAATACTATAGAAATTATATACAATACCCTTACTACAAAACCGCAACCAAAAGCCGAAGTAGACACCACATGATTTCATCCTACGTATGCCCTCTTCATCCAGGCGGCAGCGGAAGAATTCTCCAGATAGAATCAACGGTGGCGTCTACAGTTCCAGTTAGGTTGAACTACTTAGTGAACACCTTATACGGGCTACTACGACATATAAGGAGCTCAGGCCTATAAGGAGCGGTTAATCCGGCTCCCCACCCTTGGAGTTATATTGTAAGGGTCTGGTCCTCCAGGTTGGGGGTCGTGCCGTCGGGGTGATTTCCCGGCCACGTAAAGCTTTTTTAGTTGCGAAGCAACAACAAGCCTCGGATACGGACGGATTTACTGTTGACGAACCTAGCAAACGAAATAAGGACAACGAACTTCGGATCTGCACGTGGAATGTTCTGTCTCTCTATAGACCACGTGCAGCCGAACATTTAGCGGAGGCCCTAGACTGCTACAAAGCAGACATCACCGCCATCCAAGAAGTGCGATGGGATGGGCCGGGCAAGAGAAAACTGAAAGACTGCGATATCTACTACGGTGACTGTTACCGACCACAAGGGCAGCGTTTCTTTGGATGTGGATTCGTCGTTAGAGGCAGACTTAGGCAAGAGGTCTTGAGTTTCAACTATGTGAACGAGCGCCTCACGACAATTCGCATCAAGGCTAAATTCGCCAACATTAGCCTCATATGCGCGCATGCCCCCACAGAGGAGAAAGATGACGACACCAAGGATGAGTTCTACGAGCTCCTGCACAAGACATATGAGCAATGCCCTAGCTATGACATTAAAATTGTCTTGGGTGATTTTAATGCCAAGCTAGGAAAAGAAAACGTCTTTGGTGGCACAATCGGAAGATATAGCCTGCACGACACCACCTCCGAAAACGGACTCAGGCTAATCGACTTTGCTGCGGGGCGAAATGTTGTGGTAGCTAGTACGCAGTTCCCGCATCTCGATATACACAAGGGGACATGGTGAATTCCTGGTCAATCAACCGCTAACCAGATTGACCACATTGCGATCGATGCAAGGCACTCCTCCAGTATCAAGGATGTCCGAACGTTCCGAGGAGCCAACGTTGACTCGGACCACTACAGTTGTAGCCAAGGTAATGCTACGGATATCCAGACCAAAGCCAAAGCAGGGAAATACTGTAAGGAAATTTAACGTCGGACGGCTACAGTCGCAACAAATCGCCAGGTCCTTTTCCGATCGAGTCTCTCGCACCCTCTTAAATAGTCCTATACCACCAACTGCAAGCATCGAGAACCAGTGGAAGAATTGCCAGGAAGCCATCAGAGATGCCGCCTCTGACGTGCTGGGCTTTGCTCGACCACCACAGCGAAACCCCTGGTTCGACGAAGAATGCCGACAAGTACATGCAGCCAAACAACAGGCATACAAAACGGCGCTGCATAGAAGGACTAGAGCTGCTCGCGAGCTCTACGAGCAGAAGAGGAGAGAGGAACACAAGCTTCTAAGAAGGAAACAGAAAGAGCATGAGAAGCGTGCGATCGAGGAAATAGAGGGATGCCATTGCAGGAATGAAGTTCGGAAGTTTTACCGAAAGGTAAAGAGAACCTCCCAGGGTTACAAGGTCCGGACCGAAGCCTGCAAGGACGATCAGGGGAATATCATAGTAGAATCGCAGTCGGTGCTGAGGGTATGGAAAAATCATTTCTACAAATTGTATAACGGCGATGAAGAACCGAATTCCGATACCATGCAAAGTGTACCACTCAACCTGGACGACGTAGGCCAACAATTCCGTCCACCCGATCTTGACGAAGTAAGGATAGCTATATGTAAACTTAAGTCCAATAAAGCTGCTGGAGCAGATGGCCTTGTGGCTGAGCTATTCAAAGCGGCTGGCGATGAATTGGTTAGGAGTATGCACCAGCTCATCTGTAAAATATGGTCGGAGGAAAGCATGCCCGATGAATGGAACCTCAGTATTGTTTGTCCGATCCTCAAGAAAGGCGATCCTCTGGACTGCACCAACTACAGAGGCATCAGTCTTCTTAATATCGCCTACAAGATCTTCTCTGCTGTACTTTGTGAACGTCTGAAGCCATTCGTCAACAACCTGATAGGTCCATATCAGTGTGGCTTTAGGCCAGGGAAGTCCACCATCGACCAAATATTCGCACTACGGCAGATCTTGGAGAAAACCCAGGAGTTTCAAATCGATACCCACCACCTTTTTATCGATTTCAAGGCCGCGTATAACAGCATCTATAGAGACGAGCTATATAGAGCAATGTCTAGTTTTGGCATCCCTGCAAAACTCGTCCGTTTGTGCAGGATGACGATGGAGAATGCACGCTGCTCCATCAAGGTCGGCAAAGACCTCACCGACACCTTTGATGTCAAAAAAGGTTTTTAGGCAAGGCATCGTTCTTGAAAGAATAGTGCAAAACTCTCACGTCAACACTAGAGGCACAATCTTTCAAAAGTCCGTCCAATTACTCGCTTAGGCTGATGACATTGACATAATAGGACGAACAAAGCGTGATGTCAGTGGTGCTTTTGTGAGCATTGAGAAGGAAGCCAAGAAGATGGGTTTAACGGTGAATGAAAGCAAAACGAAATATATGCTGTCAAGAAGAAAGGACACCCAACACCGACGTCTAAGACAGAACGTCACTATAGACAGCTATAATTTTGAGGTGGTTAGAGACTTTGTCTACCTAGGATCTGCTATAAACTCAGCGAACGATACCAGTGCTGAGATCAAACGAAGGATTACTCTTGCCAATCGCTGTTTCTTTGGGCTAAGAAGGCAATTGAGAAGCAAAGCCCTCTGTCGAGCAACTAAACTGTCCCTGTATAAGACGCTTATCATCCCGGTCCTAATGTATGGCGCAGAGGCATGGACACTGTTAATGGTGGATGAGAAAGCGTTAGGCTGTTTTGAGAGGAAAATTCTCCGGGTAATTTTCGGTCCCGTCTGGATATATGGGGAATGGAGAAGAAGATACAACCGCTAACTGTACGGGCTGTACAGCGACACCGACCTAGCCACAAAAGTGAAAAGCCAACGACTGAGATGGCTGGGTCACCTCGAGCGAATGGACACCAATGCTCCGGCCCGGAAAGTATTTTAATCCAACCCCGTGGGACAGCGCAGTAGAGGTGGACAGCGTAAAAGGTGGCGCACGCAAGTGGAAGAGGACCTCCACCAACTTGGCGTGTGAAATTGGAGACAGCTAGGTAGAAACCGAGCCAACTGGAAGAAGCTTGTTGGTTGAGGCCCTGGTCCACCCCGGACTGTAGCGTCACCTTAAGTAAGTAAGAATTAAAAACTATTTGTTTTGATACTTTTGGCCGTGTTGTCCTAAACTGCCCCTGTTCTTAACTACCTCCTTCTCCCCTACACAAGAAAATATATTTTTTTTAAATCTTTGTTTAGTTTATTAAATACATCAGGTTATGAAATGTATGAACTTGCATTACTTAAAGATTACAGTGAGTGATCAAACTTTAACGGCCACCAAAAATAATACTAGTTTGAAGTATATGGTCCGAATATATTCAGCATAAACCTTTAGAGACCTATATTTTTCGTTGAATCTAAATTTGTGGTTATTTAGCTTTAAAAATGAGAAAGTGAAGAAATTGAAGAAAATATATCTAAAATATCGCAAGCTTTTTAAAATAGGTACGCCATTTCTTTTTATCGAAATTCATTTTTATTTTCGAAGTTTTTAAAAGTTTATGTCGATATTTATAAAAATTGATGTAAAGCAGTGATAATTCGATGTTGGTTGTCGTATTCATTATTCATAGGGGCTAGATGTTTGATTAATCCAGACAATCATTGAAATTACATATTTCTCATCAATGATAAATCTTTTGGAGAGGATAATTGAGTAAAAAGAAGATAGAAATTATGTATCTACCTATTTTTATTCTCTTAATAACAAAAACCAGAGAGGACATATTTCTTGATAAAAAAGATAACTTGATAAAAGATAACAAATAGAGGATGAATGATTACCGTAAGGACACATTATGCAGGTATGGAATGAACATTATGACTATTTATACATTTTAAAACAACGAATTCGAGATTTTAATCATTTAATCTAACTCTGAAAATAGATTTTGATTTAATTGAAAAATATTACTTACTCGTAGCACTTAAAATCTATTTGGAAATTGTCAGGTAAATACCAGAGCTGCCATCATCATTATTGTGTAATCGAATATTTTACACCATTTGATTTTGTCTTTCCATTTAATAATCTTTTTGTTGTGTTGTGACACTGGATAACGTAATCGTTGATTGATTTAAAGAAATTACTTTAATGTTTAACATGCAAAGTAATCACATACATGTGTACACTATGAAAAAATTTTACAAAAAAAAAAAATAGTAAATAGTACTGAATTACTATCAAGAGCAATGGGACGCAATTGGCTTTTTGTGCTGTATCGGTATTTGTTGGCAATCACTTATCCAACTGGCGTTCTCACCTGGAAAGCAGTTAACACCAATAACAATTTAGTTAAATGCCTTCAAGCAATGATTCGTAATGACAATTCAACATTCCTAAAGTATGTTCGAGTGAGTACCGAATCAGATTCAAAGCTGGACGCCTGGAAATTTGGTGAAATGGTGGATCAGCTTTTAGCTTCAAATGAATTAGATGTGATGTTTGAAGTACGCAACACCAATATGCAGAAGAGTTCAGGATTTACCATTCATCGACGAATTATGTTTGTTAATTCATTTGAATGCTTTAGGTAAGTAAATTAAAGTTTCGTATAATTCGGTTTTTTCAAAGTCTAAATATTAATTTATGTTTCAAGACGGATTGTTCTATTGCAACGTACTCATGCAAGGGACTATTCAGGGACTTTTCAATACTTCTATGTCATATTGCGAGCTAACATGAGTAATTTAAGCAATACCCTGCAGCAAATCACACAGTTCTGTCTCGAAAATACGATTTCGAACGTTAATATTCTTGTGGAGGACATCAACGGAGTTGTTACTATTTATTCTTATGCTCCTTTTACACAAACAAGATGCAGAAATACCAAGCCTTTCATTTACAACTATTGCAAGAATGGAACGTTTACATGGACGAAGCCAATATTCCCACGTAAACTTTCGAACCTATGGAGGTGCCCTTTGAACGTGATCTTATGGGAAGAGCCGCCATTTGTCCAGAATATCAGTCATCCGGGTCATTTGTTCGGAGTTGATGTGAGCGTTTTGAATTATCTGGCATCGGATATGAATTTCACTTTTAATGTCATCATATCCCCGCGTGGACCGGGTGAAATTTATTCAAATGGAACTGTCACTGGGGGCTTTAAGATGGTAAGTTTAAGTTATAATAAATAGTAATTGCAAAAATGTTTAACGAGCGAAGTTCTTAATTTAGCTCAGGGACCGTCTTGGAGATTTAATGCTCGCTGGAACATCATTTGACTCGAAAAGATCCTCTCACTTCGCTGCAACAAGTGTATATTTTTTCTCATCAGTACAGTTAATAATGAAGCCACCTGAAAAGTACAGCTCTCTGCTGGTTTTACTGTTTCCATTTGATCGATTTACCTGGCTTACAATTTGTATGATTTTCGTGGGAAAATGTATTCTTCAGGTTCTATGGAAATGGATGTCGAAACAATTAAGCTTCGGAGATCAAATATCTTGGAAACACTTAACGTTGTTTTGGCTTTTGAGTTTGTTAGTGTTTCGCAGTTGTTACGAAGGAATAATATACAAATTTCTTCTCAACAATCCTCGCAAAAATCTTCCCCAAGATTTAGATGAGGCTATCGCTGAAGGATATTCTTTTGTTATTAATCAAGGTATCAATAATATGTACGGTAGTGTTCTGCCGGAAATAGAAAATCGAATACAAGTAATAAATGTTATGATGAATAGAATTTTCAGAGAATTCTATAAGTTCGATGAAAAATATGCCTTGATTACACGTGGCGAATCACTGACTGTTTTTCGAAGTGAAATCCCTCCATTCCGAGAGGAGTTTCGAAATTGGATTCGAATAAAGAAGCCAATTTTATTGAGTTATGCCTCCATTTACTTGCCGCAGTTTTCTTCTCTTACTTCAATTCTAAACAGTCGAATATCGCAAATGATAACAAATGGATTCACAGAAAAAATTAACAAGGATTTAATCGGAAATGTCTTGGGAAGAAATCAATTTTTTAAAGAGAAACCTCTGCATGTTCGAATGTCAATGCAGCATTTTTCTGGAATATTTAAGTTGCTTGCTACAATGATGGGTGCAGCTGGGTGTGTATTCTTGTTCGAGATTATCTCAATCCGACACAAAAACATACAAACCGTTTTGAACTTTTTTCATCGAACTTGAATTAGAGGTGTTAGTTTAAGATATCTATGTATAATGCAGTGTGATGTGATGTTTTAAAATAAATATAAATGACAACTTAACGCAAAGATTCGACTTAAATAATTTACTCTTAACGTAGGTACCCAAGAAAGAAGAAAGTTTAACATCAAAAAATTGTTTGCAATGTCCAAGTAATAAAACCTGAAGGCTGCAGTTTATGTTTGTGATTTCAAAAAGTAATCGCAGAGAACCACATACCGAGAACTGAAATATTTTTGGTTTTCTTGAGTATCACAAAGTAACTCACACTTAAAAAAATAAGCTGATACACTAATTTTGTGTGTTTTACAATACAATTACAATTACAATCTACGTTTTAGCATCAATTAACTGATCGATAATGTATGTATAGTTGCTATTGAATTAAATAGGAGGAAAATTGGGTTTTCATCAGCGGTTTTTTTAACTGAATGAACACTTTGTGGACCAGATACCAGTATCAAGACCAAGAAACTGTTTACGAACGATCGAGTACGACAGTGACCACTGCGGACTCGCCGCCGTAATACAGCTTCCGAACGAGCTCGTGGAGTTGGATGAGTATGTCCCTGTGCATACTGACAGTTACAGTAAGGTGCGATGGCCACGCTTTACCAACGCCTTATCGAGTGAAATCAGTTCGAACAATATATCCCCACCAAATGACAGGAACTTGACAAATAACGAAATAGACCAATACCTTGAACAAATGGACGAGACAATCAAACGAACAATGGACATAAGGATACCGAAATACAAACAACGGGACGCAACCGACATGTACCGGAATGCGACCATTGACGCAATACACAGACAAAAGAGTGGACCGCTGACAAGACTCAAACTCTTGTACCGACAGTTTACTGACCCCCACAATCTGGAGATTGGGACACTGAAGTCGTCGATCAAGAACATCAACCAAATAATAAAGGAAAATTATCGGCTGTCGATTAATTTTTATTGGGATAGCAAAATTCGGGCTGTTAATCCTAGTGACCCGAGTATGTTTCCAAAAATTAATAAAATATTTAGAATGAATGATCAGAACGACCTTCCGTGTCTTAAGCTCCAGAGAACGACAGATAACAGAGACGTACTTCTGACAGCAGGAATTGACCCAGAGGACGCCGTCTTGGACGATGACCTCTTTATTGTCGAAGATCCGCAGGAGAAAGTGGAGGCTGTGGGAGCTGCTTTCCAGCAAGTGTACAAGGTAAATGCATGCATTCGCCCGAACCATGACCTGGAAAACAGAGCCTTGCTCCACCACTTCTACCTTCGGAATGACATCACGCGATCAGAGAACCTCGGTTTCACCGGGTTCAATGAAGATCATTTGGCAAACGCCATAATCGCCGAGCGAAATGGGCCCAGTTCCCTGTTAATTACGAAGGTGGAGCTTCAGCTCATCTTCGATTCATTAAAGAAGAAGAAGTCAGCAGGAGTCGATGGCATATCCAACGTTGTACTTCGACATTTACCGCAAGAAACAGTAGACATTTATACCACACTGTTTAACAACGCTCTGAATGATGCATACTATCCAGTGCGGTGGAAGACGGCTGTGGTGCATCTTCTCCCGAAAAAGGGAAAGGACAACTCCAGTCCGGCGAATCTCCGGTCGATAAGTCTTCTTCCGAGTATCAGCAAGGTATTCGAAAAAGTTATCAATCAGCCTTATTATGAGTTTCGCCCGGAAAATATTTCACCCGAAAAATTTTTGTTCCCCCGGAATTCTTAAAGCTATTATGAGTTTCGCCCGAACTTCTTTTGTCCTAAAATAAACGAAAAACTTGCACAAAGGGCACCAGTACCACTTGTTTGTCTTTGGTTCGCCTTCAAAAAATAAGTGATGATTTAAGATCTCAATTACGATACATTTTGCCCGAAATGAGTACTCACAAAAAAGGGAAATTTTCATTTTTCGGGTGAAACTCACAATAGGCGAAAAGCGAAATTTCAATTTTTCCAGGCGGAATGTTGTTCACGTGAAACTCATAATAAGGCTGAATAGCTCTGTCTAAGTGGGCAGAGGACAATAATATCATACCGGATAATCAGTTCGGTTTAAAGGAGGGACATGACACCATTCATGCCGCGTCTAAACTCGTTTCTGATGTCCAATGGAACAAATCTAAAAAGCAGTGTACGGGTGCCTGTCTGGTTGATTTGGAGAAGGCCTTCGACACCGTATGGCTAGAGGGTCTTTATCTAAAGCTGACCAGACTTGGCATTAGTAAACCACTGTTATATATGCTTTATGATATGCTCAATGGTAGAAAGTTTGCTGTCAAGAGTGGCAATGTGACTTCTGCCACAACCTTTAATATTAAAAATGGTCTTCAGCAGGGAGCGGTCAACTCGCCGATTCTATTCAGCATTTACACCAGCGATCTGATAAGTAGTCTAACTCAGGCAACGATCTAATTGCGTACAGAACAGCTCCAAAAGTCGAGGTCATCAGGATTCTTTTGCAGCTTGACTTCGAAAAGATTCAGCGATATTGCGATGACTGGAATTGATTTGATATTGGAGATTTTCAACGTGTTTTTTCATGAAATAAATAAAAGATATTATTTTGAATAACTTAAAAACACTTATTTTATTTATTTATTTACTTAAATGCATTACGGAAGCAATGCTTCCATCGTCAGTAAGTTTTATATAAAAAATAATACAAACAAAATTTTTGATTGATATTAAATACAAATAACTCAATACAAACAAAACAAACTACACAAACAAATTTATAGTGAATTTAGGATCTATTATAAAATTTTTTGAAAATTGGATCTCTTATTGGTCCATCGTCACTATTCAACTTTCAGAAATCAGAAACTATCTTGTTTAGGACTCCGTTGCGTGGAGCCACAAGGGATACGAGAAAGAACTGGCGTAAGCTGGTAATCGTAGGTCCAAATGGACAGCCACTGGCGAGTAAAAGTGTAGTAAAGTACCTTGGCGTCTGGATGGATCAGTATTTGTATTTCGACAGACATAGGGGAGCTTTTGCCCTGACAAAACGGTTGTTTTATAGCAGCCGGCTTGACAGTAGGGTGAAGGTGATTTGCTACATGGCCCTCATACGGCCGATGATTGCCTATGGGTGCCCGGTTTGGTTCAACGTTGCCCCATCTCAAATGGAAAAGATTCGGGTGTTTGAGAGGCAGTGTCTTAGACGCTGCCTTGGATTACACAGAACACCAGAGTCGGAGTACAAACATTACTATTCCAACCTGGTTCTATACAACGGCGCCAACATAAACAGGATAGATAATTTCTTACTGAAGCTTATTCGAGGTCACATTGCAAGAGCAATGTCCTCGACCAACAGCTTAATTTTTGGGCTTATTACCCTTAAAACGATTATTACGAGAGTGTGTGTCTAAGCGGCTTTATTCCGCCCGATGCATTCCTCTATTAAGACAGTCGAGCGCTGATTCAGGATAGAGCGGCGGTTCCGCTAATGTACCACGTCGGCCGTAGAACTGTGGATCGGCGGCTCCTTTATGGCTGATTTACAATGCCGCGTTGAGCGTTGCGTTGAAAGATTTGCCTGTCAACGCAAAAGTTCAGGCATAGGAATATCTGTTTAGTGTTTACAATGACGCGTTGAGCATTATGTTACGATTTTGCATCCATTAGTAGGTACACAAACCAACGTAACGTAAGCGGCTGCAACGCGAAAGTAAAAATTATTCAACTTTTGCGTGCGTTTTGACATTTCGATTTCAATTTAGGTATGTGGCCATCTTGTGTTGAAAAAAGTTTGAATTTTTTTGCTCGATTTATCTTGACGCGGCCGTAGCGCTTGTTAAATGTAACGTACGCATCGCGAACGCGAACGCGTCATTGTAAATCAGCCATTACAGTCGAGACGTCCTCGCACAAGACGGAGCTGACTACCTTCGGTTCAGTAGGACTGTGTCCAATAGGGATCGAAGAGACAGGGTAAAGCAGGAGAACCAGTTCTGGTGGTTGAAACCTGAACACGAAGTTAACTCGGATACATAAAAGTTTACTATGCATTTTTCTATGCCATGGCCGACTTACATAGGTTTAGGTAGTTAGTTAGTTAAGCAGGGACAGTCAGGGTGGCACCAAAAAAAAAAAAAAAAAAAATATAAAACCAACAAAACATACAAACAAAAATTATAAAAACCCGAAAACGCTTGCTGTGGCTGTTCTAGTTTGTAAGTAGTCTGTAAGTAGATTGTAAGTAGCTTTAAGTAGTAAGTTTTAAGTTTTATAAGTTGTAAGTTTTATATAAAACCAAAATAAAAGATATAGATACCAAGTTTTTTTTTCAATTCTTCTTGGTGAAAAATGAAACCATGAATTCTAGTTTTAAGATAGTTCTTAGGCTGAAAGGCATTAGCATTAAGTTATTAGTTTAACTTAGAGCGCCCGAATGGGGCCAGTAAGTTAGTTGTAAGATATTGATAAGTAGGCTAGTTTTTATGAATTTTTGTCTAGCTATAAGATAGTTTTAAGATAATGGAAACATAAAAATTGAATAAAAAAAAAAAAAAAGAATACTAGTAAGTATAAGTAAGTAAGTAAGTAAGTAATTCATTTATTGCTTGTTTTTTTCTTCAGATACATCGTTTTATATAATGAATTTAAAAGCTATGGCTTTGCCGTCAGCTCGGTTGGCATAAGTTTAATTTATACAGATTTTTTACAAAGTTATATAATTTGTTTTTAATTTATTAATATAAAATGTATTTACTCGAATTCATTTATTAATAACGTTCTATACTTATAAATGTCTTTCAAAAAAAGGTAGAGTATTTTCCAGTCAGAATCGTTAAGCACTGCGATTGTTTCTTCATCGTCATTGTTCTTTTGTTGAAGTATGTAAGCCGGTGTGGAACGAAAATTGGACATATACTTATGACATGAAAACAGTCTTCTTTGGCTTTCAAAATTCACAGCGTACAAAACTTGTTGAAACTTCCGTTGTATGGACAACCATTGAGACCTAGGACTTCGCATCTAGTTTTAAATATTAAAATACTAGTATCAAGTGTTCTTAGGAAGTTGGTATATAGGGCATTTCACGTGAAGCGGACAACGAAAAAAAGGTTGGGTCTTGAAATTCGTTCAATTTTGGGTCACTTGTAATTCTTTTGTATACTTAACATAAATGCAGAAGGATTTTGAATTTTGAGGCCTGGTGCTGGAGTTATGGGCTTGTGAAGTTTCGGCAAGCCATGGGGTAAAGTTTGAAAGAAAAATGTTTATAAATTAAATGAAGGGATAGGAAAATTATTTGAGTACTGGAGTAGATGGAAAATTACATGTTCTTTTCATTAATGAAATCTAAACCGGAAATCGATTTGTTTTTAAAGTAGCAAACCGGAAGTTAACATTTCAAATCAGATTTTAAGAAACTTCGACCATTTTAATTTTTACTTGCGATATACTAGGTACTATAGGGCAAGTTTTGGATTCGTGCAAAAAAAAAATTTCGAGATAACAATCAAACATGACATTACGATGATAGAGAACACGAAAAAAGTGGGTGGCAAAATTCTGTCTGTCTGTCTGTCTGTCTGTCATTCCGTACCTCAACCTACAGCCCAAACCACTGAAGCGATTTTCTTCAAATTTTGAATTTAAAGTTTTTTTATAACTCTCCAGAGGGGAAATTGAAATTTTTTTTTAGCTCAAAAAATAACGGTACTTGCCATACAACCGTTAAGGAAAAGCTTATTTATCTCCAAAACGGCTCCAACGATTTTGATAAAAAAAAAATCAGTATATTATTGTAGATATGATGTACCTTTTAGTAAGAAAAATAATCACCAAAAACATTTATTAACAGTACCTGCCATATAACGGTTTTTCTGATTTTTGGTTTTCTCATTAACCGCTCATCCGATTTCAATACATTTTTTTTTTACAAAAGCTTTGTTAGAATATAAATAAAGGGTTTTTCAACAGGGACACTACAAAAGTAGAGCGACAGGGACAGCAAACGACGCCAAATTTCTTGCGCTCTTTCGACATTTCTCTTCAATAAGGTTTGCCATTTTATGATGGAAAGATCTACGAGCCAACAACGAGTCGAATTTATTAAAATTTACTACCGAATTTCGGAGTCAGTGGCCTCAACGTTAAGAGCGCTACGCATCTTCAGCGATGAGGCTCATTTCTGGCTGAATGGCTTCGTCAATAAACAATATATGCGGTAGTGGTCAGGCAGCAATCCACACGAACCCAAAAAATTACGGTTTGGTGTGGTTTATGGGCCGGCGGCGTCATTGGACCGTACTTCTTCCGTGATGATCAAGACCGGCACGTTACTGTGAATGGGGATCGCTACCGTTCAATGATAACCGAATATTTTTGGCTCCAATTGGATTATATGGACTTGGAGGACATGTGGTTCAGTTTACATCTGATGCAAATTCAAGTCAGACGCGTATTTAATTTATCAGCTTATTTTCTCAGTTAATTTTTATAATGAATACCAAAATACGGAAAATGTAATAAATTAACAAGTAGTGTTGATCTCGTATCATGCTGTGTGTGATAAAAGTATTCATAATGAATGCACTAAGTTTCAAAAGAATGAACTTAACTTTTTAAAATCAAGTGACAATATCTTCTTTAATTCTTTTGATCCTAATGCAAAAACAAAATTGCCTAGTTTTAAAGTAAAGTCTAGTTCTAGTGCATTAAACTCAAGCAGGAACATTCGTGATATAATAATATAATATAATACAACTCGTGTGCAAAGAAAACCAAAGGTCGGTGACCTCTCTGTTCGCACAACTTCATCGTCTCCTATGAATCGTCTCTACACGAATCGTTATGATTGTTCTCCTGCTATTGCTAGCTCTTCTCGCTTAAGCGCTACCGGTGTATTTAAAAAAAAATAAAGATAATCTCTCATCTTCTGTCCCGAATCTTTCATCGGTTAATTCTGATTCTGATAAGAATGTAGTTATTTTACCAAAAGATAATTGTGGGACTATAAATGATGATGCTTCTGAAGCTGCTGTTGTTGATGCTGTTGCTGGATCTCTTTCACTATCTGCACATGTAGATATGATTGATAAGAGTCAACCCAGTCTACCTGCTGTGATGACGGTGGCCGGTGATATAAATTCAATAGGTGTGGGTGAATTTACTTTGGTGGACGTCGAAAATTTCGCTATACATGATAAACCTTCTTCTGCTGATGAAGAAGTTGTTGTTGTTCCTGCAATTGTTGTTGATGCTGATTTTGCTGCTGATGGTGCTGGTGATGATGTTGTTGTTGTTGCTCCTGCCGTTGATGATAATAATCGTGAAGTTGTTGTTGCTCATGGTGGCGTTGATGACGTTGGATCCATGCCTCTGGTTGATGGAAGTGCAATTAATAAAGCCCCCACAGGGCCTGTTTCTGATAATGTTAGCGATGTTGTTGCTTTTCATGCTAATTTTGATGACGTCGAGTCCATTACCCCCGTTGGTGGTGCTTCAATTACTAACCAAATACCTACCAGACCTAAACAAATTGGAGGGATAAATTCTGAAATACGTCATAATTTTAAAATTGCCAGAAACCTGAAATGGTATCATTTGGGTAGTTTTCTATCGTCTACTACTACTGATGAAATAATTGACTTCATTTCGACGAATTTGAGTATACATCCGACATCAATCTTCTGTCATAAACTTGAAAACAAAACTCTTCCTATGCGCAACAGGGTTAATTTTAAAGTTGGAATTCCTTTTGAGACGGCCAGAAAAGTTTTTGATCTATCTTTTTGGCCTGTTGGGGTGAAAATTCGACCTTTTGTATATATGCCAAAAAACCTGCCTGCGGAAACGGATCAAGGAATGACGTAAAAACAGATACCAATCCAGCTTTAAAAATATTATACTACCACAATGGTAGTGGAATCCGTACCAAGATAGCTCAATTGTTCAATCTCGCTTGCCATACTGATTGTGATATAATTATCATCACGGAATCCTGGCTGTACAGTGGAATACTATCAACAGAAATATTTGACTGTCGCTTTTACAATGTTTTTCGTTCTGACCGTTGTAAAACCTCTCTGGAACGTGGTGGTGGAATAATAATTGCTGTCCGAACTACTCTTTGCAGTGATGAAACAACTGCCTATTAAAGACATCGAACAAATCTGCGTTCGTGTGTAAATTCCATCTAAGCATCATCTTTATTTTATAGTGAGTTATGTTCCTCCTAAAAGTAGTTTAGATTTATATGAAAAACATATTCATAATATTGATTTTATAAATTGTAAAAAGTCAGTGTTTGATAATTTAATTGTATTAGGTGATTTTAATTTATCTGATATTGTTTGGACATGGTCCGAATATGAAAAGAGGCTTATTGCTTGTAACTTAAACAAAGATTTTGAAATAGTTTTTATTGATTATATTTACTCATTAGGCCTATGCCAGGTCAATTCTGTTAAAAATTCTTTAATGAAAATATTAGATCTTGCTTTTATTTGTTGTGATGAATTTAATGTAGATGTAACAGAAGCTCCATTTTCCTTACTAAACAATGCTCTTCATCACAAAGAAATTTTTATTGAAATTGTCCTGTATGATTACCAAAAAACTCAAGTAAACTCATTTGAAAATAGTTTTAAGTTTTCTAAAGCTAACTTCATTGAACTTGGAAATTACTTCTGTGGTATAGATTGGAATATCGAACTTAATTATTCTGATTTAGGGCAAATGTATAAACGTTTTATAGAAATTTTATTCACGGGCTTTAATCAATTTGTTCCTCGTGTCCAAGAAAGGAAGTCTTCGAAGCCAGTATGGTACAATAAAAGACTCATAAATCTCAAGAACGTTAAAAATAAAGCATTTTCTAAATTAAAAAAACGGGTTACCAATCGGACTATGATGTTTTTAGTAGAATAGGGAAAGATTTTTCCGTTTTAAGTTAATTTTTTTACAGAAATTACATAATGAAAATAATATTAAAAATAACAGTAAATCATTTTGGTCGTTCATTAATTCTAAGAGAAAGTCATCTGGCATTCCTCAGATATTAGGTTATAATGGAGTTAATTCATCAGATATTGATACTCATTTGGAGTTGTTTGCTAGTTTTTTTGAGTCTGTTTACTCATGCCCTAAAAATTCTTTTTTGTCTAATCTGGAAGAAAAAGTTGACATTGGAATAATTCAACTGAGATTTGAAGAAGTGTCCTTGGCTCTTCAGACTTTAAAACTCAACTATAGCTGTGGTGCTGATGGTATACCATCATGTATTTTTAAAAATTGCAGTGATTCCCTTTGTATGCCTTTGCTGACATTTTTTAATAAATCTTTGTCAGAGGGTTTATTTTTAACTGAGTGGAAGGAAGCCCTCTAAAAGTACTTGAGAGTGCTAGGACGCCATATGGCCCTAGGCTCAATGATAGGAAAATCCCTATGCACACCTCCGCGTGGTAGAGGGCGGGTAACGCTAACGTGCAGGGGGACCGAATGGATGCCGGGATAAGCAGACAACCCAGCTATGCTGGTCAGGGCACAAACTTGTCCTCGGGATGGTTAAAAGCCACCTTAAGGCGGATGAACTGCAGGTGGCGGTCAACGGCATGATAGTCTGGTGGCGGAGGAGCTTTTTTTGGTAAAAGGCCAACGGCAGCAGCAGGTAGCGTCTGTAACCCATATTGGGCGGCTACAAAAGGCGTCTGTTTTCCCATAGTGGGCGGCCTCGAGCAGTTATGTGTTTGACCATACAAAAGGCGGGTGTGCCTGTCAAATCTGAGCTTATGTATGTTATTAATCATATCTCGGAAAACACCATGGTGGAAGGATATACGCAAATACATGAATTATGACAACAAATGGAAATGAGTCCCCAAGAGGTAATCTTTTTATAGAAAATCCTTCTGTAGCTTCGGCTGCAGTAAACCGCACATCGGATTTGGGGGTGCGGCATCCTTCAAGTACGAGCGTCAATCAAGACGCCATAATAATAAATGAATCGTTGACAAATAGAAGAAGTCTTTCAAGAAGCGCAAATGTTACTTTTGGCTACCGCATACGTACGAAAATCGGAGCATGGAACGTTCGATCCTTGTACAGCGATGGTAGATACGAGCAGGTTGAGCGTGAAATGCTTCGCCTAAAGATCAGTATCCTGGCCGTAAGCGAAACTAAGTGGAGAGGAAGAGCTGAATACAGATCAGACACTGGACAGACGAGAATGCTGTATTCCGGCGAAGATGAAAGAGAGGGTGGCCAAAGACTGCATGGTGTCGGAATTATGTTGAACGAAGAAGCGAGGCGTAGTTTGATCTCATGGGCGCCCATTTCTGCGAGATTAATGACAGCAAGGTTTCGTTCAAAAATTCGTAACGTCACAATTATTCAGTGCTACGCCCCCACAAATGAAGCGACCGAGGAAGACAAAACCGCGTTCTACACTCATCTTAACTCGGTTTACAGAAGTGTTCCGAGAGCCGACATCATAGTCATTATGGGAGACCTCAATGCCCAAGTCGGTTCAGACAATTACGGACTGGAACGCGTGATGGGAAGAAATGGCTTGGGGTCACGGAATGAAAATGGTGACTTGCTTGTCGACTTTTGTAACGCGAATCGTCTTGTGATAGGTGGGACTGTATTTAAACATAAGACGTGCAACAAAATTACCTGGGTGCATCCGGATGGTCAAACCGAAAACCAAATTGATCATATCATGATTCAGCAGCGATGGAGGAAGTCTATGTGTGATGTCCGGAGTATAAGAAATGCCGATGTGGGAAGCGACCTCCATTTGGTTCTGATGAGTCTCAAACTACGAACCGCTGCCGTACAAAAACCAGCGCAGGATGCAGCAAGGAGCTCAAAATTCATTACTAATGCTTTAAATGACCCCAACATATGTCGAAACTATGTCACCACCCTTAACGACAGAGCCTCGTCATTAGACGGAATCCAGCATTCAACAATTGATGAGATGTGGGGTGAAATTAAAAGTGTTTTTATGGAGGCTGGATCCGAAACTGTACCCAAGCGAACGAGACGTAGAGACTCTTGGATATTCCAAGACACCTGGGATAAGATCGAACTTCGCAAATCCTTGAAAATCCAAATAAATGCCGAAGCTGATGTTCAACGAAAGGCTGACTTGCGAAGAGAGTACCGCATTGCACATAAGATGGTCTATCGTTGTGTGAGACGTGACAAGAGGGTGAGGCAAGATGGACTCGCAGATAATGCGGAAATCGCTGCCAGAAGAGGAGATATCCGGGAATTGTACCAAATAGCCAAAGATGTGATCGGGGAAAAAAGCAACACCAATCATCCTGTAATGGATGTGGATGGCACACTTTTGGTATCAATTGAGGATCAGCTTCGTAGATGGAAGGACCATTTTTGTGAACTGCTAAATGAGGATTCAGCTGAGCAGAGTGCTGAAGTGCCCCAACTAAACGAGATGCGCAGGTCCTATAGGGGTATTGACATCGAACCCCCGTCAGAATCGGAAATTCGTACATCAATAAATCTCCTCAAAAACAACAAGGCAGCTGGACTGGACGGAATACCAGCTGAATTCCTGAAAGCCGATCCCGTTGCAGCGGCTAGTATTTTACATCCGCTGATACAAAACATTTGGGAAAACGAAAGCTATCCCAGGGACTGGAAGGATGGTGTGATTGTTAAGCTGCCAAAGAAAGGTGACTTAAAGAATTGCAACAATTGGCGTGGTATCACCGTTTTGTCCGTTTTCCCAAAACTAATGGCAACAATCATACTCGAGCGAATAAAGGATAGAATCGAGTCTACACTCAAGAGGCATCAAGCTGGCTTCCGCAGTGGTCGATCGTGTGTCGACCATATCAACACCCTGCGTATCGTCCTCGAGCAGTCGATGGAATATCAATCACCGCTTTACCTCATGTTCGTGGATTTTGAGAAGGCCTTTGATCGAGTTAACCGAGAATGTATATGGAGATCGTTGCTTGGTAGAGGAATTCCACCAAAAATTGTTGCCATTATTAAAGAGTCCTACAACAACGCGAGGTGTTTTGTTTTGCACAATGGGCAGCTATCCGACTCTTTCGAAGTGCGGGAGGGTGTGAGACAGGGAGATGTTCTATCGCCAATTCTCTTTCTACCGGCGATTGACGATGTTTTGACGGCCAGCGTTGGAACAGCAGAGAGGCAGGGCATTCAATGGAGACCGTTCGAAAGGCTCAGTCATTTAGACTATGCCGATGACATATGTCTACTGGCAAATAACATCAGTGGGCTGAACGGGATGTGCCAAACACTGCAAGTGAAGGGAGAGTCGAGTGGTCTAAGAATTAACAGCAAAAAGACAAAAATAATGCTCACAGGCCGCTCCACACAGCAGCGTATTATTTTACAGGAGACGCCAGTTGAAGTAGTGGAACAATTTAACTACCTTGGCAGTATTGTTTCTGCAAACGGTGGTACGGATCTGGACGTTAAAAGTAGAATAAATAAAGCTTGTGCTGCCTTCGGTACTCTGTCCCCAATTTGGAAATCCAGTCAAATCTCCTTACGCACTAAGTTGAGATTCTTCGAATCCAATGTCAAATCCGTGCTGTTATATGCTTGTGAAACCTGGAAAGTCACGTCTACCATTTCGAAGAAATTGCAGGCTTTTGTGAATCGCTGTCTTCGCCACATCCTAAAGATTCGCTGGCCACAAATAATATCAAATGAGGAATTGTGGCGCAGGACAAGTCAAGAGCGGCTGGACGTCGACATAAGAAAGCGTAAATGGCGTTGGATTGGTCACACACTGAGGAAACCAAACCATGAAATTGCAAAGCAGTCCTTTGAATGGAATCCTCAGGTTGCACGGCGGGTTGGAAGACCAAGAACAACATGGAAATCAACTGTCTTAGCGGAAGCAGAATCCCAGAGAAAGACGTGGCCACAGCTTAAGTACCTTGCAGCAGACCGTGAAGGATGGAGACGTTTTGTTGACGCCCTATGCCCCAGCCGGGGTTACAGGACACGATGATGGAAGGAAGCATTTCTTGTTCCTATATTCAAAGCTGGTTCTAAAAATCTTGTTGAAAACTATAGGGGAATTTGCAAACTTTCATCCATTCCCAAGCTTTTTGAAAGTCTGGTTAAAAACAAAATAGAGTTTTTGACTAAGGAATGTTTGTCTGAGTCACAACATGGCTCCGTATCTGGGCGGTCTACTGTAACTAATTTGGCGGTGTTCTCGTCATATGTCTCAAATGCATTGGAGGATAAATATCAAGTTGATGCAGTTTACACCGACTTTAGTAAAGCGTTTGATTCATTTGATCATAATATTTTATTGAAAAAACCTGAATGTTTTGGCTTTCATTCTCAGATGCTTAATTGGGTTTCTTCGTATTTGAAGAATAGAACACAACGTGTAATAATCGATAATAAAGTTTCAAGAAGTATAAAATGTACTTCCGGTGTTCCACAAGGAAGTCATCTCGGTCCTTTACTTTTTATAATATATATCAACGATATAGTTGATGTAATAAAAAATTGTAATTATCTGCTGTATGCGGATGATTTAAAGCTGTTCTTAAAAGCTAAATGCATTGATGACTGCCTGAAAGTTCAAAATGATTTGGACCGCATTTCTAGTTGGTGCTCTCTCAACAGCTTAAAATTAAATATCGGAAAATGCAAAACCATAACATTTACCAAATCACTATCTGCTATTAAATTTTCATATAGCATTAATTTAAATCCTTTGATTAGAGTAAGTGATATTAAAGATCTTGGGGTTATTTTTGACAACACACTTTCTCCAAAAAAGCATATTGATTTTATTGTTGCGAGAGCGAATACTTTAGTTCGATTCATTAAAAGGAATAGTAAGTATTTTAGTAACCCGTATGTTCTGTTAACCCTTTACACATCTTTGGTTAGATCAATAATAGAATATGCAGATGTGATTTGGAATCCATGCTATAGAGTTCATTCTATTAGAATTGAACAAGTTCAAAGGCGGTTTACAAAATACGTTTTCTATAAAATGCGCTGGAGCTTTGTTCCTGATTATAAAGGGATATTCTATGCTATCATATAAAAAGTCCTTTCCTGCTTTCTTTGGTTTCCTTTTATGTACCATCTAGACATTTAAGAACAAGATATTTTCTTTTTGAACAAGCCCATAGAACAAATTATGCAAAAAATGAACCAATATCACGAGCTATTTCCGCGTTTAATGAGGTTTGTGTTTCTTTTGGTTTTTATTTATCTCGTGATGAATTTAAAAATGAATTATTGTTAAAATTTGTTTTCTAAATTATTTACTATCAATTTTTATAATTTGTTGAGTATACGAAGTATATTATTTATTATTATTATTATCATTGTTATTATTATATATTATACTACATGAAACATCTGTTAAGCAGAAAGCTTGTAGATACAAAAAAAAAAAAAAAAAAACAGGACGGCGGCGACACAAGCCACACAGCGAATGTCACAATCAATTTATTGGAAACCAAGTTTGGAGAACGTGTTATCTCACGAAATGGTCCAGTCGCTTGCGCCTCAGTCGTGCGATTTGACACCGTTAGACTATTTCCTGTGGGGCTACGTCAAGTCTATGGTCTATGCCAAAAAGCCAGCGACGATTGATGAACTTCGTACGAATATCGAACGTGAAATTGCAGCAGTATCGGCCGATTTATGCTTGAAAACCGTCGAAAATTGGGTTCAGCGTCTGGACTTCTGCAAGCAGGCCCGTGGTGGCCATGCAAAAGAAATCGAGTTCCATACATAATGGCATCGAACGTTCTTTCACAGGAATAAAGAATTTCATTGATATCCAAAACCATTTTTGTTTTATTAAAAAAAACTTTTGTAGTGCTCTTATTGAAAAACCCGATAATACTGCATACCAAAATTTTTGAAAAAATAAATTTTGGATTTTTAAAAAAAGATTCAAATTTTTTTTGTGAAAATTCAATATTTCAAAAATGAGTTGATGAATTATTTTGAAATTTCAGTTTTAAATGTACATTAATATATACTCAAAATTGGCATACCAAATTTTTGTTTGAAAAATGTTACAAAAATTGTATATATAAAAAATTAAGTTTTAAGAAAACGGCTCCAACGATTTAAAATTTTTTTTACATATCAATCACATGGTATACTTTTTTTTGAGCTCTAAGTTATTTATCAGACTTAAAAGAACGATTTAAATGCTTTTTATATTTTTTCTATAACTTCTTGAATATTTTTTAAAGTTCTTAAGTCCCACAAAACTTGAACATAAGAGCAAGTACGTGCGATCCAGTCGTGCATTTTATTTTTGTTTAGGTCTCAAAATTTAGCTTATAAAAAAACTACATGCCAAGTTTCAGAGTGGGATCTCAATTCGTTTAGAAGAAACATAATTTTTAATTTTAATTTTTCAAAAACTAAGAAACATTTTTAAATTTGGTTTTCAGTATTTGACTAAGAATTAATGAGAGCATTGAATACTTTATAGAAAAGTGGTGCTAAACTATGCAAAATTTTGAAAAAAAAATCAACTTAAAACAAAAAATTTCACAAATATTGACTTTAAAATTTAATTGCTCAAAAAGTACAACTTGATTTAAAAAGTAAATACGAGAATGGAATATAAGCTTTCGAAAAAAGTTTCTATTACATTCGTCCGATTCACAGTTCACGACATATTTGATAAAATGTGTCTTCCAAGATGGCGGCTGACGCTCCCACTACTCTGGTCTGCCAACTTGTATTTACATATGGAGGACACCCCTGGACATATTGCAACAAGAAAATCAGTTCAATAGAAAATTGAAGACAAAAAATACTCGGCTCCTGGCCTATATTTCCGGTTTTCTATACAAAAATCAGTTTTTTGAATGAGAGCCACGCACTAAAAATTATGTATCTTCTAAACGAATTGCAATCCCACTCTGAAACTTGGCATGTAGTTTTTTATTGTATAAGCTAAATTTTGAGACCTAAACAAAAAAAAATTAAAATGGTCGAAGTTTCTTAAAATCTGATTTGAAATGTTAACTTCCAGTTTTCTACTTAAAAAAAAAATCGATTTCCGGTTTAGATTTCATTAATGGAAAGAACATATAATTTTCCATCTACTCCAATATTCAAATAATTTTCCTATCCCTTCATTTAATTTATAAACATTTTTCTTTCAAAATTTACCACATGGCTTGCTGAAACTTCACAAGCCCATAACTCTAGCACCAGGCCTCAAAATTCAAAATCCTTCTGCGTTTATGTTAAGTATCAAAAGAAGTACAAGTGACCCAAAATTGAACGAGTTTCAAGACCCGCCCTTTTTTTTTAGTTGTCCGCTTCACGTGAAACTCCCCATATTTGAATTGACTTATGAAGAAAAAACAAGCAGGTATTATATACAGTGGATATTATTATTATTATTATTATTTTTTTTATATATTTTTTTTTTATATTTTTGTATATTTTTCTTTTTTGTTAAGTAATAACTTGAAAAATTGTCTCAACTTCAGATCTTGAGAACAGCCATTTTTTAACACGCTTTTATTAGTTTCGGCTGTATGTATGTATTTGCTACCTTTAAAATCAAAGGGCACGGTAGTACCCAGCCAAGTTCGCGGCACTACACCCTTTTTACAGGAACAAACTCAGGCGATTTTCAACCCCCCTCTAACTTCAGTACCAATAAACCCAGAAACTTCAAATTCGCAGTATTTGCTGGGCTGATCAAACACAGGCGGCTCACCAAATTTCAACTCTTTAGCATTAGTAATTCCCGAGATATAGGACTTCAAAAATCGCAAAAACCGGACTGATTCACTGACTCACTGACAGATCATCAAAATTCTGGAGCACTTCCCGACATCGTAGAAACTTGAAATTTCGCAAAACGGTAGGTCTTGTGGTAAATACAAAGGAAAAAATCGAAAATCTGCAATTTTCTGTTCAGGGGGCGTGGCATCCACCCACTTTCTTAAATATTCTTATAAATTATATGGAGCACTTCCGTTTGTTGTAGAACGATGAAAATTGGAAGGTCGGTAGGGCTTGAAGTAAATAAATAAATAAATTGGGTGGCGCAACAGCTCGTGGAGAACCAGGGCCTGGTGACTTACAACTCTCAACCATTCCTGTGTGCGAGTTTCGTTGGCAGGAATGGAGGGGACCTACAGTTTTTTGCCGAGTCCGAACGGCTAAATGAGAAGCACTTTTTTGACAAGTATACTCTTGGAGGACTTGTCAGTTCCTCGCAAGAGGCAGTACCTCGAATAAAACATTTCTGTGTTTAGGTGGCACGGCTGGGAATCGAACCCACACCTTCGGCATGACAGTCCTACGCACTAACCATCAAGCCACGAGGTACTACAGGGCTTGAAGTACTAAGAAAGAAAAAATCGAAAATTTGGAATTTTCCATTCAGGGGGCGTGCCATCTACCCACTTTATCAGAATTCTCTCTCCGAGTGTCGTGGGGTGCGCATCTCATTTGGGTTAAAACAATTTTCAATAATAAATTGCACAGTGTTCAAAAAAAATATTAAAAAACGATTCATTGCGAACATCGTGTAGTGATTGTAATTGGTCATTTCATGGAGCATGTGTCGGTCTACTAAAAGACGATCTCGATTTTATGAAAACCACAAATAAATCATTCCGATGTAAAAAGTGCTTTGCGAAAAGACGTTCAACTATTCATCAGCCCGATCATGTGCAAGGCAGTGTTACGATGCCGAATGTCAAATTAAACCAAAGCTCTTCGAGTGGTGAAAATTTAGTTCAATACACTGATATTGCGCCAACACAAGAGAAAACTAGTGTAGAAAATCAAGATCAAATTACCCTGCAAATGATTTACAAAAAAATTACAAACTTAGAAGCGGTTAATAAAGAATTTCTAGTTTCTCTATCAGCTTTAACAAAAGAGAACGAATTGCTTAAATCTAGAGTTCATCTTCTAGAAAACAGGTTACATTGTCAACAACAAAGCCAATTAGCTAACTGCATCGAAATCACGGGATTAAACGACATCAATGACAACAGCTGTGTTTTATTATCTCTGGGTCTGGGTCGAGGCTATCTTTTAACATGTATTACAAAAACAACATGGGATCTAGGTTTCTATCGAGGTTAATTTCAATAACCCAGATAGAGGTTTTCACTCTGGCCGGCAGAGGGCTATTTACCATTGTGAATGGATGTCAGCGATTTGTCAGCAGTATAAGGAATAGAGAGGAAAAGAGACAAGTGCTTACATGAAAAAAAAAATAAACATAAGGAAAAAAGAGACTGATATACAGCACTGCTTTTGCACTAACCCACATCGTTTTATTTTCACGAGGTGAACCATATGGGTTATGAGCGATAATAAAACGCGGCTAACAACTCCAAAAGTGTTGCACAAAAGATCTTCCGTGAAGCTATTGATGTTGAGGTGAATGATTGCGATATAAGCAAGTGCTATGTTAAAAAAAGGAGAGGCAGAGAGTCGAGCGAAAAAAATCAAGAGAGCAAACCAGTTATTTTCATAGAACTAGCTGATAAATCTCTTAAACAGCGTATTATGAAAGAGAAGTCAAAAAATCAACAAAAAATGAATTCTTGGTGTGCACACAGCAGCAACAGCAACAGTTGCGTATGGATTAAAAACAATAGAATTCTGATGAGAAAGATTGAAGGTAGTGATCCCATCCCAATAAGGTCTTTTGAAGACCTAAATAACATTTTATTTTTTTTTTTCTCTCAACTTTAAATGAATTTGAATTTTGAATTTATTAGTGATGATGTTCCTACCTTCAATCTTTTGAACTCTTATAACAATTGTGAACAAATTTTAATTTCTAAAAATTACTGCTCTAACAAACTTTCTTTGATTCACCAGAATATCAGAAGTTTAAGAGAGAATTTTGCTTGCCTTGTTTCTCATCTAGATTCTTTTGCATGTATCCCCGACTTTTTATTCGTTTCTGAGATTTGGATATATAAGTTTGAGATAAGTGATTATACTTCGCCTGGGTTCAAATTTTTTGCTAAAACGAATTGAATGCGAATGTTTGGATTAAATGTTTGATTAAATGGTTTTTGTTGTAAGTGTCTTTATATCAACTGTCGAATAAAATTAAAGCCTGAATGTTAATTTCAATTAAATTTATGTGTATTTGTCAATATATATTTGATTTTGATACAAAGTATAATGTTACCATGTTAACTGCTTGCAGGTCGAATTCAAAGAGAAAGATTATTTGTTAAAATTCTTGTTGGCAAGTTACAAGAAAGTGAGTGCAAAAGAAAATAACAAATTGAGAGAAAATATGTTAACTGTGATGACAACTTGTTATCGCAAGAACAGATTTATGTATACAAAAAAAATATAACTGCATGTGCATAGATTTAAGTTTAAAGAGCAAAAATTCATAGGGTATTACTTTTATTGTTTGGCAAGTTTAGAAAATATTTTAGGTACTAAAATATATTTGATCAAATGAAAATAATTTTAATTGCTATTTCAAATCAAATTAATTTGTAATGAATTGAATGAATAATTTGAATGAATGTTTGAATTTAAATTTAGGTTGATTAATCTTGAACATTCCGGCCCCCCTGGAACGAGTTTCAGGACATGGGTACTCGTGCCAGCTTAGTGATTGGACGGATATATGTTCCGCCAGCCGTCCTTACAGTTGCCACTCGTACTCGACCATCATAACCTTGAGTTGTAGCTTCGATCTTGCCAAGAAGCCACTTTGTTGGTGGAAGATTTGGCTCCTTTATAATAACCAGGTCCCCTGGGTTTAAGTTTGGAGTGGATCGCTTCCACTTTGGACGTTCTTGAAGGGTGGTGATGTACTCCATATGCCAACGTTTCCAAAATCCTTGAACCATATTTTGGAGGTGATTCCAGTGAGAGAGTCGGTTGACTGGTGTGCTCAAAGTATTAGGCTCTGGGACTACAGTAAACGGTTCACCTATAATGAAATGTGCTGGGGTTAGAGGGTTTAAATCATTATCTGATATAACACAAAGAGGACGAGAATTCAGAACAGCTTGGATCTGAGTAAGAACAGTGTATAATTCTTCGAAAGTGAGTATGGTTGATCCAATTACTCGTCGTAGGTGAAACTTGACGGACTTGACACCAGCCTCCCACAAACCACCAAAATGGGGTGCCGATGGGGGAATAAAGTGCCATTCCACATTGTCCTTTGCAAGTGCCGTAGCAACGGCTTCGTTGTATGCTTCTGATAGTACCAACTTGTGCATCTCGTTGAGACATCGACGCGCACCTTGGAAGTTGGTTCCATTGTCCGAATAGACGTTTGAACAGAATCCACGTCTCGAAACAAATCTACGGAAAGCAGCGAGAAAGGCTTCGGAAGTGAGGTCACTCACTAGCTCCAGATGGATAGCTCTTGTGGCCATACATACAAATAAACATATGTAAGCCTTGGACGTTTTTGGATTACGACCTCGTGAAACCTTAATGTTAAAAGGCCCAGCATAATCACAACCTGAATGTGAAAACGGACGGCTTTGTGAGATCCTTTGCGATGGTAAGTCACCCATTAGCTGCGTAGTGGTATCTTTTCGCAGTTTATAACATCTATTACAATGAAAAACTATCATCCGGATGATGTTGCGAGAGCCCAAGATCCAAAACTGTTGTTTTACAATGGCGAAGGTTGCGGATACTCCTGGGTGAAGGTTACCTTTGTGGATATCTTCTATAATCAGAGAAGAAAAATTGTTATTAGGTAGAATGTAAGGATGTTTTATGTTAAAAGATATATTAGCATTTTTATCCTGCCTCCGACTCTTAGAAGACCTTTGTTATCTAAAAAGGGGGAGTATTTCAGAAGCTTTGATTTCAGGGGAAGTTGTTTTTTGTTTATTAGGGCGCGAATATCTTCACTGAATGAGTTTTGTTGAATTGATTTTATAATGGTTGTTTTCGCGACGGTGATTTCTTTTAAGGTTAAGTATGAGGTACGACGATTAGGTTTTTTAGATTTACTACTTAGATTATTGAAGATGAAACGTATGACGTAAGCGAGTATCCTTTGCATACGAAACCACGATGATGTTTTGTTAATTATATGATCGATGACATCAAATTTGTTAGAAGATGTTACAAGAACTTGAGGTGGACATTGTCTTTTTTCGAGTAAAAGTTCGTTCTCTTCCGGTTTAAAGGTCACGAGTTTAGGTTTTGGCCATTCACTTTCCTCCAACGATAACCACGGTGGACCAGCCCACCAAAGATGATGATTTGGAAGATTTGACGGAAGAACGCCACGCGACGCACAATCAGCTGGATTTGACTCGGATCGAATATGGTTCCAGCAATTCCTTGGAGCTGTTTCCAAAATAGCTGAGGTTCTGTTGGCGACAAACGTAGTCCAGTGACGAGGAGGTGAAGAGAGCCAGTGCAAAACAATTTCAGAATCACACCACGCCACAGTTCTGGAAAATTTATACGAAAACGACGACCTTATGAGATTGAACAAGCGAGTTAGCAGCAAAGCCCCACAAAGCTCCAAGCGAGGAATTGAAACTGGTTTTAACGGAGCAACTTTTGTCTTCGCTGCAACGATGGTTATCTTGAATCCTTCAGCGATTTTACAGCGAGTGTATACAACAGCACCGTACGCAAGTGCGGACGCATCGCAGAATCCATGGAGCTCAACGTCGTCGTTGAATGAAGATGCAAACAAGTTTCTGGGGATACGAACCTGCTCGAAAAACAAAAGCTCTTGTCTGTACTTTGCCCATCTTTCAGCTAATTCCGAAGGCAACGGGTCGTCCCATCCAAGATTTAAGTTCGATGACCAGAGCTCCTGAAATAAGATTTTGAAGAGAACAACGGATGGTGCAAGAAGTCCTAATGGGTCAAATATTCGCGACACTTCTGACAGCAGGGAGCGCCTCGTCAATAAGATGGTTGGAAGACTCTTTGACATGCGAAAGGAGTATTCGTCATTTAAAGGATTCCAATGCATGCCGAGCACCTTTACAAACGATTTTGAGCGCTCGGTATCGAAGATAGAGTACTCACATTCTTCCTTTGGGAGCGAGGCTAGAAGAGAAGAACAATTAGAGCTCCATTTTCGAAGCTGAAGTTTAGCTAAGGAAAGAAGAGCAACTAATTCGGATTGTAATTCGATGAGTTCCCTGGTTAACTTAGCTCCTGTCATGACGTCATCGACGTAGACATCTTCTAGTAGAACTCGGGCTGCGTTTGGGTAGTCTGATTTATAATCTTCTGCAAGTTGTTTCAGTATTCGAACAGACAAAAATGGAGCAGATGCTGTACCGTACGTCACGGTACGTAAACGATAATGGTCGATTTCAAACAATGCGCTGATAGTCAGCGTGTGAATCATCAACCCAAATCTGGCGAAACATCTTAACAACGTCCGCAGTAAACACGAACGGATGTTGACGAAAACGTAAGCACACACCTATCAAATCGCGTTGAATAGGAGGGCCTATCAATAGGGCGCTGTTCAACGACTTTCCCGTTGAGTCCTTAGCAGAACCATCAAACACAACACGTAATTTTGTGGACGAGCTGTCGGGCTTCAACACTGCGTGATGAGGAAGATAAAAACATCTGCCATCTGGGATCGCGATTTCTTCACGAGGAATCCGAGTCATATGGCCTAAGTCAATATATTCACGCATGAAATTAGAATATAATTCTCTCAAATTCAAATTTTGAGAAAACCGAAGTTCCATTGCATAGAGACGTGAAACAGCAAGAGGTAGAGTTTTTTCGAAAGATGGATTTGGAGTTTTGAATGGAAGTTGAACGACATACTTCCCGTCTGGAAACCGAGAGAATGTTTGGCGAAAATGTTCTTCCGCCTGGTCGACCACAGATGAATGATTTGCTGGAGCAACTTCCTCGAGTTCCCAGAATCGTTGTAATAACGAGTCTATGTCGACTGAAGAATGAAAAGACGTAAGATAATTTGATTCTTCTGGTTCAAAGAACTGTCCCGTTATGATCCAACCGAACGAAGTACTTTGAGCAATTGGGCACCCATCAGAACCACGAATTTGTCCACTCTTTAAAATGCTCCAAAGCTTATCAGCTCCAAGAAGAACATCAATAGGAGCAGCGATATTGAAATTTGGATCAGCGAGATCGAGATTGGAAATATGAGACCAGGACGATACGTCTAACGATTTGGATGGTAAATTCGAGGATAATTTATCCATTATAAATGCATCAACGAATAAATGAGAAGTGTTAAAACGAGAACGAAGGTTTAACGATATCCGCCCTTTCGTATATCCTATTTCCGTAGCCGATAAACCAAGAATAGGGATTCTTGAATGAGTTCTATGATACCCGAGTCTTTGAGCAAAAGATTCAACAACGAATGTAGATTGTGACCCGGAATCCAGAAGCACCCGACAATCTATAAGATTTCCCTGAATATCTTTAATTTTAGCCAAGATGGTTGGTAGAAGTGTTTTCTTACGACAACTAATTTCAAGTGAATGGTTACTTATAATCTGATTCGGAGCAGTAGATGTTGTTGTAGTTGTAGCTGAAGATGTAGCTGTAGATGTTGATAGCGGAGGTTGAGATTGAAGCGAATAAGTCGAAGAAGAAGATTGAGATTTTGTATATGCATCTTCGGAGTGCACAAGCGAATGATGGCGTGACTTACACACCCGACAACGGAACGAGGAACGGCATTTATGCGACGAATGGCCAGTACGAAGGCAATTAAAACAGAGTAAATTTGTTTTCGCAAAACTTCGACGAGAGTCAATGTCTAACGCGACGAATTTTGTACACTGCGGAAGTATATGGTCCTCTTTACACATTGGGCATTTTGAGGATGAAGCTGAATCTGAAGGCCCAGCTAAATGAGCCCGAATGCTAGTTGGTTGCTTTGTCCGCGTTGTGACCGAACGAGAATTAAGAGACTGACATGCCTCAAGAGCATCGCATCGCTCTTCTAAAAATTCTAAAAATTCTGCTATTGTGCTGTCTTCACGAAACCCGATATGTTCTGCCCAAGCTTGTTTTGAATCGGGATCAAGTTTGTTCAATAATAAATAAATGAGCCATGGGTCGCGCCTCGATTTACCCAACGCACTAAGCCCACGCACAACTTCATCGGCACCGTCAGAAATTTTTCGTAAAGTTTGAACATTGCAAACATTTGTAGTAGGAAGCGACAAAAAGGTTTCAATAAATGATTGTGCGATTAATTGTCTACGATCATAACGTTTTTCTAAACGATCCCATGCTTCAGCGTAATTAACATCGGATATGCTAATGTGCTTAATGAGATTAGCTGCATCACCACGTAGGTAAGATTTCAAGTAATGAAATTTATGCGTTGAACTAAGATTCGTCTTAGTGTCAACTGAACCCAAAAATAGATCACGAAAGGATGGCCAATCCTTATAGCTTCCGCTGAACGGTGGCACAACTATATTCGGAAGTTTGGTTGTATTCGAGTTATTCGTCGACAACGAAGACGAATTATTTAATTTTTCCAAAAAAAACCGATTGCTGGTCAACTAACCGATCTATAGCTGAAGTATTTATCGAGAGTTCATTGGAATTTACCCTTTCGCGAATAGCTTTAATTATTTCGGCATTGGTAAAAAAATATTTCGTTTCGTATGTTGAAAATTCATTTTCAATTTCATCAACTTCGTCTTCTTGAGATTTTTCGAGAATCTCGTTATGAAGAACAGAAAATTCTGACCACGCGGTCTCAAGTTTATTTAACCGAATCTCCAGCATTTCAAGAGATGTGGATTCACCGATTGTGCCCACAAATGCTGCTTCCCGCGTTAAACGTCCCTTGGCGTTACCACATTTTATTTTCAATGCATTCGCCATATCGAAAAGCACAATTTAAAAGAGTATATATGCTATGTTCCTAGCAGAAACAAAAAAAAAATATAAAAAATAAATCAGCCTGATTAATTATGTTTTAATCAAAATGTATTTTAAATGATTAACCGATTTGATTAAATGTACGAAATCAATTCAAATAGGTGTATGAGTTCACTGTATCACATATGCGGCGCATGAGGAGCTTCGAAAGACATATGTAGATATCATACAATCTAACGGGTGATTTTTTAAGAGGTTTAGAACTTAAAAAAAAAAAAAAACACAAAAAATTCGAAAAAATGAATGAAATATTTATTTGAATTTGAACCTTGCAATTTAATGTTTAAAGATAATTTCATGCAAATGTTGACCGCGGCTGCGTCTCAGGTAGCCCATCCGCTGAGTCCAATTTTGGCATACTCTTTCACACATATCGGCCGGTATCTCACGAATGAATGCATGGATGTTGGCTTCCAGTGCGTCAATCGAAGCGGGCTTGTCCCTATAGACATTAGCCTTGACATACCCCCACAAAAAATAATCTAATGGTGTCAAATCGCACGATCTAGGCGGCCAATTGACCGGCCCGAAACGTGAAATTAACTGTTCACCAAACTCGCCTCGCAATTGCGCCATTGTTTCGCGTGCTGTGTGGCATGTGGCACCGTCTTGTTGAAACCACATATCATGCAAGTCAAGAACTTCCATTTCGGGCAAAAAAAAGTTTGTTATCATCGCTCGGTAGCGTTCACCATTGACAGTAACGCTGCAATTCGCATCATCTTTGAAGAAATATGGCCCAATAATGCCGCCGGCCCATAAACCGCACCAAACAGTGGCTTTTTCGGGATGCATTGGTAGCTGTTGCAATGCTTCTGGCTGATCTTCACTCCAAATGCGGCAATTGTGCTTATTTACGTATCCATTCAACCAAAAATGAGCCTCATCGCTGAACACAATTTTTCGATAAAAAAGCGGATCCTCGGCACGAATTTTGATAGTAAAATTCAATAATTTGCAAGCGTTGTTCATTTGTAAGACGATCCATGGTTAAATTGCAAACCAAACTGAAGCTGTTTGACAGTGACACAAGGTACTAAACACACGTCAGCTGTCAAAACCAGTGTTGCCAAAACCAAACCAGCTAAAAAATCACCCGTTATATATATGTAATTCGAACTCCTTTTAACAAAAAAAAAAACACTTTGAATAAATTATTTAAATTCGGCGTCGAAGGACCAATAATGAATGCGAATGTTTGGATTAAATGTTTGATTAAATGGTTTTTGTTGTAAGTGTCTTTATATCAACTGTCGAATAAAATTAAAGCCTGAATGTTAATTTCAATTAAATTTATGTGTATTTGTCAATATATATTTGATTTTGATACAAAGTATAATGTTACCATGTTAACTGCTTGCAGGTCGAATTCAAAGAGAAAGATTATTTGTTAAAATTCTTGTTACAAGAAAGTGGGTGCAAAAGAAAATAACAAATTGAGAGAAAATATGTTAACTGTGATGACAACTTGTTATCGCAAGAACAGATTTATGTATACAAAAAAAATATAACTGCATGTGCATAGATTTAAGTTTAAAGAGCAAAAATTCATGGGTATTATTTTTAATGTTTGGCAAGTTTAGAAAATATTTTACTAAAATATATTTGATCAAATGAAAATAATTTTAATTGCTATTTCAAATCAAATTAATTTGTAATGAATTGAATGAATGTTTGAATTTAAATTTAGGTTGATTAATCTTGAACACGAATGATGATTACTGTGCTGGCGGTGTGGGTTGTTTTGTTAGGGATGGTTATGAATGCGTTCCAACGGAAATAGATTTTTTGAGTGCCGACATTTTAAAACTGTCTTTTAAACAAGATCGAGAAGAAATTGTTATTCTTTGCATTTATAGACTTCATAAATATAGTGCGTCGGTGTTTATGGAAGAATTTTTTAATCTTTTGGATAGAGAAAATTCAAAGAATTTAATCATTTTAGGAGACATTAATATCGACATTTTGGAGAATTCTGATGCCGTTTCTGCTTATTTGTCGGTTCTTGCATCTCATGGCTTAGCCTCCTTTATCAACGAACAAACAAGACCTGCGTCTGGGAAATGTTTAGATCATATTTATGGTAGTTTTTCCAACTGCTCGTTAAGCACAGTTGAAAAATGTATTTTTGATCTCGGTATTACTGACCATGCCATGACAGGTATTTTAGTTAGCTGCCCCAGTAAACCCGAAAATTCATCTCCTGTTTTAAGTGTTGAAAAAACTGAAATCGATTTTTCCTTATTGAAAACAAAACTTTCTCATGAATATTGGCAGTAAGTTTACTTGGAGGATAATATTTCGAAAGCCTATGATATCTTTATTGAAACTTTAAAAAAATATATTATTCAATGTAGTTATACTATAAATAAGAGATGTAAGCAAAAAAAATTGAAACCGTGGATAAACAACTATATTTTAAAGAAAATTTATCTGAAAAATAAGCTAAGAACCAAATGTGCAAAGCATCCACTTAACTTGAATTTAAAAAGAAGATATGAAAACATGTGATCAAAACTTAGAAAAGATGTTCCGCTTTGTAGAGACCGCTATTACAGCAACCAATTCGATCGGGCTAAAGGCGATATTAAAAATGAATGGAAATTGGTAAACAGTATGCTCAACAAGCCTATATCTTCCAAAAAGGATATTAACATTAAAGTTGGCGAAAATTTGGTATCTGATAAAAACATTATTGCCAGTACATTTATTGATTACTTTGTCAATGCAACAAACTCCTTGCAGTCTTCTTTTTCTTCTAACTGTACTTCTTGCAGATCTGCAATTATTTATGGTGATCCTTTGACCCAAAACTCGTTTTTCTTTGAACCCATAACTGGTTTAGAACTCCTTAAATGTATTGGAAGTCCTAAAAATTCGGAATCTTGTGGACCTGATGGAATTCCATCTAAGGTGCTTAAAAATATTGCGTGCTTCATAGTAGATGTCTTAGCCTTTATATTCAATAGAAGCGTATTCTCAGGAAACTTTCCTAAAGCATTGAAATGTGCTGATATTGTTCCAATCTATAAAAAAGGTTCAGAGAAAGAAGTAAGCAATTACAGACCCATTTCAATTCTTTCTACAATTAGTAAAATTTTTGAAAAAAGGATTAAAAAAAGACTTATTGATTTTTTAAATAAAAAACAATTTTTAAATCCCCTGCAATTTGGTTTTCAAAAAAATAAATCAACGGAAGATGCTCTTCTGAAATTTTGCTCTGATATCTTCAATAACCTAGATAACAAAAAGTTCACTGCTGGACTCTACGTTGATATCACTAAAGCGTTTGATATGGTGAACCATGATATAATGGTTACTAAACTAGAAAATTTGGGTTTAAGAAGTTTTATGAGGGACTGGTTCAGATCCTATCTTAGTAATAGACCACTGATATTATCCCACCTCGCTTACATACTCTCACAACTTCAATTGGAGTGATCATTGTTTCAAAATTGAGAAAGTTGATGTATTTCAATATCTAGGTCTCTTAATTGACTCTAAGATGTCTTTTATTAATCAATCTGAGAATTTAAAAAAATATTTCCGTTCCACACTTCGACATTTTTTCTACCTCCAAAAAGTATGCTCAACTGATCTGCTTAAAAAAATCTATTTTGGAATTTTTCGATCTAAATTGCAATATGGTGTAGCATGTTGGGGTGGAATGCATTTTAACAAAATCAAACCGATTTTGACACTCCAAAAATATGTTATTAGAAAAATAAGCAGAAAACATAGATTGCATCATAGTTTCTCATTATTCACAGGGTTGAAGATTCTTCCAGTAAGACACTTATACTGCTATAAGGTCCTCAAAACAAGCGCTCAGGAAATTTAAATTTCAGAATCTTGGACAACCATAACCTCCGTGGTAACATCCAATGTATGGTACCTGTTCCTAATTTCCGCACTACTGCCTTCCGTAATTTCTATTCTGTTATGTCTCCTCGATTATTTAATAAACTTCCGATTACGATAAGATCACTTATATTTCCAAATCGTTTTGAGAAACTTGTAAAGGACTGGTTGCTTACTTTTCACTTCGATCAGTTAGAAAGAATGTTGTTTCCTGTTATATAAAACACTTACTTAGATATTTCTGGTGTTTATCAAAGACAGTTGTTCTCTGTTCTTTATAACTTTTGTAAGCAAATTATTATAATTTATCTTGGTTTGTATAATTGATTTGAATTGTTAATATTTCTTTTTTCTTTTCATTTTAAATTGTACATTTTTTCTTGAATAAGGGTCACCCACCCAAATTATTATTATTTGATTTATTTGTTTAACTTGAAGTGGCATTTGGCACTTTTTTATTCTTAAAATATTAAATGCCACTACTTTATTTCTATTATTTATATATATTATTTTAATACGAATTGTTGTATGTATTTCACATTCTGAAGAAATAAATGTATTTATGAAATCTAAAATCTAAATCTAAATTGCATTATTTATATGGAGCACTTTCGTTTGTCGTAGAATTAAGAAACTTTGTGGAGCCAGCGGTAGGGCTTGATTTTCACCTGGCAAAATAAATCCTTGCAAAAAGGAGTGAAATCACAACAAAAACATAAATGTTTAAAAAAGAGCCAAGTTCTTATATGTACAAGAAACCTGTGCGTAAAAAGTCTGCCAAAAAAAGTAATGAGATCTAAAATATATGCCAAGTTTAAAGTTCATGAAGTTTAATCTATACATCTATACATCTATACTGCCGTGTTAAGAAGAAAAAACGTAACTGACATTTTGGCTGTTTTGAGTTAGGGCCAGTTTTGACATCTTTGATATGTCTGCTATTTTATTCTTCAAAAATAAAAGCCCTTATTTGCTTTTGTAATGGCTTAAAACGCTTAAGAAAAATGACGTTCGTTCAAAGAACCATGCTTTTTAAGGAAAAATTGACGTTTTAGCACTCAATTTAAGAAAAAAAAAGTGACTACCATACAAGCATTAGTACATCTGATAAATAATCAAGGCAAAAGAAAATCATTCACTTATAAATACAACAGAAAAGCACTCAACAACAAAACAAAAAAGATAGAGATAAAAACAGAATAACGCGTTTATCTCGAAATGTCAAAAATACACTTACGTTTTTTCTTCTTAACACGGCAGTATACACTTCTATACATATAAATAAAATTGGAGTGTCTGTCGTTAATATTGAAATAATTTCAAGTTTTTGAGCTTAGGTGGCTGTTTACTTGCTAAGAAACATAGCTGCATCATTTACAAAATTTTTGTCTGTCTGTCTGTTTGTCCGCGGTAACCTTAAAAACAGCAGAAAAAATTTATCTTTTATATATCTTAAAACATTTTTAAGAACAAATTTTGGTATGCAAATCTTAAGTATATATTTATCACAACAAAAACATAAATGTTAAAAAAGGAGCCAAGTTCTTATGTGCACAAGAAACCTGTGCGTAAAAAGCCAGCCAAAAAAAGTAATGAGATCTAAAATATATGCAAAGTTTTAAGTTCATGAAGTTCAATATCAAATATCTTAAGTAGAGTAATATCGAAACAATTCCAAATCATGACAGAAATTTGGTATTTAATGATTACTGGTTAGAATTTGGTGGATTTACTTGGCAAGTTTTCTCTTAAATACTTACTTAGTCACAAATTTAAAAAGTATGAAAACTTGACCAGTGAACCCACCAAACTTTTATCAGTAATTATTAAATACAAAATTTCGGTCATGATTTGGAATTATTTCGATATTACTCTACTTAAGATATTTGATACTACCTGGCCCGGCCCGGCTCCGCCCGGGTAAACAAACATTTCGAGAACAAATTAACAAAACAAAATTATGTGTCCTCGATTATTCGAATTCCGGATAATCGAGATTCGACTATATTTTTGTTTTTATTTTGTTAGAACCAAATTTCATGATTGATTGATTTCTTTTCAAACTCAATTGATTATTTTTTTTACATAAAACAGATACCCAGGTGCGCTTCTGCACCTTTTTGGCAAAACGCAAAACCAAATTAAAAAAAATCACCAAAAACACTCCCAATACCAAAAATTACCTGAAAAGAATCATCCAAATAGGTCAATCAATTTTTGAATTAAGGCGTGACAAAGGGAAACATGGATTCATTTTTATGTATAGAATTTACTTTTTAGGGCTCAAAATTTCAAAAAATTAAAGTTCCGGTTGAACCCCCTTTTCGGATGAAAACTATTTTTTACCCCAAAATCATTATTACAGCCAAATTTCTTCTGAAAAATAGTGAGAGAAAAGTATATTTCACAGTACCGAATCTCAGCCCCACTGTGCGCCTCTGCCGTTATGCTGTTGTGTCCTATCTCCTATAAAATGCAAAGAAATTTATTTTAATAAAATGAAGATCAGCTTTGGATTTTTCGTAGTCCATTTAATTCAAGCCGTGTTGATGGAAGTATGAAGGAAATAATATTGGTACAACAAACAGACTCTCTTCATTACTATTGCTGGAGAAGTTTAGTAAAGGCTAATAGTCAATAAAACGTTTTTAATATAATTTTTCGATATAATTTTTCCGGAATTTCACTTTTTTCTAATATTTCAAAGATACCTTTTTTACCATTTAAAGTACCCAAGGATACTCCACTACATGTACGTTAAGTCTCGTCAGAATCGTTTTGAAGATTATTGTGTTCAAACAGACAAACAGACAAAATTTTTAAAAATACAGTAGACGCTCGATTTAGTGAATCTCGAAATAGTGAACTACCACAAAATTTTATAAAAAAAAATGTATTTTGTATAAAAATTTAGCGCAAGCATTGTACATAGTTTGAGAGCTCTGAGGAATTCTTTCTGTTTTTTTTTCTAAACCTGAGTGAAAGCCTTGTTTAATGCTTAGTTAAGATTAAAAACATTCACATCAAACGAAATGTGCATTTTGGATCAAATTTGCCTTTAGAAAGCCTTATAAAACTCCCGCTCGAAATAGTGAACAATCTCAAAACAGTGAATAGGCCTGGTTTTTATTACTTCACTATATAGAGCGTCACTGTAATGCACTTATTTTTCTTAGCAAATAAACAACCACCGGAGCAACTTTTTATTATTTCCATATTAAAGACAAACACTCCAATTTAATTATTATTTAAATAAAACCTGGCACCGTTTCAATCGCATTATTGCATTTTAAAAGTGCATTATTGTGGTTTAAGGACGTTCATAAGGCTGCAAGGTTGATGGCATATAGTTTGAACGAATAATAAGTGTAAAGTAGGTATAAACACTTATTTTGTTGCAACTTAAAAATACATTGTGGTTGTCAAACAGCCGTGGTTTCACTGCCTGGTTGGTGGCATGTAGTTTTCACAGATCCGAACAGTACGTTCACAAAATTTTTAATAGTCAGACTATATAATTATTGTTTTAATTTAATTTTCTGACACTTTTAAAATTGATTATTTCTACTTGCTTATAATCATTTCCTGAATCATTTTTTTTCGATATAATTTTTCCATAATTTAATTCTTTTTCTTATATTTTAAAGATACCGTTAACATTTTTACAATTGAAAGTAGCCCAGATTACTCCCAGAGTTGTACACTACATGTACGTAAAGTCCCATTACAACCTGTTCTGCTGTTTTTAAGGTTACCGCGGACAAACAGACAGACAGACAAAAATTTGTTAAATGATGCACCTATGTTTCTTAGCAAGTAAGCAACCACCTAAGCTCAAAAACTTGAAATTATTTCAATATTAACGACAGACACTCCAATTTTATTTATATGTATAGATGTATAGATGTATAGAAGATGTATAGATGTATAGATGTATAGATTAAACTTCATGAACTTTAAACTTGGCATATATTTTTTAGATCTCATTACTTTTTTTTGGCAGAATAATTACGCACAGGTTTCTTGTACATATAAGAACTTGGCTCTTTTTTTTTAACATTTATGTTTTTGTTGTGATTGCTTTATCACGAATGTTCACCCTATTTGTGACGGAATACAAGGTACAGAACTGCATCTTCATTTTAACAACCTAAGTGTGAGGGCAGGTTTACTTAGATATTATTGAAGGTAAACAATATTTAATCAACAATTATTAGAATTAGCTGTAAACGGTTTATTTTTTTTTTAGAATTAGCTGTAAACGGGTTTTTTTTTTAGCTAAAAATAACCTAAAAATAACTGAAAATATAAATGCAAGGCCTTTTATGGTTTAAAGGTGGCAATCGTAACGTGTGGGACAACTTTTGAAGTTGGATTTCACAAAATCTATTCTATGTAAATTTAAATTTCCTTTGGATATAGGTAGATTACTGTAGATAAACTCTGTTTTGCAATATATGAACTTCTGAAACTTTTTTAAAATGAGAGTAAACTAAGAAATTGTACTCTTAGCGTTGTTACGTGCGGGACATGCAAAATAGCTCTTTTCAACTTAAAAATAATAAATGAAGACAGTTCAGTTTTGAAAGTTTTTATTCTCTAACAGAATGTTAAAATATATTTTGATAAAATTTTATTCCAATCATAAATCATTAAAACCACATCAGAGCCACAAATTGAATAATTGTTGTCCATATTGAGAAAAAATCGAGTGCGAAAATGTGTGTTGAAACAAATGGGGCTTATTAAGTAACCGATATGGTTATTTTTCCAAAAATCAAATTGTTTAATAATAGTAGCAAGAGAAGCTTTACATCTCCAAACAAAATTAATCTCAGAAACAAAGTTTTAAATTTCGCATCTGATCACTGTTTTTTGTGGAGTGCTCCATGTGAGCTTTTGAAATGCTCTTCCGCATCCACATATGCTTACGTTACACCGCGAGAGGCGAGATCATTAAACTTATAAACAAAAATCACATAACCCACTTATCTAGCAAATGCAATTCGTACCCATATACTTAAATGATACATATATACCTATGTATAAGTGTTTTCTTAATCTCAAATAGCAAGCTCTAACCTGTTCTTCATTCATAACAACTGCGCACCTTTACACTCGTAGAATCTCCACACAAGATAAGGCCTATAGCCTATAGTCTATGGGTTGAATATTTCCTTAGCAAATAAATTTTCAAATTCAGTCTCAGTCTTTCAGTTTCAGTTTACACCAAGCATTCACTGAGACCGGTTGGTTCTGTAAAATAGAGTCAACGATCAGATAAACAGCAACAACTTCTTCTATCATCATGGCAATATCGTCAGTTTTTATTTACATTCTGATAGCATTAGCATCAGCACTAGTATATTTTATCAGACAACGTATGACCTACTGGAAGCGTCTTGGAATTCCACACGATCCACCTGATTTCCCAAATGGCAACATGAAGGGTTTTAGGACGACCCACCATATAAGGGATATAGTAAAAGTTAACTACAAAAAATACAAGAACACTGGACCATTTGGAGGTTTTTTTTTCTTCCTCAAACGTGCCGTCATCATCTACGACTTGGATTTAATCAAAAATATTTTAATAAAAGACTTCAACAATTTCACTGATCGGGGCTTGTTTCACAATGAACGTGATGATCCATTGACGGGGCATTTGTTTGCTGTGGATGGACAAAAATGGAAACATTTAAGGAATAAGATGTCGCCAACATTTAGCTCAGGGAAGATGAAGGGAATGTTCCCAACAGTTCTATCGGTGGGAGAAAGACTCAAAGAGACATTCGACGACTTGCTGGCGAAAGACTCAATTATAGAAGTCAAGGATATTCTAGCACGCTTCACAACCGATGTCATCGGAACGTGTGCCTTTGGCCTTGAATGTAACAGCCTTAAAGATCCACACAATGAATTCCGTACTATGGGAGGAAAAGCATTCACACAACCGCGTCATGGTAAATTAATTGAAACATTTATGATAAGTTTTCCCAAATTGGCCCAAACGCTACGCATGCGATCGATCCACGAAGAAATTCATCAATTTTACATGCGCGTGGTGCGAGAGACTGTCGATTATCGTGAAAAGAATTCTATTAAACGCAATGATTTTATGAATTTACTGATTGAGTTGAAGAATTCCGAGGAAGGGTTGTCGTTAGAAGAAGTTGCCGCACAATCGTTTGTGTTCTTTTTGGCAGGCTTTGAGACATCGTCCAGCACAATGGGCTTCGCCTTATTTGAACTGGCCGTGAATCAAGACATCCAAGATAGACTGAGAACTGAAATTAATGCTCAATTTGAGAAGAACGGTGGAATGTTTACATACGATAGTTTGGCCGAATTGCATTATCTGGAAATGGTTTTTAAAGGTATGTTGTATGTGTGATGGGTCTGGCACCAGAATTAATTGTTTTCATTTTCATATAGAAACACTACGCAAGTATTCAATTGTAACGAACCTTATACGATGTGCACTCAATGACTATCCTACTTCAAATCCTAAATATGTTATTCCCAAAGGAGTTATGGTTATGATTCCAGTTGATGCTATTCATCATGATCCAGAGATTTATCCCGATCCAGATAAATTCGATCCGGAGCGTTTCAGTCCGGAAGAGACGCTGAAACGGCATCCCCTTACTTGGCTTCCATTCGGAGATGGGCCGCGGAATTGTATTGGATTGAGATTCGGAAAGATGCAAACTTATATCGGATTATGTTTCTTACTGAGACACTACAAGTTTTACAATTGTGAAAAGACTCCTTATCCTCTTCAAACTGATAAATCAAATTTAATTTTTTCAGTCAAGGGTGGTATTTCGTTGCGCGTGGAAAGTATTTAAAATGTGATATTTTTGTGTGTTATTTTTTTTAGCTTTAAGTGTTGTGCCATCTCCTAATGAGTTATATCAAAGTTTGAAACATTTTCTTATAATAAATAAAAATTTTCGTCTTTATAAATAATTGGCAAATATGATAATTTTATTACAATAGTTGTGGTTCATGAGCAGTGCTGCTAACCGTAGAATAATTATGCTACATGTAGCATAATTTGTGGTCCTGTATGATGTATGATTGAAATTCATTATCATACGCAAAATGTATGATAATTGTGATATTTGACTTAAATACAAAATTTCGCTATCCAAATTTAAATTATTTGAAAGACATCAAGTCTAACTATAAATCTACTCTTTTTCTGAAACTTCTTCTGAATGCAGCCATCAGCCTTCTACTACATTTTCGGCACTTCTTAACTCGTGTACCCGGTTTCATTTTCGTTGTCCATTGACCTCTTTTCAACAAGACATTAGGTCTCTTCCTTTACCATAGAGTACCTATATTAACTAGAGAACCGACTCAGGGGCTTTGCTCTCTTTCGCCCTACAAGCTGAACGGAGTAAATTGTAGCAACAAGACTGAGCATGTGTTAGTAGGCCAATGCATTTTAAATGGCACCGCCCCAACACATAGAATCCTTATGGAAATTTCATTTCATTTCATTTGAGCAATTGCTCAGTTGGTAGGATAGGTCGTTAGATATTCAAAAAAGGAATCCGTTGAATTCAAAAACTGAAAACTTAACACATTTTTTTATGAAATTGTCTTTTTAAACCCTTTAACAATAAAAACTGTATTGAATATAGATTTTTACTTCGTGTGGCATTAGAATAAAGAAATATTTATGATGATTTATCTTAAAAGTAAAGAAAATTTATTCAAAAAGTAGAAACTCGCCCTAAGAAGTCAATGCATACGAGCCCAACCTCGGCCGCGAACTATAGCCCAATTAGCTCAAATATTTTGACAGATATGAAAGAAATAAAAAAAAGATCATTCCTTGTGAAATATTCGTGGAACTATTTGTGAATTTGTTTTATTTTAGTGTAGAAAATTATATGCATATAATGTAGATATATTGTAAAAAAGCAACTAAATATTAGTTTGTGGCTGCGGAGCAATGGTGTCAACTAACTTCTTTGATTCTAATTTCCATTCTTCACAGAGTGCTCTCCTAGTTTACTTTTTTCCCCGCCCTATTGGCTGTACATATAAATTTGATGCATATTAATTTGGTTCCCTGGAATTTTTGCAAAAAAAAAAAATTTCTGTCTGTGGTTTGTACTTAAACTACTAACAACAACTAATTGTATACCTTCTATATAATATTCAATAAGAAAATTCTTATATTATGCACAGGTGGATGATGCAGCTAGTGGAATACACTTTACAGCTGGTAATGGCAAAACTCGACAAGGCTCGTCGCCGAGTTTGGTCAGCCTTAGTGAAACTATATCTCGGGTGAATACAGTAGCTTCAGCACTGAAACGCTTCTTGAATCGCGAAGAAACTTGTCCGGGATCCGCAACACCAACATCCGAGCAAAGTAATTATCGTTTTCCTGGCTCTGTGAGTTCAACAAGTCTAGTGCCACAAGGAGGAGTGTCAAAGGTTCCTCCAAGTGGAAGCATGCGAATCACTGATCAGGTAATCGAAGAAGTCGACGAACAAATGACAATTACATCACAACGTGGTTCTGATAATCCAAGACCCAATGTAAGAGATATATTCAGTGGTAGCAGTGAAATGCATTCACATTCAGATCCAGTTGATGTGCCGAAATATACGAGAGTATATTGAAAAATGACAATTACATCACAACGTGGTTCTGATAATCCAAGACCCAATGTAAAAGATATATTCAGTGGTAGCAGTGAAATGCATTCACATTCATATCCAGTTGATGTGCCCGAAATATACGAGAGTTCAATCAACTGGTGAACCATCGCTATTTCCTCCAGGTGTAGTTGATGCTTTACTGTCATCATCTCCACCAAGTGCAAGTAATCCAGGCTTTGCCTCGCAAACTGTACCATGTTCGCCAATGGGTGATAGCACAAAGAGTTTATTCCATCAGAGCGAAAAGGATAATGGAAGCAGAGAAACAGGTGAGATTTTGAAATTATTATAGAGATAAATATTTTAATTTTGATGAGATGGTCTTCATTATATCAAAACAAATTTAACTTCAAATATGAAAAACCTGTGATTCGATGTAACTCAATAAGAGATTTCATAAAATAAAACTCAAAAATAGTTTGTTATTAATTTATCATTTATAACCTTGCCTCCCTGGCTACAAACATTATATAGTTTAAATGCCTCAAAGAAGTTAAGTTTGTTTTCAGAATATCTCACAACTAAAATAACACCATATAAAAACTGTTTGATTGGAAAACCTCAGCACAATCACAATCACCTTTGTAAATTTCACACTCATTTTTATCAAAATTTTCCAATTGGTGCAGTTCGTATGGGAGGACCAAGCAACTTTCGTTGGTTTGTTTTACCGGGTAAATACAAAATAACAAACAAAACATTTGTAAATTGTTGCTAGATTTTGAAAGTATTCGTACACAAAAATAAAATTTAGAACTAGATAGTTGAAGAGTTTGTGTGGTATATTAAAATCCCGCTGTCATTTTTGTAACATTTTGTATTTTTAATTATGTAGTTCTTCTATAACGCATGATTTAAGAGCTAACATTTTACATAAATCTTTAGCGTTTTATTTAAATAAAATAACTCACTTTTTTAACTAATTTTCTTTATAAAAATCAGTTGAGGAATCCGAATCAAAATCAAATTTGGACCCTTCTGAGAACGATGACTTCGAAAAGTTGCGAGTGGCTTGGAACGACAAAAATAAAACTAGCTAGTATCAGTACTGCTCCTGGTGTAAACCTAGACGGAGAAGTTTCTATGGAGCAACTGGCTTCATCACAATCGACAACGGGCCCATCAGTTGATGCAACCACAGGAACAAAAGAAGACGCATCAACAGTTTGTACAACCCCATCACAAAACTTATAGCGAAGCGATCGACCTTTAGTTCTTTTTTATTTTCCAAGCGAGTAGGGCTTACTACTTGTATTTAAGCACACATTTTTTGTAAATATTTTCAACTGGTTTGTATTATAACCTGTGTTGTTTTCTTAAATTTTAGATTTAAAAAAATTAATTCATTCTATTATTTAATATTTTAGGAAGAAAAAAAATAAATAGAAATAAATATTTTAGTAGTAATTTTTTTTTCTACAATATTGACTTAAGTAATTGCATTAGTATTTAGTATTTTTCAGTTTGCTGTTTGAAAGATAATAATTAGGAGCAAAATTTAAAATCCCCAATGGAAATAAATGCCTTTCGAATTAAACGCTGTGAATTGTTTTAAAAAACAAAAAAAAAAGACATTAACAAGTAAACAAAAAAATAATAGGTACTATTATTAGTTAGAACTTTCCAATTGTTTATTTTACTAAGGCTCTAGTTGTGAAACTTATTATTTCTTTTGCTACTACATATTAAAAAAAAAAAACAAGCTCATATTGAATTTTACTAAAAAAAAGTATACTGGCAAAGTGAAAGTATTATTTAAAAGAAAAAGAAAACTATAAATAATTTAGAGTGATCTTTTTTATAGAGATGAGCTTAGTGAGTATGTTTTATCCCTTTTATATAATATACAACATTATAGCTATTTATATAATGATTCAAACAATCTAATACATAAGTTTTGTGATTATTACTTTCAACTTAAAGTAGAGATTATCTATTAAAAAAAAAAGAAAAAAACTTTAATAAAATTATAACTAAAAGTAAACTAATTCCAATTGTTGTGTTTTACTTAAACTTTTTAAACTTAAACTTTAAATGGCGAATATTTTTTGTACAATATAAACCTAATTTGCTGGGGTTCCCGAGGTAAAAAGAAGGCTGCAACCTTGAAAAGAGGGTGATAGAATTTCATTTTACAACTGGATGGCGAATGAAGACAAAATAAGGAGACGTCTTTTTGTTGATTTGAAATTTTTTTCAAATCGCCAAATATAAATAAAAGATATTATTTTGAATAACTTAAAAACACTTATTTTATTTACTTAAATGCATTTCGGAAGCAATGCTTCCATCGTCAGTAAGTTTTATATATAATAATAATATAATAATATCTTTTATTTATTTCATGAAAAAACACGTGGGCAATTCCATGGTAACTCACGTTACATTTGGGAGAGTTTTACGTTCTCTTTTATTAAAATTTCAATACGTATATGAATATAAATATAACAAAATTTAAACGCTATACATGGTAATGATTTCGACTGCTTGGAAAAAATGAAATTTTTGTGCAAAATAAATTCTTTCTTAGTAAAAAATACTAAAACATGTTGGTAACTCACGTTACCATATTCGGACATGGGTTTTGTAGGAGTACTATACATATTTTCTAAAAACTAAACAAACCAATAAAGCTTAACTGGTTTGTTGAATAAGATATAAGAACTTATCAGCCTGTTTATATCTGTACATAAATTTTAAATTATTGAAAATATTTTATACAAATTTAATAAAATACATGGTAACTCACGTTACAAAAAGTCGGTAACTCACGTTATTTCACGTTTTTAACTTAAAAATTTAGGGCTACGCCTTTTTTAGTTTCATTTTATTTTCAGCCGTATGTTTGTTACTTGAAGGATATTTTGTAATTCTAATTTTAAAATTAGTGAACAATAGACAGGGGGCGAGATAAATTTTCCATTTTTCTATCTTCATGTCCACTTTTTCATGGAATTACCCACGTTGAAAAACTGCAATATCAAATCAATTCGCCAAATATCTCGATATGGTGCGCCTAAAATGATTATTTCTTGAGTATTATCAATCGGATCATAAAAAATAAAGTTATGGACTTGCGGAAAATGACAGATCATTATTTGCCATTTTAATTGAAATGAAGTGGTTGTAAATGAAAAAAATTCCCTAATTTTTTCAGATTTTTATTTTCATCCCATATAGTCGCTGTAGGGGTAAATAATTAGTTTCTCTTTTTTTGCATACTAGGGAAGTCGCTTCCGTTTTTCCAAAAAGCTACAAATCATTACTGCAAGTGCTGCCGTTGTTTTTTTATTAATTTTTTCTATTTAATGCAATAATTTTATTAAATTGTGCCCCTCCCGTTCAGGCGGGAGGAGATATTACCTCCCTCCCATTGGATTTTTTTCTTGTCCACTTCCCACTTACATGCTCTGAATTTTTTGGCAGATTTTACGCGAATTTCCTAGCAAGCAAAAAACAGGGACCATAGGGTATTAAAATAAAAATCTGAAAAAATTAGGGACTTTTTTTTTCTATATTCAGAGCCGATTAAGGCCTATCCGCGATGTACTTTTTTTTACGACCACTTTAAGGAAAGGAACTCTTAAACATCTTATCAAATGGCGAAAGATATTCAAACAAAATTTTTCTTTTCTCAATAAATAGTACAACGAACAATGTGGTTAAATTTTAAACATGTGAGCAAAAGGCAAACCATGTATATTTTCTTGTTTATTGTTTTTTTTATAAATATACTCTGCACGCCTAGCTTTACTAGACATATAAAAATAAAATCAATGTTGAAATAAAACAAATTTCTAAACATTTCACAAACGGCATTACTAACTTTTTTTCCATTGTTTTGGAATACAAATAAAAATAAAAAACCTTCTCAATTTGCATCCAGTAAGAGATTCTTATACGCCAAGTAGTCTCGGTCCATTTGTATCTCATCGCTCAAAGGTTAATTGTAAAATTCTTCAAATGGCACCAACGGCACCCGGCAGTCTATAGGCGATACACCTAGTTCGGCTTCTAGTTTGTCCTCGGGAAACTTCTGTGAAAGTGGTTTGGAAGGTTGCTGATAGAAGAAGTAATCATCATCTTCAGAATTCGCTGTTACGTCATCCTGTTCTGCATCACCTGCCTTTGCAGCCTCCAACTGGCCAGCAAGAATATTAGCATAAAATACAATCTAGAACAGAAGAAATAATGTGTTTGCTCTTAGAGAACTTTAAAAAGAGTGTCCTATACTTTTAACGTTTTTGTTGCCGCTGTGATGTAAGCATTTCCCTGTACCGGACCGCTATCTATGATAACCTCTACAGTTATCAATTGCTGTAAGGATATAATCAGGCTGCGAAGGTTGTCTTAAGAGTGCTTCGCCCATATTTTGGCAAGTCGTGCTCTGAGAGAAACTAACAAAAGTGATGCAGCTTTGCATACAGTTGGCAGTGCTCGTTCAATATAATCTGGAGCTGCTGTAAAACTCAATTAATCAATTATTCTTTCCAAAAATTAGAACAAAATATGTTTACCAGCACGAGCAATTTCAAATGCTATGACAAAACAATGTAGCATGCCTTCTTCTAAATAGTTAATAGTCGTTTTCAGCCTAAGATCACATGATAGTCCGAGAAATAGGCCGTCAATTGACCCATTTATAGAATCAACAATGGCTGAATTGTCCAGTTTAAGCAGCTTAATAAGAGATCTTGGAAGACTATGTAAATCCACCGTCGTTTCACTTGGATCTTTGGGTTTCTCTTCTGTTTCAGCACTGCTATCGTCATCTTTGGCAGTCTCACCCTCTAATGTGCACAAATCTTCCTTTTTAATTGATTTAAGGTCAGACTTACCAGCTTTTTCAAGGAGTTTGTTAATCGCTTCGGTTTCTTGTCGAATAAAACTTTTACTCAAAGATTCAAAGCAGGAAAATGTTCCATGAAGTTCTTGTGTTAGCTCTGTATAGGAATTTTGCTGTTTGTATTTTTCTAAATGATCATCAATAACTTTCTCATCCAAATACGAAAAATTCGCGGACGGCGAAGAAATGTTTTCGCAAGATTTTGTATTTTTCGATAAAAATAATTCTGAATTAAGTTGAAAATGACTAGATGTTGATGGTTGTGTATGAGCCTCATTGTTAGTTGTTTTGGACTTCGTACTTGGTGATGGCAGTTGACTGACATTTTCGGGTGGGTTTGATTCTGCAGCAGGTGGTGGTGTTTGATGGGGAAAGATAATATTTTGTGAACTATGATCACTTGTAAATGGTGGAGCATTTATGGCTTTTGTTTATATTCAAATCCAAAATCCATCAAGAAACACATCAAAGTTCTATGAGTTAAAAAAATCGACTGATGGGTCGACTTTGGGCACTTGAAATCTAAGTTTTGTTATATTTTTCAACACAATTAATTAATTATAACTATTATTTAATGAATTGATTATGAAATTTATTCCAAATGCTGTTTTTGGTTAAATTTGTTTGCAGAATGCAACATTAAAAATTTATAACTTCCCCACAACACAAATGACAACCGAGAACTGTCATTTTGACTTTTAATAATAATAAAAAAATAAACGTCACCTTTTTGAGCTACTGACGCCATTTTGAATTTGTATCCATAATTCACACGTATTCACGGACAGGGAAATTAAGAGAATTTTCTCTTAAATGTGCTCAGATAAAATTTGCGGGTGTTTTAGGCAAGGGGGGTACCGGTCGGCTCTCTAGATAATATAGGTACTCTATGTCCTTTACTTTGAATTTCTATTTTATTTTTAATTTCCTATTATTTTTAGTTACATTTTTTTTTCTGCTCATAGAATATATATGTAGCTGACTCTCTTACTCCAAACTAGCTTAGAATATAATTGAAGAGCATTTTTACTTGCGATTATAGGTACTAAGGTAAGTTTTGGATTCGTGCAAAAAAAAATTGAGATAACAATCAAACATGATATTACGATGATAGGGAACACCAAAAAAGTGGGTGGCACAATTCTGTCTGTCTGTTCGTCTACAGCCTATACGGCTCGATCGATTTTCATCAAACTTGGTACATAGTGGTTTTTGGTGATTATGCCCACACATTTTTTTCATTTTTTTAGAACCAAAAATAACGGTTCCTGCCATCCGATTCTTTTAAGCAATTTTACATAATCGTATTTTTCTCAAAAATGGCTAGACAACTTTCCTTAAAAAAAATCAGTAAATTTATTTTAGTAAAGCCTTTCTTTGAGTGGAAAACCATTTTTTCAAAAATGGTTATTAATGGTACCTCCCAAAGAACCATTTTTTTAATTTTTTATATTCTTCAAATCGCTACGACCGATTTCAATTACTTTTTTATACAGAAGCTTGTACAAAATTTAAATAGTGTTGTTTACCAAAATTTTTGAAAAAATATTTTTTGGATTTTTAAAAAATGTTTCAAAATTTTTTTTAGAAAATCAAATATTTCGAAAACGACATGATCGATTTTTCTGAAACTCGATATTTGAGACTTTTTAAGTACTCTCTAAAATCTTTTTAGAAAAAATTTTACATTTATGAAAAATTAACGGTACTCCATACAAAAGTTAAAAAACCGCAAAGGAAAACTGTTTTTTGCTTAAAAACGACTCCTACGATTTTGTTTAAACTTTTTTATATATTAAAATTAGTATGATCTACTCTCAAAAATTATAAAATTTTACACTTAGCAACTATTAATAGTACCTGTCATAGAAGGTATTTTTTTATTTTGAGTTTTCTCGTTATCGGCTCAACGGATTTAGATGAATTTTTTTATATACAAATTTCAGATAAGATTAAATAATATTGCATATCAAAATTTTCAAAAAAAAAGTTTTTGGATTTTTAAAAAAAGTTTCAATTTTTTTTTTTTTTGAAAATTCGATATTTCAAAAACGGGTTGACAATTTTTTTTTCAAATTTTGTGTTAATATACATTCTTTTCCTGCTTAAGTTTTTTAAGAAATTTTCCACTCTATCCATTTCGATAGAAAATTTAATTTTGAACAAAAAGTTTTAAGAGTAAAATTGCCAAATTTAGCTTAGTTTTCGAGTTATATCAAAAACATTTGAAAAGTGGCCAGTGTGACCATTACATAAATAATAATAAAGGCCAAACAAACATATTGAATAATAAATACTCTTGCACGTAATTGTTCCTTTTTAAAAGGTCTATTCAATAAAGTGGGGCTGTTAAGGAGACCAACCTTCCATTTTGACCTGACGGGTTGAACTTTAGTATACAAAGAGTTCATATCCTAACTTTGCTTTAAAGAAGTGTTGGGAGGGTGTCAACATTGTCAGAAGGACAAGAGAAGGGTTGCCACTTACCAGTTTAAATCCCGAATGTTGCTTATAAATCGAAAACCAAGGGTTGGGCGTTGACCCTAGAACTCCCGTTGGTTTCAGCACTCTTGAAGCCATAGGACCACATAGTTTTTTTCTCCCACCCCTTCCCTTATACGAAGGGATGGAAAAAGTCGTTTCGCGAAAGAAAATTTGAAAAGCCAAGAAAAGTAAGAAAAATATTCTAACTAATAAAATTTAAAGATGGTGTCGACGCAGAATTCCACAATCTACTTACTACATTACATCCGAAGTTGATTGAAAACCTACTTTGGATTTTTTCAAAAGCAACTTTCAAAGTGCTGGGGAGGGGGGATATGAAAGATTAACAAACTTAAATATTCATCTTGGTATAATATAAGCATATGATACATATTTTAAGGGTATTCTTTAATATCCAATCTTACAAAATCAGAATGAACTCGATACGACTATCTTAAAAAAGTTATAGAATTTTTAGTGAAACAAGTAAGATATTACCAAATTCGAACAGCATTGACACACACTTCATGAACTATTATTAGTGTACTAAGACTCAATCCGTCAGGTCGAAATGAAAGGTTTGCCCTCATATCGTGCACTAACGCCCCTACTAATAGGCTATGAGGAATTCATTAAACAATCAAAGCATAGCAAACATCATAATTGCTACTTCGGTATATATTTATTTTAGATACAAAAAAATGCGTTCTTTATTATGTACTTACATAAATGTTAATAAATTTAATAATTAAATTTTTATTTTAGATACATAATTTTTTTCTTTTTTTTAGGGACATTTTTTTTTTTATTTTGCGTATGATAATTTTTACTCAGGTATGATAGAAATCAGCGCATTGTATGATAATTCATTGTGAACGATATGGCAGCACTGTTCATGAGGTGGGAGGGGGGAAATTGAGTTATCGGAACCTATGGAGCCACACATTCTTGTGTGTAAAAAAAAATAAATGAATAAATATGTAATAAAATCATAAGTTAAAAAATAATGAAAGACAAAAAGAAAGATAATAAATACAGAAATTAAGTAGAATTGTTTTTAAGAAACCATACAGAAAAACTCTTCATAGTCAAGACTTTGTATATAAACTATAATAAAATAAGTTCATATACAAAGGTCAAGACATATGAACAGTAAATCCATATACATATGTATGTACCTACATCATATATACTTAATTTTTGTGGAGTTTATGAATAAAACTCAATTTAAAAAGTAAGATAAATTAAAACAAACAACTGTTTTGGTTGATGACTTATTATAAAATTTCATTTTATTTTCATGCTTAAACCTAGCAAAAAATAGTCACTGCTCACTGCCCAAGGCCATTGCGCCGGAGGCCACTGCACTGCTGATGTCTTATAATGTGCTGTGGGAACGAGAGGCCACTGCACTGCTTCTATTCTACAGTTTCATGCAAAAAGGAACCATTGCTCTCATAGAACTACAAAACAATAGGGCAATTGTTTCACGTGAAATAAACTGTGGTGAATAAAAAATATTTACACTTGAAAAAAAAAAATATATTCACCAAATACCATAGATATTTTGCATGCAAATGGTTTTTGCATTAAAAATTTATTGTTTTCCATTTTTAGGCCTATAATTTATTAATAAGAGGTTAATTAATGACTCAATGGGTGGCTTAGGCAAAGGCAAACATTTTGCCCCTGATATATTATAAAAATTAAGAACAGAATAGGTGGAAAATTGTTTCGAAAAATTTGATTTTTCTTTTGCATGGGAACTGTAAACTAAGCTTAAGCCTAGTATGCAGATCGAGACAAAATTTATCTCCCATATACAATTTTCCCAGAACAAATTTGTATGGGCCATGTTGAAATGTGCTACCCAAGTTGATTTCATTGATTTTCATAGGGTAAAGTCGGGTGATATGGCACCCATTTTCGGTTTTCTTTATAACTCACAAAGTAAAAATGGTGCTCTGTAGTTAATTAAAAAAAAAAAAAGTTGATTACGAAAGCTTTTATAAAAGCATATATTTTTTAAAGAAGTAAAAATACCTTAAAAAAAGACATGTGAAAAAATGGCGGGTGATATGGCACCCGCTAGAGGGTGATATGGAACTTTACTTTTTGTATGGATTTTTGCCAAACTCAATGCAGTTTAAAGTCAAATGCAATGAGAAAAGTCAAATAATGCACTTTTTGGCTCAAATGTAATAAAAAAAACGGTCCTAGAAACTCAATGAAAAATTACCAAAATGTAGTAGTGGGTGAAATGGCACCATTGCAATTTGTACTAAACTTAAGGGGTGCCATATCTCCCTTTTGATATAACCTCTATTTTTTCAAATTACTCAGGCAAAACAAGTATGCTTACAGATTGCGATAATAAAAAACAAATAAACACGCTTCACTCTTCTTATTTTCGTTAAAGCGAGCACCTGGTGCCAAATAATTCCGTTGCTGCACTTTGTTAAAAAAATTGACTTAAAAATAGTCACTATTATATTACTTTCGGTTGTGGTTTTAAAGTTAAAAAAGCTACTTCAGATTTAACAGCATCAATTGAGAGCAAAAGTTAAACTTGATGATATTCTGATAAAAATAATTAATTAAGTAGGAAATATTTAAAGGGTGCCATATCTCCCGTGGTGCCATATCACCCGACTTTACCATACATAATCTCACAGTGAACGCTGCCACTGATAACAATGCGAATCGGTTCGATAACGATAGCAGTTTGAACCTCGCTCGGTTAACGATATTCACATGCGCAATCGCAACCTAATGCAAGTTGGCGGATACAACCCCATTAGATGCTTTGCCGGTTCTTTTCTTTGGCCACTCTCAACCGATACAGATCGCAAAAAAAGAAATCCGATTGCTACTTTAACTTTTGTATTAAAAAGTCTATGATGTACGAATTTTATAAATTACGCTCGTAAGCTACATAATCGTATGTTAAAATTGGGTATACTTACGAACAATAAGCTGAATTTGCCCCATACGAGAAGTGTATCCACTCGTGTTGTGATACTTGTGTGGCCAGGCATCCCCATAAACCAAGGGATTCCCTGTGAAAATTCTTTCAAATCCTAGGAAATTTTGGTAGCCAAGGTAATTAAATATAAGAGCTGAAAATCTGTGCTCATATCAAGAAAGTGATGTATTATAAATACAAGTGTACTTAATTTGTGTTTTGTAGTGCTCTAGCTATATCTTTGGTTCTCGATTGGCTAGCACCACGGTTAATAGGTTGGCTAAGGCTCAGCAAAGACCACGTGGAAGGTTTCTTCCATCCCACGAGAAGGGTCATAGAACTCATTTTATTGCCAGAGTGCTGACCATCACCTTATAAGCAGTGCACCTATAGGAAAAAATTCTGTATCAGAACAAAGAAATCTACTTTTTTCTTTTTGTCGGGGCTTATATGGCCATAAGAAGCCTCCAATGGAAATCCAAGGTGCAAATAATACACGGTGCGATTGGAGTGAAGTGAACCTGACAGTTTTAGGTTATTTCTGTGCATTGGTAAATAAAACCTCAGGTAAAGCATCGTACTGTTATGGTGTTAATAAGTCTTAACCTTATCATCGCATTATTTCCTTTTTTTCTCTCTATACATAGATATATTCTCTCCTCGATCAAACCTACAAAAAAAAAAAAAAAAAAAAAATCCAGTTGACTGTGCCTCTCCTTCGCGCGGTCAGTGAAGTCAAGTGTGCAAGCATCCTCACATGGCGCGGTGTGGCGTAGCGCGGCCGCGGCGCAGTCAGCCTTGATGCAAAAACGGAACCTTAAACCTATCTGGAAACCTACACGCAAAGTAGCCCTGAAACCTATCAACTCTACTTACCAGATTCGACAACATACTTACCTTCGACCATTTTCATCCAGCATCCCAACATATGGACCAATTTCATCCTACATATCATATCGTATCCCATCAACATTCAACAGCGCTCTGCGCCCATCAAGCATCCACCAGCAACTAACAGGTAACAGCTATACTATATTTTTTTTATTTTTAAATTAAGAACTCATTGTGTACCGAAACCACTCAAGTTAAGTATATAATTTTAAACTCAATCATGATCTTTCAAACATACCTATCAGTGTTGCCCCCCCAGCTGGTTGAAAATGTAGCGTGAGCGTGGCAGATTTAGTTTACTTGAAAACGTAAAAAATACACTAAGGATCTGTTGTACAAACGTGGTTCAAATTTTGATGCATGGTTCAAATATATTTACTGGCTGATTTTAGTATAATTACTGGGGTTCAGCGATGGTTCAAGGTTCAAGCACAGATAATAAAGTTATACAGATGTCTTATCCCTGCATAAAAACATGGGTCATATTTTTTCCTTACCAGACAACGTCTTACCACAAATAATTATATACAGATGTCTCACCTCCATAGAAAATTCTGTCTTCAAAAATTTTATTAGCCGACAAATCATCAGCCGACAAAATGCTTTTTAAGTGGATTTCATGAGAAGAAGAGAATTTTAAGCCGACAAATATCCAAGAAAAAAAGCTTTTTAATAAGAAAAGAGATCAACATGGAAAACTCTTTGAATACTTTTCTCATTGAAGCTAAGTATACAGTTCCTTGACGAAAAAAAAACTACATGTATTTCTTATGGGAGCGCTTTTTGCGAGAAAAATTTTGTTGACGTTTAAATTTTTTTATCGAACTGTGAACTACCCAAAGAAAACAAATTTTATATTCACCACGATTTTTTTTCGTACAAAACAATGTCACTGACATTCTTTTTCCGGAAAAAATTGCGTTTGGCATTTGCGTTTGTTTTTCCATGGATCAGTCTCATTGAGATTTTTTTTTTTCAAAAGTATAAACTGACGGCAAATAAAAAAAAAATTTACACCACGGACATTTTTTCTTTGTGAAAAATATTTTTTTTTTTCACCTTGAAGAATTTTTTTACACAAAAGAACTGTATACTTAGCTTAACACAAAAACAAATGACAGAAGAATTTCTCTCACACAAAAAAAAAAAATGATAGATACAGGAGAAATTTAGCTTTGTGGGTAGTTATGTAGATTTTCAGATGTTTTTTCTTCTGTGGAGCTGGTTTTAATTACTTTGCTATTCAGATGCAGATCGTGGACACTGGCATTGTGATTTCGAAAAGATAAACAGCTATTTTTAAGTTTCGTTTCTAAAATTTAGGGGTTTTAATAAAAACTAACGATTATTGAGATGTCCAAACAAGTGGTTGTGGTTTTTGAGATGCATGTCGTCCGTCGGTGTCTATGTGTTTTATATGCATGTTCTGTGTCCAGGTGTAAATCGAGCTGGAGCCAGTATACATATGTATATTAACGGATTTGCACATTTATGTGTTTTACTATACGATAAATTTAGTAATTTTTTTAAATTATCCATAGAACAGTAGTAGCTCCATTAATGGGGGTATGACTATTTTGGGCAGTTTAGCATAGATTTAAAATGTTTACAAATAAATTATCTACATGCATATAGTACAGAAAAATAGTACAAAAAGTTTTTCGAATAAAAAAAAATAGTACCTGAAATTTGGTGAAAACCTTTCATGTACCATTAGAATGGAAAATCAAAAGAGTTTATACAAATATTTCACATGGAATAGTGTTTATTTTGAGGGGTAGAGGGGGAGGTGGAGATGTATCAAACAGAAAAATTAACTTTGGTGCGACCATAGCATATGACACATGTTTTTAAGGTAGTTTTGAATGCTGCATCAAATGACATCAAAACCAAGTCGGTCTCCGTGAAAGAAGTTATTGTCATTTTTATGTATGGATGAATATATTTTCTTACTGTTTCTTTTTTCATTTTTGTAAATGGGTACCTTCTTCTTAGTAGTTCAAGTAATATGGAAACAGTTTTTTAAAATTATACATTGATAGTAGGTAGCACATTTTAAACACTTTTTGTTTCAATTCTATCAAAAAATATTGGTATGCAATATTAGTTCTTTAAAAACCTTTCGCTGTCGGCTATACGTAAGCTTTAGTTGTTTTTTTTTTTAATAAAATTGTGAAAATTAAAGGATTGGTTACTTCATCAGACAATTTTTATTAAGTTTAATCATAAGTCACTGGTATATTTGTGCTTTTTTCTATCTTATAATTTTTTTTAAAATTCTTGAAAAGACAATTCAAAAAATATTTAATCAATTCGAATGTTTGTTCAAATTCAGAATTATTACAAATATTAACAAAAAATGATCTAAGGGGAGCGATTAAAATTAAAAAGGTCACGGTAAAGGGAATAACTTTTTTGATATGTATGAAGTAATGTTCTAGCAAAATTTAAATAAAATTGGTCAAACTGTTTTTGAAGAAGAAAATGGAAAATGGTTCTTATATAAAAAATATTTAAAACCTTTTTAAGTACTTATTTGTAAAGTAGTAAACATTTTTAAAAATAATTTATTTTTCTGGATTTAATCGGACCCGCATTTCCATTTGAGAAAAACTTATTTTAAAAAATCTCAAAGAGTTTGTTAGAGTTTTGGAAACCTAACATTTAATTTTCCCTAAAACCGGTTTTTATTCTAAATTAATTTTTGTTTTATGTCCTAATTTTGGGGCTTTTAGGTTAAAACAAGTGGAAATAAATACCTAACTCATATTTTAAAAAAAAATTCTCAAAATTAAAAAATTCAATTTAATATTTTTATGAACAAGAATTTGTTTTTCTGTCAACTTTATTTTGTGTAATCCCAAATAAAAATTTATTAAATATAAAAACATATTTTTTTCATTTCGTTCGTTATTCTTATAGAAGGGGGTTAAGGAAGGAGAATTTGATTGCTTGCACTCGCCCAGCTAGGATTTTGGCAGAAACTATTGGAATTCAAGGTTTTTTTTTGTATGCGTCTTTACCTCTGTTTTGTGTAAAGGATGTCATTAAAGAAAGTAGTAAATCACTAAGTTGCTTTGTGCTACAAGACAAAAGCGAAAAATTGGTCTTTTAAGGACTAAGGTTTTAAGGCCAAAAATAACGCTCTTAAAATATATTTGCAATAAGAATAAATTAATTTTTAGTGCAATACCACGAGTTTTAAAGAACGTGACCCCCCCCCTCCCCCTAGCCAAAAGTCTGGGCCACACTTGCTGTGAAGCATCACGCACTATTAAAATGTTCTTCTCGACGCTTGATGCAAAATTGACAGTTCTCTTTTATTGTGAAATTCGGTGCTACTTTTAAAGCGGTTTGTTCAGTGTCTGTATAGGAAAAATACGGCAAATGCTAAAAAGAAATAGGTATCAAGAAGAGACTCTTTTTTCTCTTTCGCACTCATTTATGTTCGAAAAGAGTCAGACGCAAAGAATCATCGTGTAATGGGGAACACAGATATTTTTTTTCTGTTTCAATATGAAAAAGTGATTTTTATGCTTTAATTTTAGTTTGTTTCTGTAACATAGGTACACAAAATTTATTTTATTCAAAAGTATTTAATGTCCTGAATTCGAATTTTTGGTAATTATTGCTCAAGAACGTCAGGTTTTTAAGATATTTCTATTTATATCTTAGAAGTCCTCATTTCTTATTTATGAAATTAGCATGTTTTTATGTAACATATCGTCGGCCTCATAAGCAGACCTACGAGGTCTGCCACCTTTTACTGAAAATGACTTTTTGATGCCATTTTATAGAAAATTTGTCAGCGAAGCAACCCACAAAATTTTGTTTTTCTTTTAAAACTCTAAATAAGCTTAAATTCAAATTTTAAATAGCACGTTACTCCATTTTTATTCTGTTCCCGGGAAAAACTTGTAACTTCAACGAGAAGACTACTCGGCAAACCTCGTAACTATTATTCATGTTAAGTAAAATTCGTAACTCCATTAAATGCAGTTTAATTTGCACCACGTTTCTATAATTTATAAACGAAGGCTGACAATTTCTTCAGAAAACCTCGTAACTTCAAGTAACTTCAGATGAAACTGGTAAAAATTCCTCGTAACTCCTATAAAACAAAAAATATTGTTTTTTTGTTTAAAACATTGTATTTATATTAAAACCATTATTTTTTAAAATATATTTGTGCAAAAAAATATAAAGATACATATGTTGAATTTAGTATTACTTCTGGCTTACAGATCCTTATGTTCCTGAATGCAAATAAAACGAATTATTTCATTCTTTTCCCGACGTTTCGTTGGGTCTTTTCCAACTTCTTCAGGGTTATTTTATTTTGGTATCGTTAAATGATTACATTTAATTTAAACACTTGTTGATGGAAAATCAAAAGTTTACAATAATAATAAATAAATAAATAAATACAACTCACAAACTTTGGACACTACTGTTGACTAAAATAAGAACCTTAACTTAAGATATGTTGAAAATAAGCGCCGTGAGACATTTTCGTCTCTCCTGTAAAATTTTGAATTTGTGAGTATACGAGGTCTGCTTAAGAGGCCGACGATATGTAATTTAAGATGAAAGCTAACAACTAACTACCAATTTCTCGAAGCGGAATGCAAGTACCTACTTATTTGAAAGATCAAAAAAGAATTTGAAAAAAATGTTTATGCCTCAAAATAACGAAAGCATTATTTTTCCTAACTTATACCTATCAAGAAAATTTTTAAAAAGGCAAATAAATTCAAATACCTACATACAAACATAATGTATCTATCTACATCTATGTAACTAATACGAAAAATTCTGTTTTGGTTTCCTTTAATGAATACACAAGAAGTTATACTTACCTACCTACAATCGGAATACACAACGCACCTGCACTTGCATTTTTTTCTCGTCTCACTTTTTTTCTCGTTAAGATCCCGCTATGAGAAATTTAGGTACATAACCATAGGTATATCCCTTACGAGAATACTTGAAAAAATACTGTGGCGGGATGTTAGATTGACAAAATAGTAACGAGAAACAGAAATAAAAGTGAGAGAGCGTCGCAGAAAATATATTTTTGTTGTGATTTTAGAAGGTACAAATTTGAAAGAGAAAAAGCACTTTAACCAGATATTAAAATAATTCCATGAAAAGAGCTTTCATAAAAGCTCATTGAATTGTTGATTTTCAGTTTCATATCCCAGATTTTTCTATGAGCGTGAGACATCTGTATATAATTATTTGTGGTCTTACCAGACAAAGAGCTTTCGGAAGTAAAGTTGATAAAGCTCTTTTCTACTATCAATGCGTCCTTGCACATGTGTGAAACTTTTTGTCTTTTTCCACTGTCCTCTTCATGCGCACGATTACATGAATAAGGATAAAATGAAGAAGCACAATAAAAAAAATGTAAATAAACCAAAGTGTATTGAGTGTGAAATATGTCTGTGATTTTAACTATGTACATTGCACATAGGTACTATGGGAAGTCTAAAAATGTTTGTAAGTATTAGAATGGAAGACATGTTAAAATCATTTCGATGCAATTGTGAGTTGTGAACGATGTAAGACTAGTCTTTCTTGCTGCCTAAATTGTGTTTTTGAAATAAACGTTGTGAATAAATAATATAAAGCGAAATATAAAACATTTACAAACTCATTTTATTAAAAAAGTATTTATAGATCGTTTTAATAGCCGTGAGGTGTTTTTTTTTTAAGTGAAGTGGTGTTTGGTAAGCCTTGTGGGTGTTTGGTAAACCTTCCTGGGCATCAGTAGGAATAATTTATAATATACATACATACCTACCTATTTACAAAGATCACATAAACCTACGTATTTTTTTATTATAAGCTTTATGATATATGTACCTATTTTGTTCATTTTTCAACTTGGATTTGTTTTTACCATTTAATATAAATATTTACCTACTATCTATATTTGTTTGATAAATATAAATATTTGTATTTTGAACCGTTTCGCTTTTATCTAAAAAAAAATGTCTTGGAATAGAACAAAGTGCTCAATTTTACATTGTGGAGCAACAAAAACTGAATTTCCAGATATGAAATTATTCGATTTCCCAAAAAAAGGAACTAAAAAGTATGCCGAATGGCTATCGTTAGCAGAGGAGTCAAGGGAGCATATAGAAAGCCTTAAAATGCCCTACATATGCAGCAAACATTAAAAAAAAAACATTTATTGGCAAGAAGTATTTAAAAAAAGATGCATATCACTCTGTTTGCAGCGATGTGAGGAAATGTTATATTCTGATGAGGATTCCGTTCACTTTGAGCCCAGTAAAGCTAAAGTTACGTATGAAAATCGAAATAAAGCAAATTTGAATTCCAATTTGATAACTTTAGAGGAGTTGAACCTAGCTACAAAAGTATTGCCAGAAAAAAAATCAAAAAATGAAAACATCGAAATCGCCTGCACAAACTGCGAAGCGCATTTAAAAAGACAATTGTTTTATATGAAAAGCATTGAAAAACTAAAGAAAATAAACGATACTTTGAGAAAAAAGGCAAAATCTAACCGAAGATCCAAAACTATCATGCTAAAGAAAATTTGTCGTTTACAAAAGGATAAAAAAAGGCTTCGATCACATGAGAAGAAAAGTATTGAAAACGAAATTGATTTAATGCCAGATTTAAACCAAAATACCAAGACTTTTGCGAAATTAATTTTATCCCAGACTACCAGAGAATACACTAATGAAGAAAAGTGGATTTCGCAGTGCATTTTTTTTCGTTCGTCTGCCGGCTACAACTTTTTGAGAGATCAACTTGGATTACACTTACCACATCCATCTTCTTTACATAGATGGATAAATATAAAAAGCCTTTCTCCTGGGGCAAATACGAATGTTTTAGAAGAAATACAAAATATTACATCAAAATTATCACCAAAAGATAAAGAAGTGATAGTAATATTTGACGAAATGAGCCTACAGGCCAACCTAACCTACAATAAATTCAAGGATGAAATTGAAGGTTTTGTTGATTATGGGAAAAATCAAAGGTCAAATATTTGTGCTAAATCTGCGTGCGTTTTTATGATTCGCAGTGTCTGTGGAACTTTTAAGCAGGTTTTATACCATGTTGTCTGTCCAAGCAATATACCTATGAAGCAACTTGAGGTAGAGGTATATAATTGTCTTGACATATGCGCAGGGCTTAATCTTAATGTAAGAGCTATATGCTGTGACCAAGGTCCTACAAATCGTAGTTTATTCAACCATCTTAAACTTAACGATACAAAATTTAGTTTTATATATAATGAAAAAGAGATTTATGGAATGTACGATATTCCTCACCTTATCAAAAGTATTCGAAACAACCTGTTAAAATACAATTTGTCAACTTCTGATGGGATTGTAAGTTGGAAGGTAATTGAATACCTTTATAATACTGAGAGAGGAAATACTACCAAAATATGTCCGAAATTGACATCAGCACACATTGACCCAACTGAATTTCAAAAAATGAACGTTAAGTTGGCAGCACAAGTTCTAAGCAGATCTGTTGCGTGTGGAATTGAAGCATTTATTAAATTACATAAGTTTCCAGATCAAATAGTTCAATTTGCAAAACCAACTGCTGAATTTATTAAAAAAATAAATAAGCTTTTTGATTTATTAAATGAAAAACCAGCACTCACTCGAAATGATCAAAATGTGATGTTCATAGATGAAATGAAGTTTTACTTACTTAAAATTGAACTAATAAACGCAAGAAACAGATCATTTTGTTTTAAGGGATTGGCCTTAACAATTGAAAGCGTTCTAAGAATAAGAGAGTCATTGTTCAAGGATCACATTGACTTATACTATATACACGTTAATAAATTTAACCAGGATCCGTTAGAAAACTTGTTTGGTAAGATAAGAGCACGGAACATAAACAAAAGTAATCCAAGTGTTTCAGAATTCGGAGCCCTGCTAGCCAAAGTTATCTCGCTTAAGTTTCTTTTCAAATCAAAATGTTCTAACTGTGAAGAAGACGATGCGGAATATCTAGAGGTCGACTGGAATGCTATTTTGCAGAACGATACACAAGAAAAGTTTTCACTTGAACAAGAGCACCACCAAAGCGAGGACATTTTTGATTTAAATGAATGTTTTGAAAATGATGCTAATTTCAATAATATAGTGGATGAACGTGCTGAAGATGCAATATCTGTAAAAGTACCACAAGCCAATGACTTAGCTACCAGATATTTTGCAGGATATTGTTTTTTTAAAACAATGAAAAAAATGAACATGATCTGCGAAAATTGTGTAAAAGAAATGTCAAAAGACAAACACAGTTTCAATCTAACAGAAATATTAATAAATTTAAAAGAGTACGAGAGTTCAAAAGAAAACACAGTTTTGTTGTGGCCAACGGAGAAATATTTTCAAGTGTGCCGTCTCCAAGTTAAAGTATTTTCTATTTACTTTGAAAAACTTCCCTATGTAAGTAACTTAAGAGAAAACATAGTCAAAGAATGCATAAAAGCAACAGATATACAATTTCCAGACTGGTTTAATGTATCAAGTAACTGTTATGAGCACAAAATGGATTTAATTAACTTTTTAATAGTTGTTTTGCTATGAAAAAATTGTAAATGGGTTCTTGATCAAAAAGAAAATAAAGAAAAAAATCCTAAAAATAAAATTAAAAAATTGATAAATGTTATGAATGCTTAATGGCCGATTTCACGAAAGGCTTTTAATTATTTAAAAAGCCTTTTAGCCTTAAAATTATGTTTTTTGGTTTCACCAAATGCTTTATATTTAAGAAGATTTTAAATGCCCTTGTAAACTAAAACCTCGTTTTTGTCTCATTAAATTTTAAAAGTCTTTTTTGTGAAGCCATTCCAGTCAACAACAGCTGATATTTTGCTGTCAGAATAATTGTCCCTCATCCATAATGCTTTTTTCACTTTTTCTCATAGTCTTCGCATGTGGGAGGGAAACAACCTCTTTTTTTGAATCCAGGGGTGTGAGCAAACTCAGTCAAATTAAAATATCCCTAAAATATCCCTTTTCTACATTGGTGAAACTGAAAAATTTTAAATGTCTGATAAAATTTAGAAGGAGTTTAGATAAAAGTAATTTTAGTGTTTGTTTATGAAATTGGCCATAAATGATTTAAAACGAAAACATTATTATAGTTATAATATTAAAGAAAAATAAGTTTGAAAAGACTGGTGGTTGGGAGGGTAGGGGTCGATATCCTGCCACGTCCTCGTTCGTGTCCCCTGGAAACTAGTTAAGTTGAGGTGATTTATTCAATTTTAAATAAGTTGTGGAAGACATCTTATTCTATTTTATTGTTTTGAAAATAATTCACCTTTACTTTACTAGGCTAAGAGCAGAGATACAATTTTTTTTAGAAAAAAGCCCCTCTTGACTGAACCCGGGAGAATAATCCTCCTCCTATACGACTAAACGAATAAACCTATGATTTAAGGATACGGGGTATTAATGCTTACAATATTATAGAAAATTCAAAAGTTTAAAAAAAAATTGTAACAGTTTTCTGATTTTTTTATAAAGAAATAAAAACATTTTTGAAACATTTTAGTATGCAGTATTATTCGCATAAAATTGGTAAAATTTTGAAAAAAGTTTTAAAAACATCAGACTAAAAAAATGGATTTACTTTTCGAATTTTTTCAGATTGAATAAAATTTTGTTTGTTATGTTTGGAATGCAGTATCTATTGCTAAAAATAATAATAAGTACAAATGTGCAAAGTTAGAAAAAAATCTAATAGTCCAAGTAGGTACAAGAATTACCCATTGAAACGGGCCGAGTAAGGTAAAAAGATAAAAATCTGAAAAAATTACAGCATTTTGTTATTTATTTGGAGCCGATTTAGGGGGCGTCACACTTAATTTTCGAAAGAAAAGAAATAAGAACCGTCCTATTCTGTTTTTGTATAGAAAAGCAAAAAAACTTGAATTGCAATGTGCCTGTTAATTTAGTATAATTTGTAACTGTTGGCGTTGTCTTTCAATACCTATATTTTATGTTTTAAGTATGTACTTGATTTTTTGTTAGAAAATTGCCTTTGTTGCCCAAGTATGCACACTAAGGCTTTTTGTCAAAATTGGTTCAACCACAAAAACTAAAATCGAAGCATACCTATGTACCTATTTGTAAGGGGACTGTAAGTGGTATAAACTCCTAAATAAACTTTTGTCCATATATCGTTATCATCGTTACATAAAAATTACAATAACTTTTTTCACGAAGGTCGTATCGACTTGGTTTTGGTGTCATTTGATTCAAAATTTAAAACTACCTTAAAAACATGTGTCATTCGCTTAGGTTGTACCAAAGTTAATTCTACTGTTTGATAAACCACGATTTCCCCCCTTTCCCCCTCAAAAAAACACCCTTCCATGTGAAATATTTTTATAGACTCTTGATTTTTCATTGTCATAATACATGAAACGTTTTCACCAAATTTCATGTTGGTACTAATTTCTTTGTTTTATTTATCCTATTTTACCTGTACTATTATTGCATATTTCAAATTCATAAATTCGTTAATTTATTCTTTATACTCAATTTAATTTCGAAATAAAAATTCGAAAATTTTTAAAAATACATATACCTACATATGTACATTACAACATTTAAAAGAAATTTTTTTTCCAAAATACCTTCATAAATATCAAGTTAATTAGCTAAAGTATTTTCTGTCGTAATTTGTCAGAATGGCATCGGCTTGTGATTTGATCACGAACATTTTCACAAGATCTGATCACCTAAATTGCAGCGTTCAGCTTGTTCCCGCAAGCGCATTATAAAGATATGGCAATGTTCTACCAGTGTTCGATAGTAAAACTTAATTCCTTTAAATAATAACTTCCAATTATTTACTTTATTACATTTTTTTAATTTCAATTCAATTAGATACTTTGCTCAAAGTGAATTTTGCAGGAAGTGGAATACTTCATTTGTATCTCAATAAAAATTAAATACCGTGGTGATCCAGTATAACGAATGCCGATATAACGAATGATCGATATTACGAACACTTTTTGTCCATTAGGCAGGTATTCTATATAACGAACAAATAACAAATTACTTGTCAAAGGTACACTTCAAACATGAGGATTTTCTAGTCAGTATTACTTATGTATATTACCTACCTAGACCTACCCAATGTTTAAAATTTATAAGGAGTGACCTATTTATTTTGTAGTAGGTAGATGTGACAAAACAAAACGATACCTACCTATAAAAAATCACGAATGTCCCTACATAAAAACAAAAAAGTACACATTCATTCATGGGTAGATAATGTCCACCACCACCACTTCTGTACAATGTGACGGCACGTGGCACTATTGCGCGGCGGTGAAGGGACATATCGGTATACGCATTCGCATCCTGATTCCTCAACCTAAAGCAAAACGAAAAAAAAATGTTTGTTCTCTTCGTTTTGTGAAGCGTGTTTGTGTTCTTGTAGAGCAGGTTGGTACTGTGTGTGCATTTTTGGATTGTGTAGAAGCTTTTAAAAAAGCTTTTTTTTGTTGATTTTAATTTTCATATCCCATTTTTCTCTATCAGGGTAAGACATCTGTATAACTTTATTGTCTGTGGTTCAAGTATGTTATAGTAGCCAATTTAATGCCTGAACCATCGTTGAACTTCAGGTAATTTGTCAAAGTCAGTGAGTTTAAATTGCTGAACCACGAGTTAACTCGTGTTAAATTTTTACTGGCTGTTATAACAGCCAGTAAAAATATTTGAACAACGGATCAAAATTTGAACCACGTTTGTACAACAGGTCCTTAGTGTATTTCTTACGTTTTCAAGTAAACTAAATCCACCACGCATTAAATTGGCTACTATAACATACTTGAACCTTAAACCAGCGCATCGTTGAACCTCAGTAATTCTACCGAAATCAGCCAATACAAATATTTGAATCACGGATCAAAATTTGAACCACGTTTGTGCAACGGGTCCTAACTGAATTATTTAAACCTTTCGAATTTTAGAAATTTTAATAAAAATAACTTGCAAAATAATTCAAAATTTTCAATTTAATAACTGATGTTACTATAAAGCCACTTGAACATTAGTATAGGGCGATTCCATTCTCGCGGGTGCAACATTTAGACTCACTTTGAGTATATTTATGGTAAAATACAAACTTATTTTAATGAAATTACTGCTTGAAGGGTTACATTTTGACCTATTAATATTGGGTTCATTTTTATAATTTAAATGAAATAAATAAATCGTCGAAAAAAAGGTTTCAAAGTACGATCGCGGGTGCAACGAATTTGGCCCACCTTTCTGGATCATTGTACGAAAAACACAAAAGTCTGTTAATTGAGAAACATTTATCATATTGTTTTCACAATATATTTTACGACGTATATCCAAACAACTAAAGAAATAAAAATAAAGTTAGAAAACAAAAATAAAGAACGAGTTTTTCGATCTTAAGGCAATCGCGGGTGCAACATCAAATTATCGCGGGTACAACGCGTCTAACTTTAATGAATATTTATATAAAAAAAATGATATAACGGAACTGGATTGGAGATAATGTAACATATAATCCTAACTAGTACACTTCTCTATTAATTATTACAAAATTTTTATCAAATATGTCAATATTTTTCGAAAATACTGTGTTATAATATTGCCATCAATATTTTTGTCAGGTACGACCATGTCTTCAATTGTAGTCAAATATTGTGATCTTACAACTCCCTCTTCATCCATATCGTTAAGACACACTCCCTACGTAACTATATAGTGTTATTTTTCTGCCGAACTTGCAGGGTACTGTAAGAGAACACAGATACAAACCCGTGCAAATATCTTTTGGCAAGACTATTGCAGTGAAAATAGTACAGGTTTCAAGGCATGCCTCTGCTGGTAGTAAAAAAGTTCAAGAGAGGTTGTTTGAGATTAATCTTCTGAATCACTAAAAACATCGGAAGCGTGCAGTTTTTGTTTTTTCATGAGGAGGGATTAGCCCGACATATGTATGCAGAAGGAGCAGATATACATTATCAGAAAACTGAATTTCCTTGTGCACCGATCGTATAAGTGGCCTTAATTCATAATATTCCCTAAAACTATCCGTTTCGATGATAGTAGATTTCAAAATAACTGTGCTCTTGAAACTAGACGATAAGGTTCGTGCCACAGTAATGTTGTTGTCTTCTAATTTAAAAAAATTATGGAAAACCCAGTATGTTTTTCAATCGTTCCCATTCATCAACTAACACGTCTTTCCCTTCTTCAATTTGTTGTTTAGAAATAAATACCAATTAAATATTTTTTGAGAGATTGCGTGCCACGTCCACGTTGTGACATTCCTTGTTTCCCTGCCATTTAACTTATATTTTTATATAAAAAGAACAAAATATTATATCAAATTGTTACAAAAAACAACCTTGGACAAAACAAATTATAATTCAAGGTATATTTTAAAATAAAATATAGTACATCACTCAATAATGTAAGTTGTCAGTAAGTTGCAACCGCGATTCTAATTTGCGATCGCGGGTGCAACCAATTTGAATCAAAGTTTTTTCGAAATTCAATTTACAATTTACTCCTAATACGACTGATTTAATTTGTATTTGTATTTGTTTATTGTAGCCAAAATGTTACATTACTAAATCTTAAAAACTATATTGCACAATTTACAGAGATTGGTATATATCCTACCTTACTACTGCCAAGTTATATAATTGTTTAATCAAAAAAATAGAAAAAGCTTTAAATAATTCATTTGAAGGAAAAGCTACTATTAAAAACCTTCGTTAAATATAGACAAAACAAAGAAAGCAGGTTGCTGCTTACAAAAAGATCTGAGAGAAGGGGTGGCCTTAAAACGAAAACGAACAAAACCCTGTTCAAAATTGCTTTTACATTGTAGTTGTATAATAAAAATAAATAAATAAATAAATAAATAATGAAATAAATAGTGAATAAATTATTGAATCAACAGAAAAAATAAATATGTGTAATAACAAACAACATCAAAACTATTTAAATAAATAAATAAGTGTAGAAAGAAAAACGAATAAATAAATAAATAAATGAACAATTAAATACCTAAATAAAAAAAAATAAATAAATTAATAATTTAACAAATAAATACAAAAATAAATAAATAAATAAATGAATAAATAAACAAATAAATAAGTAAATAAATATATATATAAATAAATAAATAAATAAATTAATTAATACATACAAAAAAATAAGTAAATAAAGACTGATAAATAGATTTATACAAACACAATAAATAAATAAATACATATACATATAAATAAATAAATTAAGTGAGCAAATAAATAATGAAATAAATAAGACTGATTTAATTTTGTTTTCGGTTTTTTCTTACTTTCACAAAGTTTCAAAACGATAGCACTTTATTTCTGTGAAAAAAACATTTTTTTATATCTTTTATATCGCGGGTGCAACAATCTTACAATGGTTTTTTGCGAAAAATAATACTAAAAACGTTATAAGAAATATTTCAATATTTCTGGACTAACAATTAAATCACATTTGTGACCACAAGTCTAACAAGTTAATCATTATCTCAAACTGTCAGTAATGTCTATTTTGCGCTTTTTTAATAGTTATGATAATAGCAGTTTGCCACCGACCTTTCGTATGATAGCTTTGCAAAGCGTAAAAAAAATGTTTTGTTTAAATTTGGCGAACTAAAATTTTTTTTTTAATAAATAGAAGCCTTCTACTTTGCATTGTTATTAAAAAAATAAAAAAATATTGTAATTTAAAAATTGATGCCGAAAATCGTCTCTAGCGGAATCTCCCTATAGATATTTAGCCCAGGAAAAATGTACAAATAAATTGCCAATCTGCGGAAAAATTCCAAGTGAAGATTTTTGAATGCAATTATCTTTATTTGTGCCTAAGAAATACGCATGCGAAAGTCTACAAACGAAAATGGCTTGCGTTAAAAGTTATTCAAGGTTAAATGTCGAAAATGCCGGTTTTCCACGTATAACTTTGAAACGGTACATGGTATTAAAAAGTAATGCATACAAAACTTGTAGATAATATGATTATCTACAAGAAATGTTAAAACACTTTTTTTTCTCTGACTGATGGTTAAGAAGATATCGGCGTTTCAAAAAACGTAAATTGACGAAAATATCCCTTTTTTGCGTATAACTCAGAAATGGTGAGTGTTATTGAAAACATTTATAGCCAAAGTTTGTATACTATGTTACTTTCTATTTAAAAAAAAAATTAAATTTTTTCTAAGAGTAATAATTTTAAAGATATAATTATTTGAAAAATTTCATCAAAAACCTGAAATTCCAGACTTTTGCTTTTAAATCTTAAATAACGAAATTTTCATAAAATAATTTATGTTCAGCTTATAGACTACAATGTAATCTACAAAAAATATTAACACACTTTTTTCCACACGAGTGACCAGTAACAAGATATTGCTACTTCAAAAAGGTTAAGTATTGAAAATAAGGATTTTTCGCTTACCACTCTTAAACGGTATATGTTAGAAATTTTATTTTTACACAGTTTGTAGGTTATTTACCCTTCTACAAGAAAATAAAAAAAAAAATGTGTTTGCGGTTATTTAAAAGATATAATATTTTATATAAAATGCACAAAAGTCAAAAATTACGGTATTTTGCGGTTTTCTCTTAAATGGTGAAGTTTTTGAAAAATAATTTATACTTTTTGTATAAACAATAGTATTCTCTATAAGAACTCTTATGAAGACTTTTTCGATATAAGGCCCCAATAAAAAGATATTGAGACTTCAAAAAGTATCAATTTTCGAAAATGCTGGTTTTTCCGGCCCAAAATTATTCGCCCAGCGACATAAAATAATAATAGGGTTTCTTAGAGAGACATAGTACAAACATTTTTTAATACTGAGGGGGGTCTATCTCCCCCCAATCAACCGGGGGGAGCAATTTTCTGAAAAAAGTACTAAAATTAAAAAAAATACATTTTAAACAAATGACAACACTTAAAATAAAGTACTATATTTTTTTTGAGATTTTCAAGTTCTTTAATTATTTTTTCAAAATAAGTTATTCCTGCTAATAGTTTTCGAAAAAAATACCTTCAAACCCAACATTAAAAAAAAACTGAAAAAATAATGTAGGTACTGTTCTTTTTTCAAAATATGAAATCAGGAATTATATTAGTTTCTATTATACACTTTTCCTGAAATTTTTAAATGAACACTGAAAACCAGATGGTTTTATGCCATCTAGTTTTCGAGAAAATTGTAAACTAAAAAAACTATTTTTTTATTATATGTTTTTTTTGGTAGTACCTATCTAGGAAAAATGCATTACCACTTTGGGAAATTTCCAAGTTAAAATTTTTAAGCGCAATAATAGCGTCAGGCTTTGACGATTTTAACTTTAATGAAAGTGTTTAAATATAAAGTTGAATTGACATCGTATATAATTTAAAAAAAATGCCATTTTCACTTAGTGTTACCCTAAAATAGTTTTAGCGAAGAAGAATTGACTGTTTTTTGTGGTTTTTAAATCAAATCATAATTTAATTTTCCATCCAATTTTCAATAATATTTACGTAGGTATTTTATTCCAAACAATATCAATTTTCTTGTTTAGATTTTGCATTTTCTGAAATTCTTAGTAAATTCGGTGAGTGATTTCAACACTCAATTTCTAGTTAGGTAATTAAATGCTACATATGGTCTTTGTATATGAACTTTATAGTAATATCTTTGTATATAAACTCTATAGTAATACCATGGAGACGTATTTATTAGGGTGGGCCGAAAAACCAATATTTTCGATTTTTAAATCACAATAGCGCGGAAAAGTTGCGGGTGGAGCAGACTTAGAAGGGGTACACAAAAAAAATGAAATTGGTTTAGATCTTCCGATCACGCATGAGCCCTTTAATTTGGCGAAATGAGCAAAAAATCACATTTTTTCGATAATTATTTTTCTAGCTTACTTTACTAATTATTGAATTCAAAAGCATAAGTTAGCTTCAATTTGAACCGATAATTAACTAAAAAAAAAAATGGTTCAAATCGATTGAAGTCTTCTGGTAACGCACGTGCCCCAAAACCCTGTCAAAATATGGAAAAAATCACATTTTTACGATAATTTTTAATCTTCTATAACACAGGTTTACAAATATCGGTTAACTTTTCGACACGAAAAAGTAAGAGTTGTTCTAAGGGTAATTTTTTACGCTGAACTCAGATCCGCTATCCGTTTTTCGCTATCAGCTCTGGTTTTCGAGATATTACCGTTAGAAAGTGCCGAAAACCCCCTTTTTTGCCATTTTAGGGGTTATGCAACTGTGCAAACTGATTTTTATTTTTTTTAATTGTACAGATTTCTGAAAGTACTAATTTTAATCTTCAAGTTTCAGCTTTAATCGTCCCATTATCTCTTTTACTTTTTGAGAGATATTAAATTAGTTATTAGTCCTCATCTGACTTATAATTTAAAAAATGCTTTCTCTTTGCCTTACGTTGTTTTCGACAGGAGCAGGTAGACTATGTTCTAAAAAGAGCTTTTAGTGTAGATTTCAAATCTGAAATCCATTTTTTGCTATCGGCTTAACTTTTGGAAATAAATTAAAAAATCACCCGTTTTTGACCATAGTTTTTTTTAAATTTGACATAAATCTTACAAATTAAAACAAAGTGTAATGGAACTGCACGGTTTATATAAATTTTGGTCCATTTCACGTACAAGAGACCAACAATAGTCACTTAACATACCATCATCCCTAAAACCTTTGTAACTTTTTTCTATTCTTTCTAAATCTTGGTGAAGTCGCTCTCCCTGCCCTTCACAATATATTGAGAAATGCAACTGAAGATTTCTCAAAAAGTAAAAGAGATATTGGGACGATTAAAGCTGAAACTTGAAGATTAAAATTAGTACTTTCAGAAATCTGTACAATTAAAAAAAAATAAAAATCAGTTTGCACAGTTTTCGGCAGTTTTCGGCACTTTCTAACGGTAATATCTCGAAAACCAGAGCTGATAGCGTAAAACGGATAGCGGATTTGAGTTCAGCGTAGCAAATTACCCTTAGAACAACTCTTACTTTTTCGTGTCAAAAAGTTAACCGATATTTGTAAACCTGTATTATAGAAGATTAAAAATTATCGTAAAAATGTGATTTTTTCCATATTTTGACAAGGTTTTGGGGCACGTGCGTTACCAGAAGACTTCAATCGACTTGAACCATTCTTTTTTTTAATTAATTATCGGTTCAAACTGAAGCTAACTTAAGCTTTTGAATTCAATAATTAGTAAAGTAAGCTAGAAAAATAATTATCGAAAAAATGTGATTTTTTGCTCATTTCGCCAAAGTAAAGGGCTCATGCGCGATCGGAAGATCTAAACCAATTTCATTTTTTTTGTGTACCCCTTCTAAGACTGCTCCACCCGCAACTTTTCCGCGCTATTGTGATTTAAAAATCGAAAATATTGGTTTTTCGGCCCACCCTAGTATTTATTAGTTGGGTGTGTGATCGATGGTGCGCTGGTGTCGCTAAAGTTGCTTCAACATTTTTAAAATTGAATTATCAACATTCGCATGTGTATCTGGTTTTGTTGTTGATTTTTCGGTATGAATTCTCTTTTCTCTTTTTTTTGCTATGTATGAATTTTGAAAGCAATGGTGGTGGGTTTTTTTTCTTAATTTTTTGCTCTATCATCTATTTTCCGCACGTTCGTTTGTTTTTTCGTTCTTGTTGAATCCAAAGTATTTTATAGGTATGCAAGGATTTTGTTTTTGTTTGTTTTTTTGTCGAGAGATTTCGATTTGTTTTTTATTTGGGTACTTCGTCGTCGTGTATTGTTGTTGTATCTTGTGCTTGATGAGGTACATTAAGAAAAAGTAGATTTTATTTTTCTGAATTTACAATTTTGTAGATAAGAATCAAAACGAAAGAAATTTAAGCTGAAAAAATGAAACAGCGATTTACCTACATATTTCAACTATTTTTCATGTAAATTATTGATTTCTTGAAATTTCATTGGTTTGATCAAAATTATTATTACGATGATCTTACAAATATTTCTCGTTAGATAAGTATGCATATCGTCTGTCAGTCTGCCAGAGTGTGTTTGTGCGATAATTATCTATGGGTAGCAGAGATCTGATGATTAAATGTGATTGATTAAAAAGACTTATTTTGAAGTATTTTTACTTCACCTCAGTACCTACTTCAACTTCAAATGTTATTCCCATTCAATTTTGAAGTCTTTAGTAATGCAATCATTTGCTGCAGTTTAATGACAGTAAAACGAATGCAATACTAAAGACTGCTTGAAGTCATTGAAGTCTTTTACTAAGAATTTATTCATTAAGTCTTTTGATTACAGTCTTATGACTGCAGTCAATTGACAGCTTTGGAGTCTTTTAACTGCTTGAAGTCTTTTGACTGCTTGAAGTCTTTTAACTGCATGAAGTTTTTAAACTTCTTGGAGTCTTTAAACTACTTTTTACTTTTTTAATCATAATGAAGACTTAAACTATTATTGATATTTATTTGAATACCTACCTACTTAGCAATCGAATGTAACCACAAAATGAAAAAAAATGTTAGGTTCAAAAATTTTACATATTATGTATGTATATGCATTTTATTTTGTTTTTTTTTTTTTGTTTTTACTGAGCACTATTTTGTTTGTTCTTCTACAAAAAACTAATACAAAAATAAATGAGGATAATCGGACGTGCCGCAATGAGTTTGAAAATTTGAATTTGATTTTTTATAAGATCTAAAAAAAAAATTCACGCGGCATTTTTACCAATCAAGCTAACCGCAATAGGCGGAATTATGAAGTGCAAGTGCTAAAAAAATTCCCAACAAAAATAAGCTTTTTTTCCAGGAAACAGGAAAGCACTTTTTTTGGAGGAATGCGTTCATATCTTTTATATTTTAATATTAACAGTCAATTTTACTAAAAAAATAGTTTTCAGATATCTGTTGTGATACCTGGATTTGTAACGGAATTTTGAAATAAAAAATCAAGGACAAATCTCTATACACATTTCACTGCTTCTTTTCAAATAGAAAAAAATGTGTTTTCTGTTGAGCAAAACGTTTGCCTCTTTGATATAATAAGCTGTATAGTTGTTATTACCTAAATACAAAAAATATTTGCAGATATATGGAGAAGTTCCTTGTTTTTAACGGAATTTTGAAAACAAGGCTTAAAAAATCTCCACATAAATTCTGCTGTGTTTTAATGTCAAAAAAATACAGTTTAAACTAAAGGAATATGTCTGTCTCTTTCATATACTAATAATTATAGTCTGAATTATTAAAAAGAATTAAAATTAAAAGCACAATATATCTGCCTCGCCTATATGTTAATTTGTATACTCTTTTTATTAGAAAAAAATTATAGCCGACACCTGGTGCAGTACCTGCATTTATAACGGAATATAAGAAAAAGGCCTTTGAAAAATTCCATACAAATTTTGCACTATTTTTAAGCCTCTTTTAACAAAAGCAATACGTCTGCCTCTTTGTTCTGTGAATTATTTTACCCTATTTTATTAAAAAAAATTATAGCTGACACCTGGTGCAGTAACTGCATTTAAAACGGAATTAAAAAAAAAATGGAAAACTCCATAGAGTCTGTATTTTAAAAGCAAAAAAAAAATATTTTAATCAAAGCAATATATCTGCCTCGCTTATACATATGTTAGTTTTTATAGAAAAACTTATAGCAGACACCTGGTGCAGTACCTGCATTTATAACGGAATTTTAAAAAAGGCCTTTGAAAAACTCCATACAAATTTAGCAGTATTTTTAAGCCACTTTCAACAAAAGTAATACGCTTGCCTATTTGTTCTGTGATTTTGTTTACCCTATATTTTATTTAAAAACAAAAATTTATAGCAGAAAACATCAACGAAGCATTCAAATTCAACATAAAAGTTTGAGATTTCGAAAACTTTATCAGGTGTTCAATAGGCAATCAAGTGAAGACCAAAGATTGGTTTGCCTTCGAGATATTATAGAAAAATATTGTTGAATAATTTTTGTAACCTTTTTCTATAAAAAAAAACTATTTGTTAATGTTTTTTACAATATTGAACTACATAGTATGTAGAGTAAAATTATTCCAATGCCCATATCAATGTCTGTTCTAAAGATATTTGAGAGTATTTTTTCGCTTAAGAAACAGTTTGTTGATTTTTTTTGCAAAACTTATCCCTTATCAATTTATTATAATCTAGTATATAGAATGAAATTACCCCGAAGCCAATATCATTGTTAGTTCTCAAGGTATTTGAGGCATAAAACAAGTTTTCAACAATTATTGATAAAATTGCTTGCAGTTTTTTTCCTTAAAAAAAAAAACTGTGAATTCAATATTTTTAAAAAATTTATCAATTTTTATATATAAACTACTGTATAAATTAAAACTATCTCGAAGTCAGTATAATTGTTTGTTCTCGAGATATTTGAGCCAAACAACTTTTTTCAACAATTTTTAGCAACTTTTTTTTAATTAAAAAAAAAAAACTATAGGTTGATATGTTTTTATATTTTTACCAATTCTTTATTACGTCAATATGGATAGAATAAAATCAACCCGAAGTCGATAGCATGATTCGTTCTCAAGATATTTAGGACTGAAGAGATTCAACAACTATTTTTTAAAACTGCTATAGTAAAAAAACTGCTCATTTAATTTTTTTAGAAGTCCTTTCAGCACGTAATGAAACTTCTATCTATAAAATAAAATTCATCCGAAGTCGATATCTTAATTCGTTCTTGAGATATGGTGGACGAAAAAAAGCGATGGAACGTACGAACGTACGTACAAACACAGAAATGATCACAAAAATGATGGATTCCAATTCTAGGGAGCTCGAAACGTGAAGATATGTCAAAATTTTCGATTCGACAAATCGGACCGATTACAATAACTTCCAATGGGAAGTTAAAAATACTAGAAAATTTCATAAAAGAAAAATAACTTTTTTTGGTAAAAAATGCCTCTTTTATTAATTTTTCAAAAAAAAGGTTTTTTTTTTAAATTAAAAGAAAAAAATTGAAAGTTTTGAAAAAAACTTTTTTTACCAACTTTTTTTGATTTTTTAGAACTGGCACTTCCTAGATCACGAATATGTATTTTATAAGTCACTACGACGCTTAGTTTAGCCGCAAATCAAGTTTTAAGGTGTCAACTTTGATGCCTCTAGGACGCTTAGTTTAGCCGCAAATCGCGTTTAAAGTTTTAAATTCATTTATCGTATAATTGAGCGCCAATGTCAAATTTTCTTGAGCAAAAGTACCTTGGGTGTCGAATAAACGCGAATAAACAGTGAAATATGTATGGGGGGCATGCTGCCCCCCTGCAACCCCCCTGCCTGGGCTCACTATAGGATTTGAGGTATGAAGTTTCTTTTGCATTTAAAGAATCTGGATTTATACGTCGCTAGGACGCTTAGTTTAGCCGCAAATATGACGCTTATAGCTAGTTTCATTGCCAATGTCAAGTTTTTTGCAGCAAGAGTACCTTGCGTGGCCCGCTTCGCGGGTTCTCAGGAGTTTAACCCTCCTTTTTGGGTCCTCTGTCCCACTCACGCAACTCCGTTGCTCCACTTCGGGTATTTAAAGTCGTCTAGCAGGCGCCAATGTCAGTCGAAAAAGTTTTTATTTTAATATAATTTTTTCAAAAAAAAAAATTCCACCTCTGTCCAGAATCCAGACCCACTTCTGCCCAGATCCAGACCCAAAATATATAAAACCAAATGTAATCAGAGAAAAATAAAATCTCCCGTCAGAATTGAACACCAATTTTAACTGAGAGAGAAACGAAATCTCCCGCCAAAAACAATCCTGCTCTCTGAAAAATATATTTAATTCCAAAAAATACTTAATTTGCAATCACCACGAAATTCTTCTAATAGTATTTTTTTTTAAATACTGAAAATCTCGCCGAATAGTATTGGGGTACAAGCGGCGGGATTTTTGTGTATTTGTAATCGGCGGGATTTTGTGCTGCGGGATTTCGTTACTCTCCCACATATTTTCTTACCCATACAAATTAATTCAAATACCTCAAAAATAATCATTCGAGCTGTTTTTGAGATATAAAGACATATAAAATGGATTCATGCGAATCAGCTCTGGAAATTTCATGCAGATCGTATGAGCCGTTGCGAGGATATAGAGACATGACAAAAATTATTTGTTTTTACCCGCCCCATTGCTCAACTAAATTAATGACAACCGCCGCCTGCCTATGCAACGTACTGACCATATCGAAATCAAACAATATTTTTTTTCTTGAATTACTGAAAAACCTACCTACAACGATTACAATAACAAAAACAAATACAAAAACACCCACCCCACGATGCCCAACTGACCTACATCAAGAACCAACCCTACTACATACATCCATCCTTCAATAAAATTTTTTGATCGCTCGCCTAGCAGGAGCAGCAGCAGCCAAGTATAATGCAACAAATACACACAAAAATAACAAAACACGAAAGTAAAAACAACCAAAAAATATACATGCCTAACTAAATGACAACATATACTTACCTACCTACCTACCTACAATCTTCAATCATACATATACTTACATTAAGCACCAACAAACACATTCCTTTCCTTTTTGCTTATTGAGGGAAGAGCGCCAAGAACCAACGACAACCTTCCCCCAGTAAAGCATCTTCACAACTAAAAACAAAAAGTAAAAATGAAAACGACAACTAAAAATATACAAAGAGGCAAGCATGGTGTTTCAACATGTGGCAAGCAACATTCATGGGTGTGTCAACATGGGTGTGTCAACATCAGACGGTGTGTCAACATTTATCTTCATGATATTACCTTTGTATATGAACTTTATAGTAATATCATGAAGATAAATGTTGACACACCGTCTGATGTTGACACACCCATGTTGACACACCCATGAATGTTGCTTGCCACATGTTGAAACACCATGCTTGCCTCTTTGTATATTTTTAGTTGTCGTTTTCATTTTTACTTTTTGTTTTTAGTTGTGAAGATGCTTTACTGGGGGAAGGTTGTCGTTGGTTCTTGGCGCTCTTCCCTCAATAAGCAAAAAGGAAAGGAATGTGTTTGTTGGTGCTTAATGTAAGTATATGTATGATCTTTGTATATGAACTTTATAGTAATATCATGAAGATAAATGTTGACACACCGTCTGATGTTGACACACCCATGTTGACACACCCATGAATGTTGCTTGCCACATGTTGAAACACCATGCTTGCCTCTTTGTATATTTTTAGTTGTCGTTTTCATTTTTTCTTTTTGTTTTTAGTTGTGAAGATGCTTTACTGGGGGAAGGTTGTCGTTGGTTCCTGGCGCTCTTCCCTCAATAAGCAAAAAGGAAAAGAATGTGTTTGTTGGTGCTTTATGTAAGTATATGTATGATTGAAGATTGTAGGTAGGTAGGTAAGTATATGTTGTCATTTAGTTAGGCATGTATATTTTTTGGTTGTTTTTACTTTCGTGTTTTGTAGTTTTGTTATTTTTGTGTGTATTTGTTGCATTATACTTGGCTGCTGCTGCTCCTGCTAGGCGAGCGATCGAAATATTTTATTGAAGGATGGATGTATGTAGGTATGTAGGGTTGAACGATATTGGGTTGGTTCTTGATGTAGGTCAGTTGGGCATTGTGGGGTGGGTGTTTTTGTATTTGTTTTTTGTTATTGTAATCGTTGTAGGTAGGTTTTTCAGTAATTCAAGAAAAAAAAATATTGTTTGATTTCGATATGGTCAGTACGTTGCATAGGCAGGCGGGCGGTTGTCATTAATTTAGCTGAGCAATGGGGCGGGTAAAAACAAATAATTTTTGTCATGTCTCTATATCGTCGCAACGGCTCATACGATCTGCATGAAATTTTCAGAGCTGATTCGCATGAATCCATTTTATATGTCTTTATATCTCAAAAACAGCTCGAATGATTATTTTTGAGGTGAGGTATTTGAATTTATTTGTATGGGTAAGAAAATATGTGGGAGAGTAACGAAATCCCGCAGCACAAAATCCCGCCGATTACAAATACACAAAAATCCCGCCGGCTTGTACCTACCCCAATACTATTCGGCGGGATTTTCAGTACTTTTTAAAAAATACTATTAGAAGAATTTCGTGATGATTGCAAATTAAGTATTTTTTGGAATTAGATATATTTTTCAGAGAGCAGGATTGTTTTTGGCGGGAGATTTCGTTTCTCTCTCAGTTAAAATTGGTGTTCAATTCTGACGGGAGATGTTATTTTTCTCTGATTACATTTGGTTTTATATTTTTTGGGTCTGGATCTGGGCAGAAGTGGGTCTGGATTCTGGACAGAGGTGGAATTTTTTTTTTTTTGAAAAAATTATATTAAAATAAAAACTTTTTCGACTGACATTGGCGCCTGCTAGACGACTTTAAATACCCGAAGCGGAGCTACGGAGTTGCGTGAGTGGGACAGAGGACCCAAAAAGGAGGGTTAAACTCCTGAGAACCCGCGAAGCGGGCCACGCAAGGTACTCTTTCTGCAAAAAACTTGAAATTGGCAATGAAACTAGCTATAAGCGTCATATTTGCCGCTAAACTTAGCGTCCTAGCGACGTATAAATCCAGATTCCTTAAATGCAAAAGAAACTTCATACCCCAAATCCTATAGTGAGCCCAGAGAGGGGGGTTGCAGGGGGGTAGCATGCCCCCATGCATATCTCACTGTTTATTCGTGTTTATTCGCCACCCAAGGTACTCTTCCTCGAGAAAACTTGATATTGGCGCTTAATTCATGCATAGCGACTTATAAATCTAGATTCTTTATACAAAAGAAACTTTTCATACCCCAAATCCTATAGTGTGCCCAGGCAGGGAGGTTGCAGGGGGGCAGCATGCCTCCCATACATATTTCACTGTTTATTCATCACCCAAGGTACTTTTGCTCAAGAAAACTTGACATTGGCGCTCAATTATACGATAAATGAACTTAAAACTTTAAACGTGATTTGCGGCTAAACTAAGCGTCCTAGAGACATCAAAGTTGACACCTTAAAACTTGATTTGCGGCTAAACTAAGCGTCGTAGCGACTTATAAAATGCATATTCGTGATCTAGGAAGTGCCAGTTCTAAAAAATCAAAAAAAAGTTGGTAAAGAAAGTTTTTTTCAAAACTTTCAATTCTTTTCTTTTAATTTAAAAATAAAACTTTTTTTTTTTGAAAAATTAATAAAAGGCATTTTTTACCAAAAATAGTTATTTTTCTTTTATGAAATTTTCTAGTTTTTTTAACTTCCCATTGGAAGTTATTGTAATCGGTCCGATTTGTTGAATCGAAAATTTTGACATATCTTCACGTTTCGAGCTCCCTAGAATTGGAATCCATCATTTTTAGAAAGATGTCTGTGTTTGTACGTACGTTCGTACGTTCCATCGCTTTTTTTCCGTCCACCATATCTCAAGAACGAATTAAGATATCGACTTCGGATAAATTTTATTTTATAGATAGAAGTTTCATTACGTGCTGAAAGGACTTTTAAAAAAAATTAAATGAGCAGTTTTTTTACTATGGCAGTTTTAAAAAATAGTTGTTGAATCTCTTCAGTCCTGAATATCTTGAGAACGAATCATGATATTGACTTCGGGTTAATTTTATTCTATGCATATTGACGTAATAAAGAATTGGTAAAAATATAAAAACATATCAACCTATAGTTTTTTTTAAATAAAACAAAAGTTGCTAAAGTTGTTTGGCTCAAATATCTCGAGAACAAACAATGATACTGACTTCGAGATAATTTGAATTTATACAGTAGTTTATATATAAAAATTAATAATTTTTTTAAAAATATTGAATTAACAGTTTTTTTTAAGGAAAAAAACTGCAAGCAATTTTATCAATAATTGTTGAAAACTTGTTTTTTGCCTCAAATACCTTGAGAACTAACAATGATATTGGCTTCGGGGTAATTTCATTCTATATACTAGATAAGCGGTTCCCAAACTTTTTAAGCTGTGGAACCCTAAACAATGCCCAAATTTATTTCGAAACCCCATCCTGATAATAGCAAATGCATATATGTAAAATTTTTGAACGTAACATTTTTATTTTCATTTTGTGGTTAGTTTCGATTCCTAAGGCATTCAAATAAATATCAATAATAGTTTAAGTCTTCATAATGATTAAAAAAGTAAAAAGAATCCAAGTAGTTTAAAGACTCCAAGAAGTTTAAAGACTTCATGCAGTTAAAAGACTTCAAGCAGTCAAAAGACTTCAAGCAGTTAAAGGACTTCAAAGCAGTCAATTGACTGCAGTCATAAGACTGTAATCAAAAGACTTAAAGAATGCATTCTTAGTAAAAGACTTTTAAAAGACTTCAAGCTGTCTTTAGTATTGCATTCGTTTTACTTTAAGTCATTTAAATGCATAAAATGATTACATTACTAAGGACTTCAAAATTGAATGGGAATTACATTCAAAGTTGAAGTACTGAGGTGAAGTAAAAATAATTCAAAATACATAAGTCTATTTAATCAATTTATTGCAATACTGAAATAATTGCATTCTTTCACATCTCTGCTCCCCATAGATAATCATCCCACAAACACACCCTCGCAGACTGACGGACTATATGCATACTTATCTAACGAGAATTATTTGTAAGATCATCGTAATGATAATTTTGATCAAAACAATGAAATTTCAAGAAATCAATAATTTACATGAAAAATAGTTGAAAAATCGCTGTTTCATTTTTTCAGCTTAAATTTCGTTCGTTTTGATTCTGATCTACAAAATTGTAAATTCAGAAAAAAAAATCATTTTTTTCTTAATGCACCTCGTCAGGCACAAGATACAACAAAAATACACAACCACAAAGAACCCAAATACTGTACAAAATTGTAAATTCAGAAAAAAAAATCATTTTTTTCTTAATGCACCTCGTCAGGCACAAGATACAACAAAAATACACAACCACAAAGAACCCAAATAAGAAAAAAATCGAAATCTCTCGACAAAAAAAAAAACAAACAAAAACAAAACCCTTGCATACCCATAAAATTCTTTGGATATAAGAAGAACGAAAAAACAGACGAACGCACAGAAAACAGATACCTATAGAGCAAAAAATTAAGAAAAAAATCCACCACCATTGCTTTCAAAATTCATTCATAGCAAAAAAAAGAGAAAAGAGAATTCATACCGAAAAATCAACAACAAAACCAGATACACATGCGAATGTTGATAATTCAATTTTAAAAATGTTGAAGCAACTTTAGCGACGCCAGCGCACCATCGATCACACACCCAACTAATAAAAACGTCTCCATGGTATTACTATAGAGTTTATATACAAAGGTATGATTGAAGATTGTAGGTAGGTAGGTAGGTAAGTATATGTTGTCATTTAGTTAGGCATGTATATTTTTTGGTTGTTTTTACTTTCGTGTTTTGTTATTTTTGTGTGTATTTGTTGCATTATACTTGGCTGCTGCTGCTCCTGCTAGGCGAGCGATCAAAAAATTTTATTGAAGGATGGATGTATGTAGTAGGGTTGGTTCTTGATGTAGGTCAGTTGGGCATCGTGGGGTGGGTGTTTTTGTATTTGTTTTTGTTATTGTAATCGTTGTAGGTAGGTTTTTCAGTAATTCAAGAAAAAAAATATTGTTTGATTTCGATATGGTCAGTACGTTGCATAGGCAGGCGGCGGTTGTCATTAATTTAGTTGAGCAATGGGGCGGGTAAAAACAAATAATTTTTGTCATGTCTCTATATCCTCGCAACGGCTCATACGATCTGCATGAAATTTCCAGAGCTGATTCGCATGAATCCATTTTATATGTCTTTATATCTCAAAAACAGCTCGAATGATTATTTTTGAGGTATTTGAATTAATTTGTATGGGTAAGAAAATATGTGGGAGAGTAACGAAATCCCGCAGCACAAAATCCCGCCGATTACAAATACACAAAAATCCCGCCGCTTGTACCCCAATACTATTCGGCGAGATTTTCAGTATTTAAAAAAAAATACTATTAGAAGAATTTCGTGGTGATTGCAAATTAAGTATTTTTTGGAATTAAATATATTTTTCAGAGAGCAGGATTGTTTTTGGCGGGAGATTTCGTTTCTCTCTCTGTTAAAATTGGTGTTCAATTCTGACGGGAGATTTTATTTTTCTCTGATTACATTTGGTTTTATATATTTTGGGTCTGGATCTGGGCAGAAGTGGGTCTGGATTCTGGACAGAGGTGGAATTTTTTTTTTGAAAAAATTATATTAAAATAAAAACTTTTTCGACTGACATTGGCGCCTGCTAGACGACTTTAAATACCCGAAGTGGAGCAACGGAGTTGCGTGAGTGGGACAGAGGACCCAAAAAGGAGGGTTAAACTCCTGAGAACCCGCGAAGCGGGCCACGCAAGGTACTCTTGCTGCAAAAAACTTGACATTGGCAATGAAACTAGCTATAAGCGTCATATTTGCGGCTAAACTAAGCGTCCTAGCGACGTATAAATCCAGATTCTTTAAATGCAAAAGAAACTTCATACCTCAAATCCTATAGTGAGCCCAGGCAGGGGGGTTGCAGGGGGGCAGCATGCCCCCCATACATATTTCACTGTTTATTCGCGTTTATTCGACACCCAAGGTACTTTTGCTCAAGAAAATTTGACATTGGCGCTCAATTATACGATAAATGAATTTAAAACTTTAAACGCGATTTGCGGCTAAACTAAGCGTCCTAGAGGCATCAAAGTTGACACCTTAAAACTTGATTTGCGGCTAAACTAAGCGTCGTAGTGACTTATAAAATACATATTCGTGATCTAGGAAGTGCCAGTTCTAAAAAATCAAAAAAAGTTGGTAAAAAAAGTTTTTTTCAAAACTTTCAATTTTTTTCTTTTAATTTAAAAAAAAAACCTTTTTTTTGAAAAATTAATAAAAGAGGCATTTTTTACCAAAAAAAGTTATTTTTCTTTTATGAAATTTTCTAGTATTTTTAACTTCCCATTGGAAGTTATTGTAATCGGTCCGATTTGTCGAATCGAAAATTTTGACATATCTTCACGTTTCGAGCTCCCTAGAATTGGAATCCATCATTTTTGTGATCATTTCTGTGTTTGTACGTACGTTCGTACGTTCCATCGCTTTTTTTCGTCCACCATATCTCAAGAACGAATTAAGATATCGACTTCGGATGAATTTTATTTTATAGATAGAAGTTTCATTACGTGCTGAAAGGACTTCTAAAAAAATTAAATGAGCAGTTTTTTTACTATAGCAGTTTTAAAAAATAGTTGTTGAATCTCTTCAGTCCTAAATATCTTGAGAACGAATCATGCTATCGACTTCGGGTTGATTTTATTCTATCCATATTGACGTAATAAAGAATTGGTAAAAATATAAAAACATATCAACCTATAGTTTTTTTTTTTTAATTAAAAAAAAGTTGCTAAAAATTGTTGAAAAAAGTTGTTTGGCTCAAATATCTCGAGAACAAACAAATTATACTGACTTCGAGATAGTTTTAATTTATACAGTAGTTTATATATAAAAATTGATAAATTTTTTAAAAATATTGAATTCACAGTTTTTTTTTTAAGGAAAAAAACTGCAAGCAATTTTATCAATAATTGTTGAAAACTTGTTTTATGCCTCAAATACCTTGAGAACTAACAATGATATTGGCTTCGGGGTAATTTCATTCTATATACTAGATTATAATAAATTGATAAGGGATAAGTTTTGCAAAAAAAATCAACAAACTGTTTCTTAAGCGAAAAAATACTCTCAAATATCTTTAGAACAGACATTGATATGGGCATTGGAATAATTTTACTCTACATACTATGTAGTTCAATATTGTAAAAAACATTAACAAATAGTTTTTTTTTATAGAAAAAGGTTACAAAAATTATTCAACAATATTTTTCTATAATATCTCGAAGGCAAACCAATCTTTGGTCTTCACTTGATTGCCTATTGAACACCTGATAAAGTTTTCGAAATCTCAAACTTTTATGTTGAATTTGAATGCTTCGTTGATGTTTTCTGCTATAAATTTTTGTTTTTAAATAAAATATAGGGTAAACAAAATCACAGAACAAATAGGCAAGCGTATTACTTTTGTTGAAAGTGGCTTAAAAATACTGCTAAATTTGTATGGAGTTTTTCAAAGGCCTTTTTTAAAATTCCGTTATAAATGCAGGTACTGCACCAGGTGTCTGCTATAAGTTTGTTCTATAAAAACTAACATATGTATAAGCGAGGCAGATATATTGCTTTGATTAAAATATTTTTTTTTTGCTTTTAAAATACAGACTCTATGGAGTTTTTCAATTTTTTTTTTAATTCCGTTTTAAATGCAGTTACTGCACCAGGTGTCAGCTATAATTTTTTTTAATAAAATAGGGTAAAATAATTCACAGAACAAAGAGGCAGACGTATTGCTTTTGTTAAAAGAGGCTTAAAAATAGTGCAAAATTTGTATGGAATTTTTCAAAGGCCTTTTTCTTATATTCCGTTATAAATGCAAGTACTGCACCAGGTGTCGGCTATAATTTTTTTCTAATAAAAAGAGTATAAAAATTAACATATAGGCGAGGCAGATATATTGTGCTTTTAATTTTAATTCTTTTTAATAATTCAGACTATAATTATTAGTATATGAAAGAGACAGACATATTCCTTTAGTTTAAACTGTATTTTTTTGACATTAAAACACAGCAGAATTTATGTGGAGATTTTTTAAGCCTTGTTTTCAAAATTCCGTTAAAAACAAGGAACTTCTCCATATATCTGCAAATATTTTTTGTATTTAGGTAATAACAACTATACAGCTTATTATATCAAAGAGGCAAACGTTTTGCTCAACAGAAAACACATTTTTTTCTATTTGAAAAGAAGCAGTGAAATGTGTATAGAGATTTGTCCTTGATTTTTTATTTCAAAATTCCGTTACAAATCCAGGTATCACAACAGATATCTGAAAACTATTTTTTTAGTAAAATTGACTGTTAATATTAAACTATAAAAGATATGAACGCATTCCTCCAAAAAAAGTGCTTTCCTGTTTCCTGGAAAAAAAGCTTATTTTTGTTGGGAATTTTTTTAGCACTTGCACTTCATAATTCCGCCTATTGCGGTTAGCTTGATTGGTAAAAATGCCGCGTGAATTTTTTTTTTAGATCTTATAAAAAATCAAATTCAAATTTTCAAACTCATTGCGGCACGTCCGATTATCCTCATTTATTTTTGTATTAGTTTTTTGTAGAAGAACAAACAAAATAGTGCTCAGTAAAAACAAAAAAAAAAAAACAAAATAAAATGCATATACATACATAATATGTAAAATTTTTGAACCTAACATTTTTTTTCATTTTGTGGTTACATTCGATTGCTAAGTAGGTAGGTATTCAAATAAATATCAATAATAGTTTAAGTCTTCATTATGATTAAAAAAGTAAAAAGTAGTTTAAAGACTCCAAGAAGTTTAAAAACTTCATGCAGTTAAAAGACTTCAAGCAGTCAAAAGACTTCAAGCAGTTAAAAGACTCCAAAGCTGTCAATTGACTGCAGTCATAAGACTGTAATCAAAAGACTTAATGAATAAATTCTTAGTAAAAGACTTCAATGACTTCAAGCAGTCTTTAGTATTGCATTCGTTTTACTGTCATTTAACTGCAGCAAATGATTGCATTACTAAAGACTTCAAAATTGAATGGGAATAACATTTGAAGTTGAAGTAGGTACTGAGGTGAAGTAAAAATACTTCAAAATAAGTCTTTTTAATCAATCACATTTAATCATCAGATCTCTGCTACCCATAGATAATTATCGCACAAACACACTCTGGCAGACTGACAGACGATATGCATACTTATCTAACGAGAAATATTTGTAAGATCATCGTAATAATAATTTTGATCAAACCAATGAAATTTCAAGAAATCAATAATTTACATGAAAAATAGTTGAAATATGTAGGTAAATCGCTGTTTCATTTTTTCAGCTTAAATTTCTTTCGTTTTGATTCTTATCTACAAAATTGTAAATTCAGAAAAATAAAATCTACTTTTTCTTAATGTACCTCATCAAGCACAAGATACAACAACAATACACGACGACGAAGTACCCAAATAAAAAACAAATCGAAATCTCTCGACAAAAAAACAAACAAAAACAAAATCCTTGCATACCTATAAAATACTTTGGATTCAACAAGAACGAAAAAACAAACGAACGTGCGGAAAATAGATGATAGAGCAAAAAATTAAGAAAAAAAACCCACCACCATTGCTTTCAAAATTCATACATAGCAAAAAAAAGAGAAAAGAGAATTCATACCGAAAAATCAACAACAAAACCAGATACACATGCGAATGTTGATAATTCAATTTTAAAAATGTTGAAGCAACTTTAGCGACACCAGCGCACCATCGATCACACACCCAACTAATAAATACGTCTCCATGGTATTACTATAGAGTTTATATACAAAGATATGGTTTGAGAGAGATCTTGAGGAAAGGCATCAAATACCAATTTTTTTTCATGCTCTTTAAAAACTTCGAGTGAGTTCGAATGTGCCGTTTGGTTTTAAACTTAAATTTGATTTTCTCTTTTGAATTTGTTAAGACGTCATAGTAACCTATGTTTGCTAAGTTCATTGAACTCTCGAATCGATAACGTCGATAATAATAGTTAGTTGTATAATGGTGTATCAAGTTCCTTATTTTATTTTAGATCCGTCCTTATGACCTCCTATATGTACAAGATACACATACATATGTATAAAATCAATATACCATTATAGTTTTTTTTTGTATGTTTATTTTGAATTTCTTTTTTCTTTTTAATAAAACGGCTACTCAAATGTATCCACTGGCTTTCTGATTTTTTTGTGGATTTTAAAATAATGTTTTTGGATTAGGCTTTCTTTACGGAGCTCAGTTAAGTGGAACTTATTATGGTTAGTTTGGATGGCGATATTTTGGTCATATCTTAGTTATCTTATAGACTCCAAGGTTACTACGAGTATATTTGGAGTGGTGTGGTAACCAAGGAATTCATACACGATGTGTATTGAACAGTGGGAGGGTTACACTCCGGAACCGATATCGACTTCCGGTTCCAAAATTAAGAAGTAGCGATGGCGTAAGCCAAAGGAGATTTTTTGTGTTTGCTTTAATGAATAGGCATGTTATGCTATTTTCCATTGGACGTCCGGAAGCGTCCAGAATCGTCCGGAACGCTTCTGAAACCGTTTCATTGGCACAAAAAATACTCTTCTGACGATTCTGAGGAGAGGAAATTGATTCTTGATTTGAATTCAGAAGTCACTCAGAAGCACATACAGAAGCAATACATTCAAACTCAAACGTCAAAACAAACTGCAGTGCAACTTCATATTTTTGTTCATCCCATTCGAATTAATTGTGCACTCGAAAACACTGAATTTAATAAAATTTAATAAACAAATTAAGAAAAACAAAAAGAAAAATTATTATTTGTAAGTAAGGGGTGGATACACTATTGTTTTTAATTTCACTTTTCGTGTGCCAGCAAAAAGTTTCTATTTAATGATTCACTAATACAGAGACAAAACTTCAAGATTGATTAGAAGTAACAAGCACTGTTCCATTGGTTTCAGAATGAGTGTCTTCTTGAGTGAAACCAATGGAAAACGACATTAGAGTTGTACGGCAGTCCAGTGGCGTTTGCAACAACCCACCCCACCGACGAGTTAGCATTTTGGCAATTGCAAGCATGCCTACTAGCACTTTGCCGACTGGACAACCTTCTTCTCGGTCACTTGTCTTTTTGGGAATCCTGTGGATCAAAAGGATGAGTGACACGGCAGTACATCGCCAACTCGTGAAGAAGGAACAGCAAGTTCTGTTAAAAATTCTATCTTGGTTTTTTTTTCCAAGCAGTACGCAGATCTAGCACAAAATTTGACAGTTGTAACCACTGTACGTAAAAGGTAAAAGAAACTCTCCACTTTATTCTTTCCATTATTAAGACGTTGTGAGGACTCACGACTGAAATAAAATATTAAACGCTTAAGTAAATGATGACATAAGAATGAGAATAGAATAAATAGAAATGCTGTTTTAAATCAGTCAGTGGCGTTGCTTATGGGAAAAGGTACAAAAGGGCCATATGGGATGGGATTCATGGATTCAATGATTTGTTGTGGTATACTAAGAAAAAATAAATGTACAAAAATACGTCATTCTTGCCATGGTGAATGCTTGATTGTCGATCATATATTATAAATCCTTAAAAAGTTAGCACCAGAGCCGTATTTCATAATTAAGCATATAAAATGTAGCGCTTTTTAGGAAATTTAAAGAAGTACCAACTTTTGGTGCCAAATAACTTTTTTACTATGAGAGATGGAAATTTTGATTATATTCAATATTTTATAAAATTTTATAAGCTATCTTTCTTTCTCAGAAACTTTTTTGATAGGACAAATAATTTCTAAGACAAAAATGAAAAAAAAAAAATGTTGCCAGTTCCTGCCGCTTGATTCGTGGGGACTTTCTGGCACTTCATCACTAGACCATTTTGAATAAATGTGCCAAGTTTCAAAACTGTTGAATTTTGTTTAAGGTGAAAACCTTTATTGACTGGACTATATATAAAATTTACAATTTATTATCTTACATGAAAAAACTTTTTTTCTCGGCCATTCCCAAGTAACGGAGAAGACAATCGGACGCTTGTTGTGAGGTTTTCCTTGTTAAGGAATTAATTTTTTTGTATTAAACTCAGCAGTTTTAAAGAACTCATCACATAAAGTACACGACACATAAGCTTCACCAAAAAAGTATGAAATTCAGTGAGTTTATACAAAAAAATAGATGGTTACGGAGAAGACACGAACGATTTAGAGATTTCCGACCTTTGCCTTGAAGTTTAAAATTCTGCGCGGTTCATTAAGATATGAAGTTGATATTTTTTGCACACTTTCATAAAACCAATATTTATCAAAAATTATCCTTGGTTTTCATCCAAGTTTCATTTTACTATTTTACAACAACACGTAAAACTTTGTATCTACAGCTTTTTCGTTAACTCTGATATATACTCTAAATATTGGCATATTTAAATATATTTTTTCCTTAATTTGAAATTGAGTTGCTTGGTTTCGAATTTTTTGAAATGGCCGTTCTACATTTAATATTGGTAGTGAACAATTTTTGAATTTGAACTAATAATTTTATAAATTGTAACTTTTTAGGCTTTCGCGGTTGTTAATAGACATAATAGATAGTTATTTTTCGGATTAGCCGCGTAGTAAAAGTTTAAAGAGTGCACTATGGTACTCACCCCGAACGTTTCGGATCAAATTGCATTGAGCGTGGTCACCGGGAAACTGCTCTTGAAATGTTATAATGTATGAGATTGACTACGCAGGTTGTAGCTGTGCGTAGGTGGTTCTATCTCATGATGTTGTTGTTGTTGTTGAGGTGCAGCTTGTTGGGAGCAAACAATGCTCACTACATCGGAGGGTGTTTTAAGTTTGAACTGGGATGCCGGTAAGGTGTTAATGACGGGATCCCAAGAACGTGAAAGCTTAAAACTGTCATCTCGATTGAAATTTTGGTTGCATTTTATTTCAATCGCCTCCCGTACCAGCCGTGGGATGTAGTGGGTTTCTTGAGCTAAAACCTTGGCTTGGTCAAAATGGATCCAGTGGTGCTCATCTGGATTGTCCAAGATGTGCTCACAAATTGCCGACTTCTCCCGCTGGTTCTTACTAACAGCACTAATGTGCTCTTTTAAGCGAGTAGCAATGCTTCTTTGTGTTTGTCCAACATACAAAGACCCACAGCTACAGGGAACAGCATATACCCTCGGTGTTTGGAGAGGAAAATGGTCCTTTGGTAACTGAAGGTGGTTTTTTACCTTTTTTGGTGGTATAAATATGGATTTTACCCCATATCTCTTCAACACTCTGCCAACTCTATCCGTTACACCCTTGTGGTAAGGTAAGAAAGCTTTTTTGTCCAGATTGCTTTCGTCCCTTTCATGTGACACCACTGGCTTCCACGTTCTTTGCCTTTTGGAGTAGCCATTTGCTCTTAGCACATTGTCGACTAGGTTCAGCTCAGTCATTAGATGTTCACTGTCACAAATTCTGTGGGCGCACTGAAACAATGTCGAAACAACAGATCTTAAATTTGCTGGGTGGTGGTGGAAGTAGCATGTAGGTATCTGTTAGGGTGTGTTTCCTTCCGATAGACTGTGTGACCTAATGTACCATCCATTTTCCGTGTTACCTTCACATCCAAAAATGCAATGGAACTGTCTTTTTCTTTTTCCATCGTGAAACTGATTTTTGGATGTTGAGAGTTCAGATGTTCAAAGAAACTCTCAATAATGGAGCGTCTTAGGATGCAAAATGTGTCAACCACATAACTTAACCAGATTCTGGGTTTTTCCGTAGAATTGCTGAGGGCTTTTGTCCCAAAATGTTCCATCCACATATCTGCAATAAGGGGAGCTAAAGGTAAGCCCATAGCAACGCCATCCACTTGTAAATAGAAATTTTTGTTGAAACAAAAGTACCCCGAAGAAAGACAGAACTCCAAAAGCGGCATATAGTTTTCGTTAATGCCGGAAGTTGAGATACACTCACGGATAACACTCAGAACCTCCTGTACAGGTACATTTGTAAATAGTGACTCAACATCAAAGCTGCACCTCAACAACAACAACAACATCATGAGATAGAACCACCTACGCACAGCTACAACCCGCGTAGTCAATCCAATACATTATAACATTTCAAGAGCAGTTTCCCGGTGACCACGCTCAATGCAATTTGATGCGAAACGTTCGGGGTGAGTACCAAAGTGCACTCTTTAAACTTTTACTACGCGGCTAATCCGAAAAATAACTATCTATTATGCTTATAAATTGAATTAAATTAATAATTAATAATGAAAATATTTTAAGAATTTTAAAATCAATCTCTCGCAACAAGCACTTTCGAAAACTTAAATAAAATAAAATAACTTTAATCACAAATATCACAGTGTAGGTTAGGTACTATTTATTTTTTTTATTCTCTATCCTCTTACTCCTGTCCCTGTAGTGAAGTCCCGTAAAAATTTCCGTACTGATTTATCTAACCGCCAGAATCGATTAAAGTACATATAGGAGAAACAGAAAAACTTGGGTAGACATCACCGTTTTCTGGACGGGGTTTTTTAGACGCCATTTTCCAAAATGGCCGACAAATAGTAGTATAATTTGTATGGGAGAACGGAAAAATCTCCATAAAAACTAAACCACTGAACCGATTTTGATAAAAAGATCAGACGTGATAAAAAACAAGATTAGAAGCCAACATAATTAATACCCACGGGGTCAAAACTAATTTTCGCCCCTTTGAGCTTGGGCCGTCTGGCTTGATGTGGCGACACTTTAAACGTCTGGCATGTATATTTTTGTGATGAGGAGATTGTTTATGATTTTTTGGCATATCACATTTTTGGTTATACCCACGGGGTCAAAAAAAATTTACAGATTTCACTCCTTGAGTAACGATGGGGACATTGAAAATGACTTGCTAATGCTAGATAAATTTTTAATCTTTATAATTTATACAATCTTTTTTCTCTTTTAAATTTTATCTTTACCAATTTATACATACATATCAATTTAGTTCATCTTTTTTATGAAGACCAATCCAAACATTATATTGAACTAAGAAAACTAAAAATTTGTTAAACAAACTTTATTCGCACTTCCATCTTTACTTGCGCTTAGTTACACCAAATTGTTTTTTTTTTTCTTCAGCTTTAAAAATAATTAAGGAAGGATAATTTTTAAGCCGTTAATCCAACAAAAATCGGAGCTCTTAATTGCTTAATACATACATTTAATTTTCCCTCCGTTTTATCTTCAACCAAATTTTGATTCTTCCCTAAGCGCAAAATGATGTTAGCATATGTATAACTACTTTTTTTTCCTATTTCGTCCTGTATTCGTTTTTCGTTTTCCAAAATCACGTTTTTTGTAACACTAAATAAAATTATATTTTCCAAAAAACAAATATTTAATGTTGGTAGTTGTTACCTCTCCCCAAAATTTGTCTTCTCTTATTCCCACTGTAGTTTTTTGTATTTTGTTTCATTTTCAAATATACAAAAGAGGTGTTTTCTTTTTGTTATTTTATTGACCCACATAAATTATTTTCCCGCTTGTCTTCTAATCTTATATTTTTCATTTACTTCGTGCGGTACCTTACTTTTTTCTTTCTACATCTATTGCTTGTTTATTTCGGTCTGTATTTGAATAGATTTTTCCTAACTCGTGTAACTGTTTAATTGTGGTAGGCAACGCTAACTTATATTTGATTTTCCCTCAAATATATGCCTACAAACGAATTTTAAAAGCTGCTGTTTGGTACGTGTCAGAAAAATTCTATTTTTCTTATGCCCTTTGTAGTTTTTTTTTTAAATTTTGGGGTTTATTACGAGTCTTTTCGAAAAAATTCGGCAAGACAAAAGTCAACCAAAAATTCTTGATGGACTTAAAATTTTTATCAAATAGGAAAATATTTACTATAGTTTATCCAACAAAAATGTGCAGTACACGTCTTATGGGAAAGCTTTTTCAAAATCAGTAACGTGCATATTTTTGCACCATACCAAATTGAAAGAACTCCTCCATAAAAAAGTGTTTGCCCGCCCGTAAGTTTTTGATTGCAGCTGACGCAGACCCAACGTCCTATTGAGCGCACATCTGAGAGTGCACTGAATTGCTGTGGCCTATGGCTGCTGCTATTCAACCCCCATCAAAGTATTGATGTGTATTCAGAGTTACCCGTGTCTATTTAGTAACTCCTTCAGCTTTTTTTCCTTGAGTTTCTGTCGAGGTGCTTTTGATTTTAGAGCTTTAAAAAAAGTTTTTAATGGTGAGTGTTATCGTGGAGTGTTTTTCATCGTTTGCATTTATTTTAATGTGTGAAAAATACGTTAAAATGCAGTTACAAAATTTTAAGCTCTTTTCTTTGAAGGAGATTATTATTTGTATAGATTTTCGTAACACGAGGTAAAGTAAAATTTGTATGTAAATTGTATTTTTAAAAGGTGTAGTTTTTAAGTTTTGTGCAATTTGTATTAATAACTCGTGTATTTGTGAAAAGGTGTGTTTTTTAGAGTTTTGTGCAATTTGTATTTTTAAGTCGTGTATTTGGTGCTTTATGTAAGTTGTTCGAAATGGCTTCGAAGACTTCAAAAGACTTAAGCTCCGAAAAGAAAAAAGAAATTGTTGACGTGACAAACCAAATCCATACAAATTTGCAAAATAAAACAGAAAACTGGGGATACCCTTCAAAAACGCACCTTTTATCTTACCTCATGGTGGTGTGGAAAAAGATAATTGTGTTTTAATTTTTATAAAAAAAACATTAAATGAAAATATAATGAATTCCTATGTGAGCTGGAGGTCCGTTTTTGTTTTTATTTTTATAAAATTGTGACGTTTCGGGCGTGGTTACACTTACACCCTTCTTCAGACCTATATATTCAAAAAAATTTTATTAAAAATCTAGCCTATTGGATATCTAAAAATAAAAACAAAAACTGACCTCCAGCTCACATAGGAATTCATTATATTACTAAAAAGGTCACGAATAAGGATATAATTCATTAAATGAAAATTTCTATATAAAAAATGTGCGGTAACCCTACATACTATTCTTTTATATTTGGGTTCATGTAAAAAAAACGCTACGACAACCCTGAGAGAGCTTTAATGAAGGACAGATTTATGCAATCTACCATAGGCAGAATGCGAGGCAAACGCCCTATCTTGCCTGTACTGCACATTTTTGTTGGATAAACTATAATCACAAATAATTATATACAGATGTCTCACCTCCATAGAAAATTCTGTCTTCAAAAATTTTATCAGCCGACAAATCATCAGCCGACAAAATGCTTTTTAAGTGAATTTCATGAGAAGAAGAGAATTTTAAGCCGACAAATATCCAAAAGAAAAGCTTTTTCTAATAAGAAAAGAGATCAACATGGAAAACTCTTTGAATACTTTTCTCATTAACACGAAAACAAATGACAGAAGAATTTCTCTCACACAAAAAAAAAAAATGAAAGATACAGGAGAAATTTAGCTTTGTGGGTAGCTATGTATGTAGATTTTCAGATGTTTTTTCTTCTGCGGAGTTGGTTTTAATTACTTTGCTATTCAGATGCAGATCGTGGACACTGGCATTGTGATTTTGAAAAGAGAAACAGCAAAATTATTTTTGGTGCGACCTTAGCATATGACACATGTTTTTAAGGTTGTTTTTAATGTTGCATCAAATGACATCAAAACCAAGTCGGCCTCCCTGAAAGAAGTTATTGTCATTTTTTTGTATGGATAAATATCTGTGGTGTTTGGTAGAAACATGATAACTCCATTTTAAAATGTGCGTCTTTACGCCTACTTTACATTGAGCTAGATCCGAAACCAGTTCACCGATTTTCTTCAAATTTGGAATAGTTATGGACATAACTTTTGAAAAATTATGTTTCAAATTTGAAGAAAATCGGTTCACCCGTTTAGGCTGTAGCTCAAGGTAAAGTGGCCGTAAGGACGCAAATTTTAAAATGGAGTTATCATGTTTCTACCAAACACCACAGATATATTTTCTTACTGTTTATTTTTTCATTTTTGTAAATGGGTACCTACTTCTTTAGTAGTTCAAGTAATATGGAAACAGTTTTGTAATTGATAGAAAAATTAAATAGAAATACATTGATAGTAGGTAGCACATTTTAAACACTTTTTATTTCAATTATATCAAAAAATATTGGTATGCATTCATATTAGTTCTTTAAAAACCTTTCGCTATCGGCGATACGTAAGTTTTAGTTTTTAGTTTTTTTGTTCAATAAAACTGTGACATTGAAGGATTGGTTACTTCATCAGCCAATTTGTATAAAGTTTAATCATAAATCACCGGTATATTTGGCTTTTTTTCTACTATTTTATAATTTTTTTGAAAATATTTGAAAAGACAATTCAAAAAATATTTAATCAATTGGAATGTGTATTCAAATTCAGAATTATTACAAATATTAACAAAAACTGATCTAAGGGCGGCGATTAAAACTAAAAAGGTCACGGAAAAGGGAATAACTTTTTTGATATGTAGGTATGTATGCAGTAATGTACTAGCAAAATTTAAATAAAATTGGTCAAACTGTTTTTGAAAAAGAAAATGGAAAAAACGACCTGAAAAAAAAAATATTTACTTAAGCTCATTAGAAGCGCTTTAGCGTCGATAACTGATATTTTCTTAAACAAATTACACTGGTCTGCAACGAAAATCGCCTTTGAACCAAAATATACTTTTCCAAAGGATTTTGGCATGCTAAATCCGAATCTGAAGTCAAAATTACTCTAGCACATCACGTTTTTGAAATATTACAATTCAAAAATGTCAAAAACCCGTTTTTTGGGTACTTTTGACGTTGAATTTCTTCACTGAGAGAAACTTTTTTTAAAACTAATAACAGGACCTGAAAGAACTATATTTCATCTTTCTAAATCATTTTAAATCTTTTTAAAACTCGTTTTCCTTCCAAAGATATTGTAAATTCAAGGACATCATCCAAGAACTACTTAGCTCTTATACAGCTCTTAGTTGCAACATGTCGCTGAAAATTCATTTTTTGGACTCCCACTTAAATTTTTTCCCAGTTTACCTTGGTGCAGTTTCAGATGAACATGGTGAATGGTTTCATCAAGACATGATGCACATAGAACGAAGATATAACGGGAATGGTCAGAAGCAGCGCTGGCAGATTTTTGCTGGTCAATTTTTCGTCAGACAATGGAAAATATGAAAAGAAAAAAAGCTACAAAATAATGTGTTTGAGGAAAAAAAAGTTATAGTAAATTGTTTATTGGATTTTTGAATTTATTTTATTTTTAAAACTACTTTTTTAAGGTGTCGTTCGGTAGAATCGGTGTGTTTTTTTATATTGTAAAATATTTTACCAGAATATTTTATACAGAAGACTCAGTGAAAAATATACTAATGGGAAAAAAGTATTTGGGATTTTAAAACGCTTAGTGGTTTCTTTTTTTAAAGTCTTTGATTAAAATTTATTTAATATACTTGAGTTTATGAATATCAAATATAGGGAAATTCTATTATTTCCCAAAAAAATATGTTTTTTACAGCGTAAATCATAAAAACTACGGAATTTCGAAATTTCTGTTGTTTTTTTTAAAATAACGGTTAAAAATATAGGTGAACATTGATGGATGATGACAAATCTGGTTTCATGTGAAAGCTTATATTTATTTATTTATTTATTTATTTAAGTGGGCTCTTTTTTACAAATCAATCATATTTTTCAAAAATCAATTTAAAAAAAAACTGAAACCAGATTTAGATTTTTTTTTTATAAAAAGAAACATTTAAAACCTTTTTTAAATATTTATTTGTAAGGTAGTTAGCATTTTAAAAATAATTATTTTTCTGTGTTTAATCGGACTCGCCTTCCCATTTGAGAAAAACTTATTTTACAAAATCTCAAAGAGTTTGTTAGAATTTTGGAAACTTAACATTTAATTTTCCCTTGAACCGGTTTTTATTCTAAATCAATTTTTGTTTTATATCCTAATCTTAGAGCTTTTAGGTTAAAACAAGTGGAAATAAATACCTAACTATTTTTATGAACAAGAATTTGTTTTCTGTCAACTTTATTTTGTGTAACCCCAAATAAAAATTTATTAAATATAAAAACATATTTTTTCCATTTCGTTCGTTAGTCTTATAGAAGGGGGTTAAGGAAGGTTGAGCCCTTCTTTAATTAACTTTGAAGAAAAAATTTACTTTTTTTTTTCAAAAAGAGGAAGGTAAATTTTAATTTATTTTAATTTTTGCCGGAGAATTTGATTGCTTGTACTCGCCCAGCAGGGAATTTGGCAGAAACTATTGGAATTCAAGTTTTTTTTTTGTATGCGTACCTCTGTTTTGTGTAAAGGATGTCATTAAAAAAAGTAGTAAATCACTAAGTTGCTTTGTGCTACAAGACAAAAGCGAAAAATTGGTCTTTTAAGGGCTAAGATTTTAAGGCCAAAAATAACGGCTCTTAAACTATATTTGCAATAAGAATAAATTAATTTTTAGTACAATACCGTGAGTTTTAAAGAACGTGTACCCTCCCCTCCCCCTAGCCAAAAGTCTGGGCAGCCCTTGCTGTGAGGCATCACGCACTATTAAAATGTTCTTCTCGATGCTTGATGCAAAATTGACAGTTCTCTTTTATTGTGAAATTCGGTGCTACTTTTAAAGCGGTTTGTACAGTGTCTGTATAGGAAAAATACGGCAAATGCTAAAAAGAAAAAGGTATCAAGAAGAGACTCGGAAGCCTTGACCCACGACTCACAGGCAACTGTTTTTCCGTCTCATCTTTTATCTCTTCCGCACTCATTTATGTTCGAAAAGAGTCAGACGCAAGGAATCGTCGTGTAATGGGGGACATAGATATTTTTTTCTGTTTCAATGTGAAAAGTGATTTTTATGCTTTAATTTTAGTTTGTTCCTGTAACAAAAACAAAATTTATTTTATTCAAAAGTATTTAATGTCCTGAATTCGAATTTTTGGTAATAATGGCTCAAGAACGTCAGGTTTTTAAGATATTTCTATTTATATCTTAGAAATCCTCTTTTCTAATTTATGAAATTAGCATGTTTTTATATAACATATGTAGGTAATTTAAGATGAAAGCTAACAACTAATTAGCAATTTCTCGAAGCGGAATGCAAGTACCTACCTATTTAAAAGATCAAATAAGAATTTGAAGGAAATGTTTATGCCTCAAAATAACAAAATTATTAAAAAAAACACTTAGGAAATATTTAATAAAACCCGAAATTTACCGAAAAATCGAGCTTTTTTTCAAATTTTATACTGAAATACCTACTTCAAAAACGTAACATACTAGAGCAGTTCTGAAACCAGATTCGGATTAAGCTCAGCAAAAACCACCAGAAAAGTATAGACATATCTGTAGTGTTTTGTAGAACCATGACACCTAGGTAACTCCATTTTAAAACTTGCGTCTTTAAGTCCACTTAACATTAAGCTAGATGCTAGAGCACAATCTTTGACAAATTATATTTCAAATTTGAAGGAAATCAGTTCATCCGTTTAAGCTCTAGGTCGATGTAAAGTAGACGTAAAGACGCAAATTTTTAAAAGCAGTTAGGTATAATATTTCTACCAAACTACGGATTCTAGGTAGGTATGTTACTGGTTTCAAAGTCAAATTTTGTTACACAGTGTTATTATAGCAGTTTTTTCCTACAACATTATTTTTCTACAGTAGATAATCCTACCTGCCTAGATATTTGATACCATTTTTTATAATCTATAAGTACAACAAAAAATTATATACAAATCCATCTGTAAACCCATCTTTGGAATTTAATAAAGTTTATTTATATAAAAAGAATACGTTACCTTTAAAAAAATTCCCATACCTAGGTAGGTAGGTACATTGCCTTTCTTTCATTTTTTAGCAGACACACAAATCTTATCAAATCAAATCACACAAAAATTCATCATAATCCGAATCACTCACAAATATTATTTTTCCTAACTTAATCAAGAAAATCTTTAAAAAGGCAAATAAATTCAAATACCTACATACAAACATATGTATCTACATCTATGTAACTAATACCAAAAATTCTGTTTTGGTTTCCTTTAATGAATACACAAGAAGTTATACTTACCTACAATCGGAATACACAACGCACCTGCACTTGCACTTTTTTCTCGTCTCACTTTTTTCTCATTAAGATCCCGCTATGAGAAATTTAGGTACATAACCATAGGTATACCTATTCCTTACGAGAATACTTGAAAAAATACTGTGGCGAGATGTTAGATTGAAAAAAGAGTAACGAGAAACAGAAATAAAAGTTAGAGAGCATCGCAGAAAATATATTTTTGTTGTGATTTTAGAAGGTACAAATTTGAAAGAGAAAAAGCACTTTGACCAGATCTTAAAATAATTCCATGAAAAGAGCTTTCTTAAAAGCTCATTGAATTGTAGATTTTCAGTTTCATATCCCAGATTTTTCTATGAGCGTGAGACATCTGTATATAATTATTTGTGCTATAATACAAATTAGCAATAACGATAAATCGACTTTTAGTCTAATCAACCAGTCTGTTTTGAAGAGACTCTTGCAATACGGTCCTTTATTGCATTTTCAAAAAGAGGCTGGTTGTGACCCACACTAGTAACTTCCAATTTGTGGTGCCCCGGAAGCTAGAGGTCCAATGTTATTTTTTTGTATTCAACAATTTTTGGTATAGTTTTTGTATTTTTTTTTTGCATTAAAAAAAAACGGTTTGTTGAATTATTATACAAAACCTACCGATTGTCAATTATAATCTAGTACATACATACATAGAAGCCCGAAACCAATATGATTATTTGTTCCTAACATATTCGAGACTAAAAACAATTCAACATTTTTTGGTAAGGTTTTTTGTAGTTTTTTTGCTTAAAAAACTGGTTATGGGATATTTTTACAAATCCTTATTTATAGAAAAAAAAAAAATACCCAAAAGCTAATATCATTGTTTGTTCTCAAGATATTTGGGACGAACAAAAATTTTCTACAATTTTGTTAAGTTTCTTGTAGTTTTTTCGATAAAAATAATTATTTGTTGAATATTTTTACAAATTTTATCAATCATTTATTATAAACTCATTTAAAGAATAAAATTAGCCTGAAGTCAATATCATTGTTTGTTCTCAAAATATTTGAGATGAAAAAATATTTTCCACAATTTTTGGTGAAGTACCTATCTTGTAGTTCTTTTTCACTTAAAAAAAAAACTTTTTGTTGAATTTTTTTATAAATCCTATCAATTATCAATTCTAAGCTAGTGTGTGGACTTAAATTAACCCGATGTCATGTCATTATCTGTTCTCAAGATTTTTGAGGCAAAAACCAATTTTTTAATAATTAGTGTGTAGAATTGCTTGCAGTTTTTCGCTTAAAAAAAAACTATTAATTCAATATTTTTTTAAATTTTATCAATTTGTATCTATAAACTAGCGTATAAAATAAAATAACCTCGAAGCCAATATCATTGTTTGTTGTCAAGATATTCGAGCCAAACAACTTTTTTCAACAATTTTCATCTACACTTTTTTATTAAAAAATTTACCCGATTTGCCATTCTAGCATAGTTGAGGTACATTAGAAATAAAGAAAGCATTTATGTATTTTAAAACTTTGACTGAAGCCAATTTTATTGTTTTGGTAGGTATGCATAGTAAATATAAATATTACCAATCGGTATCAATTTGTTTTTTATCTTTTTGCTTTAGGTACCTACATCTTCATCTTCTCTAAAATTTTGAACCTAAGGTTTTTTGTTTATTCAATAGAGACGAAATTAATATTTGTAGCTCCAAAATAAAACGGCACCTGGCATTTCCATTTCGAAAAAGGCTATTTTTCCCTAAATATTAGTAAGTAGATATACAAATATTTGTGTGTATACCTAGTCTGCATTTCGATTTAAAAAAAATTAATAAAACTACAATTAACTGTACTTAATTATTTTCGACTTACTCATTAAGAACATTTTGATGAAATTCGGTAAAGCTTTTAACAAGTAAGTGGAAATTATCATTTTATCTAGCTTATTATTACTCATCCTTCATAAGCACAACAGCAAGTTTGAGCGATTTAATCGTCCCTTTCCTTTCTTGTAACATTTATTATTTTTAAAAAGCTATTTATTCACTATGGGGGCTCACATGAACCAACATGTTGTCCAACATTGCTTGACAACCATCGATGTTTGATCATTTAAACGCATAACCAACCATGTTGTCCAACTTTGTTTACTTTGTATGACTTTGAAAATATTTTGAAAACTGTTCCGATTCCATCAAGCAATGTTGTCCAACATTGTTGTTCCATGTGAACCCCCCTATTCAACACATTCAACAAACAATGCGCCAACAGACTTAAGGCAGACAGTAATAAATAACCACAAAAGCAAATTTGAAATCAAACCCAATATTATCTATTCCCTCACTTTTCCCTGTGTGGTACTTTTTGCGTTTTTTTCCTAAATCGTTATGCCTATATTCCATATTCGGTATTCATTTTTATATTTTCTTTTCTCCACATGCAAATCTGGGTAGTCTACGAACACTTCTCCTTTTTTTGGTGTCTGTTTTATCATCTTCTTCGTATTTTGTTTCGGCAGAGCAGCATGAACAAAGTGAAGCTTGAACACAATAATTTTGTCTATACCCCTGACGTTTCGTCCTCTTTGTCTACTCGGGGTTTCACATTTTTGGAATTCTGTTGATTTTTTCACATTGTTAATAGGTATGCCTCCGTTTAAACATTTCTAATGTTAAAAAAAACTATAAGTTGATATACTTCTATATTTTAATCAATTCCTTATTACGTCAATTTGCGTAGAATAAAATTAACCTGAAGTCGATTTGTTCTCGAGATATCTGAGACTAAGGAAATTTGAACTGCTTCTTGAATTTATTGAAAGGTCCTTTCTGCTTGTAATGAAACTACTGTGTATACAATAAAATCCATCCGAAGTCGATATCTTAATTCGTCCTTGAGATACGGTGAACAAAAAAAGCGAAGGAACGTACGAACACACACAGACATCTCTCTACAAAAATGGAATCCGATTCTAGGGAGCGAAACGTGAAGATATGTTAAAATTTTTATTTTGACAAATCGGACCATTTACAATAACTTCCAATGGGAAGTTAAAAAATTATAACTTTTTTATGTTTTAGTTTTGTGATTTTATTGACCTATATTTGTATTCCCACTTGTAGGTATTCTTATTTCATATTTTTCATTTTCTTCGTTAATCCATCTAATCATAGCTAAACAAAACACAACAGTAAAATAATAAACAAACAAAAAACCCCCAACAAATATCCTAACGAACCTACCTCAAAACTAAACATCCCACATGCATTCTATCCTACTTACCTTTCACGCACATCGCATTCTATACTATTAATAAAAAAAATATTTACCGGCAAGCAGCGCAAACAAACCTCCCAACTCCAAGGCATCTTTGCAACTGAAGACAGACTGAACACTGAACACTGAAATGAACAGTCTCTTATAATAAACTACCAGAAAGATATCAGGGATGAAATCGTGTTTCAGCAATGTATCAAAATATAAAAGGAAAGTGTATTTTTGTACTTTTTGATTTGATTTGATAATATTTTGTCCACATTTGCTGTTGTATGAACGTATGTAATATTTCTATATCCAATTAATTAAAAAACAACTTAGCTGTTTATGTTAATTAACATATAAGGTACATACATACTTACATATGCGAAACTTTTATAACAAAACTGTAGGAATTTGTTGCAATACCCTTCGATTTTGCGAGATTTAAATTTTATAAATTTAATGTTTTCGATTTTTAATTGCGAGATTGTTGAAACCGGTATTTTGTAGATGCCATTTTCTCGAACAAACTGTATTAATCATTTTTATTTCTTCTGTTATATCGATGTCAGCCTCGGTTCACAGTATACATTTTGTGAGGCAGATGATTTTCTTTTTAATTTACTTTATCTTTTTCGTTGAATGCAAAAGTGTATCGAATTTCTTAGAAGTGTATTTGTGTACTTTAGCAAAGTGGAGTGTATCGAAAAAAGTACAATCTTATCGACTTTTGCAACCCTGGCAGAGATAGAAAGAAATCTTCAATGAACTATGGGACTATATTTTTGTGCTCTGTTTATTTGGGCTGTTTGTCCGCACAAAAACTTGCAAATCGACGACGATGAATTTTAGGAATATTGATTAAAGATTTAGTACCACTTTTTAATTAATTGTATTTTCGATTTGTGAAGCTTATATAGAACGTACAGCAACGTATGATATATCAAAATAATTGTCAATTATTCAAGCTGCTAATAAAACAAAAACTAATTGTCTAGGTCAGTGTTTTTCAAACTGTGGGTCGCGACCCCCTAGGGGGTCGCGGTCGCAAGCCATTAGATACAAGGTACTAAAAAAGATAAAGATTTTCTTTTATTAAATGTTCAAAACTTGCTGGTTGTATCTTTGAGGTGTTAACAATTAAAGCATTTTCCTATTGAAGGAAGATAATATGAGTTCACATATAGGTATGAAGTGGTGAATGGCACTAACAATGTTCAAGCCCCTCTAGATATTTTCCTCTTCTCTTCTCTTTATCCAGAAATTACCAATGGTCTTTACATGGAATTCAGAGCATACCATCTGCAGCTAAAGAAATAAGATTTTCTATCTTCTTTACAGATTGAAAACCGGCCAGATGAAATGATATATTCAAAAAACGGTTGAGTATCTATCTCTGTCCATTTCCACCTTCAGAAAAGAGTTCTGGAAAGTCACTAACTTCATAGTTTTTTCTTCTAATTATGCAAACTCTCATGGCTGTGAGAACTGTGAGCGCTTAATGTCATGGCATGGATTCATCTGATGAAATTTCGTCGAGAATTTTCTGAACCCAGGGAAAAAAATCATAATTTTTTTTTGCAAACGAAGTTTTCGATTCTCTGATTTTGTGTTTTGCAGTCAAAATGTTTTCTTGTCTCCTTGCAAAAAGGTCAGCGAGAAATGATAACTTTAAAAGCTGAGTGGGGACAGAAAAATGATTTGATTATCCCGATTTTGAATCTTGTACAAACATCAATAAGTCAGCTTTTAATTTCAGAACTCATGTCAACTAAAATTTAAAATTCTAAGTGAAAAACGTTTTTTTTTTTACAGTCTGGCAGGTTGAACCATATACTGAAATGATCTCAGATTCCATGATATGGGATCCGCGGAGCTTAAGGAGGGATGAAATTCAATTTCGGCTTACACGATTACCCTCGAGGTTGCATTCATACTTTTTTTTCGATTCACAAGACTTCGATTTTTTGAACAGCCTTTAATGAAGCTTTCGATGCCTTTTTTTTGTTATCAATAACACCCAAAATCTGCTGTGGGCTATAAATCTAAAAATACCTTACCTTTTGACAACCATCTGAGCTCTGTTTGACAAAGATTTTGATGGGCTCGATTCATGTCGCTTTTCAAATAACTGACAAAGTATTATTATGAATGTGGGGGTCGCCAGAATGATTTTACTAACAAAGGGGTCGCGTACTGAAAAGGTTTGAAAAACACTGGTCTAGGTGCACAGATTAAAGAGTTAGTAGGTGATATGTAAATGAACAGAAATATGTTATTATCTCGGCTTAGGTACGATTAAAAAAAACAAATTTTACATGTTATATGTGAATCTATATAATCTATCTCCGGTATGAATTTGAGATTTTTAAATGCAACTATTTAAAAGATAAAAAATAATAACTGCGAAAAATCGATCAACAAAAATTATATAAAATATAAAAAAATACTAGGTATCAAAATTTCCTGAAACGAAACAATTTGTTATTTATTATCTTTCTTAAACTATACAATTTAGTACAATCAGCCTTAACTCTGATGTGTAGCATTTGTGAGCCATCTTTTTTAGAACTTTGAACTTACAACCAGTAATATCTCACTTTGTAGATTTTTTGGAATTGCAAAATATATGTACAAAATTGTTATATTAAACTTAACCATCGATAAACAAAAAAAAATATTACTCTGGCACTTCTCATTTGTTTTCTTTTTTTGTTCGACCATTTCACATAAAACCATATTTTAAAAAACGTCATATTGCACCTCTACATTATTTTCCTATCATAAACATTTTCAAAAAATTTCCAACGCTTAGATTTAGTTTTAGAAGCACAATGCACTGCTGAGTGCTGACTGCACTAGCTCTTGCATTTTATAATTATAGTAATATGTATAGTTAAAACTTATATTGTTCACTTTAGAAACACCAACCAAAAATTCAACCGTACCCTCCCTATCCGCCTGCAATCATCTTCTATACATATTTGTTCATTCCAAAATGAATGGTAACACCACCAAAAATTCGATCTTATCCCCCATATACGCCAGCGTTCATCTCATATTACCATTGTTTATTTTAATTTATTCATTTTAGTAACACCACCAAAAATTCGATCTTATCCCCCTTATACGCCAGCGTTCATCTCATATACACACTTGTTCACTTTATTCATTTTAGTAACACCATAATTTACTCAAAACGACCCTATAAACATTTTCAATGTTAATAATTTTCGCCCCTTTTGAGCTTGGGCCGTCTGGCTTGATGTGGCAACACTTTAAACGTGTGGCATGTATATTTTTGTGATGAGGAGATTTTTTATGATTTTTTGGCATATCACATTTTTGGTTATACCCACGGGGTCAAAACTAATTTTCGCCCCTTTGAGCTTGGGCCGTCTGGCTTGATGTGGCGACACTTTAAACGTCTGGCATGTATATTTTTGTGATGAGGAGATTTTTCATGATTTTTTGGCATTTCACATTTTTGGTTATACCCACGGGGTCCAAAACTAATTTTCGCCCTGGGCCGTCTGGCTTGTTGTGGCGACACTTAAAACGTCAGGCATGCATATTTTTATGACGAAACGATTTTGCATGATTTTTTGACATACCAAATTTTTAGTTATACCCATGACATAAAAAATAAATTTTCGCCCTCTTTTGAGCTGTTGGGCCGTCTGGCTGGTTGTGGCGACACTTAAAACGTCTGGCATGTATATTTCTGTGATGAAGAGATTTTTCATGATTTTTGGCATATCACATTTTTGGTTATACCCACGGGGTCAAAAACTAATTTTCGCCCCTTTTTGAGCTAGGGCCGTCTGGCTAGTTGTGGCGACACTTAAAACGTCTGGCATGCATATTTTTGTGATGAGGAGATTTTTCATGATTTTTTGACATATCAATTTTTTGGTTATACCCCTGACCACAAAAAATGATTTTTTGACACTTTTTGTGGGCGTCTGGCTGGGTGTGGCGACACTTAAAACGTCTGGGACCCCAAAATTTATAACCAAAGCGTTGTTCTCTATAGTTTAAGCTTATCTAAAAGTGGTTATACCTCCTACCCAAAAATCCGTAAAATCACCGTTTTCAACCCCCCATCTCCAGCCCTGGCGACAAAAGAACCCTGCCAGACGACTGGATTTGAAATCAAGGCTCAATAACCTCAACATAAACGTTCGTGAATTTTGGTTATACCTTCACCCATAAAATTTGCTCTCAGCTCTTAGACTATATGGGAGAACGGAAAAATCTCCATAAAAACTAAACCACTGAACCGATTTTGATGAAATGATCAGACATGATTAAAAACAAGATAAGAAGCCAACATAATTAATTTCCATCCACTTCCACGCCTCCTTTTATGAAAAAAGTGATATTTTCTTCAAAATTAATACAAATTCGGATGTTAGTTTAGTTAACCTTATTAAAATATTTTTGTATGGAATATAAGCTATAGAAAGTTCCTACCACGCCTATTTTGTGGGCGTTTATTATTTTTTTGACTTATATGGAGTTAGTTTTAGTAAGATAAAATCTTAACCACTTCTTCCGGTGAATTGAAATTTTCACACATGATAGCGAACAGTATAGGGAATGATTGCATAAAATTTCCGCCTATTGACACGCCAACAAAAACCCATCTTATCACCCTTCCTCATAAGCTGCTAAAAACCGAAGGATACGATATCAATTAAGATGCTTTATGAAGTTTCCTGGATTGTTATTTACTTAAGAAAATTTGTTATTTTTTAATTTTTAGTAAAAATCAATTAAAAAATTATAAAAAATACAATTACATATATTTGCACATCATTTGTATACACATTTATCTCATACATTGCTCACCACATTTGCAATACTCTGTACATGTCAAATACTTTAATTTACATTTACACCTTTAAGTAGAACATGTTGTACAATTGCACTGAATTAATAGTTCAGAAGGCATTATATTAAGGCACTGATCGGGCCTAAGCACACCATTTGCATCTTTGGAGAATCCAGAATCTATCAACTGCAGGCTTGAATCTGGAAAATAGCTCTGTGATAGGCTTAAGCATACCCTTCAAACAAAAAAGCATTAAAACTAGAAAATTAAGCGAGTTGACTTTGACATTGACCAGTCACTTAACGAGTATGAAAGAGAAAGACGAAAAATTTTAGATCCAATCAAACAGATAAATATCAAACAGGAGACGCCTATTCCTTGACAGATGGATAGATTCAGGACTTCAGGTAAAAGCAAAGAGATGCTCCAACTAGCTGCTGCTACTAGCTTCATTGAGAAGGCAAAAGTGACTGACTTCACTACAGTTCTAAGTGGAACCCTCACAGGTGACAATGATAGCATCAGGGATGCATTAATAATAAATAACAATAACAAAGAAAGATAAAACGCCAATTTATAGGACTAAAGGCCATAAAAAGCTATTTTTAATCAATAATTCAACAAGTCCAATCCTTAATGCTAAGTCTTCTACTTGGCTGATTTATTTCAGTAGTATATAGAATTTGTATTATAAAACCTTCTTATATAGAAACTATGCCTGGCCCAGGGCAAAAAAACTTCCAGCTTAATGATTAGGAATTCTAATCTTGTTGGATATAGTTTACAGTGAATTTTCGTTGAAAAATTCATGTAAGTTGAACTGAACTTAATATAAATTGCGTATGACAAAGCCCTCACTATGTCACTGATGAGTTCAAGTGAGTAAGCCGAACGAAACGCCAATTTATAGGACTAAAGGCCATAAAAAGCTATTTTGGAACAAAGAACTTCAAACGTGCTCGGACCTTCAAACCTTTGTTGAGGAAGCAGATAGCAGAATTATGATCCAACTGTTCAATGCCGTCAAGTCATGAAAAAAATGCCTTATAGTGTTATCAAATGACTTACTTACTTAAGGTGGCACTACAGTCCGGGGTAGACCAGGACCTCAACCAACAAGCTGCTTCCAGCCGGCTCGGTTTCTAGTTAGCTGTCTCCAGTTTTGCACGCCAAGTTGGTTGAGGTCCTCTTCCACTTGCGTGCGCCACCTTTTACGCTGTCCACCTCTACTGCGCTGTCCCACGGGGTTGGATTCAAATGACACTGATGTCGTTGTTCTCATCTTTCGATATATATTTGAACTATTCCGTGAGGGATTGCAAGAATTGTGGACCAAAGTGGGAGTGGGTGATAAAATGCGCTCTGTGCCTCTACACACACTGGGAGCAACTGGGAGCTGCACTTTACAACAATTTAATTAAGGCCCACATACTTACAGGGGGTCAATCCTCGATCCGTGAAACTGTGAAGTGTTAAATATTATAACCCCTTCATGCCAAATGCGAAATCGAATCGAAATGTGAAAAAATGAAAACAAAAATGTTTTCATATGATGATTCTTTTATCACAATCAATTCATTCTGCGAAAACCTGTGAAAAGAAAAATGATAAACAAAAACAAATGGTGCTCATTTGATACACCCAAGTCGCCATCTTGGTCTTTCTCTGAAATCTCAATCATCTTTTTCTATGAGCAAGTGGTGGATTTTTTTCATTTTAGTTCTTATTAGTACTCACCTTGACAGCTGTTTCTCATAATGAGTTCAGGAATCGCCTGCCTCGCGTTTGTGAAGTGATAAAATGATAAAACTCTGTGAAAACTGAAATGATAACTTTTTTTTTCATTTCACAGTTTCACAGATCGAGAATTGATCCCCAGGTTGTGATACCATAACCAAGATGGGAACAATATCTTCTGCAATTAAAGCATCGCCAGAACCGTTACTACTTCGATTTGCAGAAGATATAGATAGAGGAATACCTTTTTCAAGTTTTACATTCATCAGAGTGTAAGACATTCGATGAGCTTCGTTATTCATTACACAAACAAAAACATATATCACAGTTACCACCCTCATCTTTTTCAATTAAAAATGGACATATCCGAAGATGCTTTTTTGTTTTAAGGTAATACTTAGACCTATCACAGAGCTATTTTCTAGACTCAAGCCTGCAGTTGACAGATTATGGCTTCTCCAAAGATGCTAATGGTGTGCTTAAGCCCGATCTGTGCCTCAACACAATACCTTCTGGGAGTTAATTCTCGATCTGTGAAACTGTGAAGTGATAAATATCATAGCGCCTTCACGGCAAATGCGATTTTTGAAGTGTGAACAAATGAAACAAATGCCAAAATGGTTTTATATGATGATTCGTTTATCACAGTCATTTCATTCTGTGAAAACCTGTGAAAAGAAAAATGATAAACAAAGACAAATTGTGCTCATTTGATACACCCAACTCGCCATCTTGGTATTTCTATGACTTCACAATCATCTTTTTCTATGAGCAAGTGGAAGCATTTTTCATGTTAGTACTTTTTAGTACTCACTTTGACAGCTGTTTTTCATAACGAGTTCGGGAATCGCCTTTTGCGCGTGTTTGTGAAGTGATTAAATGATAAAACTCTGTGAAAATGAAATGATTTCTTTGTTTTCATTTCACAGTTTCACAGGTCGAGAATTGACCCCCTGAACTATTTATTAAAAGTGTAAATTAAAGGTGTAAATGTAAATTTAAGTATTTTACATTCACAGAGTATTGCAAATGTGGTGAGCAATGTATGAGATAAATGTGTATACAAGTGATGTGCAAATATATGTAATTGTATTTTTTATAATTTTTTTACTAAAAATCAAAAATAACAGATTTTCTTTAGTCAATATCCATCTGGAAACTTCACAAAGCATCTTTATTGATGTCATTTCCTTCGGTTTTAGCAGCTAATGAGGAAGAGTGATAAGATGGGCTTTTGGTGGGCGTGTCAATGGGCGGAAATTTTATGCAATCATTCCCTATACTGTTCGCTATCATGTGTGAAAATTTCAATTCACCGGAAGAAGTGGTTAAGATTTTATCTTACTAAAACTAACTCCATATAAGTCAAAAAAATAATAAACGCCCACAAAATAGGCGTGGTAGGAACTTTCTATAGCTTATATTCCATACAAAAATATTTTAATAAGGTTAACTAAACTAACATCCGAATTTGTATTAATTTTGAAAAAAATATCACTTTTTTCATAAAAGGGGGCGTGGCAGTGGGCGGAAATTAATTATGTTGGCTTCTAATCTTGTTTTTTATCACGTCTGATCTTTTTATCAAAATCGGTTCAGTGGTTTAGTTTTTATGGAGATTTTTCCGTTCTCCCATACAAATTATACTACTATTTGTCGGCCATTTTGGAAAATGGCGTCTAAAAAACCCCGTCCAGAAAACGGTGATGTCTACCCAAGTTTTTCTGTTTCTCCTATATGTACTTTAATCGATTCTGGCGGTTAGATAAATCAGTACGGAAATTTCTACGGGACTTCACTACAGGGACTGTATTATCTTGGGTGTTCATGTTCATGGTTTTGTCTAGTCTAAATGTTGTTGTAGTAAACTTTCAAGTGTATAACAGTATAAGTATCTACTGTTTGCTCTTTTCTCTTTGTCCAATATTGTTGTGTTGTGTAGAGTGTAGTACCTCGTCCTCGTGGCATGATGGTTAGTGCGTAGGAGTGTCATGCTGAAGGTGTGGTGTGTTCGATTCCCAGCCGTGCCACCTAGAAATAGAAATGTTTTATCCGAAGTACTTGCCTCTTGCGAGGAACTGACAAATTCTCCAAGAGTAAACTTGTCATGAAAAAGTGCTTCTCATTTAGCCGTTCGGACTCAGCAAAAAACTTTAGGTCCCCTCAACTCCTGCAAAAACACGCACACAGGAATGGTTGAGAGTTTTAAGTCACTAGGCCCTGGTTCTCCGCGAGCTGTTGCGCCACCCAATTTATTTATTTATTTATTGTTATGTTGTCGAAGTCTACAGAGTGTTCAGTTTCAAGTACATATGTATATGTTGTGATAATCCAGTGGACTCTCCTTTGTTTCGAAAAAGTTTATGTTAATCCAAATGTCAACCAATTGCTCTGAAATCAGTTTTTTTCGGAAGAAGTACAAAAATTAAAAAATTTCTGAATTATGAGAGGATCTTTCATCCATCGACATCGTAGCCTTCCTTCAATATAATTTGACAGTTGATTGCGTGACAGGTAGGGTACAAACTATATTTAGACGGAAAAAGTGTATTTCGATCCAAATTATACCAAATTGCCCTAAAATCGCTTTTTTCCAGAGAAGCATAATACTGAAAATTTCAGACTTTTTAGAGGTTTTTTCATCCACAAAATTTTAAGATGCTTGTGTATGTTAATCATGTTGTGTATGGCATTTTGTCTACCATACCATGCATTGACCGTGAAACTCTCTGCCGTAAACCCAGCCACAAGCGTCAACAACCAGTGGAACCAATATCGCGAAATCATTAAGGAGACAGCCGAGACCACCATAGGCTATCAACCACCCAGAAAAAAGAACCCGTGGTATGACGATGAATGCGCGGTATTGAAGCAGGAGACGGAAAATGCACGAATGCAAATGTTGCAACGGAAAACAAGAGCAGCAAGCGAGGAGTACCGTGAAAAGAGAAGGAAAGAGAAAAAACCCTGCGTAGAAAGAAAAGAGCATCCGCAGCCTCTAAGCTCAAGTATCTCGAAGAGTCTAGCACCGCCACCAACACCCGCGCGCTGGTTCTACAAAACAGCCAAGCAACTGGCATCTGGTTATAGGAGGACTGGCACGCAAGCTCTTCGAAACAGCGAAGGTAACCTAGTCACCGAATCACAGGGAATTGTAGACGTGTTTAAGCAGCATTTCCAGCTACTGCTTAGTGGGCATTATGTAGAGGAGGCAACAGAGGAACAAAGAAGCATAAGACCAGTCAATGAAGATCCAGCCCCAGCGCCCAGTACTGAAGATGTTATAAGAAAGCCATATCCACAAGCTTAAGAAGAACAAATCCGCCGGTTCGGATGGCCTACCTGCGGAACTCTTTAAGTATGGAGGAGATGTCCTGGTAGGGTGCATGCACCAGCTCATCAACCAAGTGTGGGAGGAGGAAAGTATGCCCGACGACTGGTCAAATAGCTCCATATGCCCAATCTACAAAAAAGGCGATCCTATGTCCTGCAAGAACTACAGAGGCTTAATGTTGCCTACAAGATCCTATCGAACGTACCATGTGAGCGTCTAAAACCTTTCTGCAACACTATGATCGGCACGTACCAGTGTGGCTTCAGGCCATGCAGATCAACGATAGACCAAATCTTCACATTGAGCCAAATCCTGGAAAAGACCAACGAATTTCAAGTCAAGACCCACCACCTATTCATCGACTTCAAGAGCTTCTATTGGCGATGTCGGAACTCGGGATCCCGAAAAAACTGATCCAGCCATGCCGCATGACGTTACAAAATACGCGGTGCAACGTGCAAATGGGTAACAGCTCATCCGAGTTATTCCAGACGTGTACAGGGTTCAGACAAGGAGATGCGCTATCATGTGATTTCTTCAACTTAGTCCTGGAGCAGATAGTGGGCAAGAGTGGTGTTAACATGGAAGGCACTATCTTCAACAGGTCTTCTCAACTGCTTGGCTATGCGGAAGACATTGACATCATCGGCCACTCCAAGAGAGCTTTACTTGAAGTATTCACAGCTATTGATGAACAGGCGAAACGCGTTGGTCTTGAAGTGAATGAGGACAAAACAAAGTATATGCTATCAACAAACAAAGCCTCATCTGTCCATCGCCTAGGACAAAACTTCACTGTTGGTAGCAGTAATTTCGAGGTAGTCAAGGAGTTCACCTACCTCGGAACAAACATCAATTCCACGAACGACACCTTAGTGGAAATCCGACGAGAATTACCCTAGCGAACCGCTGCTACTTCGGTTCGGCCAAACAAATGGGTTCAAAACTCCTTTCCCGAAAGACAAAGTGCACGCTATACAAAACGCTAATTTTATCAGTTCTACTCTACGGCGCCAAGTGCTGGACGATAAGTAAAAAAGGGGAATTGATCCTGGGCACTTTCGTGAGAAAAATTCTTCGGCGGATATTTTGTCCTATATGCGAAGAGGGCGATTGGAGGAGAAGATTGAATCTTGAACTGTACGAGCTGTACCAAGATGTGGATGTAGTCCAAAGAGCCAAAACACGTCGACTACACTGGCTCGGCCACATCGAGCAAATGGACAACAACGCTCCAGCCAAGAAAATCTTCGAATCCCAGCCCCCAGGTTCGAGACGACCAGGAAGACCGAGCCTCCGCTATAGGGACCAGGTGGTCACAGACGCAAGAGCGCTTGGTCTCGAAGACTGGAGGGAGCGTGCAAGGGACCGCAACCCATGGAAGACCGGAATATCTCAGGCAGAGACCCTTCATTGTTCGGGAGCCGGATAAGTAAGTAAGTAATACCATGCATTCAGCCTCTAAACTTGTTACGATTCAAAATTTTTAAAAAATTTAAGTTTTCTGGGGGGATCTGTAGTTTATATCACGTTTTCTTTCAGCCAATAAGAAAAGGCTTCTTTGATCGCCATTAGTTTTGCCTGGAACACGCTACATATGATTAGGAAGACGGAATGTCTTTCTGAGTACACACCGCTACCCACCCTTTCATCAGTTTTCGATCCATCTGTGTGGATATGGACCGATTAATAATCCAAGAAAGCCATATCCTCCCAGAAGGTTCTAGAAGGAACAAGGAATGGTGACTTAAATGTTTGAACCTAGTTGTAGTTTTGGGATGGTAGGTATAGTCAATGTGACTAGGTCCTGATCCGAATGAATTCAGAATAATGAAATGGCCAATATTATTATTGGTCCATTTCCATTGTGAGGAAGCTTGTAGGCTTTTGGCTGTATTTGCAGCCACCTGTTTGCTTAAAACATTGAGGAGCGTCAGATATAGCAGATTGTCTAGAGCGGCAGAGAGTATCGTACGAAACGCACCACTTCTATATAAACAAGCCTAGTGTCGAACTTTGCTTAGTTTATCGCAGTTTACCGCTTTATCTAGAGCAGTCCACCATACTACAACACCATAAGTGAGAGTCTGTCTATTCTACGAAGTATATAGCCAGTGAGTAATACGAGGTTGAAGGCCCCATTCAATCCCAACGGCTTTTTTGCATACGAAGACGAAGAGTATATTAGGCTTCCAGATTGACTTTTTATCTAAAATAAGACCCATATATTCTGCTTGATCAGTGAATGTTAATGGAATACCTTTAATAGAAGGAGGATTTCCATGAGGGATTTTATATTTCCTTGAGAACAGAACAAGTTCTGTTTTATGAGGGTTGACACCCAGACCACACCACCGAATCACCAAATCCGAATTCGTCATCCGGCGAGTTCCGCCATATGCGAAACATATGCCTTTCAACAAGGATTGCTCAGATAACCCAAAATATATTGTAAAGATTTAAACAGAATTTGGAAGAAGAGAACAAGTATTTTAATAAACCGTTAAAAATTTTGTAGAAAAAAATTATATAGGGTAGTTACATAACCTCAAAAAATTTAAGAAAAATCTGTGACGACTACCATCTAACTAGGGATATGGTATATCTAGTAGGGTAACAAGGGTATTGAAAAGATTTTAACCAAATTTTGAAAAGATAAGTGCTTTGAGGAATCGTGAAGAACTTTATTGAACAAAATTACCTCTCGCTCTTACATAACCTCATAACAATGGCGAAAAACGGTTATATTTAAATTTTGAATGGAAAAATGGATGACAATAGATGAGGTCAGTGCCCAAAAGTATGTCAAGAAACATTTTTCCGTTGTCGTGTCAAAAAGTTAAGTGATATTTGTAAGCATGTGATATTGTCATTTGCATGTAAATTGTATATAATTTTCAAATTCAAGTGCGTGACCAAGCGTTTATATATGTACATGTGTTGTGTACATATAAATGTGTATTTATACTAGAAAGTGCTTATTATAATCAAGCAAATAATAGATAACCACTATTGTTTTTTCGTTATACAATAGGAGGTACTTTTCGTTAAGATATTAATATTGTGAAGAGTGAGACAGTGACTGGCATTTAACTTTCACTATCGCAAATATAGCCATAAGATTGCAGAGCACATGGGCTAAAATTGGGTTTGCTTGTTTCATGCAAATATAAAATAGAAATGCATTGTCATGGGAAGGAATTTTTCATGATAAGAGATACTCTTTTTGGTTGTTTTGAGTTAGGACCAGTTTTGACATCTTTGATTTTTTAGATTGGATTTGATTTTTATTTAAACATTAATAAAACTTTTTTAACAAGTTTTACTAAATCAATTTAAACATGGCTTTGCCTTCTGTCGATTGACAATATACAAATACATTATATAGGTACCTTTGTTTTAACATACAATTCAATTTGTTTTCTCTCATTTTATTAAAAGTTTTCATTTATGATCCTTTCACGATAAGCAATCGCAATTTTACAATAATTATTGAGTTTCACTACCTCCATTCCATTTAACATGTTTCTTACATCTTCTTCTTCTACAAAGTCCTTTCCTAGGTAGTACCTCCTAGTTTCCCTTAGAGTTGGACATTTGCCAAGGAAATGGATAAAGGCTTCTCTCTCCTTAAGGTTGCAGATGCTACACATAACTGGTAAGTCATCTCGGTGCGGAATAAAATTTTGTTGAAGCAGTTACACTCGCAGCTCAAACATCATCGAAATTTGTTGGATACCGAAAATAGTTTACGTCTTGCAGGTTATGTTCTAAAACACTGTACGTTGCTCTATGCACAGAGCTTGTTGCTTGACCTATGAACCTTTCCCTGCACTGCAAATCCACATTCTCGATCATATCATAGAGTATTAGTTTCCAGAGTCGGTGGTTTTCTACTTCAAGGTTTATCGATATTCCACAAAGACTAGCCAATTCCAAACATTCGCCATACAAACCATTCTTACTCCTAATTGTCTTGAGTGCAGCTTGCTTTGGTAGTCTTTCGTTTGGCATGTTCATCACTTTCAGTATGTAGTCCACTTGAGAGTTGTTATAAAAAGCGGTGATAGTCCTGTTTCCAACATAACTGCATAGTTTGGTGTGCAAGGCGGGAGATGGAAAATCCGTTTAATGAAGTATCTTAATAACTTCTCCACTCTTTGGCACCCCAAACTTGTGCTGCGTAAAATAAAATTGACTCCGATACAGCTTCAAATACTCGAAACTTACTACTGTGTGCTACGTGTTTGTTTGGAAAACATCCTTTCCAAGGAGTGTTTATAGCAGTTTTGAACGTCCACTGCTCATTCCTACTAATTCTTCCTGAGTTTTTTTTTTTGAAAACCATCGCTTTTGACTTATGTATGTAGATTTAAGGTCAAGTTCCAAATGGTGCAGTACTCCTCGAGCCGATTTATCATCCGTTGTAGTGTGTCAGGTGAATTAGCTACCAGAACAATGTCATCCGCAAACAGAAGGGCTTTAATGCTTTGGTTACAAAATTACGATCCCTTCAAGTAGGTTGTCTGTAATGTCGTCTATAAATAAGGCGAAAAGTAGGGGGCTCAAGGAACATCCTTGTCTCACCCCAAACTTTGTTTGAAATGATTCAGAAGCCTTGTCACCGTTCCAAACCGCTGACCAAGTATCCTCGTACATCTTCTCTATTAAGTTACAGAATGCATGCGGTCGCGATCCATCTACAGTTTGGGCATCAGTGTTATAGCACCCTAGTGAATTTCTAGTATTGGCAGCACTTGACATCTTTGATATTTTTGCTATTTTATTCTTTCAAAATAAAAGCCCTAATTTGCTTTCGGGCTTTGACGTTCGCTCAAAGAACCATGCTATTTTTAAGAACAATTGACGTTTTAGCACCTATTTAGAGACAAACAGTGACTACCATAGAAGCATTTGTACATCTGATAAATAAATCTAAGCAAAGAAAAATGATTTACTTGTAAATATGACAGAAAAACATTCATCAAAAAAAAAAAACAAAAAGATATTTCCACCTTCTTCCTGTAGGGACAACCTTCGTAATTCGCTGGACGTCCTTTGCTTTTGCAGTGCACGCAGTAATGTTTGACAACCTTAGGCTCCTTATTCGCTTGCACTGGCCTCGTTCATGCTCCTTGCTGCACTTCACACATCGGTGTATCATTTGGCATTTGACACTGACATGTCCAAATGCCTGACATTACCTGCATTGGGTGGTGGTGTTTGGGTGCAGTTTCTCCCACCCTACTGCTTCACCCAGCAGATTCTTTACGGCTATCAGCTCAGTGCCCTAGTTGAATTCTATCACGAAAGCTCTGAAGCGTTCTCCCACTAGGTATTTCTTTACGGCTTCACTGTTCTCCTTCGTTGCTGCCTTTTTCGTTTTGTTCACGTTGACCACCGTGTAGTTTGGTTTCTCTGTTGAGATCTGGAAGCGCCGCCGCCGCCGAGTTGGCTCTTTATCAGTCACTGTTCTTGATGCTGCTGTGGCTGATTATATCGATGAGATTGCTGATGTTGATGCTGCTGGTCGGTGACTCTAGGCTAGGGCTACTTTTGTGAATCCATCGTCCTTACAAGGGTCTTCCTTTTCGCTGGCAAGCTTCTACTTTTTGCTGTGATAAGCAGCAGCTTCGATTTGCTTGCTCCCTGCAACAAACAAAAGAAGAACTACTTCTATGTGAGCTTTTAAATGCTTCTAACAAAAACAATTATGCGAAGAGCACAGAGCTGTTGCATTTAATAGGAACAAAGTTAAATAAGATCAATACTCTGAAAAGCTGTTTTTCATTCATAAAAACTGCTCAACTTTTCACTCGTAGAATCTCTACACAAAACAAGGCCTATGGGCTATGGAATTTCCTTAGCAAATACATTTTCAAATTCAGTCTCAGTCTTTCAGTTAACACTTAGCATTCACTGAAACTGGTTCAGTTAAATAGAGTCAACGATCAGACACTAGCAACAACTTCATCTGTCATCATGACAATATCGTCAGTTTTTATTTACATTCTGATAGCACTAGCATCAGCACTAGTATATTTTATCAGACAACGAATGACCTACTGGAAGCGTCTTGGAATTCCGCACGATCCGCCTGATTTTCCAAATGGCAACATGCAGGGTTTCAGGAAGACCCGCCATATGAAGGATATCATAAGAGCTAACTACAAAAAATACAGCCACACTGGACCATTTGGAGGTTTCTTTTACTTCCTCAAACGTGCCGTCGTTATCTATGACTTGGACTTAATCAAAAATATTTTAATAAAAGACTTCAACAATTTCACTGATCGAGGCTTATTCCACAATGAACGTGATGATCCATTGACGGGGCATTTGTTTGCTGTGGATGGACAAAAATGGAAACATTTAAGGAATAAGATGTCGCCAACATTTAGCTCGGGGAAAATGAAAGGAATGTTCCCAACAGTCCTATCAGTGGGAGAAAGACTCAAAGACACATTCGACAACTTGCTGGCGAAAGACTCAATCATAGAAGTCAATGATATTCTAACACGCTTCACAATCGATGTCATCGGAACGTGTGCCTTCGGCCTTGAATGTAACAGCCTTAAGGATCCTCACAACGAATTCCGTACCATGGTAGGAAAAGCCTTCACCCAACGTCGTCATGGTAAATTAATTGAAACATTTATGAAAAGTTTTCCCAAATTGGCCAAAACGCTACGCATGCGATATACTCACGAAGAAGTTCATCAGTTTTTTATGCGCGTGGTGCGAGAGACTGTCGAGTATCGTGAAAAGAATTCAATTAAACGCAATGATTTTATGAATTTACTGATTGAGTTAAAGAATTCTGAGGAAGGAATATCGTTGGAAGAAGTTGCCGCACAGTCGTTTGTGTTCTTTGTGGCAGGTTTTGAGACATCGTCCAGCACAATGGGCCTTGCCTTATATGAACTAGCCTTGAATCAAGACATCCAAGATAGGCTGAGAGCTGAAATTAATGATCAATTTGAGAAGAACGGTGGAATGTTTACATACGATAGTATGGCCGAAATGCATTATCTGGAAATGGTTTTCAAAGGTACATAATGTACAATATGTACATGACATTTTGTATTTATTAATTAATTATTTTCGTTTTCGAATAGAAACCTTGCGCAAGTACGCACTTGGAACGGACCTTGTACGACATGCACACAATGACTATCCTACTTCAAATCCAAAATATGTTATTCCCAAAGGAGCTATGGTAATAATTCCAGTTGATGCTATTCATCATGATCCAGAGATCTATCCCGATCCGGATAAATTCAATCCGGAGCGCTTCAGTCCAGAAGAGACGTTGAAACGGCATCTACTTGCCTGGCTTCCATTCGGCGATGGCCCTCGAAATTGCATTGCATTGAGATTCGGAAAGATGCTAACTTATATCGGATTATGTTTCTTACTGAGACACTACAAGTTTTACAATTGTGAAAAGACTCCTTATCCTCTTCAAACTGATACAAAAAAATTACTTTTTTCAGTTAAGGGTGGTATTTCGTTGCGTGTGGAAAGCATTTAAAATGTGATATTTTTTGTGTGTGTTATTTTTTTTTAGCTTTTAAATGATGTGCCTTTTTTTCTTATTAGCCATAAGTTATTATTCCATCTCTTAAAAACGTAAGTCTTCATAACCACCAAATATGATCAGTTTATTGCAATATCAGTGCCAATAATTTTTGAAAAAAAAATTATTAGAAGAATATAGGTGATGGGAAAATTTAAGAATTAGGTATATAAAAGGCGAAAAATAAATTGCACCGCAGCAGATGACCGGAAGTAGGGTGTGGGTGCCAAAAAATTTTACGGAAAGAGTAGATTTTTGAAAATTTTAGGACGGTATTCTTTTATTGAAATCTCTGCTGTAAGATAATGTAAAAAATATCGTGGAAAAATATTGTCAAATATGCCAAAAAAAAAACAAATAAACGTTTGTATTCAAGTCCGATTTTTTGTGTAAAAAAAATAATGTGAGCAGTGGTTTGCATGTCGAAATGTGGTAACATAGGGTTGCCAAGCAAAATCTAAGGCTGACCAATTACTAAAACTGGCTGACCTTTTATATAGATCTTAGGGCATGGCTGACCAATTACTCAAACTAGCTGATCTTTTATAAAGGTCCTAGGCAGCGCTGCCACCGACCGTATAGATCAGCCATACTCAACCTTTTTTTCATAAGGGCCTCAAAGATGTTTTAGCTCTTTTGCCTCGGGCCGCAACATAAATTATTTTTTGCACTTAGGTCTTCAGTAATGTATATTGAATGGTTTATTCATTTTAATATAAAAATTAATTGGATTTCTGAAATTTAGAACACGTTTTCAAGATCTGGATTGCTCCTACATGCTAAACTAATTCGTTTATTTCATTTTTTGTAGGATTGAAAACACTGATTCCCAAACGTTTGAAGATCCAAGATGTTAATTTTTCAATCCAGCGTCGACTTTCTGATTTTTTTTTTCTGTCAGGAACATTATCTATTACCTGAAGTAGAACGAGGAAAATGTATGTTGTGGTCACTCATTTCCCAGTCTTATTGTTTTTTTTTTTAGCTTGTGTTTCTCTCAAAATTACTTCGGATTTGAGTTTAATCAGCTACAAAATCCGTTTCTTTCACACGTTGGCAAATTGTTTGCTTTGTCATATCGTTTTCGTTTGGTAATCCGGAAGAACCCTCCGGAGCTCATAGACCCAGATTCCAGAATACCAAACGAACAAGTTGCAACCCTTTTCTTGATCCTGAAGTTTGGGTTTGGTTGTATTTGTGCACTAGGTTGTTGCATTTGCGTGATCGGTGATCAAACGTTCACACAGCTGTTCCCTGAATATTGATATTCCTCAATAACAGCAACGAATGTCTCCACTTTGGGTTTTTATTTTGAGTAAACTCCTTACCTAAGCAAAAAATCTACAGCAAGGTATGAAGATGACGATGATAGAGAATTGGAGAGGATGAAATGTTTGGCCTATCCATTTTTTTCATAAGTGTTTCCTTTTGACTTCAAATCTTAGTACAATGAAAATGCACAATGGTCATTCCAAAATTAATGGCCTTTTCGATTCGTGTGAACGCATCTCATTCCGATTCTGAAATCAAATTCAGAACAATTTTCTGTTCTTTTGAGAAGAAGAACTGTCATCTCGTGCCAAATGAACTTTTTCAGAAGCATTTGAAAGGCTACGGGAGGATCAAGCGAAAACGCTTTCAGTCATTCGTGAAAACGAAAAGACAAAGTGACATTAGATGTCGATGGAGCTTTTTCCACTTGTTTTTCAAATTTGATGTTTTTCACTGACAAAACTCTTTGTTTCGAAATGTTTCCTTCTTTGGGCTTTATTTCCCATTTGATTTATTATTTCGGGCATTGTTTCATTTTTTAAAAGAAAGTGACGAAATCAGGAAGTATTATCCAAAATATTCAGTCTGTTTTTGGGTGTTGATTCCAAATTGATTTAGGCGCTTTTTCCAAACGGTTGTAAATTTTGATTTATGATATTCAGTTTTCTATGAAATCGCATAATTATGTAAGTACATATGCCAGGTGGGCCACTTTAAAAGCTCGAAGGGCCACATGCGGCCCGCGGGCCGCAGGTTGAGTATAGCTGGTATAGATGATTGAGCTCAGTATATTATGAGGAAAAATTAGACAGAAAATAAAGCAACTAATAATCAAATTCAATCCATTTCTAATAAATTTTACTAACGAAAAAATATAGGAGAATCTGGAGACTCAACAATGACTTCAAAAATGAACTCCCTCCACTATAATATTATTTTGAGCAATAACAAAAAATAAAAAAAGAAGATTTATAAACTAAATTTTTAAAAAGTCACATTTGTTTGGAAAACTCATACATATACAAATATTTTTGCCTTACTTTCTTTTATATTCACCATTTATGCATTTAAATTTATTGAAAAAGTCAATAATTCCTGGTGATTCTGAGGCCGACCAACAATCTTAATTGGGGTCTGTTAGCTCCTTGAATAACTTTGGCTAGTTTTCGCAATTCTCAAAAGATGAGTAGATTTATTTTGCTGCGCAGTAGATTTTCATTTGGGACTAAACGCAGTAGATCTACTGTTAAAGGAGTAGGGTGGCAGCGCTGGTCCTAGGGGCTTTCAGCACGAGTTCTATGAGCTCCTGGAAAAGACATTATGAACAATGCCGTAGCTATGACATACAAATTGTCTAGGGTAATTATAATGCCAAACTGGGAAGGGAAGGCGTCTTTGGTGGCAAAATTGGAAGATATAGCTTGCAGTCTGCACGACACCTCCTCCGATAACGGCGTTAGGTAAATCGACTTTTCTGCGGGGCGAAACGTTGTGGTGGTTCCCGCATCTCGATATACCGCCAACCAGATTGACCACATTGCAATCGACGCAAGACACTTCCTAGTATCAAGGATGTCCGAATGTTCCGAGGAGCCAACGTTGATTCGGACCACTACCTCGTTGTAGCCTAGGTACTGCTACGGATATCCAGACCAAAGCCAAAACAAGGAAATACTGTGAGGAAGTTAGACTTCGGACGGCTACAGTCGCAAGATCCTTTTCCGATCGAGTCTATCGCACCATCTTAAATAGTCCCTTGCCGCCAACTGCAAGTAGATATCGAGAACCAGTTGAAGAATTACCACGAAGCCATCAGAGATGCCGCCTCTCACGTGCTGGGCCTCACACGACCACCACAGTGAAACTCCTTGTTCGACGAAGAATGCCAGCAAGCACATGCAAGTTTATAAGAAAGAAAAAAGAAAGAGAATGAGAAGCGTGCGATCAAGGAAATAGAGGGATGCCATTACAGAAATAAAGTTCAGAAGTTTTACCAAAAATTAAAAAGAACCTCCCAAGGTAACAAGGCCCAAACCGACAAATGTCAAAACCTCGAAAAAAAATTCCGACAAAGCTGGTGGAGAGCTTTGTTTTGACGTCTTAAGCATTTCCTCAAAAGTTGCGTAAATTTGGCCTGGGGCAACATTTTTTAGAGGAGTAAAAGTGGGGTAAAATTCAGTTTTTTCTTAATTCCTGTGTCAAGGACAAGCGAAGCTACAAATATTGAAATGTTTTTGAAACACCCTGTTGTGAAAATATTTTTGTTTTTTAATTCTATCTCAGCTATCACTTGTGTCAAATTCATTGAAATCACTCAAGGAACAGCGAAGTTCAAAAATGTTGATATTTTTTGTGAAATACCCTGTTTTGAAAATATTTTTTCTTTTGAATTATATCTCAGCTCAAAGAACAACGAAGGTGCAAATTGTTGACATATTTTTGTAACACCCTGTTTTGAAAATTATTTTTTTAAGTTGAAATTCTCAGCCGCCTGTGTCAATTTGATTGAAATAGCTGAAGAAACATGAAGTTGGCATGTTTTTGAAAAACCCACTCTTGAAAATATTTTTTTTCTATTTTTTTTTTTTTATTTTAAAGGATCGTGAATGGATCTTCAATAGTTCCCATGATAACGAATCAACGATCAGATCAAAAATGGAATTCCCTTTTGAAATTATCACGAGAGATCGAATCATATTTTATCGTTCTCCGAACTTTGCTTTTAAGTTAGCTTTCAGGCATCGTATTCACTGCGCTATTGCCACGCCACCAGGTACAAATTTTCTTAATGACGTAAGCAAATGTATAAAATCTTCTTTTTGGAACTACTTTACAGTTACATAATAGGTATTCAAATAAATATTTATGAATAACGCCTAGCTTCAAAAATTCACAATCTAACAAAACTAAATTGCCTTGACCTCAAAATTAAAATAAGATAAAATATTGAACGATTGACAATGGCCTTCGCAAGTGAAGAACTGTTTCTTTTGTTGAAGTTTTATACAATCTGAATCTTGGTTTTGTTTGTTTTGGTTTTGTCAATAAATTTTATTTTAAGTACATTGATTTTTTTGTTCTAGTATAACAAAAAAATTATCTGAGACCGTATCGTGCAATCTCCTAACATACCTAAACCTATAATGGGTAATAATATTTTATTAATTATACGATAATGTTTATGTATGTATCCTTATATCTAGGTATACTTATCTACTATAAAAGAACTGATAAAACCTGATATAAATATGTTTAGATTGATGCATAAGGTATGTCAGTATCAAGTTCTAAATACTACCAAGGCATACAGGCTCCCCGCTAATTTTTAACAATAATGCCCTTAGTTAAGAATGATATTAACATACTCCTGGGAGCTTTTAATGTCAAAATTGGTAAGGAAGACATAGGTAACAAGGTGTTGAGTGTAGTAGTAGGTACCAGATATCCCCATTTTGATCCGCAGTCACTCCATGTGCAACTAAATCGATCATTTTGCTACCGACGGAAGACACTCTTCTAGCACACTGGGAAGAACTCTCGGACATTCCAAGCAAAAACATATTGAAATTTATTAATGCTACCCAATGGCTTGAAAATCTGTACGCTCTATCAACCACAAGACCACGGGATTGGTAACTTATCCAACCACAGTCAATAGGCGTACAAAACATTTCTTCAACGAACGATAACGTAAACCAACCACCGACCTATCATACCCATCTATCAGACGTTGCATATGGAGCCACTGCTCCTACGGGCCTGATATAGGGATGATTTCTCAAGTGGGGGCAAAAGAAGCATCACGCTTTTTGAAAAGCGTTATCTTCCCAGCCAGGTGATTATATAATGACAATTAACGAACGGATACATATACCAACCACTGACCTATGATGCCCATCTACCAGACGTTGAATGGAGCCACTGGCTCCTACGGGCCTGATAGAGGGATGAGTTCTCAAGTGGGGGCAAAGGAAGGATCACACCATTAAAGGGTGTTTTCTTCTCAACCAGGTGATTATGTGACGACAGACATTTCTTCATCGAACGTTTACATAAACCAACCACTGACCTATCATACCCATCTACCAGACGTTGCATGGAGCCACTGCTCCTACGGGCCTGATGGAGGGATGATTCCTCAAGTGGGGGCAAAGGAAGGATCACGCCTTTGAAAGGCGTTTTTCTTCTCAGCCAGGTGATTATATAACGACAGACATTTCTTCAACGAACGATCATACCCATCTACCAGACGTTGCATGGAGCCACTGCTCCTACGGACCTGATAGAGGGATGATTCCTCAAGTGGGGGCAAAGGAAGGATCACGCCTTTGAAAGGCGTTTTTCTTCTCAGCAAGGTGATTATATAACGACAGACATTTCTTCAACGAACGATCATACCCATCTACCAGACATTGCATGGAGCCACTGCTCCTACGGGCCTGATGGAGGGATGATTTCTTTAATGGGAGCAAAGGAAGGATCACGCTTTTGAAAGGCGTTTTCCTCTCCTCAGCCTGGTGGTTATGTACCAACGGACACTCCTCCAACGACCAAGAAATACTCACCGACTTTTTAGACTATAGCCTGCTGAAACTCTTCAACACCCTTATCGGGCTTGAATTAACATGGGATGTATCATAGGTTTCTTTTTCATAGGGTTCACAATCCCTATGGTACCACAATGGATCTACATTGATCTAAGTGTGACGGTAACAAAACCAACTGTCAGCCCATTTACCTAACCTAACCTAGCACACTGGGCGTACGTGGAGGTGAGCTAACTAGAATCACTACCTGGTTGGTGCCAAGCTGAGTGTGCGAATATGGAAGCTAAGGCGAACATCAACCATGAAGAGAAAATTCAACAATGGAAGACTGCAATCGGAAGAGACCGCCTTACCTTTGTCGACCAAGTATCCCTAGAGCTGGTGAGAAACCCTAATACTGATGAAATGGGCCCAGAGGCTCTCTGGCAATGCCAAAAAGCCACCAGGACTGCTGCAGAAGAGGTGCTTGGATTCTCACAGCCGTGCGCCGCCGAGGAACCTCTGGTTTAGCTACGAATGTGCTTAGGCAAACAAAGTCGAAGCAAAGACTTACTTGTCGAGGCAGCGAAGGAAGACAAGGGCTTCTCATTAACTCTACGTTGACAAGACAAGGGATTATTTAAAACTGCTTGCTCAGAAAATAGATCATGAGCAGCGTGAAGTCGGAATATTTAGAGATCAAGTGCGGAAATTCTACAGAAAACAGAAGATTAAAATAGAAAACAATAGGATTCACTATAGCCGTCCTGGAGATTGCATGAATAAGGAAGGAAGTGAAATACGTAGTAGATGCGCAGTCGATGATAAAAATATAGAGAGATCAATGCTTTATAATGGCATAGGTTAGGTTAGGTTAGAAGGGGTGATGTTACGGCAGGCCGTCGCATCTCACTCGGATCTCAATGGATCCATTGCGCTCCCCATAGGATTTTGGTAAGGAAGGTTTGGGGAAAAGGATAAGATGGATTGGGTGGAGTTTAGGTATGGGATGCCTCCCTGAACCACCCTGAATTCTGGATGAATTTCAGGATGTTTCTTAGTGGCAAGTTAGAGATGTCGCCCAATTCGTCGAAAAAATATTCTCCGAGGGCTGCTTTTCTGGTTCTGGCTAGGCTGGGGCATTCACAAAGAAAGTGATATGAGCCTCCTCCACCTCTACATCCTGACACCCTCTACACAAGTCCGACGAGCCCATTCTGTGCATGTGGGCCCCCATTGAGTTGTGACCCGTAAGGACTCCAACTAGAGTGGAAAGTTGAGGCCTGCTTAAAATATTCTGTCTTTTTTCTAGAGATATTCGGCCATAGATCCCTCGAAACCCTGCAATAGTCGATGGTTGACCACCTGACCTCCGCAACCTCGAGGAATCTTTGGTGAATTCTACTTTTTTCTTGCTCCATTGGAACAAGTACAGAGTGATCAGTTTGGCTCAGATCAAGAGATGACCCGTTTTTGGCCAGTTCATCTGCCATTTCATTCCCGTATATATCACGGTGTCCTGGGACCCATCTTAGGGTAACTGTGTTCGATGCACTGAGAATCCTCAGTACATTACGGCAACTATCTACCAGTTTGGACTTTGTAGTAATTGAGGAAATGGCTTTTATTGCCGCCTGACTATCTATAAAGATATCGATATTTCTATTAACTTCTTCACGTGAGGTAAGATATTTTGCGGCTTCGCATACTGCAAGTACTTCCGCTTGGAATACACTAGAGTAATTTGGAAGCTTTATTGATCTGTTAATAGGTGGGTTAACTGAGTAGATACCAGACCCTACCCCCTCACATGTCTTGGAACCGTCCGTAAACACTGAGACATGATTAGCGTTAATGACCCGGTTTTCATTCCAGGATTCCCTTGTCGGGATATCTGTTATAGCCACTGGGTTAAAATCTATGTGCGGTGTTATGTAGTCGGTTTGAATGTCTATGCCTGTGAATTTCATAATAGTTCTATGACCGTAGTGGTCCCTCTTCCAGTTATTGCACTGTTTAAGTCTTAAAGCACTTTTGGCCGCCAACTCTTTTGTAAACAAATCGAGTAGGGCTAGTGAAAGGAAAGTCTCAAGGGCTGCCGTTGGTGTGGTTCTAATAGCACTAGTTGTGCCAATGCACGCTAGTCTCTGAATTTTTGTCATGGTCATAAGATTGGTTTTCTTGTCTTAGGCTGGCCACCAGACCAAGCATGCGTACGTAAGAATAGGTCTTATTATGGCTGAGTACATCCAATGAATGGTTCTGGGGCTGGGACCCCATCTTTTACCAAAGATTCTACTGCAAGTGTAGAATGCAATTGAGGCTTTTTTTCCCTCTTTCTTTAATGTTTCCTTCCAGTTTAGTTTACGGTCAAGCACAATACCAAGGTACTTGGCAGTTCCCGAAACCTTTAGCGGAGTTCCGTTAATGGTTCGCAGGTTTATGTTGGGAACGTTATGCTTCCTCGTCTTAAGTGGGTTAACGTTAAGTCCACAGCTACTGGCCCAGTTACTGAGCTTATCAAGGGCTGTTTGTAAGAGTTCGCTCAGCGTAGAAGCAAATTTTCCCGAGGCCATTAATACGATGTCATCGGCATATGCAACGACCTTGACACCACTTGGACTTAGCTTAACTAAGATCTGGTTAACTATGAGAAGCCAGAGCAGAGGAGATAAGACTCCACCTTGTGGAGTACCTCTACACGTCCTGGCTTTTAGTTTGCTGTCACCTAATTCTGCATTTATAAGTCTTGATTGAAGCATACATTCTATCCAGTTTGTCACCATCGGATCGATGTTGATGGAGTTAAGGGCTTGTCGAATTGAATCATTATCAAAGGGCACGGTAGTGCCCAGCCAAGTTCGCGGCACTACACCCTTTTTACAGGAACAAACTCAGGCGATTTTCAACCCCCCTCTAACTTCAGTACCAATAAAGTCAGAAACTTCAAATTCGTAGTATTTGCTGAACTGATCAAACACAGGTGGCTCACCAAATTTCAACTCTTTAGCATTAGTAGTTCCCAAGATATAGGACTTCAAAAATCGCAAAAACCGTAACTGACTGATTCACTGACTCACTGACTCACTGACTCACTGACAGATCATCAAAATTATGGAGCACTTCCCGACATCGTAGAAACTTGAAATTTCGCACAACGGTAGGCCTTGTGGTTCATACAAAGGAAAAAATCGAAAATCTGCAATTTTCTATTCAGGAGGCGTGGCATCCACCCACTTTCTTAAATATTCTATAAATTATATGGAGCCTTTCCGATTGTTGTAGAGCAATGAAAATTGGTAAGTTGGTAGGGTTTGAGATATTTAGAAAGAAAAAAATAAAAAAATTGCAATTTTCCATACAGGGGGCGTGGCATCCACCCACATTCTTAAAAATTCTTATAAATTATATGGAGCACTTCCGATTGTTGTAGAACGATGAAAATTGGTAGGTCGGTAGGGCTTAAGGTACTTAGAAAGAAACAAATTGAAAAATTGGAATTTTGCATTCAGGGGGCGTGGTATCCACCCACATTCTTAAAAAATTCTTATAAATTATATGGAGCACTTCCGATTGTTGTAGAACGATGAAAATTGGTAGGTCGGTAGGACTTGAAGTACTTAGAAAGGAAAAAATCGAAAATTTGGAATTGTCCATTCAGGGGGGGGGGGGGCATCCACCCACTTTATCAGAATTGCTATTATTTGTGTGGAGCACTTTCGGTTGTCGTAGAATTATGAAACTTTGTAGGGCGGTAGGGCTTGACTTTCACCTGGCAAAATAAATCTTTGCAAAAAGGAGTGAAATCACAACAAAAACATAAATGTTAAAAAAGGAGCCAAGTTCTTATGTGCACAAGAAACCTGTGCGTAAAAAGTCAGCCCAAAAAAGTAATGAGATCTAAAATGTATGCCAAGTTTTAAGTTCATGAAGTTTAATATCAAATATCTTAAGTAGAGTAATATCGAAACAATTCCAAATCATGACAGAAATTTGGTAATTAATGGTTACTGACTAAAATTTGGTGGATTTACTTGGCAAGTTTTCTCTTAAATACTTACTTAATCACAAATTTAAAATGTATGAAAACTTGACCAGTGAACCCACCAAATTTTAATCAGAAATCATTAATTACCAAATTTCTGTCATGATTTGGAATTGTTTCGATATTACTCTACTTAAGATATTTGATATTAAACTTCATGAACTTAAAACTTGGCATACATTTTAGATCTCATTACTTTTTTTGGCTGACTTTTTACGCACAGGTTTCTTGTGCACATAAGAACTTGGCTCCTTTTTTAACATTTATGTTTTTGTTGTGATTAACATTATTGAAGGCCCCTTCTATGTCCAGGAATGCTGCTAGGGTAAATTCCTTGAACTGCATTGAGTTTTCAATGGCATTGAAAGCCAAAATCCCGCCAACGAGCAGACCCGTCTAGAGGTGGAACTTTTCTATAAGTACGGCAGAGATGAAGTGGTTAGGTCTAAGGAGCATACACCAATAACTCGTGAATAAAATATGGTCTGAGGAAGGTAAGAATGCCGGACGAGTAGAACCTTAGCACCATATGCACAAGATCCACAAGAAGGTTATTGACTTCCCTGCACCTACTACCAAAGACATTATTCTTTTAGATGATACCTACAAGATCCTGTTAAGCGTATTACCATTGAATAACTACAAATAGAAGGGACACCGGGCAAAACGTACACTAGGTGTCCTGGTTTGGCAGCCTATCGCTGCAGTCGTTCTTTCAAATACAACACCCCTGTAATAAATTTGTTCCTTAAAAGTTTGTTCCTTTTGCGAAATTTCCTTTATTGCCGAATAAGAAAGGGAAGACATATTTTTTTTTCATAGAGCATGAAAATGATGAAAGGATTTTTTTGAGGCTCTCTTAGCCGAGAAGAAAACCAATAACTGTTTGAAAGGGAAATTAGAGCTTCATGGGTGGCCACTCGATTTGCTTGGTGTAACTGTCGTTTGAGCAATGTTCGGTGTCCCCTTCTATTTGTAATTATTCAATTGTATTACTGACCAACTGATTTGTCCTTATCAGTGTAGTTTAAGGCCTGGAGAACTTAACTGCGATCAAACCTTTACTTTACGCCAAATCTTAGAGAAGGCCCAAGAATTTAACATATCGATACACACCACCAATTCTTAGGATTCAAAACAGCTTACGACAACAGCGTTGACAAGATGAGCTGTACCGTGTCATGTCAACTTTGGATAGTCCTCGCTGTTCTGTAAAATTTGAACCAAAAACCTCGAAGCCACCAGAGGACTACGGTAAGGAAACGCACCATGTGCATAGCTGCTTCAATATTGTTTTCGAGAAAATAGTGTTCAACACCAAGGCTAATACACTATCTCTAAAAATTCGAAACAATATCTTTGACATAAACCAAAAGAGCAGTTACGGGTCTCTTTCTAGTATGGAGGAAGAAGCAGGGACCGTCTCCTTTAATGTTGGGCATCAGGGAAATTTGTTCCCATTCTCTGCAAGATCCTACAATAAGCCCTTGACAAGCTTAGTTATTGGGCCAGTAGCTTAAAACGGAGGAGGAAACGGTTTTGCTTACGAAATATTCAAAATATAAATCCCCCTACCATAAATGGGACGCCGCCCGCCGCGCTGCCACTCACAACCATTAAGGCCTATCTGGTTTGGTGGCCAGCTTTGGAAAAAGCCATCAGTCTTAAGGTCATGACAAAAATTCAGAGACTGGCATGTATCGGCACAGCTAAAGTGCCATGAGAACCACACTCCATCTGCTTACGAAGGATCTGGCGACATAAAGTACTCTACGACTTATAGAGCAAAGAAATTGGAAAAAAGGCCTCTTTAGTCACAGAACTATAGCAAACTTCACTGACATAGACACTCAAACAGACCCAGAATCCAGTTGCACTAAGAGATATCCCGATTAGGTAATTATGAAAAAAAAAAAACAGTAAATAGATCATTAAAGCTCCCAAACTTCTGCAGTGTTTTCCAAGTGGAAGTTTGCCTCGGGGCTGCAAAATGGATACCTTTCAAAATGTGAGCTGGTGAACAAAAATATATAGGATAAAGATAGCCAGGTGGCAATTAGGGTCATTTCGTCAACAACTGACACGAAGTCCAAACTGGTTGATCGCTGCCGCAGAGAATTGAGATTGCTTGGCGAAAAAAATGCAATCACCCTTCGATGGGTCCCGGGTCATCGTCACATTTATGTTAATGAAATGGCTGATTAACTGGCCAAAATCGAGCCAAACTGTACCCTGGGAGGAATCGGCTAATGTGACAGTCACAAGACAATAGCAAAACCATGGTAATGTGACTGTCAACACAAATCACCTTAGCCGATTTCACCCCTGGGTGCCACTGTAGCAGGAAGAGAGAAGAATTCGACAAAGTTTTCTCAGGGCCGCTAACGACAGATGGTCGATAATTGACACCTGCCGGGATTCAGCTTTGGCATCAAACCATAACTTGGCGCATCTTCAATGTTTTGGCAAATGCCAATCTATAACTTTGAACTTCATGGGCACGTTAAGGCAATCCAGTCGTTAGCTGCTTCATTCGTCAGACGTCATTAACAAAGGAATGCAATCAATTAGGTCTTATTTAACGTGGGAGTAGGTACTGTTTTTGAAGTATGTACCTGAAAACACCTGATAGCTGATTCTAGATAGACATTCAATGTCAATTACTTGTAAGTGTATATAATTTTCAAATTTCATGCATGACCAAGCAATTATATACCTAACCTACCTGTCTGCCCCTATATTTATGCCAGAATGTGCCTTTTACTATCAAGTAAATAATAGATAATGACTTTTTTTTCACTTTGCTAACACTTTTTGCTTACATATCTATTAATATTGTAAACAGTGACTTGCATTAACACTTTCACAAACAGAAATCAATTTTATCGCAAATATAGCCGTAAAACTGCAGATGCAGAGCACCTGGGCTGAAATTGGGTTTGCTTGTTTCATGCAAATACAAATGAGTTTCCATATGGTTTAAGTATGAAACAATTTTTCAAGATAAGAGATACTCGTTACTACCTTAAATCAAGAGAATTTAAATGCATTCCAAAAAAAAAAAATTACTTATTATTTTCCAGTAGCAAAAATCTGAAAAAGATCGCCAAACTTATTTATTTAAGTAAGTGACCCAGCCATCTCAGTCTTTAATTTTTCATTTTTGTGGCTAGGTCGGTGTCGCTGTACAGCCTGTACAGTTCGTTGTCAGCTATATCTTCTTCTCAATTCCTCATCTATGCAGACAGAACTATCCCCTCAAACCAGCCAAACGCGTTCTCATCCAACGTTAACAGTGTCCATGCCTCTGCACCATACATCAGGACCGGGATGATAAGCGTCTTATACAGGGACAGTTCAGTTGCTCAAGAGAGGGTTTTGCTTCTGAATTGCCTTCTTAGCCCAAAACAACTAGTCTAGTCAAATGGTGTTCAAAAGGGACTTGAAGTGGAAAGTTCTGGTGTAATTATTTTTAGTGGCTCCCTTTAAGTTTTTGGGGTCGCTGAACACGAATCTGAAGTTGTCCAACAAAATTTTTCACGGCAAATATGAGAATTCGTCAAAGAACGTCAAAAATTTTGACATTTTTTGTCTTTTTTCCTTATTCCTCAAAAATTATTTTTCTTTTGCAAAAAGCGCTTATGCAAAAATAAAGACAATGAGATTACCTACAATCTATTCTTATATCATTTTTTTGTACGACTTATGGTTTCTACGGAAACAGTCGTTGAAAAACAGGCAAAAATCCGTCATTTTTAAAAAAATTGCAAAAACAATTTTTTTGTATTGTTTTCTTCATTACATGAAAAGTAGGCCATGAGTTATTATGTTATTTGCATTTTCTAATAGTCCAAGAGCCAGCGCCAAAAAATGCTCTGAATTTATTAAAGCTTATATTTGGCCTGTTGGTTAGAGAGGTTGTGTACACCCACATACTGCGGTCAGTCAAGCGAACTGTAGAACAGGCGTCTTAAATATGTAATCAAACTTGTATCACCACGATGGTGGTGCAATGAATTTATTAAGGCTGAAAATTGGTATATATGTATGTTACATATTACGTATAAATAACAGTACCACCGGTCAGTCAGTCCATCGTTAGAACAGGGCTGGTCAGTCAGCGCTTATGTGTCAAAAAATGGCATGTGTACGATAACTCAGGAGACAAAAAATAATAATGAAGATTTGTAGAACATCTATAAACAAGCATTTTTTACTTTGGGAGGGGGGTCTATCTCCCCCCATTTGGGCGGGAGGGGCAATTTTCCAAAAAGAACCACTTAAAATGGAAAAAAATATTTAAAAATAACGGTAACAGCTACGATTAAGTGTTATAAGTTTTTTCAAAGCTAGAAGTCTCTTCTATTACCTTGTTTTTAAATCAAGAAATTTCTATGAATAGTTTTTGAAAAAACTAATTTCAAACTCAAAAGTATAGAAAAAAATGAAAAAAAAATACGTTTTATTGTATTTATTCCAAACTGTGGGACTACATACTAAACTTTTTTTTCTCATTATTTTTTGCTCTTATTAGTATTTAATCCAATACTGAAGACTAGACGGTTTTAAGTCTACTTGTTTTCGAGAAAATTGAAAATTACCAAACCAACTTTTTTTTTAATTTTTATCTGTGGACTTTTTTTCTTTGAGATAAATTTACATACAAATGCTCAAGTTGCTCAAGAAAGTTGTTGACATTGGCGCCTCGCCTACCAGACGAGACTGGAATTTTTTTATATTTGCTTGCTCAATTATTTTTTGTCGCAGTAAATTACATAAGAAGAAAAGAAAAAGGGAGTTGTTTTGACTTAACGAAATAATATTTATTTTTTTAGATGCTCAATCGGACACCGACGAGTTTAATATTTCTGAAGATGAAAACGAAATGAACGGATTCGATGATTCGGAAGAAGAGTTTGATGAAAATTAATGATGTATAGTATGTTATACAGGGTGTCCCGGACCTGAGTGGAAGTATTTCAGGGGATGGTTCTTTGGGTTATTCTAAGAAAAAAATTGTATGGGGGGAAAGTTGTATCTCCCCTCCCTGAGGCAGGGAGGGGCAGTTTCTGAAACATTGACTTCAAATGCAAAAAAAAACATTAAAAATCAACGGAAACACATTTAATAATTTGTTATAATTTTTTTGAAAGTTAATACTCCATTCTTGTATTTGGTTTTTAAATCAAGTTGTTTAAGCGAATAGTTTTTGAGAAATTAAATTTCAAAGTCAAAATTAAAAAAAAAAATTGTAATTTTTTTTCTTAAGTCGATATTTTTCAAAATTTTACGTAATTAAGGGCATTTTTTGTGTTCAATATTCAATGCCCTCATTATTTTTTAGTCCATTACCGAAAACCAAATGTAAAAACCTTTCTTAGTTTTTGAGAAATTAAGAAAAAACAAAAGGTACTTTTCCCGAATAAGCCTGAAAAAATGAATTTATTCATGAATTATCCATAATTTAACCCTTTTTCGGGCTTTTGTGGTAAAAGTACCTTTTGTTTTTTCTTAATTTCTCAAAAACTTAGAAAGATTTTTACATTTGGTTTTCGGTAATGGACTAAAAAATAATGAGTGCATTGAATATTAAACACAAAAAATGCCCTTAATTACGTAAAATTTTGAAAAATATCGACTTAAGAAAAAAAAAAATACATTTTTTTTTTAATTTTGACTTTGAAATCTAATTTCTCAAAAACTATTCGCTTAAACAACTTGATTTAAAAACCAAATACAAGAATGGAGTATTAACTTTCAAAAAAATTATAGCAAATTATTAAATGTGTTTCCGTTGGTTTTTAATGTTTTTTTTTGCATTTGAAGTTAATGTTTAAGAAACTGCCCCTCCCTGCCTCAGGGAGGGGAGATACAACTTTCCCCCCATACAATTTTTTTCTTAGAATAACCCAAAGAACCACCCCCTGAAATACTTCCACTCAGGTCCGGGACACCCTGTATAATGAAGAAATATTTTTTTGTTTTTTGTGGCGCCAATGTCAACAACTTTCTTGAGCAACTTGAAAATTTGTATGTAAATTTATCTCAAAGAAAAAAAGTCCACAGATAAAAATTAAAAAAAAGTTGGTTTGGTAATTTTCAATTTTCTCGAAAACAAGTAGACTTATAACCGTCTAGTTTTCAGTATTGGATTAAATACTAATAAGAGCAAAAAATAATGAGAAAAAAAGTTTAGTATGTAGTCCCACAGTTTGGAATAAATACAATAAAAAGTATTTTTTTCATTTTTTTCCATACTTTTGAGTTTGAAATTAGTTTTTTCAAAAACTATTCATAGAAATTTCTTGATTTAAAAACAAAGTAATAGAAGAGATTTCTAGCTTTGAAAAAACTTATAATACTTAATCTTAGCTATTACCGTTATTTTTAATTATTTTTTTCCATTTTAAGTGGTTCTTTTTGGAAAATTGCCCCTCCCGCCCAAATGGGGGGAGATAGATCCCCCCTCCCAAAGTAAAACATGCTTGTTTATAGATGTTCTACAAATCTCCATTATTATTTTTTGTCTCCTGAGTTATCGTAGTCATGCCATTTTTTGACACATAAGCGCTGACTGACCAGCCCTGTTCTAACGATGGACTGACTGACCGGCGGTACTGTTATTTATACGTAATATGTAACATATATACCAATTTTCAGCCTTAATAAATTCATTGCACCACCATCGTGGTGATACAAGTTTGATTACATATTTAAGACACCTGTTCTACAGTTCGCTTGACTGACCGCAGTATGTGGGTGTACACAACCTCTCTAACCAACAGGCCAAATATCAGCTTTAATAAATTCAGAGCATTTTTTGGCGCTGGCTCTTCGTCTATAATTGTAGTTGTCTTAAAGTAGGTATTATATTGCAGTGGTTAAGTGTCTAAGTTTCAGTATTCCAAACAGTCAAAATCTCCATTCAAAAGTGTTTTATTTGTGATAAAGAGTGGAGTATGGTGCAGTGAAGATGATCTTATGGACGTATACTGCAGTGGTACGGCCGATTCTATAACATATGGTTCGATTGTCTGGTGGCCCGCACTTAACAAGGCATATAACATCGACAAACTCAAAAAGGTTCAAAGAACAGCTAGTTTTGGTACCACAGGGGCTCTTCGATCTTGCCCAACGGATGCCTCAAGCGTTTTTCTGCACCTTCTACCACTTGATCTACACATAAAATATCTTGTATCTTGCAGTGCCTTAAGACTTAAAGAATCAAATTCTTGGGTTGCTAAACCTTATGGTCTCAGCAATATCACAAATTTGATTCCCACTGATATATTTTCGACTCCCACTGACTGCCCTGCTCCTACAATGAGCCTCAGTAAAGATTTTAAAGTCTTATTCCCATCCAGAGGGGACTGAGATGATGACGCCGCGCCGTGACGAGAGACTTCGCCACAACTATCTATACTGATGGCTCAAAGATGGAGTGTGGTGTTGGCTCAGGAGTTTTCTCTGAGTCTCTCAACATCTCTAAGTCATTTCGGCTACCCAATTTTGCTAGTGTATTTCATGCTGAAATACTGGCAATTAGGGAGGCATGCAAGATACCAAACCAAAATCGTAATACAGCCATCCTTACAGACAGTCAGGCGGCTGTGAAAGCCATTGATTCGGCTACATCATCCTCTAAATTGGTCCAACAATCTCTCTTTTCTAAACGCCACGAAATGGATCTAAGACGAAAATCGGTTGCGTTCTGCATCATGTTCCCCCCCAGATCAAAAGACTGTGAGTAATAGGAACCCGGGTTTCTGCGGGGCTTCGTTCCTATTCTACAACCTGCCGAGCTCGGCATAATGTAGCAAGCTCGGGCGAGATGAGATCCAATCGAGATGCGATCCAATCGAGTGAGTGTCTTATGACCCAACTCTTGTTTTTTTACTGACTCACAAGGTACCTCAACCATACTTCGCAGCCGTCCTATTTCAAAGCAAGGAACGCTTTTCTGGTTTCTTGGGAAAGATGATCTCCAACCCGCACTGGAAGAAATCTCACATCCAACCCAGGGAACGGGACACCTGAGAAATAAGCCTCTCAGAGAATAAACCCCAAATCCTCACTTCAGCCCGCTTTAATACACAGGTCAAACGAGTTATGGTATCAAAACGGCGCAATCTAGTGCTAATTGGGCAAAGAGCGAGTGTTACGCTCTTGCCACCATTTCTACCTACCATTTACCATTTATATAGCTTTTTTGGCAGGTTGTATGCACTTTCACTGATTTGTTACCTGCCAAAGAAGCTCCCTTTCGTCTTTTCTCTTCTTGCTGGCTTGAAGGAGCGTTTCAATTGCTTTTTCATTCACCACTTTCACTCCACCATACACCAATCTTTGTCACAAATAAAACTCTTTTGAATGGACATGAATACTGAAACTTAGACACTTAACCACTGCAATATAATGCTTTTAGATTTTCTTTACAATTAGAAAATGCAAATAACATAATAACTCATGTCCTACATTTCATGTAATGAAGAAAACAATACAAGAAAAGTCGTTTATGCAATTTTTTAAAAATGACGGATTTTTGGCTGTTTTTCAACGACTGTTTCCGCAGAAACCATAAGTCGTACAAAAAAAATGATTTAAGCATAGATTGTAGGTAATCTCATTGTCTTTATTTTTGCATAAGCGCTTTTTGCAAAAGAAAAATAATTTTTGAGAAATAAGGAAAAAAGACAAAAAATGTAGAAATTTTTGACGTTTTTTGACGAATTCTCATATTTGCCGTGAAAAATTTTGTTGGACAATTTCAGATTCGTGTTCAGCGACCCCAAAAACATAAAGGGAGTCACTTAAAATAATTACAGCAGAACTTTCCACTTCAAACTACCATTTGACCTAACTAAACAGCGATTAGCAAGAGTTATCTTTCGTTTGATTTCAGCACTGGCATCGTTCGCTGAGTTTATAGCGGAACCTAGGTAGACAAAGTCTCTGACCACCTCAAAATTATAGCTGTCTGTACTGAAGTTCTGTCCGAGACGTTTATTATGTCGTCTTGCTTTCTTTTACTGTTAAACGCATCTTGTGGCTTCCTTCTCCATTCTCACAAAACCACCACTGACATCTCGCTTTGTTCGTCCGATTATGTCAATGTCGTCAGCGTAAGCGAGTAGTTGGATGGATGGACTGAAAGATTGTGCCTCTAGTTTTGGCGTGAAAGTTTTGCACTACTATTTCAAGAATAATGTTGAAGAAGTCACATGACAGCGCATCGCTTTGCCTAAAATCTCTTTTGATATCAAAGGTTTCGGTAGGTCTTTGACGACCTTGATGGAGCTTTGTGCATTCTCCATCGTCATCCTGCAAACAAAGGGACGAGTTTGGGAGGGATGACAAAACTAGACATTGCTCTATATAGCTCGTCTCTATAGATGTTGTCTTACGCCGCCGCTATGAAATTGATGAAAAGGTGGTGGGTATCGATTTGAAACTCCTGGGTTTTTGCCAAGATTTGCCGTAGTGCGAATATTTGGTCGAAGGTGGACTTTCCTGCCCTAAAGTCACACTCATATGGAACTATCAGGTTGTTGACGAATTTCTGCAAGCGTTCACAAAGCACGGCAGTATACGCGATATTTAGAAGACTGATGTCTCTGTAGTCGGTGCAGTCCAGAGGATGGCCTTTCTTGAGGATCAGGCAAACAATGGTGAGATTCCATTCACCGGGCATATTTTCCTCCTACCATATTTTGCAGATGAGCTGGTGCATACTCCAAACCAATTCATCGCCAGCCGCTTTGAATAGCTCAGCCGCAAGGCCATCAGCTCCAGCAGCTTTATTAGACTTAAGTTTAGATATAGCTATCCTCACTTCGTCAAGATCGGGTGGACGGAATTTTTGGCCGACGTGGTCCAGGTTGAATGGTGCAATTTGCATGGTAGGGGAATTCGGTTCGTCATCGCCGTTATACAATTTGCAGAAATGATGTTTCCATATCCTCAGCACCGACTGCAATTCCACCTAGATGTTCGGTTCGGGCCTTGTAAACTTGGGAGGTTCTTTTTAGTTTTTGGTAAAATTTCCGAGCTAAATTCCTCTAACTCCTCGACCGCGCGCTTCTCATGCTCTTTTTTTTTCCTTCTTAGAAGCTTGTGTTCATATCTCTTCTTCTGCTCATAGAGCTCGCAAGCAGCTCTGATCCTTCTATGCAGGGCCGCTTTGTATGCCTTATGTTTGGCTGCATGTACTTCCCAGCATTCTTCGTCGAACCAGGGGTTTCGGTTCTTGATACTTGCAGTTGGCGGCAAGGGACTATTTAAGAGGGTGTGGGGGAATCGATCGGAAAAAGACCCGACGATTTCTTGCGAATGCGACTGTAGCCGTCCGACGTCGAACTTCCTCACAGTATTTCCCTGTTTTGGCTTTGCTCTGGATATCCGTAGCCTTACCTTTGCTACAACGAGGTAGTGGTCTCAGTCTCAGTCAACGTTGGCTCCTGGGTACGTTCGGACATCCTTGATACTGGAGGAGTGCATTGCGTCGATTGCAATGTGGTCAATCTGCTTGGCGGTTGATATACCAGGAATTTGCCATGTCTCCTTATGTATTATGGAGATACGGGAACTGCGTACTGACTACCACAGCATTTCGCCCTGAGACCGTTATCGGAAGTGGTGTCGTGCAGGCTGTATCTTCCGATTGTTTCACCAAAGACGTCTTCTCTTCCTAGTTTGGCATTAAAATCACCCAAGACAATTTGAATGTCATAGTTTAATGTCATAGGTAGGGCATTGCTCATATGTCTTGTCCAGGAGCTCGTAGAACTCATCCTTGGTGTCGTCATCTATCTCTTCTGTGGGGGCATGCGCGCATATGAAGCTGATGTTGGTGAACTTAGCCTTGATGCGAATTGTCGTGAGGCGTTCGTTCACATAATTGAAACTCAAGACTTCTTGCCTAACCCCGAGGCCACACGAGCAAGTACTTACAAGCAAGTTGCAATACATACAAATTTGTGTACTAACACAAACAAACCCAAGCAACTTGCTAATCAACTGGCATGCAAGTTTTGAAGCCATATAATGTTGAGCTGCTGAGTAGACGTGCGTTTGGTTCTGGTGACATTAAAACCTTTATTTTGATCGAAAACGCATTCAATCTGCATATAATTGTGTAACATTCTTGCATAAGCTGACTTTTATTGACTTTATGATTTTTTTTTCGGGCAAAAGTGATAATTTTCTAATTAAATTTGCCTAAATTAAAAGTGGAATATATTTTGTTTTCCTTTGTGCAAAGTACTTATATAAGAACATTGAGTGTTTATTACCGTGCTCTCTTTACCAACACGTCTGTTTAAACATAAAAGTAACTCACCCATTTACCGCCACCCACACTTTTAAGCATCCGTATTTATAATTATACGCACTCATACCAATGTCGACAAATCCACCTAAACGACTTCGCACTAAAAACCCCACATCAGTCTTTGACTCGCCCAAAAGCTCCTCATCTTCCCCTCGTAATACACCTTCAACTAAAAATACACCTTCTAAAATCATGGATAAAACTTGGATGGATGAAAAGCTTCGCGAACAAAGTGAGTTTATTGTGTCCCTTTTGTCAAAAAAAGTAGAAGAGTCGGAAAAAAAAATTACAGAAGAGCTAGGCCGGGAAATAAAAGACATTAAAAACAGTATAAGTGATTTAAATAATCGAGTTGTTCAATTAGAATCCTCGAACACCGATATACAATCTAATATTGTTTCACTCAACACTGAAATAGAATATCTCAAAACATCACTTGCCAATGTAACTTCTGAATGCATGACCACTAAAGCTTCATTAACCGAAAAATCCGCTCAAATTAATAGTGCAAATAATAACTTTGATCATACCGTCGATGAAATAAACAAACTTAAAATCACTATAAACGCTTACGAAAATAGAATTATCGCGAGAGATGCTTTCATATTTGGTATTCCGTGCATGCCCAACGAAAATCTTAGGTCCATATTTAATTTAATATGCAGCACAATTAATATAAAGCCTCCCTCTCTAAGCAATATTTACCGCACTCGTTCGCAACCGAATAAACCCAACTCTGCGATAATGATAAAGTTTAATTCTCCGTATGATAAAAATTATGTTTTGACTTCTATCGCGAATTATAGAAAAATAAACAATAAACACCTCTGCCTAAGTGACATTAACTTTGCTTTGGATGTAGCATCCACCTCCGCGTCACCCCCTACCATCTATATCCGCAAGAGCTTAACCCAGCATAACAAATGTATCATGCAACGTGCACTTGCTTTAAAAAAAAGTAAACAATTATCTACTGTCTACACTGCACGTGGGAAAGTTTATGTTAAACGTCAAACTGATGACACAGCTGTGCTTGTTGACTGCATCGAGGGACTTGAGGACGTTGCCAGATCAGCATTTTCATATGAATCTTGATATTATTTTCAATTAATTAAATTATACCAATTAAATAATTTTTTGTTTTCAATCTCTTTTTAATTAATACTTTAATTTTGTTTTCTTTCTTTTCTTTTTGATTTAAATTTAAATTATTTACTTTTATTTTGTTATTTTTCTTTTCTTTTTGATTTAAATTTATTTCTTTACAAATTATATTTTTGTTTCTTTTATTTTTTCGATTGAAATTATTTTTCTTTGCCTTTCTTCTTCTTGTTGTTGTACCAGTGATGAATACGGCAGGAACTTTGCGTTCGATGGTCAGAGTTCTGAGCAAGCAGAAATGTGGTCTCAGGGTTTGTCACATCAATGCACAGAGCTTGCTTCCGAAAATTGATGAATTTCGTGATATCTTTGTTGAGTCGGATGTAGATGCTGTTTGTGTTACTGAAACATGGTTAAGGGATGAATTTAGTGATGAGGTGTGTTGCTTAGAGGGTTACCGCGTTTTTCGCTTAAATAGAAAGGATCGTATTGGGGGCGGTGTGGCAATTTATGTTAAAGCGACTATAAAATGCAAACTTAAGCTATCATCCGAAGCAGGTAGTAATATTGAATATCTTTTCGTTGATCTGGTGGGAAATGAGGGTAACCTACTTTTAGGGGCAATCTATAGGCCAAATCGACATATTGACTTTTCACCCCTGTTTTCACTTTTAGAAGAAATCTCGCTGGGTTCTCCTAATATTGTCCTATGTGGAGACTTTAATAGCAACATTTTGAACCACAATATTTTGTCTGATAGCATGCGTATGTTTAATTTAAGGCCAGTAAACTCTAGCACACCAACTCATTACCTCGGTGGGTATGCTTCACTGTTAGACTTATTTTTGGTTAGTGACTTAGACGACGTAGCCTTGTATGATCAGCTTTCCGCACCTGCTTTCTCAAAGCATGATTTAATTTTTTTGACGATAAAATTTAGCTTTGATTATTCTGTCAAAAAAATCACTTTTCGTGATTTTAACAACGTAAATGGTCAGCTTTTAGAAGAGCACACTAGGGCCGTTAGTTGGGATCGTATTTTTTATATGCCATCTTCAAATGAACAGATGGAGTTCTTAACTCAAAATATTCAACTACTGTATGACACTCACGTACCATTAAAAACTAAAATTTTAAAACCAAATAATAAGCCATGGTTTACGAGTAACATACGATTCTTAATGCAACAACGGGATGATGCGTACAACAATTGGAAGCGTTATCGGTTGATTGAGTTGCGACGTACGTATTGTTTGCTTCGTAACAAAGTTGTTGCTGAAATACGATTAGTCAAATCACAAACTTTCTCTCATCAGCTTAGTACTTCATTGAACGGGCGACAATTGTGGAAGAACTTACGCAATATTGGTATTGGAAAGTCAAGAAACGTGGCAGCTGAGGTTGTAGATGTTAATACACTCAACCAAACCTTTGCCTCTTTGCCATTGACACTGGTGTCTTCGTCGAGTACATCAGAAATTTTACCATTTACGGATCAGTCAGATAATGTTGGTTTTGGTTTTTGCTCTGTAGATACTGCTGATGTTGTTGAAGGTCTGCTGTCGGTTAAGTCAAACGCTGTTGGACTGGATTCTATTCACCCTAAATTTTTGTATATGATTTTGCCTATCGTGTTGCCATATCTTACGTTCGCTTTCAATACGATTTTAATGTCGGGAGTGTATCCTGACCTGTGGAAGGTAGCCAAAATCATACCACTCCCAAAAAACGCAAAAGGCGTTGAATTCAGGCCTATCTCAGTCCTTTCCTACTTGTCGAAAGTCTTTGAGAAAATTTTGCAGAAACAAATCAATATTTATCTTACGGCGAGTTCAATGCTTACACCTAAACAGTCTGGTTTTCGTAAAAAGCACAGCTGCATCACAGCACTTTTGAACGTCACTGAAGACATAAGGCAAGCGTTGGATAAGGATGAGGTAACATTTTTGGTTCTGCTTGATTTCTCAAAGGCTTTCGATACAGTTAACCATCTCAATTTATGTAAAAAGCTTATCCAGAAGTTTGATTTTTCACCATGTGCTACGAAGCTTATTTATTCTTATTTGACTAATAGAACACAAGCAGTTCAAGTTGGTGACACCTTGTCTAATTTCTTGCCGATTGCTTCTGGTGTTCCTCAGGGGTCCATATTGGGTCCTCTATTGTTCTCTATTTACGTCAATGAACTTCCATCCTTGGTTGATAATTGTTCTTGTCAAATGTATGCTGATGACGTTCAGCTGTACCTAAGCTGCCCACTTGGACTCATTGAGCATGGAGCTTTCAGTGTCAATGAAGACCTTGAAAAAATTTTAAATTGGTCCCAATTAAATGGTCTTATTTTGAACCCAAAAAAATCAAAATGTGTAGTTATATCTAGAAAGAGTCTAGATCTTGATTATTTTCCGCCGATTATTTTGAGCAATGCTCCAATCGAATATGTTGAAACTGCCAAAAATCTCGGAGTGACTTTTAACCGCTTTTTGACTTGGGACAATCATATAAATGGACTTGTCGGCAAAGTATATGGTGTTCTACGTGCATTATGGGTTACCCAGTCTTTTACGCCGGTAAAAACACGTTTACTTCTTGCCAAAACTTTAATATTACCGATTTTGACATATGGCTGCGAAATATACTGCAACTGCAATTACGTAAGCAAACGTAAACTCAATGTTGCCTTTAATAGTACTGTTCGTTACGTCTTTGGCCTACGAAGATACGATAGAATATCTGATTTTGCTACGCTGCTGCTGGATATGCCGTTTGAAAATTATCTTGAACTTCGCAGTTTGATCTTGCTCTCTGACATACTGCTTACACGCCAACCACAATACTGTTTTGACAAAATTAGTTTTGCTACCTCGCATAGATCTCGTCAACTGATTCATCCTCGCTATTCGTTTTTAACATCCGAGCGCCAGTTTTTTGTAAATTCAGTCCGTCTTTGAAATTCCTTACCACGCAATATTAAAGAAATTCAAAACACAACAAGAATTAAAAAGGGTTTAAAAAATCATTTTTCAGTAAATACTTAAATGAAATTTAAAAATTGTATTATACATAAATATATATTCTTTTCTCTCTCTCATTATCGTTTAATTATATTTGATTCAATTTTAATATTAATTTAACTAAATGCTTGCTCAACTCTGTAAAATTAGCTTATAACTATCTTATAAGATATTGTATCTTACAGTTATTTAGCAATCACGAAATAAAATAAATAAATAAAATAAAATAAATAAAATAGAGAAGCAAGTTGAGAAGCAAGTTGGGAGACAAGCAAGTGGAGTGAAAGTGGAAAGCAAGTGGGAGGCAAGTGGAATGCAAATTACGAATTTGACAGGCAGTGTATGTAGCCAACTTGCTTGCAAGTACTTGCTCGTGTGGCCTCAGGGTAAGTCTGCCTCTAACAACAAATCCACATCCAAAAAGACTGCAAAAAGAAGCTGCCCTTGCCAGTCACCGTAGTAGATGGCGCAGTCTTTCAGTTTTCTTTTGCCCGGCGATTTCTGCTTTGTAGCAGTCTTGGGTTTCCCAAAATGTTCGGCTCAACGTGGTCTATAGAGAGACAGAACATTCCACATGCAGATTCGAAGTTCGTTGTTCTTATTTCGTTTGCTAGGTTCGTCAACAGTAAATCCGTCCGTAACCGAGGCTTGTTGTTGCTTCGCTCCTAAAGTCGATTTACGTGGCCGCTAAGTCACCCTGAGATGGCACGACCCTCAACCTTACAATAAAACTCCAATGGCAGGGAGTCGGATTAACCGTAATTTGTTTGAACTTTTTCCATCAAACTTGATTGTTTTGTAATTTATGTGAAGTTTTGAAATAAAGATTGTTGACATCTTATGGCTTTTTTTTTCTCTATAATATACCGAACCCGTCATCAGATATATTGTCCCCGAATTTGTTACCAATCTATCTATCTGTTACCAATGTATTGAGATTAAGTAAACCATCTGAAAAGCCACTAGGTCTTGATAAAAGATTAACCAGTTTCAGTAATTTGTTAATATAACGCTAAAACCCTAAAGGTAGGCTATTTAAAGTAAATTTGAGTTTGCACACTGCTTTTGGGCAAATCGAGACGATTAAATTTTTGAATTCATTAATTGTTGTAAATAGTACAAAATGACTTTTGTATTGCATACTATTGGTTGTTGGTATAAATATTTGAGGTGAAATAATTTTGTGAATTATGCGAAGGGCAAAGTTTTAACCCTGGTTAAGACATTCAACCTTTTTACTATACCAAGTCGTTTTACTAAAACGCCAGCAAAACGACACGGCTCCTAAAACGACAATAAAAGGCTTTTGAATGAAACTAAGAGTTGAGCGTTCTCTCCGCTCTTCACTATTCTCATTCTTTTGATGGTATGGTAGCCATTTCATTGAAAAGCCAAGGGTTGTAAAACTCATAAAGTCAATATTTTTACGAACATAAAATTTGGTCAAACCTGTCATTATGATGATAAGGGAGAAGAAAAAGTGAGTCTCGAAATTCTACATGCTTGTCGGTCTGTCTATTCAGTCCAAAAAGATTGATCGATTTTCCTTAAATTTAATACATAGGTACCTATGTACCTACATTAGGGTGGTCGTTAAAAAAAGATCATCGCGGATGTGCCTAAATTGGCTCTAAAATAAAATCCCTAATTTGTTCAGATTTGTATTTCCTTGATATGCCAAACCTGTTAACAATACCATAAGATCTACAATGGTGACATTTTCAAAAACAGACGTCATCTCTAAGACAGTATTGATAGTTCGAACATCAGCATCTGCCTTAATCGGCTCTAAATGTTTGTTTTTTTTTTCTATTATCCGATGGAAATCTTCAAAAGACACTCGGTTAGAATCGGTACCAAGTAGTGTGGGACTCTTACCGCACTAAGACCACCGGTGAATCATGACCAATCTATGAAAGATCGACAAATGATTTTTATTTCTTAATTTTTAAATCGCATTGGGGGAAGTTTAAAGTTATAACACTTTCCCATAGCTTTTAGACCATCAGCTCATGAGGCTTGGTTCTTGTTAATCTCCGAACATTGTTTCGTATATTTAAGACGGTCTCCATTTCAGAGTTGGTATGACTTTGCAGTCGCTGATTGTGTGATACAGCGTGTTTTTTAACCACTTCTGTAACCATTTCAATTTGAAAGTCCCGATGTAGATCGCTATTTCTTAAATACCAAGGGGCATCAATTATTCCACGAAGGACCTTGCTTTGGAATTTTTGGATGGGTTCAGAATTTGTTTTCTTTGTACAGGCCCATAGTTGGATGCCATATGTCCAAACGGGTTTCAATACTTGCTTATATAACATTAGTTTGTTCTGGATAGATAGGTCGGAGTTCGTTCCTAGTAATCAGTACATTTTTCTGTACTTCAAGTTTAGTTCTTCTTTTTTCTTTTTGATGTGCTCTTTCTATTTAAGCTTTGCATCCAAAGTCATTCCAAGGTATTTGGCGGTATTGGAGTAAGGTACTGCTGTACTGTTTATATAAATTGGAACATTGTTTATGTTTTTGTTTGTAAAGTTTATATGCGTTGATTTTGTTTCGTTTAGTTTGATGCGCCATATCTGCGTCCATTCACTAACTTTATCGACTGCATTTTGCAATTTTTGTGAAGCCTTCGAAACGGATTTATCTGGCACCAATATTGCAGTATCATCACCAAAGGTGGCCATGATAGCGTTGATGTCCACTGGAATATCCCTTGTATATAACAGATACAGGGTTGGTCCTAGGACACTTCCTTGTGGTACACCGGCTTCAATTTTCTTTAGTTCCGAGTAACTTTGGTCGTACCGTACTCTTAAGAATCGGTTCGTAACGTAGGATTTCAGTATTTCGTAGTACTGCCTGGGAAGGTCCCTATGCAGTTTGTACTCAAGTCGCAATTGCCAAACCTTGTCAAAGGACATAACCAACTGTGGACTGTAAGCGGATAAATGAACTTCGTTTGTTGACGTAACCAACTGCCATCAGATTACCTTCATTGAAAATCGCATGGGCGCTTTAGGGAATGAATTGCTTGGCGGCAATTAGGTAGTTGCTGACGTGCGTCGTAGCAAGCGGCAGGTTGTATCCTCTGTTGTACTTTGTATGGGGGTCTCGTTCGTATGCAATACTTGTTTATTGCTTCAGCTGGTTAATTGATGTAATGAAATCCAAGTGTTTTGCTTTCCCTGTTGGGTGGTGTGGGTGATTACGAGCATAAAGTATGTGACTTCGTTACATTCCCCCCTTTCTTCGGCAGACGAGACCTCTCGTCGTAAATTCCATCTGGAATAAAAAGCTTTTAATAATCGTATTCAAATATAAGATAATTATGTAAAATTTTTGTTTATACAGGGTGTCCCGGACCTGAGTGGAAGTATTTCAGGGGGTGATTCTTTGGGTTATTCTAAGAAAAAAATTGTATGGGGGGAAAGTTGTATCTCCCCTCCCTGAGGCAGGGAGGGGCAGTTTCTGAAACATTGAATTCAAATGCAAAAAAAAATATTAAAAATCAACGGAAACACATTTAATAATGTGCTATAATTTTTTTGAAAGCTAATACTCCACTCTTGTATTTGGTTTTCAAATCAAGTTGTTTAAGCGAATAGCTTTTGAGAAATTAAATTTCAAAGTCAAAATTAAAAAAAAAAATTTTTCAAAATTTTACGTAATTAAGGGCATTTTTTGAGTTCAATATTCAATGCCCTCATTATTTTTTAGTCCATTACCGAAAACCAAATGTAAAAACGTTTTTTAATTTTTGAGAAATTAAGAAAAAACAAAAGGTACTTTTCCCGAATAAGCCTGAAAAAATGAATTTATTCATGAATTATCCATAATTTAACCCTTTTTCGGGCTTTTGTGGTAAAAGTACCTTTTGTTTTTTCTTAATTTATCAAAAACTAAGAAAGATTTTTACATTTGGTTTTCGGTAATGGACTAAAAAGTAATGAGGGCATTGAATATTGAACACAAAAAATGCCCTTAACTACGTAAAATTTTGAAAAATATCGACTTAAGAAAAAAAAATTATAATTTTTTTTTTAAATTTTGACTTTGAAATATAATTTCTCAAAAACTATTCGCTTAAGCAACTTGATTTAAAAACCAAATACAAGAATGGAGTATTAACTTTCAAAAAAGTTAAAGCAAATTATTAAATGTGTTTCCGTTGATTTTTAACGTTTTTTTTTGCATTTGAAGTCAATGTTTCAGAAACTACCCCTCCCTGCCTCAGGGAGGGGAGATACAACTTTCCCCCCATACAATTTTTTACTTAGAATAACCTAGAGAACCACCCCCTGAAATACTTCCATTCAGGTCCGGGACACCCTGTATAAATGTACAGGGTGTCCTGTAAATAATGGATAACCTTGCAACTGGTTGTAGCAGGCCTTATGACCTTTCCAGAAAAAAATAAAAAAAAATATTTTCCCTGTGGTTACTATGTTATGATGTTTTTTCCAAAAGTTGTTAACAAGTACTACTTTCCTCGAATACGTGAACGCTACGACCATGGATGAACAATTTTTACTATTTTTATATTTTTGTAATATTCTAGAATAACTGTTGTAATAGATGGGTGGTAAAATTTAACAGTAGTTATTGCATTTTTTTTATTATAATTTTTTAAAATATTTTTTTCAGTACAAAAATTTATTTTCGAAAAAGTTTGACCACCTCTAATAAATTAAAATTGTATGAGAACATGAGTGGCCAATTGCTTAAAAAAGTTGTCTATTTATGCACTTTTCAAAATGGTATAACACATGCTTGTGTATTAACGAAATAACCAAGAAAATTTGTCAATCATCTAATAAAGCTGCTTTTAACATTTTGGCAAAATGTCTATCAAAATGTTACAACAACCTCCAAATTTGGGTTGGACAAAAATTTTCTCTTTTGATGTGTAAGGAGGTTCAGTGCAAGTATAAAACTCGAATTAAGGTGTTAAAGCCCCACCATTTGGCCACCATATTGAAAAACGAGTTCTGCAAAATTTTCCATGGCAACTTAAATTTTATTAGTCTTAGAAAAAAAACTTTGGTACAATTTTGTAGCAAATCAAAGGGCACGGTAGTGCCCAGCCAAGTTCGCTGCACTACACCCTTTTTACAGGAACAAACTCAGGCGATTTTTAACCCCCCTCTAACTTCTGTACCAATAAAGTCAGAAACTTCAAATTCGGAGTATTTGCTGAACTGATCAAACACAGGTGGCTCACCAAATTTCAACTCTTTAGCATTAGTAGTTTCCAAGATATAGGACTTCAAAAATCGCAAAAACCGTAACTGACTGACTGATTCACTGACTCACTGACTCACTGATTCACTGACTCACTGACTCACTGACTCACTGACTCACTGACTCACTGACAGATCATCAAAATTATGGAGCACTTCCCGACATCGTAGAAACTTGAAATTTCGCACAACGATACACGGAAAGAATTGAAAAATCAACAATTGAAAAATTTGCAGTTGCAATTTACGAATCATGTTTTATTCGTAAATCAAAGCATTTTCATCCCAAATTAATACAAAAACTGATAATTTAACATTCAAAACGCAGCAATTTACAAAATTTGTTTCTTCGTGATTTGCAATTAAAATCCAAAATTCAAGCTTGTACTTTTCATAGTAAAATACAAGCTTTTTGGCGTAATTTACTCTCCAAAAGCATAATTTCACAAGCAGCATTTAAAAATATTGATTTGCGATAAATATTAGTAATTAACATTGCACAATAACTGAATTACGTTTTTTTTTCGTAATTCGCAACTCCATGAGAAAAGTTGCAAATCACCAACAAAAAATTCCTAAATCACGACTTTCTTGTCGCAATTTACTTCTCGAAGAAATAAAGCACCACATTATGGCAGGTATCTAATGATCAATGTGTGACACCAAAGATCTGTAATGCAAATTGGCCTGGTGGTTGCATGCTCGCTCCGCAACTGGAGGGTTGCGAGTTCAAATCCAAGTAGAGTCAAGCGTAAAGTATTTATTTCAAATAAATTAAATTAAATGTGTATACCTGCTAAATGAGAAGGGTCGAAAAGGATTGATCTTTCCAAGTGGCAATATCACGAAATAAAAGTGGTGATCACAAATCTTTTTTGCAAATTTAAAAATTGTGCAATTGAGGAATATTTGGATCAAATTGCGATTTGTTGTTCGCAATTTTTGTGTTTTCTCTCGATAGAATAACTTATACTTAAAGAGGGTTGATTTACGATTTTTGAGTATCAATATCTTCATTTTGCTCAGTTTTGCAAATTGCAAACAAATAGTCGTAAATTACGAAATCCCGAGCCAAGGTATAAATCGGTATTCATTTTTCGTAATTTGCAGCTCATTTTTCGTGATTTGATCCAAGAATTCTTTCCGTGTAGGCCTTGTGGTACATACAAAGGAAAAAATCGAAAATGTGCAATTTTCTATTCAGGGGGCGTGGCATCCACCCACTTTCTTAAATATTCTATAAATTATATGGAGCTTTTCCGATTATTGTAGAACAATAAAAATTGGTAAGTTGGAAGGGTTTGAGGTATTAAGAAAGAAAATAATTGAAAAATTGGAATTTTCCATACAGGGGGCGTGGCATCCACCCACATTCTTAAAAGTTCTTATAAATTATATGGAGCACTTCCGATTGTTTTAGAACGATGAAAATTGGTAGGTCGGTATGGCTTAAGGTACTTAGAAGAAAAAAATCGAAAAATTGGAAGTTTCAGTTCAGGGGGCGTGGCATCGACCCACATTCTTAAAAATTCTTATTAACTATATGAAGCACTTCCGATTATTGTAGAACGATGAAAATTGGTAGGTCGGTAGGGCTCAAAGTACTTAGAAAGAAAAATTGAAAAATTGGAATTTTATTATTTATTATTTATTATTATTATTTTATTTATAAATTATATGGAGCACTTCCGATTGTTGTAGAACGATGAAAATTGGTAAGTCGGTAGGACTTGAAGTACTTAGAAAGGAAAAAAATCGAAAATTTGGAATTGTCCATTCAGGGGGGGGGGGTGCCATCCACCAACTTTATCAGAGTTGCTATTATTTGTATGGAGCATTTTCGGTTCGGTTATGAAACTTTGTAGACCGGTAGGGCTTGACTTTCACCTGGCAAAATTAGTCTTTGCAAAAAGGAATGAAATCACAACAAAAACATAAATGTTAAAAAGGGAGCCAAGTTCTTATTTGCATAAGAAACCTGTGCGTAAAAAGTCAGCCAAAAAAAGTAATGAGATCTAAAATATATGCCAAGTTTTAAGTTCATGAAGTTCAATATCAAATATCATAAGAAGAGTATTATCGAAACAATTCCAAATCATATGACAGAAATTTGGTTATTAATGATTACTGATAAAAATTTGGTGGATTTACTTGGCAAGTTTTCTCTTAAATACTTACTTAATCACAAATTTAAAATGTATGAAAACTTGACCAGTGAACCCACCAAATTTTAATCAATAATCATTAATAACCAAATTTCTGTCATATGATTTGGAATTGTTTCGATAATACTCTTCTTAAGATATTTGATATTGAACTTCATGAACTTAAAACTTGGCATATATTTTAGATCTCATTACTTTTTTTGGCTGACTTTTTACGCACAGGTTTCTTATGCAAATAAGAACTTGGCTCCCTTTTTAACATTTATGTTTTTGTTGTGATTCAATTCTCTTCAATTTATGTTAACATACTTTTTACCCTAAAGTTATAAATAAAAAAGTTATAATCAAAAACATATGAATTTTTTCAATGTTTAAATTTTGATTATAACTTTTTTATTTATAACTTTAGGGTAAAAAGTATGCTAACATAAATTGACGAGAATTGAATTTGCTACAAATTTGTACCAAAGTTTTTTTTTTCTTAGATTAATAAAATTTAAGTTGCCATGGAAAACATATTAGAACTCGTTTTCCAATATGGTGGCCAAACGGTGGGTCTTTCAACACCTAAAATAGAGTTTTATACTTGCACTGAACCCCCTTACACATCAAAAGAGAAAATTGTTGTCCAACCCAAATTTGGAGGTTATTGTAACATTTTGATAGACATTTTGCCAAAATGTTAAAAGCAGCTTTATTAGATGATTGACAAATTTGCTTGGTTATTTCGTTAATACACAAGCATGTGTTATACCATTTTGAAAAGTGCATAAATAGACAACTTTTTTAAGCAATTGGCAACTCATGTTCTCATACAATTTTAATTTATTAGAGGTGGTCAAACTTTTTCGTAAATAAATTTTTGTACTGAAAAAAATATTAAAAAAAATATAATAAAAAAAATACAATAACTACTGTTAAATTTTACCACCCATCTATTACAACAGTTATTCTAGAATATTAAAAAAATATAAAAATAGTAAAAATTGTTCATCCATGGTCGTAGCGTTCACGTATTCGAGGAAAGTAGTACTTGTTAACAAATTTTGGAAAAAACATCATAACATAGTAACCACAGGGAAAATATTTTTTTTTATTTTTTTCTGGAAAGGTCATAAGGTCTGCTACAACCAGTTGCAAGGTTATCCATTATTTACAGGACACCCTGTATATATTTTTTTTTCTGTTCCTTTTTTTTCTCAATATATTTTCTTCGCATATTTTTTTTTCTAATTTTTTTCGGTTTTTTTTTCTTTTTATCTTAATACATTTTTTTTTCTTAAAGCTAATTTACATAGGCATATACATTTTTTTTTTGAATAAAAGAAAACGGGGGGAAAGGGTGAAGAACAATAATTATCGGCGGCAGTCGGCTTTGGTTTAAACTTAGTACAGCAGGGGCCTATAACACAAAGCTACAAGTCTACAAGCCAAGAGCCTCTTGTAGGATTATGTTAGTCTTACAAGTGTAGATTATTTCTGTAACACAAAAAAAAAACTTACATTTGTAGAAACAAAAATTTCCCTACACTTGTAGGCATTCCATTCTGCATGCAATGAGTTGAGTGTTCGTCGGCGATCGACCGACAAGATCCAGTGTAGAAAATTTCTGTTATGCACAAAAAGCCTTCAAACCGACCGATTGGAAAGCATATAACCATTGTATATAAATTCTATAGTATTCTCATGAAGAAAAAAAGCTCGTGGCCATCTATGCGTCCAAATGTAATACTAATTTTTGTTAAGGGATCTCGGTAAGGCGATCACAGCGAACCTATCGACCAAATGTCTACCTACAAAATCGTGTTTCATGAGAATACTATAGATTGGATATACAATGATATAACTTTGGTTATAACTATCCTATCTTCAAAGTTGAGGACTTTAAATAAAGAATAAATATAAGACTACATTTTTGTATTCAATTTTTTGATGAGGAACACAAAATTTAATACTAAATGGCAGATTGAGTCTCCCATCAATTTAGTTTTCATTTTTCAACATGCAAAAGTGAATTAAAACTTATACCATTTTAAAATATGTATTGTACAAAGTAATTACCCAAATCCTCTTGCTCTTCTACAAATTTGTGAGTGATGTACTTAGGCTTAATGCAACGGGAGGGACATTTCAATAAATTTGGCACCAAAAAATTAATTGTAATAAAACAAAAATCGTCGACTTTATTCTTCTTCTATTTCAAAAAATTATAGCTTTGCTTCTAGTGCTCGGATATTTGAAATTAAGATATTTTAAATTCAAAATTCGTGTTTAATTCCGCACTAAAAAGGTAAAGTCCTATATCACAATTCATAAAGATTTGGCCCTGCGTGTAGACATGCTATAAAGTATTCCCCGGTGAATTGAACCTCGCTTAATTGATTTAGATAGGGTCATCTTAAAAAACTGATGCCATCAAAATAAAAACATGTAATAAAATACGTATTTCGGTTATTTGATCTAAAAATTACACAAAAAGCGGGGAACACTGTACATTTTTATTTGTGATATAGGTACTATAGGGCAAGTTTTGTATTCGTAAAAAAAAATTGAGATAACAATCAAAGATAACATTACGATTATAGAGAACACGAAATAAGTGGGTGGCACAATTCTGTTTGTTTGTATCTTGATCTACAGCCTAAGCCAATGATGCGATTTTCTTCAAATTTTGAACTCAAGGTTTTTTCGTAACTCTCCAGACGGGAAATTAAAATTTTTTTTAGCTCTAAAAATAACGATACTTGCCATACAACCGTTAAGGAAAAGCTAATTTATCTCATAAAAAGGCTTTAACGATTTTGATAAAAACAAATCAGTGTATTATTGTAGATATGATGTACTTTCTGGTAAGAAAAAAAATTACCAAAAACATTTATTAACGGTATTTGCCATATATGTAACGGTTTTTTGATTTTTGGTTTTCTCATAAACCGCTCATCCGATTTCAATAAAATTTCTTGCACAAAAGCTTTCTTAGAATATAAATTAAACTGCATAACTGCATAACTGCATATTAAGTTTTGGATTTTGATTAAAGATTCAAATTTTTTTTTTGAAAATTCAATATTTCAAAAACGGGATGATAAATTATTTTGATTTTTCAGTTTTATATGTATATAAATATATACTCAAAATTGGCAAACCATATTTTTTTAAATGTTACAAACATTTTATATATAAAAAAATATTTTTAAGAAAACGGCTCCAACGATTTTAATTTTTTCTTGCTTATAATCACATTTTTTCAAGTAATCAATTGGCGTACTTGTTTTAAAGCTCTAAGTTATTATCAGGCTGCTTATACAATCAAAAGAATGATCCAATCGTGCATTTTATTTGAAGGAGGCATATTCAATAATTACATTTTTCAATTGTACATGAATGATGAAGGAGACTATTAAAGCAACTTACACTTTCTTAAATTGGGATCGTTTGTGAACATCTGCATTGATATATTGACGATTGGAACTTTTTTTCGGTTAAAAAAAGCAATAATCATGATGGACAAAAATTATTGGAATTGAAAAGATTGTATTTTAGCATTTTAAAATGCATCTTCTGCATCCTACAAGTCTTGAATCACCTGTAAGATTTCATCGATTATTCTACAAGTAAGATTTAGTTTTTCTTTACACTTGTAGCTTTGTGTTACAGAAAGAGGGAAATTGCACAATTTCCCACTTGTAATTAATGTTCATTACACTTGTAAAAGAGCCAGCTGACTTGTAGCTTTGTGTTACAGAAATTCATTACATTTGTAAGGATTGACTTGTATTACAAGTACTTGTAGCTTTGTGTTATAGGCCCCAGGTCATGTGATTGATACTAATTGGTTTTCGGGTCACGGTTGCTGGGTTTGCTGCGTTTCGGCTCGGCGGGTGAGCAACATGCTCGAGGGATAAAAGGCGGTTGAACCTTGTGTCTTCAGAACTCTGGTTGTGCCCTCTTAGGTTTCGGCTAGGATAGGTCACGGCTTTCTGTTCGGCTCGGGTTTCGGTCGATGTCTGACTCATTTTTATTTCCGGGGTAGAAATCGGAGATGGATGGCTACTTCGTTCGGAATTCGTTGTCGGACTACAAGATAGTGGAGGTCCACATTCCGTGACGGCCAAATTTCGACAAAGCTCAAACGATGGATTCAGAGAAGAACACTCTGGTTGAATGTCTGGATCGATGGTCGGGCTTTGAATGATGAAAGCTGCGGTCTGCTCATCTTCAACAATATGAATAAGTTCGGCGGCGTCGGATTTTGAAGATGGCTGATAGTTTTCTGGAAAACTATTTTGCTGTTTGATCGGGAGGTTAGAAATCACCGAGCAGGTATGAAATATTTCTTCATCTCCCTGGGGTGGATTCGCCGCTTTCGGCGGTGACATCTGCGGAGGTGTCATCTGCGGTGGAATCTGTGGTGGTGGCTGCGCCTCGTCTTTTCGTGGTTTAACCAGTACCGCTCGAAATTGCGTCGGTGGCATCTGGGGAGCCTGCAGCGGTGTCTGCGGTGTTATCTTGCGGATGCATCTGTGGTGGCATCTGCGGAGGCATAGTAATAACGACAACGGGATTTCTTGTTGTTGGAGAAAACGGTGTGGGGGCTGACGGGAGTCGAAAATTTCGTTCATCATTCTTAATCCACTCGAATTCTTCAGCAAGGTACGCAAGTTCGTCCAGGGTATTAAAGTCCTGACGGCGGATATACAATCGATACTCAGGTCGCATATTGTCAAAAATTCGATCGAAATTATCGGCCACGGAAACTCAGGGGGGGCTGTCTCATTAGATACTGTGTGGACAAAATATAATCTTTCGCTTTTTCACGGGGTCCTTGACGTTTGCGCAATATTTCCTCCTCTAGCTTGTGTAAAAACCTAGCAGGCAGGAAATGTCTTATGAACGCTTCCTGGAAATCTTCCCAGGTAACAAAACTGTCACTTTTTACTCGGAGCCACTGTAAAGCGCTTCCGCGGAAAAGCTCAGGTAGTGTCCGTAATGTGAGGGGGTTAATATCTCCCCCGCTTCTTGGACGGGAGGAACAATTTAATAAAATATTTAATTTAAGAATAACAGCAACACTTGCAGTAATGTTTTGTAGCTTTTTGGAAAGCCAGAAGTCCATTCTAACGGTTTGTTTGAAATTGAGTGGTTCTGCTGAGCAGTTTTGGCAAACAATTCTTTCAAACTAAACATTTTGAAGAAAAAATATTTTGTTTTCAAAATTTTTGGTTTGAAACAGTTTTCGGTGAAATGTGTCACTGAACCCTCAAACAGTGAGAACATTTCTGCATAAAAAGGATTACAACGGGCGCATGACAAGGAAAAAACCATTTATTTCCAAGGTCAATGTTTCAAAACGCCTACAGTACGCCAATACCTACATACGTCAACAAGGTGGATGATTTTTGGAAAAATGTTATCTTTGTTGACGAAAGCAAATTATTCGTTATTTATTATTTATTATTTATTATTTATTATTAACAACATTTTTGGCTCGGACGGTCGAAGATTTGTTGGCGGTAACCGAATACAGGCTTGGAGGTAAAAATTTAAAGTCTACGATGAAACATGGAGGTGGAAGCATCATGGTTTGGGGAGCTATGGATGCAAATGGTGTCGGGAATCTTGTTTTTATTGAAACAACCATGGACAAACACAAATATTTGGAGATTTAAAAAGAAAATTTAGGGGCCAGTGCTGAAAAAAAGTGCGGCAAACCAATATAACCAGCAAAAATCACCATAAAGCTGTGGTTTTAGAAGAATGGAACAAAATACCCACAGAATTCACCACAAAACTTGTGTTTTCAATGAAAAACCGTCTCAGAGAAGTAATAAGGGCAGAAGGATGGCACACTCGATACTAATCTTACAACTATTTGATGTATTTTTAAGTTTCTTTTAAGTTTTTGATTTTTTTTTAAATAAAACTTTGAAATATTTAATTTTGATTTTTTTTATAAAACTTTCAATAAACCTTAAATAGATTGCAAAAGGCTTACCAAATTATCGCAATTTGCCTTCAAAAACGACTTTTTTAACAATTACATCTAATGTACGTGCACTTTTTTGATGCACAGTAGATCTTCTGGTATTGTTAACAGGTTTGGCATATCAACGAACCGATGTCGTCTATGAGAAAACCTGGGAAAGGTAATATTTCCGAAAAAAATTACACTCCATCCTCATTTATATATGAACTCAATGCAGCTGAAAATACATTGCTGTTTTCAAAGAAATAAACGTTGATACTAACAAAATTTCCGAAGCTGGCAAAATTTTTTGGCTGCGGTTCTCGTATTTGGCGGTGCTTTTAATGAAACATCAATTAACACCCTTAAATACAAGTATTTATATACTTTATAAAGAGAAAGACTGCAACGAAGATGAAAGCTTACCTTTCAGCACTGCCGACGTAAAATCAACATTGAGTTTGCATATTCTTTGAACGTAAATATAACCAGAGGCCTATAACACAATACATACAATGCTTGTTGAACAAGCGAAATTCAACAACTTTTTTGAAATGTGTGTATCACGGAGCAACAAGTCTAGGAAAACTTAAACAATTATTAAAAGATGAATTTATTGACCAATTTGATGAACATAAATGTGGAGTGGAAAACATGTTTTCTGTTGGCTTTTTTGGTCACAATAACAAAGATAATAGCCCGGGAGCCGGTGACATCAAAAGTCCCGTCATCGCGGAAATGGACATAATATATATCATTGGAAAGGTAATTTTATGTACTTTCAGAAAAACTCGGTATGACAGGCCCTAGCCTGCCGAAAGTATCTGTCATACCTGTTTGAACGATGCGACCTCTGTTTTTAATTAAATTCATTGTGCTTTTGTATGTATGCTATTGATTTCGAAGCCACTGAATAGATTGAGCTCAAATTTGCAGGGAATATTTTGTATATACCATTAACTATTTCTGGAAAGTTTGGTTAAAATCAGTTCACAGTTTTTTTGAGGAGGGGCAGAAATGCACGCTGGGTACCCAATAAAAATGAAGCGTTTTTGCGATAAAACTTTGTTTTTAGTTTTATTATTGTTTTTTGAAGGGTGATTACTAAAAAAAATTAGCTAATTACTGCCTACGAACTTCCAAAAATAAGTTCTGCCAAAAAAACCTGACCTGATAGTACAGTCAAACCCGCTTATTTTGAATTTTTAAAATCATATTTTTTTATTAATTTTATAACCATTCATAAAAAAGTTCGATTAATTGAACAGAAAAGTTTTGTGAGTGTGTTAGTATTTATGTACATAAGGTAAGAGGTCTGATTAGGCGAGAAATATATACCTGTTGACTGATTTTACTTAATAACATGAAATAATCATAATTTGTGGGTTTAAACGTTTTTTCTATAGGATTGTATTATTGTGTATTGAAACGTGATTGAAAACTACTGCCTAAGAAGAAAAAATCCCGACGTGATGGTACAGTCAAACCCGCTTATTACGAATTTTTCAAATCACATTTTTTTATTTATTTTCTAACTGTACACAATCATAAATAAACTTCAATTACATAAGCATACATTTTTTGCCTATATAAATAGCTATAAATGTACATTAAAAGGTTTGGAGTTTACTTAGGTGGAAACATATACATACATATCTACATAAATGTACCTACAGTGTACCTTAGTAAATTTATTTTACTTGCAAACATAAAAGAATTATAATTTTTTCGTTCATTGAAGGGTGTTAAGAAAAAATAGTGTTAAATCCTCTCAAAATTATATGATTTACAGATTATACAGTCAAACCCACTTACTTGAAATCCATTCCGTGTTTTTCAGCTTCTTAATTTATACCAACCGATTTAAGAGATAAAAAAATAGTGTTACAGCCTCCCAAAAATAAATCATTTACCAATTATACAGCAAAACCCGCTTATTTGAAATCCATTCCGTGTTTTTCAGCTCCTTAATTTATACCAATCAATTTTAGAGAACTGAAGAAAAAAATATATTGTCATAATTTTCATGATTGTATATTTATATGTATAGAGTATATAAAAATATAATCTTGAAAATTATGACGATATATTTTTTTCTTCAGTTCTCTAAAATCGATTGGTATAAACTAAGGAGCTGAAAAACACGGAATGGATTTTAAATAAGTGGGTTTGACCGTATAATCGGTAAATCATGTATGTTTGTGAGGCTGTAACATTATATTTTTTCTTTAAGATTGATTGGTATAAATTTAGGAGCTAGAAACACTAGTTGATTTCAAATAAGCGAGTTTGACTGTATAATCGGTAAATTATGTATTTTTGGGAGGCTGTAACACTATTTTTTTGTCTCTAAGGAGCTGAAAAACACGGAATGCATTTCAAGTAAGTGAGTTTGACCGTATAATCGGTAAATCATATAATTTTGAGAGGATTTAACACTAGTTTTTCTTAACACCCTTCAATGAACGAAAAAATTATGATTCTTTTATGTTTGCAAGTAAAATAAATTTACTAAGGTACACTGTAGGTACATTTATGTAGATATGTATGTATATGTTTCCACCTAAGTAAACTCCAAACCTTTTAATGTACATTTATAGCTTTTTATATAGGCAAAAAATGTATGCTTATGTAATTGAAGTTTATTTATGATTGTGTACAGTTAGAAAATAAATAAAAAAATGTGATTTGAAAAATTCGTAATAAGCGGGTTTGACTGTACCATCACGTCGGGATTTTTTCTTCTTAGGCAGTAGTTTTCAATCACGTTTCAATACACAATAATACAATCCTATAGAAAAAACGTTTAAACCCACAAATTATGATTATTTCATGTTATTAAGTAAAATCAATCAACAGGTATATATTTCTCGCCTAATCAGACTTCTTACCTTATGTACATAAATACTAACACACTCACAAAACTTTTCTGTTCAATTAATCGAACTTTTTTATGAATGGTTATAAAATTAATAAAAAAATATGATTTTAAAAATTCAAAATAAGCGGGTTTGACTGTACTATCAGGTCAGGTTTTTTTGGCAGAACTTATTTTTGGAAGTTCGTAGTCTGTAATTAGCTAATTTTTTTTAGTAATCACCCTTCAAAAAACAATAATAAAACTAAAAACAAAGTTTTATCGCAAAAACGCTTCATTTTTATTGGGTACCCAGCGTGCATTTCTGCCCCTCCTCAAAAAAACTGTGAACTGATTTTAACCAAACTTTCCAGAAATAGTTAATGGTATATACAAAATATTCCCTGCAAATTTGAGCTCAATCTATTCAGTGGCTTCGAAATCAATAGCATACATACAAAAGCACAATGAATTTAATTAAAAACAGAGGTCGCATCGTTCAAACAGGTATGACAGATACTTTCGGCAGGCTAGGGCCTGTCATACCGAGTTTTTCTGAAAGTACATAAAATTACCTTTCCAATGATATATATTATGTCCATTTCCGCGATGACGGGACTTTTGATGTCACCGGCTCCCTACCTATAATATAATACAAAGATGTCGCATCCAGTAGAACGAAAGTGAGCCCAACAAATAATCGGCCGTATCTGATATCAGATACGACAACATGTTGCTAAATGTTGCACTGGTCAATTTTAAGAGCGAGAGCGGAAAATCTCTGTGGTTACAATTTAAAATTTGAAATCTCTTCAAAATGTATATCTCAAGGACAGGAATAGTATAAATGACGTATAAGTAGGTAGGTACAAAAATTGAATTTTTTTATGAAGAGATTCCAGCTTTTTGGTGGCGTGTGGAGGACACTTGCTGCTGTCGGTGGTTGTTTTTTTTTAGTTTTTTGCTTATCCTTTAATTGTGTGTTCATGATGATGATGTGTATCTGTATAGATAGACATGCGGTATCATTATTGTTGTTGGTAGCGATCTTTGAATAAAAGGAAGGTAGTAAGGATTTTCTTATTGTGTTTGTTTTTTGTGAGGTAGGTATATTCTATGTATATATACATCGAACAATGTTGGTTAGTTTGTATTCCTTGTGAAATTAAAGGAAATCCATTTTAATTAATTTATTTACAAGTGAATTCATATTTCATAACTTGTGAGGTAGGTAGGTACATATGTAGGTACGTGTGAAATGTGTATGCTCCGATTTTTTTTTATATATATACGTGATAACGCATTGCTTTTTAATTTAGGCAGGCATTTCTATTTTTTTGTTTTTCAATAGGTAGGTGGGTATCCCTACTTTGGTAGAATTATGTATTAGGAAAAAAGTGATACGTACATACTGCCGTGTTAAGAAGAAAAAACGTATCTGTATTTTGGGCATTTCGAGTTAAATGCGTTTTTCTGTTTATGTACGTAACTTTTTTATTTTTGGATGAATTTGTTTCACACTTTAAGGAAATGATAAGTAATCAAAGTATTAATTTTAGATCAAAAACTCATTTAATTACATTTAATAGAAGTCTTGTTAAATAACTTTCATCTTAAGACTATCTGCCGTATCTGCAAGTAAATAATTTTCCTTTCCAAATCTACGAATATTTGTTTGGTAGTTACGTTTATTTTTCTTATGAAAAATGCAGATACGTCAATTTATCTTAAAAAACCATGCAGATACGTCAATTTATATTAAAAAAGCTTGGTTTTTTGTACATACGTCATACCTATTTCGTAAGCGTTTTTAACCACTTAAAAGGCAAGATAATGATTTTATTACTAAACAATAAAAAAATAACCCTACCAAGGATGTCAAAACTGGCTCTAACTCAAAATAGCCAAAATGTCAGTTTCGTTTTTTCTTCTTAACACGGCAGCATAGGTACATATGTACATAGAAAGTTAGATACGTAGGTGCATGTAACTTGTCGTATTTTTAAGATTAGTAGGTAGGTAGGTAGGTATGTTAAGATTTCAGAAAAATAATATTGCTTTGCATCATACAGATTTTGAAAAAGGATAATAAAAATGAGTATCAAAATAACCATAATTTTATTTATACCTATGCGAAATTAATAAAAGCCGAAGTACCTAAGCCATTCAAGCACTCAACAGATATGAGTTCATATGTTATAGCGCCCAAATATTGCCGTTATCTCCGTTCAATAGAATTTTAGGATTCTAATTTGGTAATCATATTCAAATCAATAATTTCTATTATCTGTCAAAATGTCAGCCCCACCATTTAAAATGATAAAAATTAAATACTAAACATAAATTCATTCATCGGTTTCCGATACCGAGACGATACCAGTTCCAAGGCATCCGAAACTATACCGAGCCGATACCAATACCATACTTTTTGGACCGAAAATTGCCGAGACTTTTATTTATTATAAACAAACAATTGTTCTTGTAATTGATTTCACGGAAACGGACTTTATAGATTTCGATGAAATTTTCAGTTTTTCTCTCTTTAGCAGAAAGAATATTTAGGGAATGAGTTTATTTAGAACCATCACCAACTTTTCTGGTATCCAGCTCTAGTAATTTTGAACAAAATATAAAAAAAAAAAATAAAAAAACTTTAAAATCGTTCTCTTGTTCTTTATTGTATAAACAACTCGAAAAATAGCTTAGAGCACAAGTATGCAATTTGATAAAATACTTGAAAAAAGATGAATACATGCAAACAAAAATTTAATTTCGTTGGAGCGGTTTTCCAAAATTTTGACATGCTAAATTTGATTGAATTCGTAAGTGAGAAAATTTTGACATGCAAAATTTGATTGAATTCGGTTAAGCCGTTAATGAGAAAATTGAAAATTATAAAAACCGTTATATGGCAGGTACCGTTAATAATAGCTTTTGGTAAATTTTGTATTACCAAACAGTAATATAATACCTAAAATAATATACTAATTTTTATAATCAAAATCGTTATAGCCGTTCATAAGATAAATAAGCTTTTCCTTAAAGGCTCCCCCAAACCAACGCGAATCATTCGCCCTCGACGCGAAATCATTCACAATAACATAAAATATGAAAGATACACAATGCTAAACAACAACAAAAAAATGTCTTTGCGAATGATTCGCTACGAAATCGCGTTGGTTTGGGAGAGCCTTAACGGTTGTGTAGCAAGCATACCTCACTTTTGGGGTGCTTGTTTATAGCCGGAGAGCTACCAGCCACTTTGACTATACTACTAGACACAAGGCTACAACTTTGTGTATGCTTGATTTGGGACTAGTTAAGTATGAAAAACACGGTCTGGCAGGGTTGCCGCGGTCGAAAGGTTGCCATCTGAATTTTTCAAAATGTAAAAAGAGGGTCAAAATTAACCTACTCGCACAAGGCTGAAACTTATTTATAATTTAGTTCATACATTCTTATGCATGAAAAAAATTATGCCAGAGGGGTTTGGCGGTCGAAAGTGCTTGCCACACGAGCCTAAAACTCTTAAACATTAATAAAAGATATTGGATAACTTGAGAAATTTGTTAGGTACAAGGCTAAAACTTAGTGTATGCTTTATTCGTGAACAGATTTGTCAAAAAATAAAGATCAGAGAATATTTCCGCAATTCTAGGGTTGCCAAATATAAATATTATAAAATTGACAAAACTGAAACACCAACCTACCTATAGTTTTCGCACATAGGTAAGCTTACCATCTTGTATATAAAAAAACATACTTGATGAGTTGGACGGTCAAAAGCTCCTCCCAGACGAGCTTAAGCTTTCAAAATTGGTGTTATAAGAAATTTCCTTTCTTGATTTTTCTTAAATTTAAAAAAACTGTCAACATTGCAAACCTACCCGCACAAAGCTAATTTTTACATATATGTAAATTAATCTTCTTGTATTTATGAATTTATGTATTTATGAAAAACATTCTAAAAGTAGATTTGTTACATTTGGAAGTTATTTTACATTTTGAAACAAAAAAATAGGTGGCAACCCTAGAATTGCGGAAATATTCTCTGATCTTTATTTTTTGACAAATCTGTTCACGAATAAAGCATACACTAAGTTTTAGCCTTGTACCTAACAAATTTCTCAAGTTATCCAATATCTTTTATTAATGTTTAAGAGTTTTAGGCTCGTGTGGCAAGCACTTTCGACCGCCAAACCCCTCTGGCATAATTTTTTTCATGCATAAGAATGTATGAACTAAATTATAAATAAGTTTCAGCCTTGTGCGAGTAGGTTAATTTTGACCCTCTTTTTACATTTTGAAAAATTCAGATGGCAACCTTTCGACCGCGGCAACCCTGCCAGACCGTGTTTTTCATACTTAACTAGTCCCAAATCAAGCATACACAAAGTTGTAGCCTTGTGTCTAGTAGTATAGTCAAAGTGGCTGGTAGCTCTCCGGCTATAAACAAGCACCCCAAAAGTGAGGTATGCTTGCTACACAACCGTTAAGGCTCTCCCAAACCAACGCGATTTCGTAGCGAATCATTCGCAAAGAAATTTTTTTGTTGTTGTTTAGCATTGTGTATCTTTCATATTTTATGTTATTGTGAATGATTTCGCGTCGAGGGCGAATGATTCGCGTTGGTTTGGGGGAGCCTTTAAGGAAAAGCTTATTTATCTTATGAACGGCTATAACGATTTTGATTATAAAAATTAGTATATTATTTTAGGTATTATATTACTGTTTGGTAAAACAAAATTTACCAAAAGCTATTATTAACGGTACCTGCCATATAACGGTTTTTATAATTTTCAATTTTCTCATTAACGGCTTAACCGAATTCAATCAAATTTTGCATGTCAAAATTTTCTCACTTACGAATTCAATCAAATTTAGCATGTCAAAATTTTGGAAAACCGCTCCAACGAAATTAAATTTTTGTTTGCATGTATTCATCTTTTTTCAAGTATTTTATCAAATTGCATACTTGTGCTCTAAGCTATTTTTCGAGTTGTTTATACCAGGGGCGGACTGGGGGTCAAAGAGCCTACCGGGACTTTTATAAAAAGGGCCACAGTCACAGAATGCAATAACTCTTGAAATTGTTAAAGTTAAAAGATGATATTGCAGACATTTCTCGAAAGTCAATTTTTTCAATTTCTTCAATTTCTTAATTTCTTAAAGCTAAATTTTGAATTCTTAGGCTTAGGTTTTTTTGAAACATTAAATTAACAGATTAAATTATTTGAGTTTATATCTAAGACAAAATAGCAAAAAATAGTCTTGTGGGTCTCAGTAATATAATATTCATTTTACGCCTTTGAACGGTTAACAAATTTTTCTAATTTTCTTTTATTAATTTTGAGTTTACAAACGAGTTTCCCAAATATTTTTCGCTTGATTTAAATATGTAAAAGAAAAAATAACTCTGTATTGTAAGAGTACTTGTTTCAATTATACTTTATATTTTACTTTTTACTTTGTTAAATACTTTAGTATTTATTATTTTTTTGTCATTAATTTATAATTAAAATTCATTCAATAATAATAATTCAAGAGGAAAAGATTTATTTAAATTAATATTTTATAATAAAAAAAACCATCCTAACAACTTCAGAAGTGGGATTCTTTTGAAAAGCTTGAATATTAAGACCTCAGTACGACTAATAAACGAATAAAAATGAACAGAACCGAGTTGCAAAATTGGCTTGAAGAACATAAAGTAGAATTTTCATCAACTGCCACTTATACACAATTAAAAAAGCTGTATGAAGACAAACTTTCTGAACTAGAAGAAAGGAATTTTGAAAATTCCAACAATTCCGGAAATAATCAAAGAGATGCAATTAACCCTTCCATAAGCCAAAAAGAACTTGGAAACAACAATCAAGTCGGGGAACCTGCATCAGAAAATCGGATTCTATCTCTTACAGCAGAGGAAGCTGAAATTGATATACACTTGAGAATACTAGAAAAACGTCAACGTTTGCAACAATTGCAACAAGAACTGGCTCTTAGTCCGAATATTTTTCTTTCCCCAAAATTTGAAGATATTCAACATACCATCATACCGTTTACTGGTGATGAAACTTGTGATGCCCGTAAATGGATTGAAAATTTTGAAAGAGCTTGCGATTCGGTAAGTGGTGATGATATATTTCGTTTAAATTCAATTCGACGTTTGATGAAAACGGATTCCACTGCCGAAATTTTTCTTCGGGTGGATAATTCAACAAATTATGCGGCGTTTCGCAACAATTTTTTGTCAAACTTTGGACATTCATACTCTATTTCTGAAGTAATCGATACTCTTCGAAAAACAACTTTCCAATCATCGAAGCTATCTGTTATGGGTTATATTCTTAAAATGCAAGAGTTGGCTGCACGTGCCAACATTGATGAAACACAAGTTATTCAATTCATAATTGAAGGTTTTCAAGATAATTCAGTAAACATTGCTGTATTGTATCCAGCTTGCAGTTTACAACATCTGAAGCAATTGTCTCATCAATATAGTAAATTGCGCTGCAAACGTGAAGCAAATGAAGCATTCAAATCTTCATTAACTACAAGACCAACATTTTCAAAACCAAATATTGATTGTTCCAAAATATATTGTTTCAATTGCTCAAATGTTGGACATTTTGCAAATTCATGTCCTTATCCCAAACGTGAAAAAGGTTCATGTTTTCAATGTGGATCTAAGGACCATAATTTTAGAAATTGCAAGCAAAAACCTACTAATCGAGTGGCTCTTTTAGATGAATTCAACTCTAAGAACACCGAAAATGGAGAACCAAAATATAACGATCCTATTTCCGAGTTAAATTATGTAAGTGTTACCTTTTTGATTAATGGTTTTAGGCATAAATGTAATACTTTCCTTTCACTTTTTGATTCGGGTAGTCCAATTAGCTTAATGAGAAAATCTGCAGTTCCAAATTATTTAACCAATCAATGGACTCAATATTCTGGTTTCAAAGGATTGGGACATTTTAAATTATATTCTTATGGAAAAATTAAAATTGAAGTTTTCTTTCGGAAGTTTAATAAACAAATTAATATTTTTGTTGTACCCGATTCGGTTATTCCATATCCCCTCTTATTGGGTCGAGACTTTTTGAATGCATTTAACATTAAATTTATGATAGTTGATTTAACCTTAAATAAAATTCCACAAAAAAATGTTGAAATTTTAGATGATCCAAATAAAAATGAAATAAAAATATCAAATAAAGTATTACATTGTATGCATGATTCCACTGAGAATGAGAATTTAAACTGTTTGCCTAATTGCAACCAATGTCAATCCTCTAACGTTGTTGAAATACCTGATTTGCCAAATTGTATCGATCATTTCGTTCCGGATATTTTTAAAATAGAGGAAGATGCACTTTTTGAATCATTTGATATTAATGTTAATCTAAGCCCAATGTACCGGAAAGAGATAAAAGCATTAATTGAGAATAATTATTTAGACCTTTCAAATATTCCAATTTCTAACGAACAAAAATATGAAATGAAAATTCACTTAACTTCCGACATACCAATAAGTTCACCACCTCGAAGGCTTTCATATGAAGATAGACGTATTGTAAGAGATATGATTAGTGACCTTTTGAAAAACAAACAAATAAGACCTAGTAATTCTCCTTATGCATTTCCAATTGTTTTAGTTTCTAAAAAATCTGGTGAAAAACGAATGTGTGTTGACTATCGACCCCTCAATAAAATTATGGTGCGGGATAGTTACCCTTTACCTCATATAGATGATTGTTTGGAAAGATTAGAAGGAAAGACATATTTTACAACCTTAGATCTTAAAAACGGATTTTACCATGTTAAGATCTCTGAAAATTCAATTCCGTATACAGCATTTGTTACTCCAGACGGACAGTTTGAATTTTTACAAATGCCATTTGGATTGAAAAATGCGCCAGCAGTATTTCAGCGTTTTATTAACAACATATTACAATCATTTATCGAAGAAGGTGTGGTTGTTATATACATGGATGATATTACAATTGCAACCAAAACCATTGAAGAACATTTAGACGTACTCCAAAGATTACTTCGACGACTTGCTGAATTTCGACTTGAACTGAAATTTAAGAAGTGTCGATTTTGCTACAACGAAATTGATTTCTTAGGATTTCAAATCAATAGAAAAGGGATCCATCCTAACAATGGACACATAGAAAAAATTAAGAATTTCCCTATTCCAAAAACGAGAGATCAACTCCAAAAATGTTTAGGATTATTTTCATATTTCCGTCGATTTGTCCCTTCGTTTTCACATATTGCTATGCCATTACGAAATCTTCTTAAACCAAATGCTAAATTTGTATTCGATGAATTATGTCTTTCAGCATTTTCTACCTTAAAAAATAAATTAGTAACGCCACCTGTTTTAGCATTGTATAACCCGAAACATGACACAGAATTGCATTGTGATGCAAGCACTGAGGGTTTTGGAGGAATATTAATGCAAAAGCAGGAAGATAATAAATTTCATCCCGTAGCATATTTTTCACAACGAACAACTTATTCTGAATCTCGATTTCACAGTTTTGAATTAGAAACTCTAGCTATAATATACTCATTACGAAAGTTTCGTATCTATTTAGAAGGTATTCCATTTAAAATTATAACGGATTGTAACTCCCTTACGATGACTTTAAATCGCAAAAGTGTAAATGCTCGAATAGCTCGTTGGGCATTTGAGCTTGAGAATTATAACTACACCATTCAGCATCGAAGTGGTCTGTTAATGGGTCATGTTGATGCTTTAAGCAGATACCCAGTAACATGCGTTCAAAGTCACAAAGACGTTAAACAAATGATTGCAGTTATTAATGCAGATGATGTAGATATGCAATTACAAATAACCCAAAATAGAGACGAAAATATAGTTAAATTACGAGAAAAGTTAGAAATAGAAGAAGTTCCAAATTTTGTCCTTGATGATGGTTTAGTTTATAGAAAATTAGAAAATGGAAGTCTGTTGTTATATGTACCAAAAGAAATGGAATTGCAAATTATAAGAGTGGCACATGAAAAAAATTGTCATATGGGTGTTATGAAATGTCTTGAACAAATTAAAATGCATTATTGGTTCCCAGGTATGAGAGGAAAAATTGAAAAGTATATTCAAAATTGTATTCAGTGTTTAACGTATTCTGTGCCACAACATAGTTCAAATCGTACTCTCCACCAAATTCAAAAGAAACCTATTCCATTCGATACTCTTCATGTAGATCATTTTGGCCCTCTTCCGTCAATTATTTCTAAGAGAAAACACATTTTGGTTATAGTAGATGCTTTTACAAAATATGTCAAACTTTATCCCGTAAATTCAACAAGTACTAAAGAAGTGTGTGTTTGTCTAGATAAGTATTTTGAATATTATAGTCGACCTCGTCGAATCATAAGTGATCGTGGTTCTTGTTTTTCATCGCTTGATTTTGAATCATATCTACTTGAAAATAATATTGAACATGTGAAAATAGCTACAGCATCACCTCAGAGTAATGGTCAAGTTGAGCGTGTCAATCGAGTTCTTAAGTCGATATTATCTAAAATTACGGAACCGATTCAACATTCGAATTGGTCGAAACATTTAACAAGAGTCGAATACGCTCTTAACAACTCTGTTCATTCCACAACTGGTGCTACACCTTGTCAATTATTATTTGGTGTAGAACAACGTGGTCGTGATGTTGATACTTTGTCAGAATATTTGGACAATAAACGAAATTTGTCTTCTTTTCTTGATATAAGAACTTTACGGCAAAAAGCTTCTGATAACATTGAATACCATCAGTCTAAAACTTCAGAATATCATGCTAACACACACAAACCACATATTCAATTTTCAGAAGGAGATTTTGTTATGATAAGAAATACAGATACAACAGCCGGTACTAACAAAAAGTTTATCCCCAAATTCCGTGGTCCATACAGAGTGCATAAGGTTCTCCCGAATGATCGATACGTAATAAGAGACATTGAAAATTGTCAAGTAACTCAAATTCCTTATGATGGCATAATTGAAGCCTCGCGAATACGTTCCTGGGTTGATTGGCGGGATTCTCATACTTAAAAAATCTTTTTCAAAATGGTAATACCTGTATTAATATTTTGTATTTAAATTCATGTAACCAGGGTTTGTTCGAATTTTACTTCTATTATAATTAATTAGGTATTTTATTATTAATATTGTTATTATTCATGATTTTATTTTTTATGTTAATATTGTTATTATTATTGTTGTTTTTCTGTTAAATGAGTTTCTTGATCGAGCCGATCAATATAGTCAGGATGGCCGAGTTGTAAGAGTACTTGTTTCAATTATACTTTATATTTTACTTTTTACTTTGTTAAATACTTTAGTATTTATTATTTTTTTGTTATTAATTTATAATTAAAATTCATTCAATAATAATAATTCAAGAGGAAAAGATTTATTTAAATTAATATTTTATAATAAAAAAACCATCCTAACAGTATTTTAAGTATTTCCGTTGTTTTTAAAGATCTATTTTTCTATTTGAGGTCAATGTTTTGAGAATTCAAATTTGCGTCGGTATGTGCTCAAAACTACTTACCATGTTTTATTTTGGCTTTCTTTTCTTATTTGAATTGACTGAATATCCATTTAAGTATGCTTTAAGCACTAAGCAAGTTTCAACCGATTCGAGCATTCCATTTAAAAAATATAATCGAAAACATCTAGAAAATCGATAAATTTTTCAGAGGTTTTCATGAAAATTTAAGGTAAAAAGTTATTTCATACTATTTTGAAAGCAGTTTCTTATGCTATTTTCTTAACGACAGGTTACAAAAGCAAATAAAATTATTATAAGCTACTGTGTCCGCATATCGACGTAAATGTAATTGGTTTTTCTGACAGCTTTTTCGAATTGAAGTTTTTTAACATAAAAACCGGGGTCTCAAAATTCAATTTTGGCAAATGTCCCAGAACAAAAATTAATTCTTTCTAAACCCCTTACAGTTTACAAGATCCACCATACCCATTTTGAATAAAAGAAATTTAAAAAAATTCCGACATCCCTAAAGCACATACATATGTACATTAGGCCAAGACCCGGGTACTTTTTTTCTGCAATTTACTACTGAAGTGATTTTCTTGATTGTAACGGGTGATTTTTAAAGAGGTTTAGAACTTTTTTTAAAAAAAAAACACAAAAAATTCGAAAAAATGAGTGAAATATTTATTTGAATCGATAGTTTGAACCTTGCAATTTAATGTTTAAAGATAATTTCATGCAAATGTTGACCGCGGCTGCGTCTCAGGTAGCCCATCCGCTGAGTCCAATTTTGGCATACTCTTTCACACATATCGACCGGTATCTCACGAATGAATGCATGGATGTTGGCTTCCAGTGCGTCAATCGAAGCGGGCTTATCCCTATAGACATTAGCCTTGACATACCCCCACAAAAAATAATCTAATGGTGTCAAATCGCACGATCTAGGCGGCCAATTGACCGGCCCGAAACGTGAAATTAACTGTTCACCAAACTCGCCTCGCAATTGCGCCATTGTTTCGCGTGCTGTGTGGCATGTGGCACCGTCTTGTTGAAACCACATATCATGCAAGTCAAGAACTTCCATTTCGGGCAAAAAAAAGTTTGTTATCATCGCTCGGTAGCGTTCACCATTGACAGTAACGCTGCGATTCGCATCATCTTTGAAGAAATATGGCCCAATAATGCCGCCGGCCCATAAACCGCACCAAACAGTGGCTTTTTCGGGATGCATTGGTAGCTGTTGCAATGCTTCTGGCTGATCTTCACTCCAAATGCGGCAATTATGCTTATTTACGTACCCATTCAACCAAAAAAGAGCCTCATCGCTGAACACAATTTTTCGATAAAAAAGCGGATCCTCGGCCAGCTTTCCAAGAGCCCATTCACCAAAAATTCGGCGTTGTGGTAGGTCGGCTGGCTTTAGTTCTTGCACCAGCTGTATCTTAAAAGGCTTTACGCCCAAATCCTTCCGCAAAATTTTCCACGTAGTGCTGTAACAAAGGCCTAACTGCTGGGAACGGCGCCGAATCGACATTTCGCGGTCTTCTGTCACACTAGCTGATACGGCCGCAATATTTTCTTCACTACGCACAGTACGTAAACGTGTTGGTGGTTTAATGTCCAACAAAGTAAATTTGGTGCGAAATTTGGTCATTTGGCGATGAACATTTCGAACCGAGCACGAATTTTGATAGTAAAATTCAATAATTTGCAAGCGTTGTTCATTTGTAAGACGATCCATGGTTAAATTGCAAACCAAACTGAAGCTGTTTGACAGTGAAACAAGGTACTAAACACACGTCAGCTGTCAAAACCAGTGTTGCCAAAACCAAACCAGCTAAAAAATCACCCGTTATATGTCCCCCAATTGTAAATCCAAGTGCGTTACTCGGCACCACTTTTCTTTTTAATATTCCATGCTCCTATCAATTTTTAGTAAAATGCTGAAAACAAAATGCAAAAATCTTTCTTTTTTTGAGAAATTAAAAAAATGAAAGGTGTGCTCATTAGCATTGCGGTATCAAGGTATTTCTCAATCGATTTTTGACGTCTTCAAGTTTTGAAAATGAAACAATAATAATTTCTTAACAAAAAAGAAGTTTTCATGGTTTTCAATTTCCTCAAAAATTAAAAACCCTACCGGCTGGTTTTCAGCATTCAACTAAAAACTTATTACATTAAATAATAAAAGACAATTCACTACTTAACACCAAAAAATAGAAAATCAGTTCACAAAATTTTTTAATTTGCTTTTACTAATTTTCAGTTTACAAACGTGTTTTTCAAATATTTTAAACTTGATTTGAATACATAATAAAAGAATCCGTTTTAAACTTTTCGAAAAGCAATAGCTCGGTATTTTAAGTATTTCCGTTGTTTTTAAAGAGCTATTTTTCTTTTTGATGTCAAAGTTTTGGGAATTTACCCCCGTACAAAAAGAAAGAGAAATACACCCCGTTTTATATTATTTTTTTTTTAAGGATATGTCCTAAAATTATTTCATAAACTATTTGCCAAACAACTACCTTCCTTTTACCCAAACTTGCTCCTATGACGTCACTGGAACTACTATATGAATCAATATATACTTACTTTTTCCGTTATTTTTGGGTAAATTGATAAAAAAGACATTGATTATATAACACTATAGAAATCTTTTTTCAAATGTTTTAAATTTCTACTCCCTGTATATTTCTTAACCTTTCTCCTACCGAAAATATGAACTAAACTTTTTCGTGGGAAATTTTATAATCCTTCATTTTGTTGGGTACACTTTTCCGCTAATACGCTTAGTTTTTAAAATATTCATGACAAACTATAAAAAGGGAATTTTGGGCCCCCTCCTGCCTAAAGCTCGTGGCTCTGGACTGGGGACTTTTAGTATGTTAAACCTGGGAGTCACCCCTACTACATACAAAATAAACACAGAGAGCATGTTTTATTGAATTTATTCTGTAATTTTAAGACTTCGTTGACTGGACTATTAGATTTCAGACATTATTTAGTTATTTGTTTTGCATCTTTAGTTTTTGGGTATGGTAAAATTTTTCTATCAACTTTATTATAAAGATTCTTAGACCGTAGAGGCCACCACCAAGCTGTAGAGGTCTCGTTGAGGAGCAACTGGAGTTTTGGGGCCTCCAGAGATACGTAGGGGTCATCAACCGAGTTTTGGGGGTTTCCAGAGATTGTAGAGGCCTCCAACCGAGCTTCTGAGGATCCGTAGAGGCCACCAACCAAAATCCTTAAAGGACACCAACCGAGTTCTAGAGGCCTCCAGAGATCCGTAGGGGTCACCAACCGAGTTCTGGGAGTCTCCAGAGATCTGTAGAGGCCTCCAACCTAGTTCTGGGGGCCTCAAAGGATCCGTATAGGCCACCAACTGAAATCGAGGAGCCTCCAAAGTCTTGAAGGGACACCAACCAAGTTCCAGGGGCCTCCAGAGATCCGTAGGAGCCACCAACCGAGATCTGGGGGTCTTCAGAGATCTGTAGAGGCCTCCAACCGAGTTCTGGGGGCCTCCACGGATCCGTAGAGGCCACCAACCGAAATCTAGGAGCCTCCAATTGAGATTTAGAGGCCTCCATAGGTCCGTAGAGGCCACCAACCGAAGTCTAGGAGCCTCCAATGATCCGTAGAGGCCACAAACCGTGGTCTGGAGGCCTCCAAACATCCGTAGAGGCCACCATCTCAGTTTGTATGGCCTCAAAAAATCTGTAATGGCCACCAACCGCATTCTGGGGGCTTCCAAGTATAAATTTGGATCCACAAAACTCTATATTTAGTGTGAGTAAAATTGTATAAGAAACTTTTCTTTAAAAAATCAAAAAAAGAAACGCAGGAACATTTATAAACTTTTTGCTAGCCTGGGGGCCCACCGGGCAAAATCCCGGTTGCCCGGTGGCCCAGTCCGCCCCTGGTTTATACAATAAAGAACAAGAGAACGATTTTAATGTTTTTTTATTTTTTTTTTTTATATTTTGTTCAAAATTACTAGAGCTGGATACCAGAAAAGTTGGTGATGGTTCTAAATAAACTCATTCCCTAAATATTCTTTCTGCTAAAGAGAGAAAAACTGAAAGTTTCATCGAAATCTATAAAGTCCGTTTCCGTGAAATCAATTACAAGAACAATTGTTTGTTTATAATAAATAAAAGTCTCGGCAATTTTCGGTCCAAAAAGTATGGTATTGGTATCGGCTCGGTATAGTTTCGGATGCCTTGGAACTGGCATCGTCTCGGTATCGGAAACCGATGAATGAATTTATGTTTAGTATTTAATTTTTATCATTTTAAATGGTGGGGCTGACATTTTGACAGATAATAGAAATTATTGATTTGAATATGATTACCAAATTAGAATCTTAAAATTCTATTGAACGGAGATAACGGCAATATTTGAGCGCTATAACATATGAACTCATATCTGTTGAGTGCTTGAATGGCTTAGGTACTTCGGCTTTTATTAATTTCGCATAGGTATAAATAAAATTATGGTTAGGTTAGGTTAGGTTAGGAGGGGCGTGCACAGCGCAAAGGCTGTTGCGTACACGGGGGCCTATTGGTCCATTGTGATCCCCTTACGAAAAGAAAGCAGAGATGCTCCTAAACTAATTATTCAAGTAGACTGGCTCATTTGCAAACCAGCCTGTGCTCTCTATGAATTTCCTCATATTTGCCATTGGGACCTGCGCTAGATCGTCCAGTTCTCCAACAAACCTGTTTCCGAAGTAACGGAGGCGATTTGTTTGGAGGTTTGGACAATCGCAGAGCAGGTGTTTAATGGTTTCTATTTCTTCTACATCCTGACAGCTCCTACAGAAGTCAGGTGCGAATACACCTAGTCTGGTGGCCATTGTGCAAAAAAAAAAAAAAAAAAAAAAAAAAAAAATTATGGTTATTTTGATACTCATTTTTATTATCCTTTTTCAAAATCTGTATGATGCAAAGCAATATTATTTTTCTGAAATCTTAACATACCTACCTACCTACTAATCTTAAAAATACGACAAGTTACATGCACCTACGTATCTAACTATCTATGTACATATGTACCTATGCTGCCGTGTTAAGAAGAAAAAACGAAACTGACATTTTGGCTATTTTGAGTTAGAGCCAGTTTTGACATCCTTGGTAGGGTTATTTTTTTTATTGTTTAGTAATAAAATCATTATCTTGCCTTTTAAGTGGTTAAAAACGCTTACGAAATAGGTATGACGTATGTACAAAAAACCAAGCTTTTTTAATATAAATTGACGTATCTGCATGGTTTTTTAAGATAAATTGACGTATCTGCATTTTTCATAAGAAAAATAAACGTAACTACCAAACAAATATTCGTAGATTTGGAAAGGAAAATTATTTACTTGCAGATACGGCAGATAGTCTTAAGATGAAAGTTATTTAACAAGACTTCTATTAAATGTAATTAAATGAGTTTTTGATCTAAAATTAATACTTTGATTACTTATCATTTCCTTAAAGTGTGAAACAAATTCATCCAAAAATAAAAAAGTTACGCACATAAACAGAAAAACGCATTTAACTCGAAATGCCCAAAATACAGATACGTTTTTTCTTCTTAACACGGCAGTATGTACGTATCACTTTTTTCCTAATACATAATTCTACCAAAGTAGGGATACCCACCTACCTATTGAAAAACAAAAAAATAGAAATGCCTGCCTAAATTAAAAAGCAATGCGTTATCACGTATATATATAAAAAAAAATCGGAGCATACACATTTCACACGTACCTACATATGTACCTACCTACCTCACAAGTTATGAAATATGAATTCACTTGTAAATAAATTAATTAAAATGGATTTCCTTTAATTTCACAAGGAATACAAACTAACCAACATTGTTCGATGTATATATACATAGAATATACCTACCTCACAAAAAACAAACACAATAAGAAAATCCTTACTACCTTCCTTTTATTCAAAGATCGCTACCAACAACAATAATGATACCGCATGTCTATCTATACAGATACACATCATCATCATGAACACACAATTAAAGGATAAGCAAAAAACTAAAAAAAAACAACCACCGACAGCAGCAAGTGTCCTCCACACGCCACCAAAAAGCTGGAATCTCTTCATAAAAAAATTCAATTTATGTACCTACCTACTTATACGTCATTTATACTATTCCTGTCCTTGAGATATACATTTTGAAGAGATTTCAAATTTTAAATTGTAACCACAGAGATTTTCCGCTCTCGCTCTTAAAATTGACCAGTGCAACATTTAGCAACATGTTGTCGTATCTGATATCAGATACGGCCGATTATTTGTTGGGCTCACTTTCGTTCTACTGGATGCGACATCTTTGTATTATATTATCTTTGACAATAACTTTAGTAATGAAACAAAATGTGTAACATATACTTCTCCTGACGTTTCGACAGGGGTTGGTGTCTTCTTCAAGGGGAAACTTTAAAAGTATGATAATATTTGACAAAGTAAAAATTAAAAAGCTTCTTTGTTTCAACAAGTGGGATATTTCAAAAATCCCTCGTTTCTGTAACGTGAAACCACAAGGGTTCAATAAATAGAAAATAAGCTTGTCGAATAGTTGATAAATTTCAACAGATTTAAGATAAAATATTTTTTTCACGGAAACATTACGACTCAACGTGAAAGAATTACTTGTTGAACTGGTTCAACAAGTCGAGGGATATTTTTTTCAATTAACAATTGTTATGGTTTTCATTGAGTTACAGAAAGGATTTTCACTTGTTGAACAAACATAGTTGAAGAAGTAATTGTTGACTAGTTTAATTTTAGTTCTGTGTTATAGGCCACAGGTTCAAACAATTCTGATCGCTGAGGGATGAAGTAGAAGTTGGACATTTCGAGGCTTAGAACCAATACAATGAGCACCGCACCACCTGCAGCAACTTTTTTGCTGAAACTTATTTCATGCAAGTGCAAAATCAAATGTGGGGCAGCATGTGGTTTCAGAAAAGTTGGTCTTAAGTGTTAAATTAATAGCTCTCATTGTTGTAGTTAAACCTGCAAAAATGTTCTTCTGATGGTCAATTTCGATCCCAAATATTTGACGAAGTTCGAAGTTGGACGGCTACAGTCGCAAGAAATCGCCAGGTCCTTATATCCGATCGAATCCCTCGCGCCCACTTAAATAGTCCTTTGCCACCAACTGAAAGGGTGTCGAGAACCAGTGGAAGCATTGCCAGGAAGCCATCAGCGATGCTGCCTCTTACGTGCTCTTCACACGACGACCACAGCAAAACCCCTGGTGCGACGAAAAATGCCAGCAGTACATGGAGCGAGGGACACAAGCTTCTAAAAAGGAAAAAGAGAGAGGATAAGAAGCACGCGATCGAGGAAATAGAAAGATGCCATTGCAGGAATGAAGTTCAGAAGTTTTACCAAAAAGTAAAAAGAACCTCCAAGGGTTATAGGGCCCAAACCGAAGCCTGCAAGATTGATCAGGGATTGTTCCCCTGCTAGAAACACAGTAGGTGCTGAGGATATGAAAAAATAATTTTTGCAAAGTGTATAATGGCGATGACGAAGCGATTTCCGCTTCAATGTAGATTGCACCAATCAACCTTGACAATGTAAACCAACCATTCCGTCCACTCGACCTCGACGAAGCAAGTAAGGATAGCTATATATCTAAACTTAACCTCGGCATTGTTTGCCCGAACCTCAAGAAAGGCGATCTTCTAGACTGCAGAGGCATCATTCTTCTTAACAGAGGCATCATTCTTCTTAACATCGCGTACAAGATCTTCACTACCGTACTGTTTTGAGTGCCTGGAGCCATTTATCAATGCGGACTTAGACCAGGGAACTCCACCAACGACCAAATACTCGTACTTCAGCTGATCTTTTTGGGAAGAAACCCAGAAGTTTCAAATCGGTAATCAAAGAAAATCACATTTTCTTGCGATTTCGGCAAAGACCTCTACGATAAATAAATAAATTGGGTGACGCTACAGCTCGTGGAGAACCAGGGCCTAGTGACATACAACTCACAACCATTCCTGTGTGCGTGATGTTGGCAGAAACGGAGGGGACCTACAGTTTTTTTGCCGAGTCCGAACGGCTAGTATACTCTTGGAGGATTTTTCAGTTCCTCGCAAGAGGCAGTACCTCGGATAAAACATTTGTGTTTGTAGGTGGTACGGCTGGGAATCGAACCCACACCTTCGGCATGACAGTCCTACGCACTAACCATCATGCCACGAGGTACTACCGATGCTTTTAATGTCAAAAAAGGTTTTAGGCAAAGGACACACTGTCATGCTACTTCTTCAAAATCGTTCTTGAAAGAATAGTGCAAAAGGATCCGCTTTAAACTTAGCGAACGATACCACTGCTGAGACCAAACGAAGAATTACTGTTGCCAATCGCTGTTTCTTCGGGCTAAGAAGGCAATTGAGAAGCAAAGCCCTTTCTCGAGCAACTAAACTGTCCCTGTATAAGACGCTTATCACCCCGGTCCTGCGGTGTATGGTGCAGAGGCATGGACATTTTTAACGGTGGATGAGAACGCGTTAGGCTGTTTTTAGTAGAAAATTCCCCGGTTGATGTTTGGTCCCGTCTGTATAGATGGAGAATGGAGAAGAAGATACAACAGCGAACTGTACGGGCTGTACAGTGACATTGACCTAGCTACAAAAGTGAAAAGCCAACGACTGAGGTCGAGGTGGCTGGGTCACCTTGAGCGAATGGACACCAATTCTCCAGCCTGGAAAGTCTTAGAACCTAACCCCGTGGGATAGCGCAGTAAAGGTGGACAGCGTAAAAGTCGGCACACGCAAGTGGAAAAGGTCCTCAACCAACTTGCCGTGCGAAACTGGGAGGAGCTAGCTAGAAACTGAGCCGGCTGGAAGATGCTTGTTGGTTGAGGCCGTGGTACAACCTAGACTGTAGCGCCACCTAGTAAGTAAATAATTTTGAGATGCTGTGTCAGTGTCAAAACAGTTGTCACGCGTCTTCTGTCAAAATAAATCTATTGAAAAAAATCTAATGAATCACCCATTATAACCATATAGCAACACTATTAATATTGCACCCATTAACCACCCCTCTCTCCCTGTACTAAAGGCCACAGCAAAACAAGAACTATGCTATGCTCTATGTGAGTTTTTGAAATGTTCTTCCGCATCCATGGTGCCTAGATTACACCGCGAGATCATTAAACTTGTAAACAAAAATCACATTTATGTAGGCAATCCACTTATCAAGCGATTGCGATTAATTTTCGTACCCATCCTCTATATCTTTTGTGCTTTATGTAAATAGAAATATTTGCTTAATCTTCTCATTCATAAAAACTCCAAATTTCCATCTTCATACTCCACACAAGATAAAGGCCCTTGGTACGAATATTTCCTCAGCAAATCAATTTCAAATTCAGTCTGGCATCAGTCTTTCAGAATCAGATAACTCTAAGCATTTACTGAGATCAGTTGAGTAGAATTGAGCTAGCGCGTTCAGCAATTAACAAGAACTTCTGTCATAATGGCGATATCATCAGTTTGTATCTACATTCTGATAGCACTGGCATCAGCACTAGTATATTTTATAAGGCAACGTATGACCTACTGGAAGAGTCTTGGAATTCCACACGATCCGCCTGATTTTCCCAATGGCAACATGAAGGGTTTCAGGACGAGCCACCATATAAGAGATTTAATAAAAGTGAACTACACAAAATACAAGCACACCGGACCATTTGGAGGTTTCTATTTCTTCCTCAAACGTGCCGTCGTCATCTATGACTTGGACTTGATCAAAAATATTTTAATAAAAGACTTCAATAATTTCGCTGATCGGGGCATGTTTCATAATGAACGTGATGATCCATTGACGGGGCATTTGTTTGCTTTAGATGGACCCAAATGGAAACACTTAAGGAATAAGATATCGCCAACATTTAGCTCAGGGAAGATGAAAGGAATGTTCCCAACAGTTCTATCGGTGGGAGAAAGACTCAAAGAGACATTCGACGACTTGCTGGCGAAAGACTCAATTATAGAAGTCAAGGATATTCTAGCACGCTTCACAGTCGATGTAATTGGAACGTGTGCCTTCGGCCTCGAATGTAACAGCCTCAAAGATCCATATAACGAATTCCGTATCATGGGAGGAAAAGCTTTCACCCAACTGCGTCATGGTAAATTAATCGAAAAATTTATGATAAGTTTTCCCAAATTGGCCAAAACACTACGCATGCGAAAGTTTCACGAAGAAGTTCATCAGTTTTACATGCGCGTGGTGCGAGAGACTGTCGAGTATCGTGAAAAGAATTCAATTAAACGCAACGATTTCATGAATTTATTGATTGAGTTAAAGAATTCCGAGGAAGGAATGTCGTTGGAAGAAGTTGCAGCACAATCGTTTGCATTTTTTTTTGCGGGCTTCGAGACATCGTCTAGCACGATGGGCTTCACTCTTTTTGAACTGGCCGTGAATCAAGACATCCAAGATAGACTGAGAGCTGAAATTAATGCTCAATTTGAGAAGCATGGTGGGATGTTAACATACGATAGTATGGCCGAAATGCATTATCTGGAAATGGTTTTTAAAGGTAAGTGTATTGGGTAAATGAAAAATGTAGTGCCAAAATAAATTCTTTTACCTTTCATTTAGAAACACTACGAAAGTACTCAATTGGAACGAAACTTAACCGACATGCACTCAATGACTATCCTACTTCAAACCCTAAATATGTTATCCCCAAAGGCGTTATGGTACTTATTCCAGTTGATTCTATCCATCATGATCCAGAGATCTACCCTGATCCGGATAAGTTCGATCCGGAACGTTTTAGTCCGGAAGAGACGTTGAAACGGCATCCCCTCACTTGGCTACCATTCGGAGATGGGCCTCGAAATTGCATTGGATTGAGATTCGGAAAGATGCAAACTTATATCGGATTATGTTTCCTATTGCGTCACTACAGGTTTTACAATTGCGAAAAGACTCCTTATCCTCTCCAAATTGATAATTCAAATGAATTTTATGAAGTAAAGGGTGGTATTTCGTTGCGTGTGGAAAGTATTTAAAACGTTATGTATTGTGTTATTTTTGTTAGTGTTTAAAGTTTAGCTTAGTTGTGCATTTGTTTCTTCTAAGTCGTAGTTTTTTCTATCTCCTAATGAGTGATGTCATAGTTTTTGAATATTTTCTATCAATTCTCAGCATGGAGGGGGAGAAAATTTCGAAACCCCTGGAAGCACACAAGTTGTAAAATGGTTTTCAACTAAGAAATTCTCATAACGGATTGAAATGTCAGGAAAAAGTCAAAACACTTATTGTCAATTACTTTATTAATCTAAACAAAAAAATATAAAAATCACTTCAAACAACAAAAATTAATAACAAATATAAATAACAAATGAAAAATTATTTATAAAATATACAAACAAAATCGAAATAACGAAATATACAAATAAAGTAATATGCAATTCAATAAATACCTGCATACTTACACAAATAAATAAATACTTAATTTAATAAATAAATTAATTAGTTAAAAAATTAAATAGCAAATAAACGATTAAATGATAACTAATAGAAATAAATTGAGAAAGAAAATATAAATAATTGATTGATAAATAAATTAGTTGTAAACATAAATAAATAAAATGATTTATTTAAATAAACTATTAATTTATTTATTAATACATAAATAAACAAATAAATGAATACAATAAATAAATGAATAAATAAGTACCTAAAACTAGTAAAATTAAATATAGAAATAGAAATACAAAAATGTATCAATAATGAGCAAAAACATTTCAGTGTTGTATACATATTAACTCATTTTTTGAGTCATTATTGTGATTAGTGAATAAGTTTAGTTTTTTGGCGGAGGATTGCATTTTTTCTTGCAGATAAAATAAATTATTTTAAATATATATATTTTCTATTACTTCATATTTTGTTCATTAAGTTTACTAAGCAAACAAGCAAGCATTGCTTGTTAATGCACTTTCTTGTCATGGCGCAGGGTTAAAAGTCCACAAGTCCATAATGGACTTTTGGCTTCCTTGGTTTGGTTAAAAGTCCATAACTATATTATGAACTTATAACCCATCCACGTGGGCAAAGTCCGAAAAAATTCGTAGGTATATGCACTACTGGCCCATTGTTTATGGAATTAAGGCCCACTTAGATGACAAGTAATTATTGTTGGATATGTTTAGGAAAAATTCAAAGTTTCATTAAATCCAGATTCTTTTAATGCAAAAGAAACTGCATGCACCCAACCTCGCACCCACCCCAAATCCTATAGCGAGTCCAAGCGAGTCGTTAAAAAAAGTCATCGCGGATGGGCCTAAATCCGCTCTAAATGAAGAAAAAAAAATCCCTAATTTGTTCAGATTTTTATTTTCATCCCCTATAGACGCTGTAAATGTCCACTTTTTTTTTGCTTACCAGAAAATTCGCGTAAGATCTGCCAAAAAAAATCTGATCCTAGCGGAGGGGGGTAATATCTCTGCCCGCTAAGATGGGATGAGCAATTTAATAAAATACTTGCATACATAGAATAAAAAAATTAAAAAAACAGCGGCAACACTTGCAGTAATGTTATGTAGCTTTTTGGAAAGCCAGCCAGAAGTCTATTTTGCGATTTTACGCGAATTTCTAAAAAAAGGGGACATTTAATTTTCCCCTACAGCAATTATAGGGGATGAAAATAAAAATCTGAACAAATTAGGGAATTTTTTTTTTTCTTCATTAAAAGCTGATTTATTGCGGTCTTCCATCGGTTGGGGTCTCTCGCACGACTGGAGGGAAAGTCGTGGAGACCAAGTGCTCTTGCGTATGTAACCGCCTGGTCCCTGAGCGTAGGTAGTTTCAGTCGTCCTGGTCGTCTCGAACCAAATACAAAGATTTCCTAACTGTCCATTCACTCGATGTGGCCGAGCCAGTGTAGTCGACGTGTTTTGGCTCTTTGGACTACATCCACATCTTGGTACAGGTACAGCTCATACAATTCACGATTGAATATTCTTCTCCATTCGCCCTCTCTGCATAGATATAGGACCAAATACCTGCCGAAGAATTTTTCTCTTGAAAGTGTCCAAAATCAATCACACTTACTTATCGTCCAGCACTCGGCGCCCGTAGAGTAGAATTGGTAAAATTCGCGTTTTGCATAATGTGCACTTCTTCTTTCGAGAAAAGCAGTTTTGAACTCATTTGTTTGTTCTAACTAAATGAGCAGTGGTTCGCTACGGTGATTATTTGCCGGATTTCCACTAAGGTGTCGTTCGTGGAATTGATGTTTGTTTCGAGATAAGTGAACTCCTTCACTACCTCGAAATTACTGCTTCCAAAAGTGACGTTTTGTCCTAGGCGATGGACAGATGAGGCTTTGTTTGTTGATAGCATATACTTCGTTTTGTCCTCATTCACTTCAAGACCAACGCGTTTCGCCTGTTCATCAATAGCTGTGAATACTTCAAGTAAAGATCGCTTGGAGCGGCCGATGATCTCGATGTCGTCCGCATAGCTAAGCAGTTCAGAAGACCTGCTGAAGATAGTGCCTTCCAGCTTAACACCACACCTGCGCAGTATCTGCTCCAGGAGTTGGTTGAAGAAATCACATGATAGTGCATCTCCTTGTCTGAACGCTGTACACGTCTGGTATAGCTTGGTTGAAAAAATCACATGATAGCGCATCTCCTTGTCTGAAATAGCTCGAATGATCTGTAACCCATTTGCGCGTTGCACGGCTTATTTTGTAATGAAATGCGGCATAGCTGGATCAGCTTTTTTGGGATCCCGAGTTCCGACATCGCCAATAGAAGCTCTTAGTGACTTATGCTATCATATGCGGCTTTGAAGTCGATGAATAGATGATGGGTCTTGACTTGAAATTCGTTGGTCTTTTCCAGGATTTGGCTCAATGTGAAGATTTGGTCTATCGTTGATCTGCCTGGCCTGAAGCCACACTGGTACGTGCCGATCATAGTGTTGCAGAAAGGTTTTAGACGCTCACATGGTACGTTGGATAGGATCTTGTAGGCAACATTAAGCAGGGATATGCCTCTGTAGTTCTTGCAGGACAAAGGATTGCCTTTTTTGTAGATTGGGTATATGAAGCTATTTGACCAGTCGTCAGGCATACTTTCCTCCTCCCACACTTGGTTGATGAGCTGGTGCATGCACCCTACCAGGACATCTCCTCCATACTTGAAGAGTTCCGCAGGTAGGCCATCCGAACCGGCGGATTTGTTGTTCTTAAGCTTGTGGATGGCTTTCTTAACCTCTTCAGTGCTGGGTGCGGATCTTCATTGACTCGTCTATTTGTTCTCCTGTCAATTCCTCTACATAATGCCTACTAAGCACTTAAGCAGTCAAGATACCTGAGCTGAGAGGCTGCGAATGCTCTTTTCTTTCTGCGCAGGGTTTTTTATCTTTCCTTCTCTTTTAACGGTACTCCTCTCTTGCTGCTCTTGTTTTCCGTTGCAGCATTTGCATTCGAGCATTTTCCGTCTCCTGCTTCAATACCGTGCATTCATCGTCATACCACGGGCCCTTTTCTCTGGGTGGTTGATCGCCTATGGTGGTCCCGGCTGTCTCCTTAATGATGTCGCGATACTGGTTCCCCTGGTTGTTGACACTTATGGCTGGGTCAGAGAGTTTCCCGGTCAATTGCTCACTGTAGTCTTTGGCTTTTTCAGATGTGCTAAGGCATGCAATGTTGAATTTCTTCCTTTAGGAGGTCTACATTTTCTTTTCGTTGGACAGTTGGGCTCTGAACTTTGTCACAATTAGAAAGTGGTCAGAGTCAACGTTTGCACCTCGGAAAGTTCGCACGTCCAAGATGTTCCATGCGTGCCTTGCGCCAATTAGCACGTGGTCGATTTGGTTGGGGGTTGGGCCATCTGGATATCGCCAGGTTGCTGTGTGTATCCTTCACCTGGGAAAACCTGGTGCTACTTATCACCGTATTACTAGCTGCAGCAAAGTCGATAAGTCGGAAGTCGCTATCTCTTGTCGTTTCGTGGAGGCTGTGCTTTCCAACTAATCCACCAAAGATGTTTTCCTTTGAAAGCGTATACTCTAGACAGGCTCCATAGGCTCCTTTCAGGAGGTCGTAGAACTTCACGTTGTTAGACTCCTCAGCTTCATGAGTAGGGGCGTGTGCACATATTAAACTGATATTTTGGAAGGTAGCTGTGATGTGGATCACAGCCAGGCGATCGCTAATCGGCTTAAAATAAATGAGTTTCATTCGAGCCGATTTCCCACGATGAATCCGCGTCCTAGCATATGTGCAGTCTTTGATGACACTTCTAATAAATGTCGCAATCTTTTCTTTTCTTTTCTCTATTTCTGATCCTTTCCGTCGTATCTCCTGGATCGTGGAAATATCTACCTTGTACCACGGGAGGGCAGATTCAAGTTTTTGAGTAGCATTTGGCGTATAAGGTGTCCTTACATTCCAGGTGCATACCAACTCGTAAATCGTCGCCCATTTTTGTTGCTGGTCTGGTTGCCATTTGAGGGAGGTCGTTATCCGGGGCTTCACGCTTCTTTCGTATAACAATGTTTTGGGTTGGGTCGTTAGCCCAACGCATTATTCTCCAATCTGTAGGGCCATGGGTTTAATGTTACAACTCTTTCCTTGATCAACATTCGCACTCACAAGTTTAGCAAGTCATGATATAAAGCCAAGACCAGTATCCAGCGACTACAATCTTGGAGGTAATGTAAGCACTTGATGTGTAGGAAAAGATACACCTCGAGGCTCCCAGTTCCTACAACATCCAACCACTAAGACACTCAAAATACGTTGACTTCATTGGCTTGACTGCATCGAGTGGATAGGCAATGATTTTCTATCCAGGAGGTACTTTTGTCTCAGTCCCAAGCCACTCCAGGTTGAGGCGTCAAGGAAGACCGAGCCTGTACGCTGTTTAAAGAACGATCCATCACGGGTGCCAGAGTGCTTGGGCTGGATGACTGGAAGCAGTATGGTTGTGGTCTGTGGTCGGGATCTAAGAGGATGGAAGGCAGGTGCATATCAGGGAGCTACCCTTTATGGATTGGGAGCCATGGATAAACGCAAGTAAGTAGGGTAGGCTATGATATGACTTAATATATTTATTTGTTAAACATCATTATGACGGTCTCTTATCACAAGTCACCTTACCCGATTGCAGCCACATGACATTGTACATTTCTAAATTACAGCAAAAATATAAAATGAGCATACATACATGCACAACATCCTTATTAAAATGGCTATCTCCAATTCCTATCAGACCTTCCGCAAAACAGAGTCATACAGACAACGATTACCGATGTGGTGGTTCCTCCTAGTAGAAAGCCAGAACAGTTTAACAAATTAGATAAAACTAATTAAATTTTCCAGCAAACAATGCAATGATAACGATAATTATTGATAAGGTGCTGCAGCAACAGTATAAGTCGTCAAATTTAGCTAGACAAAACCAACCAATCCATCCTTACTGTTTAGTTAGTTTCGAATATTCAAATTAGTAATATATCATTGCAGTATCACCTCCGTCATGGCTTTTTGGATTGACACACTGAGCATAGTTGTAGTTCTATTGTCCTTGGCTTTAATTTTTGTCAAACGACGTTTTTCATATTGGATTTACCGTTCAATACCCCACGATGAACCGAGCTTTCCCGGAGGTAACATCGAACACAACTGCCATATCAGCCAAAGTATTCGACGGAACTACCACAAATTCAAAAAAACCGGACCTTTTGGTGGATTTTTCATCAATCTCCATCAAGCTGTTGTTCTTTATGATCTCGATTTGATTAAAAATGTCCTTGTGAAGGATTTCCATAATTTTCCCGACCGTGGACTGTTCCACAATGAACAAGATGATCCACTTTCTAGCAATTTGTTTCGTCTAGACGAAAATAAATGGAAACATTTGCGAAGTCAGCTATCTCCGTCGTTTTCTGGAACCCGAATGAAGGATATGTATCTGACAATTGTTATGTTTGGTCAGAAATTGGTCGAAACATTTGACAATGTCATTGTTGATGTTCAGAGCTCCGTCGTTCTTGAAATGAATGAACTCATCGCACGGTTTATTACGGATGTAAATGGAAATTGTGTCTTTGGTCTGGATTGCAACAGTCTCAATGACAAAAATGCAGATTTCTTTCGAACGGTTAAAGCTATGTCGGGATTAAAATTGCATTCTAAAATAGTCAATGCATTCATATCCAGTTTTCCTAAGTTGGCTCAAAAGCTGCGTATGCGACAGACTCACGAAGACTTAAATGATTTTTTCATTCGAATTGTTCGTGAAACTATCGAGTACCGCGAAAAGAACTCAGTCAAACACAATGATTTTTTAAGTTCAATGATCGAATTGAAGGACATTGAAGGTGGCTTGAGTCTTGGACAGATTTCAGGTCAAACATTCGCATACTTTTTTGCTGGTTTTGAAAATTCTACGGCTTCCATTGGATTGACATTGTATGAGCTGGCATTAAATCAGGACATTCAAGACAAATTGAGAGCTGAAATAATCAATAAAATGGAAAAACACCGACAAGTGCTGACCTTTGAATGTATGATGGAAATGCGATATTTGAAACAAGTTGTCAAAGGTAGGTTAACATTGATAGTTATATTTGTTATACATAAATCTATTTTTAATTCATAGAAAGTCTTCGAAAATATCCTGTCGTTCCGTTTCTTATGCGTTTAGCTAAAAATGATTATCAAACATTTCATCCCAAATACATTATTCCAAGTCAAACGCTTATTATAATTCCAACTGAGGCGATTCAAAATGATCCAGATGTCTATGCCGAGCCAGAAAAATTCGATCCTGAACGTTTTAGATCAGAAGAGATCCATCAACGGAATACCACAGCATGGTTGCCATTTGGTGTAGGTCCAAGACAGTGTATTGGTTTGAGATTTGCAAAGATGCAGATCTATGTTGCTCTAATTTTATTGCTTAAGAATTTCAAGTTTTATTCTTGTAGTAAGACAGCTGATCCGGTGCAATTGGATCCTAAAAAGAAAATACTTGATGCAAAGGGTGGCATTTATTTACGTGTGGAACGTATTTAGGAAAATATTTTAATTTCAATTTTATCTTTTTTATTATTAAATTCCTAATAAAGTTTCTTAAACAATAATTTGGCGGCCAAATTGTGGCCTTCTTAGTCTATAGAACGAATGGTTGGAATTCAGTTTACCCTTCAGTAAGTTCAGGTAGGTACCTAAATTTAATTATTTGTTGTGTCAATATTTGTCTTATTTGGTATAAGAAGTCATTGTTGATCAACAAAACAGTGATAAAGAACAGAAATGTTTTACAATTTAAAAAAAAAAACAATAAATGAAACATAAAGTGATTTTAAAGTTGTTAATTGTGATGATTCCACTGATAACACTTTTTACAACTACTGCGACAATTAAATAATGTAATGTGTAGTAAATTTGTTTTGGCAAATAGTTCATCTTAATTTCAATTACAAATAAAATTATTCCAACTCTATTTTTCTATAATCTCTTTTTTTATTGTGTTTAACTGATTATAGCAAGCATTGAGATACATAATCTTATAAACTACTTTTAACCCCCAAAATTTTACAATGAAACCATTAAAATGAAGTTGTAAAGATATAAGGGCTGAAATGTGGAGAATAAGACATTTTTAGCAAACAGACAAAAACTGTGACAATTGGGTGTGAAAAATTTAGTTGTTGTTGATTCTCTTGCTATGAAGAAACACAAGATTCCACAAGAAATAACATAGTGAAATAAAATGCACGACTGGGTCACATGCTCAAGATCCTTAAGAGTTTTTAAAACTGTAAGCTAAGGACATGGAAATTATGAAAGAAAATTTTGAAAAGCATGAATTTGATATTTAAATCCCTAAAAAAAAGAATATGCTTTCTGAAACTTGATCATATGTGAATATAGGGAAAAAAATTAAAAATAGTTTGATCGATTTAAAAAAAAACTATTTTGTTATATAAAAATTTCTACAAATATTTTCAAGTAAAATATTGATATTGGATACTGGATTCATATCTCGAAATTTCATCCTAATACCGAACCTGACGATATCATCAATTATATAGTATCAAAGACATGCATTCCTGCCAATCTAATTAAATGTTTTAGACTTGTTAAAAAAGATATGCCTCTGACTGAAGTAAAGTTTGTCAACTTTAAATTGTGTGTGCCTGCTGAAAACTTTGAAAGTCTTCTAAATGACTCTTCTATTTGGCCCTATGCAGTGAGGGTCAAAGAGTTTGTTGAACTTCCAAAAAACGACAAAGTCTTTCGATAACGTTAGTGGACATTTAACGTTTAACAATGGAAATCCAAATACAAAAAATGACTTTCTCTTTTACTATCAAAACATTGGCGGGCCTTCGCACAAAAACTAATAAGTTGCATATGAGTTCATCTTCTTCACAATACGACTTTTTTGCATTTACTGAAACCTGGCTTAACGATAATTATTTAAATTCTGAACTATTCAATGAAAATTTATTCTCGGTTTTTCGTAAAGATCGTAGTGTGACGAAAACGAAACAGTCAAGAGGAGGAGGTGTTTTGATTGCTGTGCGTTCGTCTTTTTCATCTCGAGAAATAAACTTACCGTCTCGCTCATCTCAATTAGACGTTGATCAACTTGCTGTATGTGTTTCTATCAACAACTTAACAGAGATATTCATCATATTAAGCTATATACCACCAGGTAGTTCACTTGAATTATACAATTTACATATTGAAAATACTCGTTTTGTTTTAAATACTTTAAATTCAAATCAACACTCAATTATTTTGGGTGATTTTAACCTATGCAATGTAAACTGGATTCTCGACCCTGATGAGCTATGTCTCATCCCTTTTAATGTTAATAATGATCATGAATCCTTAGTTATTGATTCCCTTGCCGAATTAGATCTTGTTCAAATTAATAAATTTAGAAATAATTTAGATCGAATACTTGATCTTGTTTTCGTAGATAGAGAACTCTCTACTTATATTAATAAAAGTATTTGTCCAATATTTTTGAATACAATTCATCATTTAGCGCTTTGTATTAATTTTAAATCTTATTCCTATTTCAAACCTTCCATTAGTAACTTAGCAAAATATGATTACAAAAATGGTGATTTTAATTCAATAAATAATTTTATAAATGCCTTTCCTTGGAGCTCCATTTTTATAAATGATCCTCTACCTGATGCCTATAATTTACTGTACAGAACATTACAAGAAGCTATAGATCTATATATTCCTAAAGTTCAAATTCGGAAAAATTCAAAACCGGTCTGGTTCAATAATAGATTAAGAAACTTATCAAATACGAAAAACAAAGCTTACAAACTTTTTCGTAAGTCCAATAATAATATTTGTTTGCGTGATAATTACCTAAGACTTCAAAAAGAATTCGATGTTTTAAATAAGTTCCTATATAAAGGTTATCTTTATCGCACTGAATCTAATCTCAAGCAAAATAGTAAAAGTTTTTGGACCTTTATTAAAAGCAAAAAGTGTTCGAACGGTATTCCTAACTGCATGCAATACTCGGATTCCACATCTAATGATCTTAAAACGGTTTGTAATATGTTTTCTAAATTTTTCCAGTCGGTTTATTCTCCATCATCCATCCCTGTAAACGTTTCCCCTAAAATTTTAGAAAATCAAGTCAATATCGGTTCTTTAAACTTAAGTTATTTTGATGTTAAAAAAGCTCTAGGTGATCTAAATCCAGATAAACCACCTGGCCCCGATGGTATTCCTCCAATCTTACTTAAAGCATGTGTAGATGCCCTATAAGAGCCTTTAACTCTGCTTTTCAACGCATCTCTTAACGCAGGCCAGTTTCTAAATGATTGGAAAGTTTCTTTTATTGTTCCAATACATAAATCTGGACCTAAACAAGTCGTCAATAACTATCGTCCTATAAGTAAACTATCTACTATTCCAAATTTATTCGAAAAACTGGTTTATGATAAGTTATCTTTTATTGTTAAAGGACTTATTTCCCCATTCCAACACGGGTTTGTTTCTGGAAGGTCGACAACAACAAATCTTTCAATTTTATGCCACGAAGTAACTAGATATCTCGAGGATGGATATCAATGTGATGTCATTTACACCGACTTTTAAAAAGCTTTTGATAAGGTTAATCACACAATCTTAATCAAAAAACTTCATGCGCTAGGTTTTCATTCGAGCTTATTAAAATGGTTCGAATCCTATTTAATTGGTCGCACTCAGTATGTACCAGGGACGAAGCGTCCATATAATGAGTGGAATGAGTGCTTCCGTTGAACAAATTAAAAAAATCGTAGGAGCAAAGAATTAAATTCGAACTTGCAAATCGTATTCATTTTCCCGTTATAATGTACCTATCTACCTTTATTTTCTACTACATATAATTAAATCTTCATTCTGTGAATTAAATTCCAACATCTTTGTGAGAACATTATCATCTTTTACCAAAATTACTATAGAATGCGTAACAGATATGCATTCTTTACTGTCGCTTTCTTTCTTAAATCAATTTCAAAATACCCTACTACTCCAACTCCAACCAAATTGAGAATACAACATAACCCACCACTATTCATATAATGCTCACACTAAATTGCTTCATAAAAAACTAGAATGCACAACTGCTAGGCATTCCATTATTTCGCATACTTAGCTTAGATCCCAACACAAAGTCAAAGTAATTTTTTTTGTTTCTCGCCATTTGACCAACGTATGAAGAATGAGTTGAGTGAATGCATTCTGAATATTTCATGAAACAAAACTAGAGATAGAGAGAAAAACAAAGATGTATTTATTGAGTTGCGTATTGTCTCAAACTGATAATGAGTTAAATTTCATAGAAGAAGAAAAGGTTAGAAAAGATATTTTTTGTGTGAGTGGGGATAGGGTCTAAAAAAAGAGCCGATTTAAGGTGGTAGTTTTTTAATTAGTTTCGTGGCCGTGTGCGATATAAGCAATCCACCTGTTTTCTATTGTTATATTCTTTTTGAGAATAAATATAATTCCTGTAACTGCGCTATAGAAAGTATTTTCGATAAACCATTTTCAGCTAGATCGTTTGATGAAAAAAAAATATAATAGATGGTGGGAGACCGAAATCTTATGTAATTATAAACAGCGTTACATAGCGGTGTACCTACTAGGGATTTTTCGATGCAATCATATGAAATTTTTTCGTGACTAACAGGATGTTCAAATGATATGAACAATTTTTCAAAAGCCGGCAAAAGGCATGGAAAAGAGTGCGGTTCATATTTAAGTGCAATGGTGTCATTAAAAATGTTTGGTTCTGTTCGCATAGAATCAATTAATTTTAGTTTTTTAATTATTTTATGTAGGTATAAAATAATGATTAAGAAGAATTAAAAAACAAACAAATGTGATCTTAAAAAAAAGGTCTTTACTTTTTGGTTTTATGTTAAGTGCTTCCGCTACTAAAAAAGTCACGCCTCGTGCCTGGTATGTACGTATAAATAATATACTATCCGATGCTATTAACGTTACTTCTGGTGTACCACAAGGGAGCCATTTGGGTCCTTTGCTTTTTTTACTTCTAATAAATGATATACCTGATTCAATGAAAAGTTCTATTTGTCTTATGTTTGCTGATGACATAAAATTACTTCGCTGCATCAAATCTCCCTACGATTGTTTTCTACTCCAAAAAGACTTAGAGCACTTAGCTTGCTGGTGTAGCTCTAACCAGCTGTTTCTAAACGTCTCTAAATGCAATTTCTTATCTTTCCGTCGTAACTTTTCCCCTATTAACTTTATATACAATATTGATAATATTCCGTTGCAAAGGGTAGTTGAAAAAAAGGACCTTGGTGTTATCTTTGATCCGAAGCTTTCTTTTTCCCTTCATATTGATTTTACTGTGGCTAAGGCAAGTTCTTTACTCGGATTCGTTGCCCGAAACTCTAAAGAATTTTCTGACCCTTATACTCTTAGGGCACTTTACTATTCCTATGTTAGGCCAATTCTTGAGTATTGCTGTGTTATATGGAATCCGTACTATGACATACATTCTAATCGGATTGAACGCATCCAAAAACGCTTTACTAGACTGACCGTCCATAGACTAAACTGGAATATTCGAATGCCTTGTTATACTACTCGATGTAATTTACTTGATCTTCAGTCTTTAAAAACTCGGAGAAAGTACTTCGAAATTATTTTTGTTCGCGATATTCTAAAAAACCAGATTGACTGTTCTTATCTCCTATTATTTATAAAAATGTATGTTCCTGTGAGGGCTCTGCGGGCGCATAGCTTATTCGTTCCTCATCATAGAGTTAATTACGGACTTAATGAGCCAATAACTCGGTGCATTAAACAAGCAAACACAATTTGTGATCATATTGATTTTCATGACAATCAAAGTCGTGATACTTTCAAGAAACATGTTATTCTTATATTAACGTAAATTAATCCTGGTGGTTATTTATTAAGTGTTAGTAAATTGTAAGGTATCGCATGCTACTAGTATATTTCACTAGTCTATAAGATTATATATTATAATATGTAGTCTGCTTGATGAAATAAATAAATAAATAGATATGCAAAAATTGAGTACCTACCTATTTATGTGTATTTAAAAATAAAATTGTAATATTTTTTAAAATTCCAAAACAAATTGTTTTGAAAATTTCGTTATAAGAAAATATTTGTATTTTTTAGAAGCTTCTGTAAAAAAATTATTGAAATCATAAGTATTGTTTTTGAAGAAAATCCAAAATAAAAAAAAAATCTTTGGCAGGTACCATTAATGACCATTTTTGGAAAATGGTTTCCTATCCAAAGGTAGCCTTTACTAAAATTAATTTATTAATTTTTTTAAGAAAAGTTGTGGAGCAATTGCCAGGGGGCCTGGGCAATAACGAACCAAGCATAAAATATGAATTTAATAAAATGTAATCAAAAAAAGATTATTTCGTTACACGTTTATAAAAATTTTTCTTGGCAGCGCAGAGTTGCAGCAATGAGTGGTTGTGCGTTGGCTGATTGCTAACCACGTTCAGTTAAGAAAAGTCCCACTATGCACAAATAGCCTTCAAATCGACCGAGTGGAAAGCTTATAAGTTCGGTTTTAGATTTTTGATCTTCAAAGTTAAGGTCTTTTACTAAAAGATAAATGTCCGGCTACGTTACTGTATACCATTTTATGAGAAAAATCAATTTATTTCGTACTAGGAAACAGGGTGAATCCCAAATCGATTTGATTTTCAGTTTTCAAAATGTTGTGAATGAAAAATTGCACAATTTGAAAAATAATGTTTTGAAAAGTTATTGCTCCACCTCCAACCCTATTCTACAATTTGTTTAGTGGGTTTTAATAGTTAAATGTAATGGGGAGGCGGCAGGGGCACTTATCTAAATTTTCAACCTTAAAGTTAAAAAAATTAAATCTTTAAAATACGTCGATTGTATTAGCTTCAAAAATTTCTAACTATGCTTCAAATCCTTAGATCTATAGGATAAAGAGAATTAAAATTGAAATAATAAACTTCATTTGTGTATAAAAGTTATTGAGAAATACCTAAAAAAATCATACTTAAAAGATGATAGAGTTCTTTTTATGATAAATATTTAAATGTGTGTTTCCATTGAAGGAGTACTTTCACTAGAAAACTCTCAAGATAAAGGTACCCTCGGATATCTGTCTTTCCCTCTGGTGAGCTTACTTCATGACTGTGTCTGTGTCCACTTTCGAGTTCTACTCTCGAGAACTTCTTCAGAGCTGCTCACCGTCTTTTTACTCTGAAATGGATACGCACCTTAATGTCGTTTTCGATTTGATTTTCTTACTTTTCTACTCCTTTTTGATTCAAATCGAATATGAAAAAACCGTGTTGTCACGTGCTTACACACGCACTATACTGAGTGACGCCATTTTATAAAATGGCTTCTTCAAGCATTTATCCCTTTTGACAAGTAGTCCGATGAAAAACTATTTATGTATGCGGGTGTTCCAAATCTACTCCTTCTTGAAATCGGAAACAGAAAAAGTCTCCGAAAACATTACTCGGAACAGCCAATCAAAGGCTTTTGGAGTAGTAGGAGTTAAAACGGAGTGGGGAAGGAGTACTCTGTACGTCCAATCGAAAACGACATAAGAGTATGCACATGTGTTTCGAGTTTGGATCTGCACGCAGCGATGCGTGCAGACGTGCTGTACAATAAGATACGTTTTTTGATACTGGCGAAGAGTCCGAATCCAACGAAGAAGATTGGAGAGAAACCAGGAAACGACTTCAGCAGTCACTGCCGAAGAGAAGTTGGATGGAACACCTAAGGATAGTTATTTTTGGCCATTTTTGAAAACGTTAAGTCAACGTCCATTCGATTGTATCGAACTGCATGAGTCTGGCAACTCTGCAAACGATGGTTTGAGCTTGTATGAAACATTTTTATTAAAACTTAACGAAGACTAAGTATATTGTTAATGAAATGTATACCGAAAGTTAGTCACATCACAATCACAATCGATGGCTGAACCAAGAAGGTCGGACGAAAAGGTTTAATAAAAAGTAATTTTTTCCTTTTTATTTTCCACTATAATCATTGTGTTTTATTTCAATGTCGGAAAGATTAGTTTTGTATCGATGGACGAACGCGTCTGAGCAAACGATATACGGTTCATCTTGGCTATAATTTTACTTTAGCACAAAATCTTTTTCATCAACGTCTTTCAATTTTCTTGCAAACGCATTTGACGTTTATGAACACGTTCTCCGGCTTCTCAATATTTTTGTTGCCAGCTCTATTTTTTTTTACTGCAGAACCGCACCACACATAATGTTTTCGAACATGTGACTTTAGCAAACTGCATTATCGAACACAATGCTTATGCAGTAAAACTTGTATTTGCAGTTTGCTTTTGAGAACATTCTGCAAAATGAATTTTTGATGCTGATGACGTTCTCGAAAACGACCTTTTACTGGCAAGGTTAGGTTAGGTTGTCCTAGCTAAAGAAGAGGCTGAAAATTTCACTCGAACTCGAACGTCATGTGTCTGAATAGGAACATACCTCCGTGCAATTATGTTTTCCAAACATAATTGTGGAGATACGCAGATCCAAAGGGAACTCAAAAACGCTGAAAAGACACCATGCTGTAGCTACTAACTGCAAAACTTCATTTCACAAAGTTCAAAGTACCCGCTGTTCGAGACACTGCGACAGTTATGCTTTCTTCAAATTTCAAACTCATCAACTCACATTGCTTTGTGTGATCAAGCGGTTTCCTGTAGATCTCAAGATTTTGGAAACTCACGAAAATTTCCGAACCCCCCCCTGAACGAAATCCTAGATCCGCGCCTGTATGGGTGACCCCCAGGCATAGGCGTAGGAAGGGGGGAGCGGAGGTGGGCAGTGCGCACCTAAAAAAATGAACTGCCCACCTTAGAAAAATCGACATTTAAACTTTTCTGGTTCTACAACCCACCCAAGAAGAAAGATTGAACAACTGTGAATGAAATTTCAGACACGAAAATTAAAATTTAGCCTACAGTTACAGTTGGTCGTCACATAAAAGCAATTCTTGCCCACCTTAATTTTGTTTGTGTTTACGCATTGCATCATTGTCCGGGAAACCTCAGCACGCACAAACCTAGTTGAACCGGTTTAAATTTGTCTCAAAACGAGTTAGCTTGAACCTTGGAGATGAGTAGGTTTTGAGTTTTAAAAAGCGGAATCACCAAATGTAAGATATTTGCAGTCCATTCAGATTTAGTACTACGATGGCTCCATCTAGCAAAATATTAAATTTTAAAAGGAATGTTAAGTTTAAGTTAAAACTTGGAAAAAATGTAAAGATTTGAATTCAAAAAATTAAAATCGAAAAGCTAAAAATATTGCCTGTTTTGTGTACGTCGCGTCGCCGAATCGAATTTCATGCCACGAAATGAAATTTCAAGTCTTCTGTTTAGCGATAAATCGCTACATCTGACAAATTTGGAACATGAACCGAAACGTAATTCGATTTGATTTGTTTAAAATTTAAGCTTACGGTTCTGTTTCGGTTGTATCAATTCGTTTGTCATCGACTCAGACTTAACGTAGTATTTGCTCAGTAACAGACAAATCAAACCGAATAATTGGAATTTTATAAAAAAATCTAAACCGAGTTGCTTCTACTCATTGCCTGCGGAACAGTAAAATGTGGTTGAATTAAATAACCTCAACAAAATCTGATTTGTTTAGTTTTTCTTACTGTTCCGGAAAAAGATGATTTATCAAAGGGCACGGTAGTGCCCAGCCAAGTTCGCGGCACTACACCATTTTTACAGGAACAAACTCAGGTGATTTTAAACCCCCCTCTAACTTCAGTACCAGTAAAGTCAGAAACTTCAAATTCGGAGTATTTGCTGAACTGATCAAACATTAGCATTAGTAGTTCCCAAGATATAGTACTTCAAAAATCGCAAAAACCGTAACTGACTGACTCACTGACTGACTGACAGATCATCAAAATTATGGAGCACTTCCCGACATCGTAGAAACTTGAAATTTCGCACAACGGTAGGCCTTGTGGTACATACCAAGGAAAAAATCGAAAATCTGCAATTTTCTATTCAGGGGGCGTGGCATCCACCCACTTTCTTAAATATTCTATAAATTATATGGAGCTTTTCCGATTGTTGTAGAACAATGAAAATTGGTAAGTTGGTAGGGTTTGAGGTACTTAGAAAGAAAAGAATTGAAAAATTGGAATTTTCCATACAGGGGGCGTGGCATCCACCCACATTCTAAAAAGATCTTATAAATTATATGGAGCACTTCCGATTGTTGTAGAACGATGAAAATTTGTAGGTCGGTATGGCTAAAGGTACTTAGAAAGAAAAAAATTGAAAAATTGGAATTTTGCATTCAGGGGGCGTGGTATCCGCCCACATTCTTAAAAATTCTTATAAATTATACGAAGCACTTCCGATTGTTGTAGAACGATGAAAATTGGTAGGTCGGTAGGACTTAAAGTATTTAGAAAGAAAAAAAATCGAAAATTTGGAATTGTCAATTCAGGGGGGGGAGGGGGTGCCATCCACCCACTTTATCAGAATTGCTATTATTTGTATGGAGCGCTTTCGGTTGTCGTAGAATTATGAAACTATGTAGAGCGGTAGGGCTTGACTTTCACCTGGCAAAATAAATCTTTGCAAAAAGGAGTGAAATCACAACAAAAACATAATTGTTAAAAAAGGAGCCAAGTTCTTATGTGTACAAGAAACCTGTGCGTAAAAAGTCAGCCAAAAAAAGTAATGAGATCTAAAATATATGCCAAGTTTTAAGTTCATGAAGTTTAATATCAAATATCTTAAGTAGAGTAATATCGAAACAATTCCAAATTATGACAGAAATTTGGTAATTAATGATTACTGATTAAAATTTGGTGGATTTACTTGGCAAGTTTTCTCTTAAATACTTACTTAATCACAAATTTAAAATGTATGAAAGCTTGACAAGTGAACCCACCAAATTTTAATCAGTAATAATTAATTACCAAATTTCTGTCATGATTTGGAATTGTTTCGATAATACTCTTCTTAAGATATTTGATATTAAACTTCATGAACTTAAAACTTGGCATATATTTTAGATCTCATTACTTTTTTTGGCTGACTTTTTACGCACAGGTTTCTTGTACACATAAGAACTTGGCTCCTTTTTTAACATTTATGTTTTTGTTGTGATTGATTTTACGGCAATTGGGTGACATTTGGTGGATCAAAATACTCTTTATCTGTGCCAGTACCTACACTCTACAGACAGTACAGTCCATACCTTTGAAACATTAAGGAATGATTTTGAAATTTGGTTGGAAATAGTAAAATTTTCACAAAAGTATGAGATTCCCTTAAAACCTATACGAGTATCAAAAAGGAGACGTCAGGAAAAACAAATTTACTTTCATTACAGCTGTTTTGTTTGGCCTCCAATTAACTTTTCAGCAACAGTTATGGCAAAAGCAATACACTTGATTTGGCATCCCATATCGAAACCGAAGATTGTTGGAAAATAAATATTATAATTTGTACCCATGCACTACCCAGGTAGATTTTTTAATCAAGTTTTTTTATATTTTTTTTAATGCAGCTTTGATTTGTTTTTAATGGTCTAGTATTTAAATTCATATTTTGAAGTTTCTTTTCAAAATGCGATCAAAGTTTTAGTGGAAAAATGTATTTTTCTTTTCAATAAATGACTCAAAAGACAAGCTCTGTTTTAAAGAAAAATCAAATTGAATAATGTTTATACTTTGAATTTAAATTTATTTGACGGTTGAGTAGTTAGACAGTTTCTTAAATTTCTTAATAGTTGGAAATATACTTTGTTAAATTAAATAAAATGCAAAGTTCGTCAATTATTAGAAAACCGATGCCGTTGTCCAAGTAAGATAACTTTTCGACAAGTGTGAACAAAGTTTTTAAAGAACTTTTTGGAGTAGGACAGCTATCAAAGTTTATAAATACGACCGTATAGCTCTTTTTTCGACTAAGGTGATGGATAACATATTATGTCAACTTCAAAAGGCGGTTTGAAAATATTCTACTGGCCAATTCATTAGTCGCCTTCATCAAATTGTATATGAGTACTGCAGACAAGTTTTATCAATAACTTTAAAGGTGTTTTTAAATGAATACAATATAGCACTGAGTGCTGAAGTCTTGATTATGAAAAATCGAATTAAAGAGCTATACAAACTGTTGACGTCGTTGTCGGCTTCATTCATTAGATCTCTTTTGAACAAATTCGGGAATTAATTAAATGCTCAAGCCCAAATAAATTCATAGTTATTGAGGAATCATTTGCACCGAAAAATTGTTTAATGATTAGATTTGGTTTGGACTGGTTGCCCACCTTAGAACAAATTTCTTCCTACGCCAATGCCCCCAGGTATAACATACTAAAAGTCCCCACCCCAGGGTCGCGAGCTATAGCCAGGAGGGGGAGTAAAAGGTCCTCTTTTGTAATTTTTCGGGAATATCTTGAAAACTAAGCGTTTGAGCGGAAAAGTGTACACAACAAAATGAAAGAATAATAAATTTCCTACAAAAAAGGCCTTATTCATATTTTCGGTAGGAACAAGGTTAAGAAAGATACGGGGAGTAGAAAATTTTAAAAATTGAAAAACAATGTTATTGTCTTACAACATCAATGGTTTTTGATCAATTAACCGGAAAAGTACGTATATATTGATTCATGGTCATTTCAGTGACGTCATGAGAGCCAATTTTCTCAAAAACTAGAAACTCTACAGCCGCCTGGTTTTCAGCATTTGACTCAAGGCTAACAGCAAGATTGAATGATAAAAGACAATTTACTACTTTATAGTGTAAAATAAAAAATGACACCATTTTTCAATTTTTTTTTAATTTTGAGTTTTCAAAAGAATTGTTCAAAAATTGTTAACTTGATTTGACTTTATAATAAAAGATAATCTTTTAAGCTTTTAAAAAAGATGTAGCACAATATTGTAAGTATTTCCGTTGTATTTAAATTGCTATTTTTCTATTTCCAGTCAATGTTTAGGGAATTTGTCCCCCTTATAGAAAGGAGGAGGAAATACACCTCCCCTTCTAAAGAATTTATTTCTTAGGATATGTCCAAAAATGCTTTCACAAAGTGACAAAGTGTTGGCCTGTAACTTGGAAATATTCTATGTACTTCTTACTTTTGAAGAAACAGTGTTTCTCATATCGAAATAAACACTGTATCAAAAAAAATAAATAAGGCTATTTTAAACACAATCACTAATCAGCTTCTGTACACTTCAACTTGCTTTCATGACGTCACTGAAATTACCATGAATCAATATATACGTACTTTTCCGGTTATTTCTAGGTTAATTGATCAAAAACCATTGATGTTGTAAGATGATAACATTGTTTTTCAATTTTTTAAATTTTCTACTCCCCGTATCTTTCTTAACCTTGTTCCTACCGAAAATATGAATAAGACCTTTTTTGTAGGAAATGTATTATTCTTTCATTTTGCAGTGTACACTTTTCCGCTCAAACGCTAATTTTTCAAAATATTCCCGAAAAAATTACAAAAGGGGACCTTTAACCCCCCTTCCTGGCTATAGCTCGCGGCCCTGGGCTGGGGACTTTTAGTATGTTATACCTGGGGGTCACCCCTACGGCATTAAATAATAAACCAGAGAGAATGATTTATTGCCTTTATTTTTCCTTCGTTGACTGGACATTTCTTCCTTGTGACCGACCGACTATACTTTCAGCACCTGATATGAAAACATTTTTCACAACACACCAATGGTTTTCGATGGAGGTGGTCTCCGTGCTGATTGCTCTCAAACTTTGCGAAAGATGGTCCCCTAGTTGTTGGCGGACTGCGGGATCCTTAAGTCCATTGGTGTTGTACTTAGGCATTCGGGTGTTTTCTTGAGATCTACAAACTGCAGCTGTTCGTAGTCTTACGGGAGCAACCATCAAATGGTGGTCCCGGGCAATTCCCATGTCTACACCTCTTCTGTTTCTAACGTCCTGGAGACTGCTTCTAAATCGCCGACTGATCGCGAAGTGATCAATTTGGTTGGAAGTTGCTTGTCTGTCTATCGACACCCAACTGATTTTGTGGCACGTCTTGTGCTCAAACACGGTTCCTCCTATAAACAGGCGGTTGGCGTTACAAAAATCGACGAAACGTTCACCATTGTCGTTGTGGTTTCCAACACATGTTGCTTTTCCTTTACATGCCTAAGCCCATCATTGTCATTGCCAACCTTGGCATTCAAGTCTCCCATTACCATTATGATGTCTCCACGTGGTGTACTATCATAAGCGGCACTTAGCCGATTAAAAAAAGCCTCCCTCTCCTCGACAGAAGAGAGCTCCGTTGGGGCGAAACACTGTATGATGATGACGCGACGTACTCTAGTCCGGAACCTAGCTTTCATGATCCTGTCATCTAAGGGCTCCCAGGAAATTAAGCTCTTCAGAGCTGTTTTCAAGAGCAGCAATTCAACGCCAGATTCACTGTTACTTCCAGGTGCCTTTCCGGAGTAGAGTAGTACAGTGTTATAAGTTGGTGACTTATATTTCCCCGAGCCCAACCATCTAACTTCACTGATCCCAAGGATGTCCTTCTGGCATCGCATAAACTCCTTCTCTAGTTGGAGGAATCTGGCATTTTGAGGACCTTCACTTCCTTTCTCGAGAAGCGTCTTCACATCCCAGAAACCAATCTTTGTCCGGGTACAATAGCCAAAAGTCGTCAACATGTTATCGTTCCTTATCCGGGGAGTAGTGTCGGTTTCGTTAGCGGAATTGATTTCAGTTTCGAAGAATAAAATAAATTTGGTGGCGCAACAGCTCATGGAGAACCAGTGCCTAGTGACTTACAACAACCATTCCCTGTGTGCGTGTTTGTTGGCAGGAATGGAGGGGACCTACAGTTTTTTGCCGAATCCGAACGGCTAAATGAGAAGCACTTTTTCATGACAAGTATACTCTTGGAGGCATTGGCGTAGGAAGGAATTTTTTCTAAGGTGGGCAACCAGTCCAAACCAAACCTTATAATTAAACAATTTTTTCGGTGCAAATGATTCCTCAATAACTATGTATTTATTTGGGTTTGAGCATTTAATTAATTCCCGAATTTGTTCAAAAGAGATCTAATGAATGAAGCTGAAAACAAACGACGTCAACAGTAAAGCAAATTAACAATCATTAGAAGTGCTACCAAACTCAACTCGGCAACAGTGTCGTACGATGCATCTATATTAAAAATTAATGGTTTTGGGTAAAATTAGTTCTCAACCAAGTTTTTATCCACCGCACTGCCGATAAACTTCTTTCACAATTGGCGCAACTAACCGGAAGCAGTAATGCGGCCTGTTGCAGTTTGTATATACATTTGAAAATATCCAATAGGTTTTGTTTAAATTGTCAAGGTTTATTTCATAGTTCTTTAACTCGAAGATATTTTTTCATAATCTAGATTTTGGTGGGGGCAAAAAAAAAAAAAAACAACATCTTTAAAGTTATTGATAAAATTTGTCTGCAATACTCATGTATAATTTGACGAAGGCGTCTACTCAACCGTCTAACAAACATTATTCAATTTGATTTTTCTTTAAAAAAGAGCTAGTCTTTTGAGTCAATTATAAAAAGAACAATAAATTTGCCCACTAAAACTTCGCATTTTGAAAAGAAACTTCAAAATATGAATTTAAGTACTAGACCATTAAAAACAAATCAAAGCTGCATTAAAAAATCAAAAAAGCCTTGATTAAAAAATCAACCCGTGTACAAACTATAATATGGGACGCCAACCCAACTATAACATTTCAGTTTCTATTGCTTAGAAATATCAATATACTGTAAGTCTGGTTATGCAACGGGTGATTTTTTAAGAGGTTTAGAACTTAAAAAAAAAAAAAAACACAAAAAATTCGAAAAAATGAATGAAATATTTATTTGAATCGATAGTTTGAACCTTGCAATTTAATGTTTAAAGATAATTTCATGCAAATGTTGACCGCGGCTGCGTCTCAGGTAGCCCATCCGCTGAGTATCTCACGAATGAATGCATGGATGTTGGCTTCCAGTGCGTCAATCGAAGCGGGCTTGTCCTTATAGACATAAGCCTTGACATACCCCCACAAAAAATAATCTAATGGTGTCAAATCGCACGATCTAGGCGGCCAATTGACCGGCCCGAAACGTGAAATTAACTGTTCACCAAACTCGCCTCGCAATTGCGCCATTGTTTCGCGTGCTGTGTGGCATGTGGCACCGTCTTGTTGAAACCACATATCATGCATGTCAAGAACTTCCATTTCGGGCAAAAAAAAGTTTGTTATCATCGCTCGGTAGCGTTCACCATTGACAGTAACGCTGCGATTTGCATCATCTTTGAAGAAATATGGCCCAATAATGCCGCCGGCCCATAAACCGCACCAAACAGTGGCTTTATCGGGATGCATTGGTAGCTGTTGCAATGCTTCTGGCTGATCTTCACTCCAAATGCGGCAATTATGCTTATTTACGTACCCATTCAACCAAAAATGAGTCTCATCGCTGAACACAATTTTTCGATAAAAAAGCGGATTTTTGATAGTAAAATTTTGATAGTAAAATTCAATAATTTGCAAGCGTTGTTCATTTGTAAGACGATCCATGGTTAAATTGCAAACCAAACTGAAGCTGCTTGACAGTGACACAAGGTACTAAACACACGTCAGCTGTCAAAACCAGTGTTGCCAAAACCAAACCAGCTAAAAAATCACCCTTTATAAAGCTTCTGTAAAGCTTTCATCAAAAATAAATTTCTAATAGAAGTCGTGATTTCAATAACTGCTTCTTTAAAGTCGTTTGAAAGCTTGATATAGAAAATTAAACGCGACTAGCGTCTTTGTTTCGGATATACCTCTGTTAATAACATTAACGAAGAAACATGAAGCTGTCACTGTATAAAGATTGTATAGAGTAATTTAATTGAAGCTCCTGTCACTTTGTCTTCAAAAGCTTTCGGTTACAATTTGCTGGAAGCCTTATCGAATACTTCACAGAGACTTCTCAGACTTTATTAATGAACCATAATAGAAAATGTCAGTCTATGCTAAAGAGACTCAAATCTGTCAAAGTAATTTTAATAAAGTCATTGATAAATTTTCGTTTATTGAATAAATTGTTTGTGAAATTTTTTTGTGTGAATATGTCTACTTCATGGAAAAAAATTGAAAAGTCGGGAAATAATTATAGATCCCTTGCGGTGAGACGTTCCTTAATGCTCCAGAGAGCTCGTAACTTAGATCTTTAAAAGAATGCAAATGAAAGACAACGACGCGACGTGACGGCAAGAAAGTTCAGATTTAATAAATCTTTCATCGATAAATCAAATATCTCCAGAGCCAGAAGATTTAAGTGTGTTTCATTGTTTGTCTGTTTATAATTTTCTTTTAAATATAAATATTCATTCTATACTTAGATATGAACCCAACTACCAGCATGAGAGGTGAAACTTTTATGAGGGATAACACACACGATTTCAATGATTAATGTTTTCAAGAAAGCGATGACGAAGATGAAATTTTGAAAAATCAAAAGCTTAGACTTAACCTCAGGCAATGGGTGATTGAATTTATAATCAACCACTCAGCTCTTCAGATTTTAATTTCAATAATAAACAAGTGATTTGAAAAAAAAATCTTGTACATCTTGTTTCTTCGTGTGAACGGGTTACAAATTTGTTATTAATATGGTGGCTCCACTGGGCATGAGCCATGGTCGGATTATGAACATGTTTAAAAAAAAACAATGGAGTCTCAAAAATCCATGTCCGTGCAGTGATATATCCATACAAATCAGTTTGCGGATTGGATTGTGGTTTGGATGTAGGACATCGTTCATGTCTAGTGGAGCCAGCATGTAAGACTGCAAAATACTGATTAAAGGTAGAACTAGAATAGGCGGAAGCTGTCGGAAGCTTATGTCAAAACCGACCGAAAAGTAGCTTCCCGAAACGTCAATTTCATAAGTAGCCCATAATGCACTTAAGTGGTTGGAAGTGAACAAAAAATAAATAATTGTTTATTCAATGTTTATTTTCTCATTATACTTATTCACAGCGCAGAGTGATAGCTTTTAATTATTTATTTTGCAAAACCACTAAAATTCTATGTGATATAAATTAATTAAAAGAAAATTGTTTTGACTTCTCTCATTCATTCATCAAACAGAAAAAAAAAAAGTTGAAAACTTTGCACCAAGCGCCAAGTTCTTGTTAGTTTGCTTCCACCATTTTGATTTTGCATTCGCCCACTTACGAAAGAGCGGTCGTTGAGCGCTCTCACTTCCGATGGCAAAAGTTAACGAAAACTAAATAAAAAGTTCCACTTCGCAATTATGTGCGCGTCATATAAATTTCTTGTTTTCGCTCGGTTTCGTATGACCACTTAAGTTGGCTTTCGACTATTCTAGTTCTACCTTAAGTTTTTGTATCTTCCATTTTATATCTAAGATGGCTGAGTGGGTAGAGTGATGGACTCTTATGATACATTTCCACCTGACGCTTATCTGAGATTTAATAAGATTTACCTCAAATCTCGGAGATTTACCATACATTTCGTAAATCTTGAAGATTAGAAATTAATCTTGTTAAATCTTCCTAGGACAAATAGTTTTACAAATCGAACTAATCTTTTCTTAATGGTGCTGAACGATTCATTCGAGACTCGCATTCAGTTCTTCATTGTTTCACACGAATCAAACATTCTGTCTCATTCGCACTTCATAAGAAAAATTGGAACGCCATTTGCATTTTTGAAGGTGCTGTCAAATTTTATCTTTTTTAAATCTTTTTGTGCGGTGGAAACACCAAAAAGATTTATTAAATCTAATCTGAGATAAACCTTTGATGGAAACATACCATTACGCAGGAGTTCCGTGTTCGATTCCTAGACGGGTAAGAAAAATCTTTGTGTTTTATAATTATTTTCAATTCATTAATTAACAAATAATTGAAAACAAATAATAGTTTCAGGTTTAACAAACATTAAATGCGGTAAAAATCACTCAAAAGAAATTGAAAGTAAAAAGAATTATATTTTTTTCCCCCATTTTCCTACAACCTCTGTAAGAGCTGTATTGTCGGCTTCTAATAGGTATTATAAGACTTTCTATTACACTTGCGTCTTTACTTTTATAGAAACATTTCTGAAGCTATCTGTCAAAGCCATAATTTCACTAAGATTTCGAATAGCGCTCGTTAAAACTTCTTATAGATCGTATAGAATTTGAAACTTTAAAAGATCTGCGTACGGGGCCTCCAAGAAGATTTTCCGAAATAATTTTCGAAGTTCTATAATATTCTCCTTTTTATGCTTAACGAAATTTTACAAATGTCTTAAAGAAATCAGAGCGCCTATTCAGGCCGAACCGAAGCTGAAATGTTAGTTGGGAAATCAAGTGTTTTGCTTTTGCCACAACTGTTTGCTGGAAAGTAAGTTTTTTTTCCTGACGTCTCCTTTTTGATGCTCGTATAGGTGTTAAATGTTAATGTTTCAAAGGTATGGACTGTACTGCCTGTAGGTACTGGCACAGAAAAAGTGTATTTTGACCCAAATGTCACCCGATTGCCCTAAAATCATCTTTTTCTGGAACAGTATGAAAAAGCTAATGATTTTTGATTTTGTTGAGGTTTTGTAATTCATCCACATTATATTGTTCCCCATAAAACGCAGGCGATAGGTAGAAGCAACTCGGTTTAGATTTTTTTTTTAAATTCCCATTATTCGGTTTGATTTGTCTGTTACAGAACAAAGAGTACGATAAGCCTGAGTCGATGACAAACGAGTTGATAATACCGAAACCGAACCGTAAGCTTTAATTTTAAGCAAACCAAACCGAATTACGTTGCAGTCCATGTTCCAAATTTGTCAGATGTAGCGATTTATCGCCAAACAGACAATTTTAAATTTCATTTGGTGGCATGAAAATTGATTTGGCGACCTTCACAAAACAGGCAATATTCTTAGCTTTTGGTTATTTTAATGATTTGAATTCAAATCTTTATATTTTTTCCAAGTTTTTACTTAAACTAAACATTCGTTTTATAATTTAATATAAATAGAGCCATCGTAGTACAAAATCTGAACGCACCCCAAAACTAAAAAACGATTTCCTTCTTATTCCTAAATTAATTTTAAGAGATTTTTTAATTCGGTTATTTGAAATTTTACGATTTTTAGGCGATTTATATTATATCTTACGCTTGGTGATTTCGCTTTTTAAACCTGACAACCTACTTATCTTCAAGGTTCAAGCTAGCTCGGTTTGAGACATTGTAAACCCGTTCAACTAGGTTTGTGCTTGACTCGGTTTAATAAACCGAATTGAGGCTTCCCGGACAGTGATGCAATGTGTAAATACAAACAAAATTCAGGTGGACAAAAATTGCTTTTATGTGACGACCAACTGTAACTGTATAGACAAAATTTAAATTTTGGTGTCTGAAATTTCATTCACAGTTGTTCAATCTTGCTTCTGGGTGGGTTGTAGAACCAGAAAAGTTTAACTGTCGATTTTTCTAAGGTGATGGGCAATTCATTTTTTAAGGTGGGCACTGCCCACCTCTGCTCCCCTCTTCCTACGCCTATGCTTGGAGGATTTGTCAGTGCCTCGCAAGAGGCAGTTCCTCGAATAAAAAACATTTCTGTTTTTTGGTGGCACGGCTGGGACTCGAACCCACACCTTCTGCATGACAGTCCTACGCACTAACCATCAAGCCACGAGGTACTACAGTTTCGAAGAATGCTAACCTCCGAAACCTATCCTAGAAAGCTAGGCCTTTCCCACTTGTAATTTTAGCCTATTTACGCATATGGGGATACACCAATAGTTGCCCGGTGACCACCACGAGGAGGTAAAACAAGCACTTCACCGTGACTGATTGTTGCACTATACTGGCCCAGACCAAGTTCTGAGCAGTCAATAGTTTCCCGATCAGGCACGATGCAGGTCCCCGGGCTTCTTTGGTAAAGGTAACTTTTTTTTTTTTCTTAATTTCTCAAAAACTAAGAAAGGTTTTTACATGGTTTTCGGTAATGGACTAAAAAATAATGAGGGCATTGAATATTGAACACAAAAAAAGCACTTAATTACTTAAAATTTTGAAAAATATCGACTTAAGAAAAAAATCCCATTTTTTTTAAATTTAGACTTTGAAATTTAATTTCCAAATGCAAGAATGGAGTATTAGCTTTCAAAAAATCTATAGCACATTATTAGATGTGTTTTCGTTGATTTTTAATGTTTTTTTTTTTTGCATTTAAAGTCAATGTTCCAGAAACTACCCCCCCCTGACTCAGGGAGGAGAGATACAACTTTCCCCCCCTACAATTTTTTTCTTAGAATTAACCCAAGAACCACATCCTAAAATACTTCTACTCAGGTCCGGGATACCCTGTTTAGGTACTACATATGGCAGAAACATTTCTTTTTACTTAAAACAAATCTGATGAAATAGCTTTTTTCTAAATATTGAAAGCAGCGGGGCAAAATTACCCTTTCCATTCGAAGTTCGATTGAGTGAAAAAACCTGCTTCATTGAAATTGTGTAGTTAAAAAATTAGTTATCGTTTCATTTAAGATGGTTTGAATGTACATTACATATGGGTTCTTATGTATATTATTGTTATTGTCATTTAGATACTGCGACTTGTGAGCTTTTGATTCATTAACCGCAGTGATAATGAAACATTCTCAATGATCTCACATCAAACACTTCAAGCAAATAGAAAAATAAACTTTCAACGCATTTATTTACTTAACTGACATACCATAGATACTTTCAGTGAAGCATACGACGCAATTGAACTTGGTCTATTAGAAAAGTACTGGTTTTTTCTTGATTAAACTTAAGAAAGCTCATAGCTATACCTATTATACAGTTAAGCTATACCGTACTTGTAAACATTCTTCTGCACAGTTAGGGTATAGCTTTTATGACTTAACCGGAGAACCGTATTATAACATTACATAATTAATTTACTATTAGTGAATATTCTGACTGTGTGTTTCTCTGAGTACATTTTCGGAAAGCTCTTCACTTATAGAATTAATAAAAAAAAAGCTAAAAAATGCAAGATATAGAAAAAGAAAACAGTGAAGCTATTTTTATAGCTTCTTGCAAATTTATCAACTGAAAATACTTCAGTGGACTTTTAAACTTTGCCTAACGGAGATTATATGCATAAGTTTGAAGTGAAATCATGGTTTTCGTTGAAACCTTAGTTGGTCTTATAATAACGATCGCAAGTCTACTAATTTATTTCATCAAACATAGATTTGACTATTGGAAACGCCTTGGAATTCCACATGACCCGCCCGTCATTCCGTATGGTAACATAAAGGGATTCATGACAACACGTCATGGACGAGATATATTGCAGGAATACTACGAAAAGTACAAGGGAACTGCACCCTTCGTTGGAATGTATTTCTATATAACTCCAGCTGCTCTGATTTTGGATCTTGACCTTGCCAGAAATGTTCTCATCAAGGACTTTCACAACTTCACCGATCGCGGAATGTACTACAATGAACGAGATGATCCCCTGTCGGGCCACTTATTTTCACTGGAAGGAGAGAAATGGCGAACAATGCGCAATAAACTTTCGCCGACTTTTACTTCGGGAAAAATGAAGTTCATGCTGCCCACGGTTATGGCAGTTGCTGATGAACTTGTACAATTGATATCCGAATTGATTGACACAGACTCAGTTGTTGAAATTAAAGATGTCTTGGCTCGATTCACCACTGACGTCATTGGAACGTGCGCATTTGGAATTGAGTGCAACAGTCTGAAGGACCCAAATGTAGAATTTCGTGTTGTGGGTGTTCAATCTTTTAAAAAGACAAGACATAGTCAATTGATTGAGAATTGTATGATGGCATTCCCGGACTTGGCAAGAAAGCTGCGTATGCGTCTAATCCATGAAGACGTGCATCAGTTCTTTATGCGTGTTGTCAGGGAGACTGTGGAATTTCGTGAGAAAAATTCAATCAAACGCAATGACTTTATGGATCTGATGATAGAATTAAAGAATTCCGGCAGTGGTCTGACTGTAGAGCAGATTGCAGCTCAGGCATTTCTTTTCTTTGTAGCTGGTTTTGAAACGTCTTCTCTGACCATGGGCTTTGCTCTGTATGAACTGGCTCTCAATCAGGATATCCAAGACAAACTTAGGGCCGAGATTAATTCCCGTTTTGATAAACACGACGATGGACACTTGACCTATGAAGACATGAACGAAATGCCATACATGGATAAAGTTATAAAAGGTGGTCTTTCTATCCATATATGTAGTGTGACCTTAAAGAAATATTGCTAATTTTTTATTCTTCACAGAGACTCTGCGCAAATACTCCGTTAATGCGACACTTATGCGTCAATGTCGAAATGACTATCCAACTAGTGATCCAAACTTTGTCATACCAAAAGGAATGCATAGTATTGATTCAAGCTGATGCTATTCAAAGTGATCCCGAAATATATCCAAATCCAGAAAAATTCGATCCGGAACGTTTTAGTCAGAAGAAGTTAAGAAACGACATCCCATGACATGGTTACCCTTTGGTGATGGACCAAGAAATTGCATTGGATTGAGATTTGGAAAAATGCAAATCAACGTGGGACTATCCTTGTTGCTGAGAAATTTCAAATTCCATTGTTGTGAAAAGACTCCAATTCCAATGGAATTTGATATTAAGAACCCATTGCTTGCTTCGAAGGAAGGCATTTATTTAAGAGTTGAGAAAATAAAATCATAAATATTTTTGTTATTAATAAAGAAGTGTGCGGGTACAAATTACGCCTTGTTTGTACTGGGTGTTTTTTGCATAAGATATGTTAGAAAAAGCTGTAGTATGTAGGTTGGGTCTAGATAAGAAAAAAAAAATGAAAAAATAATAAAAAAAAAAAAAATTAAATTTGAAAAACTTAATTTGACAACCGGGGCTTACATTTTTTTATTTAAATCCCTGCAAACACATAATTTTCCACTTTATATTATAAGTAGTAAGGTAGCTAGCTTTTGTAATTTTTTATTTTCTCAAAATAGGAAGGGGGGCCAGAGGTGGGCACAGCCTATCTTAAAAACGTAGTTGCCCACCTTAGAAAAATCGATAGTTGGGTAAAACTTTTCTGTTTCTTACTCACCGAAAAAGCAAGATTGAACAACGGCGAAGAAAGTTTCAGACACCAAAATTTATATTTTGCCTTCATTTACATATGGTCTTCACACAAAAGGCACGATTTACATTAACTTTGGCGCCAAAAGTTATTGGAAAAAATGGTCTAAATAGTTTTTTTTTTATTTTTTTATCAAAATTTTGAGTTTGCATGCGAATTTTTCGAAAACTATTGACATAAATAAAATAATTTAAATTAAGAATTAAAGAACAGATTGTTGGCTTTCAAAAAGGGTATAATACTTTGGTGTTAGTGTTGCCGTTGTTTTTAATACTTTTTTTCATTTAAAGTCGTTTATTTTAAATTGCCCTTATCTCCTAAACGGGACGAAATAGACCACCATAGTAAAAACTGCTTATTTTTGACCCTCTACAAGAAACCGTTATCAATTTTTGCGTCAAAGTTATCTTACTCTCCCCTAAAAGCAATTTTTGCCCACCTTCGTTTTGTTTGTATTTAGACATTGCACCACTGTCCGGGACGCTCCTTACATTAGTGATGTGTCAACTCGGGTGTCGGTTAAGTACAAATCGAGTTGAACTGGTTTAAACTTTTTTAAACCAGGTTATCTTGAACATGAACATGGCAAGGTTGTCACGTTTTCGTATTATAGAGTCGATGGGTTCCTGACCTGCCCTCAGACTTTTTTTGGCTGTTGCCACGAATGCGACAAGTTTTCTAACATTAGGGGCTTTGTGCATCCTTGGATGGAAATAAAAAAAAAGGGTTTAAGGCTACTCTCCTTACCATTTGATATGATTTTACTCTGTTTTCCCTGATGTATAACGCAGTGTTAAAAAAAGACCTTTTTTTTAAATGGTCGGACTCTACGCAACAACCAAAAAAGTCTGTCCGACCAATTGTATCGTGTAGAGGATACTCTTAGCTTTCATTTGATAACCCATTTATATAAATTGCTTGTATTCTAGGTACATTTAGCGGATAATGCAATTTGAAAAGTGAATTTTCTAACCATTGCGACCAGATAAAGCTTGTCCGACCAGCAATTTTGTAAATGTTTAGACTACAGCTATCGGTTGGCATCCAATTTTTCCGTGGCCGCGATGAGATAGGTAATCTTACGGTCGGCTCCCGGACTATTTCGAAATATTTGATTTTCAAAAAAAAAAATTTACATTTAAAAAAAAAACAATGATTATTTCTTAATTTTGGTTACAATACTATTTATATTTTCTGGAAGATTCTTTATTAAAAACTAATTGAAATCAGTCATATAGTTTTGAAGAAAATCGATATCTATTAAAATAAAATACACGACTGGGTCTCACGTACTTGCTCTTATGTTCAAGACACTGTGGGCTTAAGAAAATTGTATGTAAAAACATAGAAATTATGAGAGAAAAATGTAGAGAAGCATGAAATACGACTTTTAAATTGGATAAAACAACTCTTTTGACAGTTTGATGTGGAAAAAAAATTTAAAATCGTTGGAGCGGTTTTTAAAAAAAATTAATTTTTTATATATAAAATTCTTAAAACATTTTTAAGAACAAATCTTGGTATGCAAATCTGAAGTATATTTATGTGTATATAAAAACAAAATTTGAAAAAAAATTGTCAACCCGTTTTTGAGATATCAAATTTTCAAAAAAAAAGTTTGAAACTTTTTTTAAAAATCCGAAAACTTTTTTTTGAAAATTTTGATATGCAATATTATTTGATCTTATCTGCATTTTGTACATAAAAAAATTCATCTAAATCCGTTTAGCCGATAACGAGAAAATTCAAAATAAAAAAAAAAACGTTCTATGACAGGTACTATTAATAGTTGCTAAGTGTAAAATTTTATAATTTTCGGTAGTAGATCGTACTAATTTTAGTATATGCAAAAAGTTTAATCAAAATCGTAGGGGCCGTTTTTAAGCAAAAAAATATTTTCCTTTGCGGTTTTTTAACTTTCGTATGGAAGGTACCGTTATTTTTTCATAAATGTAAAAGTTTTTCTAAAAAAATTTTAGAGAGTACTAAAAAAGTCTTAAATACCGAGTTTCAAAGAAATCGATCATGTCGTTTTCGAAAAATTTGATTTTCCAAAAATAATTTTGAAACATTTTTTAAAAATCCAAAAAAATATTTTTTCAAAAATTTTGGTACACAAAACTATTCATATTTTTTGGAAGCTTCTGTGTAAAAAAAATTATTGAAATCGGTCGTACCGTTTTGAAGAAAATCAAAAATCAAAAAAATAGTTCTTTGGGAGGTACCATTAATAACCATTTCTGAAAAATGGTATTCCACCAAAAGAAAGCCTTTACTAAAATAAATTTATTGAATTTTTTTTAAGAAAAGTTGTAGAGCCGTTTTTGAGAAAAATACGATTATGTAAAATTGCTAAAAAAAATGTATGGCAGGTACCGTTATTTTTGATTCTAAGAAATGAAAAAAACGTGTGGGCATAATCACCAAAAACCACTATGTACCAATTTTGAAGAAAATCGATCGAGCCGTTTAGGCTGTAGACGAACAGACAGACAGACAGACAGACAGACAGACAGACAGACAGAATTCTGCCACCCACTTTTTTGGTGTTTTCTATCATCGTCATATCATGTTTGATTGTTATCTCAAAATGTTTTTTTGCACGAATCCAAAACTTGCCTTATAGTACCTATAATCGCAAGTAAAAATGTTCTTTGGGAGGTATAAATAATCATTTTTTGAAAACGGTTTCCCAAAGGTAGCCTTTACTTAATTGAATTTTTTTTAAACAAAAGTTGTGCAGCCGTTTTTCACAGCAATACGATTATGTAAAATTGCTTAAAAAAAAATTATGGCAGGTACCTACCGTTATTTTTGGTTCAAAGAAAAAATGTAAAAAAAGCTTGGAATGACCAAAAAACTCTATGTAGGTACCAAGTTTGAAGAAAATCGATTCAGCCGCTTAGGCTGTAGTTCAACGAACAGACAAACAGAATTGTGAGACCATTTGTCATACAAACTTAGAATCAAGACAGTCCCTAAAAAGATTCATGGTCATACGGTGTTGCCATGACAAATTTAATATTTTTGGCGAGTTTCATGAGTGTAAGAGTTTTTTCGTGGGTGTTATGGTAAACATTCTACACTTTCCCTTCCCCCTTAAAAAAAACACCCTATGACCACCATGGATATTTTTAGGGTTTGTCTTGATTCTTAGTTTGTATGACAAATGGAACATTTATTCCAAGTTTCATTAACATACCTTTATTCTCAAAGGGTTTTCGGTAATATTTTAACTGTTAAACTTGAAACATCATTACATAAAAAGGACTATAACTTTTTCTTGGGTGGTTGTATCATTTTGAATTTAGTTTTATTAGACTCAGCGTTAAAAACTACCCTTAAAGCATGTATCATATGGTTAGGTTGTACCAAAACAAATATTTTACTTCGATAGACCTCCAAGTTCTCCCCGTCTGCACCTCTTCAAATGCATCCTCACAAAAAGCCACTAAGGGGATTTTGGGGGACTTTGGGTATGTTATAGAGTTTGCAATTCTGCGTTGATTCCAATTTTAATATTTCATGAATTAATTTTTTCAACCTCGAACCCATTTTTCCTGGCCTTATTTTAGACGATTAAATTGTGTAAAAATTGAGCCATTAAACAGCTCTGTAAGTTTATTAATCTCAAAGTTACAGCGGATCAAAGGTCACCTATATGTCTCATACTATATGGTAGGGATGAAATGACGTTTTTTTTAGGTTTTTCGTTTATTTGTGAATTTTTTTGATGATGTCTAGAATATATTTTGTACAGCTTTTGATTATCTGTTAAGTGAGTCCTCTATTATGACTATAGATATCATCAAAAAAAATCACAAATAATTGAAAAACCTAAAAAAACGTCATTTCATCCCTACCATAGTATGAGACATACATAGGTGACCTTTGATCCGCTGTAACTTTGAGATTAATAAACTTACAGAGCTGTTTATTGGCTCATTTTTTAGACAATTTAATCGTATAAAATAAATAAATAAATACATTTTTTCGACTAAACTCACTGCACCATGAAGTTCTTGAACGTTTTTCTCTGAAACTATTGGTTCTGCGAAAAAACGTATGTTCACGTTTCTTGTGAAGAATAGCATAAGCTTTAATGTTTACCTTCGCATTTTTTCAATAAAACCGATAGTTTTGGAGCTATTCCCAAAAAACTGAACTTCAACCCCTTTCACCCCCCTAAAAAATTTTGCCCCGGGCCAAATTTAGGGTACTTTTCAGGAAATGCTTAAGACGTCTTAATAAGCTACTCCACCAAAATTCAGCTTTGTCCCAATTTTTTCGAAGTGAAAGTCTAACTATATATATATATCTATATGTATATCGCAAGTAAGAAAGTCTCGAAAATAAGGCCCATAAAAGGGTATACCTTGAGTTGTATTGATCGGATCATTAAAATTGAAGTTTGTGGACCAAAGAAAAATGAACGAGCATCAATTCTCATTTTTAATAATTGAATTGCGGTTGTGCCCCATGACACATTAAATGGAAAAACCTTTAATCTCTCGTCCCCACTATGCACGCCAAAAAAAATCCTCCAAGAATTTTGTATTCGATATCAAGATGCATGCACCTCCAAACCCTCATACTCATATTTTTTAGGTTGTGCGTTCACACACTAAATTTTCTACAGACTCTTATAGACTAGAAGGGTGAAGTAGGCAATTTCGTGTAGCACCCGATACGAGCCATTTTCTATCAATATCTCTTTCCAACATCCAACTAGTTTAATTATTGACTCTGACCTTGTTAAAAGTAACAAGAAGCAAAGAGCAAGAGGTGTTGCATAACATTCGAAAGGTCGGTTTTATTTTTAAATATGTTGTCAAAACCCAAAGATTTATGCTGTACCGAAGTTACACCTTTTATCACCTTGACCTCCTACCAAATAATGCGAAACGGCAAGATTCTACTTTAATTTACTCTACAGAATAAAATGGCCAACAACCATTGCATATCGCAGAGGCGCCCATATAAATTTCAGAAGAGGACACACCGAAAAGCTAAGACTATGGACTCTATCTCAACTTTCGCTATCTTAGCGTTTTCTCCTAGGTCACCGTAGTTAAGACTAGGAACTCTATCCCAACCTTCACTGTCTTAACCTCCTTCGAACAGCTAAGACTAGGGACTCTATCCCGACCTTCGCTATCTAAGCCTTTTCTCCTCCGCTGCCGCCGTATCGAAGACTAGGGACTCTATCCCAATCTTCGCCGCCTAAGCCTCCTCCCACGTCCGAGAAATTAAGACTAGTGACTCTATCCCAACCTCCACTGTCTGTAGCTCCGTACAGGACTAGGAAACTGACCCCGCCTTTAGGTACATGAAATATTTTCTTAACTTATGGTAAGACCGCAAATATTGTGAAATTATTATGAAATACGTTGTTAAGCTAGGCGGTTGGATGTTGTAGGAACTGGGGGCCTCGAGCTGTATCTTTTCCTACACATCAAGTGCTTACAATACCTCCAAGTTGGTAGCCGCCAGATACTGGTCTTGGCTTTATGCCAGGACTTGCTAAACTTGTGAGTGCGAATGTTGATCAAGGAAAGAATTGCAACATTAAACCTATGGCCCTACAGATTGGAGGTTAGTGCGTTGGGCTAACGACCCGACCACAGTAAAAAAAACAATTGTTATGAGAGAGACGCGAGAAGCCTCGGATAACGACCCCCCTCAAATGGCAACCAGACCCGGAAGGAAAATGGACTATGATCTACGAGTATGCACCTGGAATGTAAGGACACTCTACACACCAGGTGCTACTCAAAAACTTGAATCTGTCCTCTCGCGGTACAAGGCAGACATTGCTGCGATCCAGGAGATACGATGGATAGGATCAGGTATAACAAAAAGAAAAGATTGCGACACTTATTACAGCTGTCACCAAAGACTGCACATGCGAGGATGCGGATTCGTCGTGGGAAATCGACTCTGATCGAAAGTCTTCGATTTTAAGCCGATAAGTGATCGCCTGGCTGTGATCCGCATCAAAGCTACCTTCCAAAACGTCAGCCTAATATGTGCACACGCCTCTACCGAGCCTACGGAGCCTGTCTGGAGTACGATGTCAAAGTCGTGCTCGGAGACTTCAATGCTAAAGTCGGAAAGGAAATTGGCGCAAGGTATGCACCGAACATCTTGGACGTGCGAACTTTCCGAGGTGCAAACGTGGACTCTGACCACTTTCTTGTTGTCACAAAGTTCAGAGCCCGACTGTCCAACGAAAAGAAAACGAAGACCGCCCAAAGAAAGAAGTTCAACATCGCATGCCTTAAGGTAGAACTATAATAGTCGGAAGGGCACTGAAGCTAATGTCAAAAACCAACGAAAAGTAGCTTTCCGTATCGAAAAAAGGGGGACACACCCATAATGTAACTATCATCTTTCTCTTTTTGGCATTCCTATTTCACCAAATGTCAGTTTTACTTAAGTGAGGTGCGCTCGGGAGCACTTCCGTAACCAAAGTTGAACGAAACTTGACGAAACGCTCCACTTCGCAATTATAGTCGCGTCAAATGCTTTCCGTGTATTCGCTTGTTTTCTTCCGACCACTTAAGTGCCCCTCCGAACATTATAGTTCTAGCTTTAGCACATCTGAGAAAGCCAGAGACTACAGTGAGCGATTGACCCGGAATCTCTCTGCCGTACACCCAGCCACATGCGTCAACAACCATTGGAACCAGTATCGCTACATTATTAAGGAGACAGCCGAGACCACCATAGGCTATCAACCACCCAGAAAAAAGAACCCGTGGTATGATGATGAATGCGCGGTATTGAAGCAGGAGACGGAAAATGCACGAATGCAAATGCAGTAACGGAAAACAAGAGCAGCAAGAGAGGAGTACCGTGAAAAGAGAAGGAAAGAGAAAAAAACCCTGCGCAGAAAGAAAAGTATCAAGTATATCGAAGAGTCTAGCACCGCCACCAACACCCGCCGGTTCTACAAAACAGCCAAGCAACTGGCATCTGGTTATAGGACTGGCACGCAAGCTCTTCGAAACAGCGAAGGGACGTGTTAAAGTAGCATTTTCAGCAGCTGCTTAATGGGCATTATGTAGAGGAGGCGACAGGGGAACAAAGAACCATTAGACCAGTCAATGAAGATCCAGTCCCAGCACCCAGTACTGAAGAGGTTAAGAAAGCCATCCACAAGCTTAAGAACAACAAATCCGCTGGCTCGGATGGCCTACCTGCGGAACTCTTCAAGTATGGAGGAGATGTTCTGAAAGGGTGCATGCACCAGCTCATCAACCAAGTGTAGGAGGAGGAAAGTATGCCCGACGACTGGTCAAATAGCTCCGTATGCCCAATTTACAAAAAAGGCGATCCTATGTCCTGCAAGAACTACAGAGGCATATCCCTGCTTAATGTTGCCTACAAGATCCTTTCCAACGTACTATGTGAGCGTCTAAAACCTTTCTGCAACACTATGATCGGCACGTGCTAGTGTGGCTTCAGGCCAGGCAGATCAACGATAGACCAAATCTTCACATTGAGGCAAATCCTGGAAAAGACCAACGAATTTAAAGTCGAGACCTACCACATATTCATCGACTTCAAAGCCGCATATGATAGCATAAGTCGCCAAGAGCTTCTATTGGCGATGTCGGAAATCGGGATCCCGAAAAAACTGATCCAGCTATGCCGCATGACGTTACAAAATACGCGGTGCAACGTGCAAATGGGTAACAGCTCATCCGAGTTATTCCAGACGTGTACAGGGTTCAGACAAGGAGATGCGCTATCATGTGATTTCTTCAACCTAGTCCTGGAGCAGATAGTGCAAGAGTGGTGTTAACATGGAAGGCACTATCTTTAACAAGTCTTCTCAACTGCTTGGCTTTGCGGACGACATCGACATCATCGGCCGCTCCAAGAGACCTGTACTTGAAGCATTCACAGCTATTGATGAACAGGCGAAACGCGTTGGTCTTGAAGTGAATGAGGACAAAACAAAGTATATGCTATCAGCAAATAAAGCCTCATCTGTCAATCGCCTAGGACAAAACGTCACTGTCAAGGAGTTCACCTACCTCGGAACAAACATCAATTCCACGAACAACACCTTAGTGGAAATCCGACGAAGAATTACCCTAGCGAACCGCTGCTGTTTGGCCAAACAATTGGGTTCAAAACTCCTTTCTCGAAAGACAAAGTGCACGCTATACAAAACGCTAATTTTACCAGTTCTACTCTACGGTGCCGAGCGCTGGACGATAAGTAAAATAGGGGAATTGATACTGGGCACTTTCGAGAGAAAAATTCTTCGGTGGATATTTGGTCCTATATGCGAAGAGGGCGATTGGAGGAGAAGATTCAATCGTGAACTGTACGAGCTGTACCAAGATGTGGATGTAGTCCAAAGAGCCAAAATACGTCGACTACACTGGCTCGGCCACATCGAGCGAATGGACAACAACGCTTCGGCCAAGAAAATCTTCGAATCCCAGCCCCCAGGTTCGAGACGACCAGGAAGACCGAACCTCCGCTACAGGGAGCAAGCGGTTACAGACGCAAGAGCGCTTGGTCTCGACGACTGGAGGGAGCGTGCGATGGACCGCAACCAATGGAAGACCGCAATATCTCAGGCAGAGACCCTTCATGGATCGGGAGCCGGATAAGTAAGTAAGTACTACGTTGTCTATCTCTACCCGATCAATAAATATAAGTACTTTTGAACTGGACTTCAAAACTCTCTACTAACCGAGTTTTTCTGATTTCTTCGGTTGAACCTGGACCTCGCTGACCTATCACAGCTGGAACCAAAAACGCATCACAATGCGTACAATGTAGCTTTTAATGTTTCGCTGATATCTATGCTCTATCCAACAAAAATTGTCAGTAAAGGGAAGATAGGACGTTTGCCTCTCAGTCTGGTTGCATTGGCTTGCATACATCTGTCTCAAGTTAAAGCTCTCACAGGGTTTCCGTACTTTGAATTATAAATTGCCACAAATCGAAGAACAATGTGTATATGGTTACCTTTTATACCATTTCAAACATATTAAAAAATAGATCCATTTATCTTTTTTTACCACAGCACACCTTTTTAAATGAATTTGATCACGTAACATACAAATTTTAAGTGGATTTTATAGCTTTATTCAAATATACAAACAAATAATAAGGGGACAATCAAAACGACAACACTTTTGGCTCTCATCTTTATAAATATTGTTCTCAAAAGCTTAAAAACTGAAAGTTCTTTCATAAAAACCACTGAAAAAGCTCTTTCGTACTGTTGCAACATGGCAAAGGCAACTCTGTTGGAATTTGAATTTTTTGTTTTATTTAACACAGCGAAGGTAGAAGCGAAAGCGAGTAAACGATCAGAATGCTTGCTTTTGGCATTGAAAGACGACGGTCATGTTGGAGCGTACGAAATGTTGAAAGGAGTTGCAACAACAATTCCTGAATGTTTATCAGTGGTTTAGTATCTTTTTCAGTGGCAGGTTTGTTATTTGAGTGCTGTGATGGTATACACTGGCGCCACTGTTTTGAAAAAAGCTCGCCCATAAGCCCTGTACTGACAATTTTTGCTGGATAGACTATATACAAAATGAAGAACTCCTAAAATGAAGACCTTAGTGTATTATGCATTTTGAAGGTGATTCATTCAAAGAAGTAAACCTTCTAAAAAAATATTTATTTCTGTAAATGCGACAGTTTTGTTTCATCACTTCTTTTTGAAAAAAGAATAAGAAAATAAAAAGCTGTACCTTGGTAGGTATATAGGTAAACATTTCTAAATAATCCTCGATTTAATCTTTCTTATCGTCGTAACAGATACATATTTCTGGATAGGTAGGTACCTCCTATTTTGGCATTGCTCTCTTAGGTACATCACTTGATGTGGGTACTTTGTCTTGAAGATTATCGTATTTCGTCGCTTGGAGAACTCCGTTTGCCATTCTTTTAGGTTTTATTTATTACATTTCGAGAGAAAAGCTATACAACATTGTCATTGCTCTCACGTGTGTAAGTAATTTGAAACTTTTTTTTCTCTCTTTGCTTACTTTTCTATTCAGACTTTAACATCCAGCCACGACCAAACCTAAAACGGAGGGTATATACAGATACATCAAACCGCTTAATGGCAAATTTTACCCCATATATAGCTATCAAGGTAATCAAATTCGTGCTAAGTCGTATATCATTTTATTCACATTTTTTTTATCAGTTATTATTTGATTTATGGTAGCACGTTCCCTTTCCTTATTTCCTAAGCAAAAAATCTTTCAACAAACAAAGAAAGCTAACAAAAAAAAATTAGAATCTTTTTTCAGTTATAACAGTAACTTACTATACCGATCCCCCCCCCCCCCCCCCCCCAGCCAGCATTGCAATAAAAATGTGAGCAATGGAGATGAGTCTGGATATTTTATTTCCTTTAATGTGCAGCAAATTTTTTTGCATACAAAGAAAAAATACCTTTAAGGAATCATTCTTGTCTTCCTTATGTCTATTTGGCTGAATGAGTTTATTCATAAAATAATTTTCAGCTCTGGATGAAGACAAGAGGCTGCGAGAGACTTAAACCAACGATTTTCTTGAAATTAAATAGTTTTGAGACTCAAAACAAAATATACAAAATTGAAATTTGTATTTGCTTACATTTGCATGATGATGATACTGTTATAAGGATATTTTTTGATCGAGGAACAAGAGCGTTATGAAAAGAAATATTTTCATTAAAGTTTTCACTCTGTTGGTTATAACTTTGTGAGAGAATGTCTTATTGAAAATTTCCAATTTATCGATAAATGCTACAATATGACATCATGGAGCTTTGAAATTTAAATAAGCAAAAGTACTTAAGATTTAAGAAATGGGAATAGGTAACTCACTCTATTTTAGTAGAATTAGTATTTGAGAAAATAGTTTAACCACCAGCACTTTAAGAAAGTGAAAAAATATCAAACTAAGTGGGAGTTTGTGTGTACATGAATGGAAAACCACACAAGTGCAGTGCATGCTGCGAATTATGCATCAATTAATATTGAATTTATATTTGAATGAACAACAACAACTTGTGTGTGTGTTACCACCAAGTATATAGGCTGCAGTAATAGCTATACCTCAATCATCAGACTCCTTGTACAAATATTTAACTCGAGGCTCAGCAATTTTAACTCACTGAATTTGGGGAAATAACTGAAGTTCAACGATGGTTCAGGCATTTAATTGCCTATTTTAACATACTTGAACCATCGTTGAACTTCAGTAATTCCGTCGAAATCATCCAGTAAAAATATTTTAAACACGGATCAAAATTAGAACCACGTTTGTACAACTGGTTCTTAGAGGTGCTTAGTTTGGTTATGCTCATATTAACTGAAAAATTATTAGCCGTCATCTGGGAGCGAATTATACAACAAAAGTAAATAAAGAGAAAAATCTATTTGTGACAGAGAAAGAAAATTTGAAACAAAAGAAGGAGAACAAATAAAAATAAAATCTTGCATTGAAAAATTAATATTAACTACCATATATATTGAGATCATTGATATCGTCAGCGCCGACGGCATTCCTCAGATCTCCGATGTTGTTTATGATGACTGGATCTTGGCTGTTTGGTGTGCGGATGAACACTTGTGTGCACAGATGATAGAAGGGACTTTCGTTTAAGTCTTCATGCGTACCGCTGGAGCTGATAATTATTTTTTGTAAGACTGTCGTTGATGAAAAAGCTTTTTTTGCGAATCGATGTCAATTTCGGAAAGGCTAAGCGGAGCTTTTTTTGTTTTACGATAGTTCGCTGCGGCTTGCATGAATTGTTGTTTACCACGCTTATCCGAAAATTTCAGTATGATGCTCGAGTCGATGGGAGAATGTTGTTTCTTTTTGGCGCGAAAAATATTTTGAATGCGAGGGGGCTGGATATCCACAGTCACACAGATTTTGTTGTAAATTGTCTCCAAGTTTTCCCCAGGATACTCTGGTACACCATCAATTACAGCATCACAGCAAATTTTCTCTCTCTCAAATTGATCAACGACTAGCTCAAGTCGTTTGACATCTTGGCGTGCTTTCTCCAGTTTTTGTTCGAAAATTAAATTATTTTCTCTTATCTGGGCATTAAGGCGATCTTCCAGAGCGTTGAGTTTAGCATCCAGGGAATGATTAAGTTTCACCATCCACTCCTCCAACCTCATTTCAATGTGGCTCCACAGTTTGTCAGCAATGCCAGTTGAATTGCTTGCATCAGCATCTCTCGGAGAGGAATCGCACTCACTGTCTTGTTGCACACGGTATCGCTTATTTGGTTTTGGTGGCATATTTCGATCGCGAAAAAAAAAATAAAATATTAATTATGAACCTTGCGATTCAGAGGTCGATGCACTACACATCGCGCCACTGAAGCCACATGTTCTGCTCAATCCCAATGCAGGTTTCGATGTTTATCAATTGCAACAGCGACTAGAATTTAGCCTCACGACAATTCGCATCAAGGCTAAATTCGCTAACACGCTAACATTAGCCTCACATGCGCGCATACCCCCACAGAGGGGAAAGATGATGACACCAAGGACGAGTTCTACGAGCTCCTGGATAAGACATTATGATTTATGAGCATTGAGCAATGCCCTAGCTATGACATTAAAATTGTCTTGGGTGATTTTAATGCCAAACTAGGAAGCGAACGTCTTTGGTGGCACTATCGGAAGATACAGCCTGCACGACACCACCTCCGATAACGGACTCAGGCTAATCGACTTTGCTGCGGGGCGAAATGTTGTGATAACTAGTACGCAGTTCCCGCATCTCAATAAACACAAGGGGACATGGCGAATTCCTGGCCGATCAACCGCCAACCAGATTGACTACATTGCGATTAACGCAAGCACTCCTCCAGTATCAAGAATGTCCGAACGGTCCGAGGAGCCAACGTTGACTCGGACCACTACATCATTGTAGCCAAGGTAATGCTACAGATATACAGAACAAAACAACAACAGGGAAATACTGTGAAGAAGTTCAACGTCGCGTCGGACGGATACAGTCACCAGGTCCTTGTACGATCGAGTCTCTTGCGCCCTCTTAAACAGTCCTTTGCCGCCACCTGCAAATATCGAGAACCAGTGGAAAAACTGCATCAGAGATTCCGCCTCTGACGTGCTGGGCCTCACACCACCACCAGAGCAAAACCCTTGGTTCGACGAAGAGTGCCGGCAAGTACATGCAGCCAAACAACAGGCATACAAAGCGGTGCTGCATAGAAGGACCAGAGCTACTCGCGAGCTCTACGAGCAGAAGAGAAGGAGAGGAACACAAGCATGTAAGAAGGAAAAAGAAATAGCATGAGAAGCGCCTGATCACCTCATCTGTAAACCTCATAGGTCCACATAAGTGAGGCCTTAGGCCAGGGAAGTCCACCATCGCGTATAGCAGCATCTATAGAGACAAGCTATATAGAGCAATGTCTAGTTTTGGCATCCCTGCCAAACTCGTCCGTTTGTGTAGGATGACGATGGAGAATGCGCGCTGCTCCATCAAGGTCGGCAAAGACCTCACCGACACCTTTGATGTCAAAAAAGGTTTTAGGCAAGGCGACGCGCTGTCATGCGACTTCTTCAACATCTTTCTTGAAAGAATAGTGCAAAACTCTCACGTCATCATTAGAGGCACAATCTTTCAAAAGTCCGTCCAATTACTCGCTTACGCTGACGACATTGACATAATCGGACGAACAAAGCGTGATGTCAGTGGTGCTTTTGTGAGTATTGAGAAGGAAGCCAAGAAGATGGGTTTAACGGTGAATGAAAGCAAAACGAAATATATGCTGTCAACAAGAAAGGACACCCAACACCGACGTCAAGGACAGAACATCACTATAGACAGCTATAATTTTTTGGTGGTCAGAGACTTTGTCTACCTAGGATCCGCTATAAAATTACTGCTGAGATCGAACGAAGAATTACTCTTGCCAATCGCAGTTCCTTTGGGCTAAGAAGGCAATTGAGAAGCAAAGCCCTCTATCGAGCAACTAAACTGTCCCTGTATAACACGCTATTCATACTGGTCGGCCTGATGTATGGTGCAGAGGCGTGGACACTGTTAACGGTGGATGAGAACGCGTTAGGCGTTTTGAGAGGAAAATTCTCCGGGTGATTTTTGGTCCCGTCTGCATAGATGGGGAATGGAGAAGAAGATACAACAACGAACTTTATGGGCTGTACAGCGACGCCGACCTAGCCACAAAAGTGAGAGGCCAACGACTAAGAAGGCTGGGTCACCTAGAGCGAATGGACACCAATGCTCCGGCCCGGAAAGTATTTGAATCTAACCCCGTGGGACAACGCAGTAGAGGTGAACTGCGCAAAAGGTGGCGCACGCAAGTGAAAGAGGACCTCAACCAACTTGGCGTGCGAAAATGGAGACAGCTAGCTAGAAACCGAGCCAGCTGGAAGAAGCTTGTTGGTTGAGGCCTTGGTCCACCCCGGACTGTAGCGCCACCTTAAGTAAGTAAGTATGAAACGCTCAAGAGCATATTCCTTCACATAACTTGCGAATATGCAAGCTCACCCTTCATGATTTTGTTATTTCCCATGGCCATATTCCAAGATTGCTCGACGTCTTCCTCAATGAAACAAAGTGCCAGACAAGAAAGCAAAGTAATTTTATTTTCAAGGTACAATGTTAGCACATTTACTTTTTAATCTTTTAGCCCTTTATCTCTCGAGATGCCTTCAAGGAAGGTTTCATATATGATGATGACTTCGGTATAGCTATCCAGCATTGTGGGATAGTACAAATTGAAATTATCCTGATCGAAGATCTATCAAAACTTACCAAGTAGGTACTTCAAGGAGCTTATGTTTCAGCAAAACTGAAGTGCCTGTATGTTGTATGTGAACTTCCTAAACGTACATATTACTCACAAAGTTACACTTCCTATGTCCCTCTGTACCAAACGCTATCATTTTAAGAGTATGTACCTACCTCAAAATTAGTGCAGTAAGACTCGCTACAATATAATCAGAGCCAAGTTCAGCAACATGGGAATAACCTGGAAAAACACTCCGCTCATCCCTTAGCCATCCTATAGGCTTATATTTCTCTACTACTAGAAATACGGTTGCCTGACAGATGGCAACTTCTGTATGGTAGGGTGACGCGACGTTGTATTTAAAGCTAGAACTATAATGCTCGGAGGGGCACTTAAGTGGTCGGAAGAAAACAAGCGAATACGTGCGTGTATTCGCTTGTTTTTTTCCTACCACTTAAGTGCCCCTCCGAGCATATTATAAATAGTTCTACCTTAAATCTAGCCAAAAAGCTGAATAGTAGCATCAAGGATGACTGTGACACGTGGTTCATAAGGAGTCTTCGAACATATCTCTGATGGACAAAATAACATAGGAAGAAACGGAGAACAACCTTTAACAATCTGGTGCCAGCAAATTGAAAGACTGGGCTATTCAGCCTCACAAGAACTTCCTTGTTAAGGCTGTGCGGTGCATTCAGGACTGAAGGTAGTAGGTATTCTAACACTATGTTCCCTGAACGCGTCAGTTCGAGCCATGCAACCTACTTTAATGTCTTTGTCCTTGGTAGCGATATTTCGGAACCCAAGCCTTGTAAAAAATAAAAGCTTCAATCTTACTTCATTCATGACTCCGTTTGGCAGATAAGCTGTTGGTACAATATTTTATAATATTATTATTGGATCAGTTTCAGTGACCCTCGAAGTCTTAAGCATAGAACTTTTACATATGTACATCCTTTTCGATATTGCATAGCGTCCCCTATACGTTGTTCTTTCTTCATTTGTAGCATCACAAAGTGGCATTCCAGTTTTGTATATCCTTAGACGGTGTCCACATTGGGTATGAAAAAGTGGATTTTTAAAGACTTTTCAGTATTCACATCTCACTTCAATGAAGGAGTGGGAGCGAGATATGAATACTGAAAAGTCATTAAAAATCCACTTTTTCATACCCAATGTGGACACCGTCTTAGAGCATACCTTAAGTAATCCGAAATCATTACCATCATTATCACGCTTACTGAGGTTAAATCCCTGTAAACAATTTCCTAAGAAATAGCTTCCTCTTGATTTATTTGTTGACGACTTCGTCTAAAAATGTTGATATTCTTGTTGTTGTTTTTTTTTTTTTTTTTTTTTAAACCAATCCCTAGTGATATGACCTATTTATCTTCAGTTACTTTTTTCATATAAGTTTAACATAAATGTGTAAAATCAAATAAAAAACAAAAAAATCATAACAATGAATAAACTTCGACAAAATCTAAACAGAATTGTGAATTTCTAGGGATACGCAACGGAATTTGCTCTATTTATAGGATCAATATCTAAACCAATTGTTCAAAGATGGCTTCCTTCTATAAATAGGTATATGTAGGTATGTAGGTATGTATACATAAGAGATACTTACACGCTGTTAGTGTCGTTTCATGCAGGGTGTGGGGTGAGAAAACATCAATCAAGTCGTTTAAAGCCAACAAATCCAAAACCATGTCTACCTGAATGGGGCCACAGGCATAGCGCAAGAAGTGTCGAGTTATCCAATATCAGCTTGGTGGTTGGTTTGGTCCTTAAATGGATGAGCTTGAAGCAATATAATGGAGATGGCAACGGCGGTTTTCCTACTTTATTACAATTTACTTGAAAGTATAAACGACACGATGGGTATTTCCTGCAAAGGTGAGAGGGGGATATGGTGTCGAAAGATTTTCTTCACAGCTTCTATGGTATAGAGGAAGCTATATAGTATAGGTGGGAAGGTATACTAAACTTGGGAAAGATTTTAAGAGAATTAATAACTAATCTTAAAGGATTCGCACATTAGTTATGCATGAGATTTGAAATTCTTGGTAATAAATTATTCGATCCTTCGATAATGGATTCCATTATTTCTTATTTCAACGCAGGTATTCATTATTTTATTTGAGTTTCAATTTTGGTGAAATAATTCAAATCTAATGAATGGTGGATAAAGAGAATTAATATGCGACAAAGTAGTTTTGGTTCTGGTTCCAAAGAAATTCGTTGAATTTATCTTTCTTCTGAACATACCCTTAGTGGAGCAACGGAGTTGCGGGAGTGGGACAGACGACAGAGGACACAAAACGGGAGTAAAAACCTATGAACTCGCGGTCTAAGGCCCCAAAATATACACAAAATACAATATTTACGAAATTTTGGGGGTGTTATTTTTATGAGTGCTGCCACATTTCATTATATTTTAAGGGTTTTGTTTTATTATGAAATAAAACCCCAATGAAATAAGACTTACTTACTTACTTACCATGAAGGGTCTCTGCTTGAGATATTGCGTTCTTCCATCGGTTGCGGTCTCTCTCTCATGCTCCCTCCAGTCGTCGAGACCAAGCGCTTTTGCCTCTGTGATCGCTTGTTCCCTGATGTAGCGTAGGTTCGGTCTTCCTGGTCGTCTCAAACCTGGGGGCTGGGATTTGAAGATTTTCTTGGCTAAATCCTTGTTGTCCATTCGCTCCATGTGGCCGAGCCAGTATAGTCGACGTGTTTTGGCTCTTTGGACTACATCCACTATCCACATCTTGGAACTGGTAAGATTGGCGTTTTGTATAGCGAGCACTTTGTCGAAGTAGCAGCGGTTTGCTAAGGTAATTCTTCGTCGGATTTCCACTAAGGTGTCGTTGGTGGAATTGATGTTTGTTCCGAGGTAGGTGAACTCTTTGACTACCTCGCGATAACTGCTATACCAATACTGACGTTTTGTTGATAGCATATACTTTGCTTTGTCCTCATTCACTTCGGGAGCAACGTGTTTCACCTGTTCATCAATAGCTGTGAATGCTTCTAGAGTACAGCTCATTTGGAGCGGCCGATGATGTCAATACCGTCCACATAGCCAAGCAATTGAGAAGATCTGTTGAAGATAGTGCCTTCTAGGTTAACATAACTCGTGCAAACTTTCTGCCCTAGGACTAGGTTGAAGAAATCACATGATAGCGCAGCATCTCCTTGTCTGAACCCTGTACACGTCTGGAATAACTTGAATGAGCTGTTACCCATTTGCACGTTGCACCGCGTTTTTTGTAACGTCATGTGACATAACTGGATTTGTTCTTTCGGAATTCCGAAATCCGACATCGCCAATAGAACCTCTTGGCGACTTATGCTATCATATGCGGCTTTCAAGTCGATGAATAGAGGGGGGGGTCTCGACTTGAAATTCGTTGGTCTTTTCCAGGATTTGCCTCAATGTGAAGATTTTATCGTTGATCTGCCATAGTTAGTTTGATAGGATCTAGTAGGCAACATTAGGCAGGGATGTGCCTGTGTAGTTCTCGCGAACATAGGATCGCCTTTTTTGTAGATTGGGCATGACCAGTACTGGTCGCTAGGACTGGATCTTCATTGACTGGTCTCATGCTTCTTTGTTCCCTTGTCGCCTCCTCTACATAATGCCCATTAAGATGTTGCTGGAAATGCTGCTTAAACACGTCTACAATTCCCTGTGCTTCGGTGACTAGGTTCCCTTCGCTGTTTCGAAGAGCTTATGTGCCAGTCCTATAACCAGATGCCAGTTGCTTGGCTGTTTTGTAGAACCGGCACGGGTTTTGGTGGCGGTGCTAGACTCTTCGAGATACTTGATCTGAGAGACTGTGGATGCTCTTTTCTTTTTGCGCAAGGTTTTTTCTCTTTCCTTTTCTTTTCACGGTACTCCTCTCGTGCTGTTCTTGTTTCCGTTGCCGCATTTGCATTCGTGCAGTATCTGTATCCTGCTTCAATACCGCGCATTCATACGGGTCCTTTTTTCTGGGTGTTGGGCGAATCCGCATCTTAGCATATGCAGTCTTTGATGGCAGCTGTAATAAATGTCGCAATCTTTTCTTTTCGTTATTCCTGATCCTATCCATCGTGTCTCCTGGATCGTGGGAATATCTGCCTTGTACCACGAGAGGATAGATTCAAGTTTTTGAGTAGCACCTGGCGTATAGAGTGTCCTTACATTCCAGGTGCATACGCGTAGGTCATAGTTCATTTTCGTTCCGGGTCTGGTTGGTATTTGAGGGGTTTCGTTATTCGAGGCTTCACGTTTCTCTCTCGTAACAATATTTTTTTTTTACTGTAGTCGGGTCGTAAGCCCAACGCACTAACCTCCAATCTGTAGGGCCATTGGTTTGACGTTGCAATTCTTTCCTTGATCAACATTCGCACTTACAAGTTTAGCAAGTCATGACATACCTCAATCAACATCAGCGCCTTTTTGCGGATTTCCTTCATTAAGCTTGATGCAAAAAAACACGTCAGCCATGTCGTCCTTGATATACCTATTTATCCCGAAAATTGAGTGCGATCGAGAAGATGATGGCGAACAATGAACCAACTTGAGTCGCTGGCATAGAAACTTTAGCATTAGCGAGTGTTGCGTCCCAATTACTATCGTTCACAAGCAAATTCTTCCACTGATACCGATATACGCTTGTCCAAATTTGGCGCACAGCACGGTGCAGTGCAATCAATACCGTGGGTCTAATTTCCCGAAATAAAATCCTTTTTGGAATGGCAATAAGACCCAAAAAAAAAAAAAAAATAAGAACCACGGTTGCTATTGCCTTTTCGATTTGGCATTAAAACTCACACTTAAAGTTGTAGTAAAGTATGATTCAAACTTTCGGCTCCGAAAAAATAGGCCTCAGGAAAAAGGGCTCCAAATGAAAAAATTAATAAAATCGCTTGATGTTTGTCAACTTCGAAAACTCAATGCTGTCTTATGTCGTTAAAGCGAAACCCACCCCCTATGCCACTATCCATGAGTGGCACTTGCATCGAGGAAACCGAACAACTTTCAGTCCTGGGTATGTTCATCACAGACCACCTTCTGTGGAATGATCACATATTCGACGTCGCCAAAAATGCTGCGAAATATCTAGGTTTTCTTCGTGGATGCAAGAAATTTGTCTCCCCTTCTGATCTGGCTGTAATCTATAAAGCCTTCATTCGTCCAAAGCTTGAGTACAACTCCCATATTTGGGCGGGTGCTCCCAAAACACATTTAAGTCTCTTGGATACAGTTCAAAATAGAGCTTTAAAATTGATAGGTGATAGAGCTATAACAGAAACATTTGCATCTCTCGAACACCGTCGCAATGTTTCGTGCCTTTCGTTATTTTATCGATATTTTTACAAACAATGTTCTAGTGAAATAGCCAGTTGCATTCCTCCTCTTAAACAATTCCGCCGTAATACTCGTACTTCTAGGAATGTACATCAGTTTACCCTTGAGCCCAATTTCGGACGTACTGTAAAGTATAGAGATTCTTTTCTTAGTCGCACTACCCGAATGTGGAATGCTTTACCTGATTCTGTATTTCCCTCCCATTTTGATATTCAGAACTACAAAACCAATGTGCATCGGCATCTCCTCTTGAATCCTTCCCTTTTTTCCTAACGCTCGCACTGTGTTTACACAAGCCCTTTAGTGCGCGCTTATTAAAAAAAAAACTATTCTGTTACTCAATGATGGTTTCTAGCCCACAAATTGCGTGATTTTTCAGCTATTCTGATGCTTTTCAATGTTAGGATCTTGTTGAAGTCGAATACAGAATATTTAAAAGCATCAACAAGTAACTCGAAGATGGTTTTCAACACGATACTTATATTGAAAAGCATCAGTCAGTACCTACCTTCTTTCTAGGGATTGCGTGAAAAAGGGTGTCAACAAAAGCGCTATTTTGAAAGCTGTGATTTTATTGGTGAATTTTTAGCATTTTTAAGTAAATATGCAATATCAAATTGCTTTTCAAAATAAAATGAAACTAGGCCCCTATACTAATATTGGGGTTTTATTTCATTTGGTGGTTGGATGTTGTAGGAACTGGGGGCCTCGAGCTGTATCTTTTCCTGCACATCAAGTACTTACAATACCTCCAATTTGGTAGCCGCCGGATACTGGTATTGTCTTTATGTCAATCATTGAGGACATGTATCTGCTCATGTGCAGCAGTTTGTTGAGTAAATTTAAAATGTCAGCCGATTGGTGTTCGATGCAAGATGCATTTTATGAAGAGCTGCAGTGCAAGCAGGATTTAGATCAAGTGGTTTTGACAGAAACAGCTCTCACAAATGTCAGCGATGTCCGTCTTATTTAAATGAGCTTGACGTTCAGTATCCAGGGCATAAGCAAAGCTAAGTGGAAGAGCTGAATACGGATCAGACTCTGACACTGGATAAACGAGAATGCTGCATTCCGTTGAGAATGAAAGATAGGGTGGCCAAAGACTCCATGCTGTTTGAATTATGTTGAACGAAGAAGCAAGGCATAGTCTTATTTCCTAGGCACTCATTTCTGCAAGATTAATGACAGTCAAGTTTCGTTCAAGAATTAGCATAATAAGTATTCAGTGCAACGCCCCAAATAAAGCACCTGAGGAAGACGAAACCGCGTCCTACACTCATCTTAACTCGACTTACAGGAGTGTTCCAAGAGCCGATATCAAAGTCGTCATAGAAGACCTCAATGCTCAAGTCGGAACAGACGATTACGGCCTGGAAAACCTGATTGGAAAAAAATGGCTTGGGGTCACGGAACGAAAATGACGATTTACTTATCGACTTTTGTAATGCAAGTTGTCTTGTGCTAGGTCGGACTGTATTTAAGCGTAAGACGTGCAACAAAATCACCTGGGTGTTTCCGGATGTTCATTCCGAAAACCAAATAGAACCAATTTGATTCAGCAGCCGCAGCGATGGAGGAAGTCAATGCGCGATGTTCTAGAAATGCCGAAGTGGGAAGCGACTACCATAAGGTTCTGATGGGTCTCAAACTACGCTCCACTGCCGTACAAAGACAAACGCAGGATGCAGCAAGGAGCTCAAAATTCAATCAAATGCTTTAAATGACCCCAGGATTTGTCGCCCCAATTTAACGAGATGCGCAGGTCCTATAGGGGTATTGACATCGAACACATAGAATATCGATACATCTCCTCAAAAACCAAAACCTGCTGGACTCGATAGCATACCAGCTGAATTCCTGAAACCCAACAAACAATTTTGCTCCTATAATCATCCATAGAAGCTTCTCATAATAATTTCTTGCAATCATATAAGCATTATATAATAGCCCCTAGAATTGAAAAGGCGCACTTTTTAAGCTCCTATTTGACCTTTATGGAGTGAATTCAGTTGCCCCGAAAAACACTTACTGGACTCAATTTAGAGGTCTTATAGAAGAAGGTGGAAACTTATAAAAAAAAATATTTCACAATTGATTTATATTTATTTATATTTTTATTTTATTTATTTATTTGCTGTTATTTACTTTGAAAGTTTTTACCTGAAATGCAATCTTAGAATTTATAAGATATTATTTAAGTTATAAAAATCAAAACCCAACTAACAATTTTGCCCCTATAATCATCCAAGGAAGCTTCCCATAATCATCTCTTGCAATCATATAAGCATTATAATAATAGTCCATAGAATTGAAAGGGCGCACTTTTTAAGCTCCCATTGGACCTTTATGGACTAAATTCAGTTGCCCCGGAAAACACTTACTGGACTCAATTTAGAGGTCTTATAGAAGAAGGTGGAAAAATAAAAAAAAAAAATATTTCACAATTGATTTATATTTATATTTATTTATTTATATTTTTATTTTATTTTATTAATTTTCTGATATTTTATTTGAAAGTTTTTATCTGAAATACAATCTTGCCCTCTAAAAGTACTTGAGAGTGCTAGGACGCCATATGGCCCTAGGCTCAATGATAGGAAAATCCCTATGCACACCTCCGCGTGGTAGAGGGCGGGTAACGCTAACGTGCAGGGGGACCGAATGGATGCCGGGATAAGCAGACAACCCAGCGTTGCTGGTCAGGGCACAAACTTGTCCTTGGGATGGTTAAAAGCCCCCTTAAGACGGATGAACTGCAGGTAGCGGTCAACGGCATGATAGTCTGGTGGCGGAGGAGCTTTTTTGGTAAAAGGCCAACGGCAGCAGCAGGTAGCGTCTGTAACCCATATTGGGCGGCTACAAAAGGCGTCTGTTTTCCCATAGTGGGCGGCCTCGAGCAGTTATGTGTTTGACCATACAAAAGGCGGGTGTGCCTGTCAAATCTGAGCTTATGTATGTTATTAATCATATCTCGGAAAACACCATGGTGGAAGGATATAAGCAAATACATGAATTATGACAACAAATGGAAATGAGTCCCCAAGAGGTAATCTTTTTATAGAAAATCCTTCTGTAGCTTCGGTTGCAGTAAACCGCACATCGGATTTGGGAGTGCGGCATCTTTCATGTACAAGCGTCAATCAAGACGCCATAATAATAAGTGAATCGTTGACAAATAGAAGAAGTCTTTCAAGAAGCGCAAATGTTACTTTTGGCTACCGCATACGTACGAAAATCGGAGCATGGAACGTTCGATCCTTGTACAGCGATGGTAGATACGAGCAGGTTGAGCGTGAAATGCTTCGTCTAAACATCAGTATCCTGGGCATAAGCGAAACTAAGTGGAGAGGAAGAGCTGAATACAGATCAGACACTGGACAGACGAGAATGCTGTATTCCGGGGAAGATGAAAGAGAGGGTGGCCAAAGACTGCATGGTGTCGGAATTATGTTGAACGAAGAAGCGAGGCGTAGTTTGATCTCCTGGGCGCCCATTTCTGCGAGATTAATGACAGCAAGGTTTCGTTCAAAAATTCGTAACGTCACAATTATTCAGTGCTACGCCCCCACAAATGAAGCGACCGAGGAAGACAAAACCGCGTTCTACACTCATCTTAACTCGGTTTACAGTAGTGTTCCGAGAGCCGACATCATAGTCGTTATGGGAGACCTCAATGCCCAAGTCGGTTCAGACAATTACGGACTGGAACGCGTGATGGGAAGAAATGGCTTGGGGTCACGGAATGAAAATGGTGACTTGCTTGTCGACTTTTGTAACGCGAATCGTCTTGTGATAGGTGGGACTGTATTTAAGCATAAGACGTGCAACAAAATTACCTGGGTGCATCCGGATGGTCAAACCGAAAACCAAATTGATCATATCATGATTCAGCAGCGATGGAGGAAGTCTATGTGTGATGTCCGGAGTATAAGAAATGCCGATGTGGGAAGCGACCACCATTTGGTTCTGATGAGTCTCAAACTACGAACCGCTGCCGTACAAAAACCAGCGCAGGATGCAGCAAGGAGCTCAAAATTCATTACGAATGCTTTAAATGACCCCAACATATGTCGAAACTATGTCACCACCCTTAACGACAGAGCCTCGTCATTAAACGGAATCCAGAATTCAACAATTGATGAGATGTGGGGTGAAATTAAAAGTGTTTTTATGGAGGCTGGATCCGAAACTGTACCCAAGCGAACGAGACGTAGAGACTCTTGGATATCCCAAGACACCTGGGATAAGATCGAACTTCGCAAATCGTTGAAAATCCAAATAAATGCTGAAGCAGATGTTCAACGAAAGGCTGACTTGCGAAGAGAGTACCGCATTGCACATAAGATGGTCTATCGCTGTGTGAGACGTGACAAGAGGGTGAAGGTAGATGGACTCGCAGATAATGCGGAAATCGCTGCCAGAAGAGGAGATATCCGGGAATTGTACCAAATAGCCAAAGATGTTATCGGGAAAAAAAGCAACACCAATCATCCTGTAATGGATGTGGATGGCACACTTTTGGTATCAATTGAGGATCAGCTTCGTAGATGGAAGGACCATTTTTGTGCCCTGCTAAATGAGGATTCAGTTGAGCAGAGTGCTGAAGTGCCCCAACTAAACGAGATGCGCAGGTCCTATAGGGGTATTGACATCGAACCCCCGTCAGAATCGGAAATCCAGACATCAATAAATCTCCTCAAAAACAACAAGGCAGCTGGACTGGACGGAATACTAGCTGAATTCCTGAAAGCCGATCCCGTAACAGCGGCTAGTATTTTACATCCGTTGATAAAAAACATTTGGGAAAACGAAAGCTATCCCAGGGATTGGAAGGATGGTGTGATTGTTAAGTTGCCAAAGAAAGGTGACTTAAAGAATTGCAACAATTGGCGTGGTATCACCGTTTTGTCCGTTTTCCCAAAACTAATGGCAACCATCATTCTCGAGCGAATAAAGGAGAGAATCGAGTCTACACTCAAGAGGCATCAAGCTGGCTTCCGCAGTGGTCGATCGTGTGTCGACCATATCAACACCCTGCGTATCGTCCTCGAGCAGTCGATGGAATTTCAATCACCGCTTTACCTCATGTTCGTGGATTTTGAGAAAGCCTTTGATCGAGTTAACCGAGAATGTATATGGAGATCGTTGCTTGGTAGAGGAATTCCACCAAAAATAGTTGCCATTATTAAAGAGTCCTACAACAACGCAAGGTGTTTTGTTTTGCACAACGGGCAGCTATCCGACTCCTTTGTAGTGCAACAGGGTGTGAGACAAGGGGATGTTCTATCGCCAATTCTCTTCCTGCTGGCGATGGACGACGTATTGACGGCCAGTGTAGGTACAGCAGAGCGACAGGGCATTCAATGGAGACCGTTCGAAAGGCTCAGTCATTTAGACTATGCCGATGACATATGTCTACTGGCAAATAACATCAGTGGGCTGAACGGGATGTGCCAAACTCTGCAAGTGAAGGGAGAGTCGAGTGGTCTAAGAATAAACAGCAAAAAGGCAAAAATAATGCTCACAGGCCGCTCCACACAGCAGCGTATTATTCTACAGGAGACGCCAGTTGAAGTAGTGGAACAGTTCAACTACCTTGGCAGTATTGTCTCTGCAAACGGTGGTACGGATCTGGACGTTAAAAGTAGAATAAATAAAGCTCGTGCTGCCTTCGGTACTCTGTCCCCAATCTGGAAATCAAGTCAAATCTCCTTACGCACTAAGTTGAGATTCTTCGAATCCAATGTCAAATCCGTGCTGTTATATGCTTGTGAAACCTGGAAAGTCACGTCTATCATTTCGAAGAAATTGCAGGCTTTTGTGAATCGCTGTCTTCGCCATATCCTAAAGATTCGCTGGCCACAAATAATATCAAATGAGGAATTGTGGCGCAGGACAAGTCAAGAGCGGCTGGACGTCGACATAAGAAAGCGTAAATGGCGTTGGATTGGTCACACACTGAGGAAACCAAACAATGAAATTGCAAAGCAGTCCTTTGAATGGAATCCTCAGGGTGCACGGCGGGTTGGAAGACCAAGAACAACATGGAAATCAACTGTCTTAGCGGAAGCAGAATCCCAGAGAAAGACGTGGCCACAGCTAAAGTACCTTGCAGCAGACCGTGAAGGATGGAGACGTTTTGTTGACGCCCTATGCCCCAGCCGGGGTTACAGGACACGATGATGACAATCTTAGAATTTATTAGATATTATTTAAGTTATAAAAATTACAAGGATTCTGTGAGATTCGAACCATGGTCTTCTCGCACTGAAAGTCCACCACGCTAACCGCTCGGCCATGGAAGAATATAATTACGATGAAAAAAAACGTATTCACTTTCTCCACACTGCTGGTTTGTGTCTATACTCTTTAGTATACCAGAAGTGGTTTGTGTTTTTACTAGTACATTAGAAAAGGTTTGTGGCTGAGCTTAGCAAGTAACAGAAACTAACATAGAGATTGTATAATAATTTTACAGGATGATTATAGAACTAAAGCTCCGTCGTCATTTCATAAAAGCAATATAGAGAGATTATAGAAACATTGGTATATCGCTTCTATCAACCTGATAAATTTTGCACCAGAAAATATTCAAGGAAGCAGTAATACTCCAATAAGGTATTTACTTCACGTCATAGGGTAATAGGCGCGCTATAGAAACAAATAACACTATAATGTCTGAAATGCGAAGCAATTTTGTTAGTTGGGAAGGCTTCTGTGGGATTCGAACCATGGTCCTCTCGCACTGAAGGTCGACCACACCAAGAAGAATATATTTACGATGAAAAAAAACGTATGCACTTTCTCCACACTGCTGGTTTGTGGCTATGTTCTTTAGTATACCAGAAGTGGTTTGTGTTTTAACTAGTATAGCAGAATTGGTTTGTGGCTGCACTTAACAAGTAACAGAAACTAACCTAGAGATTGTATAATAATTTTACCGGGTGACTATAGAAGTGAAAGCGCCGTCGAACCAGGGCCTTGTGACTTACAACTCACCACCATTCCTGTGTGCGTGTTTGTTGGCATGAATGGAGGGGACCTACAGTTTTTTGCCGAGTCCGAACGGCTAAATGAGAAGGACTTTTTCATGACAAGTATACTCTTGGAGGATTTGTCAGTTCCTCGCAAGAGGCAGTACCTCGAATAAAACATTTCTGTTTTTAGGTTGCATGGCTGGGAATCGAACCACACCTTCGGCATGACAGTCCTACGCACTAACCATCAAGCCACGAGGTACTACAAAATACATACAGCTAAAATACCTTAATGCATAACGTGATGGAGACAATTTGTTGACGAAACCCCGAACCAGGGTTTTAAGACACGAATATTATGCTTCCCGTTTGCACTTGACCAAATAAGAGTACAATCGAGTGGCCTACTAACTTCACAGTGAATTTAGCAGGTCTCATCGTGTATCTAGGGAACTGAGTATGTAAGGAGCTTGCAGTAAGGCTCCAAATTTGCAATTTTTTTTAATTTATAGGGATTAGATGGCTGGGATGTCACTCGATTGATCGATTAGAAAGGTCACTCGATTGCTCCCTTATTTGGTCAACTGTAAAGTCGGGAGTAAATATGCAACAAAAAAAAGCAGAAAAAACTATAAATGCCTGTCAAGGCCCCATTTGCCTGACTTCACGGACGTCACTTACTCTTTCTCTAACGCAGTAACTATCACTCGTTTTTTATTGAAGTCAATCTATCGATGAAACAACGAATAGGAATAGTTTTTGATAAAAATGTTTTTTCAAAATCTAACTCGCTCCTAAATTGAGCCAGCTCCTATATTAATAAAATTTATGTGAATATTTTTGTAATCAACAGATTGTAAATCCATTGATGAAATTAAAAAATAAATAAATTTTTATTTTTTTTACTCTGTTCGTTACGAAGATAAATGAGGGTCAAAAATAACCTTAAAGTTGGTTCCCTTAAAAAAAAGGTGAAGTTCCGAAGTTTTTATTTCCTCACATATTTTATTAATCAAATAAAAAAAAATGGAAAAATTCAAAAGCTAGTACATGTTACCCATTCGTAGGTACATTTTAACTTTTTTGTGTATAGCTATGGTACCTATAACGTCCCCTACCTATAACGTCCGGTGTTGAATTCACACTTTTCCAGGTAGGGTTGTGTGCCATTAAAATAATAGGAGGTAGTTAATATTTTAATGTCGTAATGTGCACCCCTTGGATTTGGCAAAAAAAAAGTGCTGATTTTTTTACCTCTAGCCACCACCTATACCGGCCAGCATGGCACGGAAGTCACTAAAGGAGAAGCCAGAATCCGCAAACAGCCCTTGGCACTGACTTTCAGTGTAAATGTAGGTATGTGAATTAAAAGCAGAATCTGAACTGTGGGTTGTGTCTGTGTGTGGAAATTAACAGCTTTATTGATAAGGTTGAGTCGTGGTTTGCTTTACGTTAAATGTAAATTTAAATGGGTGTAGCCAGAAATCATATCATGGAGATAGCTTGTTCAAATTCAAGCTAGTTCGAGTTCCATTGTTATTGTTGTATACATAGCACCACAATTATGCGGTTTTAATTTGTATACTCATTTCACCAAAAACCATCAACTCCACCGACACCAATTCTAAGTGTAATTGCTGCACAATTTAAAAACTATAATTGAGTATTAGGTATAAAGAGAAGCACTTAAATGGGTTTACATTTAACACTTAATTGAAACATTAAGAGGAAACTAAAGGATTGTTTACTTCTTGTTTGATTTGCGTCTGATTGGTATTGAAGTGGGTGTTTGTATTTTTTTCCCACGCCTCCTTACCCCCTGGATACCGCACTGGGGTCCATTTACACCAAGTACGACGGCAATACGATTGTAGTTCATATCGGATCTTATGTATTAAAAGTAATTTATGGACAAAAAAAAAAGAATGTGCGTACTTATGTACACGTGCTAGAAGTAAAACTTCTTTCACGACAACAGGGCAAGTATTTTACAGTTCCTACCACTTAGAGCACTTAATTTGAAAAACAGAACCGTTTTAATAATCCAAATCACTCAAGTTGTTTTCAAATGACAGCGTTTTGTATATAACACTACAAGAAATCGTAAGATTTGTTGGAAATTTTTGTAACTTTTATGTACAAAACATTTTACTTAATTTTATGGATTGAAGCATTCGTCAATAATAAACTTTTAAAAACCATTTCTAGTTGTAACAAAATTTTCTATAAATTTAATATTACAAAATTCATTAGTTTCTTGAAAAATTACAAAATTAGTTTTAAGGGAATTGAACATTTTTTCAGAAGCACTTAGAGAACTTATTTGGAAACTCAGAACCGTTTTAATAATCCTTATGAAGTATGTTATTTAAAATGACAGCGCTTTGTACATAGAACTTGCAATAATCCTGCAACGAGACATGGATTCAAATTTCTGATAGTTTTGTGTATAATAAGTTTCATCATTACTTCTGTATGCCAAAAATGCTCGGATTTTGGCAGTTTCCAATGCGATAGGTAATTTTTTTCTTTTCTGAACCTTCACCCTGTAGCTTTTTTAACAACCTACAGTGTTGGACAGAGAATTAGCACACATTAGAAAAATCTATATTTTTGCTATATTCTTGGAAAATAATTTATAGAAAACTCTTTAATTCAACGTTAAGAAACTTAAATATACACAAAAAAAGAATTCAGCAAAATAACAACAGCAAAAAATCATTAAATAAAATTTGTTGGTGTAATATGGGGTGGTCACAGAATTAGCACAAGTACGGAATAAAATAATCTATCACTAAAACAAGTAGTTTTTTTCTAATATTTTGTTGGGTTCTCTTTCTGCTTTAAAACAGCCTTAAACCGCCGAGGAATACTCGCCTCTAGGTGCTTGCATTATTGAATAGGAATGCTGTTCCAGCTTCCAGCCATCCTTAATTGCCTCCCAAAGCTCTGCTAGATTCCTTGGCTTCCTTAGTCCAACCTGATATTACATCGTTCCATAGATTTTCTATGGGTTTCAGGTCAGGACTCTGCGCAGGTCAAGGCAAAAAATTGATTTGCTGATCACTAATGCACTGCTTCACCAACCGGGACGTGTATAAAGGATCATTATCATGCATAAATGTCCATGATAATGGTAAATTATCGTTTGCAAAGTGCTCCATATGGTTTTCCAAAATGCTCTTGTAGTGATGCTGGGCCATTTGCTGCTCTATTTTTACAATAGCCCCTACACCGTACCATGAAAACGCACTACAAAACACTGCTGTCAACAAAAAAAATATTACAGCCAGGCTTAAGTTCACCGGAGTACGGATCCAAATCCTTATCATTTTGGAAAAATGTTTTTTGGAGTGATGACTCTCAATTAAATCGATTTGGGTCTGATGGAAAGCGTTATGTTTGGCGTCCACCAAAGCAAGATATTAATCCACGTTAGTTAAAACTATGAAACACGGTGGTGTGTGTATTATGGTGTGGGCTGCGTTTTCATGGTGCTGTGTAGGGCCTATTTTGAAAATAGAGCAGCAATAAATTAAAAAAAGAAAGCAAATGAGGTTGCCTTCTTAATCGATTTTTTCAATTAAAGGGTAGAATATGAGAACGCACATGACAAAATATAGTAAAATAAAATTCCATATTATCAAAACAGGATAGCAAATTAAATTGAACCATCATTAAACTTCCATCAATTCATAAAATAGCGGATGAGTTAAAATTGCTGAACCACGGATTAGATATTTACAACGTCGTTAAAATTTTGATGTGTGGTTCAGAAATATAAATTCACTGATTTCGGGGAGTGAACGAACGTTCAACGTTGGTTCAAATCTTAATCCATGGTTAAAAAATTTCAACTCACTGAATTCAAGTCATCGATTTGATCTCAACGATTTAACTTAGCTAAATCTCTGAAATCGAAACGATATTTACAGTGTGTGTGTTTAAATCAGTAATGCTAGAATAATGTATTTACTTGCTGTCGGAAAAGTAACAAGAGCAGTATAGAAACAAATAACATCCAATGTGTGAAATGCAATGCAATTTTTCTAGTTAGAAACCGACACAAAAGATCAGTTTTACAAATGTAGTTTAAATTTGAATCAATGATTTAATAGATTGAACTCACTGATTTGGCTGGATTCACTGAGGTTGAACGGAGGTTCAAAGATGAAGTGTATGTTATAGTAGCAAATTATATTGAACCAGCATTAAACTTCCATCAATTCATAAAATAGGGGATGAGTTAAAATTGCTGAACCACGGACTTTAGATAATTACAACGTCGTTAAAATTTTGATGTGCACTTCAGAAATATAAATTCACTGATTTCGGGAAGTGAACGGACGTTCAACGTTGGTTCAAATCGTAATCCATGGTTAAGAAATTTCAACTCACCGAATTTATGTTTTCGTTTTGATCTCACCGAAATCGAAACTAGATTTACAGTGTGTGTGTATAAATCAGTAATGCTAGAATAATATCTTTACTTGCTGTTGGAAAGGTAACAGGAGCGCTATAGAAACAAATAACATCTAATGTGTGAAATGCGATGCAATTTTTCTAGTTAGAAACCGACACAAAAGATCAGTTTCACAAATGCGGTTTAAATTTTAATCAATGATTTAATAGATTGAACTAACTGATTTGGCTGGACTCACTGAGGTTGAACGGAGGTTCAAAGGTGAAGTGTATATGTTATAGTAGCAAATTAAATTGAACCAGCATTGAACTTCCATGAATTAATAAAATAGCGGATGAGTTAAAATTGTTGAGCCACGGATTATATATTAACAACGTCGTTAAAATTTTGATGTGAACTTCAAAAATATAAATTCACTGATTTCGGGGAGTGAACGGACATTCAACGTTGATTCAAATCTTAATCCATTGTTAAAAATTTCAACTCACCTAATTTAACTCTTCGATTTGATACCACCGATTTAACTCAGTTAAATCTCTGAAATCAAAACAAGATTTACAGTGTGCCTCCACTAACAATATTTCTATCAAGCTGATTAAATTTGCACCAGAAAATATTTTTTTGATTGCCAGGCAATTGCAGTTGTAATATGTGTGTAGAAAAATTGCAGTGAGGAAGAAATGCTCTTTGTGCTATTAAAATTCACTGCTTTTAATAAATGCTACGATATTTTCACGAAAAGATTTAGCAGATATTTAACAGAATGATTCACTGTGCGTGAAAAAACGAGACGAGGGTGTGACATAACTCACAACTAGCTTTTTGTAATAATATGTATATTCGTTCCCGAATTCGCAAAGCGATGAGATTTAACAAAATAATACTAAAAAAACTAATTTCCCACGACGAGATTTAACAAAATAATACTAAAAAAAACTAATTTCCAAGTACTTATTCCATAAATTAAACGTAACGTAAAATGCCTTATTATGAAAATTCTCGTCATTATTTGAAACTAATTTAACAAAAACAGCGAGATGACGTCACACTCACGTCTTTTCCTCTATCACATCCATTATGTTCGAACCTTTAAGATTCTCCCTACTAATATATGGCAATGCCCCTTCCAAATTTGACAAGAAAATTAGGATTATTCGTATATGGCAATACTGAATCTGACATTTACCGAGAAAATGTTTTGTTTACTTTTGGTTTTTATAATTTGTTGAAAATAATTTAGTAAATTCGCGTATTTAGAAGTGTAGTTTTAAGAAAAAAGTTTATAAATGTGATTGAAATAAAGTGTTTTAATTTTAAGACCAATAAAATGTTAATAAAATATATGTTTTGGTGTGTTTTTATTAATTAGGTTTTTTTTCAATTGGAAATTTTGGTTGATCGAAAAAGTAAATTAATTATAAACTTTTTAATGAAGAGTTGTTTTTAAAAGTGTTCCCCCATATTCAAGATTAGTTCTGCATTAAAAGATTATTCTTTTTTTGTTCAGAAATATGTTATTTTCGTTGATTTTTCGGTATTGCAAATCTCCATAGAATTTTTTGGTGTCGGTTTGACATGTCACTTACAGCTCCATATTAAAATTTTTACCCCCATGCCGCAAAAGAAGTTTTACTTCAATAAAGATAGTTTTTATGGTAACCAGCAAAAAACAATAACTCCTTTACACAATACGAATGATAGTAACCGAGAGATGACAAGTTGGGTTTGCAAAGTGCAAGCAGTTACGAAAAAGAAAAATTAGTAATATATCAAGACTTTGCTTATGCAGTAAAGGAAAGTAAATATTCGCGTGTATCCTTCCACGATTTCCCTGCTGGTTGCCTTAGGCATCGAAATAATTTTTGCAGGAGTGCTCCCACTAAAGCACTTCTCCTTTATCCAGGCGGCAGCGGAAGAATTCTCAAGATAGAATCAACGATGGCGTCTACAGTTCTAGTTAGGCTGAGCTGAACTGCTTTGCGATCACCTTATACGGGCTTCTACGACATATTCGGAGCCCAGACCTATAAGGAGCGGTTAATCCGGTGGTGACTTCCCGGCCACGCTATTTTGTTGCGAAGCAACAACAAGCCTCGGATACGGACAGATTTATTGTTGACGGACGTAGCAAGCGAAATAAGGACAACGAACTTCGGATCTGCACTTGGAATTATCTGTCTCTCTATAGACCATGTGCGAAAATTTTGCGGAAGCCCTAGACTGCTACAAAGCAGACATCACCGCCATCCAAGAAGTGCGATGGGATGGGCCGGACAAAAGAAAACTGAAAGACTGCGATATCTACTACGGTGACTGTTACCGACCACAAGGGCAGCGTCTCTTTGGATGTGGATTCGTCGTTAGAGGCTGACTTAGGCAAGAAGTCTTGAGTTTCAACTATGTGAACGAGAACCTCACGACAATCCGCATCAAGGCTAAGTTCGCCAACATCAGCCTCATATGCGCGCATGCCCCCACAGAGGAGAAAAATGACGACTGCTCTACGAGAGCAATGCCCTAGCTAATGACATTAAAATAGTCTTGGATGATTTTAAGGCCAAACTAGGAAGAGAAGATGTCTCTGGTGAAACAATCGGAAGATACAGCCTGCATGACACCACCTCCGGTAAATGACTCAGGTTAATCGACTTTGCTGCGGGGCGAAACGTTGTGGTAGCTTGTACGCAGTTCCCGCATCTCGATATACATAAAGGGACATGGCGAATTCCTGGTCAATCAACCGCTAACCAGATTGACCACATTGCGATCGACGCAAGGCACTCCTCCAGTATCAAGGATGTCCGAACGTTCCGAGGAGCCAACGTTGACTCGGACCACTACCTCGTTTTAGCCAAAGCCAAAACAAGGAAATACTGTCAGGAAGTTCGACGTCGGACGGCTACAGTCGAAAGAAATTGCCAGGTCCTTTTCCGATCGGGTCTCTCGCGCCCTCTTAACTAGTCCTTTGCCGCCAACTGCAAACATCGAGAACCAGTGGAAAAACTGCCAGGAAGCCATCAGAGATGCCGCCTCTGACGTGTTGGGCTTCGCACGAACACCACAGCGAAACCCCTGGTTCGACGAGGAATGCCAGCGAGTACATGCAGCCAAACAACAGGCATACAAAGCGGTGCTGCATAGAAGGACCAGAGCTGCTCGCGAGCTCTACGAGCAGAAGAGGAAAGAGGAACACAAGCTTCTTAGAAGGAAAAAGAAAGATCATGAGAAGCGCGCGATCGAGGAATTAGAGGGATGCCACTGCAGGAATGAAGTTCGGAAGTTTTACCAAAAAGTAAATAGAACCTCCGAAGGTTACAAGCCCCGAACCGAAGCCTGCAAAGACGATCAGGGGAACATCGTGGTAGAATCGCAGTCGGTGCTGAGGATATGGAAAAATCATTTCTGCAAATTATATAACGGCGATGACGAATTGAATCCTGTTATCCTGCAGATTGCAACATTCAACCTGGACGACGTAGGCCAACAATTCCCTCGACCCGATCTCGACGAAATAAAGATAGCTATATCTAAACTTAAGTCTTTTGGAGCTCATGGCCTTGCGGCTGAGCTATTCAAAGTGGCTGGCGATGAATTGGTTAGGAGTATGCACCAGCTCATTTGTAAAATTTGGTCGGAGGAAAAATGCCCAATGAATGGAACTTCAGCATTGTTTGCCCGATCCTCAAGCAAGGCGATCCTCTGGACTGCACCAACTACAGTCTTCATAATATCGCCTTCAAGATCTTCTCTGCCGAACTTTGTGAACGCCTGAAGCCATTCGTCAACAACTTGATAGGGCCATATCAGTGTGGCCTTAGGCCAGGGAAGTCCACCATCGACTAAATAGCAACACTACGGCAGATCTTGGAGAAAACCCAGGAGTTTCCAATCGATACCCACCACCTTTTCATCGATTTCAAGGCCGCGTAGATATGACAGAATCTATAGAGACGAACTATATAGAGCAATTTCTAGTTTTGGCATCCCTCCCAAACTTGTCCGTATGTGCAGGATGACGATGGAGAATGCACGCTGCTCCATCAAGGTCGGCAAACACCTCACCGACATCTTTGGTGTCAAAAGCTTTAGGCAAGGCGATGCGCTGCCATGCGACTTCTTCAACATCGTTTTTGAAAAAATAGTGCAAAACTCTCACGTCAACACTAGAGGCACAATCTTTCAAAGGTCTGTCCAATTACTCGCTTACGCTGACGACATTGACATAATCGGACGAACAAAGCGTGATGTCAGTAGTGCTTTCGTGAGTATTGAGAAGGAAGCCAAGAAGATAGGTTCAGCGGTGAGTGAAGTCAAAACAAAATATATGCTGTCAACAAGAAAGGACACCCAACACCGACGCGTCTAGGACAGAACGTCACTATAGACAGCTGTAATTTTGAGGTGGCCATAGACTTTGTCTACCTAGGATCCGCTATAAGCTCAGCTAACGATACCAGTGCTGAGATCAAACAAAGAATTACTCTTGCCGATCGCAGTTCCTTTGGGCTAAGAAGGCAATTGAGAAGCAAAGCCCTCTCTCAAGCAACTAAAATGTGCCTGTATAAGACGCTTATCATTCCGGTCCTGATGTATGGTGCAGAGGCATATTGACTCTGTTAATGGTGGATGAGAACACATTAGGCTGTTTTGAGAGGAAAATTCTCCTGGTGAGTTTTGGTCCCGTCTGCATAGATGGGGAATGTAGAAGAAGATACAATAGCGAACTGTACGGGCTGTACAGCGACACAGACCTAGCCACAAAAGTGAGAAGCCAACGACTGCGATGGATGGCTGGGTCACCTCGAGCGAATGGACACCAATGCTCCGGCCCGGAAAGTCTTTGAATCCAACCCCGTGGGACAGCGCAGTAGAGGTGGACAGCGTAAAAGGTGGCACACGCAAGTGGAAGAGGACCTCAACCAACTTGGCGTGTGAAACTGGAGACAGATAGCTAGAAACCGAGCCGGCTGGAAGAAGCTTGTTGGTTGAGGCCCTGGTCCACCCTGAACTGTAGCGCCACCTTAAGTAAGTAAGTAAGTAACATTATCTTTATGCCCTGTTCCAATTCCAACACGGAGGTCGTCTGCACTGGCGTTGGGAGTGTCCCATCTTGTTAGATACTGTTCCATCATCGAGGAGGCTCATCTCGCTGGCTCCTTTGGAATGCAGTTCTCTGGCAGGAACACTCCTCATTTTTAGTTCTCTTACCCAGTGTGTTCTTTGAGAAGCCTGTTTTGCTGCTTCCATAATCAGGGCGAAAACCAATGCTTCAGGAAGCGTGTGTTTTCCAGCAGTTCAAATTGCTCGCTGAAGTTTGATATCAGATACAGCACGGACAAAGGTTTCTGTTGTGAATTGGTTAATGATTTCATCCCCTGCAGCTGGATATGCCAAATGCGCTAACCGTTCGATGTCTGCTTGGAGCTGTTGCAAAGGTGTTCCCCTTTTCTGAACTCGGGAATTGAACTGGACGCGGAAAACTTCTTGCATATGGCCATCTCCAAAACGTTTGTCAATAGCCTAAACAAGAGCACTGAAGTTGCCATTCTTATCTGCTGGTATGGTTCGCAGCTACTCAGCAGCAGTTCCTCTGAGGGCAAGCGTCAGAGCTATGTATTTGTCTTCCTCGTACCAGCTATTCGTGGCTGTGGCTGCTTCAAACTGTAGATTGACTAAGAAGTTTGTCCATCGAAGGTTGGTGGATGCATCTCCTTTCTCCTAAGACAGTATCAGAACTTTCTCGAACCTTCATTTTCCTTACTTTATCCAATTCCTTGGTAATTGATTCGATTTTATCTTCCACCTTTTTGAAATTTGCTTCAACTGTCGAAAATTGTTTATCGACACGCTCGTCAAGAGCAACAATTCTGTTGTCAAAAGCATCTAGTTTACTTTCGAGCAGATTTGTCTGTTCTTTAAATTGTCGAAGAAGATTTTTCTCCTGTTTTTCGAGCAGATTCTTTTGCTCATTGCGTTTTTGTTCTAGGAGATTCTTATGTTCATGGCTTTGTTGTTCTAAAAGATTTTTCATTCTTTGTTCCAGCAGTAGAAATACCTCGCTTATTCAGTTCTGCTTTAAATTCGACTAAATTTAAATCATTCAGAGATTTACCCATTGTCTTTTCTTATTTTTAACTTTTCACAGTCAACGTTCACTTTTTCGCAATTATTTTCTTTAAACACATAATAAATTAACTGAGTGCACAGATAAATTAAGTTTTATTCCACTTCTAACACCAATATAATACTTTCTCAGGTTCGCTTATAAAGCTTATCGACTTTAAGAAAAAAGTCCGTAGAAATAAAACACAAATTACACTTCTACATGCTTAGATTAGATCATTTTAAACTTAGCTTGAGGTCACAGTACACAAATCTAAGGTATTATACTGCGCAGGTTGTCAGTCGAAAATAAAAAATGGCTGTGATCGTGAGGAAGAAAACACACGTAAAACAACAACAAATTAAAATTGAAATTGTCAGAAATAAAAATGGCTGGGAGCGTGAGGACTTAAATACACGCAAAAACAACAACAAATACTGACATTTGACACAAATTTTGATATATGCGCAGAAGAAACAAAAATCAAAACTCTAATGATATTACCTTTAATATGTGTACTGTGGCCTGAGGTGCTTCTAAGCATTTAGTGGGGGAAATTTCCCGTAATTCCCCTTTCTAAAGCTCTTATTTGACAGTTGTGTATCTGCTATAATCCAAAAGATGGCGCTTCTTCCTTTGAGAGTCGTTATAATTAGTTAAGGGTATGTGTGCACTGCGACCTTAAGCTCTGTTGTGCCCGTTTGCTATTGCTATTCGGAGCCGTTATAGTTCAAATATGAAAGTCATTATTATTACAATATCTATATTTAAAAAGTTAAGTGTTCTACCCAACTGGTTCCAAAGCTATACTCGAAAAACGAAAACTCAAGATGGCGGCAGTTTTTTCAAGATGGCGGATTTTCCCTAAGCCGGATTTTTTGGGATCTTATATATTTCATTCAAGACATCATTCTCAACATTTTCACCAATTTTCAGCTTGTTTTAATTTGACTGGACTAACTCTACCGATTGAATTATCTCGAAAACGGTTACGCTTATGAAAAAAAAATAATTTACATTTTTTGTAGGAAATTTTCTAAGCTACAACGTAGTGTTTGACATTTTTTCTGTAAGAGTTATACCTTTTCGGGAGATATTCCTTTAAAACCGTTTGGAGGAGCATTTTACCCCTCCCCCCTAAAATTCTAAACGACGCTCATATCGACGGGGACTTTCTACCGCCACCGGAGTCGGCAATGTAGTGGATGTAAGGGCACGTTCGCAATAGGTACTCGAAGTCAGCCAGAAAATTAAAATTAAAATTAGTTTTAAGAAAATAAAAATTTTAAGCTATAATATTAATGGATTATCAAGCAAAAAATTATTCTGCGATTATTTTAACTTTGTGAATACTTTTGAAATATTCCTCCTTTCTGAAACTCACTTAATACTTAAAAACCAAAACGACTTCGAAGATTATTTTAAAGATTACACCACAGATAATAGAGTTACATAGATATTGCATTCAGTGCAAATAAAAATGACGACTTTTTCAATCGACTATTTTAAGCGATTTGTCGGAGGCAAACCATGCAACCTTATCAAACAGAGTAGAATGTAACCCACAGAACACGATCATCCCCAAAAGACGTCCACCAGTGAGTTGGATTCCAAGATACACATATTTTGATTTAACTTCGGATACCTATGCAACCCTTTTGAGCATAATTCGTGTTCGATCATTCTTGTCAGTTCCACACACAGACACAGGCACACATTTTGGTTTCATAATCCTACTACAGCTACAGCCTTCTTCATCTTCTACTATAAAAATCATAGTCAATTGAGAGTACCTGCGATGTGGGGTGTGATGTCGTCGTTGTGTATTTGTGTGTATATGTATGTAGGTATCTATCTTTTGTTCGGCGCGGTATAGTTTTTGCTCCTTTTTTAAGAAATCTCTATTTGTTTATTTTTGTTGGCCTTAGCAGTAGAACAAAAGCTTATGAAGAAATGTTCAGCAGAGAAGGCGTGATCGGTAAAGGGGTGGCGTGGTGGAATAAAGGTTAGCTTGGGCATATATGTATGTACATGCGTACATATATATTTTTTAGATCGAAAACTTAGGCCGTGTGCCAATTGCGTTAAAATTCTGGTTAAATTTGATCCCAGTTAAATGTTATCCCTTTTTATAGGGGTGAGTAAAATTTAAGGTTTTTGCTGTGTCAATTGGATTAAATGGGATTTTTCTTTTTACATTCACTTCCCATTAGTTTTGTTGTTGCATTTTTCTCAGTAATGATAGTTCGCAAACATATCAGTTTGCAAAATGAATAATAAATAAATTTCAATAAATTTTATTGACTCTTTTACATTATCTCAAGTTATTCAAACTTCTTCTTGAGTACATACTTAAATTTATTATAAGGTCTTTGTCTATATTTCTTAATCCTTTCATTTAATTTTAGTTTTTTTTTTTCATTTTTCATCTTTCCCGATAGGATTCATGACTTCTTGATAACAAAATAAAATATTTATCTACATTCATCTCCCTCAGCTGTTTTTTTTATAAGGGTTTACAACAACACAAACAAATCCGGATCGCTTAAGATACGCAGCCGAACGCGCCCATAGACATGTCAAAAATTAACCACCGACTAAAATTTTAACGAGCTCCTGAGCAGGTTAAATTTTGAAGTCTATATTCACCTCAGTAATGTCAAAATTTAGCCATGGGATCAAATTTAACCAGGATTTTAACGCAATTGGCACACGGCCTTACATTTATTGCTTTGATGGAACATGAACAACTGATTTTTTGAAACTGCCACCCTCACCATTAACTGCAACACTATTGGCCTTCGACGAGAAATGTTAAGAATTCAGAAATGAACAATTCGCACCCTTAGAATGAAAGTGACCTAACTCAAAATTTCTGTAACTTCTGATTTTGCAATAAACTGACCTTATAAAGCGTTTTTGAGAACTTTCTTACTCATTTCCCATGAATTGCAAATTTTTAGTTAGGTCACTTTCATTCTAGGGTGCGAATTGTTTTGACTTTTTTTCTCTTTGAGAAATAGGAATCGAAAATTATTTTAACACACATACCATACACATAGTACAAGTAGCTTGGTAATTTAGAGAATTTATATTATGAAAATAGGTGTGCAAGTTATTATAGAAAAAAGTAGCGAAGATTTAAACTCATAAAATTGCTTAGATCTCAAAAATAGAACTCCGGTAATCTTAAGTAATGATAATGAGTAATGAATATATACAATTATACATATTTATATGCAAACAAAAATTTTAACTCGTAGGAGAGGTTTTTTTAAAGGTATTTTTTTATTAATAAAGTTTACTAAGCATAAAAAAAGAAAGTTTGTTGGTAGGCAGGTATCGCAGTTTCTAGTATTTATTAATATACGAATATAAGTACCAATACATGCAATTCAAACTCTAGTTTAAAAAACATTTAAGTAGGTTCTGCATGTTTTTACTTGAAAAATATACGAAATTTTGATCAAACATCTCTTGCGATGATAGGGAAGATAAAAAACATGGGTCTCGCTTCTCGCTATTGGATGAGAAATCATTTCGCTTTTTTCGATTAAGTATCTTAAAAACTGTTTGGCTGATTTGAACCATATTTTTTCATGGAAAAGCTTACAAAAAGTTAAGGTAATGTAAAACTATCTTTTAATCTTTTTTTGTTGAAAGCTTAATATTTAGAAAACAACTAGGAAGGTTTTTTGAAACTAAGTAGGTACTTCATGGTTTTTTAACACTTAAGAATCATATAAACAAAAATTTTACTTTTATGTAAAAAAAAACAAATGTTAAAAAAATGGGTCCTACGGTTAAGATATAAATGTTTCCATGCTTAAGAACTTAAAGGGAGCGCTTCGATATCCCGCAAACCAAAATCTCGCATTTTTGTAAAAATCTCGAATAACGAAATCTCGCAAATTAAAAATTTTGTTTTTCATAATCTCGCAGTTACAAAATCTCGCTTTTTACAATCTCTCATTTACATCTCGATCCTAAAAATCTCGAAAATTTCAACCAAAATCTCGCAATTTAAAATCTCACAAATCGAAATCTCGCAAATTCAAATTTCAGAGCAATGAGTCGCACACGGCTTTTAGAAATGAATCTATAGATTATAACCTCTATAACAGTGGTCTAAAAGAACTCAGACACTGGATTATATATTTTGCAGTAGGTAGGATATCTCGCAAAATTGAATTCAAATCAATAAAATCTCGCGCGAGATTTAAATTTGCGAGATTTTGACTAAAAAAATGGTTTTGTTGCAATGCAATTCAACTTTGGTAGATTTTGGTATGCGAGATTTTAGTTTGCGGGATTTCGTTACTGCGAGATTATTAAAAGCCAGATTTTATAATTGTGGGATTATGAAAAGCGAGATTTTGTAATTGCGAGATTTCGTTATGCGAGATTTTGATTTGCGAGATTTCGTAGCCAATCCAAATTTAAATGGTCTACCAGTATTTATACAAAAACATTTTTTATCATTTTTTTGAAACAAAGGCACCCACAGAACGTTTTTTTTATTTTTATTTTCTTATTATCATTATCGGCTGAACGAATTTCAATTAAATTTTGTATTCGAAAACCTCCAAAAAGTAAAAATAATCTTGCATATCAACACTTTCAAAAAGTATTTTATGAATTTAAAACCAAAATTAAAATATTTTTTTTAAATTCGAATGTTATTTCACAATCGGGTTGATTTTTTTTTTAAATATAATTTGTATCTATGTACATATTAATAAATACTTGAAATTTGCATTCCAAAATATTTTCTTCTCGTTCCTCACTAACTTTAACTAGCTTTAATTCTTTAAACTGTAATCCTTTGCTAAGAATTAAATCTTTTTCTTTTATAATTTAGTCGTCACGTAGTAAAGCCATTATTTCATCAAAGCCTTAATTAAATTAAACTTAAACTACTTGAATTTAAACATTTTAGACTAAGAGCCCACAGAAAATTTTTGGGTGTGAGTGATAGCAAAAAAAGAAGTATTGGCGTCGAAAGCTTCATTAAAGGCTATTCAAAAAATCAAAGTCTTGCAGTCCGCAACTGGGGCCTTTGTGATTAGACAGTGCATAAAAAAAAAATAGGAATGCAACTTCGAGGATAATCGTGTTAGCCGAAATTGCTTGTCATCCCCCCCCCCCCCCCCCTAGATAAGCTCCGCGGATCCCATATCAAGGGATCTGAGATCGTTTAATTCGCCCTGCCAGACTGTGTAAAAAAACCGTTTTTCACTTAGAATATTGAATTTTTTAAACGGTCAGGTAGAGCAAACTATATCTACACTCAAGGAGGAGCTTATCTAGGGAGGGGTGAAAACCAATTTTGGCTAACACGATTACACTCGAAGTTGCATTCATATTTTTTTTCAATGCACTGCTTAATCGCAAAGGCCCCAGTTGTGGATGCAAGACTTTGATTTTTTGAACAGCTTTTAATGAAGCTTTCGAAGCCTATATTTCTTTTTTTGCTATCACTCACACCCAAAATCTGCTGTGGGATTTCGGTTTTTTTAAGAAAAACACTGGTCAAAGAAAAATTTAAGCATTTCAAAAAATATATTTTTTAAATTTTATTTTAATTCACAAAAAATATATTTCAACTCAATTGCATGCCCTTGTATACGCACTTGTTTTAAATTCTATTAATTGTTCCTACCACCTCTCCTATTAAATTAACCCTAACATTATTAAGAAGGGGTTTCGGTAATTACCTTGCTGAACCTTCATATTATTTCCAAATAATAAAATTTGCCGTCATTTTTTGAGAATAAGAAAAGGCAACTATTCAAAATTAATTTTTTGTACCCCTCTCGTCTACGCAAGTGTTTTTCTACCAACAAAAATGTTTACCTACACTAAAATGTATTCTGTTCATTTTTCTTCTCAAATGCCTTTCTCTTATCCAGACAAAATGTAGCCAACCTTGATAAAGAAGTATTTCATACATTCAGCGATGCAGCGTTCACATTTCACAATGCAATATAAAATATACATACATAAACATAAAAAACCTTAGGTACCTACATTTAAATACCCAACCAAAATGAACTAAAAACAGGAACAAACACACACAAAAAAAAAGAAAACACAACAAGCAACTTGATACTCAAACACAATTTAGGGTAACATCAAGTTTAAGTTTTATTCACACGAGTTCGATCAAACTGGGACGTAGAGGTACGTCCCAGTCAGTTGAAAAATTGTCATTTTTTTTTCCTCTGCGTGCGATATCTATGGAACTATAGTATCTGTGATTACACACTATGTTGGATAGCAGCTGAAAAGAGAAACGGAGCAACGAGAGGAAGAGTATCTGATGGAGCACTTTATGGAATCAAAAAAACACTTACACACGAAAAATGCAGTTTTAAAGAAATCGATGATTATATGTATATATATAGAAATTATTCTGAAAAACAAAATTTTAAATGTCGTTCCAGTCTATCTAAACTGTTCCAATTGGCAAAACGACTTTGCTAAACTATCTGAAGCAATTCAGATTTTGGGCGAAAAAAGTTGCATACTCATAGGAGATTTTAATGCTCGTACTGGGCAGGAGCAATGTGCAAGTTTCGGAAGCCGTAATTTAATCATAAGGAAATCAAAGGATCATGAAATAAACACCAGGGGAAGATCCATCCTGGAAATGGGAAGCGCCTTCGATCTTTCTATAGTAAATGGCACTGAAAAAGGAGACGAGGAAGGAAAACTCACTTTTGTTCGAAATCCGGGACAATACGTAATTGATTACCTTTTTGTTGCACTAGATTGTTATTCTTTGATTTCAAATTTTGAAGTGGATAGTCAAATACCTATACTCTGACCATATGCCTCTGATCACCACACTAAATACTTCAGAATTATTGTATAATGAAAAAGAACTTGAGACAGCAAACCCCCTTCTACCGAAACTGAAATGGCGAGGAAACCAAGTCGAATCTTACAAAAGGAACTTAAATCAGAACATTATAGTGCATGCTCCTGGCGAATCGGAAACCACAATAAACGATCTACAGCAAATAATTGAATTGTCAGCAGTCCCACAAAACAGAAAAATTATAGCAGGAAAATATCATTCACCGTGGTATGACAGAGAATGTGAGTCTGCGAGAAGAAAATCATTTGCGCTTTTAAAGCTATACCTGAACTTCAATTCCAACTGTTTGAAAAAATATTACTTAGAAGCAAATCGAGCATACAGAGCCTTGTGCAAGACAAAAAAGGAAAACTTCATTAAAACCCAGACGGAAAGTTTAATCAATTGCAAAAATTCCTCAGATTTTTGGAAAGCCATTCATATATTAAAGGAAGACAACTTGCCATAGGTACTCTACTCCCTGCATCGACACTCCGAGAATATTTTGAAAAACAAGTAACTACGGAACTCTATGAAAAAGAAATGCAGTACGCTAGACCCGCTTTCCAAAACCAAATTTTAGACTGTGATATAACCTTCTCTGAAGTACAGGCAACAATCGGAACATTAAAAGATAATAAGGCGCCGGGCTGCGACCGGATCCCCAATGAATTTTTTAAAAATGCAACAGAGGAATTCCTAAAATATCTCACGGTAGCATATAACAATGTATTCAAATCTGGAGAAATACCCGAGGTTTTTAGGAAATCAGTAATTTTTCCAATCTTTAAAAAGGGAGATAGGATGGATCCATCAAATTATCGCAATATCGCCTTTCTAAATACATCTTTGAAAATATTTTTGGAGATACTGCGATGCCGTCTTACGAAATGGATTGAGAACAATCATCTTCTCAGTGAATTCCAAATATTGGATTTAGAAAAGGCTATTCCACCGCAGATCACATCTTCAGCCACTAATATCGCAGAATTATACCTACGTAGGCACCATAAGCTGTATGTCTTCTTCGTGGACTTTCGAGCAGCATTTGACTCTATTAACAGAAGGGCTCTTATGTACAAATTGTATAGGGACGGAATGTCACTGAAGTTTGGCAGTGTAATTGAGGGCATCTACAGTCACACATGGAATGCAGTTTGGAATGGAAAAAATCTCTCTGAGTGGTTTCTTTCTACGGTTGGGTTAAAACAAGGATGCAATTTGAGTCCACCATTATTTTGTTTATATATTGAAGACCTTCTAAGAATCATGCCTTGTGGAATTACAGTAGATGGTCTTCAGATTAAGATCCTTTTGTATGCTGATGATCTAGTTCTACTGGCGGAGTCTCCTGAGTCACTTCAGTTGATGATCAACAGATTGCGTGGCTATTGCTCTGAGTGGAACTTGACAGTGAACTTGAATAAGTCAAAGACTATGGTCTTCCGGAGAGGAACGGGCCGCTTAGCTGGAAACGAAAGATGGTACTACGGTGCAGAATAAATTGAGACGGTAAAAGAATATCAGTACCTAGGATTTACCATAACAAGCAACCTTAACCTCGAAAAGCACCTGACCAAAAAACTATCGGCCTCCAAAAATGCGATCGGAACAGTTTGGCAAAACGTCTATGCAAACAAGGACCTTGATTTTGGATCTAAATATAAAGTTTTTGTTGCTACATCTGAAACAATAATACTGTATGCAGTACAATCATGGGGATGGCGTCACTATGAAACAGTTGAAAACCTACAGCGATTTTACCTAAAACGCCAGTTCCGACTGCCAGATACAACACCAAATTACATGCTCCTTATTGAAACGGGTCTATCGCCGCTTTACCTCAAAATCTTAAAACTTCAATTTAACTATATCATGAATCTAATGTATAGTCCGACTGAGAAAATTACACGAAAAATTGCCGTTGCTGTCATAAAATCAAAGAGTTCCTGGTTTGAAGAATGGAAAAACATAGCTGAAGGGTGTGCGATACCATTTAATTTTAAGTTATGAAAAACTCCCAACGTGGAAGCCATACCTTTATGATTTGCTACAAAAGCTTGACTCAAAGCTTAGAAATAACAGCATCGAACAGGCGAAAGGCTCATTATACAGGGAAACCTATTCCACGCTCGAATACAATCTTGGTGAAGCTAATTACTTCGTTAACCACCTTAACGCAGAGAAAATATCAATGATTTTTCGAGCAAGAGGAGAATTGCTTCCCTTGAACTTCATACCACACCGAAATGACTTACAAATTCAATGTTCTATGTGTAACACCAATGAGCGAGAAAATATTGTTCATTTCATAGCTAAGTGTCCTATGTTGGTGGAAATACGACGACAGATATGGCAGCAAAATTATTTAAACCAAATAGACGTTATGGAAATATTAAATGGCAAAGACTGGAAAAAGTTAATAGAATTTATTAAGTATTCATTAATATATAGAAAAAAGATAATGAGAGAAGATTTTTAAATACAAAGTAATAATACTCAATTAACTTGAAAATATCTGAAATTGTTATCCAAATTTTAAGCTATCATCTGGCTGACGGCCCTTCTGGCCATGCCTTAAGGGATTTAAGAAATAATTAATAATCTGTACTAAAAACAATTTAAAGAATAATAAATCTATCTATCTATCTATCTATCTATCTATCTATCTATCTTTTTACAGTTTTCTAAGAATTCCATGAAGAGGCTGTATACCAAAATTTAGCTTTCCGCAATTTTTTCCGAAGCAAAAAAAAAAGCCTAAATGACTGGATATGAAGTTGACTCCAGTCCAAGGTATTTGGTGTTTTCCTTGGTGTTAATAACGGTGCCGTCTGGTAGTCGAGTGCTGGTGTTTTGGCATCTATACTCTATCCAACAAAAATTGTCAGTACAGGGAAGATAGGAAGTTTGCCTCTCAGTCTGTTTGCATTAGCTTGCATACTTCTGTCTTTCTGTCTCAAGTTAAAGCTCTCACAGAGTTTCCATACTTTGAATTATAAATTGCCACAAATCGGAGAACAATGTGCATATGGTTACCATGGATATCATTTCAAACATATGAAAAAAAAGATCTTATCTTTTTTATCACACCACACCTTTACAAATTGATTTTGATCACGATACGCTTTGTGAATGTTTTAAAACTAAGCGCAAATAACTTTTTTCTTCTTAAAAACTAAAACTGTACAAATTTTAACTGCATTTTATAGGTTTATTCAGAAATACAAACAAATAAAAAGGGGATATTCAAAACGACACACTTTTGGCTCTCACCTTTATACATTTTGTTCTCAAAAGCTTCAAAGCCGAAAGTTCTTTCATAAAAACCACTGAAAAAGCTGTGTTGTATTGTTGCGACTTGGCAAAGGCAACTCTGTTGGAGTGTGAATTTTTTGTTTTGTTTCACTCAGCGAAGAGAAGCTGTGAAGCTAGAAGCGAAAGCGAGTATACGATCAGAATGCTTTTGGCATTGAAAAATGACGGTCATGTTGGAGCGTACGAAATGTTTTAAAGAATTACAACAACAATTCATAATTGTTATCAGTGGCTTAGTATCTTTTTCAGTAGCAGATTTGTTATTTAGTGTTGTGATGGCATACACAGCCACCACTGTTTGAAAAAAGCTCGCCTATAAGCCCTGTACTGAAAATTTTTGCTGGATAGACTATAGCTGTAATACAAAATATAAACTAATTATTTAGAAATTGTTAATAATAGGCTACTAAATGTTGTTGGAAACCGAGTTCTATCAACTCGAAAATGATTCCTATAATCCATACGCTGTCGAAGCCATTTTCTATGTCTCTTGTTGTCTCTTTCTTGTTAAGTCTCGCGTGACCTCGGTCGGTATGTAGTCCAAGTAGATGATGTATCGTCGAGTACAGCACCTAGAGTCCGTACTGGAAGTTGGGTATTACATGCCTTTGCTGGAAGAAATTGTTCACCTTTCTCAGTATAAGTGATTTCAAGACTGCTTTTGTAGTAAAGTAGAGATAATGGCCTGTATCCTACCAAGTTTTGCCTGCTGATCTTCTTTGGCATCGGAATAATCTTTGCAGTTTTCCATACTAAGAAAAAGTAACTGTTGCTTAAGCAGTTTTTGAAGATTACCGTCAACAGAAAATTGCAATATTAGACAACTTTTTCAGTACAAAGTTATGGAGATGCCATCTGATTGTGTTGACTTCCTAGAGTTACCTGTATTGATGGTAGCAAACACTCTTTTATACTCTCCGTTATCAGTGTTGTAGTGCGATGGAGTATCTGTTGGAGGTTCTTCTTTATAGCCTTTGTCTATGCTGATTCTGATTAATGGCAAGGATGTGAGAAGGAAGATTAGCAAACCTATCCTTCCTTCTGTTCTGAGTTTTCTGGTTGTCCAGCATTTTATTGACTACCTCTCGAACTGATGACTGATGAAGTCAACCGACGCTTAAATTAATTTTGACATGTATTTTATATAATTATAAAATTTTAAACCTAAGACATAGTATAAAGTTAGGCCCCCTATGTGCCAACAAATGTAAATTTTTCAATGTATCTTATTAGTTGTAAGCCAAATTGTATATATTATGTTCAATAAACAAATTGAATTGAATTGAATCTCGAACTGATGTGTGAAGCTCGTTATCTGAGGTAGTTCAGCTTTGGTGTCACAATGAAATTGGTTCCAGTCGATTCTCTCAAACCTGATGTGGTACTCGGAATCTGGTTGAACAGCCATTATCCTATTTGTCACTCTGCTCCACAGAAAGATGACCTGAATTGGATGCATGGGCCAAACAAAGATAATTCTCGAAGTGTGGGAGTATGTTGAGGAAATTTGTTGAGATAAGGAAGAAGTTGAGCTTTGATGGAGTGTGTGAAAAAATGTGCCTTCATGAAAGTTTCCTGTAAGAAAAGTATATCGGGTTTCTTTGACTTTAAAAATAAGTTTAAAGAAATCCGTCTTGTTACGATAAGTAAAAAGTTTCAAGGTTTGTACAACATAATTGGCATACAAGGCGTCCAGTTATTAATAATCTAGTCTTGCCGTCAAGGCTTTCAAAGTTTTGGGAACTATTTACTTGGCCTTTTGCACGAGTATGAAAAGGTAGGTCAGCTCCGAATAGTCTTCCGGCATCCTCAAAGAAGTCACTTTTACTTTGGGTCTTCTTGGCTGAAGCGTTGTTGTCCATTTGCTCGATGTTATCGAGCAAGTGTAGTCGACGTGTTTCGTTGAAGAAATTACGTGATAGCGCATCTATGTACTTGTCTGAACCTTGTAAACGTCTGGAATGGCTGAGATGAGCAGTTACCCATTCACACGTTGCACTGCGTATTTCGTTACGTCATTTGGCATTGCAGGATCAGTTTTTCCGGATCCCGAGTTCCGACATCGCCAATAAAGCTCTTGGTGACTTATGCTATCCTATGGGCTTTGAAGTCAATGAAAAGATGGTGGGTCTCGACCATAAATTCGTTGGTTTTTTACAGGATTGCATCAATGTGAAGATTTAGTCTATCGTTGATCTGCCAGGCCTGAAGCCATACTGGTACGTGCCGATCACAGTGTTGCAGAAAGGTTTAAGACGCTCACAAAGAATGTTGGATAGGGTCTTGTAGGCAACATTATGCAGGTTTTTTTTTGTAGATTGGGCATATGGAACTATTTGACCAGTCTTCAAGCATACTTTCCGTCTCCCACACTTGGTTAATGAGCTGGTGCATGCACACTGCCAGGACATCTCCTCCATACTTGAAGAGTTCCGCAGGTAGGCCATCCGAGCCGGCGGATTTATTGTTCTTAAGCTTGCGGATGGCTTCTTACCTCTTCACTACTGGGCGCTGGAACTGCATCTTCACTGACTGGGCTCATGCTTCTTTGTCCTCCCGTGGCTTCCTCTATATAATGACCAGTAAGCAGTTGCTGGAAATGCTGCCTAAGCATGTCTACAATTCCCTGTGCTTCGGTGACTAGATTCCCTTCGCTGTTTCGAAGAGCTTGCGTACCGGTCCTATAACCAGATGCCAGTTGCTTGGCTGTTTTGTACAACTGGCGGGTGTTGGTAGTGGTTCTAGACTCTTCGAAATACCTGAGCTGAGAGGCTTTGAATGGTATTTTATTTCTGCGTAGGATTTTTTCTCTTTCTTTCTCTTTTCACGGTTCTCCTCTCTTTGCTGCTTCTGTGTCCGTTGCAACATTTGTGGTTCTTACATTTCCGTCTCTGCTCCAATACCGCGCATTCATCATCATACCACGAGTTCTTTTTTCTAGGTGGTTGATAGCCTATAGTGGTCTTGACTATCTTCTTAATGATGTCGCGATATTGGTTCCGCTGGTTGTTAATGCTTTTGGCTAGGGGTACGGCAGAAAGTTTCCCGGTCCCTGTATAGTTTCTGGCTGTCTCAGATATGCTGAGCTAAGACATGCAATGTTGAATTTTTTGCTTTAAGCGGTCTTCGCTTTCTTTTCGTTGGACAGTCGAACTCTGAACTTCGTCACGACAAGAAAGTGGTCAGAGTCCACGTTTGTACCTCGGAAACGCCCAAGATGTTCGATGCGTGCCTTGCGCCAATTAGCATGTGGTCGATTTGGTGACGGTTCGATCATCTGGCGATCGACAGGGCCTAGTGACTTATACAACTCTCAACCATTCCTGTGTGCGTGTTGTTGGCAGGATTATAGGGGACCTACATTTTTTCCCGAGTCCGAATGGCTAGATGAGAAGCACTTTCTCATGACAAAGTATACTCTTGAGGACTTGTCAGTTCCTCGCAAGAAGCAGTACCTCGGAAAAAACATATCTGTTTTTAGGTGGTAGCTGCGGCTGGGAATTTTTGTGGGCGAATTTGTAAATAAACTTGAACTTGATTAATTTAGCCTAGGAAAACGCTATTGGGTAATCAGAAATCATTGCCATAATACTTTTCACTCAATCTGTAGGTAAACATAATCTTGATTTTGATAATAATAATAATAAATGAGATGAAAAGCAATAGGTTTGTAGAAGAAGTGTAATAAATGAAAGATCCTTATTTCATATTACCAATCCTTCACATGAATTCTTCTTCCCACAAGAAACTATGAACCTATAAATCTGTTAAATTATATCAACGCAACTATTAATCATATACCTTCCCTTTAAAGGACTTCCGTGTATAAAAATTATATGATTATGAATATCTACATTTTCTGTATAATAACCATCAGGAAGGTGCAGTGAAACTGAGCATAATGCAATAACAAAGGAATGAAAACCAAAGTGTTTCACGATGTCCGTCATAATTCATGTTCCCCCATTGCTGAAGGTACTGTGTAGTTAGTTGGGTCGTATACATCGGGAATGGCATGGGAATTGGTTCCTTTAATTTTTTATGTGCACAAAAGAAGCGGCTGATGGGAGAAAAAAAAACTGAGCAAATTATTTGCACTCTCTGCATATTTACAATATGAGGATGAGGACTTGTTTTTAGTCCTTTCCTCAAGATGGGTCAGCTAAGTAAATACCTACAATCCACTCCAGCGTTCAACCACCACCGCTGCTACATTTACACTCTGCTCATACATAGTTGGCAATGAGTTCAGTTAGTGAAGCAATTAAATTTGAAACTAGACCATGATGTGTGTTGTGTAGGCGAATATATAGGTAGTATAAGTTCGTACATAAGTACAAAAAAAGAAACCAATTATTTTGCTAAAATTTGCATTTCAAGTTCGAATAAATTACAGTGCAAGATTTTAATGAGTTGATAATTTTGAGGACCAATTAAGAAAACAGACGTTGGTAATTGCTTGCTTTTCTGTCACAAGCTTTTTCCGTTGCGAAATTTGAAATAAACATGAATGTCTATAGTAAAACCCACTTAAGGGCACAATTCGCTCAGTTGCGCCAGTTTAAGTGGGTTTCACTTTTATTATGCTACTGTTACTTAGTTACTTACTTAAGGTGGCGCTACAGTCCGGGGTGGAACAGGGCCTCAACCAACATGCTTTTCCCAGTCGACTCGGTTTCTCGGTCTCCAGTTTCACACTCCAGGTTGGTTGAGACCCTCTTCCACTTGCGTGCGCCACCTTTTACGCTGTCCACCTATACTGCTCTGTCTGACCACGGGGTTGTATTCAAAGACTTTCCGAGCCGGAGCATTGGTGTCCATTCGCTCTAGGTGATCCAGCCATCTCATTCGTTGACTTTTCACTTTTGTGGCTAGGTCGGTATCGCTGTTGTGATGCTTTTTTAGTTTCCAGCTGAGGTAGGCCAGCGGGGTCCAGGGTTTAACCGTAGAAAGCAAGAAAACTAGGTTTGAGTAAGGTTTGGAACTCCAATTAAATATTTTTTTTTATTCTTAACACGGTATTCTTATGAATTTAATATTTTTTTTTCTTTACAAAATATTATTACTAATGCTAACATGGTATTTCATATACATACTTGACAATTGGTAATTTTCTTAAAATAGAATAACACAGTATTTCGTATAACAAGGTGGGAAAGGTTCACTGGTCTGTCCGAAACTCAAGGCAGTGTAGATTGGGACGTACTCCCTAGCACTTGAAGCAAACAGCAGAACAAAATTAATGTCGGCGGAGCAGCGAAGGAACGGGTTCGCTAGTCTAACCAAAGCTCAAGGCAGCGTAGATTGGGACGTACTCCCTAGCACTTGAAGCAAACGACAGAACAAAATTATAGTCGGCGGAGCAGCGAAGGAACGGGTTCGCTAGTCTAACCGAAGCTCAAGGCAGCGTAGATTGGGACGTACTCCCTAGCACTTGAAGCAAACGGCAGAACAAAATTAATGTCGGCGGAGCAGCGAAGGAACAGGTTCGCTAGTCTAACCGAAGCTCCAGGCAGCGTAGATTGGGACGTATTCCCTAGCACTTGAAGCAAACGGCAGAACAAAATTATAGTCGGCGGAGCAGCTAAGGAACGGGTTCGCTAGCCTAACCGAAGCTCAAGGCAGCGTAGATTGGGACGTATTCCCTAGCACTTGAAGCAAACGGCAGAACAAATTTACAGTCGGCGGAGCAGCGAAGGAACGGGTTCGCTAGTCTAACCGAAGATCAAGGCAGCGCAGATTGGGACGTACTCCCTAGCACTTGAAGCAAATGGCAGAACAAAATTATAGTCGGCGGAGCAGCGAAGGAACGGGTTCGCTAGTCTAACCGAAGCTCAAGGCAGCGTAGATTGGGACGTACTCCCTAGCACTTGAAGCAAACGACAGAACAAAATTATAGTCGGCGGAGCAGCGAAGGAACGGGTTCGCTAGTCTAACCGAAGCTCAAGGCAGCGTAGATTGGGACGTACTCCCTAGCACTTGAAGCAAACGACAGAACAAAATTATAGTCGGCGGAGCAGCGAAGGAACGGGTTCGCTAGTCTAACCGAAGCTCAAGGCAGCACAGATTGGGACGTACTCCCTAGCACTTGAAGCAAATAGCAGAACAAAATTAAATGAAAGGTGGATGACGGAGGACGAGGGGGGGGGGGGTTGTTTCACGGCGTAAGCCAAAAATGTTTGAAGCTTCTAACTGGTACACAAGAGTAGCACTAGTAACACGAATAAAGAATCTGAATTCTAGTGAATTTTCATCCATTTTCTTTGCTGGCATAACCAACTATGGACTGTAAACTGATAAATTAACTTCGTTTGTTGACGTAACCAAATGCCATCAGATTACCTCCTTTGCTGACTTCGTAGCAGGCGGCAAATGTGTATCCTCTTCTGTACTTCATATGGAGACCTCGGTGGTATGTAATGCTCGTTCATTGTTTGGTATGGGTGATTGAGGGTATAAAATATGTGACTTCGTTACACTGTACAGCCCATACAGCCCTTTTATGTATCTTCTTCTACATCCCCCATCTATGCAGACGGGACCAAAAATTACCCGGAGAATTTTCCTCTCAAAACAGCCTAACGCGTTCTCATCCACCGTTAACAGTGTCCATGCCTCTGCACCATTCATCAGGACCGGAATGATAAGCGTCTTATACAGGGACAGTTTAGTTGCTCGAGAGCAGGCTTTGCTTCTCAATTGCCTTCTTAGCCCAAAGAAACAGCGATTGGCAAGATTAATTCTTCGTTTGATCTCAGCAGTGATTTTATAGCGGATCCTAGATTGACAAGGTCTCTGACCACCTCAAAATTATAGCTGTCTATAGTGACGTTCTGTCCTAGACGTCGGTGTTGGGTGTCCTTTCTTATTGACAGCATATATTTCGTTTTGCTTTCATTCACCGTTAAACCCATCTTCTTGGCTTCCTTCTCAATGCTCACAAAAGCACCACTGACATCACGCTTTGTTCGTCCGATTATGTCAATGTCGTCAGCGTAAGCAAGTAATTGGACGGACCTTTGAAAGATTGTGCCTCTAGTGTTGACGTGAGAGTTTCGCACTATTCTTTCAAAAACGATGTGGAAGAAGTCGCATGACACTGCGTCGCCTTGTCTAAAACCTTTTTTGACATCAAAGGTGTAGGTGAGGTCTTTGCCGACCTTGATGGAGCAGCGTGCATTCTCCATCGTCATCATGCACAGATGGACGAGTTTGGCAGGGATGCCAAAACTAGGCATTGCTCTATATAGCTCGTCTCTATAAATGCTGTCATACGCGGCCTTGAAATCGATGAAAAAGTGGTGGGTATCGATTTGAAACTCCTGGGTTTCCTCCAAGATCTCGCCGTAGTGCGAATATTTGGTCGATGGTGGACATCCCTGGCCTAAAGCCACACTGATATGGACCTATCAGGTTGTTGACTTCAATGGCTTCAGGCATTCACAAAGTACAGCAAAGAAGATCTTGTAGGCGATATTAAGAAGACTGATGCCTCTGTAGTTGGTGCAGTCCAGAGGATCGCCTTTCTTGAGGATCGGGCAAACAATGCTGAGGTTATATGCATCGGGCATGCTTTCCTCCGACCATATTTTACAGATGAGCTGGTGCATACTCCTAACCAATTCATCGCCAGTCGCTTTGAAAAGCTTAGCCGCAAAGCCATCAGCTCCAGCAGCTTTATTGGATCTAAGTTTAGATATAGGAATCTTCTCTTCGTCGAGATCGGGTGGACGGAATTGTTGGCAATGGTGCAATCTGCATGGTAGCGGAATTCGGTTCGCCATCTCCGTTATATAATTGGCAGAAATGATTCTTCCATATCCTCAGCACCGACTGCGGTTTAAGCACCATGTTCCCTTGATCATCCTTGCAGGCTTCGGTTCGGGCCTCTTTACTTTTTGATGACAACTTCCGATTTTCATTCCTGCAATGGCATCCCTCTATTTCTGCAATCGCACGCTTCTCATACTCTTTCTTTTTCTTCTTAGAAACTTGTGCTCCTCTCTCCTCTTCTGCTTGTAGAACTCGCGAGCAGATCAGGTCCTTATATGCAGCGCCACTTATCACAGTATTTCCTTGTTTTGGCTGGATATCCGTAGCACTGCCTTGACTACAACGAGGTAGTGGTCCGAGTCAACGTTGGCTCTTCGGAACGTTCGGGCATCCTTGATACTGGAGGAGTGCCTTGCGTCGATTACAATGTGGTCAATCTGTTTGGCGGTTGATTGACCAGGAATTCATCATGCCAGGCGCTGCCCGTAGTAGATGTCACAGTCTTTCAGTTTTCTTTTGGCCAGCACATCCCATCGCACTTCTTGGATGGCGGTGGTCTACTTTGCAGCAGTCTAGGGCCACCGCTATATGCTCGGCTGCAAGTGGTCTATGAGAGACAAAACATTCCACGTGCAGATCCGAAGTTCGTTGTCCTTATTTCGTTTGCTAGGTTCGTCAACAGTAAATCCGTCCATATCCAAGACTTGTTTTTGCTTCGCAACTAAATAGCTTTACGTGGCCGGGTAGTCATCCCGATATGGTACGACCCCCCAACCTGGAGGACCCAGACCCTAACAATATAACTCCAAGGGTGGGGAGCCGGATTAACCGCTCCTTATAGGTCTGAGCTCCGAATATGTCGTAGTAGCCCGTATGAGGTGTTCACTAAGTTGTTCATCCTAGCTGGAACTGTAGACGCCACCAGGATTCCATCTAGAGAATTCTACCAATGCCACCTGGATGAGGGAGAAATACCTTAGTGGGAACACTTCTATCCCCCTTCTCTTGTTTGCTGCTGCCTGAAACCGTCCACAGGGATTGGAAACCCATCTTCAGGAGTTGATAGACAGAAGTTCACCTTCGAAAAAACAAAGCTTGTGAACGCTTGTGTCCTCTTGAATGCACGTGTCTACCCTTTGAACATCTATGTTACTGTTAACTCCCGCTCTAACTCCAAGGATGGTAAAATATAAAGATTACTTCAGAGAATAAGCCATGTGTGCAACGAAGAGAGTGTACTGCCCACATACCTGCTGCTCTAAACAGTTCCAGTGCTGTCGAAAAAAATATTGCAGTAATAATGTACTAAAAGTTGTAAAGCATCAAAGTGGTTGAAAATTCTGGACATCAATAGTTCCATGGTTGCTGCAATAGCTGCAATTACCTTTCGAAGCATTTTCACACTGTGCACTTTGAATTATGGAATGAAATACTTTTGAGCATAAATTGCAGTTCATGTCACTAACTTAGAGAGACTCTTAATCCTTGGCTACAACAATACATTAACACATTTAGATTGGATAGCTTAATGTCATCGAACAATTTTATTGGCAATGAAAGTTCTCCTGATGCTTCAACACATTAACACTTTTCATAATGCTTGATGCTATGTCATGCCAGGCTTCGTCGGTCGTCCCTTCAAAATACAAAACCATCTGTCAGTGTTTCCCACTCTCTCTCCCTCTCTGTCTAAGCAATTTCTCCTCTTGCCATCCTCTCTATAGGTGGTAATTGCATAGATTTTCTCATTTAGTCGACATCATAGAAAATCCTTGTATAACGAACTGACTCTGACTTTCCCAAGGCTTCTTCAATACATAGTGATGCGATAGTGACACAAACACTGTCAGACAGGTGATGCTTCACTGGACAAAAACAAGGAAACCCAATGGGTATAAGAGCAAATCACAAAGTAGGTATAGATGCATGCGTCTGTCTGCTCCTTTGCTGGGTACTGGTAACTGGTACCTAATTCTATGGTTCTTGTTGACAGAAGTGTTTCATTTTGAATTCGAAGGCGATTGGTACATCTGCTCCTGCTCCTGTTACTCAAAATGGAACGAGCAACGATGAGGACGGTGATGATGATGATGACGATGATGAAGCTAAGGTAACTATGTGGTGATGATGACGGTACTCGTTTTCTGATGTCATCAATATTTGCCCCCGCATGACACCACACATGCTTAGTCATTGCTCATTAGAATATTTAGTGAAGGGATCAATTCAAAGTCAATAGGAATTAGCTATGCAGCAGGGCAATTATTTAATGTCACGAAGACAGCAGCTATTTTTCAATGGTAAAAGATTTGTTTGCTTGCATGTTGCATGGATGGATTGGTCTCATGTTGAAAAAAAACAAAGTTTTTATCGAGATTTATATTAAGATTATGAAGAACCAACAAATTCCGATTATGACGAAGTTTAATAAAAGTGGGTTTCCTCATACCGTCAATTGCAATATATCTCGTCTGTTCGTTTATGCGACTTAATCAAATCAATCAAATTTGCTTCAAATTTGTTTTAGATTTTTAAGAACGCAGAGCATACTGAAATAAGAACAAATATTTGGGTTTTATAAATTTTTTCAAAAACGATTCTATAGAATGTGTTGTCTTGAGATTGAAATAAAACTGCATTCTCTTTAACTTGGCAAACAAAATGCACATACATACCTTAATTTGAAATTCATTTTTACTTGCAATATAGGTACTATAAGGCAAGTTTTGTATTCGTGCAAAAAAAAATTTGAGATAACAATCAAACATGAAATTACGATGATAGAGAACACAAAAAAGTGGGTGGCACAATACTGTCTGTCTGTCAGTCTGTCTGTTTGTCTACAGCCTAAACGGCTCGATCGATTTTCTTCAAACTTGGTACATAGTGGTTTTTGGTGATTATGCCCACACTTTTTTTCATTTTTTTTTAGAACCAAAAATAACGGTACCTGCCATACAATTTTTTTTAACCAATTTCATCGTATTTTTCTCAAAAACGGCTCGACAACTTTTCTTAAAAAAAATTCAATAAATTTATTTTAGTCAAGTCTTCCTTAGGGTGGAAAACCATTTTTCAAAAATGGTTATTGATGGTCCCTCCCAAAGAACTATTTTTTTAATTTTTGATTTTCTTCAAAACGATACGTCCGATTTTAATTATTTTTTTTTATACAGAAGCTTCCAAAAAATATAAATAGTTTTGTGTACCAAAATTTTTTGAAAACATATCTTTTGGATTTTTAAAAAATATTTTAAAATTTGTTTTGGAAAATCAAATATTATGAAAATGACATGATCGATTTTTTTTAAACTCGATATTTAAGACTTTTTTAGTACTTTATAAAATATTTTTAGAAAAAAATTTACATTTATGAAAAAATAACGGTACCTTCCATACAAAAGTTAAAAAACCGCAAAGGAAAATATTTTTTTTGCTTCAGAACGACTACTTCGATTTTGATTAAACTTTTTTCATATACTAAAATTAGTACGATCTACTATCAAAAATTATAAAATCTTACACTTAGCAACTATTAATAGTAGGTACCTGTCATAGAACGTATTTTTACTTGCGATATAGGTACTATAGGGCAAGTTTTGGATTCGTGCAAAAAAAATTTCGAGATAACAATCAAACATGACATTACGATGATAGAGAACACGAAAAAAGTGGGTGGCAAAATTCTGTCTCTGTCTGTCTGTCTGTCCGTACCTCAACCTACAGCCTAAACCACTCAAGCGATTTTCTTCAAATTTTGGACTTAAGGTTTTTTTGTAACTCTACAGAGGGGAAATTGAAATTTTTTTTTTAGCTCAAAAAATAATGGTACTTGCCATACAACCGTTAAGGAAAAGCTTATTTATCTCAAGAACGGCTCCAACGATTTTGATAAAAAAAAAATCAGTGTATTATTGTAGGTATGATTTTCTTTTAAGTAAGAAAAAAAAAACTACCAAAAACATTTATTAACGGTACCTGCCATATAACGGTTTTTTTGATTTTTGATTTTCTCATTAACCGCTCATCCGATTTCAATGATATTTTTTGCACAAAAGCTTTGTTGAAATATAAATAATACTGCATACAAAATTTTTTGAAAAAAATAAATTTTGGATTTTTAAAAAAAGATTCAAAATTTTTTTTTGAAAATTCAATATTTCAAAAGCGGGTTGATGAATTGTTTTGAAATTTCAGTTTTAAATGTATATTAATATATACTCAAAATTGGCATACCAATTTTTTTTTTTGAAAAATGTTACAAAAATTTAATATATAAAAAATTAATTTTTAAGAAAACGGCTCCAACGATTTTAATTTTTTTTTGCATATATTCATATTTTTTCAAGTAATCAAATGGCATACTTTTTTTGAGCTCTAAGTTATTTATCATGCTGTTTATACAATTAAAAGAACGATTTAAATGCTTTTTATACTTTTTCTATAATTACTTGAATATTTTTTAAAGTTCTTAGGCCCCACACAACTTGAACATAAGAGCAAGTACGTGCGATCCAGTCGTGCATTTTATTTTATTTTGAATTTTCTCGTTATTGGCTACACGGATTTAGATGAATTTTTATATACAAATTTCAGATAAGATTAAATAATATTGCATATCAAAATTTTCAAATAAAAGTTTTTGGATTTTTAAAAAAGTTTCAATTTTTTTTTTTTGGAAAATTCGATATCTCTAAAACGGGTTGACGATTGTTTTTCAAATTTTGTTTTTATATACAAATAAGTATATACTTAAATACCAAAATTTGTTCTTAAAAATGTTTTAAGATACAGTCAAACTTCTTTATAACGAATCCTCAAGGGACCAAAAATTTGGTTCGTTATAGAGAAGTTTAATAAAAAATTCGCAATAAAGAATTATTCTGAAATTATTGAAATTTTTTTTTTTTTTCATATCAGGTAGGTATAGAAATGTCTATACATAAAGAGCAACAAACTTTTGTTATTTCCACAAAAGTGAAATAAATTTTCGCTCCGACATTTTATCACGCTACTCTCAAAACAACGAACTTGAAATGCACATTTGGGCATTTCCAGGGACAAGCTATCTTTGTGTGTCCTTTTTCTTGTTTTTGCATGGAATCAAAGCTTGAGCCATAATTACGAGTATCGTTTGCTTTCGATGAATGGCGACTTTTATCGAAAATCAATCATCGAAAAAATTAATTTCGGTTAAGTTGAAAATGTTTAACAAAATTTTTCGTTAACACGTCAAAACGAAAAATTTCGTTCACAATAATTGAGATTTTCAACACACAAACAAATTCCGAAGTAAACGTTTGACTTGTTACCACACATTTCATATTCTTTCTGAATTGTAAGACCGTAGAGGTGCATACATACACCAGCAAAGATGTTTTGCAAAATCGGGGAACTCGTTAATACCGAAATGATTCTATTTACAGAAAATTGTAAGAAAAAATTGTTGCATTCTATATGTTCGGAGCGAGAAATTTAATAAAGTTTTTTATAGGAATTTCGTTATAAAGAAACAATTATGATGCTGGGTCCTAAAAATTATTTCTTTATAAAGAGAATTTCGTTATAAAGAAATTCGTTATATGGAAACACATTTATATAGGATATTTATTTAAGGGGACGGGGACGGAGTGGCAGTTCTTAATAAGGAGATATTCGTTATAAGGAAGTTCGTTATAAAGAAGTTTGACTGTATTTAAAAGATAAATTTTTTAAAAAACCTCTCCAACGATTTTAAATTGTTTTTCCCATACAATCATATTCAATTGTCTTGAGCATAAGAGCAAGTACGTGCGATCCAGTCGTGCATTTTTTTTTTTTTGTAATTCAATAAAAAATAAACGTTACTCAAGCGAAAATATCGTTTAATCTTTTTGTTTTGTTTTTTTTTTTACTTCCAATTGAGCACTTTTATCTTAATTTTATCAAAATGAGAAAAGAGCAAATAAACGAAACCAGCTATAGAACTAAATGTTAAGAGTATGCTTTTACTTCAATCATCTTATTGAATTTGTTTTCGATATCACTGTGTGATAGAATTTGCATGGCACTGACCTAAATTTCAGTTCATTGGTTTTATAAGAGTTCACATTTTTTTTGTGTGTGTTTTAAAAGGTAAACTTTGGTCAGATGGAGAATACCTCCAAAGTGCTTGTTTTTTTCTTTAACTGAAATAAAATAGTTTGAGTAAAACTATAAACTTTAAACTTTAGATATATTAATTTATATAATTTATATTAATTTAAACTGAAAGTAAATTTTGATTTGTCAATAAAAACTTTATACGAAGTGTTTTAAAGTTTTAGCCAAAGTTAAGTTAGTCAGGCTAACTAGGTCTGTTTGTTTGTGAAAAAAGATTGTTTTTTTATTCAGTCAATTTACTTATAAGCTTATAGTTTGTTTTGTAACTAGAATTCAGTTAATATATCCACTGTGGCGTATACGTAATTTTATTTTTAATTTCTTCATTCAGGGTTAATGGTTCAGGTTTTGTGTAGAAGGAAATTCGTGGTGGAAAAATTTTATTTATAAAAAACACCAACTCAGCAAAAATTTCCAACACAACAGAATCCATTGAATCGAATTAACTTCATATTTTTATTAAATACATACTTACAAACCACGGAGAAGCTGTGACTCAGTCATCTCAAAGTGATTTACATAAACTCGAAGACAAATAATTATTTTATGTCCGATAAAGGTATCATAATGCCAACATTCTCATATTTATAAATATTTTGTCCCCAATTTAGTCAAGATAAATAAATCATCGCAGCAATTCACACCTACATAAGTGAGAAAAAATATAATCCTGATGTTTGAAATCGCACCATTTCGGGGGGTGAAAATAAAACTTAATCATTTTGGCTCCTTTTTGTAGGGAAAAATAATAAAATCCCCAGAGATAGAAAGAGAAGTAAAATATATATTTTACTTAATCCCACTTCTGAGGCTTCGTCGTTCTATACGAATAGTGTCCTTAACTTAGTTATAATGTCTACCTACTTACCTTATTGTCTTTTTTGGTCCATGACCTTTATCTTCGTATTTATAATACATATTCCTATTTTTGCTGAGGCAAGCGTGTGTATATGCCTCTGTTTATATTTGATGTGAAGCCATAATTTTGTCAGAATCACAAAGCGACTTACTCTCACCACGTTATATTCTGTCACATTGTGACAGTTAACTTTTTTATTTGTTTTCTGTTTGATGGCATTAAACTTTTTATATTAAAGCAGATGCAGATAAATTTGACAACAAAAAGCTATTTGACGCGACATATTGTTGTGAATTTTTTGTTTGTTTATTTGACAAACCACCATCACTAATGATAAACGGGCAAGTCAGAATTATTATTGTCTGTTTACTTTTTAAAATAGTAGTTTAGATAAGTCTTTGTTGTTGTTGTTAGTTTTTTTTTATGTACATATTTATTTTTTTTATAATTTTTGTTTTTGTTTAAAACGAAGGAAATTGGTTTTGAAGGTACAAATATAAATATTTTGATGTAAATGGAATTCCAAGAAAAGTATTTTCTTCAAACCATCTGTCAGTGTTTGCTTTTGAACGTCTGTATTTAGTTATAGTCTAGTCAAATGGTGTTCAAAAGGGACTTGAAGTGGAAAGTTCTGGTGTAATTATTTTTAGTGGCCCCCTTTATGTTTTTGTGGTCGCTGAACACGAATCTGAAGTTGTCCAACAAAATTTTTCACGGCAAATATGAGAATTCGTCAAAAAACGTCGAAAATTCGACATTTTTTCTCTTTTTTCTTTATTGCTCAAAAATTATTTTTCTTTTGCAAAAAGCGCTTATGCAAAAATAAAGACAATAAGATTACCTACCATCTACGCTGATATCATTTTTTGTACGGCTTATGGTTTCTGCGGAAACAGTCGTTGAAAAACAGCCAAAAATCCGTAATTTTTAAAAAATTGCATAAACGATTTTTTTTTGTATTGTTTTCTTCATTACATGAAAAGTAGGTCATGAGTTAATGTTATTTGCATTTACTAATTGAAGTTGTCTAAAAGTATTATAATGCAGTGGTTAAGGCCATCTGCACACGACGCGTCTCGTCATAGACGCGTACTGCGCTTGTATGCAGATTGTGTGCAGATAGTATGCAGCGCACATTGATTTAAATGAATAACTGCACACGAGGCGTATGCAACACATATTCGTCACAGCACACAAGCAGCAAATCGCTTGTCGTACAGCAGTGTCAGTATCTTCGATGACGCCGGTCGTAAATGTTTCATAATGTGCATGGACAATTTGTTTAAAATGTCAGATTCATCGAAAAATTTGTGTTATTGGTGGAGAGTGAGTGTTTGTATAATAATACATGGCAAGAATACTCCAGAAGAGACTTGAAAGAAAAAGCATGGGCAGCAATTGCAAAACAAATGCAATGGTCAGATGAATTTAATAAATAAAAAGATTGATATCTTTAATACAAATGACATGAAATGCAGAATCAAATAGATTTTTGCAAATAATATTATTTGACGATGACGATACGCTTCGTGTGCAGAAGATTGGGCGTAGAGAAGTCGTCGCTGCATGACGAAGGCCTAAGTGTCTAAGTTTCAGTATTCCAAACAGTCAAAATGTCCATTCAAAAGTGTTTTATTTGTGACAAAGATTGGAGTATGGTGCAGTAAAGATGATCTTGTGGACGTACCTATACTGCAGTGGTAAGGCCGATTCTAACATATGGTTCGATTGTCTGGTTTATCCGAGGTACTGCCTCTTGCGAGGAACTGACAAATACTCCAAGAGTATACTTGTCATGAAAAAGTGCTGCTCATTTTGCCGTTCGGATTCGGCCAAAAACTGTAGGTCCCATCCATTCGTGCCAACAACACGCACACAGGAATGGTTGAGAGTTGTAAGTCACCACCACCCAATTTTATTAGTTGGCGATATACATCGATTAAAAATAATGCGTCTTAGAAGAGCACAACAGCATCTAACTGATGAGCCCAACTGTTGTACCTGGGCGAAACGCATTTGGACTAAAGGTCGCAAAAACTTTTAATTTGAATTATATTCAATAGTCCACAAAACATAAACAAAAATAATTTTCTATTATTTGCGTTTTTCTTCATACCACCCAATTTAATTTAAATTCGATTGTCTGGTGGCCGGCAAATAACATCGACAAACTCAAAAAGGTTCAAAGAACAACTAGTTTTGGTACCACAGGTCTTGCCCAACGGATGCCTTAAGGTTTTCTGCACCTCCTACCACTTGATCTACACATAAAATATTTAGTATCTTGCAGTGCCTAAGACTTAAGGAATCAAATTCTTGGTTGCTAAACCTTATGGTCACAGCAATATCACAAATTTTATTCCCACTGATATATTTTCGACTCCCACTGACTACTGTGCTCCTACAATGAGCCTCAGTAAAGATTTTAAAGTCTTATTCCCATCCAGAGGGGACTGGGATGATGACGCCGTGATGAGAGACTTAGACACAACTTTCTATACTGATGGCTCAAAGATGGAGTGCGGTGTTGGCTCAGGAGTCTGAGTCTTTCAACATCTCTAAGTCATTTCGGCTACCGAATTTTGCTAGTGTATTTCATGCTGAAATACTGGCAATTAGGGAGGCATGCAAGATACCAAACCAAAATAGTAATATAGCCATCCTTACAGACAGTCAGGCGTCTGTGAAAGCCATTTATTCGGCTACTGATGAGCTCGCAAGTCTAAATATTAACCTCAAGGTCACTCTTATCTGGGTTCCTGGTCAAAGTGGCATTGAGGGAAATGAACGGGCAAATGAACTAGCCAGGCAAGGATCAGCCCTTCACATCTCACTTACGGAAAGAGTCAACATTCCCCTTGGAGTTGTGAAGGGCAATATATTGTCAATTTTCCTTAGGGAATCCAATCTTAGGTGGAGCAGTTTAACCAACTGCAAAATATCTAGAACGACCTGGCCCGCCTTTAATAAATCCCGAACAATTGATCTCATGTGTAGACCCAAGCGGGACATAGCCAGGGTCGTAGCAACCTGCACTGGACACTGGTCAATTGGAGAACATGCGGTGAGGCTGGGTATTCCTTACAATACTCATCACTGTCACAGCTGTGGAGACCAGCAAGAAAAGGAAACAGTCCTTCATTTTCTCTGTAAATGTTCAGCTCTAGCCAGAATGAGAGGCACAATCGTTTGGAATGGCTTTTTTTGAGGACCTAAACGAACTTTCCGAAATGAACATCAAAGACTTGATCTCTTTTCTAAACGCCACGAAATGATTCTGAGACGCAAATCGGTTGCGTTCTGCATCATGTTCCCCCCAGATCCAAAGACCGTGAGTAATAGGAACCCGTTTTTCTGCGGGGCTTCATGATGCTCAATGGCAATGATGATCACACGGTCGGATCGATCGCGCTTCGTTGCTATTTCACAACCTACCGAGCTCGGCATAATGTAGCAAGCTCGGGCGATATTCGATCCAATCGAGTGAGTGTCCTATGACCCAACTCCTGTCTTTTGTACTGACTCACAAGGTACCTCAACCATACTTCACAGCCATCCAATTTCATAGCAAGGAACGCTTTTCTGGTCTCTTGGGATAGATGATCTCCACCGCACTGGAGGAAATCTCACATCCAACCCAGGGAACGGGACACCTGAGGAAAAAGCCCTTCAGAGAATAAACCCGCAAATCCTCACTTTAGACTGCTTTCATACACAGGTCAAACGAGTTATGGTATCAAAACGGCGCAATCCAGTGCTAATTGGGCAAAGAGTGAGTGTTTCGCTCTTGTCACCATTTCTACTTACCATTTACCATTTATATAGCTTTTTTGGCAGGTTGTATGCACTTAAAACAATACAAAAAAAATCGTTTATGCAATTTTTTAAAAATGACAGATTTTTGGCTGTTTTTCAACGACTGTTTCCGCAGAAACCATAAGTCGTACAAAAAAATAATATGAACGTAGATTGTAGGTAATCTTATTGTCTTTATTTTTGCATAAGCGCTTTTTGCAAAAGAAAAATAATTTTTGAGCAATAAAGAAAAAAGAGAAAAAATGTCGAATTTTCGACGTTTTTTGACGAATTCTCATATTTGCCGTGAAAAATTTTGTTGGACAACTTCAGATTCGTGTTCAGCAACCCCAAAAACATAAAGTGAGCCACTAAAAATAATTACACCAGAACTTTCCACTTCAAACTACCATTTGACCTGACTATTATATGTAAATCAATGAGCAAGGGCTTTAATTTGTGAGAGCATTTGCTTCACGATTAGTACAGAGTGAGATTTTTCCATGGCGTTTTTGATTGAAAGTTTGGAGTACCCTTTTTGCACATTGGTTGTTCCGAATAATCTTCTCGGAGTCTTTTTCCGTTCCGTTCAAGAAGGTAAAGACTTGGAACACATGCATTCTAAGGCTTTTTGTCAGAATACTTGTCAAAAATAACAAATGCTCGTAGAAATCTTACTGTCAAATGTCATACGACATATTCAAACTCAGGCCTATAAAAAGCGGTTAATGCCGCTCCCTGCCCTTGGAGTTATAATGTAAGGGTCGGTACTCGAGGTTGGGGATCGTGCCGTTGGGGTAACTTCCCGGCCACGTAAAGCTATTTAGTTGTGAAGCAACAACAACCCTCAGTTACAGATGGAATAACTGCGTTGATGAACCTAGCAAACGAAATAAAGACAACGAACTTTGGATCTGCACGGGGAATGTTCTGTCTCTCTATAGACCACGTGCAGCCGAACTCTTAGCGAAAGCCCAAGACTGCTACAAAGCAGACATCACCGCCATCCAAGAAGTGCGATGGAATGACTTAGACTTAGGCAAGAAGTCTTGAGTTTCAACTATGCGAACGAGTGCCTCACGACAATTCGCATCAAGGCTCAATTCGCCAACATTAGCCTTATATGTGCGCATGCCCCCACAGAGGAGAAAGATGACAACACCAAGGAACTAGGAAAAGAAGACGTCTTTGGCGGCACAATCGGAAGATACAGCCTTTGCTGGGGGGGTGAAACGTTGTGGTAGCTTACGCAGTTCCTGCATCTCGATATACATAACTGCCAACCAAATTGACCACATTGCGATCGACGCAAGGCACTCCACTAGTAACAAGGATGTCCGAACGTTCCGAGGAGCCATCAACGTTGACTCGGACCACTACATTGTTGTAGCCAAGTTAATGCTATATGGATATCCAGACCAAAGCCAAAACAGGGAAATACAGACGGCTACAGTCGCAAGAAATCGCCAGGTCCTTTTTTGATCGAGTCTCTCACGCCCTTTTAAATAGTCCTTCGCCGCCAACTGAAATAAGCATCGATAACCAGTGGAAAAACTGCCAGAAAGCCATCAGAGATGCCGCCTCTGACGTACTGGGTCTCACACGACTAGCACAGCGAAACCCCTGGTTCGACGAAGAATGCCGAAAAGTATATGCAACCAAGCAACAGGCATACAAAGTGGCCCTGTATAGAAGGACCAGGGCTGTTCGCGAGCTCAAAGAGCAGAAGAGGAGAGAGGACCACAAGCTTTAAAGAAGGAAACAGAAAGAGCATGAGAAGAGCGCGATCGAGGAATTAGAGGGATGTTATGGCAGGAATGAAGTTGGGAAGTTTTATCAAAAAGTAAAAGGAATCTCCCAAGGTAACAAGGCCCGAACATCTTGGTAGAATTATTACAGTTGGTGCTGAGGAAATGGAAAAATCATTTCTGCAAATTGTATAACGGCGATAACGAACCGAATTCCGCTACCATGCAGATTGCACCATTCAACCTGGACGACGACGTTGGCCAACAATTCCGTCCACCCGATCTCGACGAAGTAATGACAGCCATATCTAATCGTAAGTCCAATAAAGCTGCTGGAGCTGATGGCCTTGCTATTGAGCTATTCAAAGCGCCTGGCAATGAATTGGTTAGGAGCATGCACCAGCAAATCTGAAAATTATAGTCGGAGGAAAGCATGCCCAATGAATGGAACCTCAGAGGCATCAGTCTTCTTAACATCGCCAACAAGATCTTGTCTGTCTTACTTTGTGAACAGCTGAAGCAATTCGTCAGCAACCAGATAGGTTCATATGAGTGTGGCCTTAAGCCAGGGAAGTCCACCATCGACCAAATATTCGCACTACGGCAGATCTTGGAGAAAACCCAGGAGTTTCAAATCGTTACCCACCACCTTTTCATCGATTTCAAGGCCGCGTATGACAGCATCTACAGAGATGACCTATATAGAGCAACGTCTAGTTTTGGAATCCTTGCCAAACTCGTCCGTTTGTGCAGGATGACGATGGAGAATGTGCGCTGCTGCATCAAGGTCGGCAAAAACCTCACCGACACCTTTGATGTCAAAAAAGGTTTTAGGCAAGGCGACGCGCTGTAATGCGACTTCTTCGACATTGTTCTTGAAAGAATAGTGCAAAGCTCTCACGTCAATACTAGAGGCACAATCTTTCAAAAGTCCGTCCAATTACTCGCTTACGCTGATGACATTGACATAATCGGACGAACAAAGCGAGATGTCAGTGGTGATTTTGTGAGTATTGAGAAGGAAGCCAAGAAGATGGGTTTAACGGTGAATGAAAGCAAAACGAAATATATGCTGTCAACAAGAAAGGACACCCAACACCGACGCCTTGGAGAGAACGTCACTCTTAACAGGTATAATTTGAGGTGGTTAGACATTGTCTGCCTAGGATCTGCTATAAACTCAGCGAACGATACCAGTGCTGAGATCAAACGCTGTTTCTTTGGACTAAGAATGCAATTGAAAAGCAAAGCCCTCTCTCGAGCAACTAAACTGTCCCTGTATAAGACCCTTATAATCGCGGTCCTGATGTATGGTGCGGAGGCATGGACACTGCAAACGGTAGATGAAAACGTGTTAGATTGTTTTGAGAAGAAAATATTCCGGGTGGTTTTTGCTCCCGTCTGCATAGATGGGGAATGGAGAAGAAGATACAACAACGAACTGTACGGGCTGTACAGCAACACCGACCTAGCCACAAAAGTGAAAAGCCAACAACTGAGATGGCTGGGTCACCTAGACCGAATGGACATCAATGCTCCGGCCCAGAAAGTCTTTGAATCCAACCCCGTGGAACGGTGCAATAGAGGTGGACAGCGTAAAAAGGTGGCTCACACAAGTGGAATAACCTCAACCAACTTGGTGTGCGCGAAACTAGAAACAGTTAGCTAGAAACCGAGCCGGCTGGAGGAAGCTTGTTGGTTGAGGCCCTGGTCTACCCCGGACTATAGCGCCACCTTAAGTAAGTAACTATAAGTAAGTAAGTCTAGTGCAATAGCCAGTTGCATTCCTCCCCAAAAGCAGTTCCACCGTAATACTCATACTTCTAGGATTGCACACCAGTTTACCCTTGAGCCCAACTTCGGACGTACTGGCAAGTATAGAGATTCTTTTCTTAGTCACTATCTCAATGTGGAATGCTTTACCTGACACTGTATTTTCCTCTCATTTTGATATTCAGGACTACAAAAGCAATGTGCATCGGTGTCTGTTCTTGAATCCTTCCCTATTTTCCTAGCGCTCGCACAGTGTTTAATAATTTTAAGGATACTCAAAACCCCTTTAGCGCGCTAATTATAAAAAAGGTAGGTATTTGCTTTTAAATACATTTCAATAAACTTTTGTTGTAAACAAAACTGAATGTTGGCAATACTGCCACATAACATCAATAGCGACATCTAGCGCTCAAACAATAGTAGTATCAAGAATAAATTCAGCCGTTGGAAAAAGAAAGCAAACACCAGAACGAGACAACAAATACAAAATATTCTCTAACGACCGTTTAGAAATTTTCTTCTTTGCTAGTCATTCATATTTGTGACTCGACGAAGCCAACAGGGTAAAAATACGAAATTTAAAATTGTCTCTCCTTTTACTTGAAATCTGAGTTAATAATAATAAAATTAAAATTCTAAACGAAGAATACTGTTATTTTTGAACTAAGCCCATAGTTGATTTTTAACATTTATTTAAATGTCCTTACATTTCGTTGGTATTCACAAATCAAGGTATAAAAAAAACAACTGCGTACTATTGTTTGAGCGGTGTAGAAGAGCACAATTTCCAAACTCAATCCTGCAAACTTTGCATGGAAAAAGACAATCTGGAAATGGTTCAGGGAGATAAATGCGACAAATGGTACCACTTCAAATGCGTAAAGGTAACATCAAACATCGCCAAGAAGGATTGGATGTGCCAGGAATGCTCTCTACCGGACGAAGACAACAGATCCATCAAATCTAAAACGCTATCAAAGAAACCTTCATTGACGAAATCAAAGCGTCATCGTCACAATCTCGCACTTCAAAGATTGGAAGAAGAAAAAGCTCTAGCAGAAAAGCGAGAAAAAGAAGCGTTATTACGAAAAGAGCAAATAGACAAAGAGTATTTGGACAAGCGTTTCGAATTACTCATGAACTTCAGCTCAGAATCAGAGGATGAAGATGAACTCCCAGAGGGATCAGCAAAAGGGCGCGTAACTGAGTGGTTGGAAAAAGAACCAAACATGGCAAATGAAACGCAAATTGACAAACTGGTGATTAACTTGCCAAATTTTAGTCACACTGCAACTCAGCCCAACATGGAATCTTGCCACGAATTACGCGCATACCAACAGCAACAACCTCGCCCAGTTAACTCAACCAACTTTCGCCAAAATGACTGGATGCAGCAAAATCGTTTTTATGAACAAGAGATTGCTCCCGAAGAACACCTTCAACGTCAGAGGCCAAGAGGAAACAACGACACCAAACCATCTGGGAGTAACTATTTTGAGCCGAAACTGCCGACTACGTATCAACTTGCTGCCCGACAATCCCTGCCAAATGAACTGCCAATCTTCACAGGACGATCCGAAGAATGGCCTATCTTTATAACCATGTTTGAAGGCACAACATCGTCGTGCGGATTCAGTCACTTCGAAAACCTTCTGCGCTTGCAAAAGTGTTTGAAGGGCAAAGCCTATGAAGCTGTTCGTAGTAGACTGACTCAACCGAAAAATGTTCCTCGGATAATTGAGACTCTCAAGGAAACGTATGGCAGGCCAGACGTTGTCTTAGACTCACTTATCATGAGAGTGCAAAATGAACCAGCCCCAAGAGCGGATAGACTAGAGTCTATAATTCCATTTGCTTTGGCTGTCGACAACATCTGCTCAACGATGGAAGCCTGTGACATGTTCGACCATCTCTACAACCCATCAGTGTTGCGTGCCCTCATTGAAAAGCTTCCACCCACTATTAAATTGCAGTGGGCAACATACATGGACACTCTGGTGGATGTTAATCTCATAACACTCGGTGAGTGGTTGACAAAACTCTCCAGAACCATCAACCGTGTTACTTTTACGAGTTCCATTGTAAACACCAAAGGAGAAAGGCGAGGACACATCAACTTTCACAACGAGGACAAGACACAGAAAACAAAATCTTGTTGCATCTGCCACCAAAAGTGCAACAAAGTTGAAAGTTGTCGCAATTTCATAGCCCTAAGTCTTAACGACAAATGGAACGCTGTGAAGCAACACAACCTTTGTCGGACATGTCTATCCTTCCATCCCAATTCTCGATGTAGATTGGAATCAAAGTGCGGTGTAAACGGATGCGGCTTTAGACACCATAAGCTACTGCATAACTCAAGCAAGGATACCTCCTCGGTCGCACAATGCAATGCCCATCAGAATAAAGCGACATCAGTTCTGTTTAGAGTTTTGCCAATCATAGTCCACGGGCAAAACGGCGAAGTCAAAGCTTACGCCTTCACGATTCGAAGATTGTATCTTTGAGTGTATCAGGAGTAAGCAGCACAAAGAGACACCGACTCACAAATATTCGGACAGTTAAGTCTCTTGACCTGCCAGTTCAAACTATTTGCATGGACAAAATAGCGCAAAACTATCCATACCTGAAAGGAATCCCAATTGAATCCTACGAGAATGCGACACCAAGAATTTTAATCGGTCTCGATAACGCCAACCTAGGATTACCATTGAAATTCAAAGATGGTGGTCGCAATGATCCAGTTGCTACAAAGACTTGCCTAGGATGGGCTATTTATGGACCATATCAGCAAGGAATCGGTATTCAACTACTGCCAAAAGACCACAATCACGTCTTTCACAGCTTCCACCACTGTGAATGTGAACAGACTAGCGACCCAAACCTCAAAGAGATGCTGAAAGACTACTTTTCACTGGATAGTGTCGGAGTGGCAGCCATTCAACCTCAGTCAACAATGTCACTGGAAGAAACACGAGCCCTTCAACAGCTGAAGTCAGAAATCAAACGTGTGGGCAACCGCTTCGAAACATCCCTCTTGTGGAAATATGACAAGGTACAACTTCCAAATAGTCGTCCGATGGCATCTCGTCGATTTGAGTGTCTTCGAAAAAAGCTAAGACGCGAACCACTTATGAGAAAAACATTGGAATCTCAAATTAACGATTATGTCTCTAAGGGTTATATCCGCAAGTTGACATCAGAAGAGCTTCAAGAAAATCATCCACGTACCTGGTACCTGCCTATATTCCCGGTCGTAAATCCAAACAAACCGGGTAAAACAAGAATAGTCTGGGACGCAGCAGCAAAAGTGAACGGAGTGTCTTTGAACTCTGTGCTACTCAAAGGACCTGATCAGTTGACTTCTTTGATGGGTGTTTTGTACCGGTTCAGAGAACGAAGAATTGCTCTGTGTGGTGATATTCGTGAGATGTACCATCAAGTTCTCATCAAAAAGGAAGACCAGCATGCCCAACGATTCCTATGGTGCCAAGATGAATCGCAGTCTGAACCGGATACCTATGTCATGCAGGTAATGACATTCGGAGCAACTTGTTCCCCAGCCTGCGCCCAATACGTTAAGAATAAAAATGCGCTGGAGTTTAAAGACACTTACCCCAAGGCTGTTAGGTGCATCACAACAAACCATTACGTGGACGATTTACTCGAAAGCGTAGACACGGAAGCAGAGGCACTCCAATTGGCGACTGAGGTTTCAATGATTCATCGGCGAGGCGGTTTTGAAATAGGCAAATGGATTTCAAACTCAGCCAAAGTTCTTAGTAAACTCGGAGAATGTTCAGCTATGGACAAAAGAAACCTGAACATGTGCGATGACATTGGAACAGCAAAAGTACTTGGTATGTGGTGGTGTACCTCGACCGATTCATTCAAGTACATTTTGAGTCGAACCAACAATGATATCCTTCAAGCGGATCGCAAACCCACGAAGAGAGAAGTTCTTCGAGTGTTGATGTCAATCTTCGACCCACTGGGGTTGATAGCCAACTTCTTGATATTCCTCAAAATATTACTTCAAGACATCTGGAGGACACCAGTAAATGGAGACATAATCGGATGGGACGATCCTATAGGTAACGAGCACTGCACACGCTGGCTGCAATGGGTAGGACTGCTAAGCCAAATTGAAGAAATCTCCATTCCTAGGTGCTATTCGAATAAATTGCAATTTGATGATGATGTCGACACTCAACTCCATATATTTGTGGACGCGAGCGATAAAGCCTATGCAGCGGTTGCATACATACGGACGTGCAAAGGAAACAGTGTGGAGTGCAGATTAGTTGGAGCCAAAACACGAGTAGCACCACTGAAGGTGGCTTCAATTCCTAGACTTGAACTGGAAGCTGCTAGACTTGGATGTCGCCTTTCCAAATACATCATTGAAAATCACTCTGTGAAAATCTCTTGCACATGCTTTTGGACAAATTCAAAGACTGTCTTATGTTGGACTCGGTCGGACCATAGACGCTATCGCCAATTTGTCGCCTTTCGAGTCGGGGAAATTGTTGAAAATACAAATATGATCGATTGGCGGTATGTACCAACAAAAGTAAACATCGCAGATGAAGGCACCAAATGGCAAAAAACTCCTGCATTCAACTCATCCAGCCGTTGGTTTAGTGGACCTTCATTTTTGCAGTATCCAGAAGAAGATTGGCCTGAAGATATTCCAAAGAGCAGCACCACAGATGAAGAGATAAAAATACATTTATTTGTTGACAAATTTAAACCCGAATGTGTGATAGACAGCAAACGATTTTCTAAATGGATGCGCCTACTACGATCTCAGGTATTTGTTTTTCGCTTTATTTTCAATTCAAGATAAAAAAAATGGAAAGTGCAAAGGCGTGAAGGTATAATATCAAAAGAAGAGTACCAAGAGGCCGAAGAGTATCTCTACCGTCAAGCACAATTGGAAACATATGCTGACGATAACTTGCCAACAAATGATCAACGCAAAGGACTTAAAGCGAGCAGCCACATATATGCTCTTTCCCCGTACTTGGACAGTGTTAAGATCCTTCGCATTCGTGGTCGCATAGATGCAGCAGTGGAAGCATCGCCACAAATGAAGCGACCAATATTAATCGATAAAGACAACTATATCACAGGACTCATTATCCAATACTATCACGAGCAGTCTTATCACCTAAATCATGAAACAGTGATAAATGAACTACGTCAAAAGTATTGGATTCCGAAGATTCGTACTGCTGTGAAGGTTGCAGTTAAAAAATGTCAGTTATGCAAAATTAAGAAGGCTGTTCCACGAGCACCAATGGTGGGCGATCTCTCAGCACCAAGACTATCAGCATTTTCTCGACCATTCTCATTTTCTGGAATCGACTATTTTGGCCCGATGACCGTTGCAGTAGGAAGACGAACCGAAAAACGCTGGGGTGTGCTAGTCACATGTTTAACAACACGAGTCGTCCACATAGAGTTAGCCAATAGTCTCTCATCCGACTCTTGCATACTGGCCATCAAACGATTCATCGCTCGTCGTGGGATACCATCAGAGCTCTTTAGTGATAATGGCACAAACTTCCATGGAGCCGACCGTGAACTTCAAAAGAGCCTCGCTATGGCATTCTCTTCTCCAGCCACAAAATGGAATTTCAATCCACCCTCATCGCTCACATGGGAGGCAGCTGGGAAAGAATGGTACGAGCTACTAAAAGAGTACTTAAGCAAATAATGCCAATGCGAAATCCTTCCGACGAACTTTTACACAGCATGATGGCTGAAGTCGAAAGAACCATAAACTGCCACCCGCTAACCTACGTGCCATTGGAGAGTGAAAGTGATGAGGCGTTGACTCCAAATCATTTTCTTCTTGGTTCATCTGATGGAAGCAAAGTCGACAGTATTCCCTCTGACAATGGAATACTCCTAAGGAAAAATTGGATGAAAGCGCAACAATATGCTAATATATTCTGGAAGCGATGGATCAAAGAGTATCTTCCAACTCTCACCCGAAGGACTAAGTGGTACAAACTTACAAAACCTATCGAAGTAGGAGACATCGTAATCGTCGTAGATGATACCAATCTACCAATCCAAGAAATGCATGGCCAAAAGGACGAATACTGGATAATGTTATCAGCAAAAATGGACAAGTTCGTAAGGTTACTGTACAGACGAACTCTGGGATCGGTGCAGGGAATTAACTTCACGGGAACTACCTTCACATGGGAATTAACTTCACCTTTAGTGGGAATTAATTTCACTTTTTTGAAGTGAAATTATTTCCCACTGAAAGTGAGTAATAATTTCACTTTTTTGTGGGAATTAATTTCAGTTTAATGTGCGTTTCCTTAAATCCAGATTCTTTAAATGCAAAAGAAACTTTGCATACACCCAGTCTCGCACCTACCCCAAATCCTATAATGTGCCCAAGCAGGGGGGTTGCAGGGGGGCAGCATGCCCCCCCATACATACCTCACTGCTTATTCGCCGTAATGCTTTGCCTTACATAAATACAGTGCTAGCAGCAAGCATTACAGTGAATAAACAGTGAGGTATGTATGGGGGAGCATGCTCCCCCCCTGCAACCCCCCTGCTTCGGCACATTATAGGATTTGGGGTAGGTGCGAGGCTGGGTGTATGCAAGTTTCTTTTGCATTTAAGGAATCGGGATTTAAGGAAACACAATTATATATTTTTGTAATTTTTATCATATCATAACTGGGAAAGAGAGAGTGAGAGAAAAGTGAAAGTCAACTTTTTATAGTGCTCAAGTTTATTTATTTTTATTTTAAATTTAAAAAGTATATTATTTAATCTAAATTAACTTTAAACACAATCTTAAAGTGAAATCCTAATAGTAAAACGTGCAATCTCTTAAAATTGCCCAAAAGGTAGGATAATCTAAGAGTTTAAAATATAACAAAGAAGGCAGCCATCTTTCTGTGTTCAACTGATTTATGAAGCCTAAGCGAAAACTCGGGGAAATATCTCCAAACAAATCACCAGAAGGCAAAAAACAACAAAATCCAAAGATTCTTCAGTGCCCAAAAACTTCGTCGTAATGGCATCGACATCTCAAGCGGTTGAGCTAAAATCCATTGTTGACGGGTGCTTGGTAGAGCATTTGAAAAAAATTGTAACAAAGGATGACGTCTTAGCTGTCTCCGCTGAAATACAACTCTTGCGGTCTCAAAACGAACACCTCACGGAACGCTTAGCCGTAGTTGAGAACTATTGCGAAGTACTTGAGCGACAACTAGAATTTTTACACCAAAAATCACATGAAAATACGGTTGTATTGCATTTACCCCCAGACGAGAAGACAGACATGAATAGTCTAGCAAAACAAACTTGTCTTAGCCTTCTAAATCTAGATGAAAATGCAGAGCTTTCTTTTGAAAAAACACAAGAGTTTGTTAATCGATACAACAACAAAACCACTTTTGTGTTAAACTTCAGAAATAAGAACACCGCACAAAAAATTATAGAAGCCGCGCCGAAACTCAAGAACACTGGAATTGTGGTACATCGAGAGCAATCATTTCTCTTCCGAAAAAAGAGGAAAGCGTTATACGAAATTAAGACCAAACTTTTGCAGCGAAATCCAAATGTTAAAATTTTAATCAGAGGTACAAAGCTGAAAATAGCCGATTTTTCTTTTTCCCCTCTGTGAATCAGTTTATAAACACCAAAAATGGTTCGGGTATCAACTTTAACCTTCATCATCAATCAACATAGGAAAGAGTTGCCGTCTGCCATAAATTTAGTTTAAATATTTTTTGTTATAACATTACAGGTCTTAAAAACAAATTACTTATGCCAGATTTTTTTAAATTAATTCAAAATTATGATATTTTTATATTATTAGAAACATTTGTTGAAAAGGGCAAGGAGTTGCATATTTACATTATTTTCAAGGTTTCAATTTAAAATGGATACCGGCTATTAGAAATAATAGACTTGGTCGAGCCAGCGGTGGTATACTCTGTGGCATAAAAAACAATATTTCAAAAAATAACATTTCTTTTAAAGCTAATGGGAACAAAATTGTAATAGATTTAATTGTCAACTCGAAACATTACTTAATAGTCCCCATTTACCTAAATTTTAGTGGTTGGAATTCTGATTTTGAGGAACTTCAAAATTTTCTTTTAAGTCAAAATAATGAAAACGTTCTTATAATTGGAGATTTAAACGGTCGGATAGGAGACTTCCAGAACTCTCCCTTTTTGAACAACGGACAGTTTTCGTATGAGAGAAATTCTTTAGACGGATGCATAAATGTAAACGGGAAATGTCTGATAGATCTGGTTGAGGATTTTGGGTTTTTAATTTTTAATGGAATTTCCAGAGGTGATAGTGTCGGTAATTACACATTCATATCTGCTCAGGGTTGTTCTGTTATCGACTATTGCCTTGTAAAAGGGAAATGGCTTGACGTTGTTAAAGATTTTCAAGTTTTTCCCGTGAATTATTCAACAAACTTACCCATTTGTGTCTCTTGTGAATTCCAAACCCAAGAGAATAATATTCGACCTGTAACTGAAAATGTATGCAATAGACTTCGATGGGTTGAACAAAAATTGAATGTTTATAGGAGAAACCTTAATCAGCATTCATTGAATCTCCCAAATCACACAACAAATACGATAGATGAATCAACAGAATTAGTCTTTAACACTATTAGACAATCCGCAGTCTCTCACATTAATATAAATGGAAGGGATTTTAAATCTAAATGGTTTGATGATGAATGTAAAAAAGTAGGGAAAGGTCTTTCAATTTGCTAAAGCTTTTTAGAAAAACCAACAATGTTGCTTTTAAGACGCTATACTTGCAGTCGAATAAAACTTTCAAGAACCTTTGCAGGCATAAAAAGGAACTTTTTCTGAGAAAATCAGCATCAATTCTATTTGATTGTCGGGATTCTAAAACCTTTTGGACTAATGTGCGCATTTTAGGTGGCCGCAATAAACAAGTTGTACCTTCCATTGATGTCGATACCCTGGCATTGCACTTTGAAAAATTTTTGCTACCAGACCCATGCCAGATGTCCATAAGTTTTGCACTTCCGCATATATACATTGAAGAATTAGATTCCCCATTCACAATGTTAGCACTTCTTGTTGCACTCAAGAAAATGAAAAACAATAAGGCTTCGGGTTCTGATGGTATTCCATCTGAGTTTAACAAAAATGCCACTTCACAGTTCTTGGAACATATCTTAGTGCTCTTTAATAAAATGTTCGATGAGGAGAACTTCCCAAATAGTTTCCGGTCGTCCTCCATTTCTGCAATCTTTAAAAAGGGTGACCCTAATGTTCCCGAAAACTATAGAGGGATTTCTGTTCTTAGTTCTTTCAGGAAATTATTCACTCAAATTCTCTATTTAAGGCTTGTGAGTTGGGTTGAGCGAAACAACAAAATAAGCTGTTTTCAGGCTGGATTCCGAGCTAATCTCTCCACCATCGACCAAATCTTCACTTTAACAAGTGTTGCTAGGCGTTTTATAGAGAAAAAGACGAACCTGTATGCTTTCTTCGTCGATTTTAAAGCAGCTTTCGACACAATCAACAGGAGGTCACTTCTATTTAAACTCGCTGCCACTGGGCTTTCGACTAAATTCATAAGAACTTATGAGCAATTACTTTCAAATATGACAGCTGTAGTTTCAAATGGGAGTAACAAATCCAAAAACTTCAGGTGTGATACAGGTGTGCCACAGGGATGCATTTTGAGCCCGTTAATATTTTCTCTTTTTATTAATGACATTGAAGATCATATACCTGGTGGTGTTTCTTTTGGTGATCTGCATATCAAAGTTTTGCTTTATGCTGATGACCTTGTGATACTAACGGATAATGCTCTCACTCTTCAGCTTCAAATAAATAAATTAAAACAATTTTGTGACCTGTGGGATCTCAAAATTAATACAATGAAGTCAAAGATAATGGTTTTTAGACCTCACAGCCGTAGTTCTGGAAACGACCGTACTTGGACCCTTAATGGTTCAAATCTAGAAGTAGTGAAAGAGTTTAAATACTTAGGCTTCACAATAACACACAATTTAGATCTTCGAGTTCATATAAAAGATAAATTGGCCGTATCAAAAGCAGCACTTAACTGTATGTGGTCAAATTTGTTCAACAACAACTGTATCGACCCAGCTTCTAAGTTTTTTTTTTTTTTTTTTTTTTTTTTTTTTTTTTTTTTTATGCTATTCACGCTGAATCGGGACTGCCTCCAATGTTTTTAAGGAATTTAAAGGCAAATGCAGACTATTTAATCAAAGTCATGCAAAGATCGAATGACAATTTACAGAAACGAATTCTTTTAGTATCTTTACGGTGCAGATATACTCCTATTAAAGACTGGTATGAACTGGCATCAGCACATAATTTTTCTTTGAACCTTTGTGTGGATAGCCTAGAATCATGGAGAACAGATCTTTATGACATAATCTCTATCGTTGATGAGCGAATGTTCCAGACTTTTCTTGATCGGGCAAAGGAGTCTTTGTCGAGAACTGTATACAGTAAACTTAACCTTAGTTTGGGGGAAGCCAATTACTTTCGAGATGAGTTTACGGTGAGGGAGATGAGCCTGCTATTTAAAGCCCGTACGGAAATGCTAGAACTTAATTATAGGCCTCATAGGAGTGGTATTAATCTTAACTGTACATTGTGTAACCTCAATGAAGTCGAAAATATCTTTCACTTCCTTGCAAGATGCCCCATCCTCCAAGAAATCCGACGACTTTATATTAACAAGAGTTCTCTTTCAGTAGAAGAATGTCTTAGTGTTTTGAATGGAGAGAGTGGTTGGAAAGTACTTATCGATTTTCTCTCACATGCGGTTTCATACAGACATACATATGTAAATTTACTTTAGACCAACACCACTATTAAATTTAGTACAATTTTGTTTTAGCTAAACTAAAAGCCTTTTTTTCCTCTGTAGCTGATATTGCAACTCTTTTATCTCAGCTTTTATTTAATTTTGTTTTAACTAAATTATAAATTATTTTTGTTTTTGCCAAACTAAAAGCCAACCATGTCAAATATATTTTATTAAAATACCTACTATATTTGAAGTATGTACGAGTATCGAAAATCATTAATTTCTATATTATTTTTGTTTTTGCTAAACTAAAAGCCAACCATTTTCAAAAATGTTTAATTAAAATACTATATTTGAAGTATATTCTAAAGCCACTAATTTATTTATTTTTTTGTTTTTGCCAAACTAAAAGCCAACCATTTCAAAAATGTTTTGTTAAAATACTATCTGAAGTATGTATTATAAAACCATTGATTTATTTATTGTATTTTTTTTTTGCACGATAAACTAAAAGCCCTAAAATCCAATTCTGTTTTCTTTTTATTATAATCAAAGTAATTTATATTATCCTGGCATTTTAAATTTTATATTATCCTTGTATTAATATAACCACTTGTAAATTAATTTTTTTTTTTTTGTTTTTGGTTAATTTAGTATTTCTATGTATTTTCTTATCTCACAAATTGTTAAACTCAGAAAACTTACCGGCAGACGGCCAATGAGCCATGCTTAATAATAATAATAATAATAATAATAATAATAATAATAATAATAATAATAATAATAAAAAATAACTTCACACAATTTTGGGATGAAATTATTTCCTACCTTCAGTGGGAAATTACTCCACAAAAAAAAGGTGAAATTAATTCCCACTAGTGGTGAAGTTAATTCCCATGTGAAGGTAGTTCCCGTGAAGTTAATTCCCTGCACCCTGGGATCTACGTTCGTCCAGCAGTCAAAATAGCCGTTCTTGACGTTCTTGAACCTGGTAAGCCGACAGAAGAAGTCGCCCTACCGGGGGGGAGTGTTGGCAATACTGCCACATAACATCAATAACGACATCTAGCGCTCAAACAATAGTAGTATCAAGAATAAATTCAGCCGTTGGAAAAAGAAAGCAAACACCAGAACGAGACAACAAATACGAAATATTCTCTAACGACCGTTTAGAAATTTTCTTCTTTGCTAGTCATTCATATTTGTGACTCGACGAAGCCAACAGGGTAAAAATACGAAATTTAAAGTTTTCTTTCCTTTTACTTGAAATCTGAGTTAATAATAATAAAATTAAAATTCTAAACGAAGAATACTTTTATTTTTGAACTAAGCCCATAGTTGATTTTTAACACTGAAAGCTTATTTAATTATTAGATATTACATCTCATAGATTATAATCGATCCCGATAAATCTCTATCAAAATAATTGTCTGCGCCAGCTCTGCAGAAATTATTGTTAGAAAATTTCACACCCCTCATTAATCTTATATTTTATTTTACTAAATTGAATAATTATACTGCTGACATTTCAATCAGAGTCGTGTAACAATTTTACTGCTTCGCAACTTAATCAAAAGACATAAAATTTCTTCTTTTTTTTCCAGATGACTGAATTTCTTTTCATTGAACAAGAAAACGTTGAATTTGCCATACAACATATTAAAGCGCCGTCTTTTATTATTAAGCTTTTACAGTTATCTTCAATTTATTATGTAGGTGTTCACCTCTTCTGCAGCTACCAGCTACCACTACCCACAATGGTTGAATTAACCGTCATCAAAAGGAAAAAGTCAGAACAGAAGAAGCATATCCTCGGCACGGAACCCATGACCATCCATCCAGACATCATTAAAATTGATTGATCTTCTTTTTATGCGGCGAACATTTTTATTGCGTCAACTTAAAACTCCCCAGGGTAAGAAAGTTGGGTTTTTTTCACGGCCCCACCATGCATCGATTAGATCAATCAAATGACAAGCGTAGCATGGCGGTGGTGGCGGTGTTTGCCTTCAGACACATCACACATTTCACATTTATGACCATCATCGCCAGAGAAAAGAACAGAGATTTAGTCCCGAAAATAGCATCATATAGTCTCATACTCATTCTCATATCATAACCACAGAATCTCTCTTTTCAACTCATGTATAGCATTTGTCCACCTTTGTCCTTTTCGTCCTATTTTTGTGAATTGCTTTCTTGTAATCCGAACCTGTCAAACACTTTGTCGTGTTTTTGTTTTTGTTCTTGTTGGATTTTTTTTTTGTCTATCACGAGGCTAAAATATTTTATCAATGCCAAAGTTATTGACATTGATGGGGAAGGGGAGGGAGCAAAGGATATCTTGTATCTATTGAAGTAAAAATTCATAATGTATTTGCTCTTCCTGGCTGTTTTGGATGCTTTTCCAAAAAAATCAATGTTGACAGAATCTCCAAAATCTAGACAGAGATTGTAATTACATTTCCCCAAAGGCAGGATGATGAAGCGAATAGAACGAACGAAGTCGTATGGTTTGGGTTTGGGTTTGAGTCCTTTTTTTGAATCAATCATTTAGAAAGGACGAAAGAATAAAAACAGGTCAAATGGGTCTTTTTCTCTAATAAAAACACCGACGAGCTGGAGGCGTGTCGGCACAACTTTTTAATACGAATTACATGACTGAGGAATAGGTATACAAAAAAAAGTTTGTAAACAAAAAGGTCTGCGGGGATAATATCTTTTTCAAATGACTAAAAAATTATATGGGGTTTGATGTAGAGTCTTATTTGATTTTTGTTTGTATTTTTCAATGAACAAAAATTAAAATTTAACATCTGTTTGAAAAAAAAATATACTGCAGAGTTTAAATTTAAACAAATCAAAGTTTTGATGAAGATTAGAATGGAGTTAATTTTTAATTGGAGAGTGGGACTTTCAGCCCATTTGCTGAAATTATTTATGGAAGGCTTTCCGTTTGAATTGAAAGCACTTCATTTATGTCGAATCTTAATTCTTGCTCTGAATTTTCTGCAGTAGATGACACTTTTGCTTTCGACTGGGATTAGAAAATAAATTGGACAAAAATAAGAAACTTTTTGTTTTTAAAGTCGCATTTGAAAGAGTCAATAAATGGCTCTTGTCAAATTTTCAATATTTTTTTCTTTTACATGTCAAAAAGTTTAAATTAAAAGTCAGCTGACTTAATCGTTCTCAGGGTGTTCATTCCCGGTTGTCAATGGTGTTTTTGGTGTAGGTTGGGGGAAGTATTGGCGTTTAGCCACGGAAGAAGGCTGACCCAATGTCAGCGTAGAACGAGACTGCTTCTTCGTTGCCCATGATTATGTTGTCATCAAGAGTTTCCATTACACTGAGGTCCCTTGGCTCGGGACGTCGTTGTTCAGTGGTCATCATTCTCATTAGCTGATTCGGGTGGTCGATGATATTCCGTACTAGTCTCTTTGCTGAAAGGACTAGGTATTTGTCCATGATTATGTTATCATCAAGAGTTTCCATTACACTGAGGTCCCTTGGCTCGGGATGTCGTTGTTCAGTGGTCATCCTTCTCATTAGCTGATTCGGATGGTCGATGATGTTCCGTACTAGTCTCTTTGCTGAAAGGACTAGGTATTTGTCCAGCGGAATTATGGTGGCTTCGGAATACAGATGTTTGTTCCTGTAGTGTTTCCGCCGCTGCCGGTCCAAGTACAGTCCGGTGCAAATTCTGAGAATCTTCCTTTCGAATACTTGAAGCTCCTTCAGGGCTGTCTTCGATATTGAAAACCAGACCGGGAAGGAGTAGCTGATGACAGGTCGTAAGAGCTGCTTATAGATCAGTAACTTCGTTGGTTGGCTTAGTCCTTTTCTTTTCTTCATCAATGGGTGTAGACGGTGAAAGGCCCAGCTGGCTTTTTTGAGTACATTTCTTGAGTGCGGGTTGAACCTTAGCAACTCATTGAACTGGACTCCCAGGTTCTTCACATTCTTTTTGGCAGCTATGGTGGATACGTCAGGGAGTCTCAAGACCAGATTTCTGCAGTTGGCTGCAGTGCGAATACCTCTACCAGTTGAAGGCCTCCTGAAGCAGACACGTTCCAACTTGGAAGTGTTGATTCGGATGCCCCATTTCGTGTAGAAATTGAAGAGTCTGTTGATGTGGGCCTCTACTTGTCGGACAGCGATAAACGGCGACATTGATGATGCATAGGTGAGCGAGTCGTCAGCATATAGCAGGTTCTCCCATCTAATTGGGGCAGGTTGGTGGGATGTCATCAGGCTGTAGAGAAAAGCGCCCAGTTTTGAACCTTTGGCGAATCCAGTTCTGATACTCTTCATGTTTGACTTACAGTTGTCTAGTTGACGGTGACACGATGACTGTTGAGGGAGGTGGGGATATCGTGTTGGAACTTCAGCAGTAGATTTTTTTTTTTTTTTTTTGCGTGGGTAGGTGCAAAACCTGCATCAGGCTCTATGAGGACCGGAAAACGCGTGCTCATAGAAGTGTGAGATTCTTACTGCACTAAAACCACCTCCACTTCCCGATTGCAACTAAGTTGAAACTTATCTAGCAATTTATTTTTAACGAAGTTAAGTAACGTGTTGCAGGTAACTTTCCGGTGAAAGTTTCTGCTTATTCCGCGATTTTAAAGCGGTTTTGTGTTCACCGCACCAAGTCGGAAGGTTTTGTTCTTTGCAGACGGCGTACTAAATTCGACTCGTCAAGAATGTCAATAATCGTTGGATTAGCGTGATCTAAAAGCCGATTTCTATGTTTTCGCGCGAAACTCTTAATTTCGTCTCGAACCGTAGGAATCCCGAGATCCCTGTGAAGATCTTCGTTTCTTATATACCATGGTGCATTTACAAACGACCTAAGCTATTTATTTTCAAACGTTTGTAAGTTATTTAAATTTGTATCGCAGGTACAACCCCAGAGTTGTATACCATAAGTCCAGACAGGTTTAAGTACCTGCCTGTATAAAATCAACTTATTATCAATACTAAGCTTGGAATATTTACCGAGTAGCCATAGTTCATATCTCTTAATTTACTTTTTAATTCTTCGCATTTCTTTTTTACGTGCGGCTTCCATTTTAATTTCGCGTCTAGAGTCATTCCCAGATATTTTGCCTCATTCGCAAATGGTACACGAGCGGTATTAAGAAAGACGGGCAATCTATTTATGTTTTTATACGTAAAGTCCACGTGGACTGACTTTTGTTCATTGAGCGCTATTCGCCATTATTAATAGCATTTTGTAATTTAATCGTAGCCTTTTTAATCGTTTTGCCTACTGCTAGTATTGCAGTATCATCAGCAAACGTTGCTACGATAGTGTCTTCTGTTTGAGGTATATCACGTGTAAATAGAAGGTACAGAACTGGACCTAAAACACTACCTTGTGGTACCCCAGCCACTATTTCTTTGAAATTAGAATATTCATTTCCGTGTCTTACACGGAAAAGTCTGTTTTCTAGATATTCGTTAAGAATTTTATAAAGTCCTTCAGGCAGAACTTGTCGTAATTTGAATTTGAGGCCTTCGTGCCACACCTTGTCAAATGCTTGCGACACATCCAAAAAGACCGTCGAACAAATTTTCTTTTCTTCAAGAGCTCTCTCAATTACGTCAGTTATTCTATGCACTTGATCAATTGTTGAATGTTTGCTTCTAAATCCAAACTGATGTTCAGGTATTAATCGTTTCTCTTCTATTATAGGCTGCAGGCGCAGGAGTAGTATTCTTTCAAAAACTTTCGATATTATTGGAAGAAGTGAAATCGGTCTGTAAGAGTTTTTTTCATGAGATGGTTTGCCAGGTTTCAAAACCATTATGACTTCCGCAACTTTCCATTGGCTTGGAACATATTCTAGCCTAAGAGCGGCATTTATTATAGTTATAAAGGAGGTTAATTAATCCTTTATGAGGAAGCATTTTTAATATTTCCGCTGTTATTAAGTCATACCCCGGAGCTTTATTAGACTTTAGCTTCTTTATTTCTCTGTTCAATTCAGCGAGCGTAGCATTTCTGGTTCTGTAGTTCTCACTTGAGCTAAAACTCATATTAATATTTCCATTGAGTGCTTGCCCATAAGAAGGTTTAAATGTTTCTTCCAGGTAATCGGTGAATACCGCCGCTTTCTCTTTGTCACTTTTAGCCCATTCGTTTTGGCTTTTCTTAATCGGGGGCACTGTAAGCTTTGGTTTTTTCGTTGTTTTTATAGCTTTCCAAAGTGAGTAGTTGGAATCTTTCCCAGCTGACAAGCTTTTAAGGTAATTTTCAACTTCACGGTTTTTGAAATCTGATATCGCTGTTTTTAGCATATTACACAAGCGATTTAAATGACGTCCCTTATCTTGGCGGACACTTTTTGGCGGAATCGAATAATTTTGATATCTGAATTTGTAGCTAATTAAATGCTTATTTGTTGCTCAAACCAAAAATTTGTAGCTCGAGTACTTTTCGAGTTATTCAATTTTCCGCAAAAATAAGTCTGAAGTTAGCGGTAAAAATTTAAAATAACACTAATTTTACTTTTTATTTGTAACCTGAATTTGTAGCTAATTAAATGCTAATTTGTTGCTCAAACCCCGATTTTGTAGCTCTAACGGTTTTTCAAATATTCAAAATTCCGCTAAAATAAGACTGAAGTTAGCGGACGAAAATTTGAAAATCATAATTGTGTTAATGCCCAAAATTGTAGCTTTTTGAATGCTAATTTGTTGCGCAAAAATAAATTTTGTATCTTTTATGGATAATTTTTTATTTACAGTTAAGGTTTAAAAAAGTGCATTTCCGGTTTCACTAACATAGGCTCGGAAAAATGCCAGCGGAATCTTAAAAAAATAGATTTTCAATGTTTTTTTTTGCAAAAATGTGTAGCATATCCTATGCTAATTTGTTGCTCTAACTAAAAATTTGTAGCTCTAACGGTTTTTTTGGTACACAATCTCCCGCTAGCTAAACAGTTAGCTAAAAATCAAGGCCTTAAAATCTAAAAAAATGACAAAATCCAAAATTTTTTTTTGCCAAAATTTGAAGACTTCTCTAACTAGATAAGTCACCAAACCGCGATTTTGTAGCTCGCTTGGTTTTCTTTGCATTCAGTTTCCCGCTAAAATAAGACATTACCCCCTGTGTAACGGACAAAATTAAAAAAAAAAAAATTAATTAAAAATTTTTTTTTATGTCAGAATTTGTAGCTTTTTAAATTAAAATTTGTTGCGCAAAAATTAGTTTTGTACCTTGAATAGTTCGTTTTTTATTTGAAATTCAAATTCAAAAATGAGCATTTCCGGTTTCACTAACATAGGCTCGGAAAAATGCCAGCGGAATCTTAAAAAAATAGATTTTCAATGTTTTTTTTTTTGCAAAAATGTGTAGCATATCCTATGCTAATTTGTTGTTCTAACTAAAAATTTGTAGCTCCAACGGTTTTTTTGTACTCAATTTCCCGCTGGCTAAAAAGTTAGCTAAAAATCAAGCCCTTAAAATCTAAAAAAATGACAAAATCCAAAATTTTTTTTTGCCAAAATTTGAAGACTCCTCTAACTAGATAAGTCACCAAACCGCGATTTTGTAGCTCGCTTGGTTTTCTTTGCATTCAATTTCCCGCTAAAATAAGACATTACCCCCTGTGTAACGGACAAAATTTAAAAAAAATAATTAATTAAAAATTTTTTTTTTATGTCAGAATTTGTAGCTTTTTTAATTAAAATTTGTTGCGCAAAAATTAATTTTGTACCTTGAATAGTTCGTTTTTTATTTGAAATTCAAATTCAAAAATGAGCATTTCCGGTTTCACTTACATAGGCTCGGAAAAATGCCAGCGGAATCTTAAAAAAATAGATTTTCAATGATTTTTTTTTGCAAAAATGTGTAGCATATCCTATGCTAATTTGTTGCTCTAACTAAAAATTTGTAGCTCCAACGGTTTTTTTGGTACTCAATTTCCCGCTGGCTAAAAAGTAAGCTAAAAATCAAGCCCTTAAAATCTAAAAAAATGACAAAATCCAAAATTTTTTTTTGCCAAAATTTGAAGACTCCTCTAACTAGATAAGTCACCAAACCGCGATTTTGTAGCTCGCTTGGTTTTCTTTGCATTCAATTTCCCGCTAAAATAAGACATTACCCCCTGTGTAACGGACAAAATTTAAAAAAAAATAATCAATTAAAAATTTTTTTTTATGTCAGAATTTGTAGCTTTTTTAATTAAAATTTGTTGCGCAAAATTAATTTTGTACCTTGAATAGTTCGTTTTTTATTTGAAATTCAAATTCAAAAATGAGCATTTCCGGTTTCACTAACATAGGCTCGGAAAAAGGCCAGCGGAATCTTAAAAAAATAGATTTTCAATTTTTTTTTTTTGCAAAAATGTGTAGCATATCCTATGCTAATTTGTTGCTCTAACTAAAAATTTGTAGCTCTAACGGTTTTTTTGGTACTCAATTTCCGGCTAAAAAGTTAGCTAAAAATCAACCCCTTAAAATCTAAAAAAATGACAAAATCCAAAATTTTTTTTTGCCAAAATTTGAAGACTCCTCTAACTAGATAAGTCACCAAACCGCGATTTTGTAGCTCGCTTGGTTTTCTTTGCATTCAATTTCCCGCTAAAATAAGACAATTACCCCCTGTGTAACGGACAAAATTAAAAAAAAAAATTAATTAAAATTTTTTTTTATGTCAGAATTTGTAGCTTTGTAAATTAAAATTTGTTGCGCAAAAATTAATTTTGTACCTTGAACAGTTTCGTTTTTTATTTGAAATTCAAACTCAAAAATGAGCATTTCCGGTTTCACTAACATAGGCTCGGAAAAAGGCCAGCGGAATTCTTAAAAAAATAGATTTTCAATTTTTTTTTTTTTGCAAAAATGTGTAGCATATCCTATGCTAATTTGTTGCTCTAACTAAAAATTTGTAGCTCTAACGGTTTTTTTGGTACTCAATTTCCCGCTGGCTAAAAGTTAGCTAAAAATCAACCCCTTAAAATCTAAAAAAATGACAAAATCCAAAATTTTTTTTTGCCAAAATTTGAAGACTCCTCTAACTAGATAAGTCACCAAACCGCGATTTTGTAGCTCGCTTGGTTTTCTTTGCATTCAATTTCCCCGCTAAAATAAGACATTACCCCCCCTGTGTAACGGACAAAATTTAAAAAAAAAAATTAATTAAAATTTTTTTTTATGTCAGAATTTGTAGCTTTGTAAATTAAAATTTGTTGCGCAAAAATTAATTTTGTACCTTGAATAGTTCGTTTTTTATTTGAAATTCAAACTCAAAAATGAGCATTTCCGGTTTCACTATCATAGGCTCGGAAAAAGGCCAGCGGAATCTTAAAAAAATAGATTTTCCACCTCCATATTATTTTTCTCAATTAATGAAAAAAATTAAGACTTAAAAAATGTCACCTTTTGTTCCTAAACTCCTCATTTGAAAGAACACTTTAGTATATTTGTATAACCAGCTTCAAAAAAATTTACCAATCGAATAAAATATTAAATTAAATCCTTGTTTTTGGCTGAAAAAAATTGATTTTTTGCAAAGAGGGCGAAAAACATGAAACATGCCTAGAGTTTATTTTGATGTTATTTATAATAATATTATTTATAATAACATTCCAAACATTCTCGAATCCATAGATAAACATTATAAAGATGGAAAACTTTCGTACGTTTCATCCTCCATTTGTTTACTGTTGTTTATTTCTTTGTAATTTCACTCGAGTCGATGAATAGAAGGAAGGAGGATTTGAGGAGATTTTTTTTGACATTTCCTTTCACATCTAGTTTAGGTGTGTTCAACCAAAGTTTTTCAAAGAAAATTTCAAAAATTGCCTGGAGATTTGTTTCCTCGTGTGAAAGGTACAAGAGATTTTTAAGGAGATTAAAAGAAAACGTCAAATGGATGGAAGTAGACGCCCGCTGCCAAAAAGTGAAATTTACTATACAAATTTAAATTAACACCCCTATTACGATTGTCAGTTATCCATTTTATAGTTGATAAATTTAAAATTCAATAAGGGTATTCATGCAACAGCGTAAACTCGTCGTAATCGTTGCAAAGTTTTAAACTTCGTAAATCTGTCAAATTTTTCCATACAAATTGTGACAGAATTACGAAGTTTTAAACTTTACAACGGATTACGACGAGTTTACGCTGTTACATGAATACCCATTGTTGGGGCGATTCCTCTTCGAATCGCAGTCAATCAAAAAAAAGACGAATCTTCTGCTGCTCTGGGTTGGCAGCTACGGGGGGAGCTTTTGTCCGAAAAAAATCATATGCACAGAAGTGCGCTGTGGAAAGAATTTCTGCAGTACCAAATTACATACAAAAAGACCAATTTGTTTTTACCCTTTATTTTTTTTTTTTTTTTTTTTTTTAACTTTTAAATTTACATAAGATAACTTTCAATTTTTATTTATTTAAACAACCTTCTTCAAGAAATATTCACAGAGAACTAACTTATACAAAATTATATAATAATTCAATTGCACCGACTGATTAGCTCGGTGGTGAAAAGCTTAACTTAAAAATATGTTGTGGTGAGTTGCTTAATGATTGAGTTACTAACATTAAACTTAAAATTAAGTTTAAAGTTAGTCACTCAATAATATATTTCTAATATATTAATGTTGTGCCTAAAAGTAGGCTACTAAATTTCGAGGTAATGAAGTCGATGAACTGTAGCAAGAATTTCGGCGTAAACATTCCGGCCTCCCTTTGCAGGAATGCAAAGAGTCATATCCATATCCACATCATTGAAAAGAATTTTAGATTTGAAAAAATGTAAATCCAACGTTGGAGGTATTTTGTTTAAAGAAGCGCCTCGATTCGCTACTCAGGAAAAAAAAAGAGATTAGTAAATCCATCGGTGTGGGTTGATTAAAGAGTGCCCAGACTCACTCGAACATGTTAATAGGAATAAGTTTATATAATTTAAATGAATGGAAAATAATTGTAGGTTTAATTTTCATAAGGTGCTGTGCATTTGGAATCATATAGTTTGTATGGTACAATAAGAACAACTTGTTTAATAAAAGGAAAAATTAAAGGAATTAATTCATCTTCTGTGAAGCAAGATATACCTGATGCAATTCCTGATCAACGGGCAAAAGACATAGTTTTACAACAGGCCGCAAAATATTTCCCTGCTGAGTTTTAACGGTAGCAACGCGAACCCTTCCATCTTTCCCTGGGTGAACAGCAACAACTTTTCCTAACCGCCAGAGATTAGGTGGCAAATTTTCATTACGCACTACTACCACGTCTCCAATTTGAGCATTTCGTTTAGGATATTTCCACCTTGTTCGTCGCTGAAGATCTGTCAAATATTCCTCCTTCCATCTTTTCGAGAAGGACTGAAAGATCTGTTGAACTCTCTGCCAGTTTTTGAGGGTAGTGCCCTCAATAACCTGACTTTCGGGTAATGAAAGCAAGGGTGCACCTTTCAAAAAATGACCCGGTGTTAACGGAAGTGGTTCAAGAGGGTTTTCGCTTAGAGACGAAATAGGTCGAGAGTTCAGACAAGACTCTATTTTGACGAGCAGTGTTGAAAACTCTTCGAAAGTAAGTTTTGAGTTCCCTACAACTTTTTTAAAATGGTTTTTAAAGGACTTAATACCGGCCTCCCATAGACCGCCCATATGAGGGGAACCTGGTGGGATAAAGTTCCATTTTAAATCCTTGGGCAAATATGATTTTTCAGCTTCCGAGGTTGCATCTGCCAAAGCCTTTCTAATCTCTTTGGTTAACACTTTATTAGCACCCACAAAATTGGTGCCATTATCAGAAAAAAGTTGTTGGGGGACGCCCCTACGCCCAACAAACCTATCAAAGGCTGCTAAAAACGATTCTGTAGAGAGACTTCCTACTGCTTCTAAATGAACAGCTTTTGTACAGAAACATACAAAAAGACACGTATAGCCCTTTGTGGCTTGATAAAAGCGACCCTTTTGAACCCTTAGTTCAAAGGGACCAGCGAAATCAAGCCCAACATGAGTGAAAGGAAATGAAAAGTTAACTCTTTCGGGTGGGAAACTTCCCATTAGCTGAGTTTGGAATTCCATTTTGTGCAAAACACAAACGTTGCATTTGTTTAGAACCGTTTTTATTAAATTTTTAAGTTTGGGAATCCAATATGTTTTCCGCATCAAATACAAAACCTGCTGGTTCCCACCATGTAAGGAAATTTTGTGTACGAAATCTACCAACAGTTTTGCCAATGCACATGAATAGGGTAGAATAATTGGGTATTTTTCGTTGTAACTCAAATTCGCATTCGTTAAACGACCATTTACTCTCATAATTCTTTGAGGGTCAAGAGAAGGATTGAGAGATAAAATTGAGCTATTTTTACTCAACGGGTTTGAATTATAAAGAGCTTTATAATCCTCACCAAAATACAGACGTTGTGCTAATATAACTAGCCGATTTTTCACAAAAACTATTTCATGGTGAGTTAAATTGATAGAAAAATATCTATAAGGATAAAACCTTTTTCTTTTGCGAGAAGCTAGGTTTATAAATCTAAATAAATATGCAATTACTTTGATAGCACGACCGTAACAAGAAAATCTCCTCAAAATGTCTTCAGTGAAATTTGGACTTACCACGAAGCTCTTGATTTTCCTTAACTCAAGGTTCCAACTAGGATCTTGATGAATTTTTGTAGCAGGCCAAGTTTCTTTAGACAAATTTAACCAACTTGGACCATGCCACCACTGGGAGTTTTGTACTAAAAGCTGAGGCATAATACCTCGAGAAGCGATATCAGCGGGATTATGTTCAGAGGGAACATGTTTCCAAGTACTGCTTGGAGGGCTCTCAGTTTGTACTTTGGAAACCCGATTTCTCACGAAGGTTTCAAGACGAGATGGACATTCACGAATCCAATAAAGTACAATCATAGAGTCGGTCCACAGGTAGACATGACAATTTTTTAATTTTAGGCTACTTAGTACAGCGTTCACTAGCTTCGTTAGCAAAACAGCTCCACAAAGCTCCAATCGTGGAATTGAAATGGCTTTCAGGGGTGCCACCTTTGTTTTTGAACAGAGAAGGTGGGTATACACATTTCCAGATGAATCTGAAACCCTAGAATATACGGCAGAAGCATACGCATTAAGAGATGCATCACAAAAGCCATGGATTTCTACACACATCTCTGGGGTATAGTTAATCCACCTTTGGATTTTTATATCTTTTATTATTGGAAAGGATTTCAAAAATTCTTTCCAAGTTTCCAAATGATTAGATTTTATGGGTGCATCCCAATCGATTTTTTCTTTCCAGACATCCTGCATTAAAATTTTCAATAAAATTGTTGTTGGAGCTAGCCAACCAATAGGGTCATAAATTTTCGCAATATTTGAAAAAAGTTCTCGTTTCGTTAACAGAGATTCTGGATAAGTAAAAAGTTCACATCGTATGTAGAAACTATCTTCCTTTGCATTCCAGCCTATGCCTAAGACTTTCGTATTTGAAGATTCTTCAAAATGCAGAAAGTGTTGGTCTAAAACATCGCCCCTAGGTATGTTTTCCAACAAGCGGGGATGGTTGGCAGTCCATTTTTTCAAACAAAAACCTCCGGACAAAAGAAGTGCCTTCAAGTCTTCCTGAACTTTGACAACTGTGTCTAAATTGAAACCTCCAGAAAAGACGTCATCTACGTAAAAATCTGACAAAACGACCTCTTTTGCTAAAGGATATTTATTTCCTTCATCGGAAGCAAGTTGGTGCAATGTTCGGATTGCTAAATACGGAGCACAGTTGACCCCAAAAGTAACTCGATTTATTTCAAAATCTGCCAAATCTGATTCCGTATCTCTAAAAATTATTCGTTGGAATTTTTGGTGGTCTTTGTGAACGTATATCTGGCGATACATTTTTTCAATGTCGCTATTGAAAACATATGGATATTGTCGCCATTTAAGAAGAATAGTTTGCAGATCATTTTGTAGAGCAGGACCACTATATAAAAAGTCGTTCAGACTCACTCCTTTACTCGTAAAAGCACTTGCGTTAAAAACTACTCTGACTTTAGTAGATACACTATCTAGTTTTATCACTGCATGGTGCGGTAAATAAAAATGTCCACTGGAAAGATTTAAGCTATTTTTGGTAATGAGATTCATATGATTTAAGGAAACGTATTCTTTAAGCACCTTGTCGTACTCTTCTTTGAGAGATATATCATTAAGGAGTCGCTTTTCTTGGCGCAGATACTGTGAAACTGCACTACCTCTTGAAAGACCTAAATCAGAGATATTTAAATGGGGCTTAAATGGAAGTTTGACTACATAACGTCCATCTGCGTTTCGACTTGTAGTGTCCATAAATAATTTTTCACAGTATTTATCTTCCTTTGAAAATGGTTTTACTTCTGGAACTTCTTCGAGTTCCCAAAACTTCTGAATTTGTTTTTCCAAACAGAGTTCACTAAAAAATGTATTAAGAGTGGGCTTACTCTGGTATTCATCACATGGTCCTGAAAGGATCCATCCAAAGACCGTATTTTGTGCAATCGGGGAAAGGTCATTTTCTCTTTTTACACCTTCACGTAAAATGAGAGGGTAAATATCTGCTCCGATCAAAATATCTACAGAAGCAGGTTTATCAAAGTTAGGGTCTGCCAGTCGCAAACTTTTGAGCTCAACCAAGTTTGATGCGTCAATTGTTTGTGATGGCAGATTGCCTGTCAACCTTTTCAAAACAACGGCTGAAACGGGTATACGTACATCAGGGTTGATGCGAGATTCGAGAGTGAGAGGACACATACTCGTAGAAAATTCACTTTGAATTTGCCCAATGCCGCAAATAGATGCATTGGTTGAACGGGTGAAGAGCTTTAATCGGTTCACTACAGATTGCAAAATGTACGTAGCCTCAGAACCAGGGTCGATTAAAGCTCTCAAAAGAAAAACTTGGTTGTGAACAGTAATCTTCACCAAAGCTGTAGCTAGCAAAACATTTCTTTTCTGATTAACTATAAAACTTTGAAGTGTAGGAGTATCAGATTGAATATCTTCTTCTAATTTAATCTTTGAAGTCGGTTGTTGTTGGGTTTTCGTAGTGGACTGTATGGGGGAAGTATCAAATGAAGTGTGGGGTTGAGATCCTGATTTTGTTTCTTGACTGATTGGGCTTGGCTGTGTAAAGTGAAGTAAACTATGGTGTCTTCTACCACACTGATCACAAGACACTTTACTTTTACACTCATATACAAAATGTGTGAGTGCTAGACAATTGTAGCAATACTTTTTGGATTGAACTATTTTTCTTCGGGATGAGACATCCATGTCCAAAAATTTCTTGCATAAACGCAAGGGGTGGTTGCTATTGCATATCCTACAACAAAAATTCTTTTGTTCTGTGTGAAACGAGTTTACTTTTTTAAAGTTAGAACTAATTTGATTAGTGTTTTTACGTGGGGATTGTTTGACTTCTTCAACAGATTCAAGAATTTTGTATCTAGAAGCTAAAAAATCTTCCAAAGATTTCCAAGTAGGAATTTCATTTTCTTTCGGAAGACTTTGTTCAAAAAGAAACAAAGTGTTTTCAGGAATTTTCTGAGAAATTATGAAAATTAAAATCGGATCCCAATTGTCCGTTTTCACACTGTAGCTCGAAAGGACTCCTAAGCAATCGCAAACCGTTCTATGAAGTCTTCTCAAAGCTGAACCACTTTCAGTTGAGATAGACGGTATAGAAAAAAGTGCTTTAAGCTGCGTATTAATAAGGATGCGTTTATTTTCATATTGGGATTTTAATGCATCCCAAGCAAGTTGAAAATTGTCTGCGGTAAGAGGAAACTTATCGACAATATCATGCGCCTCCTTTTTTGTTTTTAACCGTAAGTGGAAAAGTTTCTCTACACTACTTAATCGCGGGTGAGCTATGTAGATCGAAGTGAACATGTCACGAAAAGTAGGCCAAGATTTGTAGTCACCTTCGAAACATTCCGCATCGCAAGGTGGAACTCTAATTCCAAATTCTGGCTCAGATCTATGATTCAACGGAGAAAGAACCAAATTTTCTTTTGTTTCCTTGGCTGCATCGTTTTTTATCAAATCAATGATGCTACCTACTGTAGCGAAATAACTTCCTGAAACCGAAACGTATTTGGATTTGATGGCTAGTAACTTTGTGTCGTCTACACTTTTATCTTCATTTTTTAGACATTTAGCATAAACTGCCCTAAATTCCTTCCATAAAACTTCAAATTCTTGTTTCCAAACCTCTAACATCCCACAAGTCAAGGTTTCCGTATTTGGAACTTCGCGAAAACTTTTGATAGTTTCATTTATTTGTCTCACGCACAGAAAGAAATCCCCGGAAATAGACATCTCGAAAGTAGGAAGGATTCAAATTGAAAAGATCTCAAACGAAGAAAAAGGAAAAAATGCAATAAAGTTAAAAAAAAACTTTATCTTCGAATGTAAGAAGATGTAATAAATTTTCTTAAAAATCGAGAAAATTCTTTGGAATATGTAAAAAACCGATAATCCCTAACGGTATCGAAAAAAACTGTATATTTGTTCACCGAACAAAGTTGGAAAACGTGTAAAATCACGAGATCAAATAACCGTAACCGAGACTGTACTTTTGCCTGAAGAACAAAAATCCCCTCAAATACATCCAAGCTCCACAGAAATTTTTTAGATTCCACTTTTGCTTAATTTTCAATTAAAACGTAGAATTAAATTTCACATAAAAATATGCAAAAAAAGCTTTCATTTAAAGATATTTGACTACGAGTATACTCTTTTCTCTATCAAAAATATTTCAATTAAAAAGAAAACTATAATTTTTAATTTATGTAGGTATATATACCAATCCAAACTTTCGAACAAACTACTTTATATTGGTAATTAATTTAATTGAAAACTCACGAAAAATATTAAGGTTGCACAGCACCTACCTTGATGGATACGGGATAAAGGATTTCCAATAATTTTGCAGGGATTTAACCAAGTTTATTTTCTTCAAATGGTTTCTATCCGGCTCGACTGGACCAAAAAAATGTTGGGGCGATTCCTCTTCGAATCGCAGTCAATCAAAAAAAAGACGAATCTTCTGCTGCTCTGGGTTGGCAGCTACGGGGGGAGCTTTTGTCCGAAAAAAATCATATGCACAGAAGTGCGCTGTGGAAAGAATTTCTGCAGTACCAAATTACATACAAAAAGACCAATTTGTTTTTACCCTTTATTTTTTTTTTTTTTTTTTTTTTTAACTTTTAATTTACATAAGATAACTTTCAATTTTTATTTATTTAAACAACCTTCTTCAAGAAATATTCACAGAGAACTAACTTATACAAAATTATATAATAATTCAATTGCACCGACTGATTAGCTCGGTGGTGAAAGCTTAACTTAAAAATATGTTGTGGTGAGTTGCTTAATGATTGAGTTACTAACATTAAACTTAATAATTAAGTTTAAGGTTAGTCACTCAATAATATATTTCTAATATATTAATGTTGTGCCTAAAAGTAGGCTACTAAATTTCGAGGTAATGAAGTCGATGAACTGTAGCAAGAATTTCGGCGTAAACACCCATAATGTTTAAAAATCCATCTGATAAAAGTTTTGATCATTGAGAATGATGCAGACAGTTGCGAATAACAAGAAAGTTAAAAAATAGGGGTATTCATGCAACAGCGTAAAGTCGTCGTAAACGTTGTAAAGTTTTAAACTTCGTAATTCTGTCACAATTTGTATGGAAAATTTGACAGATTTACGAAGTTTAAAACTTTACAACGTTTACGACGACTTTACGCTGTTTCATGAATACCCTTAATATAAAAGAATTGTTGACCAGTTTATTAATAAATTAAGTTTGAAAAACTAAGTTTTAAGGTTTATCAACTATCAAATTGATAGTTGACAATCGTAAAAGGGGTTTCTGAATTATTGTTTAATTATGCTTATTTAACTATTTTGTTACTAATATAATCCTTTATTTCTATTAAAAACACAGAAAATAATTAAAACATTATTTTGTTTATTGTTGTTGAGACGAAGCTGTGAATTCTTTTTTCCTTGTTAACTACTATCAAAATTAGAAAGAGAAAAGACAAAGATTGTTTTTGGAAAAGCCCAATTACGACAGGCAGTATTATTACTACGTTTACATGTGGTGTTGAAGCGAGCTTGAAGCTCGCTTCAACTCTTTGTATACCTGGCTCGAGTTGAAATGAGCTTGATTCGACTCGATTCCGCTCGGGGAGCTGAGTCGAGTCGAAATTTGTGACGAAAAACCTGGGTCGAGGAGTGGGCTTTACAGATAATACACTTTGGTCTGTTTATTTGTATGTTTGTCTTCAAATATAGTTTTGTTTGAAAAGATACGTGTAGTAAAGTACTCGTGTTAATTAAATTATATTTGCTTTGCATTAAAATAAATACATTAATGCCATTCATTTTTCTGGAATCTCAATACCATTTCAACTCAACTCTAAATGGAGCACTCAACTCAAGTAACGAAAAACCTGGGTTGAATATTCGACCCTATTTCAACTCGAGCTTTCGATTCTGCTTGTAAACGTAGTATATGTAGCCAACTTGCTTGTCACTACTTGCCCGTTTTGTCGATTTCTCTTGGATCCTTGCAAAACCGAGTGTCAAAAGTCATCTATAAAAAATGTTTGTTTGGTAAGTGGGGTGGAGAAGCCAATTGGTTTTTTTGTTTTACTATGCTTGCTATGAAAATTAAAAAAAAAAAAATATGTAAGTACAATTCATAAAATCTTATTAGTGTATTTGTAAATATTTTAATTAATTGCAAATAAATAAATATGCCCAGAAAAGAAAGTTCTTGATTTTGAACAAACATCGTTCAAACTTTAATCCATGATTAAAAAGTTTTTACTTACCGATTTCAGGGGATTAAATGAGGACCAACGATGTTTAAGATTCAAGTATGTGAAAATAGCCAATAACATGCTTAAACTATACTTGAACCTCAGTTTACTCGCTGAAATCGGTGAGTTAAAATTTTTTGAGTCACGGATACAAATTTGCAGCCCTGTACCTACGTTCTGTAACTCTCGCATCGATAAAATCAGTCGAGAAACGTTGAAAAATGGAATAAAACTCATGCATTTTGTTTCAGTTTTCATCGTTTCTTGACCAGTTTTTTCGATGCGAGAGTTACAGAACGTAGGCACTGGAGTTTTGAGAGCTCACAAGTCACAAGCTGTTGTGAATTATTTCTTGCCAGGTTTGTTGTGATTGGATAATATTTTCGGTATTCTGGGAAACCCTCACAAGGAACTCACCACGGCAAATGGGTACGTTCAAACATGTCAGATTTTCATGATTTCTATTTTTCTTTGGCTCTGACGGCCGACTGTCATAAAAAGATGGATGAGTGGGCTTTCATAGTGTTGTAAATTTATGTTGAACGCACCTATACAATACGACAGCATAATTTGTTTTGTGAGGTTTGCCAAAATAATGCTGTTGAGTTGAGCCAATGTTTATGCAACTGGCAGAATAATGCTTGGCGAGCAACTTTTTGCTTTACAGTAGGAATAATGATAGAACATTTATGTCATTTCACAACACATCACACGGTATGTTCTACGCATATGAAATACATCACAGCGATAGCGACGCACCACTCCACAACACACCACACCACACCACACCACACCACACCACACCACACCACACCACACCACACCACACCACACCACACCACACCACACCACACCACACCACACCACACCACACCACACCACACCACACCACACCACACCACACCACACCACACCACACCACACCACACCACACCACACCACACCACACCACACCACACCACACCACACCACACCACACCACACCACACCACACCACACCACACCACACCACACCACACCACACCACACCACACCACACCACACCACACCACACCACACCACACCACACCACACCACACCACACCACACCACACCACACCACACCACACCACACCACACCACACCACACCACACCACACCACACCACACCACACCACACCACACCACACCACACCACACCACACCACACCACACCACACCACACCACACCACACCACACCACACCACACCACACCACACCACACCACACCACACCACACCACACCACACCACACCACACCACACCACACCACACCACACCACACCACACCTCACCACACCACACCACACCTTACCACATCACACCATACCACACCACACCATTAGTACGAAGATAAAAAAGAACTATAATAGTCAGAGGACCACTTGAGTGGTCGTAAGAAACTGAGCGAATACAAGGAATACATAGTTGCGCCCATAATTGCGATTTGGTACTATTCGTCAAGACTTCATTAACTTTTGGCGTCGGACGTGAAGAGCGCTCAGTCTTCTATTGCACAATGATTATTTGCGTCTGACTCTTTTCGAACATGATGAGTGCGAAAGAGAAAAAAGATGAGATGGAAGACCAGTTGCCCTATGAGTCATGGGCCAAGGTTTACACGACTCTTTTTGACGTTTCTTTTTAGCCTTTTCCGTATTTTCGTATTCAGGCACTGTACAAACGACTTGAACCAGTAGGAGTGATTTTGTAATAAAAGATAACCGTCAATCTTGCATCAAGAATCGTGAAGCACCCTATAACAGCGCGTGACTAGAAAGATTTTCAAAGAGAAATTTGAAAAAAGAGTCGGACGCAAAGAATCATCGTGTGATAGGCCAATAGGGGATTCACCGACCGCTCTTTCACAAGTGGGTGGATGCAAAAATCAAAATGAGCTTGATTACACTATTCCTTTTGTCCGTAGTTTCGTCTTTTTGCCACAATATAGATGAGGCGTGTTGAAATGTAGGGATAACGATGAACGAATGAAAGCACGTATGAACATTTTAAAACTACATTCCGGCTCCACTAGACACGAGCCATGCTCTGACTATGACCATAGGTATCCAGAAAAAAAACCAACGAAAGCTGAAAAATCCATGTCTAATCGACAACATGTCGAAGAAAACCAACTTTTGAGCACGACATGAGCGCTGTTCAAGCTTGGCCATGAGATTTGACGTTTCACGTGCGTGTGGGTTTTTTTTCTGATTTTCGTCGCATCTCGAGGTAGCTGGATATCAAAGTCTCTTTACTGTTATCTGGAGTCTTAAGGTGGTGTATTATTGCAAAAGATAGAAGCAGTGGAGAGAGGGAAATGAAACGACATGACATAATTTGCCCAGCGAGAAAAACTCTTCTGATTGTTTATTGGATTGTGGTTGCGATTTTGGACATCTGTATGCCCTGTGGTGTCAGGGTCTTATGGTTGAACTTTGACGAAAGACGTAACGGACAAAAAATCAGGCTCATCAAATATTTCGTCGGATTCTGTTATCGGGGTGATTAATAAAAAAACTTGCATCCGCTCCCTAAAGGTAGAACTAGAATAGTCGGAAGCTGTCGGAAGCTTATGTCAAAACCGACCGAAAAGTAGCTATCCGAAACGTCAATTTCACAAGTGACCCATAATACACTTAAGTGGTTGGAAGTGAAACAAAAAAAATAATACATAGTTGTTTATTCAATGTTTATTTTCTCATACTTATTCACAGCACAGAGTGATATGCTTTAAATTATTTATTTTGTGAAACCACTTAAATTTGATGTGATATAAATTAATTAAAAGAAAATTGATTTGACTTTACTCATTCATTCATAAAACAGAAAATAAGTTGAAAACTATGCACCAAGCGCCAAGTTCTTGTTAGTTTGCTGCCACCATTTTGATTTTGCATTCGCCCACTTACGAAAGAGCTGTCGCTGAGCGCTCTCACGTCCGACGGCGAAAGTTAACGAAAACTAAACGAAAAGTTCCACTTCGCAACTATGTGCGCGTCATATACATTTCTTGTTTTCGCTCGGTTTCGTACGACCACTTAAGTTGGCTTCCGACTATTCTAGTTCTACCTTAACGCTGGTGTTAGCTAGGACGCTGTTTAGATTGGGAAGGCTGAGACCGGCCTCACGGTGGTTTCTGGACAAGAGAAGTGGGGGATCAGGGATGTCGTGAGGCATGAAGAAAACATAAACATCTGACTCATGAGTCTCATTTTGTTGTTGTTTCAATGCGCAAAACATTGTAGTTGTTGTTGTTTCTATTTGTTTTGAGGCGCCTCAAATTTTCTAATGTAGACACGATGAGACTCATGAGTCCGGACTCAATTTTCCCAATCTAAACAGTCTCTAGCACATGTACCTCGTTTACATGCAGAATTGAATCCGAATTGAATCAGGATTTAGGTCTATGTAGACCTGGATTGGATTGAATCCGGTAACTTGATCCGATCTAGCTCGGCGAGCTGAATCGAGATTACAACTAAGTGATCGTGTGTGTTCGTTTTATGTATTCCGTTTCAGACTATTTAGCTAGTTTTTTCTTCTGTAGCCTATGGTGTGATATTTATGGTTGAAATTTGTTATTTATTTTACGAAAATAACTATGCACATATAAAAGAAAAACTCTCCCTTCGATTCCAATTGAATCCAATCTTTCGATCTGGCATCGTCATATACCTGGATCGAAATTTCGATCTGGATTGAATCCGATCCTTCGATCCGCTCATGTAAACGTGGTGATGGATAGACAACTTGTCTGCTTGATAACTTTTCTTACTAAAAAGGATATGAAATCTTTCCAGTATTTATCACTTCACCAAACTCACCACTCAATCAAATCGGGGTGATTTTCGAATACAAGTGTCATATGAATGCACTGCTCTACGAAGTGTATACTGGTAGTAGTAAACGGTGCTATCACACTTGTGCGTGTATGTCTAAATAACTTATCTGTTCATTATACGCAGAATTTGGCGAGTTAAAGTTATCCGTACGTTAACACACGTCACAGACTATTACACATTTGTTAGTAAGAATTACAAGTTAACAAATGTATAAATGCTAGCACGTTCCTATCCGTCGATTATTAATATAGGGGTAAGGGTATTTATGCAACAACGTTGTCATCGTAAACGTTGTAAAGTTGTAAACTGTGTTATTCTGTCTAATTTTCCATACAAATTGTGACAGATTTATGAAGTTTACAACTTTACTACGATTACGACGACTTTCCGCCATCGCATGAATTCCCTGTACGCTGTGGCTCCATTGGCAATATTTGATGGGCATTTTGATTGCCGGGCAATTTCAATTATAATGTGTGCATAGAAATAGTTGACTGCAGATACTAACAGCAGTATTAATAAAAAACTGGTATCCGCTCCCTAACACACGTGTTAACTGGCACACGGATAGGCAACTTGTCCGCTGGATAACTTTTATTATTGAAAAAGATATGGTATCTTTCCAGTATTTATCACTTCACCAAATTCACCACTTCATCAAATTATGGTGAATTTCTAATACATGTGTCACATGCATACACTGCCTTACGAAGTGTAAACTGGTAGTAGTAAACGGTGCTATCATACGCGTGCGTGTATGTGTTAAGAAGTTATCCGTTCATTATACGTGGAATCTGGCGTGTAAAAGTTATCCGTACGTTAACACACGTCACAGACTATTACGAATTTGTTAATAAGAATTTCTATTTAACAGATGTATAAACGCTAGTACGTCGTTATCCGCCATTTATTAATATGGGGGTAAGGGTATTCATACAACAGCGTTATTATTATTCTGTCACATTTTGTATAGAAAATTTGACAGGTTTACGAAGTTTTTACTACGTTAACGACAACTTTACGCTGTTCAATGAATACCCTCATTTTATGTACTTGAGGCATGGAATGATGCAAGAATCGTTAAGCTATGATCAGACGTTCAACGCAAATGGTCAACGCATTGATTCTCTGATGTCAAAATGACGTACAGTTCTGTCCCAAAGTTGGCTTGTCGTGTGATCGCCAACGCACAACACTGTCCATGAGTTGACGCTCAAGTTGACATGAATTTAAAGGTCAATGCGTTGATTTTTTTTGGTCGCTGTGTAATCACCCTGTCAATGCAGTTACGACATATTTTTACAGACTGGTCATAAGCGCGTTGAATGTATCCTTACATTGACACAGCGTATTTTTCTGCCATGTCAACGTACTCTGCGTTGACCTTCATCTCAATCTCTAAAATTTTGTATTTTTTGAGGATTTTTAATAGATCAACAGTTGATGGCTTGACAGAATGAGAAGGACAAACTATATTTTGACGGCTAAAGTATATTTCAATCCAAATGTCACCCAATTGCCCTAAACACTTTTTTCCAGATCAGTAAAATAATTTAAAAAAAATTCGGACTATTTAGATGTTTCTTAGTCCATCGACATCGTAGCCATCCTTCAATGGAATTTGATAGTTGTCTAATAGCCCGATTCTCCCCCTTGTGAGGAATCACAAGTCACAAGCTCTCTTGTGAGGATTGTTGTGACTCGATAACATTTTGGTATTCTCCCCCTAGTAGTCACAAGAAAACCCACAACGAAATTCACCACAGCATTTTGTTGGTAGCTTCTTGACCGATGAGCGCACACATAAACAACTCTACAAGTAATCGCAACGAACTCAACCAACACACCCACAATATGTCTCATAAATACAAAGCAAAAGAATATCGCACCTTTATCGTACATACATTGTGTTCTCTTTCGCACAGAGAACATAACGCCTCCTTAGAAAAAATATAATTCAATGATTTGTAGAAACTCAAGTAAATTGTGAGTTGTAACCTGCTCTGGAGGAGATCACAGTTTCGGTTGTTTTTATGACTCTTGTGACTTTAGGGGGAGAATACGAAAAAGTCACAAAATCAGTTTCGCAACTTCCTGTGACTTGTGAGGTATCAATGATGATGGGGAGAATAGGGCTATAAATGTCACCCAACTGCCCTAAAATCACCTTTAAAAAAACTTCAAAGATTTCTGATTTTTAAAGGTTTTTTTTTAATCCATCCACATTGTATTGTTCGATAACACCACAGTTAATGTCTTGTGATCGTCAACGCAAAAAATTATTCAATTCTGCTCTTGTCAGCTCCGCGTCAACGTTCATAATGTTTGGATGCGGTCAAATAGTGTAATCGTCAACGTTTCACGTGTCAAAACGTTAACAAAAGAGGGTACCAATTGTGTTGACACCGATAACACATCAACGCATTCAAGGACAACATTGACCGAGTGCCGTCATTCGTGTGACCGTCAACGTTTCATTTGCTGAGACATTCTACGTCTTTGACAATGTTTTTGATAACGTCAAGGAATCAATGCGTTTACGTTGACCGTCTTATCTAAGCTTTATACACTATTCGTAAATGCCTAGGTGGAATCGCAGCATTAAGTCTCTCTGTTGAAGGTAGGCCCTCTATGATTGATGGGCTTCTGGAGAACAATGACATCTAGATTTGAAAATCGGAAAAACTAGCTGACAGAAAAACGAACTAGTGGCGGGGATTTGGAAATTGATTTTGCTCTAGAACCGGAAATGCTAATTATGAATTAGGGTTTCAAACAAAAAACGACCTATGCAAGCTAAAAAATAAATTTTTGGACAAATTTTCTTTCAAAAAGCTACAAAATAAAAAAAAAATTAAATAAATTTTGTTGTCCGTTACACAGGGGGTAATGTCTTATTTTAGCTGGAAATTGAATGCAAAGAAAACCAAGCGAGCTACAAAATCGCGGTTTGGTGACTTATCTAGTTAGAGAAGTCTTCAAATTTTGGCAAAAAAAAATTTTGGATTTTGTCATTTTTTTAGATTTTAAGGGGTTGATTTTTAGCTAACTTTTTAGCCAGCGGGAAATTGAGTACCAAAAAAACCGTTAGAGCTACAAATTTTTAGTTAGAGCAACAAATTAGCATAGGATATGCTACACATTTTTGCAAAAAAAAAAAAATTGAAAATCTATTTTTTTAAGATTCCGCTGGCCTTTTTCCGAGCCTATGTTAGTGAAACCGGAAATGCTCATTTTTGAGTTTGAATTTCAAATAAAAAACGAACTGTTCAAGGTACAAAATTAATTTTTGCGCAACAAATTTTAATTAAAAAAGCTACAAATTCTGACATAAAAAAAAATTTTTAATTAATTATTTTTTTTAAATTTTGTCCGTTACACAGGGGGTAATGTCTTATTTTAGCGGGAAATTGAATGCAAAGAAAACCAAGCGAGCTACAAAATCGCGGTTTGGTGACTTATCTAGTTAGAGGAGTCTTCACATTTTGGAAAAAAAAAATTTTGGATTTTGTCACTTTTTTAGATTTTAAGGGGTTGATTTTTAGCTAACTTTTTAGCCAGCGGGAAATTGAGTACCAAAAAAACCGTTAGAGCTACAAATTTTTAGTTAGAGCAACAAATTAGCATAGGATATGCTACACATTTTTGCAAAAAAAAAAAATTGAAAATCTATTTTTTTAAGATTCCGCTGGCCTTTTTCCGAGCCTATGTTAGTGAAACCGGAAATGCTCATTTTTGAGTTTGAATTTCAAATAAAAAACGAACTGTTCAAGGTACAAAATTAATTTTTGCGCAACAAATTTTAATTAAAAAAGCTACAAATTCTGACATAAAAAAAAATTTTTAATTAATTATTTTTTTTAAATTTTGTCCGTTACACAGGGGGTAATGTCTTATTTTAGCGGGAAATTGAATGCAAAGAAAACCAAGCGAGCTACAAAATCGCGGTTTGGTGACTTATCTAGTTAGAGGAGTCTTCACATTTTGGAAAAAAAAAATTTTGGATTTTGTCATTTTTTTAGATTTTAAGGGGTTGATTTTTAGCTAACTTTTTAGCCAGCGGGAAATTGAGTACCAAAAAAACCGTTAGAGCTACAAATTTTTAGTTAGAGCAACAAATTAGCATAGGATATGCTACACATTTTTGCAAAAAAAAAAAATTGAAAATCTATTTTTTTAAGATTCCGCTGGCCTTTTTCCGAGCCTATGTTAGTGAAACCGGAAATGCTCATTTTTGAGTTTGAATTTCAAATAAAAAACGAACTATTCAAGGTACAAAATTAATTTTTGCGCAACAAATTTTAATTTACAAAGCTACAAATTCTGACATAAAAAAAAAATTTTAATTAATTTTTTTTTTTTAATTTTGTCCGTTACACAGGGGGTAATGTCTTATTTTAGCGGGAAATTGAATGCAAAGAAAACCAAGCGAGCTACAAAATCGCGGTTTGGTGACTTATCTAGTTAGAGGAGTCTTCAAATTTTGGCAAAAAAAAATTTTGGATTTTGTCATTTTTTTAGATTTTAAGGGGTTGATTTTTAGCTAACTTTTTAGCCAGCGGGAAATTGAGTACCAAAAAAACCGTTAGAGCTACAAATTTTTAGTTAGAGCAACAAATTAGCATAGGATATGCTACACATTTTTGCAAAAAAAAAAAATTGAAAATCTATTTTTTTAAGATTCCGCTGGCCTTTTTCCGAGCCTATGTTAGTGAAACCGGAAATGCTCATTTTTGAGTTTGAATTTCAAATAAAAAACGAACTATTCAAGGTACAAAATTAATTTTTGCGCAACAAATTTTAATTTACAAAGCTTCAAATTCTGACATAAAAAAAAAATTTTAATTAATTTTTTTTTTTAAATTTTGTCCGTTACACAGGGGGTAATGTCTTATTTTAGCGGGAAATTGAATGCAAAGAAAACCAAGCGAGCTACAAAATCGCGGTTTGGTGACTTATCTAGTTAGAGGAGTCTTCAAATTTTGGCAAAAAAAAATTTTGGATTTTGTCATTTTTTTAGATTTTAAGGGGTTGATTTTTAGCTAACTTTTTAGCCAGCGGGAAATTGAGTACCAAAAAAACCGTTAGAGCTACAAATTTTTAGTTAGAGCAACAAATTAGCATAGGATATGCTACACATTTTTGCAAAAAAAAAACATTGAAAATCTATTTTTTTAAGATTCCGCTGGCCTTTTTCCGAGCCTATGTTAGTGAAACCGGAAATGCACTTTTTTAAGCCTTAACTGTAAATAAAAAATTATGCATAAAAGATACAAAATTTATTTTTGCGCAACAAATTAGCATTCAAAAAGCTACAATTTTGGGCATTAACACAATTATGATTTTCAAATTTTCGTCCGCTAACTTCAGTCTTATTTTAGCGGAATTTTGAATATTTGAAAAACCGTTAGAGCTACAAAATCGGGGTTTGAGCAACAAATTAGCATTTAATTAGCTACAAATTCAGGTTACAAATAAAAAGTAAAATTAGTGTTATTTTAAATTTTTACCGCTAACTTCAGACTTATTTTAGCGGAAAATTGAATAACTCGAAAAGTACTCGAGCTACAAATTTTTGGTTTGAGCAACAAATTAGCATTTAATTAGCTACAAATTCAGATATCAAAATTATTCGATTCCGCCAAAAAGTGTCCGCCAAGATAAGGGACGTATTTAAATGAGCTTTGTGTTGAGGAGCACGGGTTCGCTGCCATTTCTTACGTGCTTTTCGTTTATCTTTTATTAAGTCTTTTATTTCCTGCGGATATTTTATATCTTTATAGCGCGGCGTAACCCTTTGATAAGGTGTGTTATTCCACGCTGCCTTTTGTATTATATCAACAAAGGTATCTACTGCGTCTTCAAGCTCAAGAGGCGTTTGTAATGATACCCTCAATTCAACGTTGTCCTCGATATCTTTCTTAAATCCTTCCCAGTTGGTTTTACCGTTTGTTAACCTGGGTGGTTTTTCAATTTTGACAAGGCTTTCGCTCATAGTGAGTATGACTGCAGAATGATCTGAGATGAGATCATGGCCTTCTGAAATTTCAATACGGTTGGAGGGTATTCCTTTTACCATAAACAAATCGATTAAGTCAGGTATTTTTGACGGATCAGTTGGCCAGTAAGTTGGCTTTCCGGTCGAATGAAAAAAGCAATTATTTTCCATTCCTGCCTCATATAGCATTCGACCCTTTTGAGATATGCATCTTGAAGCCCAAAAGGTGTGCTTTGCATTAAAATCGCCACCAACAATTAAGTTTGGGCTTAGCGACTTTATCAATGTCGTAAATTCACTCTTATCGATTTTCCAACGTGGAGGGCAATATATCGAAGAGATATTGAGAAGAATGTTTTTAGTCCTAACCTGAACACTACTCAATTGCATCGATTCTACCTCTATTTTCAGGCCTATTGAGTGTTCAATGCACTCTTTTATATATAACGATGATCCACCCCTTGCTTTATTTGAAGGATGAACAGCGTGGTAGTCAAGAAACCCGTGGATTTTAAGATTCGACTCATTTTTGGCATGCGTTTCTGATATCAAACATATGTCGATATCATTTTCCTGCATATACATCTCTAATTCTCCAAGTTTTTGCCATAATCCGTTGGCATTCCACGTAAGAATTTTAAACTTTTCCATCATAAATTTTTTGAGAGAGATTTGGGTCGAAAACAATTTTCGAGCTTACTTAACCTATCAAAGATAAGTTTATTTGTGTCACATTGTTCCTCAAGTTTCGACAGAATTATTGAAAAGACTTTTGAAACCGGGTCGGTTTCAGTGTCGTTGTTTACGGGTATATTTTTGGCCGCTATTTGGGCATATGTTTCTGCATTTCCTTTCTTTGATATACACTGAGGGAAAAATCAATGCACTCCGTACAGAACCATAAATGTAAATTGTATGTACCTACCGATGCTTGCAAAGGATTGCCATCGAAGGTCTATTCACTAAGTAAAGTTAATGTGTACTAGTTATAATTCAAGTTATGTATCGAATAAAACTAACAATCTAGAGTACCGATTTATGTATTGGATACAGACGTAATATACTCATTACAAAACTATGGACCAGCTAAAGTCAAATATGTTTCGATTTAATAAAATTTAAATTTAAAAATTAAGCTTATGTGCTGAGTAAAAGCAATGTGTACTAAGTCTATCTCGATATCTATTCAATACAGACGTTTAATACCCAACACATATCAAGTGCCAGCCATCTAAATAAAAAATTATTAACTACATTAAGTTATGTGCTGTGTAAGTACGACGTGTACTGAGTCTATGTCTACATCTATAGAATGCAGACGGTATATAATCAGCGCATATCAAGCGCCAGCCATCCAACAATAAAAAACATTTGATACATAAAGTTATATACTGAGTATATGCAACGTGCACTGAGTCTATAGTGACATTTATTCAGTGCAAACAGTTTATACTCAAGCGCCAGCCATCCACCAATAAAAACCATTTATTACATGAAGTTATGTACTGAGTAAATATGACGTGTACTGAGTCTATGTCGAGATTTATTCAATGCAGATGGTATTTACTCAGTTCATATCAAGCACCAGCCATCAAAGTATAGAAAACATTTATTACATAAAGTTATGTACTGAGTATATGCAACCTGCACAGAGTCTATGGTGACATTTGTTCAATACAGACGGTATATACTCAACACATATCAAGCGCAACCTATGCAACTGAAACTGTTATACGTTACATTAAGTTATGTGTTGAGTAAATACGACGTAAGCCATTTCGACATTTATTCAATACAGACGGTATATACTTAATACCTACACATGTATCTATTGACTAGCTACAGTGCTGAGTCCATGCAACTTATACTGACTCTATGTGTATATTGAGCACTTCAGCCATCCAAGCAATGAGTTTCAACTTATTCAGTTTTGACACCAGTTTTTCGTGCCCCCAAGTGGCTTAGTGGATGCGTGCTATCTTCGTGTGTGAAAGGTTCCCAGTTCAAATCCGAGTAAGTATCACAAAGTATTTTTAAAATAAAATAAATATCTAGAAAATAAATTTTCAGTATAAGGTGAAACGTTACAGAGGATTCTCTTAAATGTATGGACTCATAACATAAATGTGTAGTGACATATGGACTCATTACACAAATATGTGGAGTACATAGACATATGGACTCATTACATAAATATGAATTGAGTACATAGGCTCGTTACAAACATATGTAGTGAGGACATACACACATGGAGTACATAAACATATGGACTCATTACATAAATATGTACTCATTACATACAAATTTGATCTGTCCTCACTACAAAGAATCTGTACTTATCACAGATAACCGGTTTGTTTTTAGTAAATGCATACATAAAATATTTATATTTATTTATTGAGTGCATAGACACTGTACTAATCGCAGAAAACTGACAGTTTTTTCAAAAAATGCCTAAATAGATTTATTTACATTTATTTAATAAGTGTATATGAGCTATACTCAGTACATCATCATGCGACAACCTACACATAATTATTTACTGAGTCCATGGAAAGTTTATATTTACCAATATAAACTTATATATATACCAAAAAATAGTGCATAGAATCTATTCTCACTACATAATCGTAAGCTGGCGTGGTACATATTCGTGTAATGAGTCTACAGAACTATTTAGTAGCTGCTTCACTGCTAATAGGTTTACGTTGTCAGTATAGATTTCATTAGGTAATGAGTACAGAAAAGTAAGTGTGCAGAAAAATATGGGATGAGTAAATAAAATGATGTGCTGAGTGCATACATTTTTCCCTCAGTGTATTCTCCGAAGGTATTGACACTGTTTTCTTTTCCTTACGGATACTAGGTTTTGGGGCTTTACTAGATTTGGAAGTCTTGGGAACTACGGTTTCTATTTGCCTTTGTGGGTTTCCTTGTGTTTTGGCAGATTTTGATCGCCGCTTTTGTAATTCTTTAGCTACTTCACAGCCTCTATAGTTTGCCGGGTAATTTCCAGTACATATGCATTCATTCATTCATTCACATTCCATTATATATGCACGTCGGTGGACTTTCATTTTTTCCGATGCAGTCAACGGTTAAATGCTTTCCGGCGCATTTTACACACCTTGGCTCTTTTTTGCAGTAAGTTTGGGTGTGATTGAATTCTTGACAGCGTTTACACTGAGGGACTAACCTTGTGCTCTTTCTTAGAGGTTCGATCTTAACTACGATGTTTAGAATTGTTTTGATTTTATAAATTTCATCTAGTTTTTCAGTCTTATCGAACGAAAGTATAAATAGTGGAAGACCACGTTGTACCACTTTTGTTTCACCCTCTTTTGTCTGTTTCTCTCTTTTGACGATGTTCATGGCATCTAAGATTTTGAAGTTGCGCTAATGATATCGTCTTTTGAACATGATGCGTGTAAACCTCTCGCCACCACACGTAAGGGTCTTTCCGACTTATTTTCATAGGTATACCATTCTACTTTTTCTTCGTTTAGTTTTCGCGACAGAAGACGATAACTTTCAGGGTCTTTCACACATATTTTCCATTTGTTGTTATTGAGCGAAATAACTTTAAAAGACGATGGTAGTAATGCCTTTAATATGGTTTGCAACTTGTTATACTCCGCAATAACGATAACATTTATCGGTGGCGGGGGCCGCTCCTTAACCGGTTTTTCTTTTACTGTCGCATGTTTTGGTGAGACTATTATTTCAAAAGACGAGGCTGCCTCAGGTGAAGAGGCAGCTTTTCGCTTTTTACTTAATCGTTTCTTTGAGGACTTTTCCATTTCACGTGCTAGCTCTTCTTCGTCTGTTTCATATCTAGAATTATTGACTTGTGGCAAGCTAGCTTTGGAGTTTATTGGAGAATTTTTGCCTTTCAACATCTCATTTTCTTTTCGAAGAAGATCAACTTCTTTCTTTAGCTCTTGATAAAGTTCCATTACTTCATCAAGTCTTCGTCGAAGTTTGTTATTATCTTTTTCAAGATTTTCTGTTTTATCTGAGTCTTTTTTGGCGCGCGCTGGCGTGACGGGTGGACTCTTTTGCCCGAATTTAGATTGTTTTATACTCGATTTAGATGGTGGTGATCGAGATACCCTTGCACTTTTTAGGAAGGGATTTATTAAATGCAATAATTGGCTCTCCCCAGAATCCATAGAGCCGACCTCCGAAGAGGGTGGATTTTCCAGTGAACCTGGACTGCCACCTGGGGTACTATATCTTATTGTTTTGCTCATTGCATAGTTTTGTATACATCAATCTCAGTATACGGAGTTTGGATTTTAGTCGCCTCTTACGACAGGCATGCCTACCTCGGGTATATTCTTGCGCCTTACCCGCAGGGGGTCAGCAGTAGATGCAGCGTTGAGTGCCTTTCTCGGAGGCCAAACTGCATATCAGGGATGATTGAGTTTTCATTGCAGAATTTTTTCAGTCTCCGGAGGATATTCCTTCACGGTTAAAGGATGTTTGTTTTAGACGTGTGGTTTTCAATCTGGCAATACTTTTTTCGGAGTTGGTCTATTTGATAGCTGTCACTTGATTTATTCTCAGTTTGGTTTGCCATTTCATAATGAATAGACTTACTCCTGAATAATGTTTGCAAATCTTGCAAATTTATTACCAAAATAATGGTTCGGTTCGCGCATCGCGCTCTGCGTCCAATATTCGGTCGACATAATCGCCCAGCAGAGTCGGTAATTCGAGCAACCATGGATCGGTTTCGCACCACATTTACTCTAGTGATAATGTGCATCCTCAGAGACGCCGCCGCCGTACAGTGTGCACCGAAGACGCTATTGCTGCTGTGGAGCAGAGTATCGAAGAAGACCCGAATGATTTCATCCGCCATGGCGTCGGAAATTTGTGGTCAAAATTTATCGTCAAAAATTGGGCCTCTCGGCTGCAATTTATTCGACCCAGCCGCGGCGGCCACTTGCCCGAAATCATTTTTAAAACATAATGGCAAACCCTTTCTTATTGAAAGCCACACGTCTAAAAAAGACACCCTTTAAAAGTGCTGCAGGTTTTCGACGGTTGTTTCAAGACCTTGAATAATAAAACCTAAAACAAAATTAAAGGCATTTACTCTCATTGTTAAAGCTTAAATAGAAGACTTAAGAAGATTAAGGACAAGGACAAGCCACTTCTTGGAAGGAAATACGAAATCTATGTCAAGTTTAAATCTTTGAATCTAATATGCAAAACTAAAGGGTTTTAGTAGAGTCGAATTATGTACAAACAAAATCAGCTTTTCATGTTTGCTAAACTCTTGCCAATCGCAGATAATATATATTCATGCATTTTTCAAAAAAAAAAAAAACCTTGACCTTGCCCTACCACTCTTAAAGTGAATAACAATAGCTTTCAAAATATGTATTAAAAAAAAACACAAAAAACAAAACGGAGATGATACATTTAACTTGAAATCTCGAAGAGCTTCAATTTAAAAACTTTCCATATTTGAAACATTTTTACGAACTCGCAGAACGCAGCAAAATTACAAAACTTTAAATGACTAGGAAGTGCTCATTTTGTTTGTATACGCTCTACATATCCACTAGCCTCCACCCGCGTACTACAGCAAACAAAGTTCAGTTTTAAATTGAATATCGATTGGGGACTCTGTCCCTTTTCATGTTGTAACTTCTCGATTTGTTATGCTTTGAGCATGATATAATGTGTAGAATCCCTATAGCGCTTCCCATGCGTTCATACAATTCTTATTATTCATGTGGGAGTCCTTGAAAATATGCTCACAATCGTTTCCATTTCACTAACTGTCCAACGTCGGCGACGAGGAAGACGAGGATATCACGACTGCGATTAAGACCATAATGTTATACCTATCTGTCTATACCTACCCACCCTGCACCCTTCCTCATATCCATTTCCATTGGTCACCCTGACATTTAGTGAGGAGCCAAACTATGAATGATTTTACGATTATGACCTCATTGCGATAGACATCTTTGTATAAAAGTTTTGGGGTTGGGGACAAAATGAGGCTGGCTTATATAGTTGAGGTACTCCTATCTCTCTTTGTTCGTGTTTGGGGTACACAAATCCTTGGGCATGTAGGAGTTGGTTAGGATTGTTTTTTTTTTTTTTTTTTTTGATATTTTACTGATGCCACAACCAAATATCCGCTACTGAAAATTCAATAGACCTTAAAGAAATTATTGCGGAATGATGATGTCGAGGATGAGGGATAGATAAACGAGTAACGTTTTACGCTCGATAAAGTTGATTTGTTTCCGAACACGATTCGATGTAATACAAATCAGGTCCGGGCTTAGCAAAATAGAGGACAATGAGGAAAGCAAATAAGATGTCGAATACAAATATGCCAAAAAGACTTTTTGATACACAAAAAGTTTTGTTCTTTATAATAGACCAAGAGCCCACAGCAGATTTTTGGGTGGGAGAGTGATAGCAAAAAAAGAAGTTAGGCGTCGAAATCTTGAGTGAAGGTTTTTCAAATAATCAAAGTCTTGCAGTCCACAACTGGGGCTTAGGTGATTAAAAAGTGAATATGAATGTAACTTTGTGGGTAATCGTGTTAACCGAAATTGGCTTTCACCCCTCCCTAGATAACCTCTTTGGATCACATATCACGGAATCCTAGACCATTTTAGTGTATAGTTCGCCCTATTGTTTTCTTCTATCTTTTTCTATTCCAAGTATTAATTTTTTAGAAGATTACCCTTCTCATGTCCAACCTAAGGGCTAAAGGGAGGAGATAAATCGGCCCCCTCCCCCCCTCATATACGATTTTTTTTTCTAGGAATATGTACCATAACTTAAAATCATTTCGCCCATGCCTGTGCACTATACAGCAAAACTTGGATGATAAGCGTCTTATAAGTGGATACTTTAGTACCTCCAGAGAGGGCTATGCTCCTCAATCACCTTCTTAGTCCAAAAAAGCAGTGATTGGCAAGCCTAATTCTTCGTTTGACCTAAGAGCTGATATCGTTCGCTGAGTTGATAGTTGGAGCCTAGGTAGACAAAGTCTCTGACTATCTTGAAATTATAGCTGTCTTTAGTGATGTTTTGTCCGAGACGTGTTGGTCGGTGTTGGGTATCCTTTCCTGTTGACATCATATATTTGGTCTTAACTTCATTCACCATTAAACCCATCTTATTGGCTTCCTTCTCAATGCTCACGAAAGCACCACTGACATCACGATTCGGTCATCCGATTAGGTATGTCAATATCGTTGGCGTAAGCTAGTAATTGGAGGGACTTTTGATAGAAATCTTTAAAGAACGATGTTTAATAAGTCGCATAACAGCTCATCACCAAGGCTAAAACCTTTTTGACTTAAAGGGTGATGAAGCAACGTGCATTCATTGTCATCCTGCACAAACGGTTGAGTTTAGGAGGAAAGCCATCTAGACATTACTCTATATAGCTCGTCTGTCTATAGATGCTGTCATTTGCGGTCTTGAAATTGATGAAAATGTGGTTGGGTATCGATTTGAAGGTCTTGGTCTTTTCTAAGATCTGCCTTAGTGCAAATATTTGGTTGGTTGTGGACTTTCCTGGCCTTACTCCAAACGAATAGCTTCAGGCATTCACAAAGTATGGCAGAGAAGATCTTCTATGTGCTGTTAAGGAGACTGATGTCTCTGTAGTTGGTGCATTTCAGACAATCAGCTTTTCCGTCCACCCGATCTTGACGAAGTGAGGATAGCCATATCTAAACTTTAGTCCAATAAAGCTGCTGGAGCTGATGGCCTTGCGGCTGAGCTATTCAAAGCGGCTAGCGATGAATTGGTTAGGGGTATCTATGCACCAGCTCATCTGTATATGGTCGGAGGAAAGCATGCCCGATGAATGGAACCTCAGCATTGTTTGCCCGATCCTCAAGAAAGGCGATTCTCTGGACTGCACCAACTACAGAACTACAGATGCATCATCATTCTTAATATCGGCTACAAGATCTTCTCTGCCGTACTTTGTGAACGCCTGAAGCCATTGGTCAACAACCTGATAGGTCCATATCAGGTGGCTTTAGGCCAGGGAAATCCACCATCGACCAAATATTCGCACTACGGTAGATCTTGGAGAAAACCCAGGAGTTTCAAATCGATACCCACCACCTTTTTATCGACTTCAAGGCCGCGTATGACAGCATCTATAGAGACGAGCTATATAGAGCAATGTCTAGTTTTGGCATCCCTGCCAAACTCGTCCGTTTGTGCAGGATGACGATGGAGAATGCACGCTGCTCCATCAAGGTCGGTAAATACCTCTTCGACACCTTTGATGTCAAAAAAGGTTTAAGGCAAGGCGACGACGCGCTGTCATGCGACTTCTTCAACATCGTTCTTGAAAGAATAGTGCAAAACTCTCACGTCAACACCAGAGGCACAATCTTTCAAAAGTCCATCCAATTACTCGCTTATGCTGACGACATTGACATGATCGGACGAACAAAGCGTGATGTCAGTGGTGCTTTTGTGAGCATTGAGAAGGAAGCCAAGAAGATGGGTCTAACGGTGAATGAAAGCAAAATATATGCTGTCAACAAGAAAGGACACCCAACACCGACGTCTAGGACACAACGTCACTATGGACAGCAATAATTTTGAGGTAGTCAGAGACTTTGTCTACCTAGGATCCGCTATAAACTCAGCGAACGATACCAGTGCTGAGATCAAACGAAGAATTACTCTTGCCAATCGCTGTTTCCTTGGGCTAAGAAGGCAATTGAGAAGCAAAGCCCTCTCTCGAGCAACTAAACTGTCCCTGTATAAGACGCTTATCATCCCGGTCCTGATGTATGGTGCAGAGGCATGGACACTGTTAACGGTGGATGAGAATGCGTTAGGCTGTTTCGAGAGGAAAATTCTCCGGGTGATTTTTGGTCCGTCTGCATAGATGGGGAATGGAGGAGAAGATACAACCACGAACTGTATGGGCTGTACAGCGACACCGACCTTGCCACAAAAGTGAAAAGCCAACGACTAAGATGGCTGGGTTACCTAGAGCGAATGGACACCAATGCTCCGGCCCGGAAAGTCTTTGAATCCAACCCCGTGGGACAACGCAGTAGAGGTGGACAGCGTAAAAGGTGGCGCACGCAAGTGGAAGAGGATCTCAACCAACTTGGCGTGCGAAACTGGAGACAGCTAGCTAGAAACCGAGCCGGCTGGAAGAAGCTTGTTGGTTGAGGCCCTGGTCCACCCCGGACTGTAGCGCCACCTTAAGTAAGTAAGTAAGTAAGACGATCAGCTTTCTTCAGGATCGGGCAACTAATGATGAGGCTTCATTCATCGGACATGCTTTCCTAGAACGAATTCATCGCCGGCCCATTTTGAACATTCGTGAGACCATCAGCTCGAGCTGCTTTATTGAACTTAAGTTTAGATGTAGGTAGCTATTTGCACTTCACCGAACACGGGTGGACGGAAATGTTGGCCTGCGTACGTCGTTACGTTGGCCCAGTTGAAACTGTCTAATTTGCATGGCAGAGGAATTTGATTCCTCATCGCCGTTTGACAAGTTGCAGAAATGATTTTTCCATATCCTCAGCACCGACTGCGATTCCACCACGATGTTCCCCGGAACGTCCTTACAGGCTGCGGTTCAGCCCGTGTAACCCTCGGAGGTTCTTTTTAGTTTTGGGTAAAACTCCCGAACTTCATTCCTGCAGTGGCATTCCTATTTTTTCTAGATCATGAGCTCCTCGTGCTCCTTTTTGTTCCTGCTGATAAGCCGGTATTCCTCTCTCTTCTTCTGCTCATAGATCTCGTGAGCGGCTTTGGTTCTTTTATGCAGCGCCTCCGGTTTGTGTGCGTGTTGTTTGGCTGCATGTACTTTCTGGCATTCTTCATCGAACCAGGGGTTTTGCCGTTGTGGCGAACGAGGCCAAGGCCTAGCTCGCCAGAGGTGGCATTTCTGATGGCTTCCTGTCAATGCTTCCACAGGTTCTTAAGAGGCATTGAGAGACTCGATCGAAAGAGGACCTGGAGATCTTTTGTGACTACAGCTGTCTGACGTCAAATTTCCTTACAATATTTCCCTGTCTTGGCTTTGGTATGAATGTCCGTAGCATTACTTTGGCTACAACGAAGTAGTGGTCCGAGTCAACCTTGACTCCTCGGAACGTTCGGAAATCCTTGATACTGGGTGAGCAACTTGCATGCTTCGATCGCAATATGGTCCATCTGGCAGTTGATTAACCAGGAAGTCCCCTTGTGGATATCGAGATGTTCGAACCGCGTTCTAAGTACCACAACGATTCGCCCCGCAGCAAAGTCGATTAACCTGAGTCCGTTATTGGAGGTGGTGACGTGCAGGCTATATTTTCCGATTGTGCCACAAAGATGTCTTCTCTTACCAGTTGGCATTCAAATCACCCAAGACAATTTTATTGTCATTAGAGCACTGCTCATAAGTCTTGTCCACACCTTGTAGAACTCGTCCTTGGTGGCATCATCTATCCTCTCCGGGGGACATGCATGCATATGAGGCAAATGATGACAAATCCACATCCAAAAAGATACTGCTCTTGTGGTCGGTAACAGCCACCGTAGTAGATGTCGCAGTTTTTCAGTTTTATTTTGCCTGGCCCATCCCATCACACTTCTTGGATGGCGGTGATGTCTGTTTTGTTACAGTCTAGTCTAGGGCCTCCGAAATGTTCGGCTGCCTAAGTGGAAAATGCCACCAGAAAGGACTTAAATAGCTTGTTTACTTAGCGACAAATAAAGTGATTCTTTCAGTCATGCTGTGTTGTTTATTTTTTCAATTAAATTTTTATTCTAAAATTAGAAGTTTTTCTAAAAAAAAACCTTAATCCAACCCTGGCTTTTGAAAGTATATGTCTTCATTTTTATGCTACTGGCTTATCCGCCTCCGTTTAAACCATGTTTATATTTTCCTTCAACAATAATAATTTGTGATATGTTTTCAAAGACATTATTATATAGGATATGGGATATTCGATGTGATATAATGTAACACACAGTGTGGTCTGGTCGTCTCTTCACTATTATATATATCGAAATCGAAAGGAGGTTGAAACTCATTTTATGAGCAAAAGAATTGATTGCGAACTCATAATAGTCTGTAATAATGTACACCGTTTTATATGGTTACCTTTTGGCAATGCCAAGAAAAGAAGGTTAGTATGTCTTATAGGTATACCAAACATTGATTTGCTAAATAATTCCAATGGGGGGGATTTATAAATTGGAGTGTTTTTGGATTTTAATGGGGGACGGGGGAAGGAAACACCTTTGTGATTTTTCAATGTATATTTATAACAAAAGAAAAATTTGCTTATTCGTTATTTTTGTAGATCATGATGCCAAATGTTAATAAAATGAAATGTTTAGGGAAAATAAGAGTTTGCAGGTGCATGATAGATGTTTGTAGAAAGATTTTGGGATAATTTTCAATTTATGTGTTAAATAATAATGAGGCTATCTTCAACCAATATGAATGGTTAGACATTTAAAATACTATAGGTACCTACATACTTCAAAATATAAGTATGTAAGCTTATTGGTGCAGGGACATAGGGCCCAAGGACATAACGCCCAATTTTTGATTTGGGGGCTTATGTACTACTTGAGTGGGTCATAAAGCCGAAATTGAATTTCGAACTCAAGTCCCACCCATCAAGTGAGACTCAAGCCCAAAATAAAAATGTTGGGGGTAATGTCCCACTAAATAAGAATCACCAAATAGAAAGAAGACCCATTCAAAAAAAAATGGATAGGATAAAATAAATGGATAGGATGAGTTCAAAGTTTCTCTAAATCCAGATTCTTAAAATGCAAAAGAGACATTGAATTTACCCAACCTCGCACCCACCCCAAATCGTTTAGTGTGCACAAGCAGGGGGTTGCATACAAACCTTACTGTTTATTCGCCGTAATGCTGGGTGCCAGTATACTGTATTTATGTAAGGCAAGGCAAGTGTAAATAAAATCAATGCTAGCACCCAGCATTACGGCGAATAAACAGTGAGGTATGTATGGGGGGCCATGCTGCCCCCCTGCAACCCTCCTGCTTGGGCACACTATATGACTTGGGGTGACTTGAATCTGGATTGAAAGAATTTTTGAAAAACACAAAAACTATCGAAAACTCTTTATTCTTCTGTGGCTCTAAAAAAAATTTGGATTTATGTACCATTTTTAGCAAAAATATTTGGGGCTTGGGTCTCAGTTGGGTGGGACTCAAGCCTCAAATTCAATTTCGGCTTTATGAACCACTCAAGTGGGACTTAAGCCCCAGAAATAAAAATTGGGCGTTATGTCCCTGCGCCAAGCTTATCATTTCAGAGGCCTTAATGAATTTTACTAAGTTTAGGTAATTTATTTCAAAAACGTGCGTAGCGCCTTGAAGACTTATGCCATTTTCCATTGAACAACCAGAAGCATTCCAAAGCATCCGATCCTCACGTCTACTATATGCATATCAGATAGAGTACACAGCAGAAAAGTTGTTTAGGATTTGATCCCCGCTTTCAGCAGCAGGCTGGAAGTCAAGTCTGTAAATAATAACACGGAAGAGAAGCCTCTAAAAACGGTACAAGATAAACTAAAAAAATTCGGTGAAACTTTTGATAACAGATTTCGTACCACACAGCGTTTCACGGTTGAAATAATTAAGTTGATCCGTTCCAGAATATAAATAAATTAAACTCAGATTCGGTTTTCTTCCATATGTACTCTAAATTGGTACACACACACAGCAAAGGCAGAATACGATTTTGTTCGGAAATAAAACTTCCCCATATAAGAGTCTAAGAGCTCGCAACATATTTTTGGTGCGAAAGGAAGTAGTCCTGGTGAAGGTGATAACGTAAACGTTCTTCTACCAGCATGAAGTGGTCCCATTTACGATAAAAAGTGCATCAAAACTACAACTTTTCACAAAATTGAATTAGTGGGGGAAACCACTTCAAACGCAATGTTTCCTAAAGTCTTCGACTCACTGATTAAAAATATGGTTACGGCAGACGTCTAAGTGATCCCCCAAGACCCCCGACAGACGTCCCAGAACATTCAACTTTTATCACTTTTTTAGAATTTTAAGAAACCGCTTGATATACATATGTATATCTCAAATGACAGGTCCTGACTCCCTGAGTACGAATATGTACTTGACAGTAGTCTTAGTGGCCCAAAAACCCCCAACTTTGATTGAAACGTTGCATAATTACGGGGGTTGGTATGCGAACTTTTTGTGTTGCATAATTCGAAGATTTATTTTTCTTTTGATTTTCGGTAGGTAAAGCGGTGTGGTAAATGCAGAATGAAATTAACCTTTGAAGTTAATTTAAATTACTGCCGGAGGGTTCGGGACGGCGAAATGCGGATGTACATTAAGGAGGAGCAATTTGTATAACGCTTCGTTACATTCTGCCGCCAATGCCTTTCTGCTTGCGATAGACGATGTTTTGATGGCCAGCGTTCTAACAATGGGGAGAAGGGGCACTCAATCGAGACCGTTTGAAAGGCTTAGTCGTTTAGACTATGCCGATGGTGTGTATCTATATGTTTCCTGGCAAATAAAATCAGCGGGATGTGTCAAACACTGAAGGTGAATGGAGAGTAAAGAGGTCTAAAAATAAATAGCAAAAAGACACAAATAATGCTCATAGGCCGCTCCATCATCAGTATACTTTTTACAGGAGACGGCCCATTATAAGACTTCAACCAATTTAACTACCTTCGTAGTATTGTTTCAGTAAATAATGTTGGTACTGATCTGAGTGCTACGCCCCCACAAATGAAGCGACAGAGGAAGACAAAACCGCGTTCTACACTCATCTTAACTCGGTTTACAGTAGTGTTCCGAGAGCTGACATCATAGTCGTTATGGGAGACCTTAATGCCCAAGTCGGTTCAGACAAATACGGACTGGAACGCGTGATGGGAAGAAATGGCTTGGGGTCACGGAATGAAAATGGTGACTTGCTTGTCGATTTTTGTAACGCGAATCGTCTTGTGATAGGTGGGACTGTATTTAAGCATAAGACGTGCAACAAAATTACCTGGGTGCATCCGGATGGTCAAACCGAAAACCAAATTGATCATATCATGATTCAGCAGCGATGGAGGAAGTCTATGTGTGATGTCCAGAGTATAAGAAATGCCGATGTGGGAAGCGACCACCATTTGGTTCTGATGAGTCTCAAACTACGAACCGCTGCCGTACAAAAACCAGCGCAGGATGCAGCAAGGAGCTCAAAATTCATTACTAATGCTTTAAATGACCCCAACATATGTCGAAACTATGTCACCACCCTTAACGACAGAGCCTCGTCATTAAACGGAATCGAGCATTCAACAATTGATGAGATGTGGGGAGAAATTAAAAGTGTTTTTATGGAGGCTGGATCCGAAACTGTACCCAAGCGAACGAGACGCAGAGACTCTTGGATATCCCAAGACACCTGGGATAAGATCGAACTTCGCAAATCGTTGAAAATCCAAATAAATGCCGAAGCAGATATTCAACGAAAGGCTGACTTGCGAAGAGAGTACCGCATTGCTCATAAGATTGTCTATCGTTGTGTGAGACGTGACAAGAGGGTGAGGTTAGATGGGCTCGCAGATAATGCGGAAATCGCTGCCAGAAGAGGAGATATCCGGGAATTGTACCAAATAGCCAAAGATGTGATCGGGAAAAAAAGCAACACGAATCATCCTGTTATGGATGTGGATGGCACACTTTTGGTATCAATTGAGGATCAGCTTCGTAGATGGAAGGACCATTTTTGTGCCCTGCTAAATGAGGATCCAGACTGAGCAGAGTGCTGAAGTGCCCCAACTAAACGAGATGCGCAGGTCCTATAGGGGTATTGACATCGAACCCCCATCAGAATCGGAAATCCTTACATCAATAAATCTCCTCAAAAACAACAAGGCAGCTGGACTGGATGGAATACCAGCTGAATTCCTGAAAGCCGATCCCGTAACAGCGCGCGGCTAGTATTTTACATCCGTTGATACAAAGCATTTGGGAAAACGAATGCTATCCCAGGGATTGGAAGGATGGTGTGATTGTTAAGTTGCCAAAGAAAGGTGACCTAAAAAATTGCAACAATTGGCGTGGTATCACCGTTTTGTCCGTTTTCCCAAAACTAATGGCAACCATCATTCTCGAGCGAATAAAGGATAGAATCGAGTCTACACTCAAGAGGCATCAAGCTGGCTTCCGCAGTGGTCGATCGTGTGTCGACCATATCAACACCCTGCGTATCGTCCTAGAGCAGTCGATGGAATTTCAATCACCGCTTTACCTCATGTTCGTGGATTTTGAGAAGGCCTTTGATCGAGTTAACCGAGAATGTATATGGAGATCGTTGCTTGGTAGAGGAATTCCACCAAAAATTGTTGCCATTATTAAAGAGTCCTACAACAACGCAAGGTGTTTTGTTTTGCACAATGGGCAGCTATCCGACTCCTTCGTAGTGCAACAGGGTGTGAGACAAGGGGATGTTCTATCGCCAATTCTCTTCCTGCTGGCGATGGACGACGTATTGACGGCCAGTGTTGGTACAGCTGAGCGACAGGGCATTCAATGGAGACTGTTCGAAAGGCTCAGTCATTTAGACTATGCCGATGACATATGTCTACTGGCAAATAACATCAGTGGGCTGAACGGGATGTGCCAATACCAAACGCTGCAAGTGGAGGGAGAGTCGAGTGGTCTAAGAATAAACAGCAAAAAGACAAAAATAATGCTCACAGGCCGCTCCACACAGCAGCGTATTATTCTACAGGAGACGCCAGTTGAAGTAGTGGAACAGTTCAACTACCTTGGCAGTATTGTTTCTGCAAACGGTGGTACGGATCTGGACGTTAAAAGTAGAATGAATAAAGCTCGTGCTGCCTTCGGTACCCTGTCCCCAATTTGGAAATCCAGTCAAATCTCCTTACGCACAAAGTTGAGATTCTTGGAATCCAATGTCAAATCCGTGCTGTTATATGCTTGTGAAACCTGGAAAGTCACGTCTATCATTTCGAAGAAATTGCAGGCTTTTGTGAATCGCTGTCTTCGCCACATCCTAAAGATTCGCTGGCCACAAATAATATCAAATGAGGAATTGTGGCGCAGGACAAGTCAAGAGTGGCTGGACGTCGACATAAGAAAGCGTAAATGGCGTTGGATTGGTCACACACTGAGGAAACCAAACGATTAAATTGCAAAGCAGTCCTTTGAATGGAATCCTCAGGGTGCACGGCGGGTTGGAAGACCAAGAACAACATGGAAATCAACTGTCTTAGCGGAAGCAGAATCCCAGAGAAAGACGTGCGGCCACAGCTAAAGTACCTTGCAGCAGACCGTGAAGGATGGAGACGTTTTGTTGACGCCCTATGCCCCAGCCGGGGTTACAGGACACGATGATGATGATGATTTTAAGGTGCGAGATTTTTTTCAAAGACCAAAAAGAGTCAATTACGATCATCACTTCCACTAAACTTTTATTAAAGAGTATTAAACAATGAATGACCAAACAATTCTTTGAAAATCCAAAAGCAGATTTTTTTTAATCAACAAAACAAAATAAAAATCTCCAAATGAGATTTCTTTTTTTCTCTCAGCGATAAGTGGTCAGTGGTAACCGAAACCTAAAAAAATCAAAATAAAAGTTTCTCACTAAGAGAAACCGAAAAAAGATCTTTTAAGTTAAATTGTGACCATTTTTAAAAATCTCATTACAAAATTTATTACAATTTATTATAAACTTCCTATCAGCTTTTGTTGTAAAGTGGCCTAATGCCTTTGGATTCAAACCCACAAACCAAGACTCACACATCATGTTTCCAATGTTAAAACATTTCGCATTTCGAGATTCACCAGTTAAAAGTAAAATAAATAAATAAATTGAGTGGCGCAACAGCTCGTGTAGAACCAGGGCCTAGTGACTTACAACTCACTACCATTCCTGTGTGCGTGTTTGTTGGCAGGAATGGACGGGACCTACAGTTTTTTGCCGAGTCCGAACGGCTAAATGAGAAGCACTTTTTCATGACAAGTATACTCTTGGAGGATTTGTCAGTTCCTCGCAAGAGGCAGTACCTCGAATAAAACATTTCTGTTTTTAGGTGGCACGGCTGGGAATCGAACCCACACCTTCGGCATGACAGTCCTACGCACTAACCATCAAGCCACGGGGTACTACCAGTTAAAAGTGCTTTAATTCCAATATCGCCTACCTAAGTTACACTCGATTGTGATGAAAATACCTCAGTGTGTAGTTAGTTCTTCATCAACAAACAAAATGTCCATTCAATTTACTATTGTTGTTAAGCATAAAACCACGTGGCTAATGTTATAGGTGCTTTGAAAAGCAGCAGCAAATTTGTTTTTGTTCCGTTTCAACTCCTCAATTACCTACAAAACGAGAGTAGCATTTCACTGTCATAACTCCTTGAAATGTTGGCTCATCTGTTCGGCGCACAATCTTCAATGAAAAATTATAATAATTGGGAGCGTCAATAATAACAGCACTCAAAATTTGCAAACATCCGCCTTTGAAATTAAGAGAGCTTTTGCGCATTGCATTATCATGGAGCAGAGCACTCGCTGAAGTAAAATATTACGATCCACAATTCATTTTTGACCATTCAAATTTCAAATCGATATTCATTCTCTCAAATATAGAAAATTTTTAGTAAAAAAAACAACATATAGAAAATAGTTCGTCGTTCTCGTCTTTATTTTCAGTAATGTTGATGTTGCCGTTCTCACTTCAAAACTCCTTACTATAACGGTTATTTTGTCTCGTGTTATACAGGGTGATTCGCATATTTATGATGGCTCTAAAAGCAGCACTGTAGGGTGAAGACCATACAGAAATCATATGAGTTGTAAAATTTCAGAACTCGTATACCTAATCTAGTTTTTTTTTCAATGAGGAAGTGTTCTTTGGAAGGTCCTTCCGTCTAGGTATAGGTAAGAAGCTAGTCCGTTTGGGGGAGTAAAAATAGACTAAGAGCTGACAGCAAGTTTTCTGGGTGAAGGCATGAGTATCAGGGTTTGTAGGTGCATGTCTTTATTTTTACGATCCGATAAATAATACTCAAGGTATAACCATTTTAGGCACACCATGTGGAGAGATATTTGGACACTTGAAAGAAATAAAAAATCAACAAAAAAAAGTCTTCAAAATAAGGCCGATAAGCTTCGCTTCAAAAGTGCATGTCTTGAATTATTATATCAATGGGCCTCTACCCAAAATGTCGAACTCAGTAGAGTCAAAGATAGGAACTTCGAATAAAAATTAAAAAGAAAAAAATCGATCCGCATGAGAAAAGGAAAAATGCAAAAGATACACAGAGTAATAGAGTACACATACACACACAGCCTCATAGGGGTCATGACCCCCCCCCCCTCTAGGGCTTTTACAAAGCATAAATAAATTTGAAAAATATGAATTCCATCATGAAAAAATGATTTCACTGTTCAAAGGACAAAACTCGTTTACGAACATTTGTGCGTATTTAAGGACACAATGCAAACAAATCTGAGTAAAAAACGTCACAAAAATAATTTGTCTTCCAGTGAAATATAAAAAATGTTCCTTTAAGGATTATGTAGTTGCAAAAACGGCTTTTTCATTCAGAATATTTTGCTAAATAATAAATTAATAATTTGTTTTAAGAACAAACGACAAAGTACCGCAAACGAAAAAGTACCGAAAAGGACAAAGTACCAAAAACGACAAAGTACCGAAGACGACAAGGTACCGAAAAAAAGTTCTACAAGATTCTGGAAAATATAATTTCCAGAAATGTTTGAACACACATTTTTGTTTTACAACGTATCTATGGCTCAAAAGTAATTGTTATCTAAAGTGGGCATTTTCAAGGCTTATGGACCAGAGTGCTGGTAGCTAAACATTTTGCTCAACGTGCTATATACCGCTCCAAATTTTTTTGAAGCTCAGGGACATAAGGTCCAGGGACATAACGCCCATTATTTATTTCTGGGGCTTATGTCCCACTTGAGTGGACATACAAGTGGAAACCCAAGCCCCAAACATTGTGACGAACATACCTGACTGTCAAAAATTATGAAATGGCAGCTCAATGACAACTTCCAGCGAAATGACAGCAGAGACTGGAAAACCCCTGGAAACCACCGAAAAGCGCTATATAAACCCACCGGATTTACACGAGGGCGAGTTTTTGATAGTTTCGTCATCGGTTGGAGAGGTTATAAATTGCACGCAACCGAAAATTATATTAAACATTTAAAATAGTTAAGAAATAAAAACAAAAAAAATTAACCCTCTCGGGAACCAAATTATTAAATTAACCTAATTGCTTTTATTTATTCTTCTCTAATCGTTCTTCTAGCGTTCACCAAGGCTTCACTTTTGTAACAATATTTTTCCTTAAAATGGGGCATAAATCCCAATTTTTTTAGAGGCACAGAAGAATATAGAGTTTTCGATAATTTTTGTGTTTTTTCAAAAATTCTTTAAATGCAGATTATCTAAATGCAAAAGAAACTTTGCATACACCCAACCTCGCACCCTGCCCAAGTCCTTTAGTGGGTCGAAGCAGGGGGCTGTAGGGGGGCAGCATGGCCCCCCTTTATATACCTCACTGTTTATTCGCCGTAATGCTGGACGCTTGCCTTGCCTTACAGTATACAGTACTGGCACCAGGCATATCACAGCGACTAAACAGTAAGGTATGTATGCAACACCCCTGCTTGGACACACTATAGGATTTGGGGTGGGTGTGACGTTCGGAGTATGTAGAGTTTCTTTTGCTTCCTAAGAATCTGAATTTAAGGAAACTTTGAATTTATCCTATATACAGTAGGGAGCACAAATGAGTACATGTTTGTAATTCGCGCACTTATTGATGCATAAGAACTGAAATAATAGAGCAAATTGAAAATTTTTTTTTGCTCTGTATTTTATGTTCAATTCTCAAGAAAACGGTATATAATACATAACGGAAAGGAGCAAGTTCTAAGAAAAAAACAAATAAAACGAAAATAAGTCGCATGTACTCAATTTTGCACCAAGCGTTAATCAGCAAAAATATCGAAATTTGCTGTTAGATTTGCAAGTTTTTGGTTTGTTTATGACTTCCTATATCTTTTTTAGTTTGAGATATGTTTAATTGCGAATGGTTAGAACTTTCACCAGCATATTTTAATAAATGAAATAAATAATTATAATAATTTCATTGCTCTTTGAAATAATGAGTTGACTATTACGACAGATTGAGGACAGTATTGTAGTCATGACAAAGAGTGGCTTCTCGACGCAAATGATAGCTAAGAAGCTTAAAATAAGCCAATCGGTGGTCATAAAAGTCCAGAAAAGGCGAGCCATTGTTCCTAGAGCACAAGTCAGAGGCCGCATACAAATTTTGACGGATGCGGACGCACCTCGCAGGATATTAGAAATGAAAGGGAACAAGTGTTTAACACCAAATCATGCTTCCTTAGCAATAAATAAGCCCGTTAGCCAATGAACTGCAAGAAGAACCTTCAACGACATTGGTTATATCTCAGCGGTTAAAAAAACAAAAGCCTGCATTGTCAGTAAAAATGCTAAGGTGTGGTTAAAGTTCGTCAGAAAACACAGAAATTGGACAGTAGGTAATTGGAAACGTGTAGTGTGGTCAGATGTCCAATTTCTGTGTTCTCTGTCGAACTTTAACCACACCTTAGCATTTTTTCCGACAATGCAGGCTTTTGTTCTTTTAACCGCTGAGATATAACCAATGTCGTTGAGGGTTCTTCTTGCAGTTTCTCGGCTAACGGGCTTATTTATTGCTAAAGAAGCATGATTTGGTGTTAAACACTTGTTCCCTTTCATTTTTAATATCCTGCGAGGTGCGTCCGCATCCGTCAAAATTTTTGTGCGGCCTTTGACTTGTTCTTTAGGAACAATAACTCGCATTTTCTGGACTTTTATGACGACCGATTGCCTTCTTTTAAGCTTATTAGCTATCATTTGTGTCAAGAAGTCACTCTTTGTCATGACTACAATACTGTCCTCAAACTGTCGTGATAGTTTCCTCATAATCTTAAAGAGCAATGAAATTTTTATAATTATATATTTCATTTATTAAAATAGGCTGGTGAAAGTTCTAACCATACGCAATTAAACATTATCTCAAACTACAAAAGATAAAGGAAGTCATATAAACAAACCAAAAACTTGCAAATCTAACAGCAAATTTCGATATTTTTGCTGATTAACGCTTGGTGCAAAATTGAGTACATGCGACTTATTTTTGTTTTATTTTTTTTTTTTTTTAGAACTTGCTCCTTTCCGTTATGTAATATATACCGTTTTCTTGAGAATTGAACATAAAATACAGAGCAAAAAAAAATTTTCAATTTGCTTTATTATTTCTGTTCTTATGCATCAATAAGTGCGCGAACTACAAACATGTACTCATTTGTGCTCCCTACTGTAGGTACTGAGTAATTCTTATTTAGTGGGATATTACCCCACACATTTTTATTTTGGGCTTAAGTCTCACTTTGGTGGAACTTAAGCTCCAAATTCTATTTCGGCCTAATGACCCACTCAAGTGGGACAGATGTCCCAAAAATAAAAAATGGCCATTATGTCCCTAGGCCCTATGTCCCTGCGACATTTTGTGAACGTACTATTTGTATCAGTGCAAACTCCATGGCCCTTTGACCACCATAGTAAAAAAAAATAATTTCAGGCTTTTAAAAGCCTTTGACATTGTAAGTGTTGCCGTTGTTTATTTTTATAATTTTTCGAATGCAGAGGACGTATAGGTAAAGAATTTATGTTTGTTGCTTTAATTGGTAAAAAAAAACAATGTTTTTTTGTTTTACTATTAAATATTTAAAAAACAACACAGCTACATATGTTAGAGTTGTTTTCTATAAAATGAAACGCGCGTCCGATTGGTTTGAGTTTAATTCTTCGACTCTCGGCTGCCGAAGAGACCAAGCTTGGACTTTACCATTGTTAGCCTACGAAACGCATTACTCAGCTAGTGCTGAGGTGCATTCCGGAAGCTAACCTTGTCCCACTGAGCCATTGTGTGCAGGTGTGACATGGAAATGCCAACCGTCGACATGACCCAGTGGTGCATTTGGGGCAATGTATAAGCAATTGCGATATAGGCATAACATTCCTCCCCCCTTAAAAAATCCAAGCAGGGTCTCCCGAAGCTGTTTCGTCTCTTTTTATTAATTTATCAAAATATTTCTTTTAATTATAGACTAACATATTTCAACTATATATTAAGCTTAAATCATTTTTTTGTATTACAAATGGAACAAAATGATTTGTTTTGTGCAATTAATTTTGTAATATATGTATATAAGAAAAAATAAAATTAAAATAAAATATAAAATTAGATAATTTTGGTCCTTTAAATTCATTGTTTTCAGTTTTGTTTTTTGGTTTAAATTGTATTTATTTCTGTATCTTTATTAAATTTAAACTTAAATTGACATTAATAAAAGATTTTTTTTTATTCCATTTTTTTTAAAATATACTATGTATGCAGGTTCGTATTTAATAGGATATTTCTTTTATTTTTAATTTTATTTATATATTTATAAATTTGTTATGTTCTTATTTTTATTAATATTTATTTATATACTTATTTGTTTTTCTATACAATTTATATAATTTAGAGTTTATGTTTTACTTAAATTTGTCTTGCTTACACCCGGGCAGAGGTGATCCCGAAAATCGTTGTCCTCGTTTTGTTTGTTTGGATCGACGGTGTCGCAGGGGCTCGTCTCTTTGGTGTACAGGTTGGCATTTCTATCGCATTGGTATCGAAGCTTAACTCAGGTTTGGACGGAATGGCTGGTGATCTTGTTCGGAAACGACGGATTAAACAAACTGCTACTGCCATTGCTGCTCCTATCATAATTATGGACATCATGGAATATCGGTGAATGGACAGTTCCCAGTCTTGGTTGGATGCTTTTCGCTCTGCTTCCAGGACGTTCAAAGATTGTGTGAGATCGTCAATACTTTTCTTGCCTTCATTTAAAATATTGGCATAATTTTTATGGTTGCCAATTTTCACCGAGAGTAGTCTTGGAGTAGGTCCTGGTTTCGTAATGTTGAATCTAACCAAGAGTGTTTCTCTGAGTTCAGAGTGGTCCACCATAGGTTGTTTGTATTCGGCGGAGGTTTCAGAGTGGAACTCATAAAACAGCTTAAACCCTTTTGCACTTGCTTCACAAGGCTGTAGCATTTTCAGGATTCCCGAGGAATTGAGCGTGACTGCATAAGTTTTACTATCACACTTCAGGTTCAACGCCATGGTCTCTCTCACTTCGAATAGCCATTCGTTAGAGGACGTCATCTTCAGGAATATTCCTTCGGTGGCTGGTATCACGGCGTATTTGCACGAGTCCTTTGAAGATGCAACGTGTTGTAAAAGCTCGATAAGGCACTCGTTAGACCCAGCTGTGAGAATCGGCTTTTCGTGACGACAAACAGCAGTGCTCGTGGGTGAACCTTCCGTCGCCACAAAAGTACACTCCGAGTACTCTCTTTCGCTTATGACAACAAAACGATCGTGGTTCTCAGATTCTGCGATGTATTCGTGTTTTGTATCGAGAACCAGGTCCCAGTGTTCATCTAAAGGTCTTGGCAAGGGGTATATCTTCTGGATTTTGTAACGAAGATATTCTGGCAGGGGGAGCGTTACTTTAATCAGCAGCTTTTCTCCGACAAAGAATACGGATGTTTTGGCAGCTTGGTGTATTAAAAACGGATTCTCAAACGAAAATTTTCCTTTTGTCGTGATGTTCTTCAAAAGGCCAGTTATATTTCCTTCATCAAGTATGAACGGGTGTAATCGTCCCTGGTAAAGGTCATCTATAATGGAAAGCTCCATGGCTTGTTGATTTTGAACTTCCATTATTTTCGCTGTCACCCCTGATATAAGCGTATTGAAGTCGCTCCTCATTTTAAGCTTAGCAATTTCGTTGTTCGTGTTTTTGGCAAACGAAAGAAATGCTTCGCTTAAATTCCTTGCCCCAGCGTTAACTAGTTCTATTTCTTCCGTCAGTTCAGTTATTGGCTTGCTCAATCTGTTATAATTTGAGCTCATGACGGATAGTTGTTTGTGCATTAGTTGTAGGGATTCCATATCCCGCTTGTGGAGGAATTCCAGTTGGTGGTAAACTTTTCTTGCGTCATCGCTGTCCATTGTCCCAAAGGCCCATTTCGAGAAACCTCCGATGAACTCTAAAGCTCGCTTTGGTCGTTTCGAGCGAGTCAAACTTTGCATTTGATCAAAGGTTCTTCCAAGATTCAATATATTTTTCATGGTTTCTCGACTGGACAAGAGGCAATGCCGATGGAAATCGTCATCTAGGATATTTGTGCATATTGTTTCCAAGGCCGCAACACCTTCCTTCATCATCTGGATAACCACTCCGTAGTCCATGGGTACAAATTTTGTGAAGATAGTCCATGTATCACTGTAAAACATGGCTGCTCCCACTGCTTCGAAAACCACTGGAGAGTTCTTCTGTAGTTGCTGTAGCTCGTACGGTGTGTCCGTTTGTGCGTGCCCGGCGTGTAAGCCAAATATTACTTCCGTTATAACAACTAATTTTAGCATGAACATTTTGAATATTGAAAATAAATACTTTATTTTAGGTATTCTTATATTTTTATATATATATATTTTTTTTTTAATAGAATATATTTTATGTATGTATATGCATGTACATATGTAGGTGTATTATCTGTGTACGTGTTTGGTTACTGGAAAGAGAAAAAGAAAATATTAATCATATGAAGTTTTTTTTTTAAGCTTTCAAAATAAAAATTATTATAAAAATCAAAAGAGCTCTGTGAACGTGAGTAAGTTAGATAAAATAAAGTTTTAGCTGGTTGTTGTGCACCCTTTTTATCTTGTTGCCCATCTGAATTCTCGTATTGGAGCCATTTCCCGATGATACAACTTCGTAAGGTCCCAACCAGAAAGCTGAAAATTTATTTTTTCTTACCGGGTTCTTTAACAGAACCTTTTGGCCCACGTTGAACGAAACGACTTTCGATCCTTTGTCGTAAAATTCCTTTGATTTTACCTTGGCCTTTTTTAGATTCTCGTTGGCAAGTTGGTGGGCTACTCCAAGTTGATATTTAAGCTGCAAAGTGTAGTCGTCTTCATTGTAGAGGGGTGTTGGTTTTCTACTCAAATTCGTCGGCATTTCAAACTTGAAACCATAAAGGGCATTGAGAGGGGTTAGCTGTGTAGCAGTATGAACGGAATTGTTATGGACATGCATAGCCTGTCTTAACCATTGATCCCAATTCCTTTCGTCTTTGACTACAAAAGACCTCAGATAATCGGCTAAAGGTCGATGAGCTCTCTCTAACGAACCGTTGGCTTGTGGGTGATACGCTGTTGTGTGAATTTTCTTAACACCAAGTAATTTGCATGTTTGTGAGAAGACATTACAGGTGAAATTTGCACCATTATCAGTAACTAAGATTTTTGGAATCCTATACCTTGTGACAATTTGTTCGTAAAATACTCTCGCAACTGTTGAAGCTTCCATATCAGGGAGGGGTGCACAATCCATGAACTTAGTGAGATCGTCTTGGAAAGTTAAAATATATCTATTTCCTGAGTATGAAATAGGAAGTCCACATACAATATCCATATAAACTTTATCGAAAGGGAGATTTGGAGTGTCGGTTATTAACATGGGCATTTTATTGGTAGGGGAACACTTATTCTTTTGGCACATGGGACATTTTCTGACAAAGTTTTTAACGTCTTTGGACATACCCTTCCATTTGTATTGTTCTCTAATACGCGCCAGTGTTTTTTTATAGCCTTGATGGCCTCCGAGTGCCGAATTATGGAAATCTTTTAAAATTGTTTGGATTTCTTCCCGATCGGTTAAGAACTCTGTTGTTTGAGCCAATTTAGTAACTTGGGGTGCTGGGGGTCCTTTGGTGACCTCGGTTGGTTCATTAGCACTGGGCGAATTGCATAGACTATCAGGGTTGTGTAAAGCAGGAATATCGGCGACGTTTTTACGAGCTTGTGCCCGTGTGACTGCTAGGCAGTGTTCTTTGGAACTTTCCTGGGGTATACGACTCAGCGCATCTGCATTTGTGTTCACCCTTCCAGGTTTATATTCGATTTTGTAATCGTACTCTGAAAGTTTATGGTGAAACCTAATTAAACGGGCAGTGGGGTCTTTCACATGGAAGACTCCTTTGAGTGGCTGATGATCTGTGTACACCGTGAAAGAACGTCCAAGCAGATATGTACTGCCCATACGATAGCCAGAAGTTCCCTCTCTATTGTGGAATATCTCTTTTCGGTAGGGCTTAGAGATCGACTTGCATATGCTACTGGTCTATCTTTGCCAACCTGTCCTTGAGACAGAACAGCACCCAAGGCTTCGTTACTAGCATCCGTTGTTAAAATAAACGGCTTTGAAAAATCTGGGTAGATTAACACGGGTGGTGTCGTAATGGCCTGTTTTAATTGTTCGAAAGAACCTTGATGTTCCTTCGTCCATTTGAAAACTACCTCTTTTCTAAGCAGAAGATTTATTGGGGCAGCTATTTTGGCAAAGTTAGGAATGAACTTCCTGTAATAATTCGCAAAACCTAGAAAAGATTGAACTTCTTTTATATTTTTGGGAATAGGGAAATTTGTTACACAACTTGTTTTAGAAGGATCTGGGGTGGCACCATTTTCAGAGCAAACATGACCTAAGTAAATGACCTCTTTACATAAAAAGTTGCATTTTTCGGTGTTAAGTTTAAGTTTATATTCTCTTAACTTTGAAAAAATGCGTACCAATTTGTCACAATGTTCATTCAAATTTGTACTATAGATAACGATGTCATCCAAGTAGACAAAACAGTCTATTCCGTGGAGACCAGTTAAAATGTAGTTCATAATCCTCTGGAAGGTGGCTGGTGCTCCCGTAAGACCAAAAGGCATCCTATTAAACTCATAATGTCCCAAGCCTGTGCTAAAAGCAGTTTTTTCTCGATCTTTACTGTCAATTAACACTTGGTGATAGCCGCTTGCCAGATCAAGGGTTGAGAAATAACGACAATTTCCTAACTGGTCAAGAATATCTTCTATTCTTGGCAGAGGAAACGCGTCTTTAATCGTAGCCTCATTGAGTTTTCGAAAATCAACCACAACTCGCCATCTCTTTTGTCCATCAGCCCCAGGTTTTTTCGGGACTACCAAAAGAGGTGAGTTCCATGGTGACTTACTAGGTGAGATCACTTTATCGTTAAGCATTTGACTAACCTGATTATTAATCTCATCTCTAGCAACCTGAGGTAGACGATATTGCTTCTGATTAATCGGTCCTTGATCACACTTGACTGGGATCTTATGAGTTAAAATTTCAGTATGCGTTAATGGATCGCCTTCTAAATGAAAAATATCATTAAACTTAATGCATATGCTTTCAATCGCCCGTTTCTCGTCCTTATTAAGGTCTGCACCTATTTTCAGCGTATCCAGAAGCTTAGAGAGTCGTTTATTCGGCTCCTGTTCTGTTACGCTCAAGATTGAACGATTTATCTTCTCTTGGGTTTGCACCTGAAACTTGTTGAAATTTTGGAATTTGGGTATAAAGTTGTGGGGTAAAGAGTAGGTTTTTTCGGTAGAATTAATGATAGAAATAAACAAATGGTCTCCCTTTACTTTGGATATAGTGTTAGCCAAATAAACTCCTGGTTCCAATTCTTGGCTTTGCACGAGAACTTCACGTAAACCAGTGTTAATCTTTAGCTTCAGAATAGCTTGAGTACGGGGTTTCACTTCCATATTTCGATCATCATTTTGTTTATTTGGGTTAATCAATGGGTATTCTGAAACCAGCTTTCTGTTGTTATCCAAAAACTTTAATGTTTTGGTAACAGAGTCAACTATAGCATGGTTCCAGAGAATATCTCGGCCTATTATACCATCGGCGGGTATGTCTGTCAGACCGTCCACAATGTGCCATTTTAAGAAAATTTTGTCAAAACTTTTATGAGATTGAACTGTACCCAACGTTGTCGTGTTTCCACCAAATGCTCCACCTAACTTCCGTATTTCCTTTGAATCAAATTTGGATTTGTTTTTTAAAACGCCCTGTTTCAAAAGGCTTAAATCTGCACCTGTATCTACAAGTACGGTAACTTTACCTCCTTTTGCCTCAGGAAGAGGTAATTCTACAAAAACGTCGTTTTTATTTAACTTTTTTATTAGACAAAATCGACTTCGCTTTATGTCACAAAATCTATTGTTTGTTTTGAAGATACTTTTATATTTTTGGGAAATGTGTTTTATAGATGTAAACACCCAAATGTATCCCAACAAAAATAAATCTAATAATTGGGATATAAAGCTCTCAGCTTGATCTTGTAGTTTTTTACCAGTTTTTATTACTTCCTGAGGTTTTTTAGTGGATTTTATTGTTTTGGTTTGCTTTATTTTAGAAACTTTTTTTCTAGATTGTTGTTGTGGTTTTTTAGTGGATTGTATTTTTTTGTTTTTTTTTATTTTAGAAACTTTTGGGGCGCAGCTCAGTAGTTCAGGCTGGCCCCCTTCCCGTTTCTCTCCCCTTTCTTTGCTAGGTAGTTTTTCTTGCTATAGCAATCATCTTCAGAGTGGCCCATCCTTGAACACCAATCACATTTAGGCCTAGGCTTTAGTGATTTAGCCGCTGTCATAAAGACTTGGCCTTTGGGACATGTTCCTAGGGCATGGCCATATGCCTTACAGGACTCGCAGTAAGGAGTGTTCTTTCTTATCCTGCATTCTGCATAAGTGTGGTTTGGCTTGCTACAGAAACCACACTTTATGGTATCTTCCTGTTTCCGGTTTAGGTGATGCTGTTGTGGTTCGCTCATTTGGTTATATGCAAATGATTGGTTGAGAGCATGGGCGTTATATGAGTAAGAAGGATGAAGAAGTTGAGAAGTCTTTAATGCAGTATCTGCAAGCGTCTGTATATCTTCCCCAGCGATCGTTAACATAAACTGACGCAATGCGGGATCCATTAGACCTATTTTAAAACCAGCTACTATTGAGTTCTTCAGCTCTTGTTTTAAGGCCACAGATTCCGCTTGCTTGTAGCATGCGTCGATTATGTCTGTCGCTTTTGTTTGGAGGCTTAACAGACGTCTTGAAAACGCATGTATATCCTCCGTGGCAAGTTGGTGGGACTGTTTGATTTCCCCCAAAACACTATCCAACGTCCTTGCGGTAAGATACGTATTTTTGATTAACGTCTCAAACTCCTTTAAAGTAGTTGGTTGATTACCTCTTACAAGGTCAAAAGCATCGCCAACTAACTTTGTACTTAGCAAGGAAACATACATTGACTCATTATCTTCGCCAACGCATTTTAATCCGAGGGAGCACGCGTTTAGAAACTCATAAACTTGCCCTGATAGGTTGGACGTTCGTGCTCCTGAAAATTGCGGCACAATTTGCGCAATAATCTTCGCAACCTTCTCGTAAGACATAATTGTGTCGTTTTTTGTTCCTTTTGTGTCTTCTGTGAGACTGTACTGAAACGACGCAATTTTAGCCTTAAGAATACTTTCTTCGCTCTTCAAACTTTCAACTTTTGCACTGTACTCTAGCCCTAAGCTACTGAGCTGTTGTGCTTGTTTCTCGATTTGTTTTTGTTGGGAGTTTATTTCGATTCTTAATTGTGAGTTCTTCAACTGATACTCAACTATCTCCAAATTTAATTTAGAGATTGTTTCTTCTGTTTCAGTGTTCACCGGCTCGGCTTCAAGCTGGCTCCGGTCTAAGTTAAAACGTACTCTTGCGGTATTATTTAGCTCAGCCTTTAGTGCCTGTATTTCACCTTGGTGATTATCTTTAAGCCTTTTTACTGCTTGTAAATACTCAGAAAGTATAGAATCAGTTGATTCAAGCCTGGTGAACTGACCCCACTGCGAACTTAATCGCGAATATATAAGGGAATAAACTTCCCTACCTGTGATCGACTTAAGTTCGGACAATAAGGTGTGATTGAATTTTTTAATTTCAATCCCCTGATCTTTAAGCTCTTTTTTTAATTGATTTATTTGATCAATTAATTGAAGCTCAGGTAAACTGTCCATATACAACAAATCAACAGGCTCTTTTTTTTCCTATTTCAGAAAAAATAAAGCAAAACAAAAACAAATCGTGGAGCCGAAAAAAAAGAAACCCAAACCAGAAACGGAAACCAGTGACGAAATTATTAAATATTGAAGGTTGCACTCTTTGCTAACCTGCCTCAATATTAAGCAATTAATTCCAAGCACGAATTATTTTATGTTCCAAATCGAAATGAAAACAACCTTGAAAAATAACACTTATCCCAACAAAAATTACTACCGACCTATCCCAACAAAAAACTTTTTTTTTAATATTGAAAATAAGTCTCGTAAAGCAAAAAAAACAAAGAACACCAGACATACAAATCAAAATTACTCGAGCTCTAATTACAATGCTTGCTCTTCACACAAATAATTTAATTTTATTTTAATTCATAGATACATAGGTACTTACCTGTGAAGAACGCAGGAATATGCTGATTTTTTGATATTAATTGAACACAGTATAGTCAACAGTCTTCTTTTTTTTGTTTTTCTTTTTTTTTTTGCTGGAAATTTTATGCTTATTATTTTTTATCACGTTTTTAACACTGCTTTAAAGTTTTTTTTTTTTTTAACTATTTTAACACTTCTTCAAAGTTCTATTGCACTTAATTTACACTGCAAGGTTCGAAAAACCGGCTGCGCCAAAATGTTAGAGTTGTTTTCTATAAAATGAAACGCGCGTCCGATTGGTTTGAGTTTAATTCTTCGACTCTCGGCTGCCGAAGAGACCAAGCTTGGACTTTACCATTGTTAGCCTACGAAACGCATTACTCAGCTAGTGCTGAGGTGCATTCCGGAAGCTAACCTTGTCCCACTGAGCCATTGTGTGCAGGTGTGACATGGAAATGCCAACCGTCGACATGACCCAGTGGTGCATTTGGGGCAATGTATAAGCAATTGCGATATAGGCATAACACATATATTAATATTGGCAACACTGATATGTAAGAGATTTAATATAATGAAATGTGCTATAATTATTATTATTAATGTTAACTTTATTAAAATAATCCTGACCACCCTATACTCTAAGCTTATGTACACATAATTTAATAATCGATCATGTTATTGTTACTTATTTGTTATTTACTTTTATTGCTGTTCTATCGAACGACATAAAATACAGTTTGCTTATGTTACATAATATTTGACTCTCTTTATATTATAATAACTGTAAGCTAAGATCTGCTGTTTTGCTAAAAGAATCACTTTTAATAAAGATTTCGCTTAGAACAGACGTGTTTTAATTGATTATGTTTTATGTTAATTTGAATGCTAATCGTTCATCATCATCGTGTCCTGTAACCCCGGCGGCGTCAACAAAACGTCTCCATCCTTCACGGTCTGCTGCAAGGTACTTTAGCTGTGGCCACGTCTTTCTCTGGGATTCTGCTTCCGCTAAGACAGTTGATTTCCATGTTGTTCTTCCAACCCGCCGTGCACCCTGTGGATTCCATTCAAAGGACTGCTTTGCAATTTCATCGTTTGGTTTCCTCAGTGTGTGACCAATCCAGCGCCATTTACGCTTTCTTATGTCGACGTCCAGCCACTCTTGACTTGTCCTGCGCCACAATTCCTCATTTGATATTACTTGTGGCCAGCGAATCTTTAGGATGTGGCGAAGACAGCGATTCACAAAAGCCTGCAATTTCTTCGAAATGATAGACGTGACTTTCCAGGTTTCACAAGCATATAACAGCACGGATTTGACATTGGATTCGAAGAATCTCAACTTAGTGCGTAAGGAGATTTGACTTGATTTCCAGATTGGGGACAGAGTACCGAAGGCAGCACGAGCTTTATTTATTCTACTCTTAATGTCCAGATCCGTACCACCGTTTGCAGAGACAATACTGCCAAGTTAGTTGAACTGTTCCACTACTTCAACTGGCGTCTCCTGTAGAATAATACGCTGCTGTGTGGAGCGGCCTGTGAGCATAATTTTTGTCTTTTTGCCACTCGACTCTCCCTTCACTTGCAGTGTTTGGCACATCCCGTTCAGCCCACTGATTTTATTTGTCAGTAGACATATGTCATCGGCATAGTCTAAATGACTGAGCCTTTCGAACGGTCTCCATTGAATGCCCTGTCACTCAGCTGTACCAACACTGGCCGTCAATACGTCGTCCATCGCCAGCAGGAAGAGAATTGGCGATAGAACATCCCCTTGTCTCACACCCTGTTGCACTACGAAGGAGTCGGATAGCTGCCCATTGTGCAAAACAAAACACCTTGCGTTGTTGTAGGACTCTTTAATAATGGCAACAATTTTTGGTGGAATTCCTCTACCAAGCAACGATCTCCATATAAATTCTCGGTTAACTCGATCAAAGGCCTTCTCAAAATCCACGAACATGAGGTAAAGCGGTGATTGAAATTCCATCGACTGCTCGAGGACGATACGCAGGGTGTTGATATGGTCGACACACGATCGACCATTGCGGAAGCCAGCTTGATGCCTCTTGAGTGTAGACTCGATTCTATCCTTTATTCGCTCGAGAATGATGGTTGCCATTAGTTTTGGGAAAACGGACAAAACGGTGATACCACGCCAATTGTTGCAATTTTTTAGGTCACCTTTCTTTGGCAACTTAACAATCACACCATCCTTCCAATCCCTGGGATAGCATTCGTTTTCCCAAATGCTTTGTATCAACGGATGTAAAATACTAGCCGCTGTTACGGGATCGGCTTTCAGGAATTCAGCTGGTATTCCGTCCAGTCCAGCTGCCTTGTTGTTTTTGAGGAGATTTATTGATGTACGAATTTCCGATTCTGACGGGGGTTCGATGTCAATACCCCTATAGGACCTGCGCATCTCGTTTAGTTGGGGCACTTCAGCACTCTGCTCAACTGAATCCTCATTTAGCAGGGCACAAAAATGGTCCTTCCATCTACGAAGCTGATCCTCAATTGATACCAAAAGTGTGCCATCCACATCCATTACAGGATGATTCGTGTTGCTTTTTTTCCCGATCACGTCTTTGGCTATTTGGTACAATTCCCGGATATCTCCTCTTCTGGCAGCGATTTCCGCATTATCTGCGAGTGCATCTAACCTCACCCTCTAGTCACGTCTCACAAAACGATAGACCATCTTATGTGCAATGCGGTACTCTCTTCGCAAGTCAGCCTTTCGTTGAATATCTGCTTCGGCATTTATTTGAAATTTCAAGGATTTGCGAAGTTCGATCTTATCCCAGGTGTCTTGGGATATCCAAGAGTCTCTACGTCTCGTTCGCTTGGGTACAGTTTCGGATCCAGCCTCCATAAAAACACTTTTAATTTCACCCCACATCTCATCAATTGTTGAATTCTGGATTCCATTTAATGACGAGGCTCTGTCGTTAAGGGTGGTGACATAGTTTCAACATACGTTGGGGTCATTTAAAGCATTAGTAATGAATTTTGAGCTCCTTGCTGCATCCTGCGCTGGTTTTTGTACGGCAGCGGTTCGTAGTTTGAGACTCATCAGAACCAAATGGTGGTCGCTTCCCACATCGGCATTTCTTATACTCCGGACATCACACATAGACTTCCTCCATCGCTGCTGAATCATGATATGATCAATTTGGTTTTCGGTTTGACCATCCGGATGCATCCAGGTAATTTTGTTGTGTTTAATCTTATGCTTAAATACAGTCCCACCTATAACAAGACGATTCGCGTTACAAAAGTCGACAAGCAAGTCACCATTTTCATTCCGTGACCCCAAGCCATTTCTTCCCATCACGCGTTCCAGTCCGTAATTGTCTGAACCGAGTTAAGATGAGTGTAGAACGCGGTTTTGTCTTCCTCTGTCGCTTGATTTGTGGGGGCGTAGCACTGAATAATTGTGACGTTACGAATTTTTGAACGAAACCTTGCAGTCATTAATCTCGCAGAAATGGGCGCCCAGGAGATCAAACTACGCCTCGCTTCTTCGTTTAACATAATTCCGACACCATGCAGTCTTTGGCCGCCCTCTCTCTCATCTTCTCCGGAATACAGCATTCTCGTCTGTCCAGTGTCTGATCTGTATTCAGCTCTACCTCTCCACTTAGTTTCGCTTATGCCCAGGAGCCCAGGATACTAATCTTTAGATGAAGCATTTCACGCTCAACCTGCTCGTATCTACCATCGCAGTACAAGGATCGAACGTTCCATGCTCCGATTGTCGTACGTATGCGGTAGCCAAACGTAACATTTGCGCTTCTTGAAAGATTTCTTCTATTTGTCAACGATTCATTTATTATTACGGCGTCTTGATTGGCGCTCATACATGAAAGATGCCGCACCCCCAAATCCGATGTGCCGTTTACTGCAACCGAAGCTGCAGAAGGATTTTCCATAAAAAGATTACCTCTTGGGGAGTCATTTCCATTTGTTGTCATAGTTCATGTATTTGCATATATCCTTCCACCATGGTGTTTTCCGAGAAATGATTAATAACATACATAAGCTCAGATTTGACAGGCACACCCGCCTTTTGTATGGTCAAACACATAACTGTTCGAGGCCGCCCACTATGGGAAAACAGACGCCTTTTGTAGCCGCCCAATATGGGTTACAGACGCTACCTGCTGCTGCCGTTGGCCTTTTACGAAAAAAAAAAGCTCCTCCGCCACCAGACTATCATGCCGTTGACCGCTGCCTGCAGTTCATCCGTCTTAAGGGGGCTTTTAACCATCCCAAGGACAAGTTTGTGCCCTGACCAGCAAAGCTGGGTTGTCTGCTTATCCCGGCATCCATTCGGTCCCCCTGCACGTTAGCGATGCTAATTGTTAAAAGCATATTATAGATAAGTGTCGCTTTTCAAAGGAAGTCTCATTTGCTTTTGAAGAATTCAAGGCCTGAATGGTTTTGGAGGTTAAAGAAATTAAAAACAAACCGTTTTCGAAAATGTAAAATGGTGTCGAGGCCTTTTTGTCATTGTCGAATCGGTCTCATCATCTCATCATCCTCGTCGTCTGTTGATTTTTGAAACAAAGGGCTAAATCGTTTAAGATTAGCATCAAGCAAGGTGTCATTGTATGGCCTCTGCCACACAAAAAAAAGAAAAGATACAAAGAAAAAAGAAACCGAATTTAAAAGATGTAACTTATATCTTTAATTGTCATATCAATTGTCAGACATAGTTAAGTGGTTTTTGACTATATTTCAAGAGAACTATATTTGAATCAAAGAAACTCGGCATAGTTCACGGAAGAGAGTGATTCCGGGAGGATGTTAGGATAGTAAAATAATGTAGGTCAGGAGTTTGTATTCTTTTTGTTCCTTTGTTTCTCGCCAATTCGTTGTTCAGCTCTTTCACATAATATAAGTGGTTGGGTGGGAGTTTTAAGCAGTCTAATGAAGAGACCTTTAGGTGCATTTTAAATGCAATCAAATGCTTTTGATTAGTGATTGTAAAGTGCTCTTTGGAAAAAAAAAGTTTTTTTTTTTTGTTCCTAGAAACCGTGTGAACTAAACGCCCTAATACTGATCCAAGTTGGAGGGATTTTCCATCAAACTAACTAAGGACATGAGGAAATCATATTATTCGTAGGTTGAAACTTGAAGTAGTTGGCTAAGTGATGATTAAATGAAAATTGTATTAAATAAATGGAAAAGAGAATGAACGCAAAAATTGCTTACGGTAATTCTTTGATGAAATAAATTGTTTAATTGAGTTGTGGAGAGCTTCCTTTCGTATAGCCTGTTGAAATAATTCGATTACTGCTTCATGATTTTCATTCATTATTATAGATGGATACACATGTATACAGTCGAACTTGCTAGAGAGAAAAATCCCTTTATCTGAAACACCTTTTTTCATCCCCGAGTATTTAGTCCAGTCATTAGGTTATTTGACCTTGCGCGCAGAGGCACTGTCTGATTTTTTTTCATGGATCGGTAGAGGCTCATTTAAAAGCTTAAATCCAAATTTGCACCACCTGACAACTTTTTTTACCAAAGTTATTGGTAAAAATGTGTTTTTTGCCATTTTTCGTCTTTTGTGAATATCTCGGCTGCAGTATGTCGCATAGAAAAAAATAAAATAAGGATTTATTTATAATAAGATTAATTATTATATTATAAAAAAATAATTTGTTTAAACAAATAAAAAAAGTTATAGTTAGTTAAAGTAAGTTTTTATTGTTTGAAAATCACTCTTTCTTAATTATTAAGAAAAAAACTCATTTAACGATGGGGTTTTTATTTTTTACTTTTAAAGTCCTTGTAAATACCTACAGTTAAAAAAAAAAATCAGCCCTTAACTACTAACACAAGCCGATAAATAAATTTATGAACATAGGTAAGTCAGCGCACCCACGCAATTTTATGTTTTTAGGTTTTATTTTATGTACTCCTGTCCCTGTAGTGAAGTCCCGTAAAAATTTCCGTACTGATTTATCTAACCGCCAGAATCGATTAAAGGACATATAGGAGAGTCAGAAAAACTTGGGTAGACATCACCGTTTTCTGGACGGGGTTTTTTAGACGCCATTTGCCAAAATGGCCGACAAATAGTAGCATCATTTGTATGGGAGAACAGAAAAATCTCCATAAAAACTAAACCACTAAACCGATTTTGATGAAATGATCAGACATGATAAAAAACAAGATGAGAAGCGAACATATTCATTTCCGCCCACTGCCACACCCCCTTTTTTGAAAAAAGTAATACATTCTTCAAAATTAGTATAAATTCCGATGTTGCTTTAGTTAAACTAATAAAAATATTTTTGTATGGAATATAAGCTGTAAAAAGTTCCTACCACGCCTATTTTGTGGGCGTTTATTATTTTTTGACTTATATGGAGTTCGTTTTAGTAAGATAAAATTTGAACCACTTCACCCAGTGTAATGAAATTTTCACACATGACAGCGAACAGTATAGGGATTGTATACAATTTTTGCCCATTGACACGCCCACAAAAGTCCATCTTATCACTCTTCCTCATTAGCTGCTAAAAACCGAAGGAAATGATATCAATTAAGATGCTTTTGTGAAGTTTCCTGATTGATATTGACTAAAGAAAATCTAAATAAATAAATTGGGTGGCGCAACAGCTCATAGAGAACCAGGGCCTAGTGACTTACAACTCACAACCATTCCTGTGTGCGTGTTTGTTGGGCAGGAATGGAGGGGACCTACAGTTTTTTGCCGAGTCCGAACGGCTAAATGAGAAGCACTTTTTCATGACAAGTATACTCTTGGAGGATTTGTCAGTTCCTCGCAAGAGGCAGTACCTCGAATAAAACATTTCTGTTTTTAGGTGGCACGGCTGGGAATCGAACCCACACCTTCGGCATGACAGTCCTACGCACTAACCATCAAGCCACGGGGTACTACAAAGAAGAAAATCTATTACTTTTGATTTTTAGTAAAAAAATTAAAAAATTAGAAAAAATACAATTACATATATTTGCACATCATTTGTATACACATTTATCTCGTACATTGCTCACCACATTTGCAATACTCTGTGCATGTCAAATACTTAAACTTACATTTACACCTTTAATTCACACTTTTAATTAATAGTTCCAGGGGGTGATTCTTGACCTCTGAAATTGTGAAATGAAAACAAAGTTATCATTTCATTTTCACAGAGTTTTATCATTTTATCACTTCACAAACACGCGCAAGGCGATTCCCGAACTCGTTATGAAAAACAGCTGTCCAAGTGAGTACTAAAAAGTTCTAACATGAAAAATGCTACCACTTGCTCAAAAGATGATTGTGACGTCATAGAAATACCAAGATGGCGAGTGGGGTGTATCAAATGAGCACAATTTGTCTTTGTTTCTCATTTTTCTTTTCACAGGCTAAATAATTACCTTAAAACAAAAAAGCATCTTCGGATGTGTCCATTTCTAATAGAAAAAGCTGAGGTGGTAACTCTGATATATTATGTTTCTCTTTATGTAATAAATAACGAAGCTCATCGAATGTCTTATGCTATGTTTCCACCAAGGAATTATCTCAGTTCAGATTTTATAAATCTATTTGGTGTTTCCACCGCACAAAAAGATTTTTAAAAGATTTACTTTGACAGCCCCTTTTAAAATGCAAATGGTGTTTCAATTTTTCTCATAAAGAAGAAGTGAGATAGAATGTTTCCTCTGTGAAGAACTGAATTCAGCCATAAATGAATTCTTCAGCGCCATGCAGGAATAGATTAGTTCGATTTGTAAAAGTATTTGTTCTAGGAAGATTTAACAAGATTAATTTCTAATCTTCAAGATTGACGAAATAAAGGAGAATAGGACAAAACGGTCTACAGGACCAATAACGACGAGACATATGTCGTTGGAAAGGTATTTTTATTAACTACAATAGTTAATATGAGGGCTTACTTCAAATTGCTGTGTGAAAAAAGTTATTCGCTAAATAGAATTGTGTTCTAGTGCATTCTGGTATGAATAAAATATATTTAGTATGGGCAAAATTTATGAAAACTGGTCAAGCAAATAACAACAATATATATGTCATTGAAAGGTATTTCTATTACCTACAGTACCTTTAAGAGCAGTTCTATTCAAATCACTGTGTGAAAAAAGTTATTCGAAAACTAACGAATTATTGTGGTTCATTTTAGTGTGAAAAAATGCTTTTTTTTAAGTATGTGCAAAAAGTGTGAACGCAAGCTCAACCAATAACAACGGGACGTATGTCGTTGGAAAGGAAATTGTATGTGCTACAATAGTTAATGAGGCAGTTTATTTCAAATCCCTGTGTGAAAAAAGTTATTCGCTACTTTCTACCCATGCTCCATAAATTTTATCTGTACCAAAATTCCCTAAAACAGCGAATAACTTTTTCCACACAGCGATTTTAAATAAGTTGTTATGGATACTATTATTGTTCATAAAAATACCTTTTCAACGACATACATATTATTGGTATTGGTGAGACCTGTTTGTATGAATTTGTTCCACACTGAAATGTACCAAAACAAAACCTTGGTTAGTAAATAACTTTTTTCACACAGTGATTTGAAATGAACTGCCATAATGAGTTTTGTAGCGCATAAAAATACCTTTCCAACGACATACGACTCGTTTTTATTGGTTCCTAGACCACCTTTCATACAGTTTTGCCGATTGTCCTTTGATAAGTATTTTCCATTCATCTTCAGACCTCTGCTTTCCCAGTTTAACTTTCGAAAAATGTCCTCCAAGGTTGCTGAGAAGAGTGCTGGTGAAAGTGGATCACCTTGTCTTACTCCACGAGTTATATGAAACACAGGTCCCGTAGTTTCTGTTTTTATGTATGCATAACTTTCATTATACAGCTTCTTTAAAATTCGTACAATTTTTGGTTCCACACCTTGTTTTTTTAATGCTTCCCAGATATATATCTGCTCTATTGTGTCAAATGCTTTAGCAAAATCAATAAACGCAAAACATAGAGTTATATTAAATTCTTTGGCTTTTTCTATAATTTGATTCATTGTTTGGAGATGATCCATTGTTGAGAACCCAGACCTGAATCCAGCTTGCTCGTGAGGCTGATTAAATTCTAAACTGGTTTTTATTCTATTAAATAGACATTTCGCAAAAACTTTATAGACGCAAGAAATTATACTTATGGGTCTGTAATTATTGATATCATCTTTGCTACCTTTTTTGTGGATGAGGATTATTTCAGATTGTTTCCATTGTTGTGGAATATCCTCGGTGACCAAAACCTATGATTGAAAATTTCTTTCAACCAGTTGGCCAGTGAAAATTTTGCGTATTTTAAAAACTCTGCAGCGATTCCATCACTTCCATTACATTTATCATTATTCAAGCTTTGAATTGAATGCTCGATTTCACTTTGTAGAAAACTCGGAAACTCTTCTTCTTGACCTACAAATTCAACATTTTGTTGTATATAGTTTTCTGATTGCTTTAGTTGGGTTTTATACAAATTGCTGTAAAAATCTGTTGCTATCTTATTGATATCTTTTCTCTGGTATTTCTTTCGCTCATTATTGACAGATAAAGCTACGATCCATTCTTTATGTGGTTGTAATGCTGCTTTCGCCTTTTTAATTGATTTTGTTGTTTCGATCAATTTTTTGAGGAGGTTTTCGTTGAAGTGTTTTATGTCATCCTGTGATTTTTGTTTAATTTGTTTTCTGAGCATTTTTAAGTTTATCTTTTCGGATGCACTTAGGTCCTCCTTCTTACGTAGTTTTTCTCGTTTTTCGATTAGCTGTAATGTTTCGTTTGAAAGTTTTTGTGGTTTCTGTTTTGTTGCTGTTAGAATGTATCTTTCTGCAGATTCTTTGATTGTTCTTTCCAGGTTGTTATAGAGATTTTGTACGGGTTCATTTCTTGATGATAGTATGTTATACCGTTGTTGAAGATCAATGTTATAATTCTTGATGTCTTCATCTGTAATTATCTTTGATACGCTTTTTTTGGTTGTTTTGTTGAGTTGTCTTGTCTTGTGATTTATCTTTAATTTAGCTCTGACTAATCGATGATCTGAATCAAACTCGAAATTGTTTAGAACACTGATATCTTCAAGTATCGATCTTTTATTTACTAGGATGTAATCGATTAGATTTTTATGGTTTTTATCAGGTGTTATCCAAGTCCATTGATTTTGAGGATTCTTTTTAAATAATGAGTTCCCAACAAAAAACTTGTGTTGCCAAACATATTGGATAAGACGGTTTCCCCTCTCATTCCTTTCTCCATATCCATATGGACCCATTATTTTCTCTTCGCCTTTGTTCCTTAATCCATCTCAATCTTCATGCAAAAATGCATATGGGGTTTCAATTTTTCTTATGAAGTGCGAGTGAAACAGAATGTTTGATTTGTGTCAAATAATGAAGAATTGAGTCTCGAATGAGTCGTTCAGTAACATGTAAGGATAGGTTAGTTCGATTTGTGAAACTATTGGTCCTGGGAGGATTTAACAAGATTTATTTCTAATCTTCAAGATTTACGAAATAAATTTGTTTAGTAAATCTCTTAGACTATAAACCACCGCATATCAAAATCATAACCCCCATGAATCCCCCCTCCCCCCTGGATCCGCCAATGAGCAGCAGATATACATACTAACGTCCGACAAAATTTAAATGTACAAGAAAGTATCCTGAGAAAAACAATACTATTCTCTGATTGGTTTCTATTTTCCTTATAAATTACTGTCAGCTTCTTCAATTCAAATATTTTATTACATAACTTAAAAAGCAAACAACTTTAAAATTTGCGAAGATAAATCGTTTTAAAGTTGAACTGTGACAAAGCGATGCGACGCATCCTTTACGACCTTCACATTTTTTCGGATTTCCATTGACAAATTTTATTGACTAATTTTCCGAGTTCCATTGAAATATTTAGGTGATTAATTTGTTATTTCACATTATGTACATACGAGAGTATACACGTGCCGAAAACTTTTTCATGGCCTAGTTTATGTCATGGCAAGTTTGATAACATTCGCTCTTAACTACAATGTCATCTATGCTGACATACACCTGTGTATTTCTATACAATACGTACCTTTCTATATATGCATGGGAACCTACCTATATAATACAAACTTACAGAGGCCATCAATCCTGCATGTGAACCTGAACACATCGTAGTGAGCGTGATTGAAACGTACTTGGTACATTATACTATCTTCCAGCGTACAACTGAATGTTAAACATTTTTATGGAAACGCGGACCAGAGTTCCGGATTAAACCACACACATGGATTAGCTTGCAACTTTACTGTGAGTAGCTTTTTTTGTGCTGCACAAAATGCTTGCATGATTTTCCTGCAGATTGCTCATCTTTACAGCAAAGAATCCCAAGCACGTATCTGTGACGGCGCACATTTTATTAAGTTCCTCTTATATTTTTATCCTGATGATGGTGATGGCTATGGCTGGCGTTGTTTCACCAACGCTCCAGCTTCTGACATTCAACCACTCCATTCGCATCTTTGGACTTTTTAATTTAACCAAAATAAAAGGTTTACAGGGTGTTTTATTTGTAACTGTTTGCTCAACATAATTAAGGCTTGAAAACTACATGCAACAATTCATACATAAGTGTCAGTGTGATTTAAAACGAAGGCTAACAACTTAATAATTATTTCTCGAAGATAAATGATGGTATTTTAAGAATTCAAAAAGAGTTTCGAAGAATAATATTCATACTTGAGAATGGCTACAAAAATTAATTTGAAAAAAATTACCTCAAGAAAAAGTATAACCCCAAATTTGCATTAAAAACGCATCTACTTGTAAAACTTTGGTTTTGAATATCTCAAAGATGTGACGTGCTACAGCAATTATGAGCACAGATTCAAATTCAGCAAATCAAAAACCATCAGAAGGTAGGTAGGTAAAAATGGTGGCAAGAGCGTAACACTCGCTCTTTGCCCAATTAGCACTGGATTGCGCCGTTTTGATACCATAACTCGCTTGACCAGTGTATGAAAGTAGATAAAAGCGTTCCTTGCTTTGAAATAGGACGGCTGTGAAGTATGGTTAATGTATCTTATGAGTTGGGTCATAGGACACTCACTCGATCGGATCGCATCTCGCCCAAGCTTGCCACATTATGCCGAGCTCGGCAGGTTGTAGAGTAGCAACGAAGCGATCGATCAGATCATGTGATCATCATTGCCATTGAGCATCCTGAAGCTCATCAGAAACCCGGGTTCCGATTACTCGCGAACTTTGGATCTGGGGGGGGGGAACATGATGCAGAATGCAACAGATTTCTGTCTCAGAACCATTTCGTGGCGTCAAAAGAAAAGAGATCAAATCTTTGAACCATCAGAAAAGTATATTGTAAATTTTCTCTCAGTTCCGTTAACAAAATTTATTCACTTTATTTAAATTCTCCATTTATTTATTTCACAAACATTTTACGTTTCTTACTACAAACAAAACAATTAATTGTTCACCATGGAAATCAATTCACCAACTTTACTTTTTACTTTTATAAAAAAAAAGATTAAAATTTTATTGCTCTATAAATGGTAGGTTTTACATTATTCACAATCATTAAAGCATGGCCTTGCCGTCTGCCTCATTGACAACTTATATGAAAAATACAAAAATTTATAAATGTAACAAATCAATTTTGTTTAAAAATACAAAATAAAAATCAAAAATTTTCGCTTAAGATTCTGCTTCGATATACAAAAGTGCAGTTTTACAAAATTTAAACATTTTGGGTACATCTTATGCGTTGAGATATTTTATAGAAAACTCTTCAGATACAAAATCACTTCCAAATACGTGTATTCTTGTTTCTCTGAGTACGGGACATCTCCCAAGAAAATGAAAAATATCTTCTCTTTCCGCCATATTACACATTCCGCAAAATATGGGTGCGGTATAAAGTTGAGATTCAAAAGTTCACCTCTCAGTCTAAACACACTTGATATTTGTTCTATCGTGCAGTCATCCCGAAAATAATTGTAATTGTTAAGGTTGTGATTCAGCTTACTGTAAATCATACTGTGTATGGATTCTTTTGCTTCTTCAGCATTCTGTAATCTAAAACGATCATCTGAAGTGGATATCAGTTGATACAATAAGGGCTTCCAAGTACTGTAGTCATCAAGGTTTAACTCTATAGTCTATACCAGTTTCCTGAGTAAGTTGCATCCAATCCTTGAACCATCCAGATCTGCTTCGTATCGCTTGAAGAGCTGTTTTTTTTTTTGGAAGACAATAATCGGTCATGTTCAGAGCATTAATTATAAAATGAACTTGTAGTTTGAGTGTTTTGATGAATAATGGGGAAATTCCTGTTTCTAACATAATCATATACATAATTAGGGGTATTTGAAGGAAGTCGAAATATACGTTTGATATAAAATCGGAGAAGCTTTTCAGCGATTTCATATTTTTCACCTCCCCAAACCTGAGCTGCATACAACAAGGTTGACTCTGCCACCGACTCAAACACTTTGAATTTGCTGTTATGTGCTATATGACTGTTGCTAAAATCTTCCTTACACGCAACATTGATTGTGGTTTTAGCTTTCGCTAGCTTTTCGGTGAGATGCCTTTCCATACTTAGATTTTTGGTTAAATAAACTCCTAAATATTTGTATTCCTAGACGACCTCTATCCATTTATTGTTGTATGTATACACCAGTCTTAGTCTGGAACCATTCCGAAATATTTTCCCCATCCCATATTTCTGCTGTGGCTTCCATGCACAGGTTCTGCAAAACACGTCCAAATATGTGTGACATTCCCAATCCAAAAATCTTGTACATTAACGCGTTTCGGTCTATTGTATCAAATGCAGCCTTGAAATCATAGAAGAAAGTATATAATTAATTATTTCTAGACAAACAAATCTGTCTGATCCGGCTGCTTTACCATCCTTGAGACTTTTTCGCGATGCAGTTACCTCATTCTGTAAGATTGGCTGGTCCAATAGTTCATTATAAAAGCTGGGTTGAGCGTATTGTATCACATGAGTACTCAAAGAGTTGATATTAAGCAGTTGATTGAAATGTATCATCAAGGTATCACAATTCAAATATCGGTTTATAACATAAACTTTGCAGTTAAGTCGCTGAACTGTCTTCCAGAACTCGCCTATCTTCCTACATTCATCTAGTCGTTTCGCTTCTCTTTCGTAGAATGCATCTTTTTTCACTTTGCATAGTGCCTTAAAGTTTCGATTATGTTCAATATATAAATGCTTTGCGGTGTCTTCATTATGGCGTCTATACTGGTTCAGCCAGGTGTAAGATAATTTCCTTGCCATCATGCATTCTTCATCAAACCATGGCTCTTTATACTCCACATCTCGTCTTACTTACTTACTTACTTACTTAAGGTGGCGCTACAGTCCGGGGTGGACCAGGGCATCAACCAACAAGCTTCTTCCAGCCGGCTCGGTTTCCAGCTAGCTGTCTCCAGTTTCGCACGCCAAGTTGGTTGAGGTCCTCTTCCACTTGCGTGCGCCACCTTTTACGCTGCCCACCTCTACTGTGCTGTCCCACGGGGCTGGATTCAAAGATTTTCCGGGCCGGAGCATTGGTGTCCATTCGCTCTAGGTGACCCAGCCATCTCAGTCGTTGGCTTTTCACTTTTGTGGCTAGGTCGGTGTCGCTGTACAGCCCGTACAGTTCGCTATTGTATCTTCTTCTCTATTCCCCATCTATGCAGACGGGACCAAAAATCACCCGGAGAATTTTCCTCTCAAAACAACCTAACGCGTTCTCATCCACCGCTAACAGTGTCCATGCCTCTGCACCATACATCAGGACCGGGATGATAAGCGTCTTATACAGGGACACTTTAGTTGCTCGAGAGAGCAGCGATTGGCAAGAGTAATTCTTCGTTTGATCTCAGCACAGGTATCGTTCGCTGAGTTTATAGCGGATCCTAGGTAGACAAAGTCTCTGACCACCTCAAAATTATAGCTGTCTATAGTGACGTTCTGTCCAAGACGTCAGTGTTGGGTGTCCTTTCTTGTTGACAGCATATATTTTGTTTTGCTTTCATTCACCGTTAGGCTAGGACCGCACTTCCGATTTAAATCGCGCGACTGTTTAGTCACTAGAAATAGAACACATGAATTTTAATAAGAATTAACGCACATGCGACCTGGAAATCGCGACGATTTAAAGTCGAAAATTTGTTCCATTTTTCTGGCGATGCGATTGTCGAAAGTTAAAATGAAACAAACGGACTTATATGGTTGTGCTCGCACTTGCGATTTAAAATAGCGCGACTAAAAAATCGTTGTCGCAACTAGAAAAAATTATACACGCACTTGCGATTTTCAAACGTACGATTATTTAGCCGCAAGAAATGAGACACATGGTTTTAAGCGTGAATGCACACATATGCGACTTTAAAATCGCAGCGATAAAAAAAAATGGAACCAGATCTATTTTTTGAGCGTTTTTTCTATCGCGAAATTAAAAAAACGCATGTGCGTGCATTCATATTAAAAGCTTTATGTTCTATTTCTTGCGACTAAAAAATTGCGCGATAGGTAGCCGCAAGTGAGTGCATGGCAATTATTTGTTGCGACACCGATTTTTTAATCGCACCGACTGAAAATCGCAAGTGCGGTCCTAGCCTTATGTTCTATTTCTTGCGACTAAAAAATCGCGCGATAGGTAGCCGCAAGTGAGTGCATGGCAATTATTTGTTGCGACACCGATTTTTTAATCGCAAGTGCGGTCCTAGCCTTAGGCTAGGCAGGGATGCCAAAACTGGCATCCCTCTAATTCCTCGATCGCGCGCTTCTCATGCTCTTTCTTTTTTCTTCTAAGAAGCTTGTGTTCCTCCCTCCTCTTCTGCTCGTAGAGCTCGCGAGCAGCTCTGGTCCTTCTATGCAGCGCCGCTTTGTATGACTGTTGTTTGGCTGCATGTACTTGTCGACATTTTTCGTCGAACCAGGGGTTTCGCTGTGGTGGTCGGGCAAAGTTTCCTGGCAGTTTTTCCACTGGTTCTCGATGTTTGCAGTTGGCAGCAAAGGACTAGTTAATAGGGTGCGAGAGACTCGATCGGAAAAGGACCTGGCGATTTCTTGCGGCTGTAGCCGTCCGACGTCAAACTTCCTCACAGTATTTCCCTGTTTTGGCTTTGGTCTGGATATCCGTAGCATTACCTTTGCTAAAACGAGATAGTGGTCCGAGTCAACGTTGGCTCCTCGGAACGTTCGGACATCCTTGATACTGGAGGAGTACCTTGCGTCGATCGCAATGTGGTCCATTTGGTTGACGGTTGATTGACCAGGAATTCGCCATGTCCCCTTATGTATATCGAGATGCGGGAACTAAGTACTAGCTACCACAACGTTTCGCCCCGCAGCACAGGCGATAAGCCTGAGTCCGTTATCGGAGGTGGTGTCGTGCAGGCTGTATCTTCCGATTGTGCCACCAAAGACGTCTACTCTTCCTAGTTTGGCATTAAAATCACCCAAGACAATTTTAATGTGATAGCTAGGGCATTGCTCATTTGTCTTGTCGAGGAGCTCGTAGAACTCGTCCTTGGTGTCGGCATCTTTCTCCTCTGTGGGGGCATGGGCGCATATCAGGCTGATGTTGGCGAACTTAGCCTTGATGCGAATTGTCGTGAGGCGTTCGTTTACATAAATGAAACTCAAGACTTCTTGCCTAAGTCTGCCTCTAACAACAAATCCACATCCAAAAATACGCTGCCCTTCTCGTCTGCAATGGTTCGATTCCGGGTACGCTGCCTTGATACACCCCTCAATTACTTTTAAATTTGTTGTTTGGCTTCTCAACAGACATAAATCTAGCTCTCTTCTATAAGAAGTGGCCCTAGAGTCTTTTCACTTCATCTTAGGCAAAAGTTTCATACTCACACTTGCTTCATTTACTTTTTGTCCGCAATTTAGTGAAACAACAATTGGCATGTGATCTGAGTATGGCACCTGATGCACTTCAAAATCGGTAATCAAGGAATTCCAAAGGCCCCCTACAAGAGCGTAGTCAATAACTGAACTACCTTGTTTTCCAACATATGTAAGCTCTCCAAATTTATCACCTTCGCTGGTGCCATTAAGAATTCGAAGTCCAATCGAGTTGCACAATTCCAATATTTTACTTCCTCTGGCTTTCTTTATGGAATCCTTTGATACCATATTGTGTCCTCCGCGTTCGTTACCACTCCTCGTTCAGATTCCACCACTACATTTGAGATTGTACCGCTCATTAGGAAATCCTTAATTTGTTCCAAACCTGCATCCCAGTGGTTATAATTAACATATAATGGTAAAATACAAAACTTTTCTCCATTAATTTTCAGTTGAACACAAATTAAGTTTCCAAATTGTTTAAACTCGCCGCATAAGCCCAAATCTTTTTTAAGCCCAAAGATAAACCCTCCACTCGCACTTCCTCTTTTATGTCTCCTAATTGCCCTCTAAAAGTACTTGAGAGTGCTAGGGCGCCATATGGCCCTTGGCTAAATGATAGGAAAATCCCTATGCACACCTCCGCGTGGTAGAGGGCGGGTAACGCTAACGTGCAGGGGGACCGAATGGATGCCGGGATAAGCAGACAACCCAGCTTTGCTGGTCAGGGCACAAACTTGTCCTCGGGATGGTTAAAAGCCCCCTTAAGACGGATGAACTGCAGGCAGCGGTCAACGGCATGATAGTCTGGTGGCGGAGGAGCTTTTTTTTTTGTAAAAGGCCAACGGCAGCAGCAGGTAGCGTCTGTAACCCATATTGGGCGGCTACAAAAGGCGTCTGTTTTCCCATAGTGGGCGGCCTCGAGCAGTTATGTAATTGACCATACAAAAGCGGGTGTGCCTGTCAAATCTGAGCTTATGTATGTAATTAATCGTATCTCGGAAAACACCATGGTGGAAGGATATATGCAAATACATGAACTATGACAACAAATGGAAATGACTCCCCAAGAGGTAATCTTTTTATGGAAAATCCTTCTGCAGCTTCGGTTGCAGTAAACCGCACATCGGATTTGGGGGTGCGGCATCTTTCATGTATGAGCGCCAATCAAGACGCCGTAATAATAAATGAATCGTTGACAAATAGAAGAAATCTTTCAAGAAGCGCAAATGTTACTTTTGGCTACCGCATACGTACGAAAATCGGAGCATGGAACGTTCGATCCTTGTACAGCGATGGTAGATACGAGCAGGTTGAGCGTGAAATGCTTCGCCTAAAGATCAGTATCCTGGGCATAAGCGAAACTAAGTGGAGAGGAAGAGCTGAATACAGATCAGACACTGGACAGACGAGAATGCTGTATTCCGGGGAAGATGAAAGAGAGGGTGGCCAAGGACTGCATGGTGTCGGAACTATGTTGAACGAAGAAGCGGGGCGTAGTTTGATCTCCTGGGCGCCCATTTCTGCGAGTTTAATGACTGCAAGGTTTCGTTCAAAAATTCGTAACGTCACAATTATTCAGTGCTACGCCCCACAAATGAAGCGACCGAGGAAGACAAAACCGCGGTCTACACTCATCTTAACTCGGTTTACAGTAGTGTTCCGAGAGCCAACATCATAGTCGTTATGGGAGACCTTAATGCCCAAGTCGGTTCAGACAATTACGGACTGGAACGCGTGATGGGAAAAAATGGCTTGGGGTCACGGAATGAAAATGGTGACTTGCTTGTCGACTTTTGTAACGCGAATCGTCTTGTTATAGGTGGGACTGTATTTAAGCATAAGACGTGCAACAAAATTACCTGGGTGCATCCGGATGGTCAAACCGAAAACCAAATTGAGCATATCATGATTCAGCAGCGATGGAGGAAGTCTATGTGTGATGTCCGGAGTATAAGAAATGCCGATGTGGGAAGCGACCACCATTTTGTTGTGATGAGTCTCAAACTACGAACCGCTGCCGTACAAAAACCAGCGCAGGATGCAGCAAGGAGCTCAAAATTCATTACTAATGCTTTAAATGACCCCAACATATGTCGAAACTATGTCACCACCCTGACATAGCTGGATTCCGTTTAATGACGAGGCTCTGTCGTGTCATTAAACGGAATCCAGCAGTCAACAATTGATGAGATGTGGGGAGAAATTAAAAGTGTTTTTATGGAGGCTGGATCCGAAACTGTACCCAAGCGAACGAGACGTAGAGACTCTTGGATATCCCAAGACACCTGGGATAAGATCGAACTTCGCAAATCCTTGAAATTTCAAATAAATGCCGAAGCAGATATTCAACGAAAGGCTGACTTGCGAAGAGAGTACCGCATTGCACATAAGATGGTCTATCGTTGTGTGAGACGTGACTAGAGGGTGAGGTTAGATGCACTCGCAGATAATTGCGGAAATTGCTGCCAGAAGAGGAGATATCCGGGAATTGTACCAAATAGCCAAAGACGTGATCGGGAAAAAAAAAAAAGCAACACGAATCATCCTGTAATTTATGTGGATGGCACACTTTTGGTATCAATTGAGGATCAGCTTCGTAGATGGAAGGACCATTTTTGTGCCCTCCTAAATGAGGATTCAGCTGAGCAGAGTGCTGAAGTGCCCCAACTAAACGAGATGCGTAGGTCCTATAGGGGTATTGACATCGAACCCCCGTCAGAATCGGAAATCCTTACACCAATAAATCTCCTCAAAAACAACAAGGCAGCTGGACTGGATGGAATACCAGCTGAATTCCTGAAAGCCGATCCCGTAACAGCGGCTAGTATTTTACATCCGTTGATACAAAGCATTTGGGAAAACGAATGCTATCCAAGGGATTGGAAGGATGGTGTGATTGTTAAGTTGCCAAAGAAAGGTGACTTAAAGAATTGCAACAATTGGCGTGGTATCACCGTTTTGTCCGTTTTCCCAAAACTAATGACAACCATCATTCTCGAGCGAATAAAGGATAGAATCGAGTCTACACTCAAGAGGCATCAAGCTGGCTTCCGCAGTGGTCGATCGTGTGTCGACCATATCAACACCCTGCGTATCGTCCTCGAGCAGTCGATGGAATTTCAATCACCGCTTTACCTCATGTTCGTGGATTTTGAGAAGGCCTTTGATCGAGTTAACCGAGAATGTATATGGAGATCGTTGCTTGGTAGAGGAATTCCACTAAAAATTGTTGCCATTATTAAAGAGTCCTACAACAACGCAAGGTGTTTTGTTTTGCACAATGGGCAGCTATCCGACTCCTTCGTAGTGCAACAGGGTGTGAGACAAGGGGATGTTCTATCGCCAATTCTCTTCCTGCTGGCGATGGACGACGTATTGACGGCCAGTGTTGGTACAGCCGAGCGACAGGGCATTCAATGGAGACCGTTCGAAAGGCTCAGTCATTTAGACTATGCCGATGACATATGTCTACTGGCAAATAACATCAGTGGGCTGAACGGGATGTGCCAAACGCTGCAAGTGAAGGGAGAGTCGAGTGGTCTAAGAATAAATAGCAAAAAGACAAAAATAATGCTCACAGGCCGCTCCACACAGCAGCGTATTATTCTACAGGAGACGCCAGTTGAAGTAGTGGAACAGTTCAACTACCTTGGTAGTATTGTTTCTGCAAACGGTGGTACTGATCTGGACGTTAAAAGTAGAATGAATAAAGCTCGTGCTGCCTTCGGTACCCTGTCCCCAATTTGGAAATCCAGTCCAATCTCCTTACGCACTAAGTTGAGATTCTTCGAATCCAATGTCAAATCCGTGCTGTTATATGCTAGTGAAACCTGGAAAGTCACGTCTATCATTTCAAAGAAATTGCAGGCTTTTGTGAATCGCTGTCTTCGACACATCCTAAAGAGATGCTGGCCACAAATAATATCAAATGAGGAATTGTGGCGCAGGACAAGTCAAGAGCGGCTGGACGTCGACATAAGAAAGTGTAAATGGCGTTGGATTGGTCACACACTTAGGAAACCAAACGATGAAATTGCAAAGCAGTCCTTTGAATGGAATCATCAGGGTGCACGGCGGGTTGGAAGACCAAGAACAACATGGAAATCAACAGTTCTAGCAGAAGCAGACTCCCAGAGAAAGACGTGGCCATAGCTAAAGTACCTTGCAGCAGACCGTGAAGGATGGAGACGTTTAGTTGACGCCCTATGCCCCAGCCGGGGTTACAGGACACGATGATGATAATAAAACTAAAAAATATCATTAAATAAGTTCTTATTTATAAGCCCAGATATGTTGTTAGATAAAATTTCACATTTTGCATTAATATTTTTTACATTACTCATTTTAAATTTTTATCTTTTGAAATTTTTTGACGGGCAGACGGCATTATAATTAAAAAGTAGATTGAGGTCTCAGAACAGTTTGAGAACCTGTTGGATGAGCACTGGTGTTAACATGCACAACTTAGAGTTACCAGTTTTTTTTTCGTGCGCGTGTAGTGGCTGGTAGATCTCGATGTAAAAATATCCCAGTGTTTCGTAGTGATGAAGAAGATTTAAGCAAACGGCCAACATCCTCCCTTTTCTGCAACTTATTGACGATGACATTTGCTGTCCTGCTGTTGTTGGAATTTAAGACCCTTGTTGTTGCAATAAGGTTGTCATCATTTGATTGCAGTAACTCCATGCAGCACCCTTTTGCTTTCTCCTCTGCATCTTCACCTCCTTGTATAGGAAGGTGAACAACGACATTTTTTTCATTGGCTTTTATCTCCAAAAACTCTATCTGTCGTTCCAATGAATTGCAGTGAGTTTCAAAGTATTTCACTTGTAATTGCAAGTCGGAATTGCTTTTTTGAAGATTTTGGATTTCGGTATGAATCCCATCTAAATTAGCTTTTGTTGGTAAATCCTTGAGCTTGCAGTCAAGTAATTTTGACATAGATTCTTCGATCAAATACTTTAAGTCAACCACACATCCATTGTTCCAACTGCAGTTCTTTTTACTAATTCCTGCGTTTCCATCTAAATGTGCTTCGGGGATAATTTCATTATGTGGCCTTTTCTGTGATTGTTGAATTGTTTTGTTAAAGTTATTTGGGGGGTGTCCGGTTCATTTTGTTTTCCACCGGTTTATATATGTGTTGTATATATAGATACGCAATTTTTTGTTCCCAATTGGAAAAGAAATGAAGTAACTCACCAAAACTTTGACTTTTTTAGGATGAGTTTATCCAAACGAAACTGTTCCACAAAATTTTTGAAATTATTACTTTTATAACAACAAACTTTATTCATTCACGAAATTGTCAAACATGTGCCTTTTATACTTGTTTGACAAGCTCTGAATACGATTTGGGGCTTATGACTCAGTAAAGTGGGACATAAGTCCCGACAAAAATTCGGGACTTATATCCTGGGGATTTATATCCCTGCGCCGTTAATTTTCAACTCGTGCTTGAGTCCAAAATGGGTTGTCAGAGAATTGGATATTTGTATACTTTCAATAATTGTATTTTCATGATTTACGCATAATTTATAGTTTTGAGCCATAAGTAAGAAGCTGAAAAAAAATGCATTTTTGCATAATTTCGTGCTTTATTTGTTTCCATGTTGTTTCACAAAATTTTAGTCGCAAACTTTAGATTCTGATTCAGCACCCCTGAAAACATAAAGCAGGAATGAAATCAAATAATCTACCCCACAATTTGCTTAGTAAACTGAAACAATATGACTGGACTTACATAGCTTGGAGCTCAACATCAAGTTTGCCAATTATTGATTACTTGAAAAAATATACAAAACAAATTTGAATACACTGATTTGTTTTGGTATCAAAATCGTTAGAGACGTTTTCAAGATGAATAAGCTTTTCCTTAACGGTTGTATGGCAACTATACCGTTATTTTTGGGCTAAAAACAAGTTAAACTTCCCCTTTTGGGAATCACAAAAAAAAACAATATTTGAAGAAAATCACTTCAGTAGTTAAGGCGTAGCACTATGGGCCCAAGTGACGTTTTGCGTCTCAAAAATCTGTAACTTTTTTGTCTTGTGAGATAATACGCTGAAATTTCGCACATATCTTCTTGAATATACAGCCAACAAAATAATGTAAGTTTCTAAAGGTTAAATGTATGCTTTTTGTATTTAAAAATTATTCAAACAATTGGCACGAGTACGATAACTCAGGCGCCAAGAAATAATAACGGTTTTTTGTAGAACAGTTCAATACAAGCATTTTTTTTATGGGAGGGGGGGTCTATCTCACCCCGTTTGGTCGGGAGGGGCAATTTCATAAAAACAGTACCAAAAATGTAAAAAAAAATTAAAAATAACGGTAATACTTATAACAAAGTATTATACCTTCTTTTAAAGCCAATACTCTTTTCTATCAGCCAGTTTTTGAATCAAGTGATATCTATGCATGGTTTTTGAAACAAATAATTTTAAACTCAAAATTTGCGAGAAAAAAGCATAAAAAAAAGGTTTAAAGTGTAATTTCTCAAAACTGTAAAATTATATCTCATTTTTTTTTCTGAAATTCGTTGCTCTAACTAATTCATAATCAAAAACTGAAAACTAGATGATTCTACGTCTTGTAGTTTTTGAAAAAATCGATAATTACTATAACTACTTTTGTATGGGATGTTTGTTTTTTGCTTGCTTACGTATTACGGCTGGCGTATAAACAGTGTGGTATGCAACCACCCTGCTTGGGCACATTATAGGATTCGGGGTAGGTGCGAGGTTGGGTGTATGCAAAGTTTCTTTTGCATTTAAAGAATCTGGATTAAGGAAACATATACAAAGCAGTTGTAATGTTCAAAGTATGCATACGCACTTAGATCATAAAAAAAAACGAGCAACCATTCGAGTTTTGTACGGTAGTAGTTTTAGTAATTTTCAATTTTCTCAAAAACTAGAAGACATAGAATCATCTTATTTTCAGTTTTTGATTAAGAATTAATTAGAGCAACGAAAAAAAAATGATATATAACTTTACAGTTTTGAGAAATTACACTTTAAACCTTTTTTTTATGCTTTTTTCTCGCAAATTTTGAGTTTAAAATTAATTTTTTCAAAAACCATGCATAGATTTCACTTGATTCAAAAAATGGCTGATAGAACAGAGTATTGGCTTTAAAAGAAGGTATAACACTTTGTTATAAGTATTACCGTTATTTTTTAATATTTGTTTTACATTTTTGGTACTGTTTTTATGAAATTGCCCCTCCCGACCAAACGGGGTGAGATAGACCCCCCCCTCTTATAGTAAAAAATGCTTGAATTGAACTGTGCGCCTGAGTTGGCGCCTGAGTTATCTTACTCTCCCCAAACATTTGCATACACACAAATTACGGAATAAACACATAACACCGTTATTTGCATGCATCATGTTATTTGAAGCTTTTTTTTCTTTAAATTTATAATAAATACAATTTAAATTAAAAAAGTAGTACAAATAAAAGGGCACGGTAATGGCAAATAAAGTTCTTGCTCTACATCTTATTTACAAATCCAACCTAAGCAATTATTGACCCCCTCTTACTCCAGTACCAATAAAGTCAGATACTTCAAATTTGAAGCATTTACTTAACTAATCAAGTCCAGACGTGGCAATAAATTTCAGTCTCTTAGAATTAGTTGTTCCTGAGATATATAGATCTTCATACATCACTAAAACCATATAACTGACCTACTCACCCCTAACTCGCTCTTAAATAACTGATACCAGTTTTGTTTAAACATATAAATGTCACACAAGCATTATGCAAACCTATGATATCAAAGTATAATGTGAGTGCGCTGCTGTAATAAAAAAGATGCAAGATGGTTGATCCAAACTGGTGGAAAATTTAGGACTTTCAAACCCTTCTTTTATTAATTTTAAAATGAAAGTAGACTTTAAAAATAATTTCTTAGTATGTTCTTGGAATCGATTTGAAGTCTACAATGGTTGGGAACCAATTTTAAACGTTTAAGATTTCATGCGAAAAAAGATATTGCAAAATCATGTAAAATCTGTGATTTTTTGTTCTACTTCTTATAATAGGTTTATGGTTCTTAATCAAAGAAAAGCAATTAAAAGCATACAGATTTTTTATATGTTTTAGTTTATGAACTAAGGAATAATTTGCGCCCTAGAACTAAACGGTGGATGACGGTGGAAGTACTTTAAACTCCAATCGAAATTTGGCAAAAGCTAAAAAAACATGTGTTTTTGAAAAAAATAAATTTATCTAAAATATATATTTTCCAAAACATATTTTTGCAAACTCGAATAGTAGTAATAATAAGCTTTCCAAAAACATATAACACTTATACTTTATCATTATCAATAACACTGGTCAACAAGGTTTTTCTTACAGCAACAAAAATATACTTTTCCGTAGGTTTTGGGTGTGCTGAACTCGAATCTGAGGTCAGAAAAATTCTATCGGGCTACGTTTTTGAGATATTCCCGTTACAAAATCGAAAAAACCGTTTTTTTGCTGTTTTCAAAGTTGTATTGTAACGTGAAGTAAATTGTTTCAACAAAATTTTTAATGGTTTCTGAAAGAACTAATTTTCTTCTTTTAAAATCAGTTTAAATCTTTCCGATACCTCTTTTCTTCTCGGAGAAAGTTTCAGTTAATTGAAGGCCTTCCATTTATGACATAAATACAATGTAAAGGAGAATGGGTAAAAATTTATGGGAAATGGTCCATTTTACAATACGAATGTGTCATATATTGATGAAAAGGTTATTTTGAGTACATAATTTCATTATATGACCGTTAAGCTCTAAACCATGGGGCTCGCGAGATATTCGGCTTCAAAGCACCGAAAGAACAATAATGTGTTTCCAATCCACATTAGCTGAATATCTCGTGAACCCCATGGTTTAGAGCTTAACGGCCATATAGTGAAATGATGTACTCAAAATAACCTTTTCAACGATATATCACACGTTCGTATTGGGAAATGGATCATTTCCCATACATTTTTGCCCATTCTCCTTAACATTGTATTTATGTCATAAATGGAAGGCCTACAATTAACTGAAGATTTCTCCGAGAAGAAAAGAGGTATCGGAAAGATTTAAACTGATTTCAAAAGAAGAAAATTAGTTCTTTCAGAAACCATTGAAAATTTTGTTGAAACAATTTACTTCACGTTACAATACAATTTTGAAAACAGCAAAAAAACGTTTTTTTCGATTTTGTAACGGAATATCTCAAAAACGTAGCCCGATAGAATTTTTCTGACTTCAGATTCAAGTTCAGCACACCAAAACCTACGGAAAAGTATATTTTGGTTTCTATAACAAAAAAATAATTAAATTTTGTTGACCAGTGTAATTAAAAGAAAGTGGTTTCAAAAGTAGCTTCACTATGTCACGCAAACAGTGTTTTTTCTAGGGAGCACTTTAGAAAGGGTTAAATACTAGAAAGACTGGATGGAAACATACTTTTTTTATTGGAATCTGTACTTTAAGTATTCCTTAATTCATTTCTGCCAAGAAATTAATCTTAAAAAAAGTTTTGAAAAAACCATTTTTGAGACGCCAACCATCATTTGGGCCCATAGTGCGTAGGTCTAGGTTCAGACAGATACATGTACATTAGGGTGGTCGTAAGCAAAAAGTCATCGCGGATTGGTCTAAATCGCCTCTAAATGAATAAAAGAAAAATTAGCTAATTTTTTCAGATATTAATTTTCATCCCCTATAGTCGCTGTAGGGGTAACATTAGTTCCCCTTTTTGTTTTGCATACTCGAAAGTTCGCGTAAAATCTGGCCAAAAAAATAAAAACATGTAGGTGGGAATGTTATAGGAACTGGGGGCCTCGAGCTGTATCTTTTCCTATACATCAAGTGCGTACAATACCTTCTCAAATGGTAGCCACCGGATTCTGGTCTTGGATTTATGCCAGGACTTGTTAAACTTGTAAGTGCGAATGTTGATCAAGGAAAGAATTGCAACATTAAACCTATGGCCCTACAAATTGGAGGTTAGTGCGTTGGGCTAACGACCCGACCACACTAAAGAAACCAATTGTTATTGCAACCAGAACCGGAACGAAAATGGACTATGACCTACGAGTATGCACCTGGAATGTAACGACACTCTACACACCAGGTGCTACTCAAAAACTTGAATCTGTCCTCTCGCGATACAAGGCCGATATTATCGCGATCCAGGAGATACGATGGATATGATCAGGTATAACTAAAAGAAAAGATTGTGACATTTTTTACAGCTGTCACCAAAGACGACACATGCTAGGATGCGGATTCGTCGTGGGAAATCGACTCAGATCGAAAGTCATCGATTTAAAGCCGATTAGCGATCGCCTGGCTGTGATCCGCATAAGAGCTACCTTCCAAAACATCAGCCTAACATGTGCACACGCCCCTACCGATGAAGCTGAGGAGTCTAACAAGGAGGACTTTTACGACCTCTTGGACGGAGCCAACGGAGCCTGTCTGGAGTACGATGTCAAAGTCGTGCTCGGAGACTTCAATGCTAAAGTCGGAGAGGAAAACATCTTTGGCGGATTAGTTGGAAAGCTCAGCCTCCACGAAACGACCACAGATAACGGCTTCCGGCTAATCGACTTTGCTGTAGCTCGTAATACGGTGATAAGTAGCACAAGGTTCGCCAGGCGAAGGATACACACAGCAACCTGGTCGAATGTCGATGGCCGAACTGTCAACCAAATCGACCACGTGCTAATTGGCGCAAGGTATGCATCGAACATCTTGGACGTTTGAACTTTCCAAGGTGCAATCGTGGACTCTGACCACTTTCTTGTTGTGACAAAGTTCAGAGCCCGACTGTCCAACGAAAAGAAAACGAAGACCGCCCCAAGGAAGAAATTCAATATTGCATGCCTTAGCTCATCTGAGAAAGCCAGAGACTACAGTGAGCAATTGACCGGGAAACTCTCTGCCGTACACCCAGCCACAAGCGTCAACAACCAGTGGAACCAGTATCGCGACATCATTAAGGAGACAGCCGAGACCACCATAGGCTATCAACCACCAAGAAAAAAGAACCCGTGGTATGACGATGAATGCTCGGTATTGAAGCAGGAGACGAAAAATGCACGAATGCAAATGCTGCAACGGAAAACAAGAGCAGCAAAAGAGGAGTACCGTGAAAAGAGAAGGAAAGAGAAAAAAAACCCTGCGCAGAAAGAAAGAGTATCCGCAGCTTCTCAGCTCAAGTATCTCGAAGAGTCTAGCACTGCCACCAACACCCGTCGGTTCTACAAAACAGCCCAGCAACTGGCATCTGGCTATAGGACTGGCACGCAAGCTCTTCGAAACATCAAAGGGAACCTATTCTCCGAAGCACAGGGAATTGTAAACGTGTTCAAGCAGCATTTCAAGCAACTTCTTAGTGAGCATTATGTAAAGAAGGCGACAGGGGAACAAAGAAGCATGAGACCAGTCAATGAAGATCCAGTGCCAGCGCCCAGTACTGAAGAGGTTAATAAGGCCATCCACAAGCTTAAGAACAACAAATCCGACGGCTCGGACGGCCTACTTGCGGAACTCTTCAAGTATGGAGGAGATGTCCTGGTAGAGTGCATGCACCCACTCATCAATCAAGTGTTGGAGGAGGAATGTATGCTCGACGACTGGTCAAATAGCTCCATATGCCCAATCTACAAAAAAGGCGATCCTATATCCTGCAAGAACTACAGAGGCATATCCCTGCTTAATGTTGCCTACAAGATCCTATCCAACGTACTTTGTGAGCGTCTAAAACCTTTCTGCAATCGGCACGTACCAGTGTGGCTTCAGGTAGATCTACGATAGACCAAATCTTCACATTGAGGCAAATCCTGGAAAAGACCAACGAATTTCAAGTCGAGACCCACCACCTATTCATCGACTTCAAAGCCGCATATGATAGCATAAGTCGCCAAGAGCTTCTATTGGCGATGTCGGAACTTGGAATCCCGAAAAAAACTGATCCAGCTATGCCGTATGACGTTACAAAATACGCGGTGTAACGTGCAAATGGTTAACAGCTGATACGAGTTATTCCAGACGTGTACAGGGTTCAGACAAGGAGATGCGCTATCATGTGACTTCTTCAACCTAGCTAGTTCTGGATCAGATAGTGCGCAAGACTGGTATTAGCCTTGAAAGCCCTATCTCCAACACGTCTTTTCAACTGCTTGGCTATGCGGACGTCATTGACATCATCGGCCGCTCCAAGGGAGAAGTATTCACAGCTCTATTGAATTTTTGCGAGTTTCCAAAATCTTGATGTGGTCTACAGAAAATTTGAGTACACTTCATACCGCTCTACACGCCTGGTCGCGCAAAGCAATGTGAGTTGATGAGTTTTAAATTTGAAGAAAGCAATTAAATCTTTCATAACTGCCACAGTTATCGAACAGCGGGTACTTTGCGAAATGAAGTTTTGCAGCTTGTAGCTATAGCATGGTGTCTTTACAGCGTTTTTGAGTTCCCTCTGGATCTGCGTAACTCTACAATTATTATGCTTGGAAAACATAATGGTACAGTGGTATGTTCCTAATCAGACACATGATGTTCGAGTTCTAGTGAAATTTCCAGCCTCTTCTTTATGTGGCAACCTTACCTAACCTTGCTAGTAAAAGGCCGTTTTCAAGAACGTCATCAGCGTCAAAAATGCGTTTTGCAAAATGTTCTCAAACGCAAACTGCAAAATCCTTCTGTTAGAAAAGGCAAATTCAAGTTTTACTGCGTATAAGCATTGTGTTCGATAATGCAGTTTGGAGGTTGCTAAAGTCACATGTTCGAAAACATCATTTGTGTGGTGCAATTCGGCAATAAAAAAATCGAGTTGGCAACAGAAATATTGAGAAGTAGAACGTGTTCATAAACGTCAAATGCGTTTGCAAAGAAAATTGAAGGAAGTTGATAAAAAAGATTTTGTGCAGGCAAAACCATTGCATTCATTTGAAAAAGTCCAATCTTCTACGTTGGGTTCGTTCTCTTCGCCAGTTGAATAATATGGAACACGGAAGTTCTATAAACCCATCCACGAAAGCGACAAAATCCTCACATCAAAAACGTATCTTATGGCTAAAACCGATGGGCATTTAGTATGAAATTTGTTGGTATTTCTCAATAACTTTTATACTAAATGTAGTTTATTATTTTAACTTTAATTGAATATCTTCATCCTGTAGATCTGAGCATTTTAAGCAAAATTTTAAATTTTTGAAGCTAATTACTCGTAAATTGACTTGACGTCTTTTAAAGTTATTTTTCAATTGAAATCAACCTCAAGATTGCAAAAGCGCCCCTGTTACCTCTCCCGTTACATTCAAGTATAAAAAAAACCACTAACAAACTTGTAGAGTAGGGTTGAGGGTGGAGCAATAACTTTTTAAAAAATCATTTCTCAAATTGTGAAATGTTTCATTCAAAGAATATTGAAAACTGAAAATGAAATCGATTTGTTATTCAATCTGCTCCCTAGTATGAAATAAATTGACTTTTCTCAAAAAAATGTCCAGTAATGTACCCTGACATTTATCTTTTAATTAAAGACCTTAACTTTGAAGATCGAGATCTAAAACCGAAGTTATAAGCTTTCCACTCAGTCGATTGGAAAGCGCTATTTGTGCAAAGCGGAACTTTTCTTAACTGAACCTGGTAAGCCAGCGTCCAAACAAACAACCACTCATTGCTTCAACGCTGCGCTGCCAAGAAAAAATTTTATAAACGTATAACGAAATAACCTTTTTTGATTATTTTATGCTTCGTTCGTTCTTGCCCAGGGGGGGCAATTGCACCCATTGCCCTCCCCCTGTATCCGCGCCTGCCCTAGAGAACCGCTACTACTTTGGTTTGGCCAAATATATGAGTTCAAAACTTTTTTTTTTCCAAAGACAAAGTGCACGCTATACAAAACGCTAATTTTACAGTTGGACGATAAGTAAAAAAGGGGAACTGATAGTGGGCACTTTCGAGAGAAAAATTGCTCGACGGATAGGTCCTATATATGCGAAGATGGCGAATCGAGGAGATTCAATGGTGAATTGTATGAGCTGTACCAAGATGGTGGATGTAGTCCATAGAGCTAAAACACGTCGACTACACTGGCTCGGCCACATCCCACATCGACCGAATGAGCAACAAAGCTCCAGCCAGGAAAATTTTCGATTCCCAGCCCCCAGACTCGAAACGACCAGGCAGACCGAACCTCCACTTCAGGGACCAGGTGGTCACAGACGCAAGAGCGCTTGGTCTCGACGTCTGCAGGGAGCGTTTGAGGGACCGCAACCGATGGAAAACCACAATATCTCAGGCAGAGACCCTCCATGGGTCGGGAGCTGGATAAGTAAGTTAGTAAGCAAAATCAATGAATCTTCTTAAAAATTGTTGAAACAAATTGTCAAGTGTGAATATAAATTTACTAAGAAACACCCTGTGCCACTACAGCCTATTGGCCAGTTATAAAATCTAGAATTTATCTCTCCTCGCCTAGCCTCACCACAAGGATTAAATATAACAAAAACCAAAAAAAATACTTAAAAAAAAAAGAGGAAGCACCTATGTAACTATACATATATGTGCATATGTAGGTATCTATGTAACGTATTCGGAAAGTGGCATGTTAGATGCTGCGTACTTGAGGTTGGTTTTTCCATTAGTTAAAACTTATTATATCGTTCGTTTCATTAAAAGCCGCACTGGAGCACCGAGCACCCCAACGCTCGTGTATGAAATAATTATTATTATAAGGGATGCAGTTCTATATTGGGGTGATGATGTTGCCTCATCACAGCAGAGGGTGTTGCACTAACTATAAAACCTACAACAAAAAAAAAAAAAAACTGCATTAAGTTAAATCACGTAACTAGGGCAAACAACTTAATTTTTGATGCTGTAAATGAAGAGATTTTTTTGTGCAGTGTTTCATACATTTACTATACTTTTTCTGTATAAAATTTATATGGAGGTACCGTTTTTTTTCTCACTATTTTTAATATTACTTTTGTTTTGCAGAATGTGCGGTGCTCACTAGTTAACCAGGGAACTAGAAGGAGAACCTGGGTATGTCCATAAGAGCGGAACCATTATGCTGCTTTGTTTATAATGGACTAATAATTGTGGAAACATATTTTAAGTCCTTGAGATTGCATTAGGTTGGTTTGTTATTGAGTGCGAGCTTCGGTTTTGGTTGGAGTTGAGGGTTGTTCCAGGTTGATTTAATTTTAATATTTTTTTTTTTAATAATGCATTCGACATTCCGACAACTTGAGCTATAGTGAAAACCTAGACGTGTTACAGAGGAAGGACTACAATTTGAGTGCAAATTTCGATTTAAGGAAGTTTTGAAAGTTTATAATATTATTTTCCATTTACCTAAGCTTTTTAATTAATTATTAATTCAGTGATGATGTCTGAAAAAAAAAAAAAAAAAAAACGTTGCGTGATTCATCCACATGTAGGTATGCTGGAGAAACTCATCATAAAACGCGGTTTTTGATCAGATATCACAAGCAAAAAAAAAAGGAAAAAAATTCCATCAGGGATTTATATGTAGGTATCTCCATCTCCAGTACTGAATCGAAATCGAGTACCAACACTTAATCCTCTTAACGTTTATTAAATACAACAAAGTACTTATAGTTTTATGCGAACGATAGCAAATAGTGTTAATAAATAATAATCCATCAGGATGAAATATTACCGGTTCAGTGGGCATTTTTTAAAAGGATTGATATTCTGATTGTTTGGATATTGCATGCCAGAGGGAATTTTCAGATTTACACCTACCTTTCGTTAAATAATAGTAACACATACCTTCACTGTGCAGTACATACCGTGTTATGATATACATAAACAATTCGGGACGGGTATTGCTTTAATACTTTTGTGAATTTGTGAAATTTTTTATATAAAGTTCACGTAACTGGGAATATGGATAGGTAATACTTCCCTATTTGTAGGTACATGAAGGTAGATTTTTGAAACAAAAATATTCTTTGAAACTTATTAATAGATACTCGTATACCTTCTTTTAACTCGTATTCATGGACTGACAGGTGATTTTCCAACAAAGAATGTAAAACAAAGTTTGAGATTTTAATCAACCTTGAATTAAGGGCAAGTTTTTCATTTCAGGGTAGACACGGTGCATTCAAGAGGACACAAGCGTCCACAAGCTTTTTTTCAAAGCGAACCTCTGTCTATCAACTCCTACTCTCACCTCCAAGTGGTGAACATCGGGTGCCTAGTACCTTTAACTGTAGATGGGGTTCCAATCCCTGTGGACGGTTTTAGGGGGCAGCAAACGAGAGAGGGGGGGATGAGTGTTCCCACTAAGGCACTTCTCCTTCATCCAGGCGGCAGCGGAAGAATTCTCAAGATGGAATCAACGGTGGCGTCTACAGTTCCAGTTAGGCTGAACTACTTAGTGAACACCTTATACGGGCTACTACGACATATTCGGAGCTCAGGCCTATAAGGAGCGGTTAATCCGGCTCCCCGCCCTTGGAGTTATATATATAGGGTCTGGTCCTCCAGGTTGGGGGTCGTGCCGTCGGGGTGACTTCCCGGCCACGTAAAGCTATTTTTAGTTGCAAAGCATCAACAAGCCTCGGATACGGACGGATTTACTGTTGACGAACCTAGCAAACGAAATAAGGACAACGAACTTAGGATCTGCACGTGGAATGTTCTGTCTCTCTATAGACCACGTGCAGCCGAACATTTAGCGGAGGCCCTAGACTGCTACAAAGCAGACATCACCGCCATCCAAGAAGTGCGATGGGATGGGCCGGGCAAAAGAAAACTAAAAGACTGCGATGTATACTACGGTGACTGTTACCGACCACAAGGGCAGCGTCTTTTTGGATGTGGATTTGTTGTTAGAGGCAGACTGAGGCAAGAGGTCTTGAGTTTCAATTATGTGAACGAGCGCCTCACGACAATTCGCATCAAGGCTAAATTCGCCAACATCAGCCTGATATGCGCGCATGCCCCCACAGAGGAGAAAGATGACGACACCAAGGACGAGTTCTACGAGCTCCTGGACAAGACATATGAGCAATGCCCTAGCTATGACATTAAAATTGTCTTGGGTGATTTTAATGCCAAACTAGGAAGAGAAGACGTCTTTGGTGGCACAATCGGAAGATACAGCCTGCACGACACCACCTCCGATAACGGACTCAGGCTAATCGACTTTGCTGCGGGGCGAAACGTTGTGGTAGCTAGTACGCAGTTCCCGCATCTCGATATTCATAAGGGGACATGGTGAATTCCTGGTCAATCAACCGCCAACCAAATTGACCACATTGCGATCGACGCAAGGCACTCCTCCAGTATCAAGGATGTCCGAACGTTCCGAGGAGCCAACGTTGACTCGGACCACTACCTCGTTGTAGCAAAGGTAATGCTACGGATATCCAGACCAAAGCCAAAACAGGGAAATACTGTCAGGAAGTTCAACGTCGGACGGCTACAGTCGCAAGAAATCGCCAGGTCCTTTTCCGATCGAGTCTCTCGCGCCCTCTTAACTAGTACTTTGCCGCCAACTGCAAACATCGAGAACCAGTGGAAAAACTGCCAGGAAGCCATCAGAGATGCCGCCTCTGACGTGCTAGGCTTCGCACGACCACCACAGCGAAACCCCTGGTTCGACGAGGAATGCCGGCAAGTACATGCAGCCAAACAACAGGCATACAAAGCGGCGCTGCATAGAAGGACCAGAGCTGCTCGCGAGCTCTACGAGCAGAAGAGGAAAGAGGAACACAAGCTTCTCAGAAAGAAAAAGAAAGAGCATGAGAAGCGCGCGATCGAGGAATTAGAGGGATGCCACTGCAGGAATGAAGTTCGGAAGTTTTACCAAAAAGTAAAAAGAACCTCCCAAGGTTACAAACCCCGAACCGAAGCCTGCAAGGACGATCAGGGGAACATAGCGGTGGAAACGCAGTCGGTGCTGAGGATATGGAAAAATCATTTCTGCAAATTGTATAACGGCGATGACGAACCGAATTCCGCTACCATGCAAATTGCACCATTCAACCTGGACGACGTAGAACAACAATTCCGTCCACCCGATCTTGACGAAGTGAGGATAGCCATATCTAAACTTAAGTCCAATAAAGCTGCTGGAGCTGATGGCCTTGCGGCTGAGCTATTCAAAGCGGCTGGCGATGAATTGGTTAGGAGTATGCACCAGCTCATCTGTAAAATATGGTCGCAAGAAAGCATGCCCGATGAATGGAACCTCAGTATTGTTTGCCTGATCCTCAAGAAAGGCGATTAGGTCTTCTAAATATCGCCTACAAGATCTTCTCTGCCGTACTTTGTGAACGCCTGAAGCCATTCGTCAACAACCTGATAGGTCCATATCAGTGTGGCTTTAGGCCAGGGAAGCCCACCATCGACCAAATATTCGCACTACGGCAGATCTTGGACAAAACCCAGGAGTTTCAAATCGATACTCACCACCTTTTCATCGATTTCAAGGCCGCGTATGACAGCATTTATAGAGAGAAGCTATATAAAACAATGTCTTGTTTTGGCATCCATGCCTAACTCGTCCGTTTGTTCAGGATGACGATGGAAAATGCACGCTGCTCCATCAAGGTCGGCAAAATCCTCACTGACACCTTTGATGTCAAAAAAGGTTTTAGGCAAGGCGATGCGCTGTCGTGCAACTTCTTCAACATCGTTCTTGAAAGAATAGTGCAAAACTCTCACGTCAACACTAGAGGCACAATCTTTCAAAAGTCCGTCCATTTACTCGCTCACGCTGACAACATTGACATAATTGGACGAACAGAACAAGATGTCAGTGGTGCTTTTGTGAGTATTGAGAAGGAAGCCAAGAAGATGGGTTTAACGATGAATGAAAGCAAAGCGAAATTATTATGCTGTCAACAAGAAAGGACACCCAACATCGACGTCTCGGACAGAAAGTCACTATAGACAGCTATAATTTTGAGGTGGTTAGAGACTTTGTCTACCTTGGATCCGCTATAAGCTCAGCGAACAATACCAGTGCTGAGATCAAACGAAGAATTACTCTTGCCAATCGCTGTTTCTTTGGGCTAAGAAGGCAATTGAGAAGCAAAGCCCTCTCTCGAGCAACTAAACTGTCCCTGTATAAGACGCTTATCATCCCGGTCCTGATGTATGGTGCAGAGGCATGGACACTGCTAACAGTGGATGAGAACGCGTTAGGTTATTTTGAGAGGAAAATTCTCCGGGTGATTTTTGGTCCCGTCTGCATAGATGGGGAATGGAGAAGAAGATACAACAACGAACTGTATGGGCTGTACAGCGACACCGACCTAGCCACAAAAGTGAAAAGCCAACGACTGAGATGGCTGGGTCATCTAGAGCGAATGGACACCAATGCTCCGGCCCGGAAAGTCTTTGAATCCAACCCCGTAGGACAACGCAGTAGAGGTGGACAGCGTAAAAGGTGGCGCACGCAAGTGGAAGAGGACCTCAACCAACTTAGCGTGCGAAACTGGAGACAGCTAGCTAGAAACCGAGCCGGCTGGAAGAAGCTTGTTGGTTGAGGCCCTGGTCCACCCCGGACTGTAGCGCCACCTTAAGTAAGTAAGTAAGTAAGTAAGCTCTAAATTAAATCAGATACAGCTAATCCTGAAATTAACGCCGAAGTCTACCTAACTCAGCAACATGTTCTCCAGTTGAGGATTCACTTTAACTTTCAGTTGTCAAAAATCTATTGTCATCGATGTGCGACACTATGGATATCACCCTTCTGCTTTTGCGCCTTTCATGCATCAAAATAGAGATTGTGCAACAATGGAATACGGAATTGCAGTGTTAATAACTTTCATTATCAAAATGGAGATGGTGCAACAACTTAAAAGGCCCTCAATTAGGTCAGTTAACTCGGAGTAAGCTCACTGAAAACTACGCTTATGGAGCTAACTAAGGTTTAACCCTAAGACAAGGAAGATCTTGCAATGAAGGACTGGCCCTAAGGTAAAAGTTTATGTGAAAGTTCAAAGACGGTTGATGGTTTGAAGTTGTAGCAAGCGGGTAGTCACTGATTGACGACAACATGGCAATGTCCGCTCCGCAGTGACGTAACCAACGAATACTTCACGTGAATAATGCAATTTTCGGTAGTTTCCAAAATCTTGATGAGGTCTATAGAAAATTTGAGTACACTTCATACAAAGCAATGTGAGTTGATGAGTTTGAAATTTGAAGAAAGCTTAATTAACACTTTCATAATTGCCACATCAGTGTCTCGAACTTTGTGAAATGAAGTTTTGCAGTTTGCAGCTATAGCATGGTGTCCTTACAGCGTTTTTGAGTTCCCTCTGGATCTGCGTAACTCCAAAATTATGCTCGGAACACATATTGGCACAGTGTTATGTTCATATTCAACACGTCATAACGTTCGAGTTTGAGTGAAATTTCCAGCCTCTTCTTTAGCTGGTACAACCTAACCTAACCTTGTCAGAAAAAGGCCGTTTTCGAGAACATCATCAGCATCAAAAATGCATTTTGTAGAATGTTTTAAAATGCAAACTGCAAAAGTCTTCTATTCAAAAAGGCAAATACATGTTTTACTGCATAAGCAGTTTGCTAAAGTCACATGTTCGAAAACATCATGTTTAGTGCAATTCTGCAGTAAAAAACTCGAATTGGGAGCAAAAATATTGAGAAGCCGGAGAACGTGTTTACTTACTTACTTACTTAAGGTGGCGCTACAGCCCGGGGTGGACCAGGGCCTCAACCAACAAGCTTCTTCCAGCCGGCTCGGTTTCTAGCTAGCTGTCTGCAGTTTCGCACGCCAAGATGGTTGAGGTACTCTTCCACTTGCGTGCGTCACCTTTTACGCTGTCCAGTTCTACTGCGCAGTCCCACGGGGTTAGATTCAAAGACGTTTCAGGCCGGAGCATTGGTGTCCATTCGCCCTAGGTGACCCAGCCATCTCAGTCGTTGGCTTTTCACTTTTGTGGCTAGGTGTGTGTCGCTATACAGCCCGTACAGTTCGTTATTGTATCTTCTTCTCCATTCCCCATCTATGCAGACGGGACCAAAAAATCACCCGGAGAACTTTCCTCTCAAAACAGCCTAACGCGTTCTCATCCACCGTTAGCAGTGTCCATGCTTCTGCACCATACATCAGGACCGGGATGATAAGCGTCTTATACAGGGACAGTTTAGTTGCTCGAGAGAGGGCTTTGCTTCTCAATTGCCTTCTTAGCCCAAAAAACAGCGATTGGCAAGAGTAATTCTTCGTTTGATCTCAATCTCAGCACTGGTATCGTTCGCTGAGTTTATAGCGGATCCTAGGTAGACAAAGTCTCTGACCACCTCAAAAATAATAGCTGTCTATAGGGACGTTCTGTCCGGAGAACGGAGAACGTGTTTATAAACGTCAAATACGTTTGCAAGAAAATTGAAGGACGTTGATAATAAAGAATTTGTGCAAACAAAACTATTGTATTAATTTTACAACAGTTGTATTTTAGCTAAACTAAAGTTTTAGATCAAAACCGAGATCTCAGATGCCTTCGGCGATCGATACAAAACCAAACTTTCTGGCATTGAAATAATACACAATGCGATTATAGTGGAAAATACAAAGAAAAAAAAACACTCTTTATTAAACCTTTCCATCCGATCTTCTCGATTCAACCTTCGATTGTGCTGTGACTTACTTTCGTTATTCATTTCATTTACTTAGCCTTTATTAAGTTTTAATATAAATGTTTCATATAAGCTCAAAACATCAACTGCAGAGTTGCCAGACTCTTGCAGTTCGATACAATAGCAATATTCGCATCGAAAAATAACGATAATTTTTCAAAAACGGCCAGAAACAACTATCCTACACCATGATTCTTTGCGTCTGACTCTTTTCGAACATAATGACTGTGAAAGAGAAAAAAGATGAGACGGAAGACCAGCTGTCCTGTGAGTCATGGGCCAAGGTTTCCATGATTTTTTTTTAGGTTTCTCTTTAGCATTATCCGTATTTTCGTATTCAGACACTGTACAAATCTTTTGAAGTTTGAACAGTAGCAGCGAATTTAGTTATAAAAGAGATCTGTCAATCTTGCATCAAGAATTGCGAAGCACCGTGTAATAGTGCGTGCCATACGGGATGATTTTCAAAGAGGAATTAGAAAAAAGAGTCAGACGCAAAGAAATCATCGTGTAATCGGGGACTTAGGTGTAAAAATTCCACCCAACTTCTCTTCGGCAGACTGATGTATCTATTCCTGGTTTTTCTCCAATCTTCTTCGTTGAAATTGTTATCTTCGCCAGTTTAATAATATGAAACACGAAAGTTGCTAAAACGCATCCACGAAAGGTACATAATCCTCACGAATATGTGTGCCTTGACTCTTTGGACAGCTATTAATGGAGAGAATGATGAGTAATATGTACCTATGTAAGTGTAAGTGATGTAAGTGTAAGTGATCAGTGGAAGAGAAGGTTCTCGCATTCTCTTGAAATTGGTTGGCCAGAGGTCATGATGTTGTATAGAAGTGGTTCAAGCTTCGACCCTTGGGCAACTCCAGCCCTGATGCTCTTCACTGTCGATTTGCTGTTCTCCAGTTGCACGAAAAAGTTCCTGGAAGAAAGAAAAGAAAATATAATTTTGATTAGTGCGAAAGGAAAGCCTAGTATGTGGAGTTTATGGATAAGGGCTTCAATACATACACTGTCGAATAGTTTTTCGACATCCATGAAGCATCCGACAGTAATTTGGTTGTTGTTTAAAGCTGTGGTAATGTCATGATAAAACTTCAGGAGCGGATGCAGGATGGAATATTTTTCACGGAATGTCTGGGATGATGTTGTTTTCGCTGCAGAATTTCTGAGTATCAGCTCTTCCAAGAGTTTACTCAGATTATTGAGGAGGGATATTGGCCTGTAGTTGGTGATCATTTTATTTTCTCTTTTCTTGGGAAACGCCATTTTCCACTTCTGGTGAAAGTAACTGTTGTTGGTGCAGTTGTTGAAGATGATGGCTAAAAAAAACCATCACCGTTTGTGGAAGCCTTTTTAGAACAAAGTTTGGAGTTTGGAGTTGCCAATAATCTCACTTATATCCTCTGGGGTGCTTAAGTTTGGGTTGTCGACTGGATCGCTTGCAGGATTGGTGTCGCTATCTTCTGAATGGATGCCTCAATTTCACCAAGGAACACTGGATCATCAGATGGACTTGGCATGAAGCTTTCTTCAAAATGGGAAGCGAAGGCTTCAACTTTGTTACTGTTTTGGATTTGAGAAAAAAAAAAAGTAATATGGGATATTTCTAATACCAACTTTTAAAACTTTACGCCCGTCTGGCAGGAACTTTCGACCGACCGACTGGTATGGAATTTTTTTTTATACAGAAGAAGATATGAGGCCGTGAGCGCAATAGTGGACTAACTGCATTTTTCATTATTTTGAGTAGAGCAAAAATAAGAAATAGGTTATTTTATCATCGAGGATATTGTACGGGCACACCTTTGTGCAAACAATACTTTCAATGATCGATAGTGTAAATTTGTACACATCCCTGCAACACCAAATCTCTAGTTTCGATACTCGAATGTTTTGCTGCCAGCTTCACCTTCTTTTTTAAATTCTATTGTCACGGCGGAAAATGAGCTTTGCCTAGCTACGTGCTTTGTCATGTTCTTTTCGTCTCCATCATCCGCCTCCGAAAGATCATTTTCTGTGCTACCATAACCCAGCTCGAAAATTCGCTAGCTCGTATACCTTTCCCATGCCAGAAATTGGTAAGTCTTACCTAGAAAAAAAACGTGAAGCCCATAGCAGAGTGTGCCTAAAATAGTAAAACTATTTTTAGCTTTTCGGCGTCAAGCAGGCGATCAAAAAAATCCAGAATTAGGAATATTGGAATCGAAATCCAAACCACGCTAAGCGTGACTGTACTTTTGTCAATCCGCTTGCTGGTTGTCTCTACTGGACGTATTATTTTCTTCCCTAAAGGTAATTACTACATGGACTTAGTATTAGTTTGAATTCGATCAAAGTTTGTTTTTATTAAGGTTCGCATTTAACCAGACCTCAGTGTCCAGCAGTGCAGAGAAATCACCGAAGCCAGCTCGTGGAGCACCACCACCACGTGCGCAGATCTCTCACTGTTGGTCACACAAGTACTAGGGGGAATCTATATATAAATCATTCCAGTTCATATCAACCACGATCCCCAGCTAGAATCTTACTACCTGGTCAACGGAGAATCGCTGTGCCTACCAATTGCCAGCCACTGTGATCGGAGTGCGTCGTCATTCGCACTTCAGCAGCATCCTCACTTACTGTGTACTGAGTACACTGAAACCTTACTCGACCTGAACCAGCCTTTTGAAGACACCAAATTCTCCAGTGACCAATTCGGTAACCACCAGCCAGAAACCTAAAAACTTCAATCGTCAACCCACTCCAAGTGAAAGAAATTGTTTTTTTTTCTAATCGATGACATTCCTATATGTCATACCTCAGATAAGGAAACACCACGCACAACACACGACATACATACAACAAATTAATTAATTCACCAACCAACTTAATCAAACTCGATCGCGTCTCCGATCGGAGACCAACCTCGCCATTCACACCACCATCGTCTCATGTTATCATCCTATCATCTTATCATCTTATCATTTTATCATCTTATCATCTTATCACCTAGACTAAGAGTAAAATTGGGATAATTCTCTCTTTCTCCGAGTTAAGTAAATTAAATGTGTTTTTTTTATGTTCAAATTCAAAAGATTTTATCTCTCCCTACAAGCAATATTTATTTAGCATCAACAACAAAATTAACATCTATGCCAAGAGAGCGTCATATAACATCCAACCAACAAAGGAGTGCGCACCACTTTATTGGACGGAGCTTCATAATTTTAAAGTAATGTCGGTGAGTCTACTTTAGAGTATTTGCATGAAAATTATATTGTTTGAGTGGATATATTTAAAATCCAGATAATTTGAACGAGTTGACGAAATAGATTTCGTATCTAACTAATTTTTTTTAAAATATTGGTAAATTGAGAGAGAGAGAGAGCTACACCTACAGCTTGAGTATTATAATTTATTACATGATCAAGAGTCACATTAAAGATAAGTGGATTTCTACCGCGAGTAAGAGCACGCGTATTAAGTTTCAAGTTTTGAGTGAGTCACGATTAAAGAAGAAATAATATAACGAATGTTCGATTGAAACCTCTCTTTCTTTTGAATATTAAATTGCCAAATTTCCCAGAGCGCGCGCTTACTCTAGGTATAAATCCACACTCTCGCATTTAAATTTAAAGAGAAATTACTTTAAGTAAAATCAAATGTGATAAGAATTTAACTATAGTATTTTTTTTAATAAACATCAAATGCCATGTATGAATTTTAACCCAAATTGTTTTGCATATTGACATTGAGTATTTCTTTACTCCATGAGTGAGTAACTTTGTTGTTTGAGGGAGAGTGGATATGTCAAAGAGCGACGACGGAGGGGATATGTGTGGGTGGTAGGCCAACACACAACCTTATATTAGGGGTTAACGCAAAAATAAGAGGAGTCGTGCGGTAACCACGGTGTTTTTACTCAAAAGTATTAACGGCGGGAGGGTATACTCCGGGAACCAGTACATCTATAGGTTTCCCACAAAGAAATGTACGAACAAAAAAATGTTGCGTAAGACTTATCTTAAGGGATTCGTGAGCCCAGTGTAATATTGTTTATTAATTTTGGAAAGGCATGTTCAGATTAGGTACGGCAGTCCAGCAGCGGGTGCAAGATCCCACCCCACCGACGAGTTAGCTTTTGGCCTTCGCAAGCATGCCTGCTCGCACTCTGTTGGCTGGACACCCCACTTTGAATACCTTGGCCCCCTCAGAGAGTCCTGTGGTTCTGAAAGGGCTTAGGGAGGGCAGATCACCGCCCCTATTCAAAGTAGGTCCATCATCCGTTACACAGGTGGCGCCCAACACGTGGGGCCCAAGACCTTAAAGAATTATTTTTTCTTATTGTTGATTTAGAATTAACGATAGCAGTCTGTTATTTCATGGTTAGACATAACTAAGCGTGACACTTATTAACAAAGCCAACTATACCTACATTGAGCTTTTGTAAACAAAATTGATTTTTTTTTTATTTTAATGTCCAGGAGTTCATGTACATGATACAAAATCTCACTTGAAGCATTGACTTTGATGAAAAGTCGAGGTGAAAGTCGAATCATTGGTTTGAAGGAGTTCATCAGACGACCGGTAGAGCACAGTTCAAAGAAACTTCCTCTACGTCCGTTGCGCCTGAGTCATGTTTCAGCCAATAACAGCTATTTCGGTATTTTCAAGTTCAACAAAATAAAAGCTTATGGAAAATCAAAGGAATAAGATAACAAATAATTATTTTTTTTTAGTGACCAGGAGAGTCAGGCAAGTTCCTTTTCTCTGTCGATGCACTTTATTGATATATTTCAGTTACCTTATTCTATAATACATTCAAAGTGCAACATTTATGTTTACATTTCAATTTTTTTTTACTTCGTCGAAGCTATTGACATACGCTTTCCCTTATATTATGTATCGAGACACAAACCTTATTTTCTTTTCTTCAATCCACATATTTTTATATTTTAAATAGTTTTCATATTTAATTTTAAATAGAATCATATCCCTATTTCGGAAATCTTATTTTTTTATTTTTTTTTTCGTTTTTACCCTTTAACGAAATTTTTTTTTACTTGCCTTTAGCTAAGATTTTTTTTTTTTGTTCTTTTTTTTGGATATATGAACATACCTTTTTGGTTCTTTAGTTAATTTCAACATAGTTTTGAAAACAATAATTTTTGTTTTAACTAAATCTTGTTAAATCTGATTGGTATTGAAATGCCTCCCAAACCAGTAAATACTAATACACGTAATGCCAGAAAGAACAATGTGGAGGAGGAGGAACAGACTCCTTCTGCCCAAGACACCATCACCAGTGTTACCTATGGTGGAACCCAGGCAATTAACCCGTCTTTGCCTCCACCAGCTATTCCTCCGGGAACGCAACAAGGTAGTTTAATGAATCCTTCTCTGGATGAAAGTATAAAACGTTATATCCATAATATCGTTACGGCATCTTTGGGTTTAAGCAGAGCAGAGGATCTTAGAACTCGCAGAGCGGAGTACGAAACGGAAAGGGTCAGCTTAAGACAAGAGATAGTGAGAACCATTCAAGAAGAGCTAAGACCGTCCGGAACCACGTCACAAGGGATTATAGGAGAGCTCAATAATATGCCACCTCCCCAAGAACAGAGTACAGCAAATAGCACTCCTCTTCAGAACCAGGTACCTCCTGCTCCCGAAAGCAATGAAAGTCGTCAGGATCAAATTGACCCTACGCGACCTAGCGAAAATGTGCAAAACTTTTTGAGCCAGCTAAATGCTCTCAATTTAAACCCTGCGACTCCTAGTGAACGGTTATCACTTCCTACTCTGTCATTACGTCCAGTTGAGTTCCAGAAATGGGGACTAAAGTTCGATAATCAGCGAATGACCGTCGATGATTTTCTTTTTCGTTTAAATAGATTAAAGATTTGCTATAAGGTCACTTGGGAAGACATCTTCCTCCATTTCCACTTATTCGTAGCTGGACAAGTCGAAAGCTGGTTCTGGACATTCTTAAAGTCCAATCCAGGAGCGACTTGGCGAAACTTAGAGTTCGCTCTTATAGAGCAGTATAGGAGCCTCGAGACTGACTCTGAACTTTCGAGGAGAATGTTCGACCGGCGACAGGGTCCCACGGAGAGTTTCGATACTTTTTACCAAGATATTTTAGTACTGAATGCACGCTTACATATTCCGAAGTCCTCTAAGGAACTCATTGAGCTGATTAAGCAAAACGTTAGACGACGAACAGGTGAACTCTTGATCACTTTCCAGACTCAAAGTCTATCGGAAATGGCTTACGTTTGTCGGACAATCGAAAAACATGCGACCCAAAATGAAAGTTTACGTTCAAGAGTTTTTCCTACTACCAAAGTAGTAGGCAAAGTGAGTGAGTTAGAATTTCCTTCTGAAGACCAGCTAGATATTGAAGCCTTACGTTTTACACAAGCCCAGCGAAATCAAATAACCTTCACATGCTGGAATTGCAAAACCAAAGGTCATTCGTACAAACAGTGCCCAAGTCCACAGCGAAATCTGTTTTGTTTCAGATGCGGTTTGGAAAATACAACTTCACCAAAATGTCCACAGTGTTCGGGAAACCGGAACCAGGGCAATTCATCCGAAGAGTCTTGCCCGCCGAAAGTGAACTCGGAATCCAAACCACCAAAGACAAACCCTTAACAAATATACCCGATATTCCAACTACCCCTGCTAATTCCAATTCATCAGATTTACCCCATATACCAGACTTGACCAAAGAATATACTATACCTGATTTTCCCCAAAGTTCGATTGTAAATATTTTAAAACGACCATCGAGTAATTTCATAGATAATAACTCAGAATCCATTCAAAAAAATAACCCCCAGCGAAAGTCCCTTCACGAAAGGTTAAATGAGTACTACAGTGTACGTGCTCGCATTTTCAAAGAACCTCCAAAACACATTTTGAAACTGAGAGATAGGTTCAAAAAGAAACGTATAATTCTTAAAGCCATTTCAGCTACAAATATCTGTAACTCCGACGATCCTCGACCTTACGCTAACGTTTCCATTTTTGGTAAAAAAATGCTAGGCCTCCTAGATAGTGGCGCCAGCATCAGCTGCCTAGGATCGGGATGTTTGGAGGTAGTCAAGGAAATGGGCATTACTTATAAACCTTTTAAATCTAAAGTCAGGACCGCTAGTGGAGATCCACAATCCATTGTAGGTGAATTTTCAACAAAAGTCACGTACAAAGGTGTGACAAAAGACATTTCGATCTTCTTAGTTCCATCATTAGAGCAACCCTTGTATTTGGGGGTAAATTTTTGGAAAGCTTTTGAAATCGCACCCACAATTATTTCCGAAATTTCAGTCATAGATAAAGAGAGTGATCCAAATGCTCACGAGCTATCAGCGGATCAGAATAACGAACTTCATAAGGTTATTAGTTTGTTTCCGTCCGCTGCTAAACTAGGACTCGGACGGACAAACTTAGAGGAACATACAATAAATACGGGGGATGTGGAGCCCATTAAACAACGTTTTTACCCAGTTTCTCCAGCGGTACAAACCCTGATGTATGATGAACTGGATAGGATGCTCTCATTGGGAGTCATCGAGGAAAGCGAAAGCGCGTGGAGCTCTCTTATAGTCCTGGTGCAGAAGCCCGGGAAAAATCGCCTGTGCCTGGACTCTAGGAAAGTGAACAAAGCTACGAAGAACGATGCCTATCCACTTCATCATGTTGATGGTCTGCTTAGTCGTCAGTCAGAGACACACTTTATCTCAAGTGTGGACCTGAAGGACGCCTTTTGGCAGATACCGCTGGAAAAGACGTCGAGGGAAAAGACGGCGTTTACTGTACCCGGCAGACCCCTTTATCAATTCAAGGTTATGCCCTTTGGCCTCTGTAATGCCACACAACGGTTATGCAGACTCATGGACAAAGTGGTACCGCATGAATTGAGACAAAACATTTTTGTTTATTTGGATGATCTGCTGGTAGTTTCGGCGACCTTTGAAGAACATTTATCTATTCTGACAAAACTAGCGTCCCTTATTAAAAACGCCGGACTAACCATTAACATGGAAAAGTCAAAATTCTGCTTCAGAGAGTTAAGATTCTTAGGATACATTGTGGGTGGTGGTTGCATCAAGACAGACCCTGACAAAGTTTCGGCTATTAGAGACTTCCCTGTACCGAAAACAGCTAGACAGGTGAGAAGATTTTTAGGGCTGTCTGGATGGTACCGGCATTTCGTCAGTAACTATTCATCCTTAGCCACTCCTTTGACGGACACCCTCAAAAAATGCAAAACTTTCACTTTCACTCCAGAAGCATTAAAAGCGTTCGAAGCTTTAAAACTTGCGTTGACATCTGCTCCAATTTTGGTCAATCCTGACTTCAAAAAGCCATTCAAGATACTCTGTGACGCGTCTACAACTGGTGTTGGCAGCGTTTTGTGCCAAGAGGATGAGGATGGGATAGAGAGGCCCATATACTTCTTCTCTCATAAGTTAACGTCAACCCAACGAAACTACAGCATAACTGAGCTGGAATGCCTCGCGGCGGTGCTAGGGGTCGAGAAGTTTCGATCGTATGTCGAAGGACAGGAATTCAAGATAGTGACCGACCATGCGAGCCTTCGGTGGCTCATGAGTCAAAAAGATTTAAACGGAAGGTTAGCTCGTTGGAGTCTTAGGCTTCAACGATTCTCATTCGAGATAGAGCATAGGAAGGGTACACAGAATGTTGTTCCAGATGCCCTCTCTAGAGTTTACGCTGTTGATGAGATCGCATCTGGGAATGATAAGGCGGTGAATCCTTCAGATGTTTTATCCATTGATCTTACTGATCCGGCTTTCAAGTCGGACGAATATGTAGGATTGATAAGAACGATAGAGGAAAATAAAAATCAGCTACCTGACCTTCGGGTATCCGACAACTTCGTATACAAGAAGGTCAAACCCTGCACAGGGAATCCCAGAGAAGATGACTGCATCTGGAAACTCTGGGTCCCATCTCTGTTAACCGACCGCTTGGTCCGTTTGGCTCATGACCCTCCGCGGGCATTGCATGGTGGGGTCGCTAAAACGTTGTATCGTCTTCGTGATCGTTTTTACTGGCCTAATATGGCGGCTCAAGTGAAAGCGTTTGTGGGAGACTGCAATACTTGTAAATCATCTAAAGCTCCTAATTCTGTCCTAAGACCACCGATGGGACAAGCCTTTATTGTCGATAGACCATTCCAACACGTATACGTCGACTTTCTCGGACCCTATCCTAGATCGAAGAAAGGGAACTCTTACATAATAATATGTCTAGATCAACTGACAAAATTTGTCCTTATAAGAGCTTTGCGTAAAGCTACTAGCGACTCGGCAGTAAAATTCTTAGAGGAGGAAGTATTTTCATTGTTTGGGGTACCCGAATCTCTTTTATCGGACAATGGTAGACAGTTCGTAAGTAGAGAGTTTTCTAAATTTCTTACCGCATATGGTACCAAACACGTCAGAACCGCTTCTTACTCACCTCAGCCAAACGCCAGTGAGCGAGTCAATCGCTCAATACTTGCTGCGATTCGTTCGTATGTTAGTTCCGACCAATCCAATTGGGACGTAAATTTGACATCGATTGCGAGCGCTTTGCGTTCTACGATTCATTCTGCTATTGGCATATCGCCACATGAAGCCCTGTTCGGGCAAAGTAAAGTAGAGCATGGTTCAGATTATCTTTTGTTAAAAAAACTCAATGCATTGAACAATTCTGAGATTGATATATTACCAAAAACTTTGAAAATGAACATGATTCACGCCCGAATCAAAGAATCTTTAGCTAAAGCACATCAAGTCTACGAAAAAACATATAACTTAAGGAGTAGAGACATTAAATTTTCGGTCGGACAAAACGTCCTAAAGAGAAATTTTATTCTTAGTGATGCGACAAAGAAGCGTTCTGCCAAGCTTTGTCCAAAATTCGTCCCCGCTAAAGTAAAACAAGTGATTGGCAACAACCTATATGAGTTAACAGATATGCAAGGAAATAATTTAGGTGTAGTCCACGCGAAGGATATGAGAAAATAAAAACATTCTTAGTCTACAAAAAAATCTTTCAGGCGTGGGTCGACTCCCGGCTAATAGGTGTAGGCCTTTTTCATTTCATTTTCTTGACAATGTTGTCCATAAATTGAAAAGTTGTGTACGGGCACACCTTTGTGCAAACAATACTTTCAATGATCGATAGTGTAAATTTGTACACATCCCTGCAACACCAAATCTCTAGTTTCGATACTCGAATGTTTTGCTGCCAGCTTCACCTTCTTTTTTAAATTCTATTGTCACGGCGGAAAATGAGCTTTGCCTAGCTACGTGCTTTGTCATGTTCTTTTCGTCTCCATCATCCGCCTCCGAAAGATCATTTTCTGTGCTACCATAACCCAGCTCGAAAATTCGCTAGCTCGTATACCTTTCCCATGCCAGAAATTGGTAAGTCTTACCTAGAAAAAAAACGTGAAGCCCATAGCAGAGTGTGCCTAAAATAGTAAAACTATTTTTAGCTTTTCGGCGTCAAGCAGGCGATCAAAAAAATCCAGAATTAGGAATATTGGAATCGAAATCCAAACCACGCTAAGCGTGACTGTACTTTTGTCAATCCGCTTGCTGGTTGTCTCTACTGGACGTATTATTTTCTTCCCTAAAGGTAATTACTACATGGACTTAGTATTAGTTTGAATTCGATCAAAGTTTGTTTTTATTAAGGTTCGCATTTAACCAGACCTCAGTGTCCAGCAGTGCAGAGAAATCACCGACGCCAGCTCGTGGAGCACCACCACCACGTGCGCAGATCTCTCACTGTTGGTCACACAAGTACTAGGGGGAATCTATATATAAATCATTCCAGTTCATATCAACCACGATCCCCAGCTAGAATCTTACTACCTGGTCAACGGAGAATCGCTGTGCCTACCAATTGCCAGCCACTGTGATCGGAGTGCGTCGTCATTCGCACTTCAGCAGCATCCTCACTTACTGTGTACTGAGTACACTGAAACCTTACTCGACCTGAACCAGCCTTTTTAAGACACCAAATTCTCCAGTGACCAATTCGGTAACCACCAGCCAGAAACCTAAAAACTTCAATCGTCAACCCACTCCAAGTGAAAGAAATTGTTTTTTTTTCTAATCGATGACATTCCTATATGTCATACCTCAGATAAGGAAACACCACGCACAACACACGACATACATACAACAAATTAATTAATTCACCAACCAACTTAATCAAACTCGATCGCGTCTCCGATCGGAGACCAACCTCGCCATTCACACCACCATCGTCTCATGTTATCATCCTATCATCTTATCATCTTATCATTTTATCATCTTATCATCTTATCACCTAGACTAAGAGTAAAATTGGGATAATTCTCTCTTTCTCCGAGTTAAGTAAATTAAATGTGTTTTTTTTATGTTCAAATTCAAAAGATTTTATCTCTCCCTACAAGCAATATTTATTTAGCATCAACAACAAAATTAACATCTATGCCAAGAGAGCGTCATATAACATCCAACCAACAAAGGAGTGCGCACCACTTTATTGGACGGAGCTTCATAATTTTAAAGTAATGTCGGTGAGTCTACTTTAGAGTATTTGCATGAAAATTATATTGTTTGAGTGGATATATTTAAAATCCAGATAATTTGAACGAGTTGACGAAATAGATTTCGTATCTAACTAATTTTTTTTAAAATATTGGTAAATTGAGAGAGAGAGAGAGAGCTACCCCTACAGCTTGAGTATTATAATTTATTACATGATCAAGAGTCACATTAAAGATAAGTGGATTTCTACCGCGAGTAAGAGCACGCGTATTAAGTTTCAAGTTTTGAGTGAGTCACGATTAAAGAAGAAATAACATAACGAATGTTCGATTGAAACCTCTCTTTCTTTTGAATATTAAATTGCCAAATTTCCCAGAGCGCGCGCTTACTCTAGGTATAAATCCACACTCTCGCATTTAAATTTAAAGAGAAATTACTTTAAGTAAAATCAAATGTGATAAGAATTTAACTATAGTATTTTTTTTAATAAACATCAAATGCCATGTATGAATTTTAACCCAAATTGTTTTGCATATTGACATTGAGTATTTCTTTACTCCATGAGTGAGTAACTTTGTTGTTTGAGGGAGAGTGGATATGTCAAAGAGCGACGACGGAGGGGATATGTGTGGGTGGTAGGCCAACACACAACCTTATATTAGGGGTTAACGCAAAAATAAGAGGAGTCGTGCGGTAACCACGGTGTTTTTACTCAAAAGTATTAACGGCGGGAGGGTATACTCCGGGAACCAGTACATCTATAGGTTTCCCACAAAGAAATGTACGAACAAAAAAATGTTGCGTAAGACTTATCTTAAGGGATTCGTGAGCCCAGTGTAATATTGTTTATTAATTTTGGAAAGGCATGTTCAGATTAGGTACGGCAGTCCAGCAGCGGGTGCAAGATCCCACCCCACCGACGAGTTAGCTTTTGGCCTTCGCAAGCATGCCTGCTCGCACTCTGTTGGCTGGACACCCCACTTTGAATACCTTGGCCCCCTCAGAGAGTCCTGTGGTTCTGAAAGGGCTTAGGGAGGGCAGATCACCGCCCCTATTCAAAGTAGGTCCATCATCCGTTACAATATAAATATTTGAAAAAATTTTTTTTTTCTTCTCAATCAACCCAAAATTTTGGTCTAAATCAATATTCTCATCGGATACACAGGTATCTTGTTTTATACCAACACTCTTTACTTCTTTCCAAAAGAACTTGGATGAAAGATCTTTGTTGAACCTGTTATTATAATAATTGTATTTAGCTGTTTTTATTAACCTTGTAACCAGATTACGGGATGTTTTAAATAGTTGAAGCATTTCTACACAACCAAATCGTTTCCAGCGGCGATATGAGACATCTCTAGCTCTAATTGCATTTAGAATTTCAAGAGAAAGCCAAGGACAGCTACGCGATTTAATAAATCGAGTTCTTAGGGGAACATGTTTATTAAAAAGATAGTCAATAGCTACATTAAGATGTTCAATTTGACTATTAACGTTAGACGTTGTGAAAATTGGGTGTAAATCAATGGACGAACAATCACTGAATAAATATTCAACATTGACATTACGAAAGTCACGAAACTGAAATGATTGTGTAGATTTCCTCTCAAAATTTAAATCATAGGTTGCAAAGATCAGATCATGGTATGAAAATACAGGGACAGATAGCTGGCTACAACATTTAACTAAACTTTCATCGCTTACAAGAAAAACATCAAGCAGTGATGGGATACAACCAGGTCTAAAGTGAGTTGGCTCAACATAATTCACAAATGACAGTCCCAAAGAACTCATTGATGTTTTAAAAAGGTTAGATGAAGGTTGCAAAAGATTTATATTTAAATCTCCACAAACGATAAGCTTAGGTACACGAGAACACATTTCTTCTACAATCGGTGTAATAAGACGAGAAGAAGCAACTCGTGGTGGCATATAAATGGCACCAATGCTGCATTTATTATCACCATCAAATAAATCTATGAAATAATAGTCACATGCCTCGGTGCCATCAGAGCACTTAACATGCCTAGACCGGATGTAATTTTTAACGTATATTGCAACACCCCCTCCCGTTGTATGAGTTCGGTCAGCCCTGTAAGGTTTTTTAAATCCGTTAAGAGAAAAGAGGCTACTATTTAAATTTGGATAAAGCCACGTCTCAGACACGCAAATTATATCAAGCAAACTATCTTCAAATATCATTTTGAACTCATCGAATTTGTTAACAAGACTCTGAGCATTAATGTGGCAAATATGCAAACCATTATTACTTTTGCAAAGAGTATTTACTAAAAATCTATTTTTTTCGCTTATGCTGTGAAAGCCAGCATCATTGTTGCTGCCCATAATGACAACAAAAGCTTAAACTGAGGCTGGAACCAAAAACAAAAATATTGAAAACATTTATTTCACAAGTAAGAGAGAAATTAAAGAAATATAAAAGAGAAACAATTTGAACTGAAACAACTTGAACATACAACAAAAGTAAATAAAGAGAAAAATCTATTTGCGACAGAGAAAGAAAATTAGAAATAAAAAAAGGAGAACAAATAAAAATAAAATCTTGCATTGAAAAATTAATATTAACTACCATATATATTGAGATCATTGATATCGTCAGCGCCGACGGCATTCCTCAGATTTGTAAATATGAATATCCACTGACAAAAAATTTATGTTAAATTTTTTCAACTGTATAGTCTAGATAAGATAAGGTGTTATGTACTGACCATTTTTTAATATTTTTATTCTGCCTCCACATTGATGTGAGTACATTATTAAATTCTTAGTTTTCACGTTTTCTTTTATAAATCTCAGTAAGCAGAATCCAATTTACTGAGGGCCTCTAGAAGCCACGCCTTCGTCCCATACATACATTTAAGAATCGGGCATTTTCCCAAAAAGTGGTAAGTGTCTTCCTTTTCCCTTAAGTTACACAACGTACAATTGGTTGGAAGATCCTCTCTGTATGGCCTGAAATTCAAAGGCAACAATTCTCCTCTCGTCTTGAATACCGTGAAATAGTTCCTCTCCCTTAAACTATGATTCAATGTTTTATAAATCAATCGACTTGTAGAACTTGCTGCTTTATCCATAAATCCTTTGTGAATACTCTCAATTAGTTTACGCAAAATTTCATCAAAACCTGCTGCCCAACTGAATCGGTCTTCCCATCTTTAGGACAGCTCAATTTCTAATTCCTCAATCATTTGCTGCCACTTCAGAATAAAGTTCACTCCTCTGTCAATAAGGAAGCTCAATAACTCTTTAAATATATTTAAAATGAAGTCTAAGAGTGAATAACCGAAGGAGTGATAGGCCAATTTCGACATGAAGCATGTAATTTGGTGTATTCTTTGGAGTTTCTCCACTTCATCGTATTCTTCGTACCCCCATACTTGGGATGCGTAGCACATTATCGATCTTGCCGTTGCTTCGAAAAGTTTATATTTTGCATTGAAAGGTACATCTTTTTTACCAAGTAAATTTTTCCAAGAGCAGCTTAAAGCTTTCTTTGACTCTTTTAACTTGTTTTGGAGGTGTAAGTTGAAGGTCAGTCTAGGTGTAAGTGTTACTCCAAGATATCTATATTCTTTGACAACTTCAATTTGATCAGGACCCAAGTTCCACCTTTCATTCCTCGAGTATCTTAAAGTATTGTTTCGGAATATCATAATTTTGGACTTCCCGGTGTTTACAACAAGATTCCATTGTTGACAGTACTCTTCAAGCCTATTAATCATTATCTGCAGCATATTGGGTGTTTCCGCTAACAAAACAATGTCATCTGCAAACATTAGTCCTTTCATATTGGAGTTATTTAATTCTATGCCTCCAGGCAGGCTCCCAAGTATAGATCATCCAAAAACAGGCTGAAGAAAAATGGGCTAAGTTTGCAACCCTGTTTAACTCCTGTGGAAAGTGTAACGGTATTAGACAACAACAAGTGTTGTCAACCCTTCCATCCTACAGTTACAGGACCTGTAAATGGATGAAAGGGCGTCCAGTAGGCAAGGACCAGGTCAGGCATGCTTGCATGTATGCTTAGCTCGTCGGTTTGTGGGGTGGGTTCTTTTGGCCTGCCTTACTGGACTACCGTACTTATATCATGCCTTGTTCGATAATTACTTTAAAAGAAGAAAAAAAAAAAAAAAAAATGCTAAATTAAAATATACTAGGACAGCTAACTATGAAAGAAACAAACGGACAAAACAGACAAGTTAAAATAAGCTACGTTAAATGGAAATGAATTTAAAAATGCTTGGAAGCGAAATAACAACCTTTCTACTGATTAACCTACTAGTCCTATCAATGCACGGGCACCTTTGGTGTTAACGGTACCCTTGAGCATCCCTCCCCATCGCCAAACTCATCACTGAGATGACGCCTTGGCTGTCGCGTGCTCAGATATGTACGACAGCCCCTAAGCAAAGGCCCTAAGCCTCACCTGCGGAATCTCACCCGTCAAGGACTCTCATGTCCGGTCCGTCATTAGCCACCCCACTGAAAAATCTAACCTTCCATATCTCAAGAAGTTATACCAATAATGAATCTAAAACATCTCCTTGAATGAATGTTGAAAACTCAGATAACGTTATAAAAGAAGTTATTTTTATTATAGACTATCATTTGATCATAGGAAATACTAGGTATGTGTACTCATAATAAAAAAAAAATGTTTAATAATATTTAAGAAATCGTTAACTTTTCTAATAATTTAAAAGTTAGGTACAAAGAATAAAAATTTCATTCTAGCTATTTACATTGTTTAAATAATATAAATTTTGGTTAATAAAATACATGATAATATAGTTAGTAAGAAAAAGTAGTAATAATATAATTATTGTAGTAACAAAATTAATTTAATATGTGATTGAGAAATAAACAAAAATAAACTCAAAGTGGCATCACTAACTGGAACTAGAAAATCTTTTTCAAGTTCAATGTCAGAGTTGAATGCCCTCAGTTTAAAAAAAATAATATAGAGGAATTTTATGAAATTAGAACAACAAAAAAAATAAAAACAACACAACATACCTGAATCCGCTTACTTGTGCGCACAGTATTTGGATCAGCGTAGCTTTTGACCTGTAGGAAGTAAAAAATCGACACACACAAACAAAACTGAGGGAATTTCCTTCTAGACAATGACCGAATTACAGATACACTTAATACAAACACAAATAACGATTAAAAAAAAAATAAACATATTTTAAAGGAAACAACAACAAGAAAGAAAAATCGGATAAAAAAAAACTATGATAAAAGCATACTTGATACGTATGAAACTAAATTGCACACATATGTATACATATTAATTATTATATATTGAAGGGTTAAAAACAAAGAATATACAATTATGTAGGTCAGGAACACATTTAGATAATAATAGGTAAATTAAATATTTAAACAGCACGTCAGGGTAACAGCACAGGAACGAAGAAATACGGGAACACAGGATTATAAAAAAATTACAACAAGTTATGTAGGTAGGTAGGTAGGTAGGTTTATTAGATAGGTTTATATTCAGATGGACATCAACGACACTCTTCTCGAATATGGAAATTCATTTTTTTCGTACAATTGATCAATTATGATTTGGAACAAACCAGTTTGATTTTTGATAAATGCACTTTTAATATTGGGAGGTAGGTAGGTAGACATAGATTTATTCAATTGATAACTTTATTCCTTTCGTTTTCAGCACAGGCAGGAATTTATATATTTTAATTTCAGCACCAGATTTGAAACGATAAATTAAAATTTCAAAATTAATAGGTAGGTACACCACGCACAAAGCTTCCAGAAACTTCTTTTCATAAACGAACTGACCGGAAAAGGAAAAATTTAATTACACCATTCCCGGTTTCGAACAAAATGGAACTTATAATTTGAAAATTCCTTTTTTTTATAAGTAAACTTTTTTTTTATTCTTGAAAAAAGTATTGGATTTTTCGACACACACACAAATTATCTCGGTTTTTAATTACAGCCAAAAAAATTCATAAGCACTCGAATAATTGTCTACACGATGAGCTTTTTTTTTTTATTTTAATTTTCTAAGCAACAAACAAACTTCGCAATGAACTTTCCGAGAATCATCTTTATTTTTCTAATTTTCTTTCGTATCAAAAAAAAATCAATAGACTCAGCTACTTGATTTTATTTGTAATTCTCGCTTCAGGTGATTTTGAGCTGAGTGTGTTGGGGAAGAAAATAATTTGAAGCAAATCATTTTTGATTATGGCGACCCTACAAAACATTTCCTTCTGAAGAACGCCTGCGTTCTAAGAAGAAAATGGACGAGGAGCCGTAAATTCCGAAAAGCCGTCAAGTGCGAATGTCTTTCGCATGGAAAATACCTAAGATGTTACCACTCATGTCCTCCAATTCATAAAGGCTATTTCCCTTAATAGACTTCACTTTTGCCTTGAGAAACTTTGGACAAAGTTTAGCATTTAGGCGTTTAAATGCGTCACTCTGCACAAAGTTTCGCTTAAATACCACATCACCTACCTAAATTGAACATCTTTGCTTCGGGTGTTGTACGCATGTTCATAAGCTTTGTGCGCCTGCTCAAGCGAGTCTTTGAGGTGATTGTGGATCATATTCATCCTTGACGATTTTGGCAACAACTGAAATTCAGGATTATTCAAGGCTTTGAGATTCCTCAGTAATTTGTAGTCAGAGCCGTGTTCAATCTTAGAATGTCCAAATAATGCTTCATAAGGAGACATGTCTATTGCGGAGTGAATCGTCGTTCTTAGCGCACTACCAATAGAGGACAAATGTTTGTCCCAGTGTCTTTGGTCCTTCTCTAGGTAGGAACGAATCGCACTTAAGATCGATCGATTCACTCTTTCACTGGCGTTTGCTTGTGGTGAATAAACTGCCGTTTTGACATGTGTCACTCCATATGAAAGCAAAAATTTGGAAAACTCTTTGCTGACAAATTGTTTCCCGTTGTCTGACAACAACGACTCTGGAACTCCAAAAACTGAGAAGATCTGCTCCTCCAAAAATTTTACTGTATTTTCAGTAGTTGCCTTGCGAAGAGGATGAATATGGACGAATTTCGTCAATTGATCCAAGCAGACAATAATGTGAGTATTACCTTTCATTGATCTTGGATACGGTCCCAAGAAGTCAATAAAGATGTGTTGGTACGGCCTCTCTACTACAAACGCCTTTCCCATTTTCGGCCTTAAGTTGGTATTTGGAGCTTTCGAAACTTTGCACACGTCACAGCTCGCAATCATAGATTTTACTTCTGCCGCCATATTAGGCCAGTAAAATCTATCACGAAGACGATACAAAGTCTTAGCTATACCGCCATGCGAAGCCTTAGTTGGCTGATGAGCAAGTAGAATTAGTGATTTAGTTAACGCCGATGGAACCCACAGCTTCCACACCATGTCATCTTCAACTGGGTTGCCTGTACAGTGTTTGACCTTTTTGTACACAAACCCATCAGAGACTTGAAGATCAGGAAGCTGGTCTTCATTATCCCTGACTGTCTCTATTAACTTCACATATTCCTCCGACTTGAAACTCAAATCATTAAGGTCAATGTGAAGGACATCGTGGGGATTCTTTAACAAAAGAACATCATCAAGTGCATCAACAGCGTATACTCGCGATAACGCGTCAGGAACAACGTGTTGAGAACCTTTGCGATGTTCAATGTCAAAATCAAACCCTTGAAGCTTTAGACTCCATCGCGCTAACCTACCATGTAGATCCTTCTGGTTCATCAACCACTTTAAACTTGCATGGTCGGTAATGATCTTGAAAGCGTGCCCTTCCACATATGGTCGAAACTTCTTAACTCCCAAAACTGCAGCCAAACATTCCTGTTCGGTAACAGAAAAATTTTGCTGGGATTTTGTAAGTTTATGGGAATAGTAGTAAATAGGTCGTTCCACACCCTCATCATCTTCTTGACACAGTACACAGCCAACGCCGGTGTTCGATGCGTCACACAGGATCTTGAACGGCCTTGAATAATCAGGGTTTACAAGGATTGGGGCGGTGGTAAGTGCCTCCTTAAGTTGATTGAATGCATTTACTGCATCCGGACCAAACTCGAACTTAACACCCTTCTTAAGCGTGTTGGTAATCGGTGCAGCTAGTCCTGAATAGTTTTGGACAAACCTACGATACCAACCAGAAAGTCCAAGAAACCTCCTAACCTGTCGAACATTTTTGGGAACTGGAAACTCTTTGATGGAAGAAACCTTTTCCGGATTGGTCTTCAGGCATCCCTCACCCACAACATAGCCAAGATAATCCAACTCCTTGAAGCAGAATTTGGACTTGTCTAAATTAATAGTAAGTCCAGCCTCCTTCAAGCGAGCAGCAACTATCCTTAGCATCCGTATATGCTCCTCAAATGTTGGCGTTACAATTAGTAGATCATCAACGTAAGGAAAAACATTCTCTCTGTACTGATGCGGTATAACCTTGTCAATTAGTTTACACATACGCTGTGAAGCGTTGCATAAACCAAATGGCATGACAGTAAATTGAAGCAATGGTAATCCTGGAATACTAAACGCAGTCTTTTCCTTTGACGTTTCATCCAACGGTATCTGCCAAAAGGCGTCCTTCAAATCCACACTCGTGAAGAAATGTGAATTTGAAATACGACTTAGCAAACCCTCAATATTTGGAACCGGACCAGCATATTTCTTTGTAACGGAATTGACCTTCCTGAAGTCTAGACAGAGTCGGTGTTTGCCATTTGACTTCTTAACCAGAACAACAGGAGAGCTCCAAGCACTACTGCTTTCTTCAATTACGCCCAACTGAAACATGCGATCCACTTCTTCATAAAGAAGCTTTTGAACCGCCGGAGAAACAGGATAGTGTCTTTGTTTAATAGGGACAGCATCACCGGTGTCTATGTGATGCATTTCAATATTTGTCCGTCCTAGGCCATGTACCGCATAAGAGGGAAATAATGCTTTCGCTTCTTCTAGAGCCACTAATTGTTGCGATGTCAATTGATGAGCATTCGGGTCTGTTTTATGGACTTGGGTAGTCTGAGGGCTTAACTCGGAAATGATTTGTGGAGCAATACTAAACAGTTTCCAAAAATCAACTCCGAGGTAGAGTTTCTGTTCTAATGTTGGAACTATGAACAAGCACATTTCTTTTTCCAAGCCATTGTACCCAACGTTTACATATGCAGTGCCGATAATTGCCTGTTTCTGTCCACTAGCAGTACTGACCAGTGACGAAAACTTTTTCCATGGAATCTCGTTTTCCCGAAGAAATTCCAATGCGCCTAGACCTAAGCAACTAATGGATGCTCCTGAGTCCAAAAGACCAAAAATATTCGTGTTGCAAATCCTGACATTTGCATAAGGTCTAGGGTCGTCACTCTTGACTAGGGTTGTGGAAGATATTGCTTTATGCAAAGTTTTCTTGTCTGCAAAGCGTTGGCGCAATTTCAATATTTTATCACTAGGATAACTTGGCTGACTATTAGAAATGCGAGCTCGTACCTGCTCATAGTTCAACATTCGTTCATGTAAAGTCGGTCTGTCTGGCAGTTTGTGATAAGACAAAGGGGAGTTGTCATTCTTGGTCTGTCTTTGCAGTATTTGTACGGAATTGTCAGGTTGTATGTCTTGTGATTGTATGCTTTGTTTGTCTATTGTGGTTTCCTGAATGGGTTGCCCGGTTTCTGTATTGGAGGGCAAAGTTCCCGGGGATTCAAATTGCTCCTCTTTTGGTTTTCCGAACAGGAACAATGAGGAGATGTGGTATCTGGACGGCCACACCTAAAACAAAAGAGTGAGCGCTTAGAACTAAGACATTCACGAAATGTATGTCCTGGGCTTCTGCAATTCCAGCATTGTAAGGACCTTCGTTCATCACAGGACTTCGACAATTTGACGGCTTCTATAGGTTGGATGTAGGCTTCTTCATTAATTTCAAAATCAATTTCATTGAGTTTTTTGTTACAACTATGTGGATGATGTTGCTGAGGAAACTGCCTAGATCTGGAATGCTGAAGGTTATATTTTTCAATATTGCGACACGTGTAAACCATTTCTGGCAAACTCGCAGTCTTGAACGTCAAAAGTTTGCTTCCTATATCTGGCCGAAGATTTTGTTGCAGAAGAAATATAAGGTGGTCTGAACCTCTTGGTGTTCGCAATTTAGAATTTAACTTAAGAATATCAGAATAAAAATTATCAAAGGATTCATTATAACCCTGCTTTCTATCGTCTAATTTTCTTCCTAGCTCATCTTCAGTTTCTAAACTACCAAAATGTTCCGTAAGAGCTATTTTAAGATCGCACCATGATTGTCTTGGGTGAGTTTTAAGGTGAACCCAGAACCATGTAGCAACATCACCGTCTATAAAGTGGTAAAAATTTCTATTAATTTCGTCCCATTGAACGCCGTACGATTCCTTGAGATGTTCTAGTCGGAATAAAAAGTCGTTAACTGTCATGTTTCTGTTATCGTATTTTAATCCCCACTTGTGGAAATTACAGGCTTTAAAATTTCTTTCGAAATGTTTTTGATTTTGTGAGTTTATATCGGGGTTGTAATGTCTGGTTGATAAATTGGCATCGTTAAGATGCATGTCTTCAAGCTGATGAAAATGTCCATAAGTAGCATTCGCATGAGCAAAATGGTCTGGTTGATTAAATTTTTGAGTTTGGATATTACTCAAGTTGTTTGCAATATTATTCGGGGACGCTCTACTAAATGAGGGCATTAGCGTTTCTCGAATGACATCTGCAACTTCTTTTCTTAACATCGTTCTTTCAACTTCTAGTTTCTTCTCCAAATTTTCCATAATATGTTCATTTTGAGTAGCTACCGCTGAAGCTACTATTTTCTCAACATGATTATTTAAATCCAACATATCATTTGCCCGGTTAAAATTAGCAGAAATGAGCGGTGTTGAAGTGCGTCCTAGGGTTGGAAGGATTTGTTGCCTAGTATTAGTTTTATTTGGATTGAGATTTGGGAACGGCAACACTTCTCGAAACAAAGAAAAGGGGTTGGTTCGAGAAGTGTGGCTAGAAGATGATAATTTCTCATCGACTTTCCCTGGAGCTGACCTTCTACAAGAAAAAGGCGATCCCTTACTCGTACTTGGCAAATGAGACATTCTCAAGAAACAAAAAAAAAAATAGTTTGAATAAAAAGAAAAGATAAGAAAGCAAGTAAAATACCAAACAAAATTAAACCGACGTAAATAAAAATAATTCAAATAAATTAGGATCAGTTAAGTGTGCTTTTACAAGTGAAAAACGACTAAATTAAAAAAGTTAAAAACGCAATGGCAATAAAACAAAAAGAACTCTAAGTAAAAATGGATTTTATCCTTGGAAGTAATTTAAATTCTAAGTGTTACTTGATAAACAAAATTAAAATCGGAGTGACCAATGACATTAAGGACGAAAGCCCCAGACAAAATGAGTTCCACTTGTGCATTGAAAGAAGTTTCAGATCATCAGCATAATCAGTTCTTAACCCGACACATCTTATGGTGTTTGCAAAATCAAATACAGCAACAGACGGATAGGTACTGCATTTCCCTGTCCCGGACAGCAAATATCAAGCTTTCACCATAAGGATATCAAGACAGAACTGAATTGGTTTAAAAAGTTGCAAGGATGTACCACAGCAGCAGACGAAGAGGTACCAAAACTATCCCCTTCCGGACAGTGACACATGAACTTGCAAAGTTTTAAACCGAAGTCGAGAAAGTCAAGAGCAATTTGATAGGAATACATTCCGACCAAAGACACTTGAGATTCTCTATCTAACAAACAATGCTCAGAAATCCAGAAACTCAGCAACAATCAACAGTACAATGCAATACCCATTGATGGACAGAAAGTCTGAATTCAAAAGGACTGTAAGAAGAATAAAAATTGTTGGTTCGCCTTCAAGCATGAATACAAAAAGTTGAAAATTTTATAAATGAAGTTACATCCCGAAATAATAAAAAAAAAAAAAAATCTTGTGAAACGATAAAAATTAAAATGAATTAAACAAAGATTGAGCAACAAGTTTAAAAGCTTTGCTCTATTCAGAGCTCCACTTTCATAAAAATTGCCCCACGTTGGGCGCCACCTGTAACGGTATTAGACAACAACAAGTGTTGTCAACCCTTCCATCCTACAGTTACAGGACCTGTAAATGGATGAAAGGGCGTCCAGTAGGCAAGGACCAGGTCAGGCATGCTTGCATGTATGCTTAGCTCGTCGGTTTGTGGGGTGGGTTCTTTTGGCCTGCCTTACTGGACTACCGTACTTATATCATGCCTTGTTCGATAATTACTTTAAAAGAAGAAAAAAAAAAAAAAAAAATGCTAAATTAAAATATACTAGGACAGCTAACTATGAAAGAAACAAACGGACAAAACAGACAAGTTAAAATAAGCTACGTTAAATGGAAATGAATTTAAAAATGCTTGGAAGCGAAATAACAACCTTTCTACTGATTAACCTACTAGTCCTATCAATGCACGGGCACCTTTGGTGTTAACGGTACCCTTGAGCATCCCTCCCCATCGCCAAACTCATCACTGAGATGACGCCTTGGCTGTCGCGTGCTCAGATATGTACGACAGCCCCTAAGCAAAGGCCCTAAGCCTCACCTGCGGAATCTCACCCGTCAAGGACTCTCATGTCCGGTCCGTCATTAGCCACCCCACTGAAAAATCTAACCTTCCATATCTCAAGAAGTTATACCAATAATGAATCTAAAACATCTCCTTGAATGAATGTTGAAAACTCAGATAACGTTATAAAAGAAGTTATTTTTATTATAGACTATCATTTGATCATAGGAAATACTAGGTATGTGTACTCATAATAAAAAAAAAATGTTTAATAATATTTAAGAAATCGTTAACTTTTCTAATAATTTAAAAGTTAGGTACAAAGAATAAAAATTTCATTCTAGCTATTTACATTGTTTAAATAATATAAATTTTGGTTAATAAAATACATGATAATATAGTTAGTAAGAAAAAGTAGTAATAATATAATTATTGTAGTAACAAAATTAATTTAATATGTGATTGAGAAATAAACAAAAATAAACTCAAAGTGGCATCACTAACTGGAACTAGAAAATCTTTTTCAAGTTCAATGTCAGAGTTGAATGCCCTCAGTTTAAAAAAAATAATATAGAGGAATTTTATGAAATTAGAACAACAAAAAAAATAAAAACAACACAACATACCTGAATCCGCTTACTTGTGCGCACAGTATTTGGATCAGCGTAGCTTTTGACCTGTAGGAAGTAAAAAATCGACACACACAAACAAAACTGAGGGAATTTCCTTCTAGACAATGACCGAATTACAGATACACTTAATACAAACACAAATAACGATTAAAAAAAGAAAATAAACATATTTTAAAGGAAACAACAACAAGAAAGAAAAATCGGATAAAAAAAAACTATGATAAAAGCATACTTGATACGTATGAAACTAAATTGCACACATATGTATACATATTAATTATTATATATTGAAGGGTTAAAAACAAAGAATATACAATTATGTAGGTCAGGAACACATTTAGATAATAATAGGTAAATTAAATATTTAAACAGCACGTCAGGGTAACAGCACAGGAACGAAGAAATACGGGAACACAGGATTATAAAAAAATTACAACAAGTTATGTAGGTAGGTAGGTAGGTAGGTTTATTAGATAGGTTTATATTCAGATGGACATCAACGACACTCTTCTCGAATATGGAAATTCATTTTTTTCGTACAATTGATCAATTATGATTTGGAACAAACCAGTTAGATTTTTGATAAATGCACTTTTAATATTGGGAGGTAGGTAGGTAGACATAGATTTATTCAATTGATAACTTTATTCCTTTCGTTTTCAGCACAGGCAGGAATTTATATATTTTAATTTCAGCACCAGATTTGAAACGATAAATTAAAATTTCAAAATTAATAGGTAGGTACACCACGCACAAAGCTTCCAGAAACTTCTTTTCATAAACGAACTGACCGGAAAAGGAAAAATTTAATTACACCATTCCCGGTTTCTAACAAAATGGAACTTATAATTTGAAAATTCCTTTTTTTTATAAGTAAACTTTTTTTTTATTCTTGAAAAAAGTATTGGATTTTTCGACACACACACAAATTATCTCGGTTTTTAATTACAGCCAAAAAAATTCATAAGCACTCGAATAATTTTCTACACGATGAGCTTTTTTTTTTTATTTTAATTTTCTAAGCAACAAACAAACTTCGCAATGAACTTTCCGAGAATCATCTTTATTTTTCTAATTTTCTTTCGTATCAAAAAAAAATCAATAGACTCAGCTACTTGATTTTATTTGTAATTCTCGCTTCAGGTGATTTTGAGCTGAGTGTGTTGGGGAAGAAAATAATTTGAAGCAAATCATTTTTGATTATGGCGACCCTACAAAAGGCTAAACCAATCCAAAGTAGAATCTCCATCCCATACTGCTGATTGGTTGTTCGTGTACAAACTGTCTCGAGAACCCGAAGCATTTTGAATGACAACCCTTTGCTACTAAGTTTCAAGAAAAGTGCTCTCCCATCCACCGAATCAAACGCTGCACGGAAATCAACAAAAAAAGCATAAAGTTTCTTTCATTTGTTCAGAAATATCCTTCCAATATTTGTTAAAACAAAAATGTTATCGACTGTTGAGTAGTTTGTCCTAAAACCAGCTTGATACTCACTAATAAGTCCATTGCGTTCTACCCAAGCTGTTAAACGAACTAACAGTATGCTGGTGAACAATTTGCACAGTGTATTTTGGAATAATATACCCCTACAGTTTCCTGGGGTCATTAACATCTCCTTTTTTGAACAAGGGAAAGATTATACTCTTTAGAAAGCTTGCTGGAACAGTTCCTGTAGTAAAGATATTGTTGAAACCTTCTGTCAACTTTACTAGTAAAGCAGGCGGGAGCATTTTTGAAGAATTCGAATGATTTTTTTTTTGTTTTACTTTTATCGATTGCGTTTTGCACTTCTTCTTTCGTAATTTGTCTATCTAAAGATTCTTCATGAGTTGCAGGGAAGGCAAACTACTAGGAAGACGTAGTGAATTGTATATTCAAAAGCGATTTAAAATGAGTTGCTAACTTACTTACTTACTTAAGGTGGCGCTACAGTCCGGGGTGGACCAGGGCCTCAACCAACAAACTTCTTCCAGCCGGCTCGGTTTTAAGCTAGCTGTCTCCAGTTTTGCACGTCAAGTTGGTTGAGGTCCTCTTCCACTTGCGTGCGCCACCTTTTGCGCTGTCCACCTCTACAGCGCTGTCCCACGGGGTTGGATTCAAAGACTTTCCAGGCTGGAGCATTGGTGTCCATTCGCTCTGGGTGACCCAGCTATCTAAGTCGTTGGTTTTTCACTTTTGTGGCTAGGTCAGTGTCGCTGTACAGCCCATACAGTTTTTATTTGTATCTTCTTCTCCATTCCCCATCTATGCAGGCGGGACCAAAAATCACCCGGAGAATTTTCCTCTCAAAACAGCCTTGCGCGTTCTCATCCACCGTTAACAGTGTCCATGCCTCTGCACCATACATCAGGACCGGGATGATAAGCGTCTTATACAGGGACAGTTTAGTTGCTCGAGAGAGGGCTTTGCTTCTCAATTGCCTTCTTAGCCCAAAGAAACAGCGATTGGCAAGAGTAATTCTTCGTTTGATCTCAGCACTGGTATTGTTCGCTGAGCTTATAGCGGATCCAAGGTAGACAAAGTCTCTAACCACCTCAAAATTATAGCTGTCTATAGTGACTTTCTGTCCGAGACGTCGATGTTGGGTGTCCTTTCTTGTTGACGGCATAATTTCGTTTTGCTTTCATTCACCGTTAAACCCATCTTTTTGGCTTCCTTCTCAATACTCACAAAAGCACCACTGACATCTTGTTCTGTTCGTCCGATTATGTCAATGTTGTCAGCGTGAGCGAGTAAATGGACGGACTTTTGAAAGATTGTGCCTCTAGTGTTGACGTGAGAGTTTTGCACTATTCTTTCAAGAACGATGTTGAAGAAGTTGCACGACAGCGCGTCGCCTTGCCTAAAACCTTTTTTGACATCAAAGGTGTCAGTGAGGATTTTGCCGACCTTGATGGAGCAGCGTGCATTTTCCATCGTCATCCTGAACAAACGGACGAGTTAGGCATGGATGCCAAAACAAGACATTGTTTTATATAGCTCGTCTCTATAAATGCTGTCATACGCGGCCTTGAAATCGATGAAAAGGTGGTGAGTATCGATTTGAAACTCCTGGGTTTTGTCCAAGATCTGCCGTAGTGCGAATATTTGGTCGATGGTGGACTTCCCTGGCCTAAAGCCACACTGATATGGACCTATCAGGTTGTTGACGAATGGCTTCAGGCGTTCACAAAGTACGGCAGAGAAGATCTTGTAGGCGATATTTAGAAGACTGATGCCTCTGTAGTTGGTGCAGTCCAGAGGATCGCGTTCCATTCATCGGGCATGCTTTCTTCCGACCATAATTTAAAGATGAGCTGGTGCATACTCCTAACCAATTCATCGCCAGCCGCTTTGAATAGCTCAGCCGCAAGGCCATCAGCTCCAGCAGAATTATTGGAATTAAGCTTAGATATGGCTATCCTCACTTCGTCAAGATCGGGTGGACGGAATTGTTGGCCTACGTCGTCCAGGTTGAATGGTGCAATTTGCATGGTAGCGGAGTTCGGTTCGTAATCACCGTTATACAATTTGCAGAAATGATTTTTCCATTTCCTCAGCACCGACTGCGATTCTACTACGATGTTCCCCTGATCGTCCTTGCAGGCTTCGGTCCGGGCCTTGTAACCCTGGGAGGTTCTCTTTACCTTTTGGTAAAACTTCCGGACTTCATTCCTGCTAGGTTATCCCTCTATTTCCTCGATCGCACGCTTCTTATGCTCTTTCTTTTTCCTTCTTAGAAGCTTGTGTTCCTCTCTCTTCCGCTCGTAGAGCTCGCGAGCAGCTCTCGTCCTTCTATGCAGCGCCGCTTTGTATGCCTGTTGTTTGGCTGCATGTACTTGTCGGCATTCTTCGTCGAACCAGGGGTTTACCTGTGGTGGTCGAGCAAAGCCCAGCACGTCAGAGGCGGCATCTCTGATGGCTTCCTGGCAATTCTTCCACTGGTTCTCGATGCTTGCAGTTGGTGGCATAGGACTATTTAAGAGGGTGCGAGAGACCCAATCGGAAAAGGACCTGGCGATTTCTTGCGACTGTGGTCGACCAACGTTAAACTTCTTTACAGTATTTACCTGCATTGGCTTTGGTCTGGATATCCCTAGCATTACCTTGGCTACAGCGAGGTAGTGGTCCGAGTCAACGTTGGTTCCTCAGAACGTTCGGACATCCTTGATACTGGAGGAGTGCCTTGCGTCGATCGCAATGTGGTCAATCTGGTTAGCGGTTGATTGACCACGAATTCGCCATGTCCCCTTGTGTATATCGAGATGCGGGAACTGCGTACTATCTACCACAACATTTCGCCCCGCAGCAAAGTCGATTAGCCTGAGTCCGTTATCGGAGGTGGTGTCGTGCAGGCTATATCTTCCGATTGTGCCACCAAAGAAGTCTTCTTTTCCTAGCTTGGCATTAAAATCACCCAGGACAATTTTAATGTCATAGCTAGGGCATTGCTCATATATCTTGTCCAGAAGCTCGTAGAACTCATCCTTGGTGTCGTCATCTTTCTTCTCTGTGGGGGCATGCGCGCATATGAGGCTAATGTTGGCGAATTTAGCCTTGATGCGAAATGTCGTGAGGCGCACGTTCACATAGTTGAAACTCAAGACTTTTTCCCTAAGTCTGCCTCCAACGACGAATCCACATCCAAAGAGACGCTGCCCTTGTGGTCGGTAACAGTCACCGTAGTAGATATCGCAGTCTTTCAGTTTTCTCTTGCCCGGCCCATCCCATCGCACTTCTTGGATGGCGGTGATAACTACTTTGTAGCAGTCTAGGGCCTCCGCTAAATGTTCGGCTGCACGTGGTCTATAGAGAGACAGAACATTCCACGTGCAGATCCGAAGTTCGTTGTCCTTATTTCGTTTGCTAAGTTCGTCAACAGTAAATCCGTCCGTATCCGAGGCTTGTTGTTGCTTCGCAACTAAATAGCTTTACGTGGTCGGGAAGTCACTCCGACGGCACGACCCCCAACCTGGAGGACCAGACCCTATATACATAACTCCAAGGGCGGGGAGCCGATTAACCGCTCCTTATTGGCCTGAGCTCCGAATATGTCGTAGTAGCCCATATAAGGTGTTCACTAAGTAGTTCAGCCTAACTGGAACTGTAGACGCCACCGTTGATTCCATCTTGGGAATTCTTCCGCTGCCGCCTGGATGAAGGAGAAGTGCCTTAGCGGGAACACTCCTCCCTCCTCTCTCGTTTGCTGCTCCCTAAAACCGTCCACAGGGATTGAAACCCCATCTTCAGTTAAAGGTACTAGGCACCCGATGTTCACCACTTGGAGGTGAGAGTAGGAGTTGATAGACAGAGGTTCGCTTTGAACTCACTCACTACGCGAGAGATTCTACCATCACTAACTCTTTATACTTTTAAAAAAAAATCTTAACATACTTTGATTTCAGAGTATTCACCGTCAGGTAAAAAATATTCCCTTGTACCTATTTGATCTACTGGACTGCGAACCACAAGTGGACCTCTTTTTTGTTATAACTTTTAAGCAACTTAATATGTAGGATGTCTGCAGATCAAAAGATTCTTAATCATAGAATTTTTTGGAAAGCTCTCTTTGAAAAGAGGCTGGTATAAGTTGGTGACATTTATTTCAGCACTATCGTTGAATTGATTCATTTAAACTTTTGGCTTGAACATGTCTTCCTTTTACATTGATGTATCTCTCACCCCTATTCCTCTTCCGCTTCCTACTGCAGCGCGCTGCAGCGTTCCCATTCATCAAAATGGAGGACACGGATATTTCTTATAATACCAATTTTGAAACTTTAAGCTCGTCTGGCAGGAACTTTTGGCCATTCAATTTCTCATATATGTTTTTTTTTATAAACAAGATGGCGTAAGTTTACATAAGTGCTAAAACTAAATTTGTATAGTAGGCTATTGATTATGTCCTAAAAAACAGGACAATAAGGAAGTAATTCATGGAATTTTTCGTCTTTTTTAACGTTTTTGCTTAGTTGTCGTTCAAACTAGGCTGATTTTAAGTTTTTAAATCTTGATGAATGGCATTTTTGGTTATTTTGATGGACTTGTTAGATTATACACTCAAACTGGGTGTATTAGTGAGCCATGACCAGTTAAGTCAAAAATAAAAATCAAATTTCCAATTTTTCACAGTTTTAGGGTTGCCATCTAATTTTTTCAAGATTTAAAATAATTGTTAAGATCAACACACTTGCTCTTACAAAGCCGGGCTTTCACATGTTAGCGTATACCTTCTCGAACATGAACAAAAAAATAGTGTTAGACCAGTTTTACGGTTGAAGGTCCTTGACAGACCAGCTCAACATTTTCTAAGTAGGTTTTAAGGAAATAACTTTTTTTTTTTTTTGGAATACCTAACTCGTCTGGCACCATTTTGTCCATATAACGAAAGGCATAAACTATCAAATATCCCGAAAGTAGCTTTGTTAGTTTTGTTATTATTTAAAAAAAAGTAGAAAACAAAAGGAAAAAAATTCACCAACTTTAAAACATTAAGGACCGTCTGGCATGCATTTTCGACAGCCAAACTCGTCTGGCACAATTTTGTCTCTATTTAAGGAAACATTAGCTTACATATGTATATTGAAACCCCGGCTTTGTCAAACAAGGTTTGACAGTTATCTGAAATAAAAAAAAAGTAATTTCTTATAATACCTACTTTGAAAATGTTGAGCTCGTCTGGCAAGGACTTTCAACCGTAAAACTTGTCTAAAAATATTTTTTTTTTCATGTTCGAGAAGGTATAAACTCACAAGTCCGACTTTGTAGGAGCAAGTGTGTTGATTTTGGCAATTATTCTAAATTTTGAAAAAAATTAGATGGCAACCCTAAAACTGTGAAAAATTTGAAATTTTATTTTTACTTTTGACTTAGCTGGTCATGGCTCACTAATACCATTGTATATAAATTCTATAGTACTCTCATGAAGAAAAAAAGCTTGTGGCCATCTATGCGCCCAAATGTAATACTAATTTTTGTTAAGGGATCTCGGTAAGGCGATCACAGCGAACCTATCGACCACATGTCTACCTACAAAATCGTGTTTCATGAGAATACTATAGATTGGATATACAATGCTAATACATCAGTTTGAGTGTATAATCTAACAAGTCCATCAAAATAGCCAAAAAAGCCATTCAAAAAGCTTTAAAAACTTAAAATCAGCCTAGTTTGAACGACTATTTCTCGGTCGATTTTTATCCAAATGGTTTTTTTTTTTAATTTATTTTAAAGGAAATTTAATTATCTTTCTTTTGTATGGAGCAATGCCTATACCTATCTCTGCTGGTAAGGAAGTGCGATTTTTCACATTTTTTTGCAATGATTTTTTTTAAATTTAGCTTACTAAGAATTACTAAGTACCTCGTGGCTTGATGGTTAGTGCGTAGGACTGTCATGCCGAAGGTGTGGGTTCGAGTCCCAGCCGTGCCACCTAAAAACAGAAATGTTTTATTCGAGGTACTGCCTCTTGCGAGGAACTGACAAATCCTCCAAGAGTATACTTGTCATGAAAAAGTGCTTCTCATTTAGCCGTTCGGACTCGGCAAAAAACTGTAGGTCCCCTCCATTCCTGCCCACAAACACGCACACAGGAGTGGTTGTGAGTTGTAAGTCACTAGGCCCTGGTTCTCCATGAGCTGTTGCGCCACCCAATTTATTTTATTTATTTACTAAGAATTTTTAAATTTTTTTTTCAAAAATCAATTTTGATAGTAAATTTTATTCTCTACAAAAAAGGTTTGGAGAACTATCTCAAAATTTTGCTTCGTTTTCGAGTTATATGCAAAAAACCAAAAAGGATGCTTTTGCACCCCCCTCTAAAAAATGCACCCTCAAATTTAATAGCACTGCGCGGTTTTCTCATCTTCAATGACCCCTTTGATGATTTTTACAATAAAATTCTATGAACGTCTTAGTTCCTTATTATATGACATAATTAATAAGCCTATAGGATTAGGTGTTTTAGTTTCGTCAATTTTATAAAATTTTGTAAAAATATGTGGCAACGCTGGGTCTACAGTAAAAGAATCATATTATAATTTTCTGACTTTATTTAATATGTTGTAGGATTATACGCAGTTAACGTGTTATATTCAATACCTTTCCCGCGCTAATCAATGACGCTTTTTAATACCAACTTTAAAAACTCATCTGGCAAGCTATTTTTGATCACCAAACTCGTCTGGCATCTTTTTTCATGTACAAAGAGACATAACTTATTATAAAATTCAAAAACCAGCATTGTAATAGTATGTATATTAAATTTTTCAGTTATTTTAAATTAAGACAAAAAAAATGGCAACGGCAACCCTGCCAGACCATGGTTTTCGTACTTAACTAGTCCCAAATCAAGCACACACAAAGTTGTAGCTGTGTCTATAGTAGGTTATTCAAAGTGGCTAGTAGCTCTCCGACTATTATGAATATGCCCCAATGTGTTTCCAAATTAAGTTTAGTTAAAAGATAACAAATTTCTTTCTTAATTAGTTTGGATTTATTGTTGTTGTCTTGTTAACCACAAGGCCCCAGATTCTTTTAAACTTTTAAAAATAACGAACTTTTGAGTGTGGGGAATTTTAGAACTTAATCATCACCGTCTCATTTTCAAATAGACAAAGCTTCATTCCACAAAACCTTAGAGCTTTCCTCTCATAGCGACCGTGGTGTAAATACCATCCACATTCCTATACAACCACTGAAGCTCGTTGCAGTAAGAATGCCGAAAGTAATTTAGGTTTGATTGCATATTATTGTGCTTGCTGATTAATATATTGTAATATTTTATCAGGTTCGTTAATAAAACTTATTTACTTTATTGTCCACTTATTTATTTCACAAAATAAAACACTTTACTTTTCTTACTATAAACAAAACGATTTATTATTCACCACTGAATTAATTCACAAACTTTACTTTTCACTTTTATTACAACAAACTTTATTCATTCACGATTAAAAACAAATTGTGTCGCTGCCGGTCAAACATGTGCCTTTTATACTTGTTGGACAAACTCTGGAAATAAGTAGAAGGTTCTGGTATCTGCTTCCAGAGCTTTCCATAGGGAAATTTCCCAATAATTTCCCTTCCAAAAGCTTTTATTTGACAGCTGGTATATCTGCTATAATCCGGCAGAGGGCGCTTCTTTCGTTTGAGAGTTGCTATAATTATAGCTAATAAGGGTATGTTTGCACTGCGACCGTAAGCTTTATTGTGTCCGTTTGTTTGCTTTTTGGAGTCGTTGTAGTTAAAATGTGGAAAGTCATTACATTATAAACGATTTGAAGTAGAATATTATTTTTTTTTTTGTTGGTTTAACTAACGATTTCTCGTCCCTACTAACACTCTAGTTGCATTTACCGTTACAAAATAACTAACAAATTTGTAAAAGTTTTCTGGCTATAACTTAACATCTCATATGAAATTTGCTGCCGCTCCCCGATATTTTTACTTGCGATATAGGTACTATAGGGCAAGTTTTGGATTCGTGCAAAAAAAAAATTTCGAGATAACAATCAAACATAACATTACGATGATAGAGAACACGAAAAAAGTGGGTGGCACAATTCTGTCTGTCTGTCTGTCTGTCTGTCTGTCCGTACCTCAACCTACAGCCTAAACCACTGCAGCGATTTTCTTCAAATTTTGAACTTAAGGTTTTTTTTGTAACTCTCCAGAGGGGAATTGAATTTTTTTTTTTTTAGCTCAAAGAATAACGGTACTTGCCATACAACCGTTAAGGAAAAGCTTATTTATCTCAAAAACGGCTCCAACGATTTTGATAAAAAAAAAATCACTGTATTACTGTAGATATGACGTACCTTCTAATAAGAAAAACAATCACCAAAAACATTTATTAACGGTACCTGCCATATAACGGTTTTTTTGATTTTTGATTTTCTCATTAACCGCTTATCCGATTTCAATGAAATTTTTTTCACAAAAGCTTTGTCAAAATATAGATAATACTGCATTCCAAAATTTTTGAAAAAAATTAATTTTGGATTTTTAAAAAAAGATTCAATTTTTTTTTTGAAAATTCAATATTTCAAAAACGGGTTGATGAATTATTTTGAAATTTCATTTTTTAATGTATATTAATATAAACTCAAAATTGGCATACCAAATTTTTTTTTGAAAAATGTGACAAAATTTTTATATATAAAAAATTAATTTTTAAGAAAACGGCTCCAACGATTTTTAATTTTTTTTTTTTAATTTAAACATATTTTTTCAAGTAATCAAATGGCATACTCTTTTTTTAGCTCTAAGTTATTTATCAGGCTGTTTATACAATTAAAAGAACGATTTAAATGCTTTTTATACTTTTTCTATAATTACTTAAATATTTTTTAAAGTTCTTAAGCCCCACACAACTTGAACATAAGAGCAAGTACGTGCGATCCAGTCGTGCATTTTATTTATACATGAATAGGGCCAAACATTTTAGCTTTATTTTAAGATCTTAACCTAAGAGTTGGATACTTCATAGAACCATAATTTAATTTTTTTTTGAATCCAACCATATCTGTCGATTTATTTTTATTTTGTGTACAGCGGTATTTCTCTCCACTGCAGCTCGTCTCGTCGTTTGATGCCAACGAGGAAATACCCAGAGTGGGTGAGCTGTGTGAATGAGACTATAGCAGTTTTCCCTAGCGACTTTAAAACGGTTTCAAGCCTCCTGATTTAGGGTAGATGTAGAACTATGTACATATATGTATAATACTCGAAGGGGCACTTAAGTTGTCGGTTGAAATCAAGTGAATACACGGAAAAAATATCATGTGATTTTAATGGAGGAGTGGGACGTTTCGGAAGTGAGGTGCGCTCCTGAGAGCACCTCACTTAAATAAAACTTACATTTGGTGAAATAGCATTGCCAAAAAGATATAGATAATAAGTGAAGTATGGGTGTGTTCCCCTTTGACGATACGGAAAGCTACTTTTCGTTGGTTTAGGCCATTAACTTAGGTGCCCTTCCAACCATTACAGTTCCACCTTGACAGGCTACATTAACCAACAGGGGTCTGGTAATGGAGTCGTTGTTATCAGTCATAAATTGATTTATTTTGTATAAAACATCAACAAAACTAAATTAACTAACACTCAAACTCAACATTTTTGATAAGAAAATAATAAAAAGGTATACAAATTTAACTATATTAAACTCACTTTTGTTCATTAAGTGAAAAACTGGCATTGTCCTTTTTTTTTTCTTCAAAAAAGCTCTCAATCCTATCTGCTATTCAAAGTTTAACAAAAGTTAAAGTAAAAGCACAAATAATCATATATGATATGATTATTTGTGGTAAAAGTGTTCTTAAATTTAACTTTTGAAGAAAAGTGAAACACTATATCTACTACACATCTAAGTATTTGAGAAGCTGATTGGTAGATGTCGCTCACATCGATAATTTTAGCTGAAATAACTCAAATACGCTTCTTCGCAAGAAGGTGTCGCAAGTATGTGTGTGTATTTCATCACTTTTGAAGTTTTTGAAATGTGTAGGTAAGGTAGACTGGGTACGGTTGAAACAACACAAATATCTCACAAGTGGTTAGCGCCTTGTGTATATGAGTATTTGAGCGAAGATATAACAGAGCAAGCAAGCAATGAATAATATCTGTATTATCATTATCTGTAATAAAGCAGAACCCATCGAATTTATTTCGTGTGGCATATGTATAATTCTTCAATGCACTTAAATTGTGTGAAAATTAAAAAATCTGAATTGAACATTGTTGTATATGAAATATTTGTAGTTATATTTAATATGGAATTCTTATCGAGCACTGTATTATTTCATTTTGTTAATATTTAAAGGTTGGTTGCACTAGCTTTCACTCATTGAATTAACCTTATTAATATATATTTCTTTTTCCGGTCTCTCTGATTCCAACCAGCAATAAGTTAGCACGTAAGAATTAAATTGTGGTTATCAATAAATTATTATATGGATTATAACTCCAAGTCTTTTATTTAACTCACATATTTAACATTGGCGACGAGGGTAAAAAACAAATTTAATAGTAATTAAATTAAATTAAAAAAGAAATCAATTGTGTCACAAAAAATAAATGAAAATGGAAATGCCTTCCAATCATTTCATTGGCAAAGTTGAGGAATTCGAGCCGAAAGAGGATTTCGATTCCTACGAAGATAGATTGCGCATTTTTTTCCAAATAAATGAAGTAAAGGGAGAAAATAAAGCGCTAATTCTACTTACTTTAATTGGGAAAAATTGCTATAAAATTCTTAAAGATTTGGTGCACCCTAAAGAACCTAAGAACTTAAAATTTGAAGAACTGTTGGGTTCATTAAAATCACATTTTGCACCGAGAATCAACATTCGAGCTGAACGCTATAAGTTCAACAAAACATGCCAAAAAGAAGGTGAGAGCATAACTGAATTTATTATGCGCCTCAAAGCCTTAGCGGGTACATGTGGTTTTGGAAGCTATTTGGTGTTGTTGCAGCCTACCAGGCCATCGGTCAAGTGTTGTGATGATTATGAAGAGCCAGAAGTGTTAAGCCCAGTTCAATTGAAAGCGCAAGCGCTAGATGATGCGTTAACTGATAGGTTCATCGCTGGTATTCGGTCAGAGGAAATTCAGAGAGCATTGTTAAACGATATAAGCCTCAATTTCGAGAAGTGTTGCGATGTCGCCCTCACCATGGAAATGTCCCACAAAGAATCACAAGCAATTCGTCCAAAAGTTTTTTCTTCCGACACGTGTCTCAGAGTAGAAAGTGGTCAACATCTCCGTTCGCAAAAAAATGATAGCTCAGTTGTTAAGTCAAAGTCCAGCTGCAGATCAAATCATTCATCAAGTCAGAGGGGGAGCTGTTTCAGATGCGGGAGGCAGCATAATCCCGATACGTGTCCAGCAGTCAATTGGAAGTGTTTCCAGTGCAATCGAATGGGTCACACATCACCAATGTGTAGATTCAGATAGAACACAGTTCAGCGAAAGTATGCAGTCAAGTCAATCCATCAAGTCCAGCCTGAAGAGTCCGACAGATTCATGAAATCGATAGTCATTGAGAAGCAAAGTATAGAAGTAGAAGTCGGCACAGGTGCTTGTACATCACTTATTTCATTAGGAGAGTATTATAAATATTTGTCTCATATTAATTTAGAAACTTGTTCAAACCAATTATGTTCTGTTACAGGTGAGGGTCTGGTCGTAAAAGGAAAAGTCAAAGTCTGTGTGGAGTTTGGTCAATTGGAGCACGTGTTAGAGTTCATAGTCATTGAATCTCATAAGGATTTTATACCCATTCTTGGTCATTCGTGGTTAAATGTGTTGATACCAAACTGGCGAACAAAGTTATTTGGAAATGATGAGGTAAAGTCAGTTAATATACAGTCAAAAAATGTGGTAGAGTTTATTAAAACTAAATTTAAAAACTTGTTTGAGCCGGATTTGAATCAGTGCATGAAAGGTTTTCAGTAGATATTGTTTTAAAAAAAATGTGACACCTATTTTTCATAAGCCCTACAGTGTTCCTCTTAGAATAAAAGAAAAATTAAATGAAGAATTGAATAGGTTAGTGAATTCGGGAAGTTTAATACCCGTCCAGTATAGCCAATGGGCCAGTCCAATTATTGTGTGTGTACTCAAGCCATCCGGCGAAATCCGAATCTGTGTAGATTTCAGTGTCACACTAAATAGAGTCATAGAAACTCAGCATTACCATTTGCCTCTAATAGAGGACATTTTCGCATCACTTGCAGATTGTAAAGTTTTTTGTGTCTTAGATCTCTCCGGGGCATATCAGCAGCTACCAGTTGCGGATTCTAGCCAACATTTGCTGACAGTAAATACGTGGTTAGGGTTATTCAGATGTCTTAGATTGCCTCTGGGGATAAAAATCGGACCGGCAGCATTTCAGTCTGCCAGCGACCAGATTTTAAAAGGCCTTAAAAAAGTTTTTTGTTTCATTGATGACATCTTAGTAGGCGGAAAAGATTTTGAAGAGTGCAAGGAAATTTTGTTCCTTGTTCTGCAAAGATTAAGTGAACATAACGTTCAAGTCAATGAAAAGAAATGTAAATTTTTTGTTGATCGTGTGGAGTATTTAGGTCATACCTTGGCTAATGGGCAAATTAGCCCAAATCCAGAAAAAATACGCGCTATAGTTAATGCTCCAGCACCTTCAAACTTGCAGCAGTTACAATCTTTCTTAGGCCTGCTTAATTACTATAGTAGGTTTATTCCGGATTTGTCGTTTCATTTGAAAGATTTATATAAACTGTTAAGGAAAGATTCCATTTTCAGTTGGTCAGCAGAGTGCCAAAAAGCTTTTGAGGTAACTAAATCTTTAATTACAAATAATAATTGCTTAGAGCTGTATGATCCAGCTAAACCCATAGTCTTGGCTACGGATGCTAGTCCTTATGGGGTGGGAGCAGTGCTGTCGCATTTATGTGAAGGGGTAGAGAAACCCGTAATGTTTGCGTCTAGTACTTTGTCTCCTACAGAAAGGAATTATTCCCAACTCCATAAAGAAGCACTCGCAATTGTTTTTGGAGTACGTCGGTTTCATAAATATTTATTTGGGAAACCTTTTACTATTTATACAGACCACCAAGCCTTAAGAGAGATTTTTAGTCCTGGGAAAAATAATTCTGGAGTTGCGGTCGCTCGACTTCAGCGGTGGTCTGTCATTTTGTCTGTCTGTTTATGAGTACACAGTGGTGTACCGTAAGGGGTCCTTAATGGCAAATGCTGATGCATTTTCTAGACTTCCACTCAATGAAGAAACTAAGATTAAAGTTGTCAATATGGTTCAAAATGTTGATAAGTTAGAATCAGATTTTAAATTAACATTAGAAGAAGTTGCTTTGGCTACTAAATCCGACCCATTGCTGAAAATATTTTTAATTTTGTTTTTGAAAATAGCTGGCCTAAAATTGTTGATTCAGAAGTACTGCCATATTTTCGTAAGAGGAATGATTTATCCACTGAAAACAACTGTATTTTTTATGGGATTAGGGTAATTATTCCAAAAACCTTGCAACAAGCTGTTTTAGAGAAAGTACATAGTATGAATCATATTGGCATTGTCAAAATGAAATGTGTGATGAGAAGTTACGTCTGGTGGAACAATATAGATAAAGATATCGAACAAATGGTGCGGCAGTGCCCACAATGTCAAATGACATCTAATGTCACCATAGGCACAGCGTTGAGATCTTGGACAGAGGCTTTGGTTCCATTTAAACGGATTCACTTAGATTTTTTTCATTTTTTAAAATTCACCTTTTACATCATAGTAGAATCATATTCAAAGTATATGGACGTAGTGCTTATGAAGAATACAAATGCCGATGCGGTTATTCATTGCCTGTTTAATTTATTTTCTGTTTTTGGGTTACCCTCAGAAGTTGTATCAGACAATGGACCACCGTTTGGCTCGTCAAAATTTTTAAGTCCTTGTCAAAAGTATGATATAGAAGTTAAAAAATCTCCAGCATATCATCCGCAAAGCAATGGGGCTGCTGAAAGAAGTGTACAGACGGTCAAACAAGCTTTTTAAAAATATTATTTAGAAAATAAAAACTTGAATATTGCAAATACCGTTTCCAAATTTCTTTTTTATCAAAGAAATATTCCAAATGTGCTTACCATGAAGAGTCCCGCAGATTTGATTTTTTCTTTTAAAACCAGAACTGATTTAGATTTATTAAATCATAAAGTAGCTAAGAGTTTTCCAGACCAACATAAAGTTATTTATAATAATAGTGTTAAAATCAAATTTCTTCAACGAAGTATTTTTAAAAGAAGATGTCCCTTCACCATTTAAGAGGTCAGTTATATTCCCTATTCACAAAAAAGGAGATATTGATAATGTTGAAAACTACAGAGGAACCTCATTTATGAACGTCATTTCAAAATTATTTTGTGGTATACTTGTGAACAGACTGGAAACATGGGTGGAAGTCAACAATATTCTCTCTGAATGCCAGGCTGGATTTAGAAAAAACTTCTCAACTATAGACCATATTTTTACACTTACCTCCATAGTTAAGGCATTCCAAGCAAGGAACAAGAAAGTTTATGCGTTCTTCGTCGATTTTAAATCCGCTTTTGATCTTGTGAATCGTAATGCACTCTTCTACAAACTCTCTCAAGTGGGAATATCTACAAAGTTTATCCGCTTAGTAAAGAAAATGTATGCAGAATCGAGAGCAGCAGTCTGGGATGGATCAACATATTCTGAATGGTTTGAAACTGACACCGGTGTTAAACAAGGATGCCTTCTAAGCGCTCTGTTGTTTGCACTCTTTATTAATGATGTTGAAACCAATCTACCTGGGGGAATCCGAATAGCTGATTTGACCTTAAATGTTCTTTTATATGCTGATGATCTGGTGATACTATCTGAGTCCCCAGATAATCTCCAACTGATGATCAATCGCCTAGCAGATTATTGCAGAAAATGGGGTCTTGTCATCAATGCTGACAAATCAAAAATAATGGTGTTTTCCAGATCTGTCCGGAATCAAGCGACATACAAATGGTCATTCAATGGAAATCCCTTAGAACTGGTTAATGAGTACAGATACTTGGGAGTGATTCTTAGTAATACCGCAGATTTCAACAACCGCATTACTACTAAAGCTAAAACTTCACAAAGCTTATTAAATTTATCTTGGAGAAACGTTTTCTCAAACCAACGTATAATGCTATCAGTGAAATATAAGATATTTGATGCAGTTGTTAAGAGTTCGCTTTGCTACGCTGCCCAGGTATGGGGAATTGACGAATACGAGACGCTAGAAAAGTTTAATAGAAGTTTTCTTAAGAAACTTTTTAGTTTACCTTTAAATACACCGAACTACGCTTTATATATTGAGACGGGACTTCCAAAACTATTCACGAGCACTCTTAAGTCACACGCTGATTACATTGTCAAGGTGTTATCTCTTCACGATAACCGACTGACTAAACGGATGGCACTTTATGAACTGAGAAACGAGGACTGGTGGGTGTCGAAGTGGAAAATTTTGGGAAACGCTTGTGGTGAAATGATTACGTTGGATCCCCATAATGTGAGATATCTGAAAGAACAGCTTTATAAAGTTATACAAGCTCATGAAGATTCTGTACGTCATACATTTATAGAAGAGGCGCGGTGCTCAGGTAGCAGACTCCTTTACTCTCAACTTAATCTAAACCTTATGCAATCAAACTACTTCAATGATGCACTTAGTTACAAAGAAATATCTTTAATTTTTAAAACACGGTGCGAAGTTCTTGGTCTTAATGGATCCCCATACAACGGCAGTTTTAACCAGTTTTGTTCTTTGTGTAACTTAAAAGCCAAAGAAGACTGTTTCCACTTCATAAGTATATGCCCCATTTTCGCTCCACATCGAAATACATTCTTCGGAAAGAAATCCATGACACTGCAGGAAACAATATCAGTGCTTAATAATTCAAATTGGAAATCACTATATCTTTTTTTGAAAAACATTTATACATATAGAATGTTACTTATAACCGAATGTGTTTAGTTCCCTTTTTGTTATACATACATTAAAATTATAAAAATAAGACACAAAATTTACTTAATTTGCTAACCGAGCTGACGGCAATGCCATAGCTGTAAAATTAATATTTTATAATTAGTTTTGTATCAGAAAACCGAATCAATAAATGAATTGAATTGAATTGAATAGTGTTAAAATCAAACAATTGCAAACTCAATTACAAGATAAAAATGAAAATTATAATGTTGGAGATAAGATTCTTTACCTTAATCATTTTAAAAAACAATTATATAAAATGGATTCCAGGGCAAGTAATGGAAATAGTCAGCCCAGTAACTATGTTAATTAAAGTAAATGGCAATATAAAATTTGTACATAAAGGCCAAGTAAAGAAATCTAAATTATTGGATAAAATTTCATCCAAATATTGATCCTTTGGTTAAAACTAATGAAAGTTGTAATTTATCTAGTAGTAGTAAGATATCAACAGAGAAAGTTGTAACCAACAAAGACGATTCTAGGCCAACAGTTAATTACAAACAACGAAATCGCAGTAGATGGAATTGGCCATCTGAATTAAGGCGTTCTGAAAGAAACAGACCTCTAAGCTCGTAGATTTGTGATTGGCTTTTGGTTTTGAGAGTTTTCTTATTATTTTTTTTTTTTTTTTTGTTAAGGGGAGATATTGTTGTATATGAAATATTTGTAGTTATATTTAATATGGAATTCTTATCGAGCACTGTATTATTTCATTTGTTAATATTTAAAGGTTGGTTGCACTAGCTTTCACTCATTGAATTAACCTTATTAATATATATTTCTTTTTCCGGTCTCTCTGATTCCAACCAGCAATAAGTTAGCACGTAAGAATTAAATTGTGGTTATCAATAAATTATTATATGGATTATAACTCCAAGTCTTTTATTTAACTCACATATTTAACAAACATCTTAAAATCAAACAATTACTTCTTTATTAAGTGTGAAATTTGTTGCACTAGTGGTGTTTTATTCAATTATATTCAAAACATTGAAAACTTCATTGGTGGCATAACCCTGAACTTAAATTGCCTGAGAAATGAATTTCCGAATTTATTCTCTATTAACAACAATATATCAAATAATAATGTCCCAAGTAAAAAGGGAGTGGTGACGCGGAGTGGATTGAAAGCAAAGGTCAATGAACCTTCGGTTGATCTGCCTAAAAAGTTGTCTGCAGTGAAAACGACAAAAAATAATAAAACCGAAAAGAGTTCCCCATCAGTGGTGCGTAACAACAGATCTATTTCCCCCTGCTTATCTCCCTTCTCTCCACTCAAACATTCATCTAGTGGTTCTCTCACTTCATTAATCTCGAAGCATACCAATGCTAATGTTCCCAAGACAGTGTCTAACCCTTCCGCACTTTCACCTGCTCTGTTGAATTGTCTTGGTATGTCTACAAGCTTAGACAAAACCAAGAGCATATGCAAAACACTAAACAGTACTTGTGCACTGAAGCTGCTACTCATATTGTTATCTTAAATGATAGCATTATCGACGAAAGTTCTGCTGCATTGGTTTGCATGGACTCTGCCGTCTGTGGAGAAAATGATGACAAAACAAAGACAACAAAAACTTTGAACTCCAACGATGACGTCGTTGTTGATGATATTGGTGCTACCGTAAATAGTGTTGTCGACAGGGCTACCTTTCTAGATTTTGAGAAAGAGCCAATAAAAAGAGCATTTAAACAAAAAAAGAGCCACCACTGCAAGCGTCCCCAAATAAAAAAATGCCAAAAACACAAAAACTTAAAAAAAAAACAGTTGTAAAAAAAATTACATTGTTGTCCAATCTTGTAGCTCTTTGTTAACAGTTTTTTTTTTTACACTATCAGATCTTTGCCGAAGAGAGCTTAGTACAAGCGACATCTTGCGACCAAAGAATTGCCAAACACAAATTAAGTGCTTATCAGGCTCATCACTTACACCGGTATTCATAAAGGCAAATGAAACACAAATTATCTTTGATCAGTGAGTTAAGTGTCAAATCATATCAATAAATCAAAATTCATGGCATTAAACTAACTCACCAAAGTAGGTACATTAAACGAATAATTAAGCTAAAAATACTTCTGTCATTGTTGGCAAAAACTAGAGTTAAAAGGAAACAGACGCTTGTGACACACATGCTATCTACAGCCTCAAATGAGAGAGTGTATGTGCGAAAGTTCAAGTTTAGTGAGAAAGTGTATGTGCAGTTCCATAAATAGTCTTTGGAAAGAGCAGAGTTCTTGTTGATTGTAATAGATTTTCATTAAGTTTTTGAACTTAACGTAGATTAGCAGTTTATATTTTTATTGATATGAAATTTTAATTCGTGAACTAACTTTTGATTGACGCTTTAGTTAATTTGTTATATTTTTTCTGGAGAGCTTTTTAAATGGCAGAATTCATAACCTAGATCAAAACATGATATGTCTTCATCAGAATTAATAATGACTGGATCTAAAAATCTTAGCACGAATCTTTTATATTTGAAATCAATTCTTAACGAGATTTTATCGCAGATTGTCTGATATATAGTAAAACATTTTCTTATAGCAACAAAATCATCATGAAAAATATTTTTTTTTTTTCAAACAAGCTTCAGCTTCGTGGCCTGTTTGTATAAATATTGTAATAACTTTCCATATTTAAACTATAACGACTCCGAAATGCAAACAAACGGACACAATAAAGCTTACGGTCGCAGTGCAAACATACCCTTATTAGCTATAATTATAGCAACTCTCAAACGAAGGAAGCGCCATCTGCCGGATTATAGCAGATTTACCAGCTGTCAAATAAAAGCTTTTGGAAGGGAAATTATTGGGAAATTACCCCTACGGAAATCTCTAGAAGCAGAGACCAGAACGTTCTCCTTATTTCGAGAGTTTGGAAAACAAGTATAAAAGGCACATGTTTGAACGGCAGCGACATAGTTTGTTTTTAATCGTGAATGAATAAAGTTGGTTGTAATAAAAGTGAAAAGTAAAGTTTGTGAATTAATTTCAGTGGTGAATAATAAATCGTTTGTTTGTAATACGAAAAGTAAAGTGTTTTATATTGTGAAATAAATAAGTGGACGTTTTAAGTGAAGTTAATAAGTTTTATTAATGAATCTGAGAAAATATTACAATATCTTCCAATTTTTCAATGAGCAATTCGTTTTCGTAGTTAATATTTTGAATTTGTTTGTGTTTCAAGAATAGACATCGATTTCTTAATGAAACAAATTTATTTTTTAATGAAAGTGAACGCGTTCAGATTTCAAAGAATTATTTACTCAGATGAAGAATTTCCAAGAATTTTTTTATTAGAGGGAAATTCAAAAATTTTGAAAAAGGAAATTTAAGTAGATGGATATAATAAGGCCTAACTACATTCAATTCTCTTTTGTACAAAAGTGAAAAAGTGTTTTGTCTTTTTCCAATAAACTTTTCAATCCTACCTTTTATCTCAAGTTTTACAAAAGTAAAAGTAAGAGCGTTTCTAACTTTTACTTTTGTAGAAAAGTGAAACACAACTACTTACTTACTTACTTATCCGGCTCCCGATCCATGAAGGGTCTCTGCCTGAGATATTGCGGTCTTCCATCGGTTGCGGTCCCTCGCACGCTCCCTCCAGTCGTCGAGACCAAGCGCTCTTGCGTCTGTGACCGCCTGGTCCCTATAGCGGAGGTTCGGTCTTCCTGGTCGTCTCGAACCTGGGGGCTGGGATTCGAAGATTTTCTTGGCTGGAGCGTTGTTGTCCATTCGCTCGATGTGGCCGAGCCAATGTAGTCGACGTAAAACACAACTACATCTAAACAAATAATAAAAAAAGCTAATTCATAGATGTCATTCACATCGATAATAGTTGCTGAACTAAGGTAGAACTATAGTGGTCAGAAAGCCACTGAAGCGAAAGTCAAAAACCAACGAAAAGTTGCTTTCCGTAGCGTCAAAAGGGGAACACACACATGATGTACTTATCATCTATCTCTTTTTGACATTCCTATTTCACCAAATGTCATTTTGACTTAGATAAGTGAGGTGCGCTCGGGAGCAAACCTCACTTCCGTAAGCAAAGTTGAGTGAAACTTGACGAAACGCTCCCCTCCGCAATTATAGTCGTGTCATATGCTTTCCTTGTATTTGCTTGCTTTCTTCCGACCACTTAAGTGCCCCTCCGAGCATTATAGTTCTAGGTCTAGCCTTTTCGGTGTTTGAATGCATTCAGCTCAACTCAAATCTTTTTCGCAGGAAGGTTTCACTAGAATATATCACAACAAAAACATAAATGTTAAAAAAGGAGCCAAGTTCTTATGTGTACAAGAAACCTGTGCGTAAAAAGTCAGCCAAAAAAAGTAATGAGATCTAAAATATATGCCAAGTTTTAAGTTCATGAAGTTTAATATCAAATATCTTAAATAGAGTAATATCGAAACAATTCCAAATCATGACAGAAATTTGGTTATTAATGAATAATGATTAAAATTTGGTGGGTTCACTGGTCAAGTTTTCATACATTTTAAATTTGTGATTAAGTAAATATTTAACAGAAAACCTGCCAAGTAAATCCACCAAATTTTAATCAGTAATCATTAATTACCAAATTTCTGTCATGATTTGATTTGATTGTCTCGATATTACTCTATTTAAGATATTTGATATTAAACTTCATGAACTTAAAACTTGGCATATATTTTAGATCTCATTACTTTTTTTGGCTGACTTTTTACGCACAGGTTTCTTGTACACATAAGAACTTGGCTCCTTTTTTAACATTTATGTTTTTGTTGTGATTTCACTCCTTTTTGCAAAGATTTATTTTGCCAGGTGAAAGTCAAGCCCTACCGCTCTACAAAGTTTCATAATTCTACGACATCCGAAAGTGCTCCATACAAATAATAGCAATTCTGATAAAGTGGGTGGATGGCATCCCCCCCCCCCTGACTGGGCAATTCCAATTTTTCGATTTTTTTCCTTTCTAAGTACTTCAAGTCCTACCGACCTACCAATTTTCATCGTTCTACAACAATCGGAAGTGCTCCATATAATTTATAAGAATTTTTAAGAATGTGGGTGGATGCCACGCCCCCTGAACTGAAACTTCAAATTTACGATTTTTTTTCTTCTAAGTACTTCAAGGCCTACCGACCTACCAATTTTCATCGTTCTACAACAATCGGAAGTGCTCCATATAATCTATAAGAATTTTTAAGAATGTGGGTGGATACCACGCTCCCTGAATGGAAAATTCCAATTTTGCAATTTTTTTATTCCTATGTACTTCAAGCCCTAGCGACATACCAATTTTCATCGTTCTATAACAATCGGAAGTGCTCCATATAATTTATAAGAATTTTTAAGAAAGTGGGTGGATGCCACGCCCCCTGAATCGAAAATTGCAGATTTTCGATTTTTTCCTTTGTATGCACCACAAGGCCTACCGTTGTGCGAAATTTCAAGTTTCTACGATGTCGGGAAGTACTCCATAATTTTGATGATCTGTCAGTGAGTCAGTGAGTCAGTCAGTTACGGTTTTTGCGATTTTTGAAGTCCTATATCTTGTGAACTACTAATGCTAAAGAGTTGAAATTTGGTGAGCCACCTGGGTTTGATCAGTTCAGCAAATACTCCGAATTTGAAGTTTCTGACTTTATTGGTACTGAAGTTAAAGGGGTGTTGAAAATCGCCTGAGTTTGTTCCTGTAAAAAGGGTGTAGTGCCGCGAACTTGGCTGGGCAATACCGTGCCCTTTGATTTGTATTTTTCACTTTTGCACTTTTGTACAAAAATGAAATGAATGTAGTTAGGCCTTTATTCTGAAAAAGATTGAAAAGAGCCATGCAAATATCAAAAAGAGCCAATTTTGGATGATTTTAGAAAAGTGGAGCCAAGGAGCCATACATGAAAATAAGAGCCAAATTGGCTCTTTAGAGCCATGAAGGTAGCCCTGGTTGTCGATGATGATGTTCCTGCTATGAAGGAAGTTGTTGTTGCCGCTGATGGTGATGCTACTGTGAAAAAAGTGGTCATTGTTGTTTCGGATGATGTTGATGATGCTGCTGCTGCTGTGGGTGATGTTGCTGTAGGTAATGACGTTTCTTATAATATTTCTCCTGTTGTTGCTGCTAATGATGATGGGTTAAATATTGTTGATGGTGTTGGTGTTGCTGCGCTCGATGACGGTGATATTGTGGCTGCCGAGATGAATGCTATTTTTATTAATAGTGTTGCCAATGTGGCTGCTGCTAATACGTTAAATAAGAATGCTGGTGATAGTGAATTTGCCACTGCTAAATCAATACCTCTATCTGAACTCTCATGCCATGATGATGTGAGACTTGCAAATGCTATAAATTATAACCTTCAAAATAACATTAATAATTCTAAATCTACGATTAAAAATAATATAGTTAAAAAATCTAAATTATATGGTACTGATGCTTTTTCATCCCTGAATGATGCTGCTATTTCTCGTTATAATTGGTTTCACCTGTCCAAATTCAGGGTTGATACGGAACCAAATCTACTTATCGATCATATCGCTTCTAAAACTGAAATTCCTAGAGACGAAATTAAGTGTTTTAAGTTAGTGAAAACCAACACAAACCTATCTGATCTGAAATACGTAAATTTTAAAATTAGTGTTCCATCTCACATGCTTTCTATTGCCATGGATCAACAGCTTTGGCCTAGATCTGTTCAAATTAAAAAATTCATTTTGCGGACAAAAAACGAAGTGTCATCGGAGAAAATCGTAACAACGTAAATCTGGTTTCTCTAGTCCCTCCTGTTTCCCATTATCAAATACCTTCTAAAATAAATAACTTTTATATATATTACCAAAACGTTGGTGGCTTACGAACAAAAATTAACAACCTTCGTCTCAATACAATATCATGCCAATATGAAATCCTAACTTTTACTGAAACTTGGCTTACTAATAAATATCATAATTCTGAACTGTTTGATAGTAATAACTATTCGGTCTTCCGCAAAGACAGATGTCTTGAAAAAACCAATCAAACAAGAGGTGGTGGTGTAATGATTGCTGTCAGTTCATCATTCTCATGTTACATATACATGTTGCATATAATTTATTGCTAGGGACAATTAAAGAAGCAATTGCCTTATTTGTTCCTAAAGTTGTTCTATATAATAATTCTAAGCCACCTTGGTGGAACAAATGTTTATCTAACTTAAATAATAAAAAGAATAAGTCTTATAAATTATATCGCAATTCCGTCAGTGATGTTGCCCTTCGGAGTAACTATTTACGACTTCAGAAAGAATTTGATTTTTTACATAAATTCTTGTATGGGTGATTCTACAAAAAATGGAATTTTCGGCGGCTCCATTGATATTAAAAACCGTTCAAGTATTTTATCTGATATTTTTTATAACTGTAAACCTGATTGATATCTACATGGGCAAACAAAATTATTTAGATCTGATATACTTTCATTACTCAAAAAATTCTTCAAAGTGTCTAATTCTCAGTCCCCTGACGTGTCCCTTGCCCGTTTTCAAAGAGCAAAACTGTTACAGTTATCTTATTTTAGTTCCAAAACCAAAATGAGCCCTCAATTACTGACGTTAAATAATATACCTTTTTATGATATAAATGCATTTTTAGTAATATTATGTTTTCTAAAGAAAAAAATGTCAATGAAATTTGTCCCACGGATTTCTTATCAGTCCCCTGACAGATTGAAACAGGCAAAAATATCGTAAACTTCGAAAACTATTGAAGTTTCAGATCTAGCAGCGTTAAGTATTAAGTCTCGTGAAAATAAAATCATATCCATATCTTAGATGCGTTTGTTATTTCATTTGTGAAGAAGGCATTTGTACGAGAGATCATGGAATGTCCGTTCAGTTTCTCAGTACCCTGATGAGTATTTACAGGAAAAATATCTATGTAAGAAGGCATATTTTTGTACATTATATTATAGGCTAGGTAAAACTCTAATTTTATATTTTTTTTTTATTTTTTCGTACAATGAGTTACTATGTTTTTGGCGCAAAAACTATGAAAACACTCAGTCCCCTGGCCTCAGTCCCCTTGCATTTAAATGACTGATTTTCTATCTGGAGGTCTCAGAAATGCTCAGTAAATGCTGCTTTTCTTTTAAAATAATTATAAAATAAAAATCACGAATCGGTCGCACGAACTTGCTCTTATTTTCAAGTTGTTTGGAAATTAATTGATAAGCTATACGGGGTGTTTTGCATAAAATGCCTAAAATCGCTAGATGGCGTTGGTTGGATCGAAGCAAGAACAAATTGTGTGGGAGGGGGTGTAGTCTCTCCATTTAGACGAGGGGTACGATTTTCTGAAAAATTTACCTACAATAGGAAAATATTTATACAAATTTTCAGTTCCCTGGAACACCTGTTTTCAAAAAAGTGCAATAAAATCGTTATTTTTAATATTTTTGACTGGCCGCTTTCAACTATGTGAAAGGACGTTCCAAAGTTCAACTGTAGTTAGTTTTTACATTTATTTGCTTTCAAAAATGTTTTGCCCAAACTATCATCATTTTCTTCCACTTTTTATAGAATCACCCGTATAAGGATTACCTGTTTCGAACTGAATCTTGCTTTAAACAAAATAGTAAACACTTTTGGGCTTGCATGTAGTTGGCCCACCAACTATGGAGTTGAGCAAAACTGAAAATGGCAATCGTTTGTACATCGTTTGTACACGTTTGTACAACTTTTAGAATAATTTGTACACTGACCGTTTTTTTTATAGAGACACTTCAAAAAATAAAACGGAAGTTGGCCCACCAACTATAACGCTCGAAAAATCTGGAAATGCAGTTCGATTGATAATCGTTTGTACACGTTTGTCTTTTTTTTGTTTAGTTTTTACACTTCGCAAAAATTTTTTACCAACATTTTTTTTTGAAAAATTTTTTATAAAATTTTTGAAAAGTATGCAATCGTTTGTACATTTTTTATTAAAATTTTCCACCGTGTTAATTTTTTAAATTTTGCTTTATTTCTATTTTTAAATAATTATTCAAAATTTTGCGGCGAAAAAAAGCATGTAGTTGGCCCACCAACTATAACGCTCGAAAAATCTGGAAATGCAGTTCGATTGATAATCGTTTGTACACATTTGTCTTTTTTTTATTTAGTTTTTACACTTCGCAAAAATTTTTTACCAACATTTTTTTTTGAAAACTTTTTTATACAATTTTTTAAAAGTATGCAATCGTTTGTACATTTTTTATAAAAATTTTCCACCGTGTTAATTTTTTAAATTTTGCTTTATTTCTATTTTTAATTAATTATTCAAAATTTTGCGGCGAAAAAACATTTAGTTGGCCCACTATAACGCTCGAGGAAACCTGGAAATGCAGTTCGATATAATATATAATCGTTTGTGCACATTTGTTTGTTTTTTTTTTAATTTGCCATCGTTTGTATACCTATTGTTTGTATTAATTATCCACCGTTCAAATCAAGTCAAGTCAAAAATAATCATACTATGTAGATGGTCACTTCTCCCTATATATTTATAGGTACCTACATATGTAGTATAAGTATGTATAGTTAAAATAGAACAATTCGATTTCTTTTGGACAAAAAACTCATCCAGCAAAGAATTCAATTACTATTAAAGTAATAAAATGTGTCTTATCCAACAAATAGTAAGTACATAAGTATTTATTTATTCTTCTAGTTTTGTTTTGCATTCGGCAAAACGCTTTTCATTATTGAACTACCTACCTACCTACCTACAATAAATCAATTTTATTAGTTTCCAATCTATTTATGCAGAAAAAACATTGAAGTGTCGGTGTGATCTGAGATCAAATGGTTCTTTATTGACCTTTATGAGGTTAGAGATCAAAGGACAAGGACTCTTTAAACAAAGAAAAAATGCTTTAATTCTACCTATATTATGTAGGTATTGTACAATGTACATACGAGTTTATTATTCATTAATAAATTTAGATTTTTTTTACCTAGATAGGTACTTGTTTTGTGATCATTTGGACAAAATAATCAATATAATTATAATTGAGGCAGTGAGAGCCATAGTGGCATAACTGCAATTTTATCGAAATTGAGAAGAAAACTCAAAGCTTGAGTGCTTGAGTGGCCTATCTGATCAGTAATAACGGAATTTTGAAGAATCATTGACACAAAATCAAAAACTTTTTATTTTTTTGTCATATTGCAAATAAAAATCAAAATTTTGTTCATTTATTTAAAAACTAAGAAAATTTTAACTTATTTAGAACTACAAAAGCTTAAAAATAATCTGCTCCTTATTTTTGCTCTACTGAAAATAATGAAAAATGCAGTTAGGCCACTATGGCTCTCACTGCCTCAATTATACTCATTTATGCAACCAATTCTTGCAAAAATTCTTATAATAAAGTTTAACTAATCTTAAATAGGTACCAAAGCCCAACTCTTAAAACTTCATTATTATAAGGAGTCTTAAATAGAGATTTATTGGGAATTGTGTATACTTTCAAGGGTACTTTGACGTAATTTTTAAATAATTGGAAGATTTCGAGCCATTAGTGAAAAAACTCCCAAAAAAATGCATTTTTGCATCTTTTTGCATGTTGCGTCACAAAATTTTGTTGGCAAACTTCAGATTCGGATTCAGCACTCCCGAAAACATAATGGAGCGAACAAATCAAAACTACCCCACAATTTGCATGGTAAAAATACAATATGACTGGACTACCACCCAAATGAAATATTAGAAATTAAAACATTTTTTTAGTAGATCATAGTTCTAGTTCTTCAAACAGGAGGGATGTACCTATTAACAAGGTTATTTGAAGTTTGTAGCTTTTAATTATGTGTAAGGCGATGAGTGCCCATTCACATACATATGAAGTTCCAGGGGAAAAACGGCTCAAGTCCACTTTTTGAAAAAATTAAACTAATGATGACATCTTATAGATTTGTATGGGTAGGGTACTATATGATGTAGTATAGCTCTCTGCACATAGGATTTTGCAAAATCGTACACTTTTTAAAAAAACTTTTTTCCAAAACTATCTTTTTTGCTCCAAAAATTAAACAAAGCGATATTAAAAAAAGGAAAAACTAGTGAATAGACCTAGCGACACGTCAGGTAAATAATTAAAACAAAAAAAATTAGATATTCTAACTACATCCGGTCGAGGTCCTATCTAACAAATTGAATTGCAAAAACAGTCCAATGTCACGCTTGTGAAAATTATTTTATTTTCAAACTCTATTTTGAAAATCTAGAGGTGTCTGAATAAAAAGCAAAAAACCGTTTCCAATTATCATGTCCGGTTCTTTCAGAAGAAAATTTCAAATCAAAAAAATCAAAATTTTGGTTAAAACATCGAAGGTCCTTTTGACTCATGTCAGCTTATCATGCAAAAAATTCAAGATGATAAAATCAATATATGTTTTCTTACTTGAGTACTTCGTGCTCATTAAAAAAAAAATGTTAGTTTTATTTATTTTTCTTTAAATTATCCATTATTTTAGTAATATATTTACAACTACGCTTTTCTCGGAATCAATTAAAGTGGACTTAAGCCGTTTTTCCCCTGGACCCTTCATATGCATATAGGTATAAGAAATTCTAATTTAATTTAATTTAATGCTATATACTACTAAATACCTATTATGAATAGTTTGATGCTCAATAGACTTCTAATAATAATGACGTTTTAAGAGTTGGGCTCTGGTACCTATTTAAGATTAGTTTAACTTTATTTATAAGAATTTTTGCAAGAATTGGTTGCATAAATGAGTATAATTGAGGCAGTGAGAGCCATAGTGGCCTAACTGCATTTTTCATTATTTTCAGTAGAGCAAAAATAAGGAGCAGATTATTTTTAAGCTTTTGTAGTTCTAAATAAGTTAAAATTTTCTTAGTTTTTAAATAAATGAACAAAATTTTGATTTTTATTTGCAATATGACAAAAAAATAAAAAGTTTTTGATTTTGTGTCAATGATTCTTCAAAATTCCGTTATTACTGATCAGATAGGCCACTCAAGCACTCAAGCTTTGAGTTTTCTTCTCAATTTCGATAAAATTGCAGTTATGCCACTATGGCTCTCACTGCCTCAATTATAATTATATTGATTATTTTGTCCAAATGATCACAAAACAAGTACCTATCTAGGTAAAAAAAATCTAAATTTATTAATGAATAATAAACTCGTATGTACATTGTACAATACCTACATAATATAGGTAGAATTAAAGCATTTTTTCTTTGTTTAAAGAGTCCTTGTCCTTTGATCTCTAACCTCATAAAGGTCAATAAAGAACCATTTGATCTCAGATCACACCGACACTTCAATGTTTTTTCTGCATAAATAGATTGGAAACTAATAAAATTGATTTATTGTAGGTAGGTAGGTAGGTAGTTCAATAATGAAAAGCGTTTTGCCGAATGCAAAACAAAACTAGAAGAATAAATAAATACTTATGTACTTACTATTTGTTGGATAAGACACATTTTATTACTTTAATAGTAATTGAATTCTTTGCTGGATGAGTTTTTTGTCCAAAAGAAATCGAATTGTTCTATTTTAACTATACATACTTATACTACATATGTAGGTACCTATAATGGCTCGAAATCTTCCAATTATTTAAAAATTACGTCAAAGTACCCTTGAAAGTATACACAATTCCCAATAAATCTCTATTTAAGACTCCTTATAATAATGAAGTTTTAAGAGTTGGGCTTTGGTACCTATTTAAGATTAGTTAAACTTTATTATAAGAATTTTTGCAAGAATTGGTTGCATAAATGAGTATAATTGAGGCAGTGAGAGCCATAGTGGCCTAACTGCATTTTTCATTATTTTCAGTAGAGCAAAAATAAGGAGCAGATTATTTTTAAGCTTTTGTAGTTCTAAATAAGTTAAAATTTTCTTAGTTTTTAAATAAATGAACAAAATTTTGATTTTTATTTGCAATATGACAAAAAAATAAAAAGTTTTTGATTTTGTGTCAATGATTCTTCAAAATTCCGTTATTACTGATCAGATAGGCCACTCAAGCACTCAAGCTTTGAGATTTCTTGTGGGTGACCTCTAAATTCAATTCAAAAAATTTAAATGCAGAAACATTGTTTAATATATACAGATTCAATTTTTGTAAAAACTCAATTTCGATAAAATTGCAGTTATGCCACTATGGCTCTCACTGCCTCAATTATAATTATATTGATTATTTTGTCCAAATGATCACAAAACAAGTACCTATCTAGGTAAAAAAATCTAAATTTATTAATGAATAATAAACTCGTATGTACATTGTACAATACCTACATAATATAGGTAGAATTAAAGTGTAAGCGAACTTGGCTTCACCGACCTTTCGAGTTTGTCAAATAAAGCGAGATGACTTGAAGTTTGAAAAATATATCCGTCTCATTTTGTTTGCACTCGCGCCTTTTTTATTTTTTCTTCTTTGATCATGCCTTTTTTGCCTTTTCTTTTAAAACTCGAACTTATCAGAGATAGTTGCCCTAAAATTATAAGAAATTGTTAAAGTACATACAAGTACAAGCACGTTAAATATTAATCTAAAATAAGTTTTAAAATAATAAGATTTTCATTGAATACCTAATACAGCAAAAAATAGAAAAGACTAAACGTAAGCTAACAAACTTATTGAAATGTAAAAATTATATATATAGTTAATAAAATATTCCTTAAACAGGAAAATTTAAGCGCTTTAAAAGCGGCTTTAAATTTTGGAAAATAAAAAAAGTATTTCATTGAATGAAGTTATGTTTTGAATTGAATTCAACATAAACTTAAATTTTCGTTTAAAATACGAATACTAACATTTGAACACGTGTTGATACATAACCAAAGGGAACTCACGGGCCTATAGTATCATCTTCAATATCATCAGGGTTCCTTTTCTATCATCATCTTCAACATCATCAAGACCTTTATCATCATTTCATCATCATCCTCAAAACAATTAGCTCTTCTCGTTATCATCTCATCATCGTTGCATGCTACAATCGATATTGGTACAAGGTAAGTCAGTATGCCAGATAAATCTAAATCTCGTAGTCGTAGTCGTAGGTCAAGAATTCACAATGCGTCTTCACCTTCGTCATCTAAAGCTCAGAATTGTAAAAAATGCTCTGCCCCCGATAGTCAGGGGCCAATGGTAGAGTGTGGTTCCTGTGAAAACTGGTTTCACTTTACTTGCGTAGGCGTAACACAAGAAGTGGAGAACGAAGACTGGTTCTGCAGTACCTGTCTTCATCGTAAAGAACAAGAAGCTCGAGATTCAACTTCTCAACAAAATGCGGCTGCTCAAGGCGCCGCTCTAGAATCAACATCGAACCATGCGACTTCCATAGAACTACATGACGACTCGCCAAATCAATGTACTCGAGTGGCCCTTACAAAAGGCCAAAGCAAAAGCAAACCATCACGAAGTAAGTCTTCTAAGACGACATCCAGTGCTAAAATAGTCAAGATGCAACTACAAAAACTAGAAGAAGAAAGAAAGCTCCAAGAAAAACGTGATCGTGAGTACATTGATAAGAAGTATGCCATCTTAGAACAGCTGACCTCTGACGATGAACAAGATTCTATCGAATTTGAGCCTGCAAACAAAAATCGTGTTAAAGAATGGGTAGACAAAACAACTTTTCCAGATGAGAGATGTGCAGACGAGAGGCATGATAGAGAAGACAAAAATGCCCAGTGCGACTTCTTCGACTCATGGCTGGGTAGTAAACCACGTGATAGTAGAGAGCTATATAAGACCCAAGATGAGACGAAAGGTGAGGTTTCGATAAATAAATCTCAAATTGCAGCGAGGCAAATAATGTCTAAAGATCAGCTTCATTTCTCCGGCAGACCAGAAGAGTGGCCACTCTTTATAAGCTGGTGGAAAAATTCATCACAGGCTTGTGGCTTTAGTAATTATGAGAATATGCTTCGACTCCAACGGTGTCTAAAAGGTAAAGCTTTGGAAGCGGTGCGATTCAGGCTTCTTCACCCAGAGCAAGTCGATCAAGTGATTTCAACACTAACTATGTTGTTTGGTAGACCAGAAATAATAATTAAATCGATCTTAGATAAGATAAGAAATGAGCCTGGACCTAAGTATGAAAAATTAGAAACAATGGTAAATTTTTCGCTGGAGGTAGATAACATGTGTCGTACTATGGAGGCAACCGGTCTAACCACACATTTAAATAATCCCTGCCTACTCCAAGAGCTAGTCGATAAGTTGCCCGTGCAGATCAAGTTAAATTGGGGTGTTTTTAGGCAAACTGTCAACTGTGTGGATCTATCAGTGTTTAATACTTGGCTTGCTCAACTGGCAAAAGCAGCATCAGAAGTCACGTTAACAGCTCCCTCCGCTGTAGAGCAAAAAACGAATAAAAAAACAAAAGCAATTTTAAATATACACCAAGAAGCTAAGTCTGAAGATGACAAAAAATGCTTCGCCTGCAAACGTGATTGTAAAACACTTGCATTATGTGAGCAGTTCACGAAAATGTCTCTTCAAGAGAGATGGAAAATAGTTAAGCAGTTTTACGTATGTAGAACATGCCTGCGTCGTCATGGGAGTCGTCGTTGCCTATCGTCACAATTATGTGGTGTTAATGGATGTACCTACCGACATAATGCACTTCTTCATAATAATGAAGCTCAGTTAAACGTGAAGTACAATGGAGATACAAACGCGAACCAATTGGCTACAAGCCGCGACAGCCAAGGCAATGCTTATTACAGTGGAACAATTCTACACCCCAGTGCATCAGCTATACTATTTAAAATCATTCCTGTGAGATTGCACTTTAATAACAAGGCTATTGATACCTACGCCTTTATAGATGACGGGTCGTCAGTTACCCTTGTTGACGAGGAGCTGGCCATTGCACTCGATGCTAGAGGTGACAATGATCCTCTGTGCCTAAAATGGACTGCCAACACTCATCGGCTAGAAGAATCATCAATGAGAATAACGTTTGAGATATCTGCACAAGGCGGTAAACGAAAATACTTGCTTCCAAACACGCATACAGTCAAATCCCTAGAGCTTCCGAGGCAATCCGTCGATTTAAGTAGTTTGACGCAGCAGTATAGTTATTTGAAAGGACTGCCAATAAAAGCTTACCAGAATGCGAAGCCGCAAATTTTGTTAGGTCTTCAGCACTGTAGACTAGCCACTGCACTAAAGACTCGAGAGGGTAAGGAATCTCAGCCGGCTGCCATCAAAACTAGATTGGGATGGACTCTTTTTGGTGCAGTTTCAGCTGGCATTGAAACAACAATTAATTTAGATGCAAAAATAAATATCCATTTTTGCGACTGCCAAAACGATATCGACTTGAACATTCATGAGACTGTAAAGCGTTTCTTCACCCTCGAAAGCTCTGGGACTAAATCGATTAAGAGAACATTGTCAGATGAAGATCTTAAAGCAGTACATTTCTTGGAAGAGAAAACAATTTTCTTAGGTGACAGATATGCCGTACCCCTGTTATGGAAGTATCAAAACATTTCCCTACCAAGCACTAGGGCCATGGCAGAGAAAAGATTGCACTGCCTTGAAAAACGACTATCTAACCAACCGCTATTAGCAGCGAAACTAAATACCCAGATCGAAGAATATGTGCAAAAAGGATATGCAAAAAAATTAAGCTTAGACGAGGTGAATAGATCCCAATCTCGAGTGTGGTATCTACCAGTTTTTCCAGTCACAAACCCCAATAAGCCAGATAAGCTACGCATAGTTTGGGATGCGGCGGCGAAGGTCAATGGAACGTCTCTTAACTCTTTTTTGATGACAGGACCAGATAACGTACCGGAATTACCATCTGTTCTCTTTCGATTTCGAGAAAGGAAGTTTGCGATATCGGGAGATATACGTGAGATGTTTCACCAAATCAAAATTCTGGACGAAGACAAAGATGCTCAACGATTCTTGTGGCGGAACACCGAAACCGGAAATATTGATGTGTACCAGATGCAAGTTATGACATTTGGGTCAACTTGTTCACCTTTTTGCGCCCAATTCATAAAAAACAAAAATGCTAGAAAGTTTGAGATGCAATATCCAAGAGCATCAAAGGCGATTTTGGAAAACCACTATGTGGACGACTTTTTAGATAGTACAGACACAGAAGAAGAAGCTATAAACTTAGCAAAAGATGTGACATTTATTCACAAGCAAGCTGGTTTCGAAATTCGAAATTTCATCTCAAATTCCATAAACGTTCTGAATGCCCTTCCATCGCAAACTTCACGATCTAGCAAACTATTTACTGACAGCTCTCAGAACGAGTTTGAGAAACTTCTAGGTATGTGGTGGTCTCCAGTTAATGACATGTTCATCTATACCTTCAAAGCCAATAAAATGCACCAAGACGTCATGAGCGGTGCACGCATTCCTACGAAACGGGAGGTTTTGAGAGCACTCATGTGCATATTTGATCCTCTGGGGCTGATCGCAAATTTTACAATTCACTTAAAAATTATATTACAGGAAGTTTGGCGTTCTGGAGTGGAATGGGATGAGAAAATCAAAGAAAGACAAGTTGAAAAATGGAAAAAGTGGTTGAGCCTGATTCCAAAAGTAAAAGATATTTCGATTAATAGAAGGTACTTAACTAATCTACAGTTCGGAGGTGAAAGTTGTGTTCAATTACATATATTTGTGGATGCCAGTGAGGAAGCTATTGCTGCTGTAGCATATATCAGAGTTTCAAATGGAAATGCAGTAGAGTGTTCATTAATCAGTTCAAAAACAAAGGTAGCTCCGATTAAAACCCTTTCAATACCTCGTCTAGAATTGGAAGCGGCTGTGCTTGGAGTCAGACTTTCCAACTTCATTCAAAGTGGTCACACTATAAAGTTTGACAGTTTAAATTTCTGGACAGATTCTCAAGTGGTCCTTAGCTGGATAAAATCAAGTAATAAAAAATATAAAAGCTTTGTAGCTGTACGTATCGGTGAAATACTTGAGAATTCAGACGCAAGAAATTGGAATTGGATTCCTAGTAAAGAAAATGTTGCTGACGATGCGTCAAAATATAAAAGCAATTATGATTTCAGCTCTTCTGGTAGATGGTATACAGGACCACCTCTTTTATATCAAAACCCACTGAGTTTTCCTAAAAATAATGCTGAAACTGTAACTTCCGATGAAGGAAACGAGGAGGTTAAGGAATGTTACACACACTCTAGAGTCACACAGTCACACATAATTGACTACAGCCGTTTTTCAAGGTGGAAACGACTTCTTAAAACCACTATGTACATTCTCCGTTTCGTCAAGCTCTTCGTTCTAAAATGGAGAAAAAAAGACCGCCCACCTCTGCATATACCTGATGACAAAGAAGCAGCTACAAAGTTCTTATATAAACAGTGTCAAAAAGAGAGCTTTACAAACGAACATGCAGCCCTTACAACTGCATCAAATACCCAACAGGCGCTTAATATCTGCAAATCCAGTCCTCTTTTCAAACTCTCACCTTACCTAGACGAGAACGGAGTGATTCGCATCGAAGGACGTATTGATGCCATTGAAAACGTACCACTAGAAACAAAAAGACCTGTAATTCTTCCAAAAGACCATCTTGTCACACAGCTGATCGTGAATGAATATCATATTAAGTTCTATCACATGTTCAACGAAACCGTAGTTAACGAGGTACGCCAGCATTATTTCATCCCATGTTTGAGACGCGTTTTAAAGAAAGTTCAACAAAAATGTCAGCACTGTAAAAATAAAAGAGCAGTACCACAGCCTCCACGTATGGCAGAGCTACCGCATTCCCGACTCCAACCCTTCATGAGACCATTCTCCTACACAGGAGTGGACTACTTCGGGCCACTCTATGTAAAGGTTGGAAGACGTTTAGATAAGAGATGGGGCATGTTGCTCACCTGCTTGACTGTGCGGGCAATCCATATCGAGATAGTTCACAGTCTCTCCAGCGATTCATGTATATTAGGCTTCAAGAGATTTGTCTCAAGAAGAGGAATGCCTAAGGAAGTATTTTCCGACAATGGCACAAATTTTCGGGGAGCAAGTAAGGAGTTGCAGCAGGCCATACGCGATCTTAATAAAAATGCAGTAGCCAGAGAATTTGAAATGGAACTTAAATGGAACTTTATTCCACCAGCAGCACCCCACATGGGGGGGAGTTGGGAGCGCATGGTTCGATCAGTAAAACAAACATTTGCCGAAATAACACCAACTCGCAATCCTTGCGATGAATTATTATTGAGCATGATGGCGGAGGTGGAGAGTATTGTGAATTCGCGACCCCTTACCTATGTGCCAATCGATTGTGAGAATAGCGAAGCACTTACCCCAAACCATTTGTTAATGGGTTGTTCTAACCGAGAATGCTTGAGTGAAGAAACAATAGATGAGGGACGTGCAATAAGAAAAAACTGGTTGGCAGCCGAAAAGTACGCAAAAACCTTCTGGCACAAATGGATTCATGAATACTTGCCGGATTTAACTCGGCGTACCAAATGGTTTTTGCCAAATAAGCAGCTGAAGGAAGGAGATATTGTAATTATCGTTGACCGCGATAATCCCAGAAAAACATGGCCGAAAGGAAAGATCCTTAAGGTGCTACCGGGCAGAGATGGAACAATCCGTAGTGCAGTCGTGCAAACAAGTAGTGGTGTATATACCCGACCGACTGTTAAGCTAGCAGTACTGGATGTACACAAGTTCGAAGAAGATGGTAACTTGCGCCCTTAACCCAGTTACCGGGGGGAGTGTAAGCGAACTTGGCTTCACCGACCTTTCGAGTTTGTCAAATAAAGCGAGATGACTTGAAGTTTGAAAAATATATCCGTCTCATTTTGTTTGCACTCGCGCCTTTTTTATTTTTTCTTCTTTGATCATGCCTTTTTTGCCTTTTCTTTTAAAACTCGAACTTATCAGAGATAGTTGCCCTAAAATTATAAGAAATTGTTAAAGTACATACAAGTACAAGCACGTTAAATATTAATCTAAAATAAGTTTTAAAATAATAAGATTTTCATTGAATACCTAATACAGCAAAAAATAGAAAAGACTAAACGTAAGCTAACAAACTTATTGAAATGTAAAAATTATATATATAGTTAATAAAATATTCCTTAAACAGGAAAATTTAAGCGCTTTAAAAGCGGCTTTAAATTTTGGAAAATAAAAAAAGTATTTCATTGAATGAAGTTATGTTTTGAATTGAATTCAACATAAAGCATTTTTTCTTTGTTTAAAGAGTCCTTGTCCTTTGATCTCTAACCTCATAAAGGTCAATAAAGAACCATTTGATCTCAGATCACACCGACACTTCAATGTTTTTTCTGCATAAATAGATTGGAAACTAATAAAATTGATTTATTGTAGGTAGGTAGGTAGGTAGTTCAATAATGAAAAGCGTTTTGCCGAATGCAAAACAAAACTAGAAGAATAAATAAATACTTATGTACTTACTATTTGTTGGATAAGACACATTTTATTACTTTAATAGTAATTGAATTCTTTGCTGGATGAGTTTTTTGTCCAAAAGAAATCGAATTGTTCTATTTTAACTATACATACTTATACTACATATGTAGGTACCTATAAATATATAGGGAGAAGTGACCATCTACATAGTATGATTATTTTTGACTTGACTTGATTTGAACGGTGGATAATTAATACAAACAATAGGTATACAAACGATGGCAAATTAAAAAAAAAAACAAACAAATGTGCACAAACGATTATATATTATATCGAACTGCATTTCCAGGTTTCCTCGAGCGTTATAGTGGGCCAACTAAATGTTTTTTCGCCGCAAAATTTTGAATAATTAATTAAAAATAGAAATAAAGCAAAATTTAAAAAATTAACACGGTGGAAAATTTTTATAAAAAATGTAAAAACGATTGCATACTTTTAAAAAATTGTATAAAAAAGTTTTCAAAAAAAAATGTTGGTAAAAAATTTTTGCGAAGTGTAAAAACTAAATAAAAAAAAGACAAATGTGTACAAACGATTATCAATCGAACTGCATTTCCAGATTTTTCGAGCGTTATAGTTGGTGGGCCAACTACATGCTTTTTTCGCCGCAAAATTTTGAATAATTATTTAAAAATAGAAATATAGCAAAATTTTAAAAATTAACACGGTGGAAAATTTTAATAAAAAATGTACAAACGATTGCATACTTTTCAAAAATTTTATAAAAAATTTTTCAAAAAAAAATGTTGGTAAAAAATTTTTGCGAAGTGTAAAAACTAAACAAAAAAAAGACAAACGTGTACAAACGATTATCAATCGAACTGCATTTCCAGATTTTTCGAGCGTTATAGTTGGTGGGCCAACTTCCGTTTTATTTTTTGAAGTGTCTCTATAAAAAAAACGGTGAGTGTACAAATTATTCTAAAAGTTGTACAAACGTGTACAAACGATGTACAAACGATTGCCATTTTCAGTTTTGCTCAACTCCATAGTTGGTGGGCCAACTACATGCAAGCCACTTTTGGTCCTACATAAATAGCAATAAATGCTCTAATGGGATCCCTAATTGCATGCAGTATTTAGGGACGACTTCTACTAATATAAATACTATTTGCAACCTATTTGCAAATTTTTTCCAGTCGGTGTACTCCCTTCAATGTGTTCCTCACAATTACTCACCAATTATAAGTGATAATTCTATCAATATAGGCAGCTTAAATTTTAGCCGCAAAGATGTTGAGTCAGCCTTAAGTGATCTCAATGATGATAATCAACCTGGACTATTAACTCTACTGTTTAATGTTTCTCTTGATAAGGGTCTTTTTCTTGACGATTGGAAAATTTCCAACATTATTCCTATCCATAAATCTGGATCCAAACAAGATGTTTCTAATTATCGTCCTATTAATAAATTGTCTACAATTCCCAAGATTTTTGAGAAAATAGTTTATGATAAAACTTACCTTTATTCTTAAAAAAACGATTTCGCCATCTCAACATGGATTTGTATCTGGTAGATCCACTACGACAAACCTTGCAATTTTTTGTAACCAAATTACTAGAAATCTCGAAAATGGTTTTCAAACCGATGCTATATTTACGAACTTTTCGAAGGCCTTCGATAGGGTCAACCATTTTATATTAATAAAAAAGATGGAATCCATCAGCTTCCATTCAAGTATGTATTCTAAAATGGTTTAAATCATATATCAACGGAAGAACACAGGTTGTCCGCATTGATGACTTATTTTCTGAAGTAATTCAGGTAACCTCTGGCGTCCCTCAAGGTAGTCACTTGGGAACCCTTCTGTTCCTGTTGTTGATCAATGACATACCAAATTTTATCAAAAATTCTCTCTGCCTAATGTTTGCGGATGATATCAAAATTTTTCGTTGTATCAAATCGTTGGATGATTGCCTGTTACTTCAAAGTGACCTTGAGTGCTTATCTGAATGGTGCATTGCTAACCAGCTCTTTTTGAATGTCTCCAAATGCCAATCTTTATCTTTCTCTCGCTGTCTTAGACCAATTGATTTCGAATATGAAATCGATAAAACAAAACTTACTAAGCTTAGAGAAAAAAAAGACCTTGGTGTAATATTCGATTCCAAACTAAGTTTCACCTCCCACATTTATTTTGTGGTTGCTAAAGCCAAATAGTATGCTTGGATTTGTGGTTCGAAACTCAAAAGAGTTTAAGGATCCATTTACCCTTCGATCACTGTTCTATGCTTATGTAAGGTCTTCTCTTGAATACTGCTCAATTATTTGGAATCCATTTTATAAAACTCACAGTTTAAGGATTGAAAAGATTCAGAGAAAATTTTCGCGAATTGTATTTCATCGTCTAAGCTGGAATATTGAAACCCCTTCTTATGAAACCAGATGCAAACTGCTTGGACTCCAGCCGCTTGATATTTATACGTGATATTATTACTTCTCATATAAATTGCCCTTTACTATTGTCCTTAGTTAATCTATATGCTCCGTATAGGCAAACGCGATCCTGTATTCTATTTCTTAATCTTATCATCGGGTAAACTATGGTTTTAATGAGCCTCTAACTCGATGCATTATAGAGAAACAAATATCATTTGTAATCAAGTTGACTTCTTTTCCTACCAAAGTCGAGAATCTTTTAAAAAATATTTATTATATTTATTACTTAACTCCTACACTGGTGGTTTAGGTTATAGTCTTAGTTAAATGCATTTATTTATGTTTTTAATTCTTTATTATATTTATAAACCTTGTTCTGTAGTCTGTAAGATTATATTTTATTTGTTAATAATATTATATCAATCTGCTTGAAAGGGGATAAAAATAAGTTTTTTCTTACTTGAAAACTATCATTTTCTTTTGAAAAAAAAATATTATAACTGAATTTTTGTAAAAAACCACACCATGTCATGTTTTTATATCATCCTTATTTTCTTTTATTATTTTTTTTTTTTTTAAGATTACTTATTGATTCAATTTTAAACTTTTAAACGCGTCAATCTGGCAGACAGCAACGCCATTTGCCCTTTTAAATTATTATTATAATTCTATATTTGATTTTGTTATATGTATATATTTAAGATATTGAAAAAATAAAATAATTTATGAAATCTCTCTATCATTTTCTTTTTTTTGGAAAAATGTGAAGGTACAAATTGTAGCTTATTTGATTCTCCACAAAAAAGATTTACATGATTTTATGAGCAACAATATAAATTTATTATTTTTTTTGAAAAAAATTATATTTGTTGAGATATTTATAAATAACTGTAATTTATCCCTTTTACAGTTACGTTACCAATACCACCTTTAGTAGAGAGAAATTATTCTGGTTAGAAATAAAGATGAAACTTCTCCAGACAGACGTAACAGAACCATAACTGAGCAGCCGAGTTCCCCAAGACCATCTACAAGTGCCCAAGCAATATTTCCCAAGGAAACCTAGGTATAGTCCATTGAAATGTTACAAAACTTGGGCCAAACGCATGGCTTTTGGGTAGGATAAAGTTTTTTCTTTTGATGTGTAGGAGGGGGGAGGGCTGTGAGTGTGAATAAAAACCCTATTTTGGCGGTTCAAATTTTTTTTTTTGTAAAACTAACGGTTTCTTTAGATAAATCGTGGAAACCCTTTTCCACCTCCTTTTTTCAAGATGGTAGTGAAATAGGGGTTTTCAATCCCTAAAATCAGGGTTTATACTCACACTCAGCCCCCCCTACACATTAAAACAAAAAAAAATGTACTCTCCCCAATGCAAGGTCAATGTAACTTTTCAATTGACCAGTAATAGAAGCCAAACAACAAGCTAATTTACGACCTACACCGACACCGACACCCCGGGGGAAAACCAAACACAAAATTTAATATGTAGGTACTATGATGAGTTTATGCGATTCGGGCCAAGTAAACGCCTGAAACGTATTTTTCAGTCAATTAAGATATTGAGTGTTAACCAAGCATCTCAAAGCTAGATTTATATACTACTCAACACAAAGCTTGTAATATGCCAAAAACGGCGAAATCAGCTTTCAAAATGCGTGAAGTTGGAAATTACCTTGAAAAGCTATAAAAACAATGAAAAAACCAAAGCTCCCAATGCCCCCGATTAAGAAAAACCAAACCATGCAAATTGTTGGGTAGCTTTGATTTGTTCCCTCTTTTATGTTTTCGGGGGTGCCGAATTCGAATCTGAGGTTTGCGACTAAAATTTCGTTACGCAACATGGAAACATTATTCGTGATGAATTACATAAAAGTACAATTGAAAGTAACTATAAACAATTTCCAACAAATCTCTGTTTAAAGTATTTTTTCTGCAACAACCCATTTGGACTCAAGCGCTAGTTGAAAATTGATGAATTTTTACTGTTTCCGAAAATCCACTCGAAAACCCGAAGGCTAACAACTAATTAATGATTTTCTCAATGGTGATTGAAAGTATTTGGAAGATTTCAAAAGAATTTCGAGGCATAATGTTCAGAATGACCACAAACACTAATTCGAAAAAAAAATTACAACGAGAAGTCGCAAACCTCAGATTCGGATTCAGCAACCCCGAAAACATACAAAAATATAAAATACAAAATACCCTTTAGAGCCCTTTTGAGCACAAATTGACAGTTTTTGAAGATAAGAAAATAGACACGTATTTACAAAAGAAATGCGTGGAATAAGTGGGAACTTTCGCTGGAAAAATACCACCAATACGTTCATTAACTTTGTAAAAAAAAAAATTGCTAAGTAAGTTTCAACTAAGTTACAATCGGGAAGTGGAAGTGCTTTTTGTCCAGTGAAAATCTCGGTTTTACGGTCTTCATATTGCCATTTGAAAGGTTTTATCACGGAAAGAACAAAAAAAAAATTTAAAACAAAATTTTTACTCTTCCAAACGAGTGACTTTCTCTCCTGTACTGGAATGTCGACCTCAATTTCACTCTAAGCACAAGCACCATTCTTTAGATAAAATTGTTAAAATAAATTAAAACATCAACAAAAAATTATGTTATTTGCATTCTAATCTAACTCGTGTACCAGCCGGGCTTATAGTTATTATATCTGCATAATGTACATTATGTATGTACGTCTAAAAGTGGTAAAAATAATAATAAATAAATTATTCTTCCCAAACGATTTAATTCTTTTTGCTATTTTATATCTTATTCTGAACGTTTGTTTTTCACATTTTTAATATTTAGCAAAATAATCAAATATTGTAATCAAAAACTTAGCACACAATAAAAATGATAAAATGATAACCTTGTTTAAAATCAACTACAAATTCATGCGTATTTCTTTTTTATTAATCTAATTTTAAATATTTGTTTTTGACTTTGAAGTTTTTTTTAATTTTTTTTTTTTCAGTTAGAGTTTCTCTGCTCGTGGAGCAAATTGTAAATAATAATCTTAAAAATCTAAAGGTAAATAAATATAAAACGTCATCAGAACTCTTAAGCTGATAAATGACTGGCAAAACGCCAGTATTAATGCCATTAAACACTCATTTTGCGTCATAAAACATGATTATGGTAATAAATGTCTAAAATGTGACAGAAAAAATGGCGAATTGTCAGCCATTTACATCCGAAGTGACAGAAAAAATGGCGAATTGTCAGCCATTTACATCCGGAATTAGGCTCTTTGACAGTTCAATAATTTAAAATTTATGGAGTAACTATACTTACTTACTTACTTATCCGGCTCTCGATCCATGAAGGGTCTCTGCCTGAGATATTGCGGTCTTCCATCGGTTGCGGTCCCACGCACGTCGAGACCAAGCGCTCTTGCGTCTGTGACCGCCTGGTCCCTATAGCGGAGGTTCGGTCTGCCTGGTCGTCTCGAACCTGGGGGCTGGGATTCGAAGATTTTCTTGGCTGGAGCGTTGTTGTCCATTCGCTCGATGTGGCCGAGCCAGTGTAGTCGACGTGTTTTGGCTCTTTGGACTACATCCATATCTTGGTGCAGCTTGTACAGTTCACGATTGAATCTTCTCCTCTAATCGCCCTCTTCGCATATAGGACCAAATATCTGCCGAAGAGTTTTTCTCTCGAAAGTGCCGAGTATCAATTCCCCTTTTTTACTTATCGTCCAGCACTCGGCGCCGTAGAGTAGAACTGGTAAAATTAGCGTTTTGTATAGCGTGCACTTTGTCTTTCGAGAAAGGAGTTTTGAACCCATTTGTTTGGCCAAACCGAAGTAGCAGCGGTTCGCTAGGGTAATTCTTCGTCGGATTTCCACTAAGGTGTCGTTCGTGGAATTGATGTTTGTTCCGAGGTAGGTGAATTCCTTGACTACCTCGAAATTACTGCTACCAACAGTGACGTTTTGTCCTAGGCGATGGACAGATGAGGCTTTGTTTGTTGATAGCATATACATACTTTGTTTTGTCCTCGTTCACTTCAAGACCAACGCGTTTCGCCTGTTCATCAATAGCTGTGAATGCTTCAAGTACAGCTCTCTTGGAGTGGCCGATGATGTCGATGTTGGCCACATAGCCAAGCAATTGAGAAGACCTGTTGAAGATAGTGCCTTCCATGTTAACACCACTCTTGCGCATTATCTGCTCCAGGACTAGGTTGAAGAAATCACATGTACACGTCTGGAATAACTTGGATGAGCTGTTACCCATTTGCACGTTGCACCGCGTATTTTGTAACGTCATACGGCATAGCTAGATCAGTTTTTTCGGGATCCCGAGTTCCGACATCGCCAATAGAAGCTCTTGGCGAGTTATGCTATCATATGCGGCTTTTGAAGTCGATGAATAGGTGGTGGGTCTCGACTTGAAATTCGTTGGTCTTTTCCAGGATTTGGCTCAATGTGAAGATTTGGTCTATAGTTGATCTGCCAGGCCTGAAGCCACACTGGTACGTGCCGATCATAGTGTTGCAGAAAGGTTTTACTCGCTCACATATTACGTTGGATAGGATCTTGTAAGCAACATTAAGCAGGGATATGCCTCTGTAATTCTTGCAGGACATAGGATCGCCTTTTTTGTAGATTGGGCATATGGAGCTATTTGACCAGTCGTCGGGCATACTTTCCTCCTCCCAAACTTGGTTGATGACCTGGTGCATGCACCCTACCAGAACATCTCCTACATACTTGAAGAGTTCCGCAGATAGGCCATAAGAGCCGGCGGATTTGTTGTTCTTAAGCTTGTGGATGGCTTTCTTAACCTCTTCAGTACTGGGTGCTGGGACTGAATCTTCATTGACTGGTCTAATGCTTCTTTGTTCCCCTGTCTCCTCCTCTACATAATGCCCATTAAGCAGCTGCTTGAAATGCTGATTAAACACGTCAACAATTCCCCGTGCTTCGGTGACTAGGTTCCCTTCGCTGTTTGGAAGAGCTTGCGTGCCAGTCCTATAACCAGATGCCAGTTGCTTGGCTGTTTTGTAAAACTGGCGGTACTGGACTCTTCAAGATACTTGAGCTGAGAGGCTGCGGATGCTCTTTTCTTTCTGCGCAGGTTTTTTCTCTTTCCTTTTTTTTTCACGGTACTCTCTTGCTGCTCTTGTTTTCCGTTGCAGCATTTGCATTCGTGCATTTTCCGTCTCCTGCTTCAATACCGCGCATTCATCATCATACCACGGGTTCTTTTTTCTGGGTGGTTGATAGCCTATGGTGGTCTCGGCTGTCTCCTTAATGATGTCGCGATACTGGTTCTACTGGTTGTTGACGCTTGTGGCTGGGTGTACGGCAGAGAGTTTCCCGGTCAATTGCTCACTGTAATCTCTGGCTTTCTAAGGCATTCGATGTTGAATTTCTTTCTTTGGGCAGTTTTCGTTTTCTTTTCGTTCGAAAGTCGGGCTCTGAGCTTTGTCACAGCAAGAAAGTGGTCAGAGTCCACGTTTGCACCTTTGAAAGTTCGCACGTCCAAGATGTTCGATGCGTACCTTGCACCAATTAGCACGTGGTCGATTTGGTTGGCAGTTCGACCATCTGGAGATCGCCAGGTTGCTTTGTGTTTCCTTCGCCTGGGGAACCTTGAGCTACTTATCACCGTATTACGAGCTGCAGCAAAGTCGATTACTGCCTGAACAGAATGCAAGACGGAGCTGGAATAGATGTGAAAAATGCTGCAGCCGGAGCTGCAAGAGTTGAACAATTTTTAACTTTTATTGCAGCATTTTTGACATCTGCTGCAGCATTTTTGACATCTATTCCAGCTCCGTCTTGCATTCTGTTCAGGCAGTTAGTCGTAAGCCGTTGTCTGTTGTCGTTTCGTGGAGGCTGTACTATCCAACTAATCCGCCAAAGATGTTTTCCCTTCCGACTTTAGCATTGAAGTCTCCGAGCACGACTTTGACATCGTATTCCGGACAGGCACCGTAGGCTCCGTTCAGGAGGTCGTAAAACTCCTCCTTGTAAGACTCCTCAGCTTCATCGGTAAGGGCGCATTCTTGCGCATCCTAGCATGTGCAGTCTTTAGTAACAGCTGTAATGAATTTCGCAATATTTTCTTTTCGTTATACCTGACCTATCCATCGTATCTCCTGGATCGCGGTAATATCTGCCTTGTACCGCGAGAGGACAGATTTCAAGTTTTTGAGTAGCACCTGGTGTGCAGAGTGTCCTTACATTCCAGGTGCATACTCGTAGGTCATAGTCCATTTGCGTTCCGGGTCTGGTTGCCATTTGAGGGGGGTCGTTATCTGAGGCTTCTCACGTCTCTCTCATAATAATTTTTTTTTTTTACTGTGGTTGGGTCGTTAGCCCAACGCACTAACCTCCAATCTGTAGGGCCATAGGTTTAATGTTGCAATTCTTTCCTTGATCAACATTCGCACTTACAAGTTTAGCAAGTCCTGGCATAAAGACAAGACCAGTATCCGGTGGCTACCAAACTTGGAGGTATTGTAAGCACTTGATGTGTAGGAAAAGATATATAGCTCGAGGCCCCCAGTTCCTACAACATCCAACCACAATCCAACACTGGCCGTCAATACGTCGTCCATCGCATCGCCAGCAGGAAGAGAATTGTCGATAAGACATCCCCTTTGTCTCACACTCTGTTGCACTACGAAAGAGTTGCACAGCTGACCATTGTGTAAAAGAAAACACCTTGCGTTGTTGCAGGACTCCCTAATAATGGCAACAATTTTGTTAGTTTCGGGAAAACGGACAAAACGGTGATACCACGCCAATTGTTGCAATTCTTAAGGTCACCTTTTTTTAGCAGCTTAACAATCACACCACCCTTCCAGTCCTTGTGATAGCTTTCATTTTTCCAAATGATTTGTATCAACGGATGTAGAATACCAGCTGCTGTTACGGGATTGGCTTTCAGGAGCTCAGCTGGTATTCCGTCAAGTCCAGCTGCCTTGTTGTTTTTGATGAGATTTATTGATGATTGAATATGAATATCCGTTAAGGTGGGGTACTTCAGCCCTCTGCTCAACGGAACGCTCATTTAGTAGGGCACAAAAATGGTGCTTCCATCTGCGTAGCTGATCCTCAATTGATACCAAAAGTGTGCCATCTACATCCATTACAGGAAGATTGGTGTTGCTTTTTTTTCCCGATAACATCTTTGGATAATTGGTACAATTCCCGGATATCTCCTCTTCTTGCAGCATATTGAATTTAGGACTCCTCGCTACATCCTGCAATTGTCTTTGTATGGCAGCAGTGCTTAGTTTAAAATTCATCAGATCCAAATGGCATTTCTTATGCTTCGAACATCGAACATTGACGTCCTTCATCGTTGCTGAATCATGAAATGGTGAATTTGGTTTTCAGTTTGACCATCGGGATGCACCCAGGTGATTTGTTTGCAGGTCTTATACTTAAATACAGTCCCACCTAGCACAAGACGATTCGCATTGCAAAAGTCGACAAGCAAATCGCCATTTTCGTTCCGTGATTGCAAGCCATTTTTTCCCATCACGACATTGAGGTCTCCCATGACGACTATGATATCGGCTCTCGGAACACTCCTATAGACCAAGCTAAGTTGAGTGTAGAACGCGGTTTGTCTTCATCCATCACTTCATTTGGGGTTTCTGAACGAAACCTTGCTGTCATTTATCTCGCAGAAATGGACTCCCATGAAATAAGACTACGCCTCTCTTCTTCATTCAACTTTATGCCAACACCTTACCAACAAAACTGATCGAGGCCGCCCACAATGGGAAAGCAGGTGCCTTTTGTAGCTGCCCAGAATGGGATTACAGACGCTACTTGCTGCCGCCGCCGCCGTTAACCTTTCAAGATAAGTTCCTGCTCCTCCGTAGCTCTGTCGCCTTTTGGGGCTTTTAACAGTCCCAAGGATAAGTTTCTGCCCCGGACCAGCATTGCTAGGTTGTCTGCTTATCCTGGCATCCATTCGGTCCCCCTGCAAGAGTTACCGACTCTCTATACCACGGGGAGGTGTACATGGAGATTTTTCTTTTGTTGAGCCTAGGGCCCAAGTGGCTTCCTATAGACCTCCCGTCTCCAGCACTTTAAAGAGTAAGTGCATAGATATTTAAGCCAGATTCACATTATAGTTCTGATATCGATAAAGTCTCGATACGATAAAATATTCTTACACAAGAAACAATGAGTATATTCACATCATCAATACCTGATACGATCTCGATTCTCTCATTGCTTCTAATGTAAAAATATTTGATCGTAGCGAGAGTGAATCAGTATCGGCACAATAGTGTGGATCTGGCTTTATAGTTCTCGATGTAAGCGACTGAAATGATAGTATTCTGGCAAAAGAATCGAAAAAGAAGTTGACATTTTTTTTTTCTTCTGGTAGTATATTGCAAGTTTATGTATATTGCCAAGCTGTCAGTTCGTGTGAATCCAGCCTAAGTCATCAAAAATTTAATAAAAAAAAAAAAAACAGTTTTAGACCGAAGGTTCTGACTAGCCAGCCATATCTCTGGCCAGTGGTTGGTTCTTGGTTCCTCCCACTCCACTAAAAATAAACGAAGAAGAAGAACGCATATCTCCTCTGCAAAAATAATAGGTGATACAAACTGTGATCTATGATCGGAAATTTAAAGCAATCGTGATTCAAACCTTGGAGCTCCTTTTCTGGCTCCATTTCGCCGGCAAAATAATTAAATAGAATCATTCGCAAGAAAAACACAAGTACATAGGAGTGCATATGTATGTATATAAACAATAAAAATAACGACAAATAAAAAATAATGATATTAAATGCCTACCTACGAGAGACCTAAATAAAGGTTAAGGAGTTATCTCAATGGTTAAATATTAACTCACATTTATATAATTTTTATTCCCCAGATGTAATCTGTTTCCGTTTGACTTTTACAAACACTTTTGTGATTTGATTTTGATTTGTGAAAAACAAACTGGCAACGTAAACACAAAATAAATATAAACAATAATATTTGTTTAAAATAGCTTTTAATAGCCTTAAATTCATAAAAATTGGACTTCCTGGCGATCTGATCTCACTCGTGAGTTCCTTATCGTTGTCAATATATCAGTGAATCTTGAGGACTTTATCATTTATACGCACTATTTAACATTCTTTTCTATGATAAAAGAAATGCTCGATTTGTAAAGTTTGTTTAGTATTAAGGGATGATGGATTTATTCTTCTTCATTACAAGAACATTTATGGCTAACAACACCATCAACGTACGTGGAAGCCTGTTTAGAACAAAGCTGGATACCCCATCTGGTCCAGCTGACTTCTTTGGCTTGGAATTGCGAATTATCTCAGCTATCTCCAGGATTGGTGTTGCTAAACACTGCTCTATCCAATTCTTAGGCATCATTGTCTGCTGTATGGGGGCATCAATTTCGCCGAGATAGCTAACTTTTTCAGCAGTCTTCAGTCACGATAGATAGTGTGGGACACAAAATTGCCGTGTACATGAACTGGATGACCTACAGTCGCAAACCGCACCGTGCAGAGGCATGGACACTGTTAACGCTGCATGAGAACGCGTTAACCTTTTTTGAGAGAAAAATTCTCCGCGTGATTTTTGGTCCTGTTTGCATAGTTGGGGAATGGGGAAGAAGATACAACAACGAACTATATGGGCTGTACAACGACACCGACCTAGCCACAAAAGTGAAAATCCAACTGCTGAGACAGCCTAACGCATTCTCATCCACCATTAACAGCGTCCAGCCTATGCACCATACATCAGGACCGGGATGACAAGGACAATTTAGTTGCTCAAGAGAGGGCTTTGCTCCTCAATTGCCTTCCTAGCCCAAAGAAACAGCGATCTCAGCACAGCACTGGTATCGTTCGCTGAGCTTATAGTGGATACTACATAGGTAGACAATGTTGGGTGTCCTTTCTTGTTGACAGCATATATTTCGTTTTGCTTTCATTCACCGTTGAACCCATCTTCTTGGCTTCCTTCTCAATACTCACGAAAGCACCACTCAAATCTCATTTTGTTCGTCCGATTGTGTCAATATTGTCAGCGTAAGCAATTTATTGGATGGACTTTTGAAAGATTGTGCCTCTAGTGTTGACGTGAAAGTTTTGCACTATTCTTTCAAGAACAATGTTGAAGAAGTCGTTTTACAGCACGTCACCTTGCCTAAAGCCTTTTCTGACATCAAAGGTGTCGATGAGGTCTTTGCCGACCTTGATGGAGCAGCGTGCATTCTCCATCGCCATCCTGCACAAACGGACGAGTTTGGAAGGGATGCCAAAGCTAGACATTGCTCTATATAGCTCGTCTCTATAAATGCTGTCTTACGCGGCCTTGAAATTGATGAAAAGGTGGTGAGTATCGATTTGAAACTCCTGGGTTTTGTCCAAGATCTGCCGTAGGGCGAATATTTGGTCTATGGTGGACTTCGCTGGCCTAAAGCCACACTGATATGGTCCTACCAGGTTGTTGACGAATGGCTTCAGGCCTTCACAAAGTACGGCAGAGAAGATCTTGTAGGCGATATTAAGAAGACTGATGCCTCTGTAGTTCTGTAGTTGGTGCAGTCCAGAGGATCGCCTTTCTTGAGGATCGGGCAAACAATGCTTAGGTTTCATTCATCGCGCATGCTTTCCTCCGACCATATTTTGCAGATGAGTTGGTGCATACTCCCATCAATGCATAGTAGCGGAATTAGTTTCGTCTTCGCTGTTATACAATTTGCAGAGATTATTTTTTCATATTCTAAGCACAAAATGCGATTCTACCACGATGTTCCCCTGAACGTCCTTGCAGGCTTTGGTTCGGGCCTTGTAACCCTGGGAGATTCTTTTTACTTTTTGGTTAAACTTCCGAACTTAATTCCTGTAATGACATACCCCATATTTCCTCAATCTTTTTCCTTTTGAGAAGCTTGTGTTCCTTTCTCCTCGTCTGCTCGTAGAGCTGGCAAACAGCTCTGGTCTTTCTATGCAGCGTCACTTTGTTTGCCTGTTGCTGGGCTGCATGTAGTTGCCGGCATTCTTCATCGAACTAAGGGTTTCGCTGTGGTGGTCGTGCAAGGCCAAGAATGTCAGAGATGGCATCTCTGATGGCTTCCTGGCAGGTCTTTCACTGCTTGTCTTGCATCGATCGCAATGTGGTCAATTTGGTTGGCGGTTGATTGACCAGGAATTTGTCATGTCCCTTTGTGTATATCGAGATGCGGGAACTGTGTACTAGCTACCACAACGTTTCGCCCCGCAGCAAAGTTGATTAACCTGAGTTCGTTATCGGAGGTGGTGTCGTGCAGGCTATATCTTCCGATTGTGCCACCAAAGACGTCTTCTTTTCCTAGCTTGGCATTAAAATCACCCAAGACAATTTAAATGCAATAGCTAAGGCATTGCTCATATGTCTTGTCCAGGAGCTCGTAGAACTCGTGCTTGGTGTTGTCATCTTTCTCCTCTGTGGGCGCATGCGCGCATATGAGGCTAATGTTGGCGAATTTAGCCTTGATGCGAATTTCACCAAGGCACTCGTTGACATAGTTGAAAATCAAGAGTTTTTGCCTAAGTCTGCCTCTAACGACGAATCCACATCAAAAAAGACGCTGCCCTTGTGGTCGTTAACAGTCACCGTAGTAGATGTCGTAGATGTAGTAGATTTTTCAGTTTTCTTTTGCCGGCCCATCCCATCACACTCCCTGGATGGCGGTGATGTCTGCTTTGTAGCAGTCTAGGGTTTTCGCTTAATGTTCGGCTGCACATGGTCTATAGAGACAGAACATTCCACGTGCAGATCCGAAGTTGGTTGTGGTTATTTTGTTTGCTAAGTTTGTCTGCATCCGAGGCGAGGCTTGTTGGTACTTTGCAATTAAAGTCGCTTTACGTGGCCGGGAAGTCACCCTGAAGGCATGAACCCCAACCTGGAGGACCAGAGCCTTACAATATAACTCCAAGGCCAGACAAAAAAGTGGACTGCTGACAAGACTCGAACTCGGTGACGTGAAATAACGCCAAACGAAATATAGCCAAATTTTGAATTTGGCCTTATTTCCATCTTAAAAACGAAATAACGCCAATTTGGTGTTATTTCTTATGACCGATGGAAATAACACCAAAAAAATAATCGAAATAAAACCAAATCTATTTCAACCAGCTTTTCGGCTTTATTGCAATGCGAAAATAGAATTAAGGCCAAATATTTCTTGAAAATCGTTATTTCGGCTATATTACTCAAAGTTTCATTAAATACAGATTCTTTAAATGCAAAAAAAACTTTGCATTCACCCAACCTCGCACCCACTCCAAATCCTATAGCAAGCCCAAGCAGGGGGGTTGCAGGGGGGCAGCATGCCCCCCCCATACAGTGAGGTATGCATGGGGGGCATGCTGCCCCCCTGCAACCTCCCTGCTTGGGCTTGCTATAGGATTTGGAGTGGGTGCGAAGCCCAAGCAGGGGGGTTGCAGGGGGGCAGCATGCCCCCCCCCCATACAGTGAGGTATGCATGGGGGGCATGCTGCCCCCCTGCAACCTCCCTGGTTGGGCTCAATATAGGAATTGGGGTGGGTGCGAGGTTGGGTGAATGCAAAGTTTCTTTTGCATTTAAATAATCTGGAAATTTTGAATTTATCCTACCATTAAACTTCTTTTCATTACCCTCCTTATGTCAGGAAAAAAATTTCAGTTTCGGCAGGATTATTTAAAAATATGAAATAAGTTGAAAACGAAATAAAGCCAAATTGGTCTTATTTCGGTTTCATGTATGAAATAAAACCAAATTTAAAATTTGGTCTTATTTCGTTTTTGAAAACGTAATAAGACCAAATTTTTGAATTTCGGCTTTATTTCGTTTGGTGTTATTTCACGTCACCCTCGAACTCTTGTACGGTTTACTGACCCACACAATCTAGAGATTAGGACGCTGAGTTTGTTGATCAAGAAAATCTACTTACTTATAAAAGAAAACTATCGATTGTCAATTAATTTGTATTGGGATAGCAAAATTCGGGCCGTTAATTCAAGCGACCTCAGTATGTTTCCCCAAATTAACAAGATATTTAGAAGGATTGATCAGAACGACCTTCCGTGTCTTAAGCTTCAGAAAACAACAGAGAATAGAGACGTACTTCTGACGTCTTGGATGATGACCTCTTTATAGTCGAAGATGTGCAGGAGAAAGTGGAGGCTGAGGGGGCTGCTTTCCAGCAAGTGTACTAGGTGAATGAATGCATGAATTCGCCCCAACCATGACCTGGAAAACAGAGCCTTGCTTCACCACTTCTACTTTCGCAATGACATAACGCATTGACGATCAGAGAACCTCTGGATCACCAATGAAGATCATTTGGCAAACGCCATAATCACCGAGCGATATGGGTCCAGTTCTTTATTAATTACGAAGGCGCAAGCTGGTGATCGTAGGGCCAAATGGATATCCACTGGCGAGTAAAAGTGTAGTAAGTTACGTTGACATCTGGATGGTATTTGTATTTCGCCAGACATTAAAATGCTGCTCTGACCAGAGCTAGGGGAGCTTTTGCCCTGACGAAACGGTTGTTTTATAGCAGCCGGCTTGACAACAGCGGGTGAAGGTGATTTGCCACATGGCCCTCATCCGGCCGATGATTGCCAATGGGTGTCTTAGATGCTGCCTTGGATTACACAGAACACCAGTGTCGGAGTACAAACAATATTGTTCCAGCCTGGTTCTATATATCAACAGGATAGAAAATTTTTTGCTGAAGCTTATTCGAGGTTACATTGCAAAAGCGTTGTCCTCGACCAACAGCTTAATTTTTGGGGCTTATTACCCTAACAATGCATTCTTCGAGAGTGTGCGTCTAAGCGGCTTTATTCCGCCCAATGCATTCCTCTATTTAGACAGTTGAGGAGTGATCCAGGATAGAGCGATGGTTCCGCTAATCTACCACCACGCCAGCCTTAGAACTTTAGATCGGTGAAAGATAAGAGGCAGAATATTTAAGTGTGACCAGCTTATGGTTATATATGAAAAGGAAAAACTTTTCGAGGTTTTCGTTAGAAAAAATTCATTTTGAGTTTACTGAAATGTCGTCTGGCAGGCTCAAGGCTGAAAACAAACCATCTGGGACCGATATCCTCTTAATGAAGATAAGAGGCAAAATATTGAATTGTGACCAGCTTATGGTTTTATATGAAAAGTAAAAAGTTTTTGAGGCTTTCATAAGAAAAATGCATTTTGAGGAAACTGAAATGTTGTCTGGCAGGCTCAGATCTGAAAACAAAACGTCTGTGACCTATATGCTCATAATGAGGAAGAGTGGCAGGATATTTTAATGTGACCAGTTTATGTTTATGTATGAAAAGAAAAAGTTTTTTGAGGTTTTCATTGAAAAAATGCATTTTGAGGATACTGAAATGTCGTCTGGCAGGCTTAAGGCTGAAAACAAAACGTCTGGGACCAATATTTTCATGATCAGGAAATTTTTTGATGCATCAATCATTTGAATGAAATGGAAAAAGTTATTTTTCTTGCATTTTTTTTGTTTATATTTGTAAGCCATCTGGCAGGGCCAAGGCTGAAACCAAAACATCTGGCACCTATGTATTTGCAATCAGAAGAATTATTCAGATGTGTTGATGTATCATTCATTTGGTTATACCTTAAACTCCAAAAGTTGATTTTTCGCCCCTTTTGGGGGGCGTCTGGCAAGTGGAAAGTTAAACGTCTGGGACCTATGCATTCGGAATGAGGGCACAATTCTCTGTTGTTTATATATTAATTGAAGTGGTTATACCACCAACAAAGTGGAAAAATTACCGTTATCAAACTCCCACCCCTAACCCCGGCTGAAAAGAAGCCTGCCAGACGGTTGGATTTGGTATAGTATTGCGTATATCTACACATGCATATAAATTAATTTTCTCCCAAAATTTGCTTCCGGCTCTTAGACTATAAATTGAACTATAAACGAAAACAGCAATTTTTTCCAACTTTTCCAAAAAAAAAAAAAACAAATCGTCAGCTTAGAGTGAAAAGCAGCTAACTCCTATTTTGCATTTTTACAAAAAAAATATTAAAAAAAAAGTGTTCGCTTTATTTGAAATAAAACCAAATTACATTAAGTATTTTTCTGCACTCGCTATTGCTAAACTCAGTGAAATTGAAAAGATTTGATAGAAAAAAAGAGGAAATTATTTATCATCCAAAAGGAAATAAGAACAATTCCGTCGGATTAAGGTGCAAAGACCGCCTGGAAATTGCAAAAAAATACAAAAATCTATCAAAATAAAAATGTTATCAATTTGAAGAAGTAACACGTTTTTTTAATGATTGAATTCTTGTATTTTATATTTATTTATGCTTGGAAAAAGCCCCCACCATATTTAGATAAATAATTCATTGAAAAAGTGATGATTTCGAACGTTTTTTCAAAGATATTGATAGCTTTCGAGACATTTGTAAAACACTGACTTTCATACTTTTCAGGTTTATTATGTTGCATATTTTGTTGGTGCAACCATTATTGAGGCTTCTCTCTAAGAAGGATTCTCTTTAACTGTTTTACTGGAACTGGATGTTCAAAGGGACACAAGCGTCCACAAGCTTTTTTAAAAGCGAACCTCTGTCTATCAACTCCTACTCTCACCTCCCCGCGGTGAACATCGGGTGCCTAGTACCGGTTTTAGGGGGCAGCAAACGAGAGAAGGGGGAGGAGTGTTCCTACTAAGGCACTTCTCCTTTATCCAGGCGGCAGCGGAAGAATTCTCCAAATAGAATCAACGGTGGCGTCTACAGTTCCAGTTTGGTTGAACTACTTAGTGAACACCTTATACGGGCTACTACGACATTTTCGGAGCTCAGGCCTATAAGGAGCGGTTAATCCGGCTCCCCGCCCTTGGAGTTATATTGTAAGGGTCTGGTCCTCCAGGTTGGGGGTCGTGCCGTCGCGTCGGAGTGACTTCCCGGCCACGTAAAGCTTTTTTAGTTGCGAAGCAACAACAAGCCTCGGATACGGACGGATAAATGAAATAAGGACAACGAACTTCGGATCTATACGTGGAATGTTCTGTCTATCTATAGACCACGTGTAGCCGAACATTAAGCGGAGGCCCTAGACTGCTACAAAGCAGACATCACCGCCATCCAAGAAGTGCGATGGGATGGGCCGGGCAAGAGAAAACTGAAAGACTGCGATATCTACTACGGTGACTGTTACCGACCACAAGGGCAGCGCCTCTTTTGATGTAGATTCTTCGTTAGAGGCAGACTTAGGCAAGAAGTCTTGAGTTTCAACTAACGACAATTCGCATCAAGGCTAAATTCGCCAACATTAGCCTCATATGCGCGCATGACCCCACAGAGGAGAAAGATGACGACACCAAGGATGAGTTCTACGAGCTCCTGGACAAAACATATGAGCAATGCCCTTGCCATTGACATTAAAATTGTCTTGGGTGATTTTAATGCCAAGCTAGGAAAAGAAGACGTCTTTGGTGGCACAATCGGTTAATATAGCCCGCACGACACCACCTCCGATAACGGACTCAGGCTAATCGACTTTGCTGCGGGGCAAAATGTTGTGGTAGCTAGCACGCAGTTCCCGCATCTCGATATACACAAGGGGACATGGCGAATCCCTGGTCAATCAACCGCTAACCAGATTGACCACATTGCGATCGACGCAAGGAACTCCTCCAGTATCAAGGATGTCCGAACGTTCCGAGGAGCCAACGTTGACACGGACCACTACCTCGTTGTAGCCAAGGTAATGCTACGGATATCCAGACCAAAGCCAAAGCAGGGAAATACTGTAAGGATATATAACGTCAGACGGCTACAGTCGCAAGAAATCGCCAGGTCCTTTTCCGATCCTATGCCACCAACTGCAAGGATCGAGAACCAGCGGAAGAATTTCCAGGAAGCCATCAGATATGCCACCTCTGACGTGCTGGGCTTTGCTGGACCACCACAGCGAAACCCCTGGTTCGACGAAGAATGCCAATAAGTACATGCAGCCAAACAACAGGCATTCAAAGCGGTGCTGCATAGAAGAGCTGCTCGCGGGCTCTACGAGCGGAAGAGGAGAGAGGAACACAAGCTTCTAAGAAGAAAAAAGAAAAAGCATGAGAAGCGGCGATCGAGGAAATAGAGGGATGCCATTGCAGGAATGAAGTTCGGAGGTTTTACCAAAAGGTAAAGAGAACCTCCCAGGTTTACAAGGTCCGGACTGAAGCCTGCAAGGACGATCAGGGGAACATCGTAGTAGAATCGCAGTCGGTGCTGAGGATAAGGGAAACTCATTTCTGCAAATTGTATAACGGCGATGACGAACCGAATTCCGCTACCATGCAGATTGCACCATTCAACCTGAACGACGTAGGCCAACAATTCCGTCCACCCGATCTCGACGAAGTAAAGATAGCTATATCTAAACTTAAGTCCAATAAAGCTGCTGGAGCTGATGGCCTTGCGGCTGAGCTATTCAAAGCGGCTGGCGATGAATTGGTTAGGAGTATCTATGCACCAGCTCATCTGTAAAATATGTTCGGAGGAAAGCATGCCCGATGAATGGAACCTCAGCATTGTTTGCCCGATCCTCAAGAAAGGCGATCCTCTGGACTGCACCAACTACAGAACTACAGAGGCATCAGTTTTCTTAATATCGCCTACAAGATCTTCTCTGCCGTACTTTGTGAAGGCCTGAAGCCATTCGTCAACAACCTGATAGGACCATTTCAGTGTGGCTTTAGGCCAGCGAAGTCCACCATAGACCAAATATTCGCCCTACGGCAGATCTTGGACAAAACCCAGGAGTTTCAAATCGATACTCACCACCTTTTCATCGATTTCAAGGCCGCGTAAGGCAGCATTTATAGAGACGAGCTATATAGAGCAATGTCTAGCTTTGGCATCCCTTCCAAACTCGTCCGTTTGTGCAGGATGGCGATGGAGAATGCACGCTGCTCCATCAAGGTCGGCAAAGACCTCATCGACACCTTTGATGTCAGAAAAGGCTTTAGGCAAGGTGACGTGCTGTAAAACGACTTCTTCAACATTGTTCTTGAAAGAATAGTGCAAAACTTTCACGTCAACACTAGAGGCACAATCTTTCAAAAGTCCATCCAATAAATTGCTTACGCTGACAACATTGACACAATCGGACGAACAAAGTAAGATTTGAGTGGTGCTTTCGTGAGTATTGAGAAGGAAGCCAAGAAGATGGGTTCAACGGTGAATGAAAGCAAAACGAAATATATGCTGTCAACAAGAAAGGACACCCAACATCGACGTCTCGGACAGAAAGTCATTATAGACAGCTATAATTTTGAGGTGATCAGAGACTTTGTCTATGAGAACGCGTTAGGCTGTTTTGAGAGGAAAATTCTCCGGGTGATTTTTGGTCCCGTCTGCATAGATGGGGAATGGAGAAGAAGATACAATCACGAACTAAATGGGCTGTACAGCTACACCGACCTAGCCACAAAAGTGAAAAGCCAAGGACTAAGATGGCTGGGTCACCTTGAGCGAATGGATACCAATGCTCCGGCCTGGAAAGTCTTTGAATCCAACCCCGTGGGACAACGCAGTAGAGGTGGACAGCGTTTAAGTTGGCGCACGCAAGTGGAAGAGGACCTCAACCAACTTGGCGTGCGAAACTGTAGACAGCTAGCTAGAAACCGAGCCGGCTGGAAGAAGCTTGTTGGTTGAGGCCCTGGTCCACCCCGGACTGTAGTGCCACCTTTAGTAAGTAAGTAAGAACTGGGCTAATTTTTTTCCAAAGAGTTTAGATGATTTTCGAAAACAAGCATTTTGTTTTCGTCTCTATGGATGATAATTATTTAGTAAAAGTATTTTACTTCACAATAAAGAATTAGCCACTTTTTATTACCTAAATTTTTAACGTGCGTAACAGAGCCTTGACTTTATGTACGTAAATAAAATAAAATGTTGCTTATGACAACTAATAAATTTTTAGCTAAGCTTATTTAAAATTTGCCTTTATTTTGGGTCAACAATGATTTTGCCACAAATACTATCTAGATGCCTATTATTAAAAGCAGACTTAACAACTTTGTTTTCACATTTTTGCTCTTCTTCAAATTAGAACTTTGATAGTATCATAAAACCGCAGCATAAGCAGTTTTAAAGAAAACAAAAGCTTAAAACATTTATTACCCAAAGTCATGTCACATGAGATGAGATAAAAACTGTTAAATTGTTATCTTAAATTTGAAATGATAAAAAAATATTAATTTATGTTTAAAAAAAAAAGACATAATTTTAATAGAGTCAAATAGTAATCCCTTATTTGTCAGAAACAAATATGCGATAAATCAGATTTAATAGAAATTCAAATTTTTGGAAATATATAAAAGCCGTACTTTTTGTACAATCATCAATCAGTTCAACTGGGCGGCTGTTGAATAACACTCTCAGGGAATTAAAAAAAAATTTTTTAAAATATTATGAAGACGTTTAAGTGTTTCATCGTGGCTGCAGCTGTTGTTGTTTTAGCATTTGCTAATACTTCGGAAGCTCAACGTTTGGTAAGAACTTACATTTATGTTTGTATAATCTGGTTTAATAATACTGCTCTTTTGTCTTCTTTTACTGTACATATTGTTTAGTCGTCAGGAGATACACCCCTTAATGGAACTGGAACATCAAATGGATTAACACTGGTAATAGAAAACTTTGATTATAACGATTTTTGTTATCTTTTTTACTGACCATTTCGTATAGAATATCAGTTTAAGAGGACCCAACATTCAAAATCAACAACCTTCTCAAGAATTTAAAGTTAACGGAACAACCTACCTCTTTCGACACGCACCATTAAATGAATTGCAACAACACTATAATAATAATCCTCAAGGTCAACAGATCAATAGTAATGTAAATTCAAAGGATACTGGCTCTTATTATGCGGTTCACGATTCAAATTCAGGACGAATCGGCACCATAAATGGACAATCAAGTGGACCACAAAGCCAGATCGTGTTATCGGTAAAAAAAACTCTAATTATAACGATTTTTGTTGTGATATTTTTTACTGTTAATTTCGTATAGGACAACAATATTCAAGGACCCGACTACGGTAATCGCCTTAAACAATTAGAACAATCAAACAGAGGACACCACCACCATCGAGAAATGCCAGAAGTTTCGGTAAAACAACTTTGATTATAACGGTTTTTCCAGTAAAATTAATGCATTTTAATTTTAAAGACATTGCGACAACAAATAAATAATAATCCTCAAGGTCAACAGATCAATAGTAATGTAAATTCAAAGGATACTGGCTCTTATTATGCGGTTCACGATTCAAATTCAGGACGAATCGGCACCATAAATGGACAATCAAGTGGACCACAAAGCCAGATCGTGTTATCGGTAAAAAAAACTTTAATTATAACGATTTTTGTTGTGATATTTTTTACTGTTAATTTCGTATAGGACAACAATATTCAAGGACCCGACTACGGTAATCGCCTTAAACAATTAGAACAATCAAACAGAGGACACCACCACCATCGAGAAATGCCAGAAGTTTGGGTAAAACAACTTTGATTATAACGGTTTTTCCAGTAAAATTAAAACATTTTAATTTTAAAGACATTGCAACAACAAATAAATAATAATCCTCAAGGTCAACAGATCAATAGTAATGTAAATTCAAAGGATACTGGCTCTTATTATGCGGTTCACGATTCAAATTCAGGACGAATCGGCACCATAAATGGACAATCAAGTGGACCACAAAGCCAGATCGTGTTATCGGTAAAAAAAAACTCTAATTATAACAATTTTTGTTGTGATATTTTTTACTGTTAATTTCGTATAGGACAACAATATTCAAGGACCCGACTACGGTAATCGCCTTAAACAATTAGAACAATCAAACAGAGGACACCACCACCATCGAGAAATGCCAGAATTTTCGGTAAAACAACTTTGATTATAACGGTTTTCCAAGTAAATTTAATGCATTTTAATTTTAAAGAGACGGCAACCCTACTATACAATTGCTCAGGATAAACATAAATTTACATATCCAGGGCATAATGTTCGGTATTGGAATAGCGGCTCTTACCCACCACAGATGTTTATAATTGGAGATGGAATAAGTGGTGATAACGTTCGCTTTAACCAAGACACCTATTCCTCAAGAGAAAGACACGGAAATCCAAGTGACCAAAAACATTCTCCAAAATGTGTATTCAGAAGTGAATCAGACGATCAATTAGAAAATATTTCTAACGGAGGAAATTCTGCAAGTCCACCATATTCTCAGCAACACACCTATGGAAATGGTGATAGAGCACCATTAACTATACCACAAACTGCTCCTAATACAGAAACACTATCAGAAGTAAACAATGCAGCAATGGTTCCTAATGCACAAGCACCAAGTAACCGTGGTTATGTTGAAAATACACCATCGGTTAATAAGGGAGGATCCGTCCAGATGGCAACAAGTCAGAATGGAGAAAAAATCACAGGAAGCGGAGATAGAAGAACTACCCCCGTTTCACCGGTAGATAGTGAACAACCCGATGACAATAGAAATAGCTTAGCTAACCAGAACGTATGGAATCGGCAAGAACAGCAAACCTATGGAGGACTTAATGGCAGGTCACATACATATAACACTGGAAACTCCTATGTACCTACAGTTGACAAACATAATACACCTGCTGTTGGTGAAGGTTACACTCCAGTATACGGCATTAATACACAGAGCAGTGCAAAATTAAATGAAGTACCACAAACTGCTGGAATAAACAATGCAGCAATGGTTCCTAATGCACAAGCACCAAGTAACCGTGGTTATGTTGAAAATACACCATCGGTTAATAAGGGAGGATCCGTCCAGAGGGCAACAAGTCAAAATGGAGAAAAAATCACAGGAAGCGGAGATAGAAGAACTACCCCCGTTTCACCGGTAGATAGTGAACAACCCGATGACAATAGAAATAGCTTAGCTAACCAGAACGTATGGAATCGGCAAGAACAGCAAACCTATGGAGGACTTAATGGCAGGTCACATACATATAACACTGGAAACTCCTATGTACCTACAGTTGACAAACATAATACACCTGCTGTTGGTGAAGGTTACACTCCAGTATACGGCATTAATACACAGAGCAGTGCAAAATTAAATGAAGTACCACAAACTGCTGGAATAAACAATGCAGCAATGGTTCCTAATGCACAAGCACCAAGTAACCGTGGTTATGTTGAAAATACACCATCGGTTAATAAGGGAGGATCCGTCAAGACGGCAACAAGTCAAAATGGAGAAAAAATCACAGGAAGCGGAGATAGAAGAACTACCCCCGTTTCACCGGTAGATAGTGAACAACCCGATGACAATAGAAATAGCTTAGCTAACCAGAACGTATGGAATCGGCAAGAACAGCAAACCTATGGAGGACTTAATGGCAGGTCACATACAGATAACACTGGAAACTCCTATGTACCTACAGTTGACAAACATAATACACCTGCTGTTGGTGAAGGTTACACTCAAGTATACGTCATTAATACACAGAGCAGTGCAAAATTAAATGAAGTACCACAAACTGCTGGAATAAACAATGCAGCAATGGTTCCTAATGCACAAGCACCAAGTAACCGTGGTTATGTTGAAAATACACCATCGGTTAATAAGGGAGGATCCGTCAAGACGGCAACAAGTCAAAATGGAGAAAAAATCACAGGAAGCGGAGATAGAAGAACTACCCCCGTTTCACCGGTAGATAGTGAACAACCCGATGACAATAGAAATAGCTTAGCTAACCAGAACGTATGGAATCGGCAAGAACAGCAAACCTATGGAGGACTTAATGGCAGGTCACATACATATAACACTGGAAACTCCTATGTACCTACAGTTGACAAACATAATACACCTGCTGTTGGTGAAGGTTACACTCCAGTATACGGCATTAATACACAGAGCAGTGCAAAATTAAATGAAGTACCACAAACTGCTGGAATAAACAATGCAGCAATGGTTCCTAATGCACAAGCACCAAGTAACCGTGGTTATGTTGAAAATACACCATCGGTTAATAAGGGAGGATCCGTCAAGACGGCAACAAGTCAAAATGGAGAAAAAATCACAGGAAGCGGAGATAGAAGAACTACCCCCGTTTCACCGGTAGATAGTGAACAACCCGATGACAATAGAAATAGCTTAGCTAACCAGAACGTATGGAATCGGCAAGAACAGCAAACCTATGGAGGACTTAATGGCAGGTCACATACAGATAACACTGGAAACTCCTATGTACCTACAGTTGACAAACATAATACACCTGCTGTTGGTGAAGGTTACACTCCAGTATACGGCAGTAATACACAGAGCAGTGCAAAATTAAATGAAGTACCACAAACTGCTGGAATAAACAATGCAGCAATGGTTCCTAATGCACAAGCACCAAGTAACCGTGGTTATGTTGAAAATACACCATCGGTTAATAAGGGAGGATCCGTCCCGACGGCAACAAGTCAAAATGGAGAAAAAATCACAGGAAGCGGAGATAGAAGAACTACCCCCGTTTCACCGGTAGATAGTGAACAACCCGATGACAATAGAAATAGCTTAGCTAACCAGAACGTATGGAATCGGCAAGAACAGCAAACCTATGGAGGACTTAATGGCAGGTCACATACAGATAACACTGGAAACTCCTATGTACCTACAGTTGACAAACATAATACACCTGCTGTTGGTGAAGGTTACACTCCAGTATACGGCAGTAATACACAGAGCAGTGCAAAATTAAATGAAGTACCACAAACTGCTGGAATAAACAATGCAGCAATGGTTCCTAATGCACAAGCACCAAGTAACCGTGGTTATGGAAATCCAAGACAACAAACTCCTGAGCAACCAATCCCAGATCAGTCTCAAACATGGAATGTAGTCAATGAATTAGGAGCACAATCACCAGTGAACAGTGCAGGAATTAATAGTTATGCACCACCACCAGACTCATTTATGATTCCTTATAATAGTTACTTTGATGATGGTTTAGGATTTCAACAATTGTTTAATAATAGAGGATCCAACCAGATCGCAAGCAATCTGTATGGACCACAAAACAACTTATTGTATGGACAAAGTGGAAATAATATACATCAACTAGGTTCTACATTTTATCAAAGCTCCTCTAACACAGCTACGGCACAATCATCACAAATCCATAATGAGTCTTCAACACAAGACTTATCAATTCAATCATTGGGACAAGAAGCAAATATACAAAATGTACGCAGACAAGCAAGTTCCTCTGATGCAAAATCTACACAATCGGCCGAAGCCTATAATCAAACATCAATGACAGGAAACTATGCAAATGGAAGAAATTCATATGAAAACTTAAGTTCCTCTAAAACAAGTTCGGCACGATCATCAGGAAGTAATAGTGAGTCTTCCAACCAAAATTTATTATTTCAATCAGCAGGACCAACAGAAAATACGGCGCAATATGTAAAGAAACAAGAATTTTCCTCTGCAGCAAATTCGACACAATCATCAGACAGCAATAATCAGACTTCCAGCAAGTTATTGATATCAAATGGAAACTATCCATATGTAGGAGGTGCTCGTAATCCTTCGATTATATATCCAGCACGAAATTATGATAGCTCAATGCAAAGATTCTCTGCCTCTAACGACAAATCGGCGCAATCATCACAAAACCATACTGAGTCATTAAACACAAAAATCATTTATGGTAATGAAAAACGCCCTGGAGTAAATTATATAAATAATAATGGAGTTATAGCTCTCAATGCATCAGGAACACCAGTTCCATTTCCAATAGGAAGTGGATCATCGCCACAATCAAATAATCCTGGAAATGGGAACGTTTATAATTTAGAAAATTCAGGACAACAAATTCCTGCAGTACCCCTAAGTCCTTCTACAACTGGAAGTGCACCATCAAAACAATCAAATACTGCTGCAAATAGAAACATTAATAATTTAGGAAATTTAGATCAACAAACTGCTTCTAATGCAAATACTTCAAATGGAGAACATTCTACACACTTAAATCCTGTTGGAAATAGGAACGCTGAAGGATTAGGAAATGGACAACAAACTGCTCCTAGTGCGGCTCATAATCAAACTACTATTGGAAATAATAGGAACATTACAAATCCTGGAAATCAAAGAAATACAGTTGTAACTCGTACTACACCAAAAGTCCTAGTTCATTCTACAACACACAGAGTATCATCAACACGTCCTACTGAACGTCCTCACTCTGTTAATGGAAGGCAGCCAGGAGCAAGCTCAGAAAATCAACAACGAAATTCGAATGGTGGCCAAAATCCGAATTTCCTTAGAGCTATTGACAATTACGTTCATAATGGCATTAATAGATTGGAAGATGCTTTGGTTGGTAATTCTCGCTCAGGACAGGGGTCCTTTCCCAGTGTACGTACCAGTATTGGAATCAATTCGGTAGGTCATCAATTAGTTTCTTACTAATAACCCAAACATATTATATATATATTTATATCTTTTATTTATTTTTAGAATGGAGAAAACCGTAGAAATCAGTGGATGGGAAATCTAGGCTAATAATAATTCAAAATAAAAATTTCATTTTTTATTCTTTCTTCAATTATTCTAATAAATCTTTAATGATATTTTTTGCTGTATTAAATTTTTAAAAGTCAATAAATATATACAAATACATACATATTACTTCCACCTAATAAAATTGTTATTTTTTTTTAAATGAAAATCTACATTGATAAGAACTAAGATCGTGCTAAGATGACAAGGTTTTTAAATGCACTCAAGCATACATTCAGCCTTTGGTTGAAATACATTGTTTTTACTTTTAATTTCATATATGTAAATAATGTAAGTGCATATACTGTAACGAAGCGTTACAACTCCTACAGTACCCTAATTACTATATCATATACTCATATCATTTCGTGCATGCATCGTATTTCGTATGACAATCGCCTTTAGTTAATTCAAACATATCAGGAACAAAAATAAAAATCATGTAAGCACGTATAAATTTGAATTTCATTCTTACGATTCACATTGGCTTACTCCAGGAAATGTAATAAGCTGAAGTTAGAAAAATGTCAAAATTGAATTTTCTTCTCGTCCAGTGGAGGATACCAATCTAGAGTATAGAGAATTATGGATTGGGCCGTAACATAGATCTTTCACAAGGCGTTTCACTGACAGATAGGCATCGCTAGCGCTAGAGCCCAATCTAACTTTTTTTAGGAAATATTCTTTCGCTAGTTTGGAAAAACAATTTAGGTAGGGTGAATATGAACAGTATAGGCATATATATGTACATATAAAGGTATATAGTATAAGTTCTAAGGGATTTCCATCCATAAGAAGTTCCGATCGTTTCGTTGCCCTGAGCTCTTCTTCAAGAAGCTCATTGGACAAGGTTCTCCTTCGAGAGTTCCACCCGTTTCTTTCCCTGGATGGTGGGCCAGGGAAAACCGTTTAGTTCCTTTGGACTCCTGTTCAAGAAATTCACTGGATAAGGTTCTCCTTCGAGATTTCCGACCATTTTTTTCCCTATGGGTTGTGTGCCAGGGACAATCGATTTGTTCCTTTGGGCTACTCCTCTTGAAGCTCGACAAGGTTCTGCTACGAGGGTGCCGATCACTTTGTTCCATATTTTCTCATATTCTCTGAGGACATAAGGCTTCCGATGTTCAAAGGGAAGACATGGTGCATTGAAGAAAATACCAGCGTCCAGCAGCTAGTTTTTTCAAAGGGAACCTCTGTTTATCAACTCCTACTCTCACCTCCCCGTGGTGAACATTGGGTGGCTTGTACCTTTAATTAAGATGGGGTTGCAATCCCTGCGGACGGTTTTACGAGGGGGACGAGTGTTCCACCTAAGGCATTTCTCCTTTATCCAGGTGGCAGCGGAAGAATTCTCCAGATGGAATCAACGGAGCCGTCTTCAGTTCCAGTTAGGTTGAACTCCTTATACGGGCTACTAACCACATATTCGGAGCTCAGGCCTATAAGGAGTGGTTAGTCCAGCTCCCCACCCTAGGAGTCATATTGTAAGGGTCTGGTCCACCAGGTTGGGGGTCTTGCTGTCGGGGTGACTTACCGGCCACGTAAAGCTTTCTTAGTTGCGAAGCAACAACAAACCTCGGATACGGACGGATTTACTGTTGACGAACCTAGCAAACGAAATAAGGATCTGCACGTGGAATGTTCAACAACAGACATTAAAAAATGCGCTGCATAGAAGGACCAGAACTGCTCGCGAGCTCTACGAGCAGAAGAGGAGAGAGGAACACAAGCTTCTAAGAAGGAAAAAGAAAGAGCATGAGAAGCGTGCGATCGAGGAAATAGAGGGATACCATTGCAGGAATGAAGTTCGGAAGTTTTACCAAAAGGTAAGGAGAACCTCTCAGGGTTACTAGGCCCGGACCGATGCCTGCAAGGACGATCAGGGAATGGAAAAATCATTTCTGCAAATTGTATAACGGCGATGACGATCCGAATTCCGCTACCATGTAGATTGCACCATTCAACCTGGACGACACGTAGGCCAACAATTCCGTCCACCCGATCTCGACGAAGGAAATAAAGATAGCTATATCTAAACTTAAGTCCAATAAAGCTGCTGGAGCTGATGAACTCGCAGCTGAGCTATTTAAAGCGGCTGGCGATGAATTGGTTAGGAGTATCTATGCACCAGCTCATCTGAAAAATATGGTCGGAGGAAAGCATGCCCGATGAATGGAACCTCAACATTGTTTGCCTGATCCTCAAGAAAGGCGATCCTCTGGACTGCACCAACTACAGAGGCATCAGTCTTCTATCGCCTACAAGATCTTCTCTGCCATAATTTGTGAACGCCTGAAGCCATTCGTCAACAACCTGATAGGTCCATATCAGTGTGGCTTTAGGCCAGGGAAGTTCACCATATACCAAATATTCGCACTACGGCAGATCTTGGACAAAACCCAGGAGTTTCAAATCAATACTCACCACCTTTTCATCGATTTCAAGGCCGCGTATGACAGCATTTATAGAGACGAGCTATATAGCGCAATGTCTAGTTTTTCCTGCCAAACTCGTCCGTTTATGCAGGATGACGATGGAGAATGCACGCTGCTCCATTAAGGTCGGCAAAGACCTCACCGACACCTTTGATGTCAAAAAAGGTTTTAGGCAAGGTGACGCAACGCGCTGTCATGCGACTTCTTCAACATCGTTCTTGAAGGAATAATGCAAAACTCTCACGTCAACACTAGAGGCACAATTTTTCAAAACTAGGTCCATTACTCGCTTACGCTGACGACATTGACATAATCGGACGAACTAAGCGAGATATCAGTTGTGCTTTCGTGAGTATTGAGGAGGAAGCCAACAAGATGGGGTTAACGATGAATGAAAGCATAACGAAATATATGCTATCAACAAGAAAGGACACCCAACATCGAACGTCAATATAGACTAGACAGCTATAATTTTGAGGTGGTCAGAGACTTTGTCTACCCAGGATCCACTATAAAGTCAGCAAATAATACCAGTGCTGATATCAAGCTAACATGGAAACGAAACACAGGAAAGAATGAAAAGGGCACTCGGCGCTTTCTACACATGCAAAAAAACCTTCGGTACACGTTGGGGTATGCGACCGCAGGTTATCCAGTGGATATACACGGCGATTGTTCGCCCCATACTTACCTATGGTTCTATCGTGTGGTGGAAGGCTATTGAAAAAGTTAGCTATCTCAAAAACCTGAACAAGGTACAGAGACTAGCCTGTATAGGAATAACGGGGGCACAGAGGTCTACGCCACAAGCAGGGTTGGAAATTATTTTAAATCTTCCAGCCCTAGACGAGCATATTAGATGCACAGCAGCCAAAAGCGCACTTCGACTCAAAGAACTGGGCTCTTGGCAGCACAGCACCTATGGTCATGGGTCTTTCTTACAAAGGTATGACAGTGGTCGGACTTGATGTGACGACTGATAACATACCACCGATAATAGATTTTAACAAACACTTCTCTATTTCAATACCCGAAAGACATGGTTGGGAACCAAACTCACTTATTAGTGAACAGGGTATCCCTTTCTATACTGACGGGTCAAAAATGGAAGAAGGAACAGGAGCTGGGGTGTTCTATGAAGCCCTTAATATTAGAGAATCATATAAACTCCCAGATGAATGTAGCGTCTTTCAGGCTGAGAATTATGCTATTGAAAAAGTGGCAGAAATGGTGCACAAGAAAAAACTGAGCTCGTCGGAGATCACATATTTCGTGGACAGCCAAGCCGCTATCAAAGCAATAGCCAGTGAGACTATAAGATCCAAAACAGTGACAAAATGCCGAGGCATACTGAATAAAATTTGCAACACTAACCGAGTCAAACTCTGCTGGGTTCCTGGACATAGCAATATAGAAGAGAATGATATAGCAGATGAACTGGCAACGAAGGGGTCATTATCAGTAAGAAACAGTAGTAGCCAATTAGATATGGGACTAGACATCCCGATCGGTGTGGTTAAAACGAAAATAGACCTAATAACGAAAGAGCAAATCAATAAATCTTGGTTGACCAGGAACGACTGCATTATCTCTAGAAGTTTATGGCCGAGAATTAATGAAAAGGAAACTCAGTATATTCTATCGCTGAGTAAAAAGAATATAAGAATCTTGATAGGTGTACTAACGGGTCATTGCGCCATTGGCACAATGGCCACCAGACTGGGTGTATTCGAACCTGACTTCTGTAGGAGCTGTCAGGATGTAGAAGAAATAGAAACCATTAAACACCTGTTCTGCGATTGTCCAAACCTCCAAACAAATCGCCTCCGTTACTTCGGAAACAGGTTTGTTGGAGAACTGGACGAGCTAGCGCAGGTCTCAATGGCAAATATGAGGAAATTCATAGAGAGCACAGGCTGGTTTGCAAATGAGCCAGTCTACTTGAATAATTAGTTTAGGAGCATCTCTGCTTTCTTTTCGTAAGGGGATCACAATTGACAAATAGGCCCCTGTGTACGCAACAGCCTTTGTGCTGTGCACGCCCCTCCTAACCTAACCTAACCTAACCTAGGCTAGGAAAGTAATTGAGAAGCAAAGCACTCTCTCGAGCAACTTAATTGTCCCTGTATTAGACGATTATCCTCCTGGTCCTGATGTTTGGTGCAGAGGCATGGACACTGTAGATAACGGCGTTAGGCTGTTTTGAGAGGAAAATTCTGCGGGTGATTTTTGGACCCGTTTGGACGAACTGAATGGGCTTTACAGCGGCACCGACCTAGCCACAAAAGTGGAAAACCAGCGACTGGGATGGCTGAGTCACCTAGAGCGAATGAACATCAATGCTCTGTCCTGGAAAGTCTTTGAATCCAACCCCGTGGGACCGCGCGATGGAGGTGGACAGCGTAAACGGTGGCACACTTTAGTAGAAGAGGACTTCAACCAACTTGGCGTGTGAAACTGGAGACAGGTAACTAGAAACCGAGCCGGCTAAAAGATACTTGTTGGTTGAGACCTTGGTCCACCCCGGAGAGTAGCCCCACCTTAAGTAAGTAAGTGCCAGGGACAACCGTTTCGTTCCTTTCGACTCCTCTTCAAGAAGTTCACCGGACAAGGTTCTCCTTCAAGAGTTCCGACCGTTTATTTCTCTGGGTTTTGTGTCAGGGATAATCGTTTGGTTCCTTTGGTTTACTCTTCTAGAAGCACATTGGAACAAGGTTCTCCTACGAGGGTTCTGACCACTTTGTTCTTTATTTGCCAAGGACATAGGGTTTCCGATAAGGATTCTTGACCGTTTGGTTCCTTGGAGCTCCTATGAAATAACTTGTTAGTTCATAATTTTGAAACATTTTTAATAAAGAAGGAGTTTTTTTTTTTGTAAATAGCTAAAGACAGGAAATAAAGCCGTTTTTAACCCCAAGTTTTGTTGCTTCTTGGGAAAGAATCCTGGTTACCACTGAGCTCTTCTCAAAGTAAAAGGATCACAGGACATCTTTGAGTTAAGTTCTTCCTCACTCCAAAACTTCCTTTACATAACTCATCCCCCCAATCCAATGCCTCTTGTTTCTTGTCTTCTTAATTTATTTTTATTTATTTTTAAAATATATCCATGACGGACGTGAAGAACCAATTTTCAAGCTTTGTTTTATGTTTCTACTAGAGGATGGACCTCTATCGGCACAGTTCAATAATACAAAAAAACCACCATAGATTGATGCTTAGATTTAAGTAGAATTCGTCAGAGCTTCGAAAGGCAAAGTTTCGAAGGTTAAAGTTTCGAATGGAATTGCCACAGGTGATAGCTGGGTCTAACATACTTGCTCTTATGTTCACGACCCTGCACTCCACAAGGTAGAGAGTGGGTAACGCTAATGTGCAGGGGGACCGAGTAGATGCCGGGATAAGCAGACAACACAGCGAGGCTGGTCAGGACACACACCTGTTCCTGGGATGGTGAAAAACCCTTTAAAGGTGGAAGAACTACAAGTGGTGGTCTTCGGCATGATAGTAGCGTCTGTAATCCCATATCGGGCGGCTTCAAACGGCGTCTGTTTTCCCATAGTGGGTGGCCTCGATCAGTTATGTGTTTGACTATACAAAGGGGGATGTGCCTGTCAAATCTGCACTTATGTATGGTATTAATCGGAGATATATTGGAAAACACCATGTTGGAAGGATTTATGCAAATACATGAACTTAGACAACAGATGACACCTGCGACGAGTTCTGCGAGCTCGTTGACAAGACATACATAAGTATGAGATGAGCAATACCTCAGCTATGACACCAAAATTGTCTTTTGTTATTTTAATGCCAACCTAGGAAGAGAAGACGTCTTTTCTTTCATAATAGGAATATAAAGTTTAACCTGTACGACAGCCACTTCGATAGAAGTCTCAGGTTAATCGAAAATGTTGTGGTAGCTAGAACGCAGTTCCCATATCTCGATATCCATAACCACAAGGGCACATGGCGATATCCTGGTCAATCAACTGACGCAAGGCACTCCTCCACTATCAAAGTTGTCCGAACGTTTCGAGGAGCCAACGTTTACTCCAAACACTACGCCTCGTTGTAGTCCAGGAAATGCTATGGATATCCAAACCAAAACCAAAGCAGTGAAATATTGTGTTGCAAGCTTGCCATAAATCACCAGGTCCCTTTCCAATAGAAGGTGTGTTTTTTTTTGCAAGCCCAGGGAAAACGGATGAAAAAAACGACATCGGGGCTAAGCGACGCCATTACAGAAAAAAAATGGAGTTTCCATACAAACTATCGATAACATGTATGAAATTCATGCCGGTAGCACAGTTTTTATCTGGGCTTAAGTTAAGCTCCGAAAATTCTCTGGGCTTAGCTAAGCCCAAAGCGGCTTTGTTGTTGTTGCTTTTAAAATGTAAATTTCTTAGCCCTGACGTCGTTTTTTTCGTCCAAGCCCATTCGGAAAAAGAAAAAAAAACACAGCTAGAGTCTCTTGCAACCTCAACTTCAAGCATCGAGAACTATTGGATGAATTGCCAGGTAGCCATCAGAGGTGCCACCTGTGACGTGCTGGGTCTACCATTACCACCACGGCAAAACCTTAGTTCGACCAATAATAATTCCGGCAAGTACAGGCATAGAAAGCGGCAGATAATAGAAGGACCAGAGCAGCTACCATACCAAGCTTTACAGGCAGAAGAGGAAAGAAGAATACCAGCTTTTTACAAGGAAAAAGAAATAGCATACGAAGCGGGTGATCGAGGAAATTGAGGAATGCCATTAAAGGAATGAATTTCGGAAGTCTTACCAAAAGGTACCGGAAAAAAGCCTCCAAAGGTTAAAAACATACAATGCTCAAACTGAAGCTTTCAAGAACAATGAGGGGATATCGTGGTAGAATCATAGTTGATTCTGAGGATATAGAAAAACATCACAACGATGATGGGTCGAGTTCTGCTGCAAGGCAGATTGCATCATTCTACCTGGACGAAGCACGCCGCCAGTACGTAGGAACACAATTCCGTCCACCCAATTTCAGTGCATTTATTTTGATTATTGATGAACAAAACATAAACAAATTTTAAATAGTGACGTGATATATATCGTTGGAAAGGTATTTTTATGAACTACAATAGTTACTAAAAGAGTTCATTTCAAATCTCTATGTGAAAAAAGTTATTTGCTAGTAAAGGATAGTTCTTTTCACATCATAATGCGCTGAAACACAATTTTGGCCAGCGAATAACTTTTTTCACATAGAGATTTGAAATGAACTCTTTTAGTAACTATTGTAGTTCATAAAAATACCTTTCCAACGATATATATCACGTCATTATTGGTCTTGGAGTTTGGTTTGTTCAATTCTCCTTTGTTTGGGAAAGAGAATGGCCTAAGAGGCAACGATTTATCACCTAAGACAAACATTTTTTGGTCAAAAACTTAATTTAAGGACATAGGATTTTGATTTTAGGGGTTTCTGATTTAAAAAAAATGATTTTGGGAAATAACAGACACCCAAATATACATTTATATGACTTTTATCGAAAAAAATTAAATTGCCTTTTTTCACTAATTATTTAATAACTTCTACATTTATCATCCGATTTTGAAAAACTTTGGCTCAAATCTTTGTTAAAAATATTGTTTTTCACTTGAGTCTTTAAAATTATTTAAAATATTTTTTTTTCTATCCATATGGAGTAACCAAAAACCAGAAATTTTTCAAAAATACTCGTTTTTGAAACTTTGAATGCCTGTAACTTATAAAATTTCAGTCCGACTTATACAAGCAGTACACCGTCGGAAGGAGACAGATCACATCATTCAGAAAATACACATTTTATGTAAATTAGCTATGTCGTTAGCGAAATTTATGGGAATATCTGAAAATATAGCTGAGAAAATGATTTTTGCGCATATCTCGAAAACGCTTCTTTGGAAAAAAAAATAATTTTGATTTTCGTGTTCAGTGACCCAAAATTAGTCTAGAAAATATATTTTTTCTAAGGACCCTACCATGACCCAAAATTTTGTAAACTAGTGTAATCGCTGTTTTTCTAATATATTTCGATTATACTGAATTAACTATGAATTGAAAACAAAATATACTCGACTATAAGAAGAAAAGCATAAAGAAGGTCTCATTACACTGCAAACTTAAAAATTTACAGATTTCACTCCTTGAGTAACGATGGGGACATTGAAAATGACTTGCTTATGCTAGATAAATCCTTAATCTTTATAATTTATAGTTATAATCTTTCTTCTTTTTTTAATTTTATCATTGCCGATTTATACATACCTACATATGAATTTACATAATTCATCTTTTTAATGAAGACCAAGCATCCAAGCATTATATTTTTATATTGAACTAAAAAAACTAAAAATTTGTTAAACAAACTTTATTCGCACTTGCACACGCACTTCCATCTTTACTTGCACTTAGTATAACACCAAATTGATTTTTTTTTCTTCAGCTTCAGAAATAAGGAAGGATAATTTGAACATTTTTAAGCTGTTAGTTAAACAACAATTTCCTCAACCAAATTTTGATTCTTCCCTAAGCTCAACATACGGTAATATAGGCAAAATGATGTAAGCATATGTATCACTATTTTTTATTTGCTATTTCGTCCTGTATTCGTTTTTCCTTTTCCAAAATCATGTTAATGATTTTTAATCTCATTTCATTTATGTACTTCGTGCTATACCTAATTTTTTTCTTTTTGATTTAGCTTTGTGGTAACACCAAACAAAAATTCAATATTTTTTACCCCTATTACTTGTTTATTTCGGTCTATATTTGTATTTTATATATTTTCCTAACTCATATAACTTTTGTGGTAGGCAACGGTAACTAATATTTGATTTTCCCTCAAATATATGCCTGCAAACGAATTTTCATTGCTGGCGTTTGTTACGTGTCCGAAAAATCCTATATTTCTCATTCTCTTTGTAGTTTTTTTTTTAATTTTGGGGCTTTATTGCGAGCTTTTTCGAAAAAAAATTCGAAAAGACAAAAGGTGATCAAAAATTCTTGATGGACTTGAAATTTCTATCAAATAGGAAAATATTTACTAAATACAAATTAACAATTACGATAAATCGACTTTAAGTCTAATTAACCAGTCTATTTTGAAGAAACTCCCGCAATAAGGTCCTTTATTTCATTTTCAAAAAGAGGCTGGGTATGACCCACACTAGTAACTTCCAACTGGTGGTGCCCCGGAAGCTAGAGGCCCAATGTTATTTTTCTTATTCAACAATTGTTGGTAAAGTTTTTGTATTTTTTTTTTTTTGCTTTAAAAAAGACCGTTTGTTGAACATATTCGAGACTAAAAACTATTCAACATTTTTTGGTAAGGGTTTTTGTAGTTTTTTTCGCTTAAAAAAACAGGTTGTTGAATATTTTTACAAACTCTTGTTTATAGAAAAAAAAAATACACCAAAGCCAATATCATTGTTTGTTCTCAAGATATTTGGGACGCACAAAAAATTTCCACAATTTTGTTAAGTTTCTTGTGGTTTTTCTGATAAAAATAAATCTATTTGTTGAATATTTTTACAAATTTTATCAATTATTTATTATAAACTCATTTAAAGAATAAAATTACCCCGATATCAATATCCAATATCATTGTTTGTTCTCAAAACATTTGAGACGAAAAAAATACTCCACAATTTTTCGCTTGTGTGGATTTAATTTAACCCGATGCCAATATCATTGTCTGTTCTCAAGATATTTGAGGCAAAAAACAATTTTTTAGCATTAGTGTGTAGAATTGCTTCCTGTTTTCGCTTAAAAAAAAGTTATTCATCCAGTATTTGTTAAAAATTTTATCAATTTTTTTCTATAAACTAGCGTATAAAAGAAAATTACCTCGTGGTCAATATCATTGTTTGTTGTCAAGATATTCGAGCCAAACAACTTTTTTCAACAATTTTCATCAACATTTTTTTTTTTAATTAAAAAAAGAACTATGAATAAGTTGATATATTTCTATATTTTCATCAATTCTTTATTACGTCAATATATATGTGTAGAATAAAATTAACCCGAAGTCGATTTGTTCTCGAGATATCCGAGACTAAAGTAATTTGAACTGCCCCTGGAATTTTTTGAAAGGTCCTTTCTGTATGTAATGAAACTACTGCGTATAAAATAAAATCTATCCGAAGTCGATATCTTTATTCGTTCCTGAGATACGGTGAAGGAACGTACGAACGTACGTACAAACACAGACAACTCTCTTCAAAAATGGATTCGAATTCTAGGGAGCTCGAGACGTGAAGATATGTTAAAATTTTTATTTTGACATTTCACACCAATTACAATAACTTCCAATGGGAAGTTAAAAAACTATAACTTCTTATTTCTAAGTTTTGTGGTTTCATTGACCTATATTTATATTCCCGCTTGTATTCTTAATTCATATTTTTCATTTTCTTCGTTAATCCGTCTAATCATAGCTAAACAAAACACAAAAGTAAAATAATAAACAAAACAAAAAAATAATAAACAAAGCAAAAAACCCCCCAACAAATATCCCCACGAACCTACTTCTACTTACTTATCCGGCTCCCGATCCATGAAGGGTCTCTGCCTGAGATATTGCGGTCTTCCATGGGTTGCGGTCCCTCGCACGCTCCCTCAAGTCGTCGAGACCAAGCGCTCTTGCGTCTGTGACCGCCTGGTCCCTATAGCGGAGGTTCGGTCTTCCTGGTCGTCTCGAACCTGGGGGCTGGGATTCGAAGATTTTCTTGGCTGGAGCGTTGTTGTCCATTCGCTCGATGTGGCCGAGCCAGTGTAGTCGACGTGTTTTGGCTCTTTGGACTACATCCACATCTTGGTACAGCTCGTACAGTTCACGATTGAATCTTCTCCTCCAATCGCCCTCTTCGCATATAGGACCAAATATCCGCCGTAGAATTTTTCTCTCGAAAGTGCCCAGGATCAATTCCCCTTTTTTACTTATCGTCCAGCACTCGGCGCCGTAGAGTAGAACTGGTAAAATTAGAGTTTTGTATAGCGTGCACTTTGTCTTTCGAGAAAGGAGTTTTGAACCCATTTGTTTGGCCAAACCGAAGTAGCAGCGGTTCGCTAGGGTAATTCTTCGTCGGATTTCCACTAAGGTGTCGTTCGTGGAATTGATGTTTGTTCCGAGGTAGGTGAATTCCTTGACTACCTCGAAATTACTGCTACCAACAGTGACGTTTTGTCCTAGGCGATGGACAGATGAGGCTTTGTTTGTTGATAGCATATACTTTGTTTTGTCCTCATTCACTTCAAGACCAACGCGTTTCGCCTGCTCATCAATAGCTGTGAATGCTTCAAGTACAGCTCTCTTGGAACGGCCGATGATGTCGATGTCGTCCGCATAACCAAGCAGTTGAGAAGACCTGTTAAAGATAGTGCCTTCCATGTTAACACCACTCTTGCGCACTATCTGCTCCAGGACTAGGTTGAAGAAATCACATAATAGCGCATCTCCTTGTCTGAACCCTGTGCACGTCTGGAATAACTCGGATGAGCTGTTACCCATTTGCACGTTGCACCGCGTATTTTGTAACGTCATGCGGCATAGCTGGATCAGTTTTTTCGGGATCCCGAGTTCCGACATCGCCAATAGAAGCTCTTGGCGACTTATGCTATCATATGTGGCTTTGAAGTCGATGAATAGGTGGTGGGTCTCGACTTGAAATTCGTTGGTCTTTTCCAGGATTTGCCTCAAAGTGAAGATTTGGTCTATCGTTGATCTGCCTGGCCTGAAGCCACACTGGTACGTGCCGATCATAGTGTTGCAGAAAGGTTTTAGACGCTCACATAGTACGTTGGATAGGATCTTGTAGGCAACATTAAGCAGGGATATGCCTCTGTAGTTCTTGCAGGACATAGGATCGCCTTTTTTGTAGATTGGGCATATGGAGCTATTTGACCAGTCGTCGGGCATACTTTCCTCCTCCCAAACTTGGTTGATGAGCTGGTGCATGCACCCTACCAGAACATCTCCTCCATACTTGAAGAGTTCCGCTGGTAGGCCATCCGAGCCGGCGGATTTGTTGTTCTTAAGCTTGTGGATGGCTTTCTTAACCTCTTCAGTACTGGGTGCTGAGACTGGATCTTCATTGACTGGTTTTATGCTTCTTTGTTCCTCTATTGCCTCCTCTACATAATGCCCATTAAGCAGCTGCTGGAAATGCTGCTTAAACACGTCTACAATTCCCTGTGCTTCGGTGACTAGGTTCCCTTCGCTGTTTCGAAGAGCTTGCGTGCCAGTCCTATAACCAGATGCCAGTTGCTTGGCTGTTTTGTAGAACCGGCGGGCGTTGGTGGCGGTGCTGGACTCTTCGAGATACTTGAGCTGAGAGGCTGCTTTTGTTTTCCGTTGCAGCATTTGCATTCGTGCATTTTCCGTCTCCTGCTTCAATACCGCGCATTCATCATCATACCAAGGGTTCTTTTTTCTGGGTGGTTGATAGCCTATGGTGGTCTCGGCTGTCTCCTTAATAATGTCGCGATACTGGTTCCACTGGTTGTTGACGCTTGTGGCTGGGTGTACGGCAGAGAGTTTCCCAGTCAATTGCTCACTGTAGTCTCTGGCTTTCTCAGATGTGCTAAGGCATGCGATGTTGAACTTCTTTCGTTGGGCGGTCTTCGTTTTCTTTTCGTTGGACAGTCGGGCTCTGAACTTTGTCACAACAAGAAAGTGGTCAGAGTCCACGTTTGCACCTCGGAAAGTTTGCACCTCCAAGATGTTCGATGCGTACCTTGCACCAATTAGCACGTGGTCGATTTGGTTGGCCGTTCGACCATCTGGAGATCGCCAGGTTGCTGTGTGTATCCTTCGCCTGGGGAATCTAGTGCTAGTTATCACCGTATTACGAGCTGCAGCAAAGTCGATTAGTCGGAAGCCGTTGTCTGTTGTCGTTTCGTGGAGGCTGTGCTTTCCAACTAATCCGCCAAAGATGTTTTCCTTTCCGACTTTAGCATTGAAGTCTCCGAGCACGACTTTGACATCGTACTCCGGACAGGCTCCGTAGGCTCCGTCCAGGAGGTCGTAAAACTCCTCCTTGTTAGACTCCTCAGCTTCATCGGTAGGGGCGTGTGCACATATTAGGCTGATGTTTTGGAAGGTAGCTTTGATGCGGATCACAGCCAGGCGATCGCTTATCGGCTTAAAATCGATGACTTTCGATCTGAGTCGATTTCCCACGACGAATCCGCATCCTAGCATGTGCAGTCTTTGGTGACAGCTGTAATAAATGTCGCAATCTTTTCTTTTCGTTATACCTGATCCTATCCATCGTATCTCCTGGATCGCGGTAATGTCTGCCTTGTACCGCGAGAGGACGGATTCAAGTTTTTGAGTAGCACCTGGTGTGTAGAGTGTCCTTACATTCCAGGTGCATACTCGTAGATCATAGTCCATTTTCGTTCCGGGTCTGGTTGCCATTTGAGGGGGGTCGTTATCAGAGGCTTCCCGCGTCTCTCTCATAACAATTGGTTTTTTTACTGTGGTCGGGTCGTTAGCCCAATGCACTAACCTCCAATCTGTAGGGCCATGGGTTTAATGTTGCAATTCTTTCCTTGATCAACATTCGCACTTACAAGTTTAGCAAGTCCTGGCATAAAGCCAAGACCAGTATCCGGCGGCTACCAACTTGGAGGTATTGTAAGCACTTGATGTGTAGGAAAAGATACAGCTCGAGGCCCCCAGTTCCTACAACATCCAACCACCCCCCACGAACCTACCTACCTGAAAACTAAACATCCTACAAGCATCCTATCCTAATAACCTTACACGCACATCGTATTCTATACTATTAATACATTACTAAAAAAATTATTTACCGGCAAGCAGCGACCGAACCTTCACACCTCAAGGCATCTTTACAACTGAAGAGGAAGACTGAACACTGAAATGAACAGTCTTTCATAATAAACTAATAAAAATAGACAGAGATAGAAAGAAATCTTGAATGAACTATGGCACTATATTTGTGTTTTTTTTTTATCTGGGCTGATTCTCTAGCACACAAAATTTACAAATTGACGACGATGAACTATAGGAATATTGATTGAAGATTTAGTACCACTTTTTAATCAAATTGTATTTTCAATTTGTGAAGCTCATATAAAACGTACAGCTACGTTTGATACATCAAAATAATTGTCAATTATTGAAGCTGCGGATAAAACAAAAACGAATTGTATAAGTACACAGATAAAAGAGTAATTAGGTGATATGTTAATGAACAGAAATATGTAATTATCTCGGCTCAGGTATGATTAAAAAAATAAAATTTTACAAATTATATGCGAATTTATATAATCTATCTCCGGTATGAGTTTGAGATTTTTAAATGCAACCGTTAAAAAGATAAAAAATAATGACTGCGAAAAATCGATCAACAAAAAATTGGTGAATTTAAAAAATTAATAAAAATATAAAAAAAATACTATACTTCCTGAAACAAAAACAATTTACTATATGTGAGGCCATGAGCGCAATAGTGGCCTAACTGCATTTTTCATTATTTTCAGTAGAGCAAAAATAAGAAACAGGTTATTTTGAAACACTTGTTGTTTTTAAATAAAGAAAAATAGGCTTGATTTTCTTTTTGCAATATGATCAAAAAATAAAAGGTTTTTGATTTTGTATCCATGATCCTTCAAAATACCGTTACAACTGATTTTAAAGTCAGATAGGCCACTATTGCACAGAGGAAAAAATATAGAAATTGAAATCCTGTTAAGATAGGCCAATCATTTGTAAATAAAACTGCTTTCTATGAGTTTTTTCATATTTTTTTTTTTTAATATGAATGTACGTTGAAATTTAACATTTTTATTCACTTTCAGATGTGATAAAATCCTTAAAAGCTTTTGTAGTATTTGTAAATTGTTATTCCTATGATCGGTGTAAAAACTTTGATGTAGATATTAGCGGGTACTATAGGATATATAAAGTATCAAGATTAAAGCTTGCTAGTAGAATGAGAGCCCACAACAGATTTTGAGTGTGAATGATACAAAAAAAAGAAGTAGGGGTTGACAGCTTGAGTAAAACTTATTCAAGAAAACAAAGGTTTGGCAGTCCACAACCGGAGCTTTAGGTGCCAGTTATAGCTATTATTGAAACTCTTCATTGAAAACTTTAAAGATTGATTTTGAGACGTTTAGAAAGCAAAATCATTCATTATATTTTGGTGGAGGATTAAAGCTAAAGACTTAATAAATATTTTTAGTTAAAATAAAAAAATTCAAATAGTCCCAACTTTTCATAAAAATTTACTTTCAATTTTTCGATGATCATTGGTAAGGTAGTTCAATCATTGAAAAAAGAAAAGTCTTTTTATGTGGAAAGTTGAGCCTATGTGAATAATTTGTTTGGCTAGATATATTAATTAGGTCTTAACCTTTATTTGTCCATCAAAAAAATAAATGATTTTACTTCCTAAACGACTCAAAATCAATCATTAAAATGTTCAATGATAGCTATAACTGGCACCTTAGTGATTAAAAAGTGCATCGAAATCAAAATATGAATGCACAGATCACGGAATCTGAGGCCATTTGAGTCTATAGTAAGCCGAAGCCCTGCCAGATCGTTAAAACAATTCAAAGTTCAAATCAAAAACGGGTTTTTATAACGGCCTGGCAGGCCGAACTATACACCAATATGATCTCGGCTTCCGTGATCAGAGGAGCACTACCCAGGAAGGGGTCAAGACCAACTTTAGTTAGCACAATTATTACTCTGGAAGTAGTTTTCATAGTTTGTTTTCGATGCAGTGTTTAGTCACTAAATCCCCGGTTATGGACAGCAAGACTTTAATTTCTTTAATACATTTTACCCAAGCTGTACTCAACAAACATGTTGAAAAAAAATTCAAAAAAATGTTTAAACAATACGTAGGATCGGTCTTAAAATATTGATGCTCATACATCTTGAGTCAGTTAACCTTCCGTCCGTCTCTAGAGATCATTCTATTTGAAATTTTCAAGCTCAAAGTGGAGAAGAAATGCTTTTTGGTAGTTTGTTGGACATTGAATTGGTTTTTTTTTCCTCGCTGAGCGTATGAAACTATAACTTTATGGCTAATCGAGGGTGATTATCAGGGTAGTGACTTATGTTTAGTTCATTGCATTGATGTCACCTGTGAGCAAATAGTTAAATGATTGCCCTAACTTAAAGTTTCAAACTATAAAATCAAATATGCGAGCGCAATAGCGGCCTTTAAGTAAGATAGGCCACTCTTGCACTTAAGCTTTTAATTTTTTTGTGTTTGGCCTAAGTACAAAAGTCCTGTAACTATGGCATGAAGACGTTAATTTGGAAAATTTTAATGCAGAACTGTTGTTTTATACATCCAAATTCAATTTTTGTAATAAACTCAATTTCGATAAAATTGCAGTTAGGCCACTATTGCGCTCACGGCCTGATGTTACTTTTCTTAAACTATAAAATTTATTACAATCAGCCTTAACCCTGATGTGTAGCATTTGTGAACCATCTTTTTTTTTTAATTTTGAACTCACAACCATTAATAGATATCCCACTTCGTAGATTTTTTGGAATTTATAGATATATTAAAGAAATTGTCATATTAAACTTAGCATCTATAAAAAATATATTACTCTTGCACTTCTCATTTGTTTTTTTTTTTTTTTTGTTCAACCACTTTACATAAAAACCATATTTTAAATTCCTTACAATTCGAATTAAAAAAAAAAAACCATCATATTGCACCTCAACATTATTTTCCTATCATAAACATTTTTCAAAAAATTTCCAACGCTTAGATTTAGTTTTAGAAGCACAATGCACTGCTGCATGCACTGGCTCTTGCATTTTATAATTATAGTAATATCAATATGTATAGTTAAAACTCATATTGCTCATTTTAGTAACACCAACCAAAAATTCAATCGTACCCTCCCTATACGCTTGCATTCATCTCCTATACTTATTTGTTCACTCCAAAATGAATGGTAACACCACCAAATTTTCTGTCGTACCCCCCATATACGCTAGCGTTCATCTCATATTACATTTGTTCAAATTATTCATTTTAGTAACACCACCAAAAATTCGATCTTACCCTCCGTATACGCCAGCGTTCATCTCCTATACACATTTGTTCACTTTATTCATTTTAGTAACACCATAATTTATCCAAAACGACCCTATAAACATTTTCAATGTTAAAATTTTTTCCACACCGCCACTATATAATGTACGTCTCTCGCCATTATGCTTGAAAATCCCAAAGAAAAATTGCTAAGTTTTATAAAAAGAGCTTTCATTATTAGCTTTACTACGAAGTCGATGTTTTGGATGGCAAAATATCGATGATTTTTCTCCTAACATCGATGTTTTTACTATTACCGTGCATTCCTAGCCTAAATAAATTCGCCCCAATTCACTTGAATTGAAGACACAAACCACATGATTTAAAACAAACGCCTAAAAGTATGCAACATAAAATATCGTTGCATACTTTTAGGAGTTATAAAAAGTAAAGTGTACTTTTAGGAGTTCATCCTCAAAAACTCATCATCCCAATAAAACAAACTATACTTTCAGGAATTTCAAGACGTTGAATTTGAGATTGTTTTTTTTTCTAATATCACATTCAGAAAAAAAATCAAAATTTGAACCAGAGTCGTTTTTTTGTTGTTATTTTTTAACGTATGGTTTCTTATCGGTTCTTAGCAGTGAAATACAAGCATACAAGCTAATAACAAAAAAAAAAAAAACAAAATAACTTCCAGCATTGTATATAAATTCTATAGTATTCTCATGAAGAAAAAAAGCTCGTGGCCATCTATGCGTCCAAATGTCATACTAATTTTTGTTAAGGGATCTCGGTAAGGCGATCACAGCGAACCTATCGACCAAATGTCTACCTACAAAATCGTGTTTCATGAGAATACTATAGATTGGATATACAATGCTTCCAGTTCAAATTGCTTTAGATGGTTACGAAAAAAAAAAACAATACTTCATTCCAAATTGTGTTGTCTATTTTCAGGAAAACTCAATTTCCAGTTACTGTGATTGTTTCCGTATGAAGGTGCCCAAAAATTGTACTACGTTCCGGAACTATCTGTTCAAACTCCTTCATGTTTTACAAGCAAAAGTTGGCTGATGGTCACTTGTTGCGTTACTTCCACAAAAAGAACTTTAAAGAGGACAAACGTATTGCAATCATTCGAAATTGTATTTTTGGATCTTAATGATTATTTTTTGTTAAGTTTTTAGAAAGAAAATATAGGGACATCGTCTGAATGCGTTCATTATGACTCACCGGCGACATGACATGGCGGTCGGTGAATGCCAATATAATAGCTGTTTTTTTTTTTTTTGCAACCCCACCTAGAATTGAATGAACAAATATGAATGTAGTGACGCCGTTACAAACAAAAATGACAATTGACGACTGGAGGCAGTACTCTACCGGGCAAAACTTGCAACAGGATAGCCACATAAGATGTCAAAATTTGTTGTAAATCGTATGTGATTTGTGAAGTGTTTTTCCGAAATTATTTATTTAAAGAAGAAAAACTATTCTAATAAATATAAATACTAAATTTTTATTAAATTATAAAGTAAAACATGCAATTACACATACATTTGTGCTGAAAATCGAACCAAGTGTTTCCTAAAGTATAACCAAAGTGAAAACGATTTCGTAGGTGCTCTCGCCCGTAAATTGTTAGTGTTTATTTAATAATTTAGGAATATTTAACTATTATTCCTCCTTGGTGATCGTGTCATTCTTAAGATTCTGGTCAAGGATGTAGATCCTATTGCCCTTCACTGAAGTAACATAGAATTCAACATCTGGATTGAGTGCACGAACTTCACCGGCTTTTAAGAAAGAGATTGGGATTGTCCGTGAATCTGTGATTGCTTTTGTGCTCTAAGAAGGTCTACGCCAATTGTTTCCTTAACTGTTACTCAATGATGTGGCAATTGAGGGCAGCTTCAACACATCATCCACCAGCGACAACTTTTTTGATTTCCAACACTCTTCACAACGCACATCGCACTTAATGGTGAAATGAATGATGGCGCTCAACTCGGTTGCAGAGTAAATACTCCTACCCAGGGCTGTCGAAGTACTGCAATTGAAGTATTTGTACTGCTTTTTGAAACTCCGTACTGCCGTACTGCTAATACGACCAAAGTACTGCTTTTTGTTGTTAAGATCTTTTCCGTAGAAAATTTTCAAATAATTTTTCTACTGTACTTCTCTCTAAACACACCCAAAATCATAATCCTTAAAGGTTGTAATTCTGTGTTTGAATTAATGACTTTTTTAAGTATAACAGGTAAAATAGAACAGGAAACCATTGATGGGTATTTTTCGAGAAAAAACTCTGAAATCTATAATTTTTCAGATTGTATGCTCTGCACCGAAAAAGAGAAGTTAAGGGACTTCTAGAACTTCTAGGTGACATTTGGAACGAAATATTCCACACACGTCAAGATGTAATCAACCTGTCAAGCAATAAACTGTCATATTCTTTTGAAAGATCTCTGGCTCAGAAAAATCAGAATTTGTCTTCGAACAATTCCAAAAAAGCTGAATTTTGGTGGGAGGATTTGCTTTGACATTTTGAAAATTTTCCAAAATGTATCATTAATTTGGGCCAGGGCAATCAAAAATAGAGGGGAGGAGTGAAAGAGAGTAAATTCAGTTTTGTGCTAATTTCTCGAAAAGTATCGGTTTCTTTCAAAAGTTGTTAGTTAACAAATTGTAGCTCATGTAACTCTACACAAACAAATATTAGTAAGCTTGTTTAATCCAAAGATTTAGAGAAAAACGAGAAATAACTTCATGGTGTAGCATGTTAATTCAAATCATTTATTAAAATTGTATTAGTCAACATTATGTGAACGTTTTGTATTTGGGTACATCTTCTTATTATAAACCCAAGTTTTTTAAATCTGCTGCTTTGATTAAAATCTTGAAAAACGAAATGTCGCAAATTAAAAATGCTGTTTTCACCAAAGGTTTATCTCTGTTTTAATAAATCTTTTTTGGTGTTTCCACCGCACAAAAAGATTTAAAAAAGATTTATTCGATCACCTCTAAAAATGCAAATGGTGTTTCGTTTTTTCTTATAAAGAGGAAGTGAGATAGAATGTTTCATGTGTGAAGAACTGAATTCAGCCATGAATTAATCCTTCAGCGCCATATAAGAAAAGGTTAGTTTGATTTGTAAAAGTATTTGTCCTAGGAAGATTTAACAAGATTAATTGCTAATCTTCAAGAAATAAATTTGTATGGTTGATCTTTGAGATTTAAAGAAGTTTCGAGCTTAATCTTATTAAATCTCAGATAAGCGTTAAGTGGAAATGTAGCATGCCAGCTTTTCATAATCTCATAGTAACAAAATCTCACTTTAAACAATCTTGCACCAAAAAATCTTGCAAGCATGGTATCAATCGAAATCTCGCATATTAAAATCTCACAAACAAAACTTTAAAAATTCAAATCTTACAGTAACATCGCCCTCAGTTTCGTACATGAAAACTGAGGGCGATGTTACTGTAAGATTTGATTTTGAAACCCGAAAACGTTGTCGAAAACGTATTTTTAACAATTAAATTTTTTTTTGTAAATGTTGCGACATCTTTACTCTTAAGTTTAAGTTCGCGTGATTTTGTAATTGCGAGATTATTAAAAGCAAGATTTTGTAATTGGGAGATTTTGTAATGCAATATTTCGAAAGCGAGATTTCGTATCCAACCCGTTTTCTTTACACATTAAATTGTTGTTATAAATCTTTTGAATACCAGACCACCACTGCGGCACGCTGGAGTTAAGTAAAATGTAGGTAATCAGCGCGAATGTAGTTCTATAATTTTTATGAACTATATTTTCATTTAAAAAAACTTAAATGAATGAACAGTCATATATATTTTACTGCCGTACTGCTACGTACTGCTTTTTTTTCCTGGAAGTACTGCTTTCTCAAAAAATGAAACGGCAGCCCTGCTCCTACCCCAAAGGCAGGCTATACCAAAATTGGCGCTTAACTCGGTTGCAAAGTAAATTTTCCTACCCCAAAGGTAGGCTATACCAACCAAAAGGTAGGCTATACCAACTTTGAAATACAAACAAAATAAAATGTACGACTGGGTCGCACGTGCTTGCTCTTATGTTCAAGACACTGCGGGTTTAAGAAAATTGTATATAAAAACATGTAAACTATGAGAGAAAAATGAAGAGAAGCATGAAATACGACATTGAAATTGGCTAAAACAACTCTTTTGACAGTTTGAGGTGGAAAAAAAGAATGCCATCTTAATTCTTGATTGAATATGATTCTATAGGAAAAAAAAATTTTAAATCGTTGAAGCGGTTTCTTAAAAAAATAATTTTTTATATATAAAATTCTTATAACATTTTTAAGAACAAATTTTGGTATGCAAATCTAAAGTATATATTTATGTGTATATAAAAACAAAATTTGAAAAAAATTGTCAACCCGTTTTTTAGATATCGAATTTTCAAAAAAAAAAATTGAAACATTTTTTAAAAATTCAAAAACTTTTTTTTTGTAAATTTTGAAATGCAATATTATTAAATCTTATCTGAAATTTGTATATAAAAAAAATCATTTTAATCGGCTTAGCCAAAAACGAGAAAATTCAAAATAAAAAAATACGTTCCATGCCAGGTACTATTAATAATTGCTAAGTGTGAAATTTTATAGTTTTTGGTAGTAGATCGTACTATTTTTAGTATATTAAAAAAGTTAAAAAAAAAATCGTAGGAGTCGTTTTTAAGCAAAAAAATATTTTCCGTTGTGGTTTTTTAACTTTTGTATGGAAGGTAGGTACCGTTATTTTTTCATAAATGTAAATTTTTTTCTAAAAATATTATAGAGAATACTGAAAAATTCTTAAATATCGAGTTTCAAGAAAATCGATCATGTCGTTTTCGAGATATTTGATTTTCAAAAAAACATTTGAAACATTTTTTAAAAATCCAAAAAATATTTTTTCAAAAATTTTGGTACGCAAAACTGTTTATATTTTTTGGAAACTTCTGTGTAAAAAAAATAATTGAAATCGGTCGTATCGTTTTGAAGAAAATCAAAAATTAAAAAAATGGTTCTTTGGGAGGTACCATTAACCCTTTCAGGTCTATGGGAAATATATTTCCCTAATTTTTTTTTTTGCTTGATTTCGAAAAAAAAAAATAACGATTGCTTGGTTTTTGGGTTACACGAGTGTATGTAAATATATTTACCGTATTTTTAAATCTTATATAGTAATATAAGATTTAATTAGGTATAGATTATTATAGCACATCACAGTACACAAATCTAAGGTATTATACTGCGCAGGTTGTCAGTCGAAAATAAAAAAATGGCTGTGAGTGTGAGGAAGAAAACACACGTAAAAACAACAACAAATTAAAATTAAAATTGTCAGAAATAAAAATGGCTGGGAGCGTGCTGACTTAAATACACGTAAAAACAACAACAAATACTGACATTTGACACAAATTTTGATATATGCGCAGAAGAAACAAAAATCAAAACTCTAATGATATTACCTTTAATATGTGTACTGTGATAGCACATGGGCTTGTGAGCGCTTCTATGAAAGTTTAAAGTTTGGTAAATTGTTTATTTGTTGCTATTATTGTGTTTTTTCAGTTTCTTGAATAAATTTGGTAAGTAAATTATAATATAACATCAAATGTTGTACATATAAGCCCAAATACGTATTGAAATTGAACAAAATACAAAAAGGGAAATATTTTTCCCTATGGTCCTCAGCATCCACAGAAATGGCTAGAAGATGCAGAGAATTTATTTTGCAAGAAAATGAAATAGTGCAAATACTGGGGGCAGATAACAGCGATGGAGAAGATGACATGTAATTAGATGAAGAGGACCAGGAATTTATATCCCAGGATATTTAAAGCGGAGTTTCTACGGTGGAAATTGAAGACCCAAGGCCGGGAACTAGCCAGGATGATAATTCAAATGTATGTGTTGATATACAAGCCATATATGTTCCTGATTTCAAATGGACTAAGCGTTATGTACCTCATAAATTTGCTGAAAGTGAGAATGAATTTGGACGTATAAATATATTTCTCAACGAACAAGATAGAGTGCTAACTCCAATGGACATTTTCATGAAAGCAACAAAATTAGATGATTTGGTATCCAATATTATTACAAAATGTGAGATGCTTTACTGTGGGCGAAGAAGAAATGAAAGCTTTCTTAGGCATGAATAACGTAAAGGGCTACCATGTGCTACCAACGTTTATAAGTTATTGGTCAACTGACCAAGATATGGGCGTCCCTTTCATAGCAAATGTCATGCCGAGGACAAGATTTGAGGACATACGACAAAACCTCCACTTTTGTGACAAAAATAATGTGCCCGAGAGATCGACTGCATTCTTTGATAGAGCCTACAAAATCAGACCCGTTATGATACATTTCAACTCCGTGTTTCAAGACTGTATGAACAATTCGAAAACACAGGCTATTGATGAACATATGGTAAAATTCAAAGGCCATAATGCTATGAAGCATTATATAAAAAATAAGCCCATAAAGTGGGGGTTCAAAATGTGGTGCCGGACTGAATCTTCGACTGGATACCTTTTTCAGTTCGACTTATACACAGGAAAGAAGACAAATACCGAAGTAGGTCTAGGTGAATCTTTGCCTAAATTTGACGGAATGTCTGAACGGGCTAGGCTGCGAAGTATATTTCGGTAACTTTTTCAATTCGCCGCTTTTACAACACCAACTGAAGTAGCGCAACGTAAAAGCTTGTGGAACTGTTCGCACCAACAGAAAGAATGTTCCAAAGTCATTGAAGCCAGACAAAACTATGAAAAGAGGGGACATAGACTATGTGAGCTTTCAAGGTATATCTTTTATCAAATGGATGGATAATAAACCTGTGCATATGCTGACAAACTTTTTATTTCCTACAACAACATCAAATGTGAAAAGAATGCAAGCTGGATCAGCACAAAAGTTGAATGTAACATGTCCTGAGGTTGTTATTTTCTATAACAAAAACATGGGAGGGGTCGATCTGATGGACCAACGCAAAGTGTGCTACGAACTGAATCGCAAAGCAAAAGTCAAATACTATTTGCGTTTGTTCTTTGATCTAATGGACAAAGCAATGAATAACGCCTACACAGTTTATGTAAAATTGCATTCTACTCAACGGACAGAGGGCCCTTTGCTTAGCAGCCTAGAGTACCGCCAACATGTAGCTCGAAGTTTGATAAGTGGTTTCACCTGCAGACAACGATCAAGACCTACTGTTGTAGCGAAGACGAAAAAGCGAATAGGCCTGAAGACCAGTTTACCTGCCCACAATATGCAAAAGAGCGACAAACTTAAAAGATGCGTAAATTGTGCTAAGAAACGCATAGAAAACCGCACACACAATATATGTGTTATGTGTAATGTTCACCTTTGTTTTACTAGCAATAGAAATTGTTTTGCTGAATACCATGTTTAACATTAAAAATTACCTATAAGGACTACAGGAAAATATTTTTCCCAAAAAATATCTAAGAATCTATTGAATTGTTTGCTATTCTTTTGTACTTTATATTTTTTTCATGTTCAAATAAAATATCTTAACTAACACAATGCTTTCATTTATCTTTGGTTACCTTATGGACATGTAAGGGTTAATAACCATTTTTGAAAAATGGTTTGCCACCCAAAGGAAGCCTTTACTAAAATAAATTTACTGATTTTTTTTTTTTTAATTTGTCGAGTCGTTTTTGAGAAAAATACGGTTATGTAAAATTGTTGTTGGAGCCGAAAACTTATCATTTGTTTTTAATAATATTGTAAATTAAACTTGAACAAAACTGTTATACATTTTGAATTATATAATTTTTAAATTTTAAATCTGGCGCTAAAATTATACCAATCGCCATATTATTTATTATTTTAATTCGCCTTTAAATTCTCTCTCATTTAAAACTTAACGAAAACTTTATCTATAAATACTTTGTTAAAACTTAAAATAAATCTCTTTTTGTATTAAAACCCTTAGGGGAAAATCTCGCTGTTTTACTCGCCGTTTCGCTTAAATAAATCTTGTCGCCTTTCGCTAGAATTTTATGGTTTTTTCGATAGCCATAATTTCTTACTCAAAACGAACAATATAAAAAATAGTATCTATTTGTTCTATCGTTATTTTGCTAGTTCGCTAATTTTCGCGTATTTGTTAGTTGAAACTTTCACTACCGTTTCCTTCCTATCCTAGTCGTTAAAGGAAAAAATAGAGATCCTAGGTTGACGGTTAAATAACCTTTTGACCGTTCATTTTTTGGCGCCCAACGGGTTTAAAAGCGGTAACCCACATAAAACCGTAAGGAAAAAGAAAAACCTCAAAGGTTCTTTATAATTTGTACGGTTAAAAATTATATTGCACTAAAGTGATAAAAACTATAAACTTATACACTTATTAAAAAACTAAAAACTATACGAAAAAAAAGTGCAAGACATTCAAATCATTCTCTCGTCGTGCTTTCGGTTTCGGTTTCGCGAGTGCATGGTGTTGGTGAAGTGGACAAAAATCCAAGGAGAAAGAAGAAAGGAGAGCCGAAAACCCTCAACAGATATCCAAAGGGAATCTACACCAGCTTGGAGGAACACCGGAGAAATCGTGGGAGAATTGTGGGAGATAAGTATAGCATCTCTCACCAAGGTATATTTGGTCTAAATTTATTCAAATGTGCGTTAATGCTAAACAATCAAATTTAAAAACTCAAATCAAAATTCAAACTAAGATTTAAAAATATAAAACGCACCTTCGGCATAAATAAGACCTGCAAATTGACCAAAAAATAATACATTTATATATTTATTATAAATTGAACAACATATATCGTTAATCTTATAAAAATAATTCGTTTTAAAACCTAAAAACAAAAATAAAATCAGTTTTGCATATCAAAATTCACTCGCTGATCAAGCACCTATCCGCATTACCTGTGGTGCTTTCACCAGAAAAAATATTTTTACAATCCACAATAGAGAAAAATTACGTTCCACATTGTGTATAGTACAAAAACATTGCAGAAAAGCTTTCGCTGCGAATTGCCGAATATACATAATTATTTCGAACTTCTAATCCACCACACCATAGCCATCATCTCATCGTCGCTCGTTTTCTCGTTTTCGAACTCTCTCGTTCTCTCAGAATCCACAATCTGCACACACAATACACACCTTACCTCAGTACAACGATCTTCATTTCGCCCACACACTACATATTACCACTGAGCTTTTTGTAATTGTCATCGTCGCGGGAGATCTTGCTGCACGATCATTGCACTGAGTAAAAGCTTTGTATTCCAGTTGATTTTTTTTTCGCCTTTCAACCCCAATAAAAATCAATTTCGTGAACTTTCTGTTGGATTTCGCTTGAATTATTTAAATTCAAAATTTCAAATTTTGCATCGCTTCAAACATCTTTAAGAATTTGAAAAGCTTCCACATATCATTCAGTTTGAATTACAATCGTACTGCAAATAAAATTTACTAAAGTAAAAATAAGAGTTGTAACAGAGTTGCCATCTCGCATCTTTTAATTGGATTTAAAATATTTTAAATATTTAAATTATTTTCGTTGATTATTTTGTCGCTGTTAAAAGAATCTTGCTTCGAATATTTTCAATGGCAACCGAACAGTCTGGTGAGGAAATATTGCAAGAATTAAGGCAACAAAGAGCTTCCTCCAAGGGAAGCTTATCTCGTATAAAGAATTATGTTGAATCTTATGCAAATTCCTTAACGGCAACTGAGCTTGAGTGTCGACTTGGAATTTTAGAATCATACTTTAAACAAATTCTAGTATATCAAACTAAAATAGAAATCTTAGCTCCCAATGATTTGTGTCGAGGTGAAATAGAAGATTTATATATCACCGCAAAAACCAAAATTCTTTCGCTTTTGGGAAGTGGTAGGCGAAGTAGTATCGCAGATTTGAAGTTATCCATTCCGCATCCAACTAGTCATCTTCCGAAGCAACGTTTACCAAGGTTCACTGGGAAATATTCGGAGTACAAAAATTTTATAAATTCGTTTAATAACCTTGTGGAAAATGATTCAAGCTTAACAAAAATTGAAAAGTTTAATTATTTGCTGTCATGTCTGACAGACCAAGCTCTCGGCACAGTTAAATCTTTTCAAGTTACGGAAGCAAATTACCCCAAGGCACTTCTTAGTCTAAAAGAGCGTTAAGACAATGACTGTCTTATTTTTTTGGAATACATATCACAGCTAATTGAATTATGAAGAAAAACGCAAATAATAGAAAATTATTTTTGTTTATGTTTTGTGGACTATTGAATATAATTCAAATTAAAAATAATTTTCTATTATTTGCGTTTTTCTTCATACTCAAACTAACCAGACCACGGGCTTTAACATCATATATACTTATATATATATATTCTGGGTGTCTGAATTTAAACAAATTCCCCTAGAGAAATATAATTTACAGTGCTTACGCGCTGTATATTTTATTAGTTGTCGGTATACATCGATTAAAAATAATGCGTCTTAGAAGGGTACAACAGCATCTAACTGATGAGCCCAACTGTTGTACCTGGGCGAAAGGCATTTGGACTAAAGGTCGCAAAAACTTTTAATTTGAGCTAATTGAATTACCTAAGGTTCCAAAGGCTTCTTCTGCTTCGTTGAGGAGTTTAGTTGACAATATTTCTGCGTTGTTTTATTATTATTATTATTATTCACATTGCTATATCGAAAGTGGACCCAGAAACACAGTCAAAATGGGATGAACAGCTCGACTATAAGAAGCTGCCTGTATGGAAAGAGTGTGCAAACGTCCTTAGTAAGCGATGTCAATTCCTGGAGGCTAGAGATAGCAAACAAACTCGCTTGGAGCCAGCTTTAAAACCAGTTACTTAACCAAGGCCATCTTCAAGCAACCATCGACCACAAGCATCACTTGCTGCTAGCCAACGGTCTTGCGTCTTTTGTGGAGACAAAAACCATTCAGTTACGAGTTGTAAAGGATTCTTGGCGCTGTCGGTAATGGATCGATTTTGGAAATCGAAACAATTAGGCCTCTGCTTAAACTGTTTAGGAAAAGGTCATAACGTGTCCAAATGCCCATCGTGTTATAAGTGCCAGACTTGCAAACAGTCCCATCACAGCCTTTTACATAGAACTCAATCTACAAACCCTATTTCTAGTGCTGATGATCCACAAAATCATACTCCTAATCCAAATGCCTCAGCTGCAGTGCATTCTGCATTGGAAAAGGACCGTGTTCCTGAAGGTCAAGTCATTTTAGCAACAGCGTTGGTTCTTGTTAAGGATTCTTCAGGAGGTTTTCAGTTGGGTAGGGTTTTACTCGACTCAGGTTCTCAAGTCAATTTTATGAATGAGAAATTTGCAAACTCGCTTGGTCTTAAAAAGGATAAAAAGAATGTTGATATCGTAGGCATCGGAACAACTGAAACAAGAATGAAACATCAAACACAAACTACAATTCGTTCAAGGTATAGCAACTTTGAAGTCTCGTTAGAATTTTTAGTCGCACCCACTATTACGGGTTACCAACCGGAAGCAGCGCTTGACGTTGGTAGTTGGAATCTTCCTTTGAACTTAGAGCTTGCAGATGAGAGTTTTAATAAACCTGCTCGAATTGATTTGTTGCTAGGAGCTGAAGCATTCTTTGAGTTGCTCGAAACAGGTCAGGTTAAACTCAGCGATGGACTTCCATCATTACAAAAAACGGCTCTTGGATGGATTGTATCGGGTAGATACAAAGCACAGTACGAGGAAAAGCGGAAATCGTGCTTCGTCAATGCTATGGATACTTCTATGGATAAGTACTTAGAAAAATTTTGGGAGTTGGAGGAAATTCAAGGTTTTCAATCGAGATGGTCTGAAGAACAGACTGAATGTGAGGATCATTTCAAAAATACTACAGAGATTCTTTCTAGTGGTCGCCTTATGGTCCAATTACCCTTTAAGAAAGATCCTGCCTGTCTTGGAGGCTCCTACGACATTGCCTTTCGAAGATTTCTATCTCTTGAGCGTAGATTATCCAAAAACCCATCATTGAGATCCTGCGGGTAAGGGGCAAGAATATACCCGAGGTAGGCATTCCTGTCGTAAGAGGCGACTAAAATCCAAACTCCGTATACTGAGATTGATGTATACATAACTATGCAATGAGCAAAACAATAAGATATAGTACCCCAGGTGGCAGTCCAGGTTCACTGGAAAATCCACCCTCTTCGGAGGTCGGCTCTATGGATTCTGGGGAGTGCCAATTATTGCATTTAATAAATCCCTTCCTAAAAAGTGCAAGGGTATCTCGATCACCACCATCTAAATCGAGTACAAAACCATCCAAATTCGGGCAAAAGAGTCCACCCGTCACGCCAGCGCGCGCCAAAAAAGACTCAGATAAAACAGAAAATCTTGAAAAAGATAATAACGAACTTCGACGAAGACTTGATGAAGTAATGGAACTTTATCAAGAGCTAAAGAAAGAAGTCGATCTTCTTCGAAAAGAAAATGAGATGTTGAAAGGCAAAAATTCTCCAATTAACTCCAAAGCTAGCTTGCCACAAGTCAATAATTCTAGATATGAAACAGACGAAGAAGAGCTAGCACGTGAAACGGAAAAGTCCTCAAAGAAAAGATTAAGTAAAAAGCGTAAAGCTGGCTCTTCACCTGAGGCAGCCTCGTCTTTTGAAATAATAGCTTCACCAAAACATGCGACAGTAAAAGAAAAACCTGTTAAGGAACGGCCCCCGCCACCGATAAATGTTATCGGTATTGCGGAGTATAACAAGTTGCAAACCATATTAAAGGCATTACTACCATCGGCTTTCAAAGTTATTTCGCTCAATAACAACAAATGGAAAGTGTGTGTGAAAGACCCCGAAAGTTATCGTCTTCTGTCGCGAAAACTAAACGAAGAAAAAGTAGAGTGGTATACCTATGAAAATAAGTCGGAAAGACCCTTACGTGTTGTGGCGAGAGGCTTACACGCATCATGTTCAAAAGACGATATCATTAGTGATCTAAAAGAGCGCAACTTCAAAATCTTAGATGCAATTAACATCGTCAAAAGAGAGAAACAGACAAAAGAGGGTGAAACAAAAGTGGTACAGCGTGGTCTTCCACTATTTATACTTTCGTTCGATAAGACTGAAAAACTAGATGAAATTTATAAAATCAAAACAATTCTAAACATCGTAGTTAAGATCGAACCTCTAAGAAAGAGCACAAGGTTAGTCCCTCAGTGTAAACGCTGTCAAGAACTCAATCACACCCAAACTTATTGCAAAAAAGAGCCAAGGTGTGTAAAATGCGCCGGAAAGCATTTAACCGTTGACTGCATCGGAAAAAGTGAAAGTCCACCGACGTGCATTAATTGTAATGGAAATCACCCGGCAAACTATAGAGGCTGCGAAGTAGCTAAAGAATTACAAAAGCGGCGATCAAAATCTGCCAAAACACAAAGAAACCCACAAAGGCAAATAGAAACCGTAATTCCCAAGACTTCCAAATCTAGTAAAGCTCCAAAACCTAGTACCCGTAAGGAAAAGAATACAGTGTCAATACCTTCGGAGAATATATCAAAGCAAGGAAATGCAGAAACATATGCCCAAATAGCGGCCAAAAATATACCCGCAAACAACGACACTGAAACAGACCCGGTTTCAAAAGTCTTTTCAATAATTCTGTCGAAACTTGAGGAACAATGTGACACAAATAAACTTATCTTTGATAGGTTAAGTAAGCTCGAAAATTGTTTTCGACCCAAATCTCTCTCAAAAAAATTATGATGGAAAAGTTTAAAATTCTTACGTGGAATGCCAACGGATTATGGCAAAAACTTGGAGAATTAGAGATATATATGCAGGAAAATGATATCGACATATGCTTGATATCAGAAACGCATGCCAAAAATGAATCAAATCTTAAAGTCCACGGGTTTCTTGACTACCACGCTGTTCATCCTTCAAATAAAGCAAGAGGTGGATCATCGTTATATATAAAAGAGTGCATTGAACACTCAATAGGCCTGAAAATAGAGGTAGAATCGATGCAATTGAGTAGTGTTCAGGTTAGAACTAAAAACATTCTTCTCAATGTCTCTTCGATATATTGCCCTCCGCGTTGCAAAATCGATAAGAGTGAATTTACGACATTGATAAAGTCGCTAAGCCCAAACTTAATTGTTGGTGGCGACTTTAATGCGAAGCACACCTTTTGGGCTTCAAGATGCATATCTCAAAAGGGTCGAATGCTTTATGAGGCAGGAATGGAAAATAATTGCGATTTTCATTCGAGTGGAAAGCCAACTTACTGGCCAACTGATCCGTCAAAAATACCTGACTTAATCGATTTGTTTATGGTAAAAGGAATACCCTCTAACCGTATTGAAATTTCAGAAGGCCATGATCTGTTCTCTGATCATTCTGCAGTCATACTCACTATGAGCGAAAGCCTTGTTAAAATTGAAAAACCACCCAGGTTAACAAACGGTAAAACCAACTGGGAAGGATTTAAGAAAGATATCGAGGACAACGTTGAATTAAGGGTATCATTACAAACGCCTCTTGAGCTTGAAGACGCAGTAGATACCTTTGTCGATATAATACAAAAGGCAGCATGGAATAACACACCTTATCAAAGGGTAATGCCGCGCTATAAAGATATAAAATATCCGCAGGAAATAAAAGATTTAATAAAAGAGAAACGAAAAGCACGTAAGAAATGGCAGCGAACCCGTGCTCCTCAACACAAAGCTCATTTAAATCGCTTGTGTAATATGCTGAAAACGGCGATATCAGATTTCAATAACCGTGAAGTTGAAAATTACCTTGTAAGCTTGACAGCGGGGAAAGAATCCAACTACTCACTTTGGAAAGCTATAAAAACAACGAAAAAACCAAAGCTTCCAGTGCCCCCGATTAAGAAAAGCCAATACGAATGGGCTAAAAGTGACAAAGAGAAAGCGGCGGTATTCGCCGATTACCTGGAAGAAACATTTAAACCTTCTGATGGGCAAGCACTCAATGGAAATATTAATATGAGTTTTAGCTCTAGTGAGAACTACACAATCGGAAATGCTACGCTCGCTGAATTAAACAGAGAAATAAAGAAGCTAAAGTCTAATAAAGCTCCGGGGTATGACTTAATAACAGCGGAAATATTAAAAATGCTTCCTCATAAAGGATTAATTAACCTCCTTTATAACGGGTGATTTTTTAGCTGGTTTGGTTTTGGCAACACTGGTTTTGACAGCTGACGTGTGTTTAGTACCTTGTGTCACTGTCAAACAGCTTCAGTTTGGTTTGCAATTTAACCATGGATCGTCTTACAAATGAACAACGCTTGCAAATTATTGAATTTTACTATCAAAATTCGTGCTCGGTTCGAAATGTTCATTTCTTCAAAGATGATGCGAATCGCAGCGTTACTGTCAATGGTGAACGCTACCGAGCGATGATAACAAACTTTTTTTTGCCCGAAATGGAAGTTCTTGACTTGCATGATATGTGGTTTCAACAAGACGGTGCCACATGCCACACAGCACGCGAAACAATGGCGCAATTGCGAGGCGAGTTTGGTGAACAGTTAATTTCACGTTTCGGGCGGGTCAATTGGCCGCCTAGATCGTGCGATTTGACACCATTAGATTATTTTTTGTGGGGGTATGTCAAGGCTTATGTCTATAGGGACAAGCCCGCTTCGATTGACGCACTGGAAGCCAACATCCATGCATTCATTCGTGAGATACCGGCCGATATGTGTGAAAGAGTATGCCAAAATTGGACTCAGCGGATGGGCTACCTGAGACGCAGCCGCGGTCAACATTTGCATGAAATTATCTTTAAACATTAAATTGCAAGGTTCAAACTATCGATTCAAATAAATATTTCATTCATTTTTTCGAATTTTTTGTGTTTTTTTTTTTTTTTTAAAGTTCTAAACCTCTTAAAAAATCACCCGTAATAAATGCCGCTCTTAGGCTAGAATATGTTCCAAGCCAATGGAAAGTTGCGGAAGTCATAATGGTTTTGAAACCTGGCAAACCATCTCATGAAAAAAACTCTTACAGACCGATTTCACTTCTTCCAATAATATCGAAAGTTTTTGAAAGAATACTACTCCTGCGCCTGCAGCCTATAATAGAAGAGAAACGATTAATACCTGAACATCAGTTTGGATTTAGAAGCAAACATTCAACAATTGATCAAGTGCATAGAATAACTGACGTAATTGAGAGAGCTCTTGAAGAAAAGAAAATTTGTTCGACGGTCTTTTTGGATGTGTCGCAAGCATTTGACAAGGTGTGGCACGAAGGCCTCAAATTCAAATTACGACAAGTTCTGCCTGAAGGACTTTATAAAATTCTTAACGAATATCTAGAAAACAGACTTTTCCGTGTAAGACACGGAAATGAATATTCTAATTTCAAAGAAATAGTGGCTGGGGTACCACAAGGTCGTGTTTTAGGTACAGTTCTGTACCTTCTATTTACACGTGATATACCTCAAACAGAAGACACTATCGTAGCAACGTTTGCTGATGATACTGCAATACTAGCAGTAGGGAAAACGATTAACGAAGCTACGATTAAATTACAAAATGCTCTTAATAATGTTAATGAGTGGACAAAAACATGGCGAATAGCGCTCAATGAACAAAAGTCAGTCCATGTGGACTTTACGTATAAACAAATAAATAGATTGCCCGTCTTTTTAAATACCGGTCGTGTTCCATTCGCGAATGAGGCAAAATATCTGGGAATGACTCTAGACGCGAAATTAAAATGGAAGCCGCACGTAAAAAAGAAATGCGAAGAATTAAAAAGTAAATTAAGAGACATGAACTGGCTACTCGGTAAATATTCTAAGCTTAGTATTGATAACAAGTTGATTTTATACAGGCAGGTACTTAAACCTGTCTGGACTTACGGTATACAACTCTGGTGTTGTACCTGCGATACAAATTTAAATAACTTACAAACGTTTGAAAATAAATTGCTTAGGTCATTTGTAAATGCACCATGGTATATAAGAAACGAAGATCTTCACAGGGATCTCGGGATTCCAACGGTTCGAGACGAAATAAAGAGTTTCGCGCGAAAACATAGAAATCGGCTATTAGATCACGCAAATCCAACGATTATTGAAATTCTTGACGAGTCGAATTAAGTACGCCGTCTGCAAAGAACAAAACCTTCCGACTTGGTGCGGTGAGCACAAAACCGCTTTAAAATCGCGGAATAAGCAGGAACTTTCACCGGAAAGTTACCTGCAACACGTTACTTAACTACGTTAAAAATAAATTGCTAGATAAGTTTCAACTTAGTTGCAATCGGGAAGTGGAGGTGGTTTTAGTGTAGTAAGAATCTCACACTTCTATGAGCACGCGTTTTTCGGTCCTCATAGAGCCTGATGCAGGTTTTGCACCTACCCACGGAAAAAAAAAAAAAAAAAAAAAAAATTGAGATCACAGTACACAGAGTTCATGAAAGAATATGAAGCTCTAGGTCATATGTCGCTTGTTCGCAATCCGAATCTTGAAAATACCCATTATTATTTACCACATCAGTGTGTTGTTAGACCTGATAGCGTATCTACGAGATTACGCGTAGTCTTCGACGCATCTTGTCGCACATCATCGCAAATCTCCCTAAATGGGATACTCATGGTTGGTCCTACAATACAGGATGAACTTCTCATTATTCTTCTTCGTTTCCGACTTTATCGATACGCCTTAACAGCGGATATAGTCAAGATGTACAGACAAGTCCTTGTACATCCATCGCATAGAAGGTTTCAGTTCATTTTATGGAGAGAAAATGAAAAAGTCCCTATACAAACATACACTCCTTGTCAACTGAATACGCACAAACATTTTTTAATATACTTTATCCATTTTTTCCAAACAGTGATGGCTATTATGCCATCTGTTGATGCTAACTATTCCCTTAAGATGTTAAGCAGATAATTCCGAAAGAATTATCCAAAAACAACCGTGAGTTTTTCTTCAACCACTTGCAAAGTGTTTTATATGCAAAGTAGGAGTTTTTTTTTTAGTCAACTGAATAGGTACAACGCCATTTTCTTCGTTGTTTATAAGTTTTTTGGAGTGCTTGACAGGTCAAATTAACGATTTTAGTGTTTTCAGTAAAATTTAATTCTTGATTTCAAATTTTAAGAAAAATGGGTAGATCTACGTGTCTTAACAGTGTTGAAAAAGCTAAAATCGATTTACTTAGAGACCAAGGCCTAACTGGACGTGCAATAGCTGATAAAGTTGGCCGAAGTTTTAATGTAGTTTATTCTTACTTGAAAAATAAAGATGCATACGGCAAAAACATGAAGAGAGGTAAGAAAACAGCAACAACAGCAGCTGAGAGACGAAGAATTTTAAGATATGCATCAAATTCTTCTGATTCTGTGGCAAAAATAAAACAAAAAGTCGGCGTAAACGCAAGTTGCTCAACAGTATTAAGAGTAATCAACAACTCAAGCCATCTTAAACGAATGAAACTTAAGAAAAAACCACCACTTGACGAGAGACGGAAAATGTTGCGATTAGATTTTTCAAGACTTCACATGAGTTGGAAAAAAGAATGGTATCACGTGGTTTTTTCAGATGAAAAAAAGTTTAATTTCGATGGCCCTGATGGGTTCAACTTCTATTTTCACGACTTAAGAAAAGAAAAAAGATTTTTAAAGCGCCATCATAGTCGTGAAGGAGGTGTCATGATATGGGGAGCAGTCAGTTATTATGGAACAGTTGAGCTCGAGGTTGTAACATCAAGAATGACAGCAGCTGGGTATAAAGTAATTTTGGAAAGAAATTTTCCTAAATTTTCTAACATCTTTGGACCCATAAACTGGACCTACCAACATGATAATGCGCCTATTCACTCAGCGCGCATAATAAAAACATGGATAGAGGAGCAACAAGTGCAGTTGCTTCAATGGCCGCCGTACTCACCTGATCTAAACATCATAGAAAATGTCTGGGGATGGTTAGTACGCAAAGTTTATGAGGGTGGTCGTCAGTTCGAAGACAAAGAAACCTTAATTTCTGCAATCAAATTAGCGTGGAGCGAAATTTCGTTAAATTACATTAAAAAGCTATACGATTCCATGCCGGATCGAATTTACGAAGTAATTAAAAATAAAGGTGGAAGTACCCACTACTAAACTTAAACAAAAACTTGTTTCATTCCATTCCAATACAAATTTTAATTTTTGTACCTATTCAGTTGACTCAAAAAAAAAACTTCTACTTTGCATAAGTTACACTTTGGAAGTGGTTGAATGAAAAACTCACGGTTGTTTTTGGATAAAACTTTGAAATTCTGTTATTTATATGTTACGAAAATTTTTACCATCAACAGATGGCATAATAACCATCACTGTTTGGAAAAAATGGATAAAATATATTCAAAAATGTTTGTGCGTATTCAGTTGACGAGGAGTGTATGAGCTGAACACTATCACATACGGAACGTCATCTGCTCCGTTTCAGGCAATTCGCTGTATTCAGTATTTGGCTAATAACAATCAAGAGCGTTGGAGTCTAGGAGCCGCATGTCTTAGGTCTGACTTCTATGTGGATGACATGACAACTGGTGCAGACGATTTAGAAACTTTAACTCGAAAACGGAACGAAGTCGTTTCAATTTTGAATTCTGCTGGATTAGAACTTTCTAAATGGAACAGCAACCATGTTTCTTTAATCGAAGAAACAATCAAAAAAGAAATCAAGCTTACTGAAGCCAACTTAACAAGCACTTTAGGCATTGCTTGGAATCCTAGTGCTGATGAGTTTTGTTTTTCGTACAAACCTCATCGAGTATATACAAAATATACTAAGAGATCAATTCTCTCACTTTCGTCGTCACTTTTCGACCCAATGGGATTGCTTAGCCCAATTATAATTCACGCAAAAATAATACTGCAGCAGCTTTGGATAGACAAGCTGGATTGGGACGCATCTATTCCATCAGCAATTGATACTGACTGGCGTCAGTCTTCATTCGCTTCAAAATCTGTTGTTCCCCGATACGTTTTTTTTGAAAATAAACAAAGCTTTGAAGTCCATGGGTTCGCAGATGCATCTATGAAGGCGTATGGATGCTGCATCTACCTGAAAAGTTCGGATTCCTGTGGGTCAGTAACTGTAAAATTATTAGTCGCCAAATCCCGAGTTGCACCTGCGAAAAAGAAGCAACTACCTCGCTTAGAACTGTGCGCAGCACATCTTTTGTCAAAACTCTGGGTACAAATTCAAAGGGTAATTGGTACAACTTACTCAAAAGCCTGTTTTTGGACTGATTCCGCGATTGTGTTACACTGGATTTCTACACATTCTTCGAAATTAAATACCTTTGTTGGTAATAGAGTAGCGGAAATCCAGGATACAACGAAGGAGGTGGTTTGGAAACATGTCCCAACCCTTGACAACCCAGCCGATATAGTCTCTCGAGGATGTACTGTGGAGGAGTTAAAGGACTCAATTTGGTTCAAAGGCCCAGCGTTCTTAGTCGAAGAGGAGGAAAATTGGCCAACTACATCAGGAATTCTACCTTCTCCAGAAGAACTTGCGTTGGAAAAAAGAAAAACCGGCTTGAGCTGTTTTAAAAAAGAACAAGACTATTATCTTGACATAATCGATCGAGTCAGTTCTTACACCAAAATCGTCAGAATCTTCGGATATGTTGCCCGATCGATTGAGAAAGCTACCGCTACCAAGTGATTATCTGACAGGTGAAGAGTTGGATTATTCATTACTTATCATAGTAAATGTCATTCAAATGACATATTTTGCAAAAGAAATTGAAGCAATCAAGTCAAATTCGAAAATCAAAGGAGCAATACAGTGGTTGAATCCTTTTATTGAAGATAAAAATGGTTTACTTTTGCTGAGAGTTGGTGGAAGATTGAAACATTCGAACTTACCTGAGGAAAGTAAGCATCCCTTGTTACTTCCAAATGATTGTGAATTTACCAAAGGATTTATTCTTCATCTACACTATTCAAACTACCATGCAGGTCCAAAAGCTCTGGTAGCATTGTCTAGACAAAGATTTTGGATAATAAATGTTAGACATTTGGCACGAAGGACAGTTCAAAAGTGTGTCCATTGTGCAAGATATCGACCAAAATTATATGAGCAGGTAATGGGTGATTTGCCTGTAGAAAGATTAACTCCATCGCGTCCGTTTTTATGTTGTGGAGTAGACTTTTGTGGTCCTATATACACTTACTACAAAATTCGAGGTAAAGTGCCTTACAAAACTTATGTTGCAGTTTTTGTCTGCTTTTCTTCTAAAGCAGTCCATTTGGAAGCAGTGTCGGACCTTTCATCTGATGCTTTTATAGGAGCGTTAAAAAGGATGATAGGTCGTAGAGGTCTCCCTAGAGATATTCATTGTGACAACGCCACAAACTTTGTTGGCGCACAGTCAAAACTAAGAGAGCTACGCGATATGTTGTTCAAAAAAGCTAATCAAGAAAATTTCTGTTCTAATCAAAACATAAATTTCCATTTTATACCCCCCAGGGCACTCCACTTCGGTGGAATTTGGGAAGCGGCCGTCAAAGTAGCCAAAGGTCATCTTTATCGCAGCCTTGGAAACGCAAAACTTTCGTTTGAAGAGTTGACGACTGCACTTGTTGAGATCGAGGCCATAATGAACTCGAGGCCAATTACACCAATGTCGACAGATCCCAACGACTTCGAGGCCCTAACACCAGCGCATCTACTCATTGGGTCATCTCTGAAAGCGATTCCGGAACCAGCTGTTGAAGTTTCCGACATAAGCTATCTTCAAAGATGGCGGCGAATCAATGCCGTCAAAACTCATTTCTGGAAGAGGTGGTCATCCGAGTACGTCCAAGAACTGCAAGGGCGTTCAAAGTGGACTACGTCAAGCCCAAATGTTGAAATCGGCAGCCTAGTCATCATCCATGAGAACAACCTACCACCCCAAAAGTGGCTTTTGGGAAAAGTCACAAAAATTATCGAAGGTCCTGATGGTCGTGTCAGAGTCGCCGATGTAAAGACATCACGTGGAGAATTTCGAAGACCCATTCGCAAATTAGCAGCGATTCCATCTTGAAAGGAAGTCCTTTCAAAGGAGGCGGAATGTTGGAGCCGAAAACTTATCATTTGTTTTTAATAATATTGTAAATTAAACTTGAACAAAACTGTTATACATTTTGAATTATATAATTTTTAAATTTTAAATCTGGCGCTAAAATTATACCAATCGCCATATTATTTATTATTTTAATTCGCCTTTAAATTCTCTCTCATTTAAAACTTAACGAAATTTTATCTATAAATACTTTGTTAAAACTTAAAATAAATCTCTTTTTGTACTAAAACCCTTAGGGGAAAATCTCGCTGTTTTACTCGCCGTTTCGCTTAAATAAATCTTGTCGCCTTTCGCTAGAATTTTATGGTTTTTTCGATAGCCATAATTTCTTACTCAAAACGAACAATATAAAAAATAGTATCTATTTGTTCTATCGTTATTTTGCTAGTTCGCTAATTTTCGCGTATTTGTTAGTTGAAACTTTCGCTACCGTTTTTCTTAAATCGAAGAAAAACGCAGCAACCAGGACCTTCCTATCCTAGTCGTTAAAGGAAAAAATAGAGATCCTAGGTTGACGGTTAAATAACCTTTTGACCGTTCAATTGTTAAAAAAAATTGTATGGCAGGTACCGTTATTTTTGGTTCTAAACAAAAAATGAAAAAACGTGTGGGCATAATCACCAAAAACCACTATGTACCAAGTTTGAACAAAATCGATCAAGCCGGTTAGGCTGTAGACGAACAGACAGACAGACAGACAGACAGACAGAATTGTGCCACCCACTTTTTTGGTGTTCTCTATCATCGTAATATTAGTTTGATTGTTATCTCAAATTTTTTTTTGCACGAATCCAAAACTTGCCTTATAGTACATACCTATAATCGCAAGTAAAAACTGAATATAAGCGTTTTGTTCAGATTTTATTGCTGCGCTGGTAATAATTTTCACCAATGCACGGCTAATGTTAAAGTGTCTTTCACATGAGCTGCGAACAACGAATAAATTTGCTTAGGCAATTCCAAGCGCAAATATCAATAAATTCTTGTTTTAATTTTTTGACGAAGTGATTAAGGGATCATATCTTCAGTAATTTTTAAAAAGACAATACGACCTTAGATTTCTTTTTTTTGTTGTAAAATCTAGAATTTTATATATTTCTCACGCGACCAATAATATATGTTTTTTCTGCGGACTGTCAAACACTACCTATAAGCAAAATCCACATCATCATGATGACGCATTCACAAAGCTGCAAATGAAAAGTCCGCTCGAATTCATTTAACCACTAACTTCATTAGCACTTTTACTGGTTTATTTTTTAAAGACAATTCGCTATCTGTCGGGCAGCAAACATTACTCATGTGAAAGAAATGTGAAAACTTGCGACCATTTGCTTTTTGCAGCTCATAATGAAAGGTACTTAACATAGTTTTTCGCCGGACATTAGATTGTAGATAGATTTGGCAAATTAATGATGAACTTCCTCTTCGTTGGGTTGAAAATTGTATGCTTGTACTAAGACTGGTGCGCCAGGCAGTTGATTTAAGAAAAATTTTAATCGTAATCAATGCTTTGCATGCAGTGGCGTAGCGAGGGTTCGAGCCGTGGGGGGGGGGGGGGGGGGTGACTTTCATTAAAATGCCGACTTATTTTAGGAATTTGCCGACTTATTTTAAAAATTTGCCGACTGTATAGATTTAGCATTTTTCGGGTGAAACTCAAAATAATGGAAAAGAAAAAAGGGATTTTTTCCGAATGGAATGACATTCGGGCGAAGCTCCTGATAGGGCTGATTGATTTTAGCTCAAATCTTCACTTCGCCACATACACTTTTGAGATTTCGAAATGCGAGATTTTTCAATGAAACCGCCTTCAGCTGATGTAAGAGAGAACTTAGGAGCAATGATTTTACATGAAACAATTTTAAAATCTTGGGAACTATTATTTGGTTGAAAAATAAGATATCAATTATTTTTGGAATTATGTATTTATTTATAATAAATAATTAATAAAAATGGAATAAATAAATTAATATTATTATTGTAACGATTAATCTAAATAAGAAATTATTTTTAACAACGAATTAAATTCATGAACATTTATATTATTATTGCAGCAATTTTTTTTGTTTAGCTATAGGTATTAAACAATCTTTATAAAAAAATTAAAGTAAACGCATAATTCTATCAGCATCAGCAGTTTAGTCATTTATAATAATAAAATACAATAATTTATTAATATTGCAGCAGTTTATTTATTTCAAATAAACAATTTTTAATAATATAGCTAATTATTTATAGTAAATTATTTTTATAATAACATTTATTAATTTATATTTATTATTATTTTATTGCAGCAACTTAATAAGTTGTAATCAAATTTAATATTTAAGTTTAACATTGTACTATCTAGATTTTAATTCGGCGGTGTTTTAATAAGGACCATTTTTCAACGACCTCATTAAGAATAATTTCGTCCACTTTATCTTTCGAAGAATAAAGCAGCATCAAATATATTCAAACGATCATCACCCATTGTCGTGCGCAAATAGTTTAAGACTAATTTTAATTTACTAAATGATCGTTCACAAGAAGCTGATGTCACTGGAGCAGTTAAAATGAAGCAAATGAGTTTGTGCCTTAAGGGAATTACCATTTTCAACTTGAACACAACTTTGGTAATGTCTTCGAAATGTATACAATTTGTGGATGAATCAAGAAGAATTTGCAACTCAGAAAGCAAACACTCTGGATCTTCTTAAAAAAATAGGGGCTCCAATTTGATTGTGGATTCCACTGATTCTATTGTGACATTGCTTCTGTCGACTGGAATTTCAAAAATCTTTTGAAAAGGTTCGAAAGATGAAAAATTATGTCTGTTCGCGTACTTCCCAAAACTACGAATTTCTACGAATTTTATTTTTTTCATATGAGCTTTGACATAACTTTGGGCTAAATTCGTAGAAATTCGTAGTTTTGGGAGGTACGCGAACAGACATAGTATCTTTTAAATTATCGTTTATACACGTCGTAAAAACTTGCAAAACCGTTATAAATTCTCTTCGACAAAATGTTTGGAAATCGAAGTCGAAAGCTGTTTCTGGATTTTCATCGATTCTTCTTGGTACACGGCGTGTTCTATGATGTTTCAGAAAATCATACTCTGGATTTATTTTTAATTTCTCAGCGAATGAAGATGACCTTTTTATTAATGCATCGATTTGGTCGTCATCGTCATTCATTTGTTGAAATGATATTGATGAGCTTCGAATCAACAATACAGCATTAATGAAATTCAACACTTCAGCTTCTAAGTTTTCTGTCAAATTTTTACTTTAAACATGACGTTTTTACAAAAATATAACGAGCTTTTAAAATCACAATCCAAGATTTTTTTCAGCAGACCAGAAGCGGAGGTACGAGTATTATTATCAAAAGAACTTAGATCGGTTTTTATTTTTTCGAAACCACGTACAATGCCTTCGAAAGATATCCAAACAGCCTTTACTGTCTCAGCTCTAGTTGTCCATCAGCAAAATGCTCGTTGTATTATTCTTTTTTTCAAATTAAGATTCGTTGATTTGCCGACTTTTGAATTAGTCGGCAAAGGAGAAGGCCAAAAAAAAAACCCAGAGTCGACAGAAAAAATTCATATGCAGTTTTTGAAGGCTGAATAAGCACATCGAAAATAAGTAATCGTTAGATCGAAAAACCATCAGGGATAATTAATATTAAGAGTTTAAAAATTCGAATTTAAATTGATGCAAAATCTGTTCAAAACAGTATTTTATGAATAGTTTGTGGAAGATAATGGTTAAAAAAGTTTGGTATTTATTGTTGAATATAAACAAAAAACAAATCAATGAAATGGAGTAAGCAAAAACTATTATAACTATAGCAAAAATTTACGATTTCAAGCTATATCTATAGATACTTGTATATGTGAAGTAGGAACAAATAATTTTATACTTAGTAGGTTACTTTTTTTTTTATTGTTTTTAGTGTTATTTATTGCATTTTTCGTTTTTGTTTCTTTTTATTGTGATCTGAAAGCTTTGTGAGTTTTTGTTTTTTTTTTTAACTTGACCTCTGGTTTTTGCATCTTAACTACCATTTTTTTTTTTTTTTTTTTTTTTTTGAAAAAAACTACCATTTTATTTTTTTTGTTTAAATGGCTAAAAATGACCATTGTCTGAATCAGAAAAATCGTTGATATCTCACACACAGCTTCTTTTATACCATTTTATCAGCTTTTTTTATTTAAAAAAAAAACATGAAGGGGATTTTCATATATCTAGTCGTATTTGGTGGCTCATAGCTCCTTTACTAGATGGATTTCGGGATTGCCCTTTTGGTGATGTCAATTGCTTAATATAAGGTACCCATTGGCTAACATTTCGTTCTTGTCGGTTCTGGGTTTTTTGTCCATACATTTCTGGCCATCTCCTTTCCGACATCCGCAATCGGCAGAAATGCTTAGGCTCGTTTTATTCATAACTGTTTGCAAATGAAGCTTCGTTGATTTGCTGACTCTTTAATTATTCGACATATTTCCAAAATCTGCAATCGGCAAAAATGTCGATTTGCATAGGTACATTTAAAAGTTTAAAAACCTAAGTATAATGAAAATACAAACTTACTTTTTTTTAACCTTTTCCAAAGAATATTGTAAAATTTCTGGTTTTATTATTTTGTTTTTAATTGCTTGAATTATTAAATCTAGCTTCCTGAATTTGCCGACTCTTGAAAAGCCCCCCCCCCCCCCCCCGCTACGGCCCTGTCACCACCAACAATGAAGTTTGGGTTTAGTGACTTTATCGTGTCGTAAATTCACTCTTATCAATTTTGCAACGCGGAGGGCAATATATTGAAGAGACATTGAGAAAAATATTTTTAGTTCTAACCTGAACACTACTCAATTGAATTGATTCCACCTCTATTTTCAAGCCTATCGAGTGTTCAATGCACTCTTTTATATATAACGATGATTCACCTCTTGCTTTGTTTGACGGATGAACAGCGTGGTAGTCATGAAACCCGTGGATTTTAAGATTTGATTCATTTTTTGCATGCGTTTCTGATATCAAACATATGTCGATATCATTTTCCTGCATATACATCTCTAATTCTCCAAGTTTTTGCCATAATCCGTTGGCATTCCACGTAAGAATTTTAAGCTTTTCCATCATATATTTTTTGAAAGAGGTTTGGGTCGAAAACGATTTTCGAGCTTACTTAACCTATCAAAGATAAGTTTATTTGTATCACATTGTTCTTCAAGTTTCGAAAGAATTATTGAAAAGACTTTCGAAACCGGATCTGTTTCAGTATCGTTATTAACGGGTATATTTTTGGCCGCTATTTGGGCATATGTTTCTGTGTAACCTTGCTTTCATATTTTGTCCGAAGGTATTGACACTGTTTTATTTTCCTGATTTAAAGCTTTCCCTGATTTAAAAGTCTTGGGAGTTCCGTTTTTAATTAGCCATGGTGGTTTTCTTAGCGTTTGGGCAGATTTTGATCTTCGCTTTTGTAATTCTTTAGCTACTTCGCAGCCCCTATAGTATGCTGGGTGATTTCCATTGCAATTAATACACGTTGGTGGACTTTCACTTATTCCGTTGCAGTCAGCGGTTAGATGTTTTCCAGCACATTTTACACACCTTGGCTCTTTTTTGCAATAGGTTTGGGTGTGATTGAATTCTTGGCAGAGTTTACACTGAGGGACTAACCTTGTGCTCTTTCTTAGAGGTTCGATCTTAACTACGATGTTTAAAATTGTTTTAATTTTATAAATTTCATCTAGTTTTTCAGTCTTATCGAACGACAGTATAAATAGTGGAAGGACCCGTTGTACCGCTGTCGTTTCACCCTCTTTTTTCTGTTTCTCTCTTTTGACGATGTTCATTGCATCTAAGATATTGAAGTTGCGCTCTTTTAGATCACTAACGATATCGTCTTTTGAACATGAGGCGTGTAGACCTCTCGCAACAACACGTAAAGGCCTTTCTGACTTATTCTCGTAAGTATACCATTCTACTTTTTCTTCGTTTAATTTTCGCGACAGAAAACGGTAACTTTCGGGGTCTTTCACACAAACTTTCCATTTATTGTTGTTAAGCGAAAAAACTTTAAAGTCCGATGGTCGTAATGTCTTTAAAATAGTTTGCAACTGATTATACTCCGCAATACCGACAACATTTATCGGTGGCGACGGCCGTTCTTTAACAGGTTTTTCTTGTAAACTAGCATTTTTTGGTGGAACTACTATCTCAAAAAACGAAGCTGCCTCAGGTGAAGAGCCAGCTTTACGTTTTTTACTAAGTCTTTTCTTTGAGGTCTATTCCGTTTCACGTGCTAGCTCTTCTTCATCCGTTTCATATCTGAATCTTTTTTCTTGTGGCAAACTAGCTTTGGGGTCTATTGGAGGATGTGTGCCTTTCAATATTTCATATTCTTTGCGATGAAGATCGACTTCTTTCTTAAGCTCTTGGTAAAGTTTCATTATTTCATCAAGTCTTTGACGAAGTTCATTGTTGTCTTTTTCAAGATTTTCTGATTTAGCCGAGTCGTTTTTGGCGCGCGCAAGCGTGACGGGTGGATTTAGATGGTGGTGATCGAGGTACCCTTGCACTTTTTATGAAGGGATTTATTAAATGCATAAATTGGCTCTCCCCAGAATCCATAGAGCCGACCTCCGAAGAGGGTGGATTTTCCAGTGAACCTGGACTACCACCTGGGGTACTATATCTTTTTGTTTATTCATTGCATTATTGTGTATACATCAATCTCAGTATACGGAGGGTGGATTTCAGTCGCCTCTTACGACAGGCATGGATACCACGGGTATATTATTTCCCCTACCCGCAGGGGGTGAAATCAAAATCATGACTTTCGCTCTATGTTAGGTTATTATCAATTTGACAATAGTTACTAAGTGACTTACTATTTAAGTGTAATTTACAAACGTTTTCATAGGATTCCGCAAATGACTGCATAGAAATCAAAACTTTAATCAAGAGCCTAAAGTGATCATCTTTAGGCTTTGCCTTCCCTAGCCACAGACGCCAACAACCAGTGATCCCAGTATCATGATATTATCAAACAGGCAGCCGAAACCACAATAGGCTACCAAGAACCCGTGTTATGATGAAGAATACGTACTGCTGAAAAAGATGACAGAAGATGCATGTTCATCTGCTATGCTGAAGCGTAAAAAAAGAGCAGTGAGAAAGGAGTATCGAGCAAGGAGAAGAGAGGAAAAGAAGAATCTACGTAGAAAGTAATAGCAACTGGCTGCTGGCTTTAAAATCAGAACACAGGCTCTTCGAAACAGTGAAGGTAACCTAGACATAGAAGCATAGGGAAAAGAAGATGTATATTTCCAGAAGCTGCTAAATGGGCAGAAATAGGAAGAGAAGCGAACCCTAGTCCAGTTCCGTATCTATCACGCAATGTTTCACAATACAATTATTCCTTATAAACCCTCCTAATGAATACCCACCACCACCACCAGAGGGAGATTTAGCTATAAGAAAGCTCAAGAACAACAAGGCCGGCGCCGGATCTGATGCGGTTTACCAGCGGAGATCTTCAAGCACGGAGGGGATGTATTGAAAGGGTATATGGGTTGCCTCATGTCATAAACCCAGATTGGGTGGAAGGAAGCATGTCCGATGACTGGTCTATCAGCTTTAAACGTCCCATTTAAGAAAGGGCGATTGTATGCTCACAGGAATTAGAGTGCCATATCTCTGATAAACGTCACATGCAAGATCCTACCCAACGGACTGTGTGCACATCTTAAGCCGTTCTGCAACCCTATAATCAGCAAGTACCATTTTGGCTTCCGGCCAGGCAGATCAATCATAGACCAAATATTCACTCTCAGTTAAATCCTGAATTTGAATTCGAGACATCACTTCACTGACTTCAAAGTCGCATTTTTTTTATGTTAGCATTCATCATTAGGAGCTCCTTATGGTAATGGCTGAACTTGGGTTCCCAGGATACTGATCAAGTTGTGTCGTGATACATTGGAAAACACGCGATTCAATGTGCAACTGGGAAAAAGCTCTTCCGAGTTATTTCAAACATGCACCGAAAGCCGAACTTGTTGAAAACAATGATAAGTCCAAAAAAGATCTTCAAAAGTGGTTGGATCTTGGATGATGACGCGAAAGCAAAGTCAGACTTGATTATTGCCATTTATCTGAGTCTATTGCGTCTCGTTAAATGATTGGACACGGCAAAGAGTGTCTGGGAGCGATTAAAGTCTGAATTTGCTTCCACGGGACCAACGAAGAAGGTAACATTGCTGAAACGTGTGGCGACATATAAAATCCAGGAAGGCAACGATCTGCGAAAGAATTTGATGGAATTCTTCGATGCAGTGTCACAACTAAAGTGTATGGACGTTGATATACACGAAGAGTTGTTGTCGATTCTTTTATTAAATGGATTGCCACCGAGCTTCGAACTGTTAAAGTGTACAATGGAGTCTCACGACAACCTTCCGAAGCCCAGTATTCTGAGAGATGCAATGAAGCAACGTAAGAAAGACGGTCCGGTGAGGTGCTAGTAAGAGCAAATCGAAATTCGAACAAGGAGCGCAGCAACGAAAGCATGGCAATGCGAGTGATAGTGACACATCTTTTAAGCTCAGATGCTATAAATGTCATGAACTTGGTCACAAGGCGTCCATGTGTACGAAGAACATAAGACCGAAGTACCCTTCACGATGTGAATTGTCAGCGAAAGTACATTTTATATGATGGAGGACCAAGCTTTGGGGATGCAGAGGAGTGAATTTGAAAGACGATGGTGCCTGGACAGCGGTTGCACGTCCCACATGTGCACCGATGAAAGTCTGTTTACATCCACATCCTCTGCGATGCAAGGAAAGCTGCTGCTTGCAAACGATTTCAGTACGAATGTCGATGCGAGAGGAGCTATAAGGATTGTCACTACAGACGGGATGTCTGAGAGGTCAGTAAAACTGGAAAACACATTATTGGTAAAGAATCTTCGAACTAACCTATTATCACCATAACGTTCGATAAAGAGAAGGCAATCGTCCGATGAGATGACGGTGAAGTTAAGGTAGTTGCGAGCCGAGTTGGACGACTGTACTATGTCCAAGAAAGTACAACACAAGCGTGTATGGTGGATGTGAGTGAGTCCAAGCTTGGCTTATGGCACCGCAGGCTCGGTCACCGGAACGAATGAGACCATCTCCTTCATCGAAGGAATGTGGTGACTGGACTTTCTCTGAACGAGAATGAAAAGCTTGGTACTTGCAGCGTATGTCTGAGTGGAAAGATGACTAGGTTGCCATTTCCCATAAGAAATCAAATAGAAGCACAAATGTTTTGGATCTTGTGCACACTGATGTGTGGGGACCTTCCAGAGTTGACTCGTTAGCAAAGTCGAGATATTTCGTCAATTTCATTGACGATTGCAGCCGTTGCACTAAGGAGCATTTTACCTCAAAAACCGGACAAAATTGAAAAAATAAAACTATTTTGAAAGCCCCCCAAATTGGTTTTGCTCGTAGCTGATTAACCGTATTATCATAAACCAGTCTCAAAGTTGACCCCCACCACACCACCTCTTCAGACAGCTAGTCAGAATCTAGAGCAATTTAGTAGGCACGCCTGCATTTGCAATGCGCTCTATTTTCACCAATTTGAAGTTGGTGTTTTATGTTTTTTGAAGTGAGTTGAAAAAAATTTTATTAATGAATGTTAGAGACAATGGTGTATACTTAATTTCAACGTTTGATTTATTTGATTTCATCGACTAATATCTATGTTCTTGGGCAAACATTGATTCATCAAAAAGTCAAGAAGTTTATGTATTTTTTTTTACAGTTAAGTGTTTTTGTTATACTGCCGGGTGCTGTCGGGCTGTAAATTTTTTTTTAAAGCAAACTATTAGGTCTCATTGTTTTGTACAATCCAAAACATTTTCCTCATATTTCCTCCTTTTTGAGAAAAAAATTATTTAAAATTGCCGTTTTTTCCAAAGGTATTATTTTTGAACAATTTTTTGTTTTTATAATTCGAAATTATTCGAAAGTTTTTTGTATGCAATATAGCAAACCAAACCTTCAACCTTCGATTAAAAAAAAATTGATTTGTTTTATTACCTTTTTTGGTCAAAAATGTAATAGAAGTTTCACACATATCCATAAGCCCATGGGTAGACAAAATTAAAAAAACCCACAATTATTTATTTCTGTTTTAAAGAATGGAAATACTTTAAAACGGTATAAATTTAAGTTTCAGATGAAAATTAGGTCACTAAGACAAAAAAATAATTTTGACCAGTTTTTTCATGCAAATGCTCCTATGTGCGTTGGTGTGAAGTAAGGTTTTTGAAGCAGAATAATGACGTTTGTTCGTGCTTTTAAGGATTACAAAGCACAAGTTGAGACATAAACTGGTCGAAAAATAAAATTCTTGATGTCAGACAACGGAGGAGAGTTCCGCAACCATGAATTTGATGAATTCCTACGATTGAACGGAATAAGAAGGCGACTTACAATTCCGTATACGCCACAGCAAAATGGTGCGGCGGAATGGAAGAATCGAACGCTTGCTGATATGGCAAGGTGCGTCCTTATCCAATCTGGTGTTGAAAACAAGTTTTGGGCAGAAGCAATTGCAGCATCTGATTACTTGCGGAACCGATGCCCTACAGTTAGTATGGATGGACGCACACCGTTTGAGTTCTGGAACAAAAGATTTCCAGACCTAAGGAATCTAAAGGTTTTCGGTGCAAAAACTTTTGTTCTTGATAAAGCTCCTGGTAAGGAGAAATTCGAAGTACGTTCAATGGAGGGTATCCTGGTTGGGTACTCTGAAGTATCCAAGGTTTATCGTGTATGGATCCCTGAAAAGCAGAAGGTAGGTAGGAACGAGAAACGTCAAGGTTAAAGAACATTTAGATGAAAAGTAAAAAAAAAAACATGTAACTATTCCAAGTGACGAAACTACAATTAAACTGGAGTCAGCTTCAATGGATTTGGAGACATATGATGAGTTTGAGCCACCAATGGCGAAGAAAAGTTTCGAAGTTGGCCAAGCAGAGACAAGTCGAACAACCAACAGAAGACGATGCTGATGCCTAAGATGAAACCGGCGATGAAGAATGCGATGATGCCGTAGAAGGAGATGAAGTCGAGATGGCGAACATTGGAGAGTTGTCACTCGAGGATGCGATGTCTGGAGCAGAAGCAAAAGAATAGCTGGAAGCAATCAAAGAAGAGATTCGAGCTCTTATCAAGAATAAAACGTGGGACCTAGTCGAGCGTCCAGAGAGCAGAAGTGTTGTGACAAGCAAAGTTGTTCTACGAAATAAAATGAACGCAGATGGTTCTTTGGAACGAAAGAAGGCTCGTGTCGTTGCTCGAGGTTTCACGCAGCGCAAAGGAATCGATTTTGAGGACTCCTTCGCTCCGGTAGCCCGCCTCGAATCAATCAGGCTTCTGATGGCTCTTGCAGTCCGTGAGAATTTGAAAGTTTATCAAATGGATGTCGTGGCAGCATATCTAAACGGCGAGTTAGAAGAAGAAATCTTCATGGAAACTCCAAAGTACCTTCAGCAGTTGTTGCAAATGCTTGCAATAGAGAACCGAAACAACGATGGTGTGACGAAAAAGGCCAAACAAATGCTGCTGTCGATTGAGGAAAGCGTTGTATGGTCTGCGGCAGGCTGGACGACAATGGCACAAAAAGTTGGACGAAACACTTCGTAGACTTGGCTTGAAAACAGCTGCTAACGATACATGTTTTTATATAAGAAGGTTTTATAATACAAATTCTATATACTACTGAAATAAATCAGCCAAGTAGAAGACTTAGCATTAAGGATTGGACTTGTTGAATTATTGATTCAAAATAGCTTTTTATGGCCTTTAGTCCTACAAATTGGCGTTTCGTTCGGCTTACTCACTTGAACTCATCAGTGACATAGTGAGGGCTTTGTCAGACGCAATTTGTATTAAGTTCAGTTCAACTTACATGAATTTTTCAACGAAAATCCACTGTAAACTATATGTTTTTACTCCAACATAGATGAAGAAGAATTCACCATCGTTGCAGTGTACGTCGACCATATCCTATACGCCTCAAGAAGTCAAAAGACATTAAAGTACATACGTGATGGATTGGATGAATTTGAAGTGAAGGATCTCGAACTGGCGCGATTTTGTTTGGGCGTTGAAATCATTCAAAGTGAAGGCGAGATTAAACTGAAGCAGCAAGCATACATCAGAGAAATACTGAAAAAGTTCAACATGGACGTGTCGAAACCAATAAGTACACCGAAACTGAACAGCGTCAAAGTGAAAAACCCTATCGTCAACTCATCGGATCAGTTATGTATTTGACAATTGCAACCAGGCCAGGCATAGTGTTCACAGTCAATCGTTTAGCACAGTATAACGAAACCTATCAAGATGCACACTGGTCAGCTGCGAAGCGTGTTCTACGCTATTTACCAGGAACGGCATCCTACGGGCTCCACTTACACCAAGGACACTTTGGGTCTTCGAGGATACTCGGATGCTGATCATGCGAACGACGAGACCGATAGAATATCATACACCGAATACGTTTTTGTATTGAGTGGAGCTGCAATTACCTGGCGTTCAAAGAAACAAAGGTCAGTACCTATTTCAAGTACTGAGGCAGAGTATGTTACTTACTTACTTAAGGTGGCGCTACAGTCTGGGGTGGACCAGGGCCTCAACCAACAAGCTTCTTCCAGCCGGCTCGGTTTCTAGCTAGCTGTCTCCAGTTTCGCACGCCAAGTTGGTTGAGGTCCTCTTCCACTTGCGTGCGCCACCTTTTACGCTGTCCACCTCTACTGCGTTGTCCCACGGGGTTGGATTCAAAGACTTTCCGGGCCGGAGCATTGGTGTCCATTCGCTCTAGATGACCCAGCCATCTCAGTCGTTGGCTTTTCACTTTTGTGGCTAGGTCGGTGTCGCTGTACAGCCCATACAGTTCGTTGTTGTATCTTCTTCTCCATTCCCCATCTATGCAGACGGGACCAAAAATCACCCGGAGAATTTTCCTCTCAAAACAGCCTAACGCGTTCTCATCCACTGTTAGCAGTGTCCATGCCTCTGCACCATACATCAGGACCGGGATGATAAGCGTCTTATACAGGGACAGTTTAGTTGCTCGAGAGAGGGCTTTGCTTCTCAATTGCCTTCTTAGCCCAAAGAAACAGCGATTGGCAAGAGTAATTCTGCGTTTGATCTCAGCGCTGGTGTCGTTCGCTGAGTTTATAGCGGATCCTAGGTAGACAAAGTCTCTGACTACCTCAAAATTATAGCTGTCTATAGTGACGTTCTGTCCGAGACGTCGGTGTTGGGTGTCCTTTCTTGTGGACAGCATATATTTTGTTTTGCTTTCATTCACCGTTAAACCCATCTTCTTGGCTTCCTTCTCAATGCTCACAAAAGCACCACTGACATCACGCTTTGTTCGTCCGATTATGTCAATGTCGTCAGCGTAAGCGAGTAATTGGACGGACTTTTGAAAGATTGTGCCTCTGGTGTTGACGTGAGAGTTTTGCACTATTCTTTCAAGAACGATGTTGAAGAAGTCGCATGACAGCGCGTCGCCTTGCCTAAAACCTTTTTTGACATCAAAGGTGTCGGTGAGGTCTTTGCCGACCTTGATGGAGCAGCGTGCATTCTCCATCGTCATCCTGCACAAACGGACGAGTTTGGCAGGGATGCCAAAACTAGACATTGCTCTATATAGCTCGTCTCTATAGATGCTGTCATACGCGGCCTTGAAATCGATAAAAAGGTGGTGGGTATCGATTTGGAACTCCTGGGTTTTCTCCAAGATCTGCCGTAGTGCGAATATTTGGTCGATGGTGGACTTCCCTGGCCTAAAGCCACACTGATATGGACCTATCAGGTTGTTGACGAATGGCTTCAGGCGTTCACAAAGTACGGCAGAGAAGATCTTGTAGGCGATATTAAGAAGACTGATGCCTCTGTAGTTGGTGCAGTCCAGAGGATCGCCTTTCTTGAGGATCGGGCAAACAATACTGAGGTTCCATTCATCGGGCATGCTTTCTTCCGACCATATTTTACAGATGAGCTGGTGCATACTCCTAACCAATTCATCGCCAGCCGCTTTGAATAGCTCAGCCGCAAGGCCATCAGCTCCAGCAGCTTTATTGGACTTAAGTTTAGATATGGCTATCCTCACTTCGTCAAGATCGGGTGGACGGAATTGTTGGCCTACGTCGTCCAGGTTGAATGGTGCAATTTGCATGGTAGCGGAATTCGGTTCGTCATCGCCGTTATACAATTTGCAGAAATGATTTTTCCATATCCTCAGCACCGACTGCGTTTCCACCACGATGTTCCCCTGATCGTCCTTGCAGGCTTCGGTTCGGGGTTTGTAACCTTGGGAGGTTCTTTTTACTTTTTGGTAAAACTTCCGAACTTCATTCCTGCAGTGGCATCCCTCTAATTCCTCGATCGCGCGCTTCTCATGCTCTTTCTTTTTCTTTCTGAGAAGCTTGTGTTCCTCTTTCCTCTTCTGCTCGTAGAGCTCGCGAGCAGCTCTGGTCCTTCTATGCAGCGCCGCTTTGTATGCCTGTTGTTTGGCTGCATGTACTTGCCGGCATTCCTCGTCGAACCAGGGGTTTCGCTGTGGTGGTCGTGCGAAGCCCAGCACGTCAGAGGCGGCATCTCTGATGGCTTCCTGGCAGTTTTTCCACTGGTTCTCGATGTTTGCAGTTGGCGGCAAAGGACTAGTTAAGAGGGCGCGAGAGACTCGATCGGAAAAGGACCTGGCGATTTCTTGCGACTGTAGCCGTCCAGGCAGAGTATGTAGCATTGTCCGAGTCATCGAGAGAAGCAACATATCTTCAGAACCTTATGACCGAGATGAATTTGCCTCAACATTTATTCAAACGACGGAATATGTCATTATCTTTTTCTAACGTGAACCATTCACTCTTCTTTTATTATTAAAATAAACTTTTTACTTAAATATAGACAATTTTCGAAAACGTCATCTGCGTCAAAAATGCATTTGCAGAATGTTCTTAAACGCAAACTGCAAAAGTCTTCTGTTCGAAAACGAACGCAAATACAAATTTTACTGCATTAACAATGTGTTCGATAATGCAGCTTGCCAAAGTCACATCTCACATGTTCGAAAACATCATCTGCGGTGCAGCTGTGCAGTAAAAACTTCGGGTTGACGAACAAAATATTTAAAAGCCAGAGAGCGTGTTTGTAAATGTCAAATGCGTTTGCAAGTAAGTAAATTGACGTTGATCAAACTGATTTTGTGCAAGCAGGACGATTGCATATTTGACGATCGCAGTACCTGCGTCCAAAAAAGACGATCATTTGATGATCAAATTGACTTTGATTTGACGTTTTCGGAAACGGCCATAGATTTGTTTTTCGTTTTCAATTCATCACTTTTATCAACAGATCTGTTTAACTTCTATGGTATGCCGATGATATTGGCATCATCGGCAGCTCTCTACAGGCCGTTGTAGAGTCTTTCACGGCAGTTAAAGAACATACGAAACTTGTAGGTCTTCAAGGAAACGAGAAAAAGACCAAATACATGTTGTGAACAAGGGAAGATCTGTCAACTGGCTATGATAAAACGTCACTGTTGATAGCAACAATTCCGAAGTAATTAAGGAGTTCATCTATCTCGGAGTAAACATTATTCCCAGAAATTACATCTTAGTGGGAATCGACGAAGAATTAACCTAGCAAACCGATACTACTTCGATTTGGCACAACATATGGGTAAAAAGCTCCTCACATGAAAAACAAAGTGGGAAGGAGTGTGGAGAAAGAGAGATCTGATACCGGGTTCCTTCAAAAGAAAAATTGTTGGTCTTGTGTACGGGGAGGGCAAATGAAGGAGAATATACAACCGCGAACTCTATGAGCTGTATCATGAAGATGTAGTCCAGAAAATCCAAACACATCGACTATAATAATGCTCCAATCAAGAGAGCCTCAGCTTCCAGGCTCAAGAGACCGAAGAAGACCGAATATCCATTTTAAAGACCAAGCCATCGTTAATGTCAGGTCAAACCTGCTTTTATTTTTCGTTCCGTAAAATTCTCGTAATGAAGAACACGAACGGCTATAGGCACGACACAAAGCGCAAAAATAACTTTGAATGAAAAAAATCCTTTTTTTAATCAAACATCATATTTTCTTGGTTTCTTTCATTCTCTTTTCCTCTTATTAATCAACGATTAGTATAATCATTGATTTTGCCATCGTCTTCGGCAGTCTACCTCAAAAGTTCGATAAAAATGCGATGTTGGATGACAACATATCGTATCCACGTAAACGCAAAGTTGGGCTAACAGTTATTCTTCCCATCACAGTTTCGAACATATTTTAAACCCCCTTTACTGCAATCGTATTAATGTTTATAGCCACGCCATCCATCGCCATCTATGGACACAGTTGCATTTAACAAGACAAAAAAAAAAACATTCCAGATCTAAAAAAAATCTACAAAATAAATTTAAGGTTTTTTAAATAATAAATGTAGGTACCCATGTGTTGTCATGATGATAGTGACATAACTTTCTGCTTAAGTTGGCTGTTTTGATATAAAACAGCTGAAAAAACTCATTTTTTATTTTTTAAGAGAAAAAAGAGTAAATAAAATTCAGGACAAACAAAACCTTGTTTTTTTTTTTAAATAAAATGTTCATAACAATTAAGCTTATTTTCGAATACAGAACTTAAGAGTGTTATATTTACATATCTTGAACAAATTTTTGACAGATACCTAACTATTATAGTTCACGGCACATGTTTTATGTCAACAAAATAAAGCTGCATCAAATAATCAATAAAAAAAATAATTGAATTGTGTGTACTTAAGCGGTGCGCGTGTGTCAATAATTGGATTTGAATATTGATTAAATTTGATCCCTAGAATATAATTGGGAAAAAAATTTCCTCGTCTAAGAATTTTATTAAACTTGGGATCAAATTTAGCACACGATTTTAAATCGTATAGAAGAGGCCAATTGTTCATCAGGCATGGCCTGTCCAGTTTCTGTGACTTCATCATTTTTCAAAGCCTAAATGTATAATTTGAATTGTATTACATACTTACAGGCGCCAGGCGCTGCAGTCTGGGGTGGACCAGGGCCTCAATCAACAAGCTTCTTCCAGCCGCCTCAATTTCTAGCTAGCCGTTTCCAGTTTCACATGCCAAATTGGTTGAGGTCGTCTTCCAATTGCGTGCGCTTCCTATTACGCTGTCCTCCTTACTGCCCCGTACCACGGGGTTGGATTCAAAGGTTTTCCGAGCCGATCCATTGGCGTCCATTCACTCTAGGTGACGCAGCCATATCAGTTGCAGGCTTTTCACATTTGTGGCTGGTATTGTCTGCTGAGCTGATAGTGGAGCCTAGGTAGACAAAGTCTCTGACCACCTCGAAATTATCGTTGTCTATAGTGATTTTTTTCGTTTTCGTTGTCGTGATGAGTTGAAATTACTCATGGCATCAAATACAGTTACCCTTTGATGAGTCCCAGGACATCGTGACAAAAACGGGAACGAAATGGCAGATAAATTGGCCAAAAACGGATCATCTCTTGATCCGAGCCAAACAAACTGCTCTGTTCTTATGCCACTAGAGCAGGAAAAAAGAAGAATTTGCCAGAGTTTCCTCAAAGTTGCCAACGACAGATGGTCAACAATTGATACCTGTCGTATTTGAAGGAATTTATTGCCGGATATTTCAAAGAAGAAAACTGAGTATTTACTCAAGCTAAGCAGGCCCCTCCTCTAAATTTCAAAGAAGAAAATCTTTGGCTGACCAATTACTGAAAATAGTTGACCTTTTATCACGATCTAGAAATCTTTCGGATGGTATACATTTTTAGCAAATTTCCCCATAAATGAGGTGCCAAAAATCGCGCGTGACCTTGAGTGACTTTGAGAAAGTTTAAGCCTTTATTACAAGTTATCTAGGGCTGACCAATTTCTGGGACCACTTGACCTTTTCTGACCAATTACTGACCAGTTAGGTGGCATCTTTTTTTATCAAATTCCCCTCAAATTAGGTGCCAACGGTCAAAAGCCCCCATTCTACCCTTTCCTGCCATAATTTCTGCTAGAAAATCTTGTAGTTGATTAAAAACGGTGCTAATAATCTCAAGGGATCCAAGATTCCTACAGCTTCTGACATTTAAATTCCTTTTAGTGTAACATGAAACTTCATTTAAAACAACCTTGAAGCTAAAACAATCTGTGACAGGATGCCATCTAAGGCCTAAGGTCTTAACTGGCTGGTTCTGGTCCACTGACCACGTCCAGTCAGGTTCCCTCCTTTCTAGCAGAATCTCCTCTAACAGGTCCCTTGAATTAGACGCCCATTTTCTTATATAAAATGCAGCACCCTGTAAGAGCTGATATAGTTGACCCACAATTGCCCGAGCTGATTCTTCACTAGTACAGCTAGCTTAAAAATCGTCCATATAGAAAAAATCTGTGATCATAGAAACCGGCTCTGGAAACTCTTCTCTTTCGTCTTCAGCCAGTTGAGTCACACACCTGGTAGCCAAAAACGATGCCGGCGCAATACCGTAAGTTACCGTTGTCAACTCGTATGTTCTCATTTTTTCCCCAAGTGAATCTCTTCAAAGGATTCTCTGATATTTTCTATTGTCCTGATGAACTAAAATTTGCCTAAACATTTTGGCAATATCGGCGCTTAAAGCAATAGGATTCAGCTTAAATTGTACAAGTATGGTCATCAGGTCGTTTTGCGATACTGGTCCTGTAAGCAACTGTGGATTTAATGAAGTTCCAGCAGGTAATATACGCACACGTAGCATCAAAAACAACCCTTAAACGTGAATGGTGCGGCAGATAGTAACCGATTTTCCCTTCCTGTTCCTCGTTTATTTCGACCATATGACCCAAAGCTTTATATTCCTGCATGAATGCGATGTACTGCACCCGAAGATTCTCATCTCTTTCAAACTACCTCTCCATAGCCCTTAGCCTCCTTTCAGCCATACTCCGAGAATCCCCATCTACCTACGCAAAGTCCTTGAACGGTAGTTTTACTGCAAAGCGCCCATCTACGTCCCTACCATAGTGAGTTTTAAAATGAGTCTCACCTGGATGGTCATCGAATAGTTGACGTGATGTTGGCTTTGGTTCCTCTACTTCCCAATAACGCTGCCAAAGATTTTCCAAATTATCCATCGCATGAACCGTACTCAACCGATTACCGGCAGATTCTTCCTCCTCACTTGCCAAGAGCCATTCAAACCTTGTATTCTGAGCAATCATCCGACGGTTGTTGTCATATATTCTACCACTTGTTAAGACCTTAAACAGAATACCAGATTTTAACAGAATGTCTATTACTCCTGGTACCAGAACTAGAGTCATATAAATCAATCCTATACCCAATTGAGATGAATGATTGTATGAGACCCTGTGCTGTGGAATGACACCAGTAATGCGGCTCAAAACAATAGCTTGTGACGATATAGCCGAAACTCTGAAGTCCTGGATTTGATGTTGAGTAAAACTGTTCCTTTAGCCCTAGCTTCAGAATCACCTACCGCATTTATCGCCAGTGAGCATTTTTGTCTTGCCAGTCCCAAAAACAGTACGCATGCTTCAGTTATAAGCGTTACCTGGGAGCCTGAATCGAAGAGAACTCTGCATGGTTTAAGTTCACCAAATTTATTTTGAACTAAAACAAAAGCCGTAGGAAGTATATTATGTCTATTAAAACCTTGAACTACCTTATCACTCATTACCCAAAGAACTGCTTTTGGTTTTGCAGACGATTTTTGGTCTCGCATTTGGTTTCCAACTGAGGTGTCACTAGCTAAGGCGTTTGCTGTCTTTGAAGAATACCGAACCTCTGAGTGAATGGCAGTTTGATGTCGAGCCTTACATTTCCTGCAAGTACCTGAACTACAAGCTCTAACCGAATGCCAAGTGTTGAGGCAATTATAGCACAAACCCTATTAAACTTCTCTTAGCATTGAGATCGAGATCACAAAATTGGGGACACGATGCTATAAAATGTGCTCTTCCGCACATATAGGACATGTTAAAGAAATTGCTGCCAACACCGATTGACGGTTTGATTTTGGTATACCAAACTCGTATGAACCTTTTGTTTGAAAACGCTTCATGTTCAAACTGAATATTAGTCAAGTTAATTGACTTTTAATAAAAGATCCGGCTCGAAGGACCATTAATGTTCTCGAGATTAGAAGAGAGGTAGCCCGACCACTAATTTTACTTGATGGTTAGACATTTCTTAGACTCGTATTAAAACACGTCCGGCTTGAGGTATGAGAAACTTTATTGTGAGCAAGGAAATATCTTCCATCTTTTTAATTAGTTTGACAGATTCATTTTAGGCAACTACTCAGAAACTAAAGTTGTTCACACAATGATAGTTATACTTTGAAGCATAGGTGCCAGTAACACCCACCTTCGTTTCTACCTCCCTAATACCAATAAAAGCGCCACTAATATAACGCGTTGTTCGTTCGATTATGTCAATTTCGTTAGCGTAAGCAAGTATTTCGATGGAATTTTGAAAGATTGTGCCTCTAGAGTTGACGTAGGAGTTTTGAAAAAGTCGTCTGACAGCGTGTCACCTTGTCTAAGACCTTTTTTTGACATTAAAGGTATCGGTGAGTTCTTTACCTTGATGGAGTAGCATGCATTCTCTATCATCATCATGCACAAACAGGCGAGTTGGAAGGGATGCCAAAATAGCATCCATAAATGCTATCGACTTTTCTGGGTTACAAGGTATTCGATCTACAGCATATGCAACCTTGAAAGCAATGAATAGATGATGGGTATCGATTTGAAATTCATTAGTTTTTTCCAAAATCTGCCGTAGTGCATATGTTTGGTCGATGGTGGACTTTCCTGGTCTAAGGCCACACTGATATGGACGTATCAGGTTGTTGGCGAATGGTTTCAGGTATTCAAAAAGTACAGCAGAGAAGATCTTGTATGCAATGTTATGGATACTGATGCCTCTTTGGTTGGGATAGTCCAAGTTTAGGTTAGGTTAGGTTAAGTTAAGAGGCGCGTGCCCACCAAAGAGGCTGTTGCGTACACGGGGGCCTATTGGTCCAATGTGAGAAAATAAAAGTGAAAAGACGGCATAGATGCACCTGAACTAATGGTTCACATAGACTGGTTCGTTTGCGAACTAGCCTGTGCTTTCTATGAATTTCCTCATGTTTGCCATTGAGACCTGCGCTATATCGTCCAGTTCTCCAACAAACCTGTTTTCAAAATAACTGAGTCGATTCGTTTGGAGGTTTGGACAATCACAGAGCAGGTGTTTAATGGTTTCCATTTCTTCTAGGTCCTGACAGCTCCTGCAGAAATCGGGTGCGAATACACCCAGTCTGATTCTAATATTCTTTTTACTCAGTGATAAAATATACCGAAATTTCTTTTCATTAATTCTAGGCCTTAAACTTCTAAAGATAACGCAGTCGTTCCTAGTCCTCCAGGATTTATTGATTTGCGCCTTTGTTATTAGGTCTATTTTTGTTTTAATGACGCTTATCGGGATGTTTAGTCCCACATCTAATTGGCTACTACTGTCTCTATTTGATACTGACCCTTTCCTTGCCAGTTCATGATCTCCGACGAGCTTAGTTTTTTCGTTTGTACCATTTGTGCCGATTTTTCAATAGGGTAAATCTCAGCCTAAAAGACACTACACTCACCTGGGAGTTTATAAGAATATCTAATATTAAGGGCTTCACAAAACACCACAGCTCCCGTTCCTTCTTTCATTTTTGATCCATCGGTGTAGAAGGAGATACCCTGTTCCCTAGCTAGTGAGTTGGGTTCCCAGCCATGCCTTTCGGGTATTAAAATAGAGAAGTGTTTATTAAAATCTATTATAGATGGTATGTACTCAGTCGTCACATCAAGTCCGGCTACTGTGTCATACCTTTGCAGGATAGATCCATGACTCATAAGTGCTGTGCTTCCAAGAGCTCAGTTCTTTGCTGTGCATCTTATGTACTAGTCTAGTGCCGGAAGATTTAAAATAATTTCCAACCCTGCTTGTGGCGTAGAGCCCCCATTATTCCTATACAGGCTAGTCTCTGTACCTTGTTCTGGGTTTTGAGATAGCCTTCCACCATACGATAAAACCATAGGATAGTATATGGGACGAACAATCGCCATGTACATCCACTGGACTACCTGCGGTCGTATATCCCACCGAGTACTGAAGGTTTTCTTGCATGTATAGAAAGCGCAGAGTGGCTCTTTTCATTTTATCCTCATTGTTCCATTCCCATATTAGCTTGGAATCAAGGATTACTCCAAGATATTTAGCTTCTTTGAAAAGTTTCAAAGTCCTCTAATTTCTTTTTATTCGTGAACAAAATTAGCTCAGTTTTTGAAGGGTTAATCCCAAGGCCGCATTGTGCTGCCCACGAAGATAGTTCCTTAAGTGCGGATTCCATAATATTTTTGATGGTGGTAAGATACTTACCCGATATCAAAATAACTATGTCGTCTGCATAGGCACAATTTTAATGCCTTGATTCCTAAATCTTGTAAGAATTTTGTTAACGAAAATCACCCCTCCTTGTAGAGTACCTCTTGTAACTGTTTTCTCAACAATCGTTTCTCCAAGTTGCGAGCTTATGATTCTAGCATTGATCATGGTATAAATCCAGTCCACAATGGCAGACTCAACTCCAACCTCTTCCAGAGCAGATTTAATGAAATCCGTTTTTACGTTGTTAAACGCATTTTCAATGTACATAAATGCTGCTAGGGTGTGTCCTTTGTGCTCGAGACTTTTCTCAATTTGTGAAACGACTTCGTGCTACGCAGTTTCCATTGACTTACCTTTAAGCTAAGCGTGTTGGTAGCTGCACAAAATGTTTGGATTAAGAAGGTCTCTGACATGCATATCAATAATTCTCTCCAGTGTCTTGAGGAGGAACGAAGGGAGACTTATTATGGTCTATAATCTTTTGCAGTCGAGTGTGTGGGCTTTCCAGCTTTTGGAATAAAGACCTTTCTCCAACTGATAGGGACGTATCTAAGTTTAACACAACTTTTGAAGATTACCCTAAGCCATGGGGTGATAATCTGTAGAGCGTGTTGAGGAAATGCCGGAATAATCTCATCTGGTCCAGCTGATTTATATAGGGTTTGTACGAGTTTATAGCCCACATAATCTTCTGCTTGTGATAGCCTGTTCCAATTCTGGTGTTGATTGTAAAATTTCTAAGGAGTCTGGTTGTGAATAACCTGAGACGCCAGGACTCTTACAGCCAGGGAAGTGTGTTTCCATAAAGAGTTCAAGTGTTTCTTGGCTCGAATTCGACCATGATCCGTCGGGATGCTTAATATATCCCAGAGTCGTGGGGTTAAAGGTAAGAACCTTTCGAAGTCTCGCCACCTCGCTTGTGTTCTCAATGGATTCACAGTGCCTAGCCCATGAATCCTTCTTGGCCCTTCTTAACTCTTTGGTGTATAAGTTAGGTTCGGCTCTGTATGAAATCCAGTCTACCTCTAATTTGCTCAGTTTGGCTATATTGAAAAGTTTTTTGACCCTGTTCTTCGTTTCTTAAGTTCACTTTTCCACCATGGTGGGTTTTTAATTAGAACGCCGTTCTAATTTCGCTAGTTAGGTCTTGCACAGCAGTGTCAATGGTTGAGGTAATCGCAAGCGTTTCTTCCTCAGGTGGGTCGATACGTTCGTTCAACCATTTTGCGTACTCTGTCCAATTTGTTCTAGTTGGGTTCCTTAAAGGTTTAATATAATTTTGATTCCTGTCTAAAGTAAATAGTATCCAAAAGTGATCAGAATAGGATTCCTCAGGCGAGACTCTCCAGTTTTCTACGTTGTAGTTTTTTGACCTCAATTCTTGTACTTGATTCATACGAATCCAAGGTTCTTGGATTAAGACCGCATCCACGGCTTCTTGAGACATGAAGAGCATCAGGTCATGTGTTGCTGCTATGGCGTGATGCAAATTAATTTGCACCACCAGCAACTTTTGACTCCCCTTTGCCATCATGCCTCTTTACCCTTACGGTTCCGAGACCGTATCTCAGCACCTCCCCTTTCTCTTTGAGGAGAAGGTCAGATATCTTGTCAATTACGAACAAGAGGTCCTTCCCTTCCCCGCTGAAACTCTTTCTGGAATGCAGGAGCTTCCATTAGAGTATGGAGTGTAGAGTATGGTCACCTTAAACCAGTTAAACTATATTAATATAGTATATACATACTTGTATAGATATATATATATCATGTAAAACTTATATGAGAGAAACCTCTTCTTGCTATTACGAAGAACAAATAAATAGTCTATTAGACCAGGAAAAATAGGACAAATCGTATGGGGAACCTTGAAAAAATTAATTCATGAAATATTAAAATTGGAATCGACGCAAAATTGCAACCTCTATAACATATCCAAAGTCCCCCAAAATCCCCGCATTGGCTTTTTGTGTAGATGCATTTGAAGAGGTGCAGACGGGGAGAATTTGGAGGTCTCTATCAAATTAAAATATTTGTTTGGGTAAAACCTGATCATATGATACATGCTTTAAGGGTAGTTTTTAACGCTGAATCTAATGAAATTAAATTCAAAATGATACAACCACCCAAAAAGAAGTTATAGTCCTTTTTATGTAATGATGTCTTTTTTTTCAGGTACAACAGATAAAATATTACCGAAAACCCTTTGAAAATAACGGTATGTTAATGAAACTTGGAATGAATGTTTCATTTGTCATAGGAACTAAGAATCAAGAGAGTCCCTTAAAATATCCATGGTGAAAGGGTGTTTTTTTTAAGGGGGAGGGGCAACAAGGAATGCTAACCATAACACCCACGTTAAAACTCTTACACTCATGAAACTTGCCAAAAATATTAAACTCTTCATGGCAACCAAGAATCTAAATACTCCATACAAATATCTTTGTTCTAATAGTGTTTTTGGTGACTGCTAACTTTTGACTTGTTCTACGGAAAATACGATTTCAAAAATTAATTTCAGCTTGAAAAGGCCCATTACTTTGTTAAGGGTGCTTGTATCATTTTAGTTTTGCTTTTATTAGATTCAGCGTTAAAAAATACCCTTAAATCATACACTCAGAGAAAAAAACATTGTTGTCAGCTTAACAATCCGTTCTTGAAGAATCATTAACACTTAAATTCTTCCTACAAAAATATTTTGTTGTTACAACAATTTTATTGTTAACACTTTTGGTTTTAAATTTAAAAATCAAGAATCAAAAATTTGATTCAAGAACTTCTTAGTCTCAAAAATGTCTGACTGATATAAATTGTTGAAATAAGAAAAACGTTCTCATTCTAACAATTTGATAGTTGAAAAGAATCAAAGGAGAAATGTTAGCTTAAAGTCGTCAACACACACACAAACACCAATCCTCAAAATTTGTACTCAAGGAAAAATAGTTATAAGAATGACATTTTCAATAAGAGAACTATATTCTTGTTATGCTAAGAACAGAATAATATATTTAAGAACTATATTTCTTCAGTCAACAAATAAATTCTCAAGCCCCAAGCTCTTAAGAAATAAATTGTTGGTTCAACATTTTATTCTTAAGATGAGAACGTAAGTTCTTGTTCTGATAAAAGGTAACTGTAAAATTGGTTTTGGATGGCATTTCCATTAGTTTCGTGACAAGATCAAGTGTTATTAGTTATAATAGTGAATTTATTACAAAAACTTTTAAATAATAACTTAAAAACAGGTAAGATTGGTTTGTTTTTATCTTTTTTAACTAAGTTAACATTAAAATATATAAAATTATCCATTTGAATATAATTTTAACATAAGAAATATGATTTCTAAACTGCGATATAGTTCCACTCTTAAAAAAAACATGCCATATTGCGAGTTCCATCATTAATGGAAACTTGTTTAGGGCTGGCCACGAGACCGAGAAAATTCAAGAAAAAAACTATCACAGAATCCATTGTGGTGGAAAATCTTATACAAATATAGTAATTCCACACGGATTTTGTGATACTTTTGTCGGGATTCATAAAAGTTTCGGATTACGTGCATCTGTACATATACATTTATTGTGTTCTTTATATAATTTCTAATATAAATTGTTGAAATAAGAAAAACGTTTTTATTTCAACAATTTTATATTTGAATGCATAAAACAACAGAATTAAGCAATTCATTTTTGTTTATTCCTACATAAACTTAGTTAGATTTGTCTACCCGCACATACTGAGGCACATTCAAAAATGGAAAACGAAGAACAGGAAGTAGAAGTTGTCGATATGGAGCCTGTCGTATTTGAATTGTTCCAAAACTGGGACATTTCAATGCCAGCGATTCGGGCATTAGAAGAATGTCGCATTGTGACAGAAAATTTATTAAAAATAATAAACTCCCACGAAATCGATACCGTTTTCAATAAGAGAGACCTTCTAGGCGATAAAATTAAATTCAGATATCATCTTAATAAATGGCGGGAGATGAACGATGTAAGTATAAATACTTTCTCTAAAGTAAAAGTGGCCAACAAGATTTTAAAAAAGAAAAGATAAATCCTTTTTTCTATAATTATTATGTGCACTTTATTTAATGATATACTTTCCATTTAGTGTGAATTGATATCATGCTGTGCGAATGACCGCACACTCACTATGGTTTCAAGCTGGCTATCATCTGCAACCTTGCCGTCAAACTGCGCAAAGCCTACAGAATCTTCGAACTCAAATTTTGTCTTCGATATAGAAACTATTTTAAATAACACTGTTCCTGGTCAAGAGATCCTTGAGAAAACAAAAAACAACATTATGTTGTCAAGTAGTGATCAATCCACAATAGCTAGAAATATTGTGGATCACTTTATAAAAAATAAACAAAAAATGTGTCCGAAAACAATGATTAACGCAGCAAAAGAAATTAAAACAAAATTTCCCAATGAAGATGAGTGTACATATTATGTTCCAAGGTCCAATGGAAAACAACCGTCGGGCAAGATATTTGATCGTTATTATAATGTTGGGTACAAACGAAAAAAATCCTTCAGCGAAGGCAGCACATCAAAAAGGGTACATCTTAACGAAGACGACGTTTTTCAAGATTCAGCTACACAAGCTCTCAGTTCGCAAGAATTTGAAATAAAAAAACAGTTTTTGGCAACCCATATTCCGCATAACTTATTGGAAATTTGGACAGAAACATCTTGTTACCGGATGAGAGATGAAAAACACCCCCTAGCAAGATTTTTGACATCATGGCCTCGATATAAGGACTCGAATGGTAATGATCTCATTGATATCGATTTCAAGACGATGTATTCAGGAAAGGAAAATAAACTATTTGAAAAAATAGATAGTTTTGAAAAGAAAATAAATAAAAATTTTTTTCCATCAATTATAAAAGAGAAAATTTTTCTGGAGTTCTACAAAACTATGATTTCCAAAGAACTAGGAACAGGTAGTTTTTTTATTTATTAAATGCCTTAATAGTTTTTAATAAATTTTGGTTAATTGCAGATTCAAGGCATTTTTATTTTTTCAACTTACTGCACACAATTATTAACCCACCCAGAATCAGCAGAAAATACAAGCCTTCAATAAGTGATGCACAAAAAGACATGTTTATACATCTGGTAAGCCTTAATAATTTCAAGCAGAAAGAAGACGAACTTAAGGCTCAAGCTGTTTCGGAAAACCTTAAGTTACAGCCTAAAATATTTGCCATTGGTGATTCTTTCGAAAATTTATCGGAGTTTTATGTTTACATCGAGGGAACTCGTTTCAAAGTTCCTACTCTCCTAAATGCAATTGACTTAATTATAAAATCGTGCTTTGTTTTTAATTTGGAATACTCACAAAAGAGCAAATATGTTTGGATGTTTCTGCAAGAGTATATATATGAAATATCTTCTGATGAAAAAGTTCCGAAGATACAGAACATCATTTCAAAACTAGAGAATGGCTCAAATTAAAAATACTTTTTCAAACAGACATATTTGCTCTATTTGTGATGATAAATTCCAACATTCAAATGATTTAATTCAACATTTAAAAAGTAAACATAAGACTCCGGTACATTATCAATATTTATGTAAATTTAATTTATGCAACAAATACTTTCAAAACATATTTAAATTTAAAGCACACATTATGAAACATGAAATAAGACACCAAAAATGTAATTCTGAAAACAAATGTACTGAAAATACCGAAAATGTATCTACTCCAGACACCTCTACTGCTTCTTGCAGTAATCAGCCATGTAATGATATTCCTATAAGTCCTTGTAATTTATCGGCACCATCAACTCAAAATTTATCTGATACAATTTTTTTGAAAAAATCAAACTTACTTGATATTAATACATTTAAAAATATAATTTCAAAATCCGTTATATCATTTGCACTGAAGCTTCACACTAAATCCAATATTACCAGAAAAATAATATTAGACATTCAAAATGCAATAGAAGAAGACATATTAGAACCATTCTGCAATATTTTATGTGAGTTTTTGCCATTCGTTGATCCCGAGCTCAGATTACATTACAAAACTTTATTGACATTTGCAAAAAATCCCTTTAAAGACATTGCAACAGAATACAAATTTTTCAAAGCAATTGAATCTCTAAAAATCTTTAAAACGCCCAAACTATTTACAATAGGGAGGCAACTAGATGAAGTTTTCTACAATGGAAATCCAACCTTAAAAGAAAATATTATAGAAGGTTCTCTTTCTGATATTCATTTTCAGTTAAAAAAGTTTTTCGAATCTCCAAATGTTTTTAAAAAAACTCTTGAAAATATTCAAAACATTAAGTCCGAAAATAAATTGAATCATTTTATAATGGGGAACATGTGGAAATCCAAATCCGAAAAATTTGGGGACAAAATAGTATTCCCCCTGTTTTTGTACTTTGACTCTTTTCAAATAAATGATGCCCATGGACCTCATAATGATTCTATTTGCGGTATTTACTATACCGTACCTGTTATTCCGCAAAATCAACTATCTCACATAAATAATATTTTTGTATTTGGATTTGTCAAATCCAAAGACATGACATATTTTGGAAATACTTTAACTTTGCAAAATCTCATCCAATGTATTGAGGATTTATCTACAAATGGGATCGTTTTAGAAATCGATGGTAAAAACACAAACATTTATTTTGTTCTTGGACAAATATTGGGTGACAATTTAGGTCTGAATGAGGTCTTAGGTTTTGTGCCCGGCTTTAACGCAAGATATTACTGTAGACTTTGTACAAGAGAGAAAAAAGAATGTCAAAGTGATTGTGTAGAGTATTCTGAACTTCTTCGTAATGTTGATATTTATCGCCATGAAACAAATTCTACAACTGAACAGTCTGAAACAACATCAGTAAGAGAAAATTCAATCTGGAATACTTTAACCAATTTTCACGTCACTGACAACAAAGCTTGCGACGTTATGCACGACATTTTTTTAGGAGTTGGAAGATATAATATCTCGAAGGTTTTAAACTACTTTATTTTCGAAAAAAAATTGTTTACCTTAGATGCATTTAATTATCGAAAACAAATGTTTGCTTATGATTCCCACTTTATTGGAAATAAAAGCCGACCTATAGACAGAAACCAAATTAAAAACGCAAGCATTAAAATGAATGCTGCGGAAATGAAAACGTTTTTGCATTATATTTTGCTAATGGTTAGTGATTTAATTGAAGAAAGCGACCCGGTCTTTATTTTCTTGGTCAAATTTGTAAAAATAGTAGATTTAGTTTCTCTGGATTGTTTTGATTCAGAATCTTTAAACGAATTAAGTCAATTAATAAAGGAACATAATACATTCTATATTAACTTTTTTAAAGATACTTTAAAACCTAAGTACCATTTTATGATCCATTATTGTACTGTTATTCGAGAAATTGGCCCCCTGAAATATTTTTGGTGTTTTAGATTTGAAGGCAAACACCAATCCTTCAAGCAGTATTGTCACGTCATGAACTCTAGAATTAATGTTCCTTTGACCTTATCAATAAAAAGTAGCCTCCAATTTTCTGAAACGTTTCTTCACAACAATTTTTTTGAAAATGAATCTCCAAACATAATTAAATACACTTCAATTGATTTATCTGAGCTACCATATTATAATCAATTATCTACACAACTATCTGTTGGAAATCAAGTAGAATGCTTACGCTTTAGAGGTGATTGTTTTAAAGTAAACGAATATTTGAAATGCGGTGCAGTTTTGAAAATACTTCACATTTTTTTTGAAACCCAAGAAACTTTTTACTTTATATGTCAAGAATATCAAACATTGTTTTCAGAAAAATTTCAATCTTATAAAATTTTGAAAGAGTTGAACTGTCATAGAATGGAAAAAATCGAAAAATTTTCAATGTCTGTGAAATCTATTGTTTTAAACAATATGGAAACTTATATTCGCTTTTGAAACTGTTGCAATCATTACTATTATTTGTATTATTATTATTTTTACTATCATTATTTTTATAACTTTGTTAATACTTAACTTAATAATGAAAAAAATATGTAAAATAAAGTGAAGATATTTAAAAAAATATATTTTTTTTTATTTAGATTCTTTTCAGGTAAAATTTAAAAATTGTGCAAAAGCTAATTCACCACCAAATATTTAAGAAAATAAGCCACAAATGACTTAAATTCTTGAATTTTTGTGTTAATTGGTTAATGTAACTAAAATTTCTTTTATTATTGATATGATTTTGCACTTACCTCACGGATTTTGTTCATATTTGCATTGCGTCTAAATGTATTTTTGTAGATCTTCTCAGAATGAGAACCCAGATATTTGCTATCAAAATACTGGTACCTACGCAAACCAAATATGAGCTATCTAAAATCAGTGAGGTAAGTGTAAAATTATACCAATAAGAAATTGACAAAACTGATTGTTATTTTAACAACTAGCATTCTTACAATGTTAAAAACTTTCATTTTTGGTATAAGAATGTTTATTCTTATCATATTTTAAATATTTGGGTTCTCAGTTTAAGAATTCACGTTCTTCATTTCGCTAAGAAAATGATTCTTGTGCCAACAAATAATGTTCTTGAAATATAATGTTTATTCAACAACTTTAGTTTTTGGGGAAACAATTTTAGTTCTTCGTATGTTAACAACTTTTTTTTGAGGTAAGAACATATGTTCTTATTATATTAAGAACACTTTGCACTCTTAAATTAAGAATATTAGTTGTTGGGAATTTTTTAACCCACATATTTTCTCGGGACAAAGTATAAAATTGTTGAAATTGCCAACGTTTTTCTCTGAGTGTATACCATACTTTGTGTATATACCTCAATTACACCACATCGGAATTTTGGCTCAAATCTTCCAACTTCTTCCCAGATTTTCCCTCTTTTTAATAAAAAACCCGAGAACAAATATATTTGTGAGGACTATTTTGATTCTTGGTTGCCATGACAAATTATATATTTTTGGCGAATTTCATGAGTGTAAGAGTTTTTTCGTGGGTGTTATGGTTATCATTCTACACTTGCCCCTCCCCCTTAAAAAAACACCCTTTCACCATGGATATTTTAAGGGACTCTCTTGATTCTTAGTTCCTATGACAAATGAAACATTCATTCCAAGTTTCATTAACATACCGTTATTTTCAAAGGGTTTTCGGTAATATTTTACCTGTTGTACCTGAAAAAAAAGACATCATTACATAAAAAGGACTATAACATCTTTTTGGGTGGTTGTATCATTTTGAATTTGGTTTCATTAGATTCAGCGTTAAAAATTACCTTTAAAGCATGTATCATATGATCAGGTTTTACCCAAACAAATATTTTAGTTTGATAGACCTCCAAATTCTCCCCGTCTGCACCTCTTGAAATGCATCTACACAAAAAGCCAATGCGGGGATTTTGGGGGACTTTGGATATGTTATAGAGGTTGCAATTCTGCGTCGATTCCAATTTTAATATTTCATGAATTAATTTTTTCAACCTCGGGACCCATTTTTCCTGGCCTTTATCATTAGAACTCAATTGGATAGTGTTTTATTAATACATTACATGGAGAACTCCTTATTCTGTTTCACCAGCAGTTTAATTATGGATGAGTCCTCGTGCGTGGCAGGAGGAGGAATCCATATATTAACCTGCTGGCGAAGCGGAAAAGATGTGACGGGAAGAACACAGACAGAAGCTCCCTCCCACAGTTCGACAATATTGGCGATTGTGTGAGTGAGGAACTCCCGGGATTTCTGGTCCCCACAGCAAACCACTTTTTCCTTTCCACCATTCAGCTCAATCAAAGGTGTAATCGTCAGAACTAACATTCTCTGATGTCACCATCATGGCTTTGAGGATTTCATTCTCCACAAAATTGGTTTTAAGCTTTTTAGAACCTTCAGTCTTAGTTGCTTCCTCCGATCTTGCTCTCTTAGTTGAACATGGCTTCGTCCCAGAGGAGCTGCCTACCTGTGCTTTCTCATTCCTTTTCAAGTTTGATGTAGCGTTGGTCTGCTGTTTCTTACTGGAGGTCGCCAGATTCGAATTTGAGCCGATACGAGCAGTAGAGTTGTTGCCAGCCTGCTCACGGTTTATCTTTTTAGGGATAGACCTAGATGTGGCAGAATTTACTCTTTCTTTTTAGCGTTCAACTGTTAGGAGGAAAACAATGGATGCAGTTGCAGTCGTTGCCAACTACCATTCATAGCTTTTCACCAACTTTCATAGGTTTTTCAATAGGACCTTGTCTCTCGAACTGAGAGAAGATGGGTCCTTTTTCTCCGTAGCACTCACCAATCTTTTAGAGGATCTGTAGTTATTGCATTGCCTCGAAGCTTTGAAGGGTGCAGTAGACTTCAGCGTAGTCTCTTCGTGACTCGAGTCTTCCAGTAACTCGTCCTCGGTTTGACTTCCTATAGAGGGAGGTCTGCCCAAGGTCTCCCTATCGTCAATATCCAGGCTATGTAGTGCAAGAAGAAGAGCCACTGAAAGGTTGAGAGCGTTGGATTGTCAAGTTTAGATATAGCTATCTTCAATTCGTGGAGATCGGGTAGACCGAATTTTCGGCCAACGTCGCACTGTGGTTCAGGGGCGGATGAAAATCATGTTATCGACTGTTAAATATTTAGATTTTTGACATAGCAGTTTAATGAAACATTATGATCAGGATTTTTCCTTCTAAATATAAAATTTTGGACTCCAAAGTTGATATATGAGATTTCAGTGATTTGGAAGTAAAAAATGAGCATACTTAAAAGTTGTATGATTGTTTTGACTTTTTTTTTTTTGTTAATTTTCCTCTATCGGGCATATAAAGAAAATTTAATTTTAGAAAACAAAAATTGGCTAACAATACATTTTTTTTGTGCGAATTTTAAAATTTGTACCTGTTTTTTAAGTCAAATTCAAAATTCAACAAAGAAAAAGTTGATGTTCCCTGGTCTTCCCCGGTCGGACTTATAGTACATATTATACACTGGACCATAATGTATCGAAAACAAACAAAAAATAGCTGCTAATACCTGCAAACCTTCAAAAGCATCGATTTTATGTCTAAGGACCACTGAAAATAAAAAATTCTTGAATAACGTTTTTTTTATTGGATTTCGAATCCTTGGCCTATACTATGGACAAATCTATATGTATATTATTTGTGGAGCTAAATCTTTGCATTGATACCATTTTCAATCCACCTTCCTACGAAAATTTTTAAGGGGTCATAAAAAATCCAATTTATGACTTTCTTAACACCCTAATTTTAAGAAAGGAAATTCCTACACATTTTATGTTATTAAGCTTTGTTCACAGTTTTTTTTTAAGAAAACGATTAAAAAAGAAATTTTGTCAAAAACTCCCTTAAAAGTGGGCGGGGCAAACATTTTGCATAATTTTTTGTTCTTAAGCTTTTATTAAGGCAATTTGATTTGTTTGCAATTACCCAAAAAAGAAATATTTTGTCAAAAACGACCCCAAAAGTGGGCGTGGCCAAAATTTGTGTACGGGAGAGTTATTATAAATTACAATATCTACAACTTTTCTAAAGAATACACCCCTCATTTACATCAGCTTTCGCAGATTAGGTGACTTATTTTAAAAAGTCGGCGTGTCAGTGGGCGGAAATTTTCTTTGATGATGTCTTATGATATTCTTTATCATTCTTGAAAATTTCATCTTAAGCGGTTATCTTTTTCAATTTTTAATTTATTTAAAAGAAAGGAATATTTTCTCAAAACGCCCCCAAAAGTAGGCGTGGAAAAAATTTTTACGGAAGAGTTACTATAAATTACATTATCTACAACTTTTCTAAAGAGCACACCCCTCATTTACATCAACTTTTGACGATTTGGTAACCTATTTTTAAAAGTGGACGTATCAGTTGGCGGAAATTTTCTCTGATGATGTCTTATGATATCATTTATCATTTCTAACAATTTCATCTTAATTGGGTAGCTGCTTCAGATTTTATAAATTAAAGACCGCCTCTCCATACATCTTGAACCACTGTGCGTCGTCGGCCGTCCAGGTTGAATTCTGCAATCTGCATGACAGCGGAACTAGATTCATCATCGTCGTGATGATTTTTCCATATCCTCAGTACAGACTGCCACGATATTCCCCTAATTGTCCTTGCAGGCTTCGGCTCGAGCCTTGTAACCTTGGGAGCTCCTTTTTATCTTATGGTAAAACTTCTCAACTTATCTTCTGCAAGAGCATTTCTCTATTTACTCTAGTGCGTGATTCACATGCTCCTTCTTTACCCTTCTGAGAAGTCGGTGTTCCTCTCTGCTCTTCTGCTCGTAGAGCTCGCGAGCAGCTCTGGTCCTTCTATGCACCACCACTTTGTATGTCTGTTGTTGGGCCGCATGAAGATACTTGACGGGATTCTTCGTCGAACCAGGCAAGGCCCAGCACGTCAGCGGCGGGGTCTCTGATGGCTTCCTGGCAATAATTCTTTCACTGGTTCTTGAAGCATAGGACTAATTAAAAGGGCGCTAGAGACTGTAACCGTGCGAGGTCAAGTTAGCTTACAATATTTTCCTACTTTGGCTTTGGTCTGGAAACATAACAGTACCTACAACAAGGTAGTGGTCCGAGTCAACTATGGCTCCTCAGAACGTTCGGACATCCTTGTTACTAGAGGAGTGCCTTGCGTCGATGGCGGTGTGGTCAATTTTGGCAGTTGATTGAGTAGGAATTTGTGTTGCCTCTTGTGTATCAATGAGATAAGGGAACTGCGTTCTAACATGACATAACGTTTCGCTCCCAGTTTATTCCTTAGATGTTTCCCTAAGTTAAGTGTGGAAGTGATATTAAGGCCAAGGCACTTATATTCTTTCACTACCTCCATGATTTCTCCACCAAAATGTCAACACTCAATCCTTGCCCGCATGCCACCTCTTTTTTTGAAGATCATGATCTTTGACTTTGCCAAGTTAACTGACAGGTTCCAGAATTCACTGTAGTCCCAAAGCCGATTTATAAATTAATTGCAATATTTCTGGAGACTTAGCCAGCAATACTATGTCACCTGCGTGCATTAGCACTTTAAGGGTCCATTTTTGATGTGAATACCACCAGGTAAAGCATTCGGTAAATCTTCGATGTAGAGTGAAAACAGCATAGGGCTAAGGGCACAACCTTGTTTCAAGCCTAATAATTCTGTGCTGAAGTAATTTCCCATCATATATTACTTATCAATACGCCTGCAAAAGATGAAACGTATCATCCAGGCTCCTCAAATATAACAAAAACCCACCGAAGTAGTTTGCTCAGAATCGCGAGTTAGGAAATAATAATTCTAAACTTACCTCTTCGAATTTAAAAATACTGGTTATGGTTACTTACTATTTATTTTCACTGCCGAAGTTCTCTTTTGATTTTTTGGGTTTTACTTGAGAACTTTGGAGGGGAAAAATGTACTCGTGGTTCGAAATTGAGTTGTTTGACCTTCGGGACAGAGAGATAATGTTCAATCTTATATACTTCTTTGTTATATTTGATTGAAAAGATTTTGGATTTTAGCCCCCCGTTAAGCAGGGTTTTCCAAACAAATAAATAATTTCCCTTCCCAATTCGGGATTATAACTTTGTTCTTTTTTTTTTTTTTTTGTTATTCAAAGAGCTTTCACCTTCGAATTTACTTCAGAAGGTTTGTAATTTCTTTCAAAAACTAAAAAAATTTGCTTGCGCCCTTAATTCTTCTTTTTAGGTACTACGCCCCTGTGGAAATCAAAATTCTCAATTTCAATCCAAATTACACATTGGTGAAACCCACCCCCTTAATGTGAATTAGCCATGGTGAAACCCACCCCCTTAATGTGAATTAGCCATGGTGGTAGCATCCAAGTGCTACCCTTCGAATTCGATCATGGAGTATCGTTTTTTCTCTTTTGTGTTGACATTCGTGTTGCAACTAAAAGAAATAAGTCGTTTTTAACTCGCGCGTGCCCGGTCGGGTTTTTTTTTTGGGCATTCGTTTGTTTGTTTGAATTAATAATATAATAAAAGTTAATAGCAAATTATTCGGTTGTCGGTTGGCGTTGTAAGAAGTGTAAAAAATTGGCGCCCAACGTGGAGCGTCTTTGCATGATGTCAGAGCTACTAGAACTCGAGCTAAAGTTTAGTTAAAAATCGAGCAGCTTGGTAGAATCATCCATCCAGTGAGAATAATTCAAATAAATAGGAACTATGAAATGTAATACTATATTGGGCGGCTACAAAAGGCGTCTGTTTTCCCATAGTGGGCAGCCTCGATCAGTTATGTGCTTCACTATACACACGACAGGTGTGCTAAGCCCTCACAAATGAAACGACCGAAGAAGAACAAACCGTGTTCTACACTCATCCTAACTAAGTTTACAGGAGTGTTCCGAGAGCCGATATCATAGTCGTGATGGGAAACCTCAATGCCCAAGTCAGATCAGACAATTACGGAACGGAACGCGTGATGGGAAAAAATGGCTTGGGGTCACGGAACGAAAATGGCAATTTGCTTGTTGACTTTTGTAACGCGAATCGTCTTGTGCTAGGTGGGATTGTATTTGAGCATAAGACGTGTATCAAAATCACGTTGGTGCATCCGGACGGTCGAACTGAAAACCAAATTGATCATAATTATGATTCAGCGATGGAGGAAGTCAATGTGTGATATTCGAAGTATAAGAAAAGCCGATGTGCGGTGTGACCACCATTTGCTTCTGATGAGTCTCAAACTAAGCACCGCTGTCGTACAAAGAAAAGTGCAGGATGCAGCAAGGAGTCCAGAATTCAATAGAATTATTTAAATGCCCCCAACATTTGTGGTAGCTATGTCACCACCCTTAACGACAAAACTGCGTCATTAAACGGATTTTTAGACATCAGAGGTGTCGGTGAGGTCTTTGCCGACCTTGATGGAGCAGTGTGCATTCTCCATCGTCATTCTGCAGAAACGGACGAGTTTGGGAGGGATTCCAAAACCAGACATTGCTCGATGCAGCTCGGCCTTAAAATCCATGAAAAGGTGGGGGGTATCGATTTGAAACTCCTGGGTTTTCTCCAAGATCTGCAGTAGTGCGAATATTTGGTCGATGGTGGACCTCCCTGGCCTGAAGTCACACTGATATTGACCTATCAGGTTGTTGACGAATGGTTTCGGTCGTTCAAAAGTATGGTGGAGAAGATCTTGTAGGCAATATTAAGAAGACTGCTGCCTCTGCAGTTGGTGCAGTCCAGAGGATCACCTTTCTTGAAGATCGGGCAAACAATGCTAAGGTTCCATTCATCGGGCATGCTTTCCTCCGACCATATTTTAAAGATGAGCTGATGCATACTCCAATTAATCGCCAGGCCATCTGCTCCAGCAGCTTTATTGGACTTAAGTTTAGATATGTATAGCTATCCCCACTTCGTCGAGATCGGGTGGACGAAAATGTTGGCCTACATCATCCAGGTTGAATGGTGCAATCTCCATGGTAGCGGAATTCAGTTCTTCATCGTCGTATTATAACTTGCGGAAATGATTCTTCCATATCCTCAGCACCGACTGCGATTCTACCACCATGTTGCCCTGATCATCCTAGCAGGCTTCGGTTTGGGCCTTGTAACCCTGAGAGGTTCTCTTTACTTTTTGGTAAAACTTCCGAACTTCATTCATGCGAGGGCATCCCTCTATTTCCTCGATCGCACACTTCTCATGCTCTTTCTTTTTCCTTCTTAGAAGCTTGTGTTCCTCTCTCCTCTTCTGCTCGTAGAGCTCGCGAGCAGCTCTGGTCCTTCTTTGTAGCGCCGCTTTGTATACTTGTTGTTTGGCTGCATTTACTTGCCGGCATTCTTCGTCGAACCAGGGGTTTCACTGTGGTGCGTCAAGGCCCAGCACTTTAGAATCGGCATCTCTGATGGCTTCCTGACAATTCTTTCACTGGTTCTCGATACTTGCAGTTGGTGGACTGTTTAAGAGGTTGCGAGAGACTCGATCGGAAAAGGACCTGGCAATTTCTTGGGACTGTAGCCATCCGACGTTTAACTTCCTCACAGTATTTCCCTGCTTTGGCTATGGTCTGGATATCCGTAGCACTACCTTGGCTACAACGAGGTAGTGGTCCGAGTCAACGTTGGCTCCTCGGAACGTTCGGACATCCTTGATACTGGAGGAGTGCCTTGCGTGGATCCTAATGTGGTCAATCTGGTTAGCGGTTAATTGACCAGGAATTCGCCATGTTCACTTGTGGATACCGATATGCGGGAATTGCGTACTACCTACCACAACGTATCACCCCGCAGCAAAGTCGATTAACCTGTGTTCGTTATTGGAGGTGGTGTCGTGCAGGCTATAACTTTCGATTGTGCCACCAAAGATGTCTTCTCTTCCTCTAGATACTTTGAATGTCATATGTAGTTAGGGCATTGCTCATATGTTTGTCCACGAGTTCGTAGAATTCATCCTTGGTGCCGTCATCTTTTTCCTCTGTGGGGGCATGCACGCGTATAAGGCTAATCTAAGCGAATTTAGCCTTGGTGCGAATTGTCGTGAGATGCTCGTTCACATAGTTGAAACTCAAGACTTCTTGCCTAAGTTTTCCTCTACTTACTAAATTAAATTAAATTGATTAATAACTACCGCAGGAATTTGAATAAAAATTTCCGGAAATGTATAAATATGATTGCCTTTCTCAAAAATGTCGGTGGGATCAAACCCTTGTTTCTCCTGGCTTCGGCCTTATGTGCATCTTGGGGATGTGATCACCCATACGCTGGCCGATTATCATCAGGCTGTTTGATTTTAACTTGTGGCTTTATTCAAGAGAAACTTCTTCAGTATTGGCTTCGTTTAGTACCTGTACTCTCTTGGTAGAACCGCAATACTTCTTCTGTTCCACTATTATTGTTGCCCATGTCTTACCCAAGTAGAGTATTTGTAACTTCTCTGAAAATTCATACAAAATTATGGTCACAATTTCGGATAATACGTAAATATTTTGAGTAAATAGAGTTGCGGTAATTTAAGAAAACACTCTGTGCACTCTGCAACTACTTTGTGACTTTAAACATCAAATTTTCTTATTGGTAATAATATGGTTACCTTTGTAACCTAAAAAGTTATTATAAGGCATCATCCAAAGTCAGAAATACCAAATCGTAACTAAAAATGTATCTACTTCTATACTACTCAAATGTCGTACGCTATGAAGCATATTGTGCCTTAAAAAGTTACCATTAAATTTTAGTGTACCTTTTGGTTTATTTACACCATATTCATTTTAATTTGTGACCTTTTAGAACAACTGCTCAATTTAACAAAATGAGAAAACTTTTTTTGGTGATCGAGATGTCATTCAAGTGTCTTTTAACTTAAAATGCCGCCAAGAAGAAAAAAACACTTTAAATTCACCTCAACTTATTATAGAAAATTAAAAACAGAAATAATAAAATCTAAGCAGGCAAGTCAAATAAAATCTTTAGAAGATATTTCACAATTGGAAAGTGTTTCGAGCGAAAAAATAAATGAAAATCAATGTGTTGAAGCTGAGCCAACAGAAATTAGAAGCCTTACCACCAATCTGATCCAACAAGTTAAGGATAAACACCAAGTTGGTACAGAAGATGAAAACACTGAAGAGCAGGAACAGCAAGTCTTATCTTTTATGGAAAAGTTGAGCGACTGGGCCCTTCGGTATCATATAAGCCATACATCTTTAACAAGCCTTCTGAAGCTATTGCGTCAGTTTCCCGAATTCGAATACTTACCAAAAAGCAGCAAGACACTTCTCCGGACTGCAGCTTCAGTTGATATAATTCCAATGGGAACAGGAGAATATTGGCATAATGGACTTAAAAATTGTTTATCCAGTTTATTTTTCGACCTGGATAACTCAATGAGCATCCAACTCAACTTTAATATTGATGGACTCCCTATTGAAAATAGTTCTAAAAAAGAATTTTGGCCTATATTATGTACTATTAATGAAAAACCAGAAGTGCAGCCACTGGTGGTTGGAATTTATTCTGGAGATACAAAGCCAAATCTCCAAGACTACTTATCAAAGTTCGTAGAAGAGCTCGATTTAATTTTGAAAAACGATATAATTATCAACAACCACAAACTTCTGGTTTCAGTTAGATGTTTCGTATGTGATACACCAGCAAGATCTTTTATTAAAGGTTTCAGTGGTCTTCGAATAATTGTTCTTGTCTTGTTTTTACTGTCTCATTTTATTTATTTAGGTGTCGTGAGCTCAAATGCATACCATGGATGCACAAAATGTACAACGATTGGGGAGTACTATTCTCATGGTCATCATATGAGCTATCCAAGAATCGACATGCCTGTAAGAACCAACAGCTCATTTAGAGAAAGAACTGATCCTGATCACCATAAGGAGGATTCACCAATTTTAAAACTTCCAGTCGATATGATAAAACAGTTTCCTGTAGCAGATTCCTTGCATTTGTTCGATTTAGGAATTATGAAAAGATGTCTTAAAGGTTGGACAAGTGGAAGCTTTAACTTTCGCACTAAATTATCGGCGAAGGAAATAAACGAGATTTCCGATGCGTTAGAAACTTTTAACGAACGAAAACCTTCAGAATTGCACCGAGCTATCAGAAGATTAGATTGTTTGAGCTTCTGGAAGGGATTAGAATTTCGTACTTTTCTTCTTTACCTTGGACCTGTTGTTCTTAAAGACTATTTGCAAGCTGACGTTTATCATCATTTTTTGCAACTGAGCTGTGCTGTTACGATTTGTTCCTGCAAAAACTATCTAACACATTTGAATGTCGCCGATGTATTACTGAAGGAATACGTCGAGCATTTTATTGAAATTTATGGCATTGACTCAGTAAGTAGTAACGTCCATAACCTGTGTCATGTTGTAGATGATGTTCAAACGTTTGGACATCTTCCTTCAATTAGCGCATATCCATTTGAAAATTATTTGGGTCTAATTAAAAATTTGATTCGTTCTGGAAATCGCCCCCTAGCACAAGTTGCAAAAAGAATGAATGAGTATTCAAAGTTAACTCGTGTTGATGAATTAAATCTTTTCAAAAATCCATTTGTTAAAATGGAGCGAAAATCAAGTGATCCACGGTTCGAAGCAATATATTACTTTTTACAAATATCGAAAGGTTTTGTTTTAAGAAAAAATAAAAAAGATGGATGGTTCATGACTAAACAAAGTAAGATCGTTCAAATGGATTTCGCAGCAAAATATAATGGCCAGTTTTATATATCTGGCGCTAGTATCAAGAAAATGAGTGACTTTTTCAAACAACCAATCTCTTCATCTCGTTTAAATATATATATTTCGCCATCTGAAACTGATTTAAATTATCCACAGCTTTTTGCGTTATCGGATATCAAATGTAAAATGATGTCAATAAAATATCGCGATCAATTTGTTTTTATGCCACTTATTCATACTATTGATTGTGATACACACATATACAACAATAACTAATTTTGGTGCTGCACGAGTAAGTAATTGGTTTCATTTAACATTTAACATTTTAACGTTTCTTTTCTTCATATAGCATATGTGCCTAAAGAACCACGCACTCAAGCCAAGCGATATGAACTCAGCTATGATTAAAAAAACAATTGTTGAAAAAAAAGCATTATAATGGTATGTTAACGATTATTCATTGATCGTTTTTTGCTACGCGACGAATATACATATGTATGTATACAAGGACAAAGTAAAAAGTGACTCCAAAAAAATATGTAGACAAAAATTAAATTTTCAGAAATGCACCTGATGACTGAATCATATTTTACTTTTCCGTATACTTAACTTTTTCGAATTTGCATAATCGAGTTACTTTACTTTTTAGTTGCGCCGCTGTAACAATAAGCATTCACTATAAAACAAACGCAAACAAATTAACCAACTGAATATTTTTATTAATTTTTAGTAAAAAAAGCAAACTAAATATCTTATTTTCATTCACGGAAGAAATAACAATAAAACTGAAAAAAATAAAAAATAAGAGCGTATTTCCATAACACAAGACATTAATAGCATTAGTAATAATAAATAAAATCCAATTTAGTCGGGTATTCCTTCGATTGAAAGGCTTTCATATTCCTCATATTCCTGTACCTGTACCTCACCTGGATCATCCTTCATATCTTTTTTCCTGCTAAAAAAAAAACTTGTTAATATAATAACAATAATTCAATAATTTATCAACTCACCTTTTCCGTGAAAGTCTTAAACTGCTGTGCTTGAGCAGATTTGTTTTAAAAAACTTTTCACACTCTTCGCTGTTGAAGCGATTGTCAGCCTTAGAAATGATTTTGGTGCATACATTAAATATGCTAGTGTATTTCATAAAAGCCATTTTCGTGTTTTGCGAGTTTGAACGTCCAGTCCATGTAAACTGTGTAAGCAGGTGTGGTGAAATGATTCTTTCCACTATTTTCACACCAACTTTGCTTGCAGTCTGCCTTCCGGAATCCCCCGCTATAGTTATGAACTTTGAAATCTATAGAATTTGAAATAAATTTACTTTGTTTGATCAAAATATTTTAGATTTGTTTTACTTACGAGATTTGATTCCCTTTTCTGGTCTTGTTTTAGTTTGCTTTCCAAAGCATTTAGCTCGTCCATGGAAGAAATCGGAAACTTGAACGAGTCTAAATCATCATCATTAACTAGTGCCGCATCTGATACCCCAATTTTTCTCTGGATAGAGTCTATGGTACTCTGCAAGTTATCAATTTTGACGTTTATTTTAAGGTTGGAGTCAATGCATTGAAGAAGCATTTGCTTCAACTCATTGAATTTTTGTTCATGATCACATTGTTGCAGGAGGTTATTCAACGTAAAGGATTCGTTGTTTGTTTCCTCGATTTGGCTTGGCAACTCCATTATCAACTGTGAATTTTTTTCGGCGCTTAAACAAATTTTACTTGGGGTATATTGATTGCTTACTGTTGAATTAACTTTCGATGATGTTGGGGTGCTTAAAAACAACTCATCGTAGTTGGTAACTTGGCTTTGTTGCTGTATGTATCCTGGACGACGTCTATTTAACTTTCTTTCAGCCATATACTTTTCCTCTGCATCTGTGTCAGGAAATGATGAAAGAACATTTTCCATCTTCGATGCCGCTGAAAAATCCATAGCTGTAGCTTTGACCGTAAAATCTTGTTTTGCCCATGTTTGTTGGTCAGGTACTGAAGTTGGGTCCTTCCGCATCTTGTTTATTTTAGATTCCTTTAAATGTTTTGGCCAAAATAAGGATCCATTGTGTTCCCAAGCTGCTGGAACTGCAATCACGGCAACTGTTCCGTCAGCTTCCACCGTGGTGCCAATTTTAAACATTATTAATAATAAATAATATCGACTTTTTATCGTGAACCGCGCTAAAATAAATTTTTTTTATGACCGAAAGCAAACCAGACACACTTACGCGACGAAAACAAACTGTTCCAGATTTGTTTGATGGTTACAAACGTCAAAATGACATTGCGTAATGCATTGGCGTAGAGCTTTAGTAGGAGAAAATGAATGAAATTTTGATTTCGGTTGAGATTTTACGTTTTACTTTTAAAAAAGAATAACTTTTCGTGACAGAATTCTTTTTAAAAGTAAAACGTAAAGTCCTGTAACTATTCAAAAAATTTGTATAATTAAAATTCTCATGTTGGCACATTTGGTGATATGAAAAGGGTTTATTTTTTTTAATCTATGATTTTTGAATGAAAAGTAAACAGAATCTGCACTTCTTTTTATATATTTAATGGAGTATTTGTTCAATTTTCGGCTTTGCGATTTGGAAAGCCGGATTTACACGACTGACATTTTGTCAGAATTTCAGTTAGTTCTCGTCAGTTTTTTTTTCAGATTCGTGTAAATTCTAGCCAGGAATTTCCCACAGCGAAATACTGACTGAGAACCTGCTATAAAATGCTGTCAGTTCCAAATTATGTATCGTGTAAATGGTTGACTAGCTGACAAAACCTGACAAGGACTGACACACTGCCTGAAAGAATGAATATTTTCATTTTTTTTTGGCAAAGCATTTTTTGGCAGAAACTGACGAATGGTAAGCCAGAATTATCTTTATGTCAGACCCTTGGCTGGAAAAACTAAACACTTTTTCAGTCATGGAAATCCGGCATTAAGCGACCCTTACATGATCAAATTATTGAATGAATCATATACATGTGTTTGTAAAAATAGGATTGTATGTGCCACACACATTTGGTGAATTTTGAAAATCAAAACCCTTCTGATTTTGATTGATGATTGATCGATCAGATTGATGTGTGTAATTGATTTAACGATATTTTTGACGCTTTTTCAATACAAAAGAAAGAGACAGCTTGTCATTTTTCTTTGCAACCTGGAGCCAGTTGTGTTTTAGTAAACAAACTCAGATTTGATGTCAAAATGATTGAACATGTAAGGGAACGTCAAAAAACACATACATGAAATTTGATTCAAATGATTGATCGTGTAAGGGTAGCTTAAAACTGCTTTAGGTTTGCGTTTAAAAAACAAAATTGCCTGCACCTACACGACAAAGTGAGTACATTGTGTTCACATGGCTGTAAGTATGAACAAAATAGGCCGGACTAACGTCAAAATGAATCGCTTCACTTGCGCCATAGTCTGAACTTGGTCTAAAGAGGTCCTTACACGATCAATCAATAACTGTCAATCACTGTGTCGGTGTAGTTTGACAATCAATCATCAATCAAAATCAAAAGGGCTTTGATATTCGTCAATTGGATTGATGACACATATACAATTTTGTTTTTCACTCATACATATTAGTGATTGACGTCTTTTAATTGATCGTGTAAGGACCGCTTTAGAAATCTGGTTGATCAGTAAAATTGTCATATGAAAGTGACACATTTTTCAAACCTGGTGGTTTTGTGCAATGCACATGTATGTATTTGCAGTCATTTCCCCACCGGCTAAAATTCTGGAGCAGCAAACCTGCAAAGAAAATGAAAAAATACACTTTTTTTGACACCATGAAAATGAAAACTGCAGCAGGATCCAAGAAATTGCGCTTCCCATATCCTTCGCTATGAGTGATAGTAGGTATGTGTGCTTTCTAAATTTTATTCAAAGAAGCAGTATGCGCATATACTGAAATAAAACCACTTTCATAAGAAATCTGATGTACATGATGGTCCAATAGAAAAATAGAAAAAAGTGAAAAATATAGAAAAAAGAGGCAGTAACATTTTGTATGTACATAGAATTCGTTCAGTCCAAAATACGGAAACTTAACACATATTCGTACTTTCCTGAAAAAATATTTCAACATGGGGCATCAGGTACCCACCCCTTAGAGCACCGTCTATGGTCTATGGCGGTTTTAGGTCAGTTTGTTTTTTTTTTTGTCATGGTGTTCGTGTCATGAGTATCTGTTAGGTTGCAAATCGGAAATAAAACATCATAATGTGTAGTTTTCGGCACACGAGCTTATCGCCATATTGGATTAGAAATATAGCTTTCCATTCGATATAATTTGAGTATTTTACATCTTAAAATTTTTGAATATTGTGTTAATATTCATTATTTCTTGAGCGCGTAAATTTTTTGTTCCAGAAGTGTGTAATATTTATGATAAAAATGATCTCCGTTTTGATTTTAAGGGCACTAAATTCCCGTAATTTCGAAGTCAAACTCTTTAAATATTTTACATTCTTCTTATCAATTCTAAATTCTTTTTTCCATTTTTTGCGGTTGTAATGCAATTATGTATGTGTGTATATGTCTGATACATATTAAATATTTTACTGCATACTTACTTCACTGCGTCAAATGGACGTAAACATACACATTTCCTTAAAACTGAGGTACTCAATTTCAATAAGTTTTGGTTATATTATACCATACTATGATAGTCACAAATAGGTAACAACGACCAAACGAGTTATTCTCTTGCGTAGGTCATAATAGTGGTATCGTTGGCACAATTGTGTATTCCCCATTTGGTATCAACTAGTGAAAAAAAGGTAACAAATCGAGTTTTGTGTTCATAAGTACACTTTGACTGTGTCGTTCAAATGCTGATGTGTCGTCACAGCGTGGTAACATTTTACAACGAATTCTACTTGGGTAGGTTTTTGGCAGATTTTCATTCTTAAGGAGGATCAGCAACGAATTGCTCTAGAAAGCCGCAGCCGCACTTACACTACTCAGCTGAGCCTGCTTTACGGTGCCGAGCGTTGGACAATGAAAAGAATAGGAGTGCTGTTACTGGGCTGCTTCAAAATAAAAATATCCCAATGGATAACTGGTTCTTTAATGTGCTCGAAGGGTAATAAAGGGGACTTTCCCCCTATGCGTTTTTCTTCCATTCGTTTTTCTCATATAAGAAATCGCTACTATAGGAAAAATGTCAATGGTGTTTTTGGTGTAGGTTGGGGGAAGTGTTGGCGTTTAGCCACGATAGAAGGCTGACCCAATGTCAGCGTAGAACGCAGACTGCTTCCTCGTTGTCCATGATTATGTTGTCATCCATTACACTGAGGTACCTTGGATCCGGATATCGTTGTTCAGTGGTCATCCTTCTCATTAGCTGATTCGGGTGGTCGATGATGTTCCCTACAAGCTAGTCTCTTCGCTGAAAGGACTAGGTATTTGTTCAGCGGGATTATGTTGGCTTCGGAACAGAGGAGCTCGTCCCTATAGTGTTTCCGCCGCTGCCGGTCGAAGTACAATCCGATGCAAATTCTGAGAATCTTCCTTTCGAATACTTGAAGCTCCTTTATGGTTGTCTTCGAGATTGAAAACCAGACTGGGAATGAGTAGCTGAGGACAGGTCGTAAGAGCTGCTTGTAGATCAGTAACTTCGTTGGTGGCTTAGTCCTTTTCTTTTTTTCATGAATGGATGTAGACGGTGAAAGGCCCAGCTGGCTTTTTTGAGTACATTTCTTGAGTGCGGGTTGAACCTTAGCAACTCATTTAACTGGACTCCCAGGTACTTCACATTCTTTTTGGCAGCTATGATGGATCCGTCAGGGAGTCTCAAGACCAGATTTCTGCAGTTGGCTGGCGGTGCGAATACCTCTACCAGTTGAAGGCCTCCTGAAGCAGACAAGTTCCGACTTGGATCTGTTGATTCGGATGCCCCATTTCGTGTAGAAATTTAAGAGTCTGTTGATGTGGGCCTCTACTTTTCGGACAGCGATAAACGGTGACATTGATGATGCATATATAGGTGAGCGAATCGTCAGCATATAGCAGATTCTCGCATCCAATTGGAGGTTGGTCGGATGTCATCAGGCTGTAGAGAAAAGGGTCAAGTTTTGAACCTTGGGCGACTCCGGTCTAGTTGTACGAAAAAAATTCTAAAAGAAAGAAAAAAAAAAGAATTTTTATTAGTGCCGGTGGTACCTGGTACCTGTAATAGATGAAGTTTATGTATTAGGGCTTCTATCTAAACGCTATCAAATGCTTTCTCGACATCCAGAAAGCATCCGACGGTGACCCGATGACTGTTGAGGGAGGTGGTAATATCGTGTTGGAACTTCAGCAGCGGATGCAGCGTTGAGTGCTTTTCTCGAAAGCCAAACTGCATGTCAGGGATGATTGAGTTTTCATTGCAGAATTTCTTCAGCCTCCTGAGGATCACTTCTTCCAGTAATTTGCTGATATTGTTGAGGAGTGATATTGGCCTGTAGTTGGATATTAGGTTGGAAGCACCTTTCTTCGGGATTGCCACAATCTTCGCTGTTTTCCACGTCTGGGGGAAGTAGCAGTTGTTGATGCAGTTGTTAAGGATGATTGTGAGGAAGATCATTACTGCTTGTGGAAACCTGATTTCCAGCTGATTTTCTTGGCTCTGAATTGCCGAAGTTCTCTGCTACCTCCTCTAGATTGCATAGATGTGGACTATCGGCGGGATCACTTGCTGGATTGGTGTCATCGAAACTGATTATATCCGGATTTGGCTATAAGGTCTGCTGAATTGATGCTTCTACTTCTTGTAGGAAGGTTGGGTCAGTAGGTGGGTTCGGTGTGAAGTTTCCTTCGAAGTAGTTGGCGATCGCTTCCACCTTGTCCTGGGCTGAGGTTGCTTCAATGTTGTCACTGATAATGGATTCTGGCATATCTGGCTGTTTTCCAATGATCCTATTTATGTTTTTGAAGGCATCAGGTCCTGGCTTAATTGCTTGCAATCTTCTCTGGTACTGGATATTGTTATGGTGTTGAATGGAGTTCCGGAACATGATGTTGACTTGTTGTAGCTCATTCCAAACTGTCTGGTAGTTGATGTTTGTCGTATTTATCTCGCTTCAATGGATCCGCTGGAGTCGTTTTCTTAGCCGCTATCTATGAGCATACAAATTCTGGACCAGGAAGGTGTTGGTACCTGTCCTTTGACGTCCTAGGCCGCTTTTGCTTCTCCAGGGCTTCAGATACGGCATGTTCGAGTTTGTCAATAGCTGCATCGAAGAGTTAAGTTGTCTTCGATGTCCCTGTGAAGTCTTTCAATATCCAGCCGTCTGAAGTTGATGAAGTTCTCCGGGGCTTCTGTTGTTAGGAGTATGGGTTGGTTGATGTTGATATACAGTTGAACAGCTTCGTTTTGTACAATTGTACATAGTTCCGGATTTCCAGAAGAATATGTACCAGGATCGAGGAGGCCAGGAACAAGTCCAGCGTTGATGGCGTTCCTCTGATTTTGAGGTGGTCAGAGACCTGGTCTACCTAGGATCTGCTATAAACTCAGCAAAAGATGCCAGTGCTGAGATCAAATTACTCTTGCCAATCGCTGTGTTTCCATGGGCTAAGAAGCCCTCTCTCGAGCATCTAAACTGTCCCTGTATAAGACACTTATCACCCCGATCCTGGTGTATTGTGCAGAGGCATGGACACTGTTAACGGTGGATGAGAACGCGTTAGGTGAGGAAAATTCTCCGGGTGATTTTTGGTCGCGTCTGCATAGATAGGGAATGGAGAAAAAAGATACAACAACGAATTGTACGGGCTGTACAGCCACACCGACCTAGCCACAAAAGTGAAAAGCCAACGACTGAGCTAGCTGGGTCACTTAGAGCGAATGGACACCAATGCTCCGGCACGGAAAATCTTTGAATACAACCCCGTAGGACAGCGCAGTAGAATTATACAGCGTAATAAGTAGCGCACGCAAGTGGAAAAGGACCTCAACCAACTTGACGTGCAAAACTGGAGGCAACTAGCTAGAAACCAAGCCGACTGGAAGAAGCTTCTTGGTTGAGGCCCTGGTCCACCCCGGACTGGTAGGGCAGAAGAGAGTTCTAACCATAGAGTTAAATATTTCCCCTTCCTGATTTATTCTGTCCGAAAAATTTTCTTCAGCAGAAATTCTTAGGTCTGTCAAATGGCAAGTAGACGTTGGTTAGATGTCAGTGATATTCAAACAAAATTAAATTGACTTTTTTTGCCAAAATTCTGTGGAACAAAACTATTTTAATCAAGGAATAGCATAAGTGAGCAAGTGTTCTCAATTCCAAGAATCCCAATGAAAATTTGGTTAAAGTGAAGGGCCGATTGCAAACGAAGTTTTAAAGAAGTTCATTGCTGTTTTTCGAAAAAAAAAAGTCATGAATAGCGACGTCAATTCCAAACTATCCGAAATCGTTGAAGAGGGCCTTTAGCTCCTCCAAGGCGCTTTAAAAAGCTCTTCGTAGTTTATTGCTACTACAGTTGAACGTTAAGCTATGTTAATATTCCTTTTATTTTATAAATGCCTTTTTTTTTGCCTTTTTTAAAGTTTTTAGGTCAACAAAATCCTTTCTCTGGTTCATTACCAATTCCGAAATGGAGACCGTCTTAAATGTACGAGACAATATTCGGAGATTAAGAACACCCAAGCCTCATGACATGATGGTGTAAGAGCTATGGGAAATTGCTATGACCATGCGGGTAGGATTTTGCTAACTTTGCCTTTTTTTTTGAGCGTTATCGTAGAAAAGTATCGATTTTATACATTTACGTTTCATGTCTTCCTGATTCCAAAAATATTTTTATAGTTTATTTTGTCCTTTTTTTAATTTTTACTCGTTAGGTGCCTATTTTTGCCTTTCTGCTGTGTTTGGCTATTTTTCCACTTTTCTCCTTTTTTTTCTTCAAAGTTAATTGTTTTTCAAGATCCAAACATCTTAAAATACAAAACATTGTAGTTGTGTGTCTCTGTGTACGTACTTTTTGTATTATCTAACATTAGGTTTGTTTCAAATATTGATCAAAACGGCCATTTTTACTATTTTGTACCCAATATTTGTCCAATTTGTGCTCCACGCTTCAGAAATTGATTTTTTTCTGGGAAAAAAGAGAGTGTCCACCGCTAATGACCGCCAATTTTTGCTCAAACATTTCAATTGGCCAAGTTTTCTCAATTTTAAAAAATATCAACGAAAACTTCGTAAATGCTTTTGGTTTTAGATGCAAATGCGGGATTTAAAACTGTTGGGCAAATAAATGCTTTAATGAATAGTGACGTCAATTCCAAACTTCCCGAAAACGTTAAAGTGCATGGATTTATAGGGTCTTAAATGCATTCTTTGGCGGATTAGTAGATTAGTTGGAAAGCACAGCCTCCACGAAATGACAACAGATAACGGCTTCCGACTAATCGACTTTGCTGCAGCTCGTAATACGGTGATAAGTAGCACTAGGTTCCCCAGGCGGAGGATACACGCAGCAACCTGCCGATCTCCAGATAGTCGAACCGCCAACCAAATCGACCACGTGCTAATTGACGCAAGGTATGCAGCGAACATCTTGGACGTGCGAACTTTCCGAAGCGCAAACGTGGACTCTGACCACTTTTTTGTTGTGACAAAGTTCAGAGCCAGACTTTCCAACGAAAAGAAAACGAAGACCGCCCAAAAGAAGAAATTCAACATTGCATGCCTTAGCACATCTGAGAAAGCCAGAGACTACAGTGAGCAATTGACCGGGAAACTCTCTGCCCTAAGCCCAGCCACAAGCGTCAACAACCAGTGGAACCAATATCGCGACATCATTAAGGAGACAGCCGAGACATCAACCACCCAGAAAAAAGAACCCGTGGAATGACGATGAATGCGCGGTATTGAAGCAGGAGACGGAAAATGCACGAATGCAAATGCTGCAACGGAAAACAAGAGCAGCAAGAGAGGAGAACCGTGAAAAGAGAAGGAAAGAGAAAAAACCCTGCGTAGAAAGAAAAGAGCATCCGCAGCCTCTCAGCTCAAGTATCTCGAAGAGTCTAGCACCGCCACCAACACCCGCCGGTTCTACAAAACAGCCAAGCAACTGGCATCTGGTTATAGGACTGGCACGCAAGCTCCTCGAAACAGCGGAGGTAACCTAGTCACCGAAGCACAGGGAGTTGTAGACGTGTTTAAGCAGCATTTCCAGCAGCTGCTTAATGGGCATTATGTAGAGGAGGCAACAGAGGAACAAAGAAGCATAAAACCAGTCAATGAAGATCCAGTCTCAGCACCCAGTACTGAAGAGGTTAAGAAAGCCATCCACAAGCTTAAGAACAACAAATCCGCCGGCTCGGATGGCCTACCTGCGGAACTCTTTAAGTATGGAGGAGATGTCCTGGTAGGGTGCATGCACCAGCTCATCAACTAAGTGTGGGAGGAGGAAATTATGCCCGACGACTGGTCAAATAGCTCCATATGCCCAATCTACAAAAATGGCGATCCTATGCCCTGCAAGAACTACAGAGGCATATCCCTGCTTAATGTTGCCTACAAGATCCTATCCAACGTACTATGTGAGCGTCTAAAACCTTTCTGCAACACTATGATCGGCACGTACCAGTGTGGCTTCAGGCCAGGCAAATCAACCAACGAATTTCAAGTCGAGACCCACCACCTATTCATCGACTTTAAAGCCGCATATGATAGCATAAGTCGCCAAGAGCTTCTATTGGCGATGTTGGAACTCGGGATCCCGAAAAGAACTGATTCAGCTATGCTGCATGACGTTACAAAATACGTGGTGCAACGTGCAAATGGGTAACTCATAACAGCGAGTTATTCCAGACGTGTACAGGGTTCAGACAAGGAGATGCGCTATCATGTGATTTCTTCAACCTAGTCCTGGAGCAGATAGTGCGCAAGAGTGGTGTTAACATGGAAGGCACTTTCTGCAACAGGTCTTCACACCCTAGCGAACCGCTGCTACTTCGGTTTGGCCAAACAAATGGGTTCAAAACTCCTTTCTCGAAAGACAAAGTAAACGCTATACAAAACGCTAATTTTACCAGTTCTACTCTACGGCGCCGACTACTGGACGATAAGTAAAAAAGGGGAATTGATACTGGGCACTTTCGAGAGAAAAATTCTTCGGCGGATATTTGGTCCTATATGCGAAGAGGGCGATTGGAGGAGAAGATTCAATCGTGAACTGTACGAGCTGTACCAAGATGTGGATGTAGTCCAAAGAGCCAAAACACGTCGACTACACTGGCTCGGCCACATCGAGCGAATGGACAACAACGCTCCAGCCAAGAAAATCTTCGAATCCCAGCCCCCAGGTTCGAGACGACCAGGAAGACCCAACCTCCGATATAGGTACCAGGCGGTCACAGACGCAAGAGCGCTTGGTCTCGACGACTGGAGGGAGCGTGCGAGGGACCGCAACCGATGGAAGACCGCAATATCTCAGGCAGAGACCCTTCATGGATCGGGAGCCGGATAAGTAAGTAATAAAGTAAATGCATTCCACTCGTTTCTGCTCAAGTAGATGGGTCTTTATCTCGTCCAAGGCGCTTTTAGGAGATATCGGTAGATAACTGTTTTCTGACAACTTTGAAAATCTGTTTTTTTTTTGCCTTTTTTAAAGCTTTTAGGTCAACAAAATCATTTCGATGGTTATAAGTTTAAACTTCCCCCAATGTAATATATAAATTAAGAAAGAAAAATAATCTATCGATCTTTTATGTATTGGTCCTGATTCACCGGTGGCTTTAGTGCGGTAAGAATCCCACACTACTTTCTACCGATTCTTGGAGACCAAGGTGGAGTCACACTGGGGTAAAACACACAAGTTTTTGAGAAACAATCAATTCCGAAGTCCCAGTTTCTTACAAATTTCCATTAATAATCCCCATTTGCAGTACAGCTTCAACGGAATTATCAGTATTATTCACGAAGGCATAGGTACGTAGGTATACCCTTAGTGTTTTTTCTAATTTTTATATAAAATTAAAAAAAAACTAGGTACTATGGTTGAATGCGTGGCAGAAAAAATATGCAAAACCATTTAAATATTATTTTGACATCACGACTTTTATGAAATTGTCGTGGCATTTTTTTTTCTCACACTACAGAACTGGTAAACATTAAACTTTTCATTGCTTGAAACAAATAACTGTGACTATATTGTCGTCAGGGAAATTTTGGTTTTAAAGTTTAAACAACTGTAGGCTGGTTCAACAATAACCTCTGTTTCATATTTGCTAACAGAAATATCAAAACATGTAGCTCAAGTTTCACCAATGACTTTGCCCAAAAATTAAGCCAAGTTTTCGAAAAAATAAAAATTTAATCAAACAACAAACACATGTGATCTTGCAAAAATAACAAAAAAATTAAACAATCAAATAACACTAGAAAATAACAAAATATTAATTTGGAATAATAGCTTTTCGAGAGTATAAAAGGCGAAGTTTTTGTTCGAACAGTATTCAGTACAATTGGGCAGTTGTTGAACTAATTACAAGTCCTAGTATAGTTACAAAAAAAAAATTGAAATGAATTATTTCATCTTGACTGCAGCTGTTGTCATATTAGCTTTTGCTAAACAATCGCAAGCAGGAATATTGGTAAGTTTCTTTGAAGATACATTCTTGTTGTCAATTGCATGGATATTAACTTATTACTTTTTTCTTTAGGGACCCTTTGGGAGTAGTTCAGGCAATAAAGGAGGCGGGCTATTGAATATGCCATTTAATATGTTGACAGGAGGTGGCGGCAGTCAAGGAGGTAATGGAATGTTGGGCTTGGCTAGTGCTCCAATGAATATGATGAATTCAATTGCTGGTAGCATTTTTGGGCCGGTAAGAAAATTTATACGAAGATTTGCACATAGATCCAAAATTTTAGCTGATCATATTTTTCAATACCACAGACCATTACAGGAAATGGAAATTCAAATGGACAGATGAGTGGTGGATCACAGACAGTAACATGGCAATCAACTGGAAATGTCAATCGTCCGTCAACTACTACCACAGTGACCACTATCACAACAACGTTTAAATCTTTTCCCCTTGGAAGAAGGGTTGGATATCACAAGATTTATCGTCCAGATTATTCAGTTATATACGCAAATACAGTCATATGTTCTCCAGGAACAAAAGGGGCAAGGCCATTCCCACAGCCTGATGGCTCTATTTTGTATCTTATCACAACAATGTCTTCTCAGAAACCTCATGGAAAAATACCCGTTTTAGAAACTCTAAGACAAATTATATTACCAAGTGGCCAAACAATATATATCCTTTATATACGATCAAGGCCTCTTACAACAAGGCCTAATTCATATCATATGATCAAGAAGTTGAATGGATCTATTATTTACAGGATAACAAAAATAGTTAACCAAGGACACCCTGGATCAAAGAGAGTTCAACTGCCTGACGGTAGTTTTGTTTTTATCATAATTTTAACGTCTTCTGAGAGGCCCAATGGTATGACTGAAGAAGAATCTTTGATCGAAATTCCAGGACCAAATGGACAAGTGGAATATTGTCCTTATGGCCCACATATGTTTGGAGAAAATCCCAATGGAAATATACCCAGTTACATAATACTTGTCGGACAAAAACGTGAATGCCGACCCGTCATAGGGCCAAACGGCCAATGTATGTCCTGGATAGTAACAGATCACGCCACTAAAGGAACACCTGGAGCGAGGCCATGCCCACAGCCAAACGGAGAAACAATGTATTTTTTGACATTTGAAGTTCCTGACAAGCCTGATGGTTATCCTGTAGGAAAACCTGTGCCGGAGGGTTCATATATTCTGGAAAAATATCCAATTGGCCAGAAACCGAATTCGCCACAACCTAGTGGAAAACCCATACTTATTGGACAAAAACCTGAATGGCGATACGTAATAATGATAGATGGAACCTCTGGTTACTCTATGACGAATATAGTCCCTAAAGGAACACCTGGAGCGGTGGAATGCCCAAAGCCTGGTGGAGGGACATGGTGGCTTCAAACTCAAGTTACTCCTTATAAACCTACTGGTAGTTTGCTTGAAAGTGAACCTGTGCGTCAGGTTAAAGGACAACGTGGAGAAATTTTATATATACTTGCGGAACTATTTTCACAGCCTGATGGGCAAATACCTGGTGGAAAATATCCTAGTGGACAAAATCCCAGTGGACAGTATCCTAGTGGACAACAACCCAGTGGACAACAACCAAATGGGCAATATCCCAGTGGACAGTATCCTAGTGGACAACAACCCAGTGGACAACAACCCAGTGGCCAACAGCCCAGTGGACAACAGCTAAGTGGACAACAACCCAGTGGACAATATCCCAGTGGACAGTATCCTAGTGTACAACAACCCAGTGGACAACAACCCAGTGGGCAATATCCCAGTGGACCGTATCCTAGTGGACAACAACCAACTGGACAACAACCCAGTGGGCAATATCCCAGTGGACTATATCCTAGTGGACAACAACCCAGTGGACATTATCCTGGTGCAACACAACCCAGTGGACAACAACCCAGTGGACAACAGCCCAGTGGCCAACAGCCAAGTGGACAATATCCTAGTGGACAACAACCCAGTGGGCAACAACCCAGTGGCCAACAGCCCAGTGGACAACAACCCAGTGGACAACAACCCAGTGGACAATATCCTAGTGGACAACAACCCACTGGACAACAACCCAGTGGCCAACAGCCCAGTGGACAACAGCCAAGTGGACAACAACCCAGTGGACAGCAGCCAAGTGATCAGTATCCTACAGGACTACAACACAGTGGACAAAAACCCGGTGGACAATATCCCAGTGGACAGTATCCTAGTGGACAACAACCCAGTGGACAACAACCCAGTGGACAACAACAAAGTGGGCAATATCCCAGTGGACAGTATCCTAGTGGACAATATCCCAGTGGACAATATCCTAGTGGACAACAACCCAGTGGACAACAACCCAGTGGACAACAACCCAGTGGACAACAACCAAGTGGGCATTATCCCAGTGGACAGTATCCTAGTGGACAACAACCCAGTGGACAATATCCTAGTGAACAACAACCCAGTGGACAACAACCCAGTGGCCAACAGCCCAGTGGACAACAACCCAGTGGACAACAACCCAGTGGCCAACAGCCCAGTGGACAACAACCCAGTGGACAACAACCCAGTGGACAATATCCTAGTGGACAACAACCCACTGGACAACAACCCAGTGGCCAACAGCCCAGTGGACAACAGCCAAGTGGACAACAACCCAGTGGACAGCAGCCAAGTGATCAGTATCCTACAGGACTACAACCCAGTGGACAAAAACCCGGTGGACAATATCCCAGTGGACAGTATCCTAGTGGACAACAACCCAGTGGACAACAACCCAGTGGACAACAACAAAGTGGGCAATATCCCAGTGGACAGTATCCTAGTGGACAATATCCCAGTGGACAATATCCTAGTGGACAACAACCCAGTGGACAACAACCCAGTGGACAACAACCCAGTGGACAACAACCAAGTGGGCATTATCCCAGTGGACAGTATCCTAGTGGACAACAACCCAGTGGACAACAACCCAGTGGCCAACAGCCCAGTGGACAGCAACCCAGTGGACAACAACCCAGTGGACAGCAGCCAAGTGGTCAATATCCTAGTGGACAACAACCTAGTGGACAACAACCCAGTGGACAACAACCCAGTGGCCAACAGCCCAGTGGACAGCAACCCAGTGGACAACAACCCAGTGGACAGCAGCCAAGTGGTCAATATCCTAGTGGACAACAACCTAGTGGACAACAACCCAGTGGACAGCAGCCAAATGGTCAGTATCCTACTGGACAACAACCCAGTGGCCAACAGCCCTGTGGACAACAGCCAAGTGGACAACAACCCAGTGGACAATATCCCAGTGGACAATATCCTAGTGCACAACAACCCAGTGGACAACAACCCAGTGGCCAACAGCCCAGTGGACAACAACCCAGTGGACAACAACCCAGTGGACAATATCCTAGTGGACAACAACCCACTGGACAACAACCCAGTGGCCAACAGCCCAGTGGACAACAGCCAAGTGGACAACAACCCAGTGGCCAACAGCCCAGTGGACAGCAACCCAGTGGACAACAACCCAGTGGACAGCAGCCAAGTGGTCAATATCCTAGTGGACAACAACCCAGTGGACAACAACCAAGTGGGCAATATCCCAGTGGACAGTATCCTAGTGGACAACAACCCAGTGGACAATATCCTAGTGAACAACAACCCAGTGGACAACAACCCAGTGGACAACAACCAAGTGGGCAATATCCCAGTGGACAGTATCCTAGTGGACAACAACCCAGTGGACAACAACCCAGTGGCCAACAGCCCAGTGGACAGCAACCCAGTGGACAACAACCCAGTGGACAGCAGCCAAGTGGTCAATATCCTAGTGGACAACAACCTAGTGGACAACAACCCAGTGGACAACAACCCAGTGGCCAACAGCCCAGTGGACAGCAACCCAGTGGACAACAACCCAGTGGACAGCAGCCAAGTGGTCAATATCCTAGTGGACAACAACCTAGTGGACAACAACCCAGTGGACAACAACCCAGTGGACAGCAGCCAAATGGTCAGTATCCTACTGGACAACAACCCAGTGGCCAACAGCCCTGTGGACAACAGCCAAGTGGACAACAACCCAGTGGACAATATCCCAGTGGACAATATCCTAGTGCACAACAACCCAGTGGACAACAACCCAGTGGCCAACAGCCCAGTGGACAACAACCCAGTGGACAACAACCCAGTGGACAATATCCTAGTGGACAACAACCCACTGGACAACAACCCAGTGGCCAACAGCCCAGTGGACAACAGCCAAGTGGACAACAACCCAGTGGACAGCAGCCAAGTGGTCAGCATCCTACAGGACTACAACCCAGTGGACAAAAACCCGGTGGACAACAACCCAGTGGACAGTATCCTAATGGACAACAACTTCCTGAACAACAAACTACGCCAATTTTTACGATGCCTGGAATATACCCATTGAAAAAACCAGATGGAGGGGTGATGTATTGTATTATAAGAATAGCCGACCCAAACACACCTGGATCGACGCTAACACACCTGCCTGATGGTACCGATTTTTGGATAACAATGAATATAACTGATGAAAAACCAAAAGAAGACTTGCCTCTACATAATTCTATTGAAGAAGTTCGATACCCCTCTGGAGAAATTGGAATATATCCAATGATAGCCAATGGACAGTGGGTTTACCATTGTATAACACCAGCTGCTCCTGGAGACCCTGGAGCGAAACCAATAAAAAGACCTGATGGATCTATATACTATGTTAAAATTACAATTACTACAAAAAAACCTCCAGGAAATAATATGCCTGTTCATAGACCTATGGAAGAAATTCGTGAGCCAAATGGAGCAGTTCATTATATCCTTTGTGCCACTAGTGGAGAAAGACCACAACCAACTAGAAAGCCTGGCCCCAATGGAAAACCTGGACAAACTGTAATTGTACAAGTTTACGAGTCTGGAAGCAATCCAGATGATCAACATGATGATAACAACAATGAAGGAGAACCCGACACTGAAAGCTCATACACAGTCACAACAGGAAACGACCCAACAAATCCAACCTCAGGTGGCTCAATCACTGTGTGGTCTTCAGGAAACATTCCCTTAAATGGAAAAATTCCGTCAATGCATACTATGCAATCGTTTGGAGGAAGCTTGACCCCAGAGATACTTGATATTATCAAAAATTCTCATGGTGATTTTGCACAAGTTCTTTCTAAATTAAAATCATCGGGTATTGATTTGAAGAAAGTTATTGGACCCGGAGGCATGACCCTTGTAAGCTACCCACTGAAATTATTCTAATCATTTTGATACTATAATGTGTGTATATTATAGGAAAAACTTCTTAAAGGTGGTATGGGACAATCAATTATGATGCCTGGTGGAAATTCAGTGAGTCGTTGAAAATTCTTTCTTTTTTGTAAAATAATAAAGAGGCATTTTTTAGGGATCAAATGGAAATGGTGGATTCAGTTCATCTATCCCTATGCAAATCCAAATTGGTGGCTCAGGATCAGGCGTTGGAAGTTCGGTAAGTCGTTGAAAATTCCTTCCCTTTTGTATATAGTAAAGAAGGCATTTATTTAGGGATTAATTGTAAATGGTGGATTCAGTTCATCTAAACCTATCCAAGTGATGAGTGGTGGCTCAGGAAGTTTGGTAAGTTGTTGAAAATGTTGTCTCTTTTGTTGGCATATAACATTTATATACTTTTAGCCACCAAATGGAAACAACGTTTTTCATCTAGGCCCTAATCCAGGATTTAACAATGGAGGTTCAGTAAGTCATTGATTTTATATGTGCTTCCTATATGTTTAGCTTATATATTGTTTCATAATTTAGAATGGATTCATGATGGCCAGTCCCAATTTCGGAGGTTCAAGCCCTACCATGGTATGATAAGGACTTAATATTCATCGTTTTGCCAGCAAATTATAATTTTTCTTGCATTTTCAGATGTTCAGTAACTAAGCAGATTTTCCAATGATGTTTTTTAACAAAATAATATATAATCTCAGTTTTTCTTCATACTTGCTTAATATTTTCTGATACCCTTTATCCTGCATGGCTTGATGTTTAAAAAAAAAAAACAAATGCATTTACAACGTAAAGAAACAATTTGATTTTAAGAGAGACATGCCTGGAGTTATAACAGGGTTTACATAATTATATGATTTAATGTTTTTGAATTTAACTAAAACAAATAAACTTTTAATTTTTATAATTTCAAATTAATTGTGTTTAAATATTGATGATGATTAAAATACATACTGCTTAGCTTTAATGCAAATTCAATCTTTTGGTTGAACATCGTATATCGTATCCATCAGTGAGAACAATAAGAATACTTCATATTCATTGAAAATGTATGGGATAGCGCAAACGAACGAGTAATTGGACGGACTTTTGAAAGATTGTGCCTCTAGTGTTGACGTGAGAGTTTTGCACTATTCTTTCAAGAACGATGTTGAAGAAGTCGCATGACATCGCGTCACCTTGCCTAAAACCTTTTTGACATCAAAGGTGTCGGTGAGGTCTTTGCCGACCTTCCCTGGCCTAAAGGCACACTGATATCGACCTATCAGGTTGTTGACGAATGGCTTCAGGTGTTCACAAAGTACGGCAGAGAAGATCTTGTAGGCAATATTAAAAAGACTGATGCCTCTGTAGTTGGAGCAGTCCAGAGGATCGCCTTTCTTGAGGATCGGGCAAACAATGCTGAGGTTCCATTTATCGGGCATGCTTTCCTCCGACCATATTTTACAGATGAGTTGGTGCATACTCCTAACCAATTCATCGCCAGCCGCTTTGAATAGCTCAGCCGCAATGCCAGTTTAGATATAGCTATCTTTACTTCGTCGAGATCGGATGGACGGAATTGTTGGCCTACGTTAGCGTCGTCCAGGTTGAATGGTGCAATCTGCATGGTAGCGGAATTCGGTTCGTCATCGCCGTTATACAATTTGCAGAAATGATTTTTCCAAATCCTCAGCACCGACTGCGATTCTACTACGATGTTCCCCTGATCGTCCTTGCAGGCTTCGGGCCGGGCCTTGTAACCCTAGGAGGTTCCCTTTACCTTTTGGTAAGACTTCCGATCTTCATTCATGCAATAGTATCCCTCTATTTCCTCGATCGCACGCTTTTCATACTCTTTCTTTTTCCTTCTTAGAAGCTTGTGTTCCTCTCTCCTCTTCTGCTCGTAGAGCTCGGGAGCAGCTCTGGTCCTTCTATGCAGCGCAGCTTTGTATGCCTGTTGTTTGGCTGCATGTACTTGCCAACATTCTTCGTCGAACCAGGGGTTTCGCTGTGGTGGTCCTGCAAAGCCCAGCACGTCAGAGGCGGCATCTCTGATGGCTTCCTGGCAGTTTATCCACTGGTTCTCGATGTTTGCAGTTGGCGGCAAAGGACTAGTTAAGAGGGCGCGAGAGACTCGATCGGAAAAGGACCTGGCGATTTCTTGCGACAGTAGCCGTCCGACGTTAAACTTCCTTACAGTATTTCCCTGCTTTGGCTTTGGTCTGGATATCCGGTGCATTACCTTGGCTACAACGAGGTAGTGGTCCGAGTCAACGTTGGCTCCTCGGAACGTTTGGACATCCTTGATACTGGAGGAGTGCCTTGCGTAGGTCGCAATGTGGTCAATCTGGTTAGCAGTTGATTGACCAGGAATTTGCCATGTCCCCTTGTGTATATCGAAATGCGGGAACTGCGTACTAGCTACCACAACATTTCGCCCCGCAGCAGAGTCGATTAGCCTGAGTCCGTTATCGGAGGTGATGTCGTGCAGGCTATATCTTCCGATTGTGCCACCAAAGACGTCTTCTTTTCCTAGCTTGGCATTAAAATCACCCAAGACAATTTTAATGTCATAGCTAGGGCATTGCTCAAATGTCTTGTCCATGAGGCTAATGTTGGCAATTTAGACTTGATGCGAAATGTCGTGAGGCGCTTGTTCACATAGTTGAAACTCAAGACTTTTGTATTTTTTTTGTATTTGTATTGTATTTTTATTCATTCATTTAAACTTAAAACTATATAACAATTATTTAATAAGAAAGGTGAATAATAGTGTTCATTCTATAACTAGGAAGTTAGTGGTGAATGACACATCAATTGAAAATCCATTGATATCTGATGTGGGGTGACAATCAGTGTAAGTTAAAATAAAAGAAAATGAAAATTGAAATACAAGAAAAAGAAAAAGCTTGCTTGCAACTGTATAGAAGAAATATTATAAGATACTTAACAATTCATTAATAATATACATCTTATAGCTATTTTATTTTACATCAATTTTATTGGAGCTGCAGAAAAAATACTAAATTAGTGATTCAATACAATTTAAATTCAAAGTGAATAACCAGTCTTTAACCTTTTTACTAAAACATGAAAAACGAAGGGTTTCTCTTATAGATAAGGGCAATTTATTGAAAATATTTGGTGCTGTATATGTATAAAAATGAGAAAAATGTGTTCTATAAGCAAAAGGTACATTAACTAAGCTCATATTGTTTACACGTAGGTTGTACATTTGATAATTCCTACTAGGAATATTTCCACTTTGTTTGAAAAATTCTCTCAAAACTTTAAAAACATATAAATGTCTCATTGGTAGAATTTGCAATTCCTTAAATAAAGGCCAACTTTCAGCCAACCGATTTTTATTTAAAATAATCCGTATTAAATGCTTCTGAGCTATCAATAGAGGTCGAAAAGTATTAACATAGGAACCACCCCAGCTTGTTATGCCGTATTGCAGCTTTGAGTTTGCAAGCCCATAATATATAATTTTTAAAACTTTTTGGGAGCAAAAAGGTTTAATTAAATACATTTTTCGTGTGACCAATAACATATATGTTTTGATCATATGAATATGATTCTTCCAATTTAGATTGCCATCAATTACTACTCCTAGGTACTTAAACTGTTGAACTGTTTCAATTTTAAAGCAATTATCTGTGCATTGTAAATTGGTTATAAAATTACTTTTACCACACTTATGAAGAGGTAAAGAAAATTGTTTACAATCGTGAGCGTGAAACCGTAAATTAAAATCAGAAAGACTATTTCCAGATACATTAAAACACATCAATTTAGTTTTTTCGCTGATAATCAATTTATGATAAGTAAACCACAACCTTAATACTTCAAGATCCTCTTCAATGTTTACAATACTTTCAAAGATAGTCCCAGATGAATATGTAAAAACTATGTCGTCAGCAAAAGCAGTTGAAGTACCATTTAATTTGAGTTTGAAAATAGAATTAATATAAATCAAGAAAAACAAAGGGCCAAGTACAGATCCCTGTGGAACACCGTTCTTTAAGAGTCTTGATTCACTTAAGAATCCGTTATTATTAACTTTTTGTTTTCTATTTTTTAAATAAGAATTCAGCAGATTGAAAAAACTACCGCGAAAACCTGCATTATAAAGTTTATTTAGCAAAAGATCGTGGTTCACCAGATCGAAAGCTTTAGGCATATCAATAAATAGACCCATAGTTGATTTGTTGCTATTTAAACTTCCATAAAGCTGACTACATACCCTTAAGATAGCATCTTCTGTTGACAAACCTGCTCTAAAACCAAACTGATTATTACAGAAGAAATTAAACTTTTCCAAGAAGGAAACAATTCGAACCTTAAGTAACTTCTCAAAAATTTTTGAAAAGATTGAAAGGAGTGATATAGGCCTATAATTCGATATAATTTTCCTATTTCCTTTTTTGAAAAGTGGTATAACTTCTGCACATTTAAGATAGTCAGGAAAACAACCAATTTCAACACTTTTGTTAAAAACAAAGGTCAATACGTCAACAACATACCAAGCAAATTTTTCAACAAATTACTTGATACACCATAACTAGTGCACGAGTTTTTATTTTTTAAAGACATAATAACTTTGAAAACTTCTCTTGATGTTATTCTATCAAAAACAAAACTATTAGGTTGTATATTATCCAAAAACATATTTGAAGAAATGGAACAATCGCAATTTAAACAAGGTTCAATAGCAGGTTTCAATTTATCTGAAATTTCAGTAAAATACTCATTAAATTTATTAGAAATTTTCAACGAATCGGACTCTGTAGCTCCCTCAATTTCAATAGAGTCAATTGTAACAGAATTTCTATTTTTACCTAGAATGCTATCAACCACTCTCCACTCTTCACGAATATTACCTTCAGCTCTAGAAAACATATCAACATAGTAGTTATTACGAGTATCATCAATTTCCTTATTAATCGTTTTACACAAAGTTTCATAGTTTTGATGTTTTTTACATTTTAAACTCAATTTCTTCTTTTTTCTGATCTTATTCAGAAGATAGTTATTCATCCAAGGTTTAAGGTGTTTCTTTTTACCCGAAAGTTTTTTTTTGGAAAGTACTTGAATTAATGTGTTTTTTAAAAGTTTCCACAAATAAATCAAATGCAATAGATGGATTATTTTCGGAATAAACTTGGTCCCAACATTCGAATGTCAATAATTCTTTTAATAATGTAAAGTTTACACAATATTTTACTGGAACTGAAGCGGCATTAATGTTTTGAGAATGGTTGACAGATAAGTAATTTAATGCAATCATGTTATGATCGGAAAGTTTTAAATCATACACTTTACCAATGAAAATATTTTTATTGTTTTTATGACGTCTTAAAAAAATGTGGTCAATACAGCTCTTAGAAGAATCTGACAAGCGGGTAGGCTCGTTTATTAAACTCTTAAGACCATTTGAAGCCATAGTAAACAAGTAACTTTCAGAATCTTTATCAATTTCATTTAGAATATCAATATTGATATCTCCTAAAACAATTAAATTTTTGGCTGAAGTTGCACTTAGAATGTTGCTTATTTCATCAATGAAAACACTTTTAGAAAAACCATGAAGACGATAAATGCACAAAAAAATATAATCAATATTCTCAAAAACAAATGATAATTTTAGTACATCAGCGCTAGATAAATTAAGGCAAGAGCAATTACACATGTATCCATTTTTCACATATACAGCTACCCCTCCAGCAGAATAAGAATCGTTACAGTTACCAAAAAGAGTATAACCCTGTATATTATACAAATCTAATTCATTATTATAAATCCAAATTTCACTTAAAACTATTACAACAGGTAAGTTCATTAACAAATCAAGATGAGCTAAAAAAATCGAAAAATTTTTTCTCAGGCTTCGTATATTTTGATGTAAACAAAAACAATAATCTAAAGCATTAACGAGATCGACTGGGTTATCACATACAGAAAAATTAGAAGGTGAATAAGATCTAACTACATTCATAGCTTAAGAAAATCAGCAGTACAATTAATTCTTACACAATTGTCACCCTCTTCTTTCCGCATGTAAACGGTCCCATTTCTCGTCCATACATATTTATACTTCTTCGTTGTCTTCATTGTTGTTGCAGTTTTAAATCAGACCTGTAAACTTTCAAGTACAAGTACCAGTCAAGTACCAAGTACCTTGTACTTGTACTTGTACTTGAAGAAACCAAGTACAATGTACTTGGTACTTGAAAACCACCAAGTACAAGTACTTATTCAAGTACTTTGTTTCAAGTACATGTACTTGGTACTGTAATACTGCCAAGTACATTTTCAAGTACTTTTCAAGTACAAGTCCATTTCAAGTACCTACTTTTCAAGTACAAGTCCTTTTCAAGTACTCTTCAAGTACAAGTCCAATTCAAGTACTTTTCAAGTACCAGTCCATTTCAAGTACTTTTCAAGTACAAATACATCCCCCTATTTCATAGAAATAAAGAGCACGTCCATTTCCATTACGACCTTGAAATTTGACGGGATGGTAGGGCTTTTAATGAATGCAAAGGAAAAATATTAAAATTTGAGATTTTGGATTGAGGAGGCGTGGCATCCACCCACATTATCAGGATTGTTATTAATTATTGAATGGAGCACTTGCGATAATTTAAGGACGATGAAATTCGGCATAACGGTAGTAATTATATTGTTCAAAAAATTAAAATTTAAAACTTGATATTTTCCGTTCATGGGCGTGGCAGCCACCCACTTTCTAAGAATCTATGGATCATATCGAGATTTAATCAGGGAATGATAAAATATATTTGAATAAACATTGAACATTTATATTCAAAGGATGTGGTATCTACCCATCAGCGTACGGAAATGCTCACTCATGAGCTGCTCATGTGTGAGCAAAACAAAATTATCAATTATGATAGGATCTTGTTCCTGAGTAATTAGCTGTAAGCATTTTTATTTTTGCTTGAATTTTGAAAAGTTTCGAAACCCATGGAAGTTCGTTGTTCCTTGAGCGATTGCAATTAAATTGCCGTGGGTGAAAGCTGAAACAGAACTAAAAAAACAAAACAAAAATTTCAACAGGGTGTTCCAAAAATGTGTTAACTTTGTTCAGTGATTACAATGAAATTGACACAGGTGAAAGCTGAAATTGAATGAAAAAAAAAAACAAATATTTTCAACAGGGTGTTCCAAAAATGTGTTAACTTTGTTGTCCCTTGAGTGATTGCAATGAAATTGACACAGGTGATAGCTGAAACTGAATGAAAAAAAAACAAATATTTTCAACAGGGTGCTCCAAAAATGTGTTAACTTTGTTGTTCGGTTTTATCGCCCATGTACGTTGTTCATTGTTGCAAGTACGCGGAACTAGAGGTGTGTCGTCAAACGTTCATTTTGAAAGATTCAATCGTTCATATGCCGTTCAGTTCAATGATTAGTTCTTTTCAATCGTTAACTTTTTCAATCATTTTGGTGTGTGTTTAATAATTTTGTATGCGTATAAAATGGGAAAGTTTCGTTCCTTTCCAATCGTTCATTTCTTCAATCATTTGGGTTACGAATAAAATGGGAAAAAAATTTCGTTATTTTCAATTCAAACGTTTTTTAAACATTCCCGTGATTTAATGTTTTAAACAACTATTAGAAATTATACCCTTCTATTTGCACACCGTCTTTGATATGATATACTTTGGGGAACTTAAAGAGATACAAGTATGAACGTACTTTAAGAAACTGACCCAAACTCAAGTTTGTTTGCATTCGTTGTATTTTATTTCAACATGATTTTGATTATTTCCGAAGCATCTCCTTTCTGTTCATTCACTCTACTCTTTTCATTTTTCATAATTTTGAACGAGATTGAAAAATGATTGTATCTCTAAGTGAACTTGTGATTGCAATCAATCAATCTTTTTGGTATACGAGTCAAAAAGAACGAATCAATCGATTGACACAGCTCTACGTGGAACAACGAAATTGTAAACGATAACAACGAAAAAAAAATGAAGAAATTGAAAGCTTTTTTGAATTTGTTGTTTTTTGTTGTATTTAAAAAAATGATAGGTAGGTTAGCCACTTTTGAACATTAATTTAAACCTATACATTTAAAAAATATTGCTTTGTTTTCAATGTTTTTTTTAATCCAAAAATATTTTTTTCAAATAGTTTTTCTGTTTGATACACCACAACTTCCCCCCTCTCCCCATCAAAAAAACACCCTTCCATGTGAAATATTTTTATAGACTCTTCTGATTTTTCATTCTCATAATACATTAAACATTTTCACCAAGTTTCATGATGGTACTAATTTTTTTGTTTTATTTATCCTATTTCACGTATACTAAATTGAAATTTGCCAAATCCAAGTTCAAAATAAAAGACCCAAATATTGTATCAGTTAACGTTTGGTTTGGTTGTGTGCAAGTGCGAGTGCGTGTCATTCTTGCTTGAGATCAAGATTTGAAGAATCGATCGGAATAGAATGGAATGGATTGGAATGGAATGGTTGAATGGAAGGTAATATCTGAAAAAAGATCAAACAAATAAAAAAACGACTTTTTACTAGCGATATATAAACATATGGTAGGTAAAGGTAATAGTAGTACAAGTTCTTAATTCAGAAAAATTCTAATAAAAGCAACTAAACTAAATAAACAATCTGAAAACAAAGCCATATTTTTAAAATGTATAGGTTTAAATTAATATTCAAAAGGGGCATACCTACCTATCATTTTTTTTTGTAATACAAACATTTTATTAATATGTACAAATTATTTTAAATAAATCAAAGATAAAAACATTTTTTAGAACAAGCTTTTATTAAAATGCTCCAAAAAGAAGAAAATAAACTTCGAATTCATTCGAATGCATGAATTTATTATATTAAACAATTTATATGATTTCCCAATTAATTCATGATTTAATTGTATATTAATTGGTTAAACGTGTCGCGACAAGCTTTTATATCATATAATTTGTTTAATGTACCTACATATATGTACTAGATTGATGGGTTTGATTGAATTTGAAGTTAATTTTCTTCTTTTTAGAGCATGTTTCAAATAATGTTTTTACTATTGATTTTCGTATTCTTCTCAGAAAATTTTTTCATTTGATACCCATATCATAGCAGTTCGTAAAAATAAATATTCCGAAATCTTAGGCCGTCCACCATATTAGATTTAGAGTGAATTCATTTTATTTTACGCCTTCTTCTCAGAAAACCCTTTCATTTGATTCCCATATCATTAGAATGTACACGATATATCTAGTCCGCCATCTTGGGCCTTCCAACATTTTGGATTAATCGTGACGTTACTAAGCAAACCATACACTGTCATCGGGTTGGGGTCGAAATCCCGCGAATCAAAATCCCGTATGTCGAAATCCCGCGTGTCAAAATCTCGTTTTTCAAAATCCCTGAAATCAAAATCCCGAAAATCAAAATCCCGCCGTTTCTACTACTATGCGACAGCTCATTAATATTTTTTATTTTTTGGGCTCACTATAGAATTTGGGGTGGGTGCGAGGTTGGGTGTATGTAAAGTTTCTTTTGCATTTAAAAAAAATAATATCATTTATACATAATTCGAAGAAAAATTAAAAAAAGAAAAAAAAATGATTAAGTTTAGCCGAAAAAACTGAAAAAAATTTTTTTTTTAAGTTTTGGAAAAATCTTTTTTACCAATTTTATTTTGATTTTTGGGAACGGGCACATTCCAAGATCACGAATATGCATTTTATAAGTCGCTAGTACGCTTAGTTTAGCCGCAAATCGCGTTTAAAGATATAAGTCGAATTTTCGTATAATGCGATGCATCAATTGAGCGCTAATGTCAAGTTTTCTTGAGCAACAGTACATTACAGTACAGTATCATTCATATTTCAAAGAAAAATTAAAAAACGAAAAAAAAAACTGAGAAAAGTTTAATTTTTGATTGAAATTTTCTAAAACAAAATATTTTCATTCATATTTCGAAGAAAAATTAAAAACCGAAAAACAAATTGAGAAAAGTTTAATTTTTCATTGATATTTTCTTCAAAAAATTTTGTTTTTTATATTTTCAAAAAAAAAAAAAAATGTCCAAAAAATTTATATTTCTATATAATTTTTTTTCAAAAAAAAAATCCCACCTGTGTCCAGACCCACCTCTGTCCAGATCCAGACCCACCTCTGTCTTCTTTTAGACTACCGTTCCCCATCACCCAAACCAAAAAAAAATTCCCACCTGTGTCCAGAATCCAGACCCACCTATGTCCAGCCAGAACAATCAACGAATTGTACTTGAAAAGTACTTAAAATGGACTTGTACTTGAAAAGTACTTGAAGTGGGCTTGTATTTGAAAAGTACTTGAAATGGACTTGTACTTGAAAAGTACTTGAAAATGTACTTGGCAGTATTACAGTACCAAGTACATATACTTGGAACAAAGTACTTGGAAAAGTACTTGTACTTGGTGCTTTTCAAGTACCAAGTACATTGTACTTGTTTTTTTTCAAGTACAAGTACAAGTACAAGGTACTGGGTACTTACAAAGTACTTAAGTACAAATGTACTTAAGTACCTTACAACTCTGTTTTAAATAAACGTCTGGTTTCATATGTTAAGCACTCGTTGACATACATCTTCTCCATAGTTGCATCGGCATTGAGTAGGTTCGTGGTTAACGATTCTCTTTTCTCTCTCTTTGCTTTAAGTATTTTCTCCTTACATAGATTTGATACCAGTCTTACGTGAAGAATATTTTTGGTGGTTGTGTTACCATTTGTTGTTGGTTTGGCTAACTTTACTTTCTTCATGTAACACTGATCTATGTCTCCCTCTTGCACGTTCAAGCTCAAACCTTCACGAAACACCTTAAGCGCCACATCAGTACATTGTATATATATTATTATAGTACTATCATGGCACAGAAAAAAAAGCTTCGTACTCGCCTCGTTTTCTGTGACATTTTTGGCGCTGTTAACGACGGCGAATTGGCGTTGACAGCGGGATAGGGGTACCAAAAGAGATTATGCACAAGCAGAAAGACAGAGAGGATTGTATAATTTTTTTCCTGTTAATAATAAGGGGGATAAGGGAGATGGGTGCGTCAGCTGTTAGTGTCATGGCAACAATAAGAATAAGAGGTAGAAAATGTGAAAAATGTCATATGGACTTAAAACGGTTGTTATTTTTGAATCAGATTTTAGATATTTTGTTTCCTATGTTCTATGGGAGTCAAGGAGATGTAGAAGTATATGTTTATACATACATATATAGCTACACTTTGTTTTATTTTGCAGCAAAATAATTTGATTTTCAATATTTTGAATTTTGCTGGGAAATACAAATAGAAAAGCAACGTTGCTGATTTTCATTATTTTTAAATGGAAATCGTATAGAAGTGTAGCTATATTTTTGTATGTTTTTTCCTCGTTGAATATAGTATAATTTGAGTAGTTAGGTATAATTTGTTCATAGAATCAGAAAAAAAACAATAGGTAGGTACATAATACCTACTTAAAGTTTTTTTCCTTTTAGGTAAGAAATAAAAGAACGAGATTAGGTACGGGAAATTTAAATTTTTAAGATGTAAGGTAGGTGCGGGTAATAAGGCCTAGCTAAGGGAGATTTGAAATAAAACAAAAACTATTTATGAGAATCAATAAATTTTATTGTTGGTTAACGTAACATATACATTTCTTTACAAAAATAAAAAAACATGGCAACTTCTGCCTTAAACAAAAACAAAATTCATCTTTTTTTAAAACCTTGTCAATAGGCCTTATTATACCATGGGCGAGTAATAAGGCCTAAGTCTTAAACATACTTAAAAAATCAAAAAAAAGTCATAAATTTGGTAATTGAGATCAAAAAAAATGTGAACATATTAATATTGCTTAAACTCTTTATAAATCCTTTCTGGATGACTTTTAAAATCTAGTGCATCTTAGACTTCATTCTGTCTTTGGAAGTGGTCTTCAACAATAAATTTATTAAGCTTCTGTGCCCTGGCGGGGTTCATAAACTGAGCTTTTCTTCTGGAAATTTCTGGATGTCTTTTCATAAACAATTTAAACCAGTCCTTACCAGCGACTTTAGCATGTTGATTAAAGCTATGATTGATGTTATTAAGCTCGCAGTATTTATAGACCAAGCGTTCCAAGACTTCAGCGAACCTCATAATTCTGCTTACAAGAATAGCTTCCTGCATGTCACTGAGTATGGATTTTCGACCTAGAGCTTTTTCAAACTTCCAGTCTGAAGATGATTTCTGATGATTCTTCTGGGAACTTTATACCTCTCAGCAGCTCTATAGGTAATAAGCGTCCCTCTTTGCATGACACCAAGTCATTTTCACACCACATAGCTCGTTTGGGAGACATTGTAGTTTAAGTCACTAAAAAGACAATAAATCAAATAAAAAATTGTTGTAATTACTTACTTAAATGTCCTAAATTTTGGAAAACACACAAACAAATTTTAAAACAAAAATATGTTGATACAAAAAAAAGGAGGGTAATAAGGCCTACCATTTAATTTTATAGGCCTTAATATCCCCCTACACCATTTGCAAAGAAAAATAAAAAAAAAACATTATTTAAACTATAATACATTTTTAAACATAAAAAGTAAACAAAACAGGAAATAATGTAAAACTAAAGTCCAAATTTATAAACATAAGTGTAATTTTACAAAAAATACTTACGATTAAATATGATGAATTCTTCTTATTTAGACTGCACAATCACCTCTCACAATTAATAACACAACACTGATGTCTATGAGCGAGCAGACACTAAGCAACAAGTCTGATGAGTCATTTATGAGCGTTAGCTACATAGTAGGCTGTGCCGTTAGTGTCTACTACTATTTAAAGTTGTTTTTTCGAAACTTAGGCCTTATTAGCCGACAGGCCTTACTACCCGCACCTACCTTAGGTATTTACCTAAACATTAATTTGTTTACAAACAAATGAGTCCAATGTTAATTGAACAAAAAAAGATAATTTGATAGGTAGGTAGGTAGGTATGCGAAAATAAAACTTTCATCACTAAAAAAAAAATACTTGTAGAAAAATTAAAAAAAGTATTTTTGAACGAAAAAATAGTTTTTTATGCTAGGTAGGTATGAAATAAGGTAGGTATATTTAAAAATTAAAGAACGAAAAGAAATTTGAAATCAAAGAATTTCAAAATAATTCAAAAACTATTTTTCAACGAAAAAAATAGTTTTTTAATTCATAAAATATTTAAAAATTGCGAAAAAAAAGAAATTTGAAATCAAAAATTAATTTTTCATTGGTCAACACAAAAAATTAATTTTTGGAAAAAAATCAAAAAACTCTTTTTCGATAAAAAAGTGGTCTTTTAATGCATAAAATATTTGAAAATTGCGAAAAAAATAAATTTGAAATCAAAAATTAATTTTTCGTTGGTCAACAAAAAAAAATTAATTTTCGTAAACAATCAAAAAACAATTTTTCGACGAAAAATTACTTTTTTAATTCATGAATAATCTAAAAATTGCAAAAAAAAAATAAATTTGAGATCAAAAATTAATTTTTCATTGGTCAAAACAAAAAATTAATTTTTGGAAAAAATCAAAAAACTCTTTTTCGATAAAAAAGTGGGTTTTTAATGCATAAAATATTTAAAAATTACGAAAAAAAATTAGAAATCAAAATTAAATTTTTATGGGATAACAAAAAAATTAATTTTCAAAAAATTCGACAAAAAACCAGTCATAAATGTTAACAATTGAAAAAAGATATTTATTATGAAAAATAACTATCTTCAAAAAAAAATAGTTTTCATAAGGTTGAGCTGATTTCAATTAGTGTTTTTTTTTTTAATAATAAAACTATAATCATATCAAAAACCATGTATAGCTCCTTAAGAAAATTATTTTTATTGAAGATTGTGTAGCTTACCATAATGTACCTGTAAAGAAAATGTTCCCTGTATTCTTTTCCACATCACCCGTGGGGTAGAATACTAAATGCGTTTTTTTTTTGTATGAGGTTTCCCCAGTAGGCCTATTCCTCATTATCTATAACTATTTTATATAATACATACTTAATTGTAATGACTTCAAATATTGCACGTGCATTTGTTTAATAAATACAAAAATAAATAAATAAACAAGGTTAAAATAAATTATATATAATACTTAATTGTAATGAGTTCAAATATTGCACATGCATTAGTTTAATAATTAAATAAATAAATAAATAATTTAGATTAAAATAAATTATTATTATTTTTTATATAAAAGAAATATTTAAAACTAAAAAAGCTTAGATTTAAAAAAAAAACTCGTTTTTTTATGTTTATTTCATTTTATTTTATATTATTTAAGTTTAACATCAAAACTTAAAGATTATACTCCTTCCAATTTTTTCTCAGGCTTAGCTCTAAGTTTCTTGTTTGTGTTTCTTGTCTCGAGAATGATCTGTCCTATCAGCACAAATTTGGCTATAACTTCCTGGTGTTCCGTTGAGCTGCAGGTTGTTAGTGTTATCTTCTCTTTTTGCTGCATGATTTCGCGTACCCATGTCTCAGCAATCTTTTCCACTACTTGTTTTTTCGGGAAACCTGTGTTGAAAATCGTTTCAAGAATACTGACAGTTTCTTCGAAAGCGATCGAAGGAAATATCAGTTTCCCGAACTCCGAAGTTGTTGTGATAGACTCGTAGGCTCTTAGTTTTATTAGCAAAGTCTGTTGCCTTTCTTTGCTTATGTCGTCCTCGTCGATTAAAAACTGAGAGCAAGCCTCACAATTCAACTTCTTCCTTAATTTTCCTGCTGCGAAGCCCATGTAATAAACACCGGCTCCTTTCTGCAGTTTCTGAGAATTAGAATCCTTTCCACTCTCGTCAACTTGTTCCACGTTGAGGTTAACATCACCAATATTGTCCTGCATGGGTTCTTCAAATATAAAATCCTTATGGGACGACTCAGCTTCTATGCCATCATCATAGTCTGCTCTCTGCAGCAGTGGTTTGGCTCCAGCGTCCTCATATCCTGAGTGTTCGGCTGAAGCCAAATGCTGAAAAATTATTTGTTTCAAGTTCCTTATAAATCTCCACGCGGATGGATTTCTCTCATATGAACCTCTGTTACAGCGCACCATTGAAAATAAATTTTCGGCGACGTCTGTATTCAAATGCGAGAGCAGAAAATAACTCTGCTCTTCACTCTTGTGATGTTCCCACATCTGTTCTATTCCGAGTAGTGTTTGCTGTACCTCGTGGCTTGATGGTTAGTGCGTAGGACTGTCATGCCGAAGGTGTGGGTTCGATTCCCAGCCGTGCCACCTAAAAACAGAAATGTTTTATTCGAGGTACTGCCTCTTGCGAGGAACTGACAAATCCTCCAAGAGTATACTTGTCATGAAAAAGTGCTTCTCATTTAGCCGTTCGGACTCGGCAAAAAACTGTAGGTCCCCTCCATTCCTGCCAACAAACACGCACACAGGAATGGTTGTGAGTTGTAAGTCACTAGGCCCTGGTTCTCCATGAGCTGTTGCGCCACCCAATTTATTTATTTATTTAGTGTTTGCTGTAATCCCTTAAAGCAAGGTGGGATTTTCATAACACTGCTGGATTTCCACGTTGAAATCCAATTCCTTGCTCTTTTTAGTGCGTTCAGTGTTTCTGTTGAATCTGATAGGACCTGTTTGTTAGGGTTCCTCGAGTACAGTGCCCCTGTATTCATATTATCAAGAAGGTCGTTCATTCCTTTGATAAATCTGGCAGTTGATTCCGCAACTTTCTTCTCCACGTCCGTCTTAAAAAAGTTTGTCTTCAATGCATACATCATCCCTGAGTATACATTGGCACTGAAAACTTGAGTGGCCAGCTTGACAGACAATTTCTCAAATGGAGCTGGTCGAATATGGGCCCTAGTAAGTTTGAAAAAGACTTGAAAGTTCCCTTTCAAATCTTCTTCAAAGATCTTTTCCAGGATGCGCCAATCAACGATATCATCTCCAATTGATATCTGATGTTTAAGTAAGATGTTCCGCACACTCTTGAACATATGTGGATAATCATAGAGTAAGAAAACTCTATGATTTTCGAAATCCACATATGGGTTCGTCTCCATGAAATTCGGTGGTCCTAGCTTGTTGTATGCTGAAATATTACTGGCTCCTTGGTCGCAGCTTGTTGCAACAATGTTAAGTCCACAACTAATTATTCCTTTAATTATTGTCCGTAACATTTGGGAAAGCATAACCGAATCTGGTGATCCAACGTAGTATGCAACTGTTTGCTTCCAATTCCGATTCAAGCCTCTAAGTGTAAATACCATTACCTTAGAGGCTATTGTTTTTTCCCTTCCGAATTCTCCAAAATCCGTATAACCATAGATGAGATCATCTTTGATGTTATACTCGAGTTCCTTTTTTATAATCATCTCGTCGAATAGCAGCACACATTTTTTGTCCATCGGTGTCATGTCTTTGGCTTTGTCTGTAAGTAAATCCTTGATCCTTGTGGTTAGTCCGGTTGGTAAGCGAATTTCGGAATGCCATCGGTAGATGGTGCTTACTGATGGCAGCTTGAATCCGGCGCTCAGCATAAAGTTGTAACACGCTGGGGACTTAAAGAAAAATTTCAAAAATAAATCTTTTTCCTTAGGTACCCAGGGTGCGTTTGGTTTGTGGAACAATTGAGCTGAAATAAAAGTCCGCAATTCTTCAGAAAAATCTTCCATATGGGTATCTAAATCTTCTTTCAACCTATACTCGCGGTTTTGTTTCAACTTTTTGGGTGTGCGAAAAATATATCGGGGAATAACGCTCGCCCGATTTATTTTTCGCACCGCCTTATACGAACGCAATTTAGGAGACGGAAATTGTGACGGGGAAATGTGCGAAGACGAAGGCACATCTGAAAGTGAATAATCCCTGACGTAAGTATGTGAAGTGCTTGCTGCCATGTTCTGCAATGGCAAACATGGGCTGCAAGGTACAGGTGCAGGTGGGGGTGGAGGTGGTAGTGGAAGTGGAAGTGGAAGCTGCCGCGTAGATTGAGAAGCCTGGGGTGCAGAGGTAACCGTGGAGGTTGGCTGCTTCCGGGCTCTCCATGCTTCCATCATGAGAACACATTCCATATCATTGGAAGTGTCTGTGCACTTGCAAATAGATCCAGAAGATATCGGAAGGGCGTATTTGGATAGACATTTCCACGTAGATTTTTGCATAATGTCCTTGGCATGGAAATGTTTTTCACACATTAAGGATACTTTGGGTATATCCTTGCCGTGCTGAACATTTCCATGCTTCAACCAAACTTCCCTTCTGTGGTCTGTTGGCAATTTGAAAAACGAAAGACTATCGATACCTTTCTTCTGCTCCTCACAGTTTGCATAGCAGCAAAAAACCATTTTAGATGAAAAAATTAATAAATGGACTTAAATGAATAAAATATGCTGAAAAAATAATTAAATTAATTAAAATGCTGAAATAAAGAAGATTAGTGTAGTAAATAAATCAAAAAATCAATATAATTGTATGTGTAAAAATAATATAATAAGATAAAAACAAATCCAATGGATACGTTTTTATAATATATTTAAAATTCAAAAATATATGTCCTAATATCCTATGGATTAAAAAAAAAAAATCTAACCAAAAACTTTAAAGAAAGGCAAAACTATGTTGAAGAAAATTACAAAACTTTTTTGTCAAAAATTGTAAAATATGAATGCAAACAAGTATATTTTATTTACTTTTAATTTATTCGAAATGAAAAAACAAACTTTTAATCAAAAATTTAAATTTAACTATTTCAACACGTGCACGAGCACCCTATGAATTCAAATCAAAACAAAAAATTGACACTGAATGTATGTATGTATGTGTGTATGCACGTTGCACCAATATTAAATAAAAATTTAAATTTAATTTAATGAAAGTAATGGAAATTATCTATTTAGGTATCAATAAAGTAAAAACACTGAAATATATTCATACAAATGCCAATAAATTGAAAGCTATTGGTATAGATTTAAGTTTTGAAAAAAAACTTAATAGCAACCAAGAAACAAACCACTCACAAACCAATCACAGCACAACTCAATATAAAACACAAAGTAAATTTGCTAATCAAAGATATTTGATAGTTTTGAAAAAAACTAGTCAAATACACCACTCAATTATTCTCACAACAATAGTTACATCTGAGACTCCACCTACACCCATAATCCCCTTTCCCCATATACTTCCCTTCGCCTAACGGCTTTTCTAAATAACGGGTTCCCACCATTTTTGCTTACACAGCAAAACGTGTCACCTATGGACACACCCCCCTTTTTCCCTCTCACCAACAAGTGCATAAACTAAATAGTCATATTTCAGTTATTCAAATGAAATATGACTATTTCAATAACAAGGTGCATTCTTTTCCCACGGGAGCACTTCGCGACCGTGGCTACCTGTTGAATAATTTAACTAGAACAAGTTAGTCGTTAATCCACCTTACTTTAGAGAAGTGCAGCCATGCTAAGGACAGCGGCTTCTCTCTAGTAAATAATAATAAATATACATGTATAAAAATAATAATATTAATCAAGTAAAAATAAAAGAAAAAATGAAAGAAAATAAATAAAATAAAATAAACAATAAAAAAAAAACAAATAAATGTTTTTTTTAAATACGCTCGGCAATACACGACGTAAATGGCGCAGTCGATAAAAGTAAAAGCAAAAACAGTGCGAATAAGTACAAATTTTGTTTAAAAAACAGTGCGAATAAGTACAAATTTTGTTTAAAAAACATTGTGCGAATAAGTACAAATTTTGTTTAAAAAACAAGTACGAATAAGTACAAATTTTGTTTAAAAAACAGTGCGAATAAGTACAAATTTTGTTTAAAAACAGTGCGAATAAGTACAAATTTTGTTTAAAAAACAGTGCGAATAAGTACAAATTTTGTTTAAAAAACAAGTACGAACAAGTACAAATTTTGTTTAAAACACAAGTGCAAACAAGTGCGAACAAGCACAGTGAAAAAAAATAAATACACTTTTTATCAAAAAAAAAAAACCAAGATGCCGCATACACGTTCTTCAACAGAAGCAGCAGCAGCAGCCGCAGCCGCAGCCGCAGCAGCATCAACAACACCAACAAATTTAGGCGTAAGTCGTTTAACTTTAAATCTAGATCCTATAAAATATTTAAATTCATTACCTACATATAATGGTAATTTTGAGAACTTAAATAAATTTTATTGAACTTTTAGATAGAATTCAACCATCTCTTAATAAATTTGAAAACAACAGTCAATTAATATTTTTAGATATAATTAAAAGTAAACTATTAGGGAGAGCTCGGGAGGCTATCGAGATAAATAATTCTGCCCACAGTTGGGAAGAAGTAAAAAAAATTCTATTTCAATACTTTGGTGACAGGAAGTCTGTTGAGGAACTCTACGATGACCTCAGAGGTCTGCAATTTTATGATAGCTGTCAAAACTTTTACGACAGAATAAAAACCGCACTTAGGAGATTAAACAATAAAACCAACCTTGATAAATCTATCATTTCATCTGTAGAGACAAAAAAGAATTGCGACATGGCACTTAGGCTCTTCATCAACAAAATACCAGAACCAATGAAGGGCATATTAATATGCAGGCAACCTAAAACTTTAGAAACCGCCATGGATATTCTTCATGAATCCGGTTACGCATACACTAAGATCAATTTAAGAAATAGCAATACCTCAAATGTTAGGCAAAACAAAAACCCCAACCACTTAGTACAGGGAAATCTATCAAGGTATAATAACCAAAACCCTTTTCGAAACAACAATAGTATTCCCTTTAACAGTAATAATAATAATTTGTCAGGACAGTACAGAAACTCCAATTCGGGACAGTCCCGAAACCATAACAATTCAGGTCAATGGAGAAACTTTTCGAATAACTATAATAATTCGAATAATAACAACAATTCAGGTCAATGGAGAAACTATTCGAATAACTATAATAATTCGAATACTAACAACAATTCAGGTCAATGGAGGAATTCAGCACAAACGCGAAATTATTCGAACAACTATAATAACTCTAACATTCCCGAAGCAATGGATACACTATCTGCTTCCTATCAAAGGGAAATCAACACGTTAGATACAAACCAGGATTTTCAGGAGGGAAGCCTTCAGGCCGACTTCCCTATTTAGTGATTAACACCAAAAACAATAAATTTAGACTAAGAATACTGATTGATACCGGATCAGAGACCAGTATTCTTAACCCAGGGTTGTGCCACCCAAAATGGCGTACAAAACTAACTAAACCTATCCAAATTAAAACAGCAGGAACACCTATCTTTGCACATAGCAAAGTGAAGATTCCATTGTTTGAAGAATTCGGCATGCCTAATAAAACTGCCGAGTTCCTTGAACACAAATTCCACAATACCTATGATGGTTTGATTGGGAATAATATACTATTCCCCATCAAAGCAGTCATAGACCTTGATAGAAAACAATTATTAATTCAGGATGTGAAAATACCAATTTACTATAATAGCGAGGAAGAGGAAACACCAAATGAAACTTTCAACAAACAAATTCCAATACCGGATAACATCGAAGGAGCTATGACGGAAGATGACTACGAAAAAGCCATCCCGAACATAGAGATCTACCACACGGAGGTATGCAAAAATCACATCTTTGACCAAATCAGGATCAAACACCTTAACGAGGAAGAAAGTAAAGCTGTAAGAAATCTCGTTTCCGAGTTTTCAAATATATTTTATCAGGAAGGAACTGACTTGTCCTTCACTAATGCGATTAAGCATAATATAAGGACAGTCAATGACATCCCTATATATACAAAGAACTACAGATACCCTGAAGTCCATAGATCGGAGGTATCTAAACAAATAAACGAGATGCTTGAACAAGGCATTATCCGTCCAAGCAGATCTCCATATTCTGCTCCCATTTGGGTTGTTCCGAAAAAGGAAGATGCCTCTGGGAAAAAGAATTGGAGAATAGTAATTGATTATCGAAAATTGAACGAAGTCTCAATTGACGATAAATTTCCAATTCCGAATATGGATGACATATTCGACAAATTGGGAAAATCAATGTACTTCACCACACTCGATTTGGCAAAGGGGTTCCACCAAATCGAAATCGCGGAAGAGGACATAAGAAAAACAGCATTTTCAACCGATAGTGGCCACTATGAATTTGTTCGTATGCCATTCGGATTGAAGAATGCGCCCGCGACCTTCATAAGGCTCATGAACTCAGTTCTATCAGAGTTCATTGGAAAAATTTGCTTGGTATATCTCGATGATATTATTGTTTTCTCGACATCTTTGGAGGAACACATAGTATCATTGAGGAAAATATTTAAACGTTTAAAAGAAGTAAACCTTAAAATACAATTGAATAAAACTGAATTTATGAAAAAAGAAACAGAATTTTTGGGCCATGTCGTCACGACAGAAGGCATTAAACCTAACCCTAATAAAATTTCTGCAATATTGAATTATAAATTACCCACAACAACCAAACAAATTAAATCCTTTCTGGGTATCACCGGGTATTACCGGAAATTTATAAAAGATTATGGCAAGGTTGCCAAACCTATGACAGCCTTTCTTAAACTAGGGGCTAAAATAAATATAAATAATTCCGAATACATAGAAAGCTTTGAAAATTTGAAAACCCTCCTTGTATCCGATCCAATCTTAAAATACCCCGATTTCACAAAAAAATTTATTCTCACTACGGACGCATCTAATTTTGCGATTGGCGCTGTTCTCTCACAGGATAACCACCCAGTGTGTTTCGCTAGCCGTACACTTAACGAACACGAAACCGGTTATTCGACAATTGAGAAAGAGCTTTTGGCCATAGTGTGGTCAACACAATATTTCAGGCCGTACCTATACGGACGGAAATTTACAGTTAGAACTGACCATCGACCCCTAGTTTGGCTAAGTTCACTAAAAGAACCAAATACCAAACTGCAAAGATGGAAGATCAAACTGGAAGAATATAATTTCGACATCGAGTATGTCAAAGGAAAAGATAATCAAGTCGCTGACGGATTATCAAGAATAGAGGTTTATCACAACGAAGATGTGACACACCTCGATGAAATCAATGATGAACAATTGGACAGACAATCATTAATAGCCACTATCCACAGTGCAAATGAGGATAGTAGTAGACATATTCCCATCGTGGAAACACCCATTAATATTTATAAAACTCAAATAATCCTATGCAAAACAGAAAATGCAAGTAACCACAGAATATATAAACCATTTAGAAAGAATAGAATTGTTATTGAGATAAAAAACTTTAATGAAAAACTGATTTTAGATTTAATGAAAAAATTTATTCCTCCCAAGGGAATTGTTGGTATATTTTCAAGAGATGACCACCTATTTGCACAATTCCAAGAAGTATACTTAAAATATTTTGGTAACAACAAATTGTTAAAATTTATCAAGTGCACTAAATTTTTAGGAGATATCGAAGATAAAGAGAAAGAATTATTAGTGATATCAAAATCACATAATTCCTTGAATCATAGAGGAATCAACGAAACTTATGAGGAAATCAGAGATGTATACTATACTCCCAACCTAAAAGAAAAAATACAAAAATTCATCAACAACTGTGAAATATGCAATAAATCTAAATACGAACGCTTACCAAATAAAATTCCGTATAAAATAACGGAAACACCAACAAAAATAAATCAAATATTGCATATTGATATTTGGTACGCGAACATTAATTTAATGTATGTCACGATGATAGATAAGTTTTCTAAACACGTGTCAGTTTACGAAATCAAACACAGAACATGGATTTCATTATTAAAGACTTTAGAAAAAAGATTTGCAACCCTAGGGACTCCAGAACTTATAGTCACTGACGGTGAAACCGGCTTTTCATCGTTATCTATTAGGGAATTTCTGAAAGATAACAACGTTAATATTCATATAACAACACCATATAACAAAACTGGTAACGCAGACATTGAGCGATTTCACTCAACTCTTAACGAGCATCTACGAACCTTCTCAGCGGATGAAAATAATACAGATACCTTAAGACAAAGGGCCTTACTAATAACCAAACACTAATGTCGACTATTAGTTAACCTAAAGATCAAAGTTAAGTGTGGAGCTTTAACAAAATGCTACCAATAATCAATTTTACCCTTTTGCTAACAAAATCCTCAGACTTTCCTTTAATCTATTACAATTTCTATCAAACTCCATCAAACATGCTCTAAAAAAACACACACTACAATAACTCAAGTGAAAACATAGAAGAAGAAATACACAACACACAAATGCATTGACACAGGGTCGGCGTGCAGTTACATGGCTAAATTCTGGGCCGCCCAAGGAAAGCATGAATTCAAAAAAAGAAAAAAATCATTGAGATGCTTTTAGGAAAGTGTATTGTATAGAGATTTTAAATCGTTAAAATAGTAAAAAAAAACAGCTTAAATAAGTGAAATAAAAAAAAATACAGTGAATACTTGCAATACTTAATCAAACAAAATATATAAGACAACATGCGGCATTAAATAATGTAAGAACACCTATAATACAGAGTGAACAAATTTTTCATATCACAGTAAGTTTTGTCCCATATTCTACATAAAGTTATGTGAAGTGGTGTTCTTAAGGCAAATACATTATCGTAGAATACTTTCAAACTGACATAAAACTTCTTGACGAAAATACAAAACTGACATCAAAGATAGGGCCAACAGTAGAAAGATCTTTGAGAATAATTTATTCAAAACGTAGAAAATAACTCTGCACTTCAGCTGCTAATAGGATTTGAGTGCCTTACCATCACCAACAAAAATTAATCCGTCCCTGCTGGACGAGAATTTCTCATTTGACAGATGAATCTTAACTAAATCACTCGATTGAAGTATATTTTTATTTACAACAAATTAGATTGTTTAAAGCAAAATATCATGAAATATCAATTTAAAAAGTATTCTACGATAATTTAATAACCTAAACACATCACTTCACATTACTTTCTGTGGAAATATAAGAAGAAACTAACTTATGAAATGAAACACTTGTACACTCTTTATTATAAGTGTTTTTACAGGATTTAAAGCACTACCGCGTGTTTTTTTTACATTTTGTGTAATAAAGTATTACAAGTGCCCATTATACTAATTATATTACACTTTTTATTTAGTTTAATTAGCTTTTTCAATTGTTTTACCATTTTTAAATCTCAATACACTTGACAACTGCTCGGCAAAATGACAGATGAATTTCAATTTGTTTTTTTTTTTGTTTTGTTAAAAGAGTAAAGATAGGTATTGCCGTATTCTTTTTTAACCGCTACTTTTTTAGTACTATAGTATGTAATATGTTCAAAGGGTTTGGACAGTTTTGATTTTATTTAATGAACATAGTTCATAAACATTATATAAAAACATACATATTTTGAGTAAACTTCATGGTTTTTGACTTATGCACAAATCAGTACCTACGAAATTGTTACGAAAAAAAATTATTTTCTGTCGGAATTTTTACAGTGATATTTCTCTTCCTGCTAATATGTTTTTTTTAGGGCTCAGAGTATTGTTTTTATCAGACGTTTTATGCTTTTCAATTCCAATAAACTATGAAACGACCGCCTTTTATGAGAAACGTTTTTTCAAACATTTATTTCTCGGGCAAGCAATCCGAAGAATGACTACGTATGTTTACCTACGTGTATAGGTGTGCTCTCCAACTCCTAAAACATAACTGCAATAAGAAAACATTGGAAGATTTTTGGAATACAGAAGGAGTGGAAAAGGACTAATGCTGGATTTACACGAATGGAAAGCTGCCAGTATATTGACAAAAAGAATTAATTTGTCCATTCTTTTGTTGTTGCCTTTGTCATTATACTGCCAAATTTCCAATGGTGTAAATCCGGCATAATAGGAGTGACCAAAGAAAAACAACAGGATATGACAATTATTTTGAAATTTGTCTCGTTATGTTTTTGAAAAGACGTTTGTGGAAGTATAAATACTCAAATGTATTTAATTAACTTTTTTAATAAATAAAAATATATGAAACGAATTCTGAGAACGCAAAACAAAACAAACATTTACCTATCTAATCGCTTTTAAATATACGCATACAAAAATGTACGTTCATAAACAAAACAAATATTGTTATTTTTTCAACAGACAGAACTAAATGTAATGAAATCATCAATATTGACACCTGAAAAAAAATCAATCTTACATCGATTCCCGTTCAGCACAAAAAATTTCTTTTTAGATAAACCTACTTAACAAGGAATATGTAAATATATAAAACGGAATAATCAAATCAACTACATACGTATTTAACGTAAGATCTAGACGTACTAAATATTTATGAAAAATTAGATAATCTGTACAAACAATAATTGAACTACGTCTGTAAAACAAAAATCTGAAGATTGAAACCAACCCAAAAATACCTCTACCTATTGAAATCAACCTGATAGCTTGGGAATAGATTTAAGTATTGAATACAAATTTAAATACCATAAAACAGCACTAAGGCAACACTTTCTACTTAGTGTTCGACTTTAAACATGGATTTCCATGTATTAAATTTTGACTTATTGCTAACGACTAAACTGGAGATTAAATTCGTTATTGGTATGCGGATTTTCTAAAATCTGAAGATTTTCTTTTAAGCTTAACACTAAATTTGATTATTAGTAAGGCCCAAAGAGTTCTCAAGGCCGTTACCATTTACAACAAAACAAAACATTCCTCTACAAAAGAAAGACCGATAGATTTCCTAAACGGAACAATATCTTGCCATGATTATCCTAGAATTATCGAGCTAGTTAAAACAAATAAAGAAAGATATATCAACAAGATAAATAACAATAGAGAAGATAATAGACCTTACCCAAGATAAACATACCTATTTAAAAAATAGAGTCAGTAACAAACTAAAACCAGTCCACTTAAAATCAAACCCAGTTATTAAAGACAAAGATTATATACAAAATGAGAAAGGTAGTAAGTTTTATAAAACTCAAGTAAAAAGAAAATATAAATTTGAACAAACCTCCTAATTTATATTTTTCAGGCAACGCTCATTATTCTCCTGATAATCCAAATGATGACATTAGCAACGGGACAAAGATTGACTTTACAAAACGTTAACAACGGAAACGGATTCATTAAAATTAGAGAACAAAATTTAAATATTATTACAAATTACACAAAATTATTACTCAACGTTAATATAACAACATGGACAGAAAATCTTGATATTTTAGAATATAACATAAATGAATAAAATGATAATGAGGAATTTCCAGCTATAAAACATAATTTTAACAGCTTAGTCTCAGAAATAGAGAATACCATAAGACATCGTGATCATAAATCAAGAAGAGGGTTAATTGACATATTAGGAAAAGGATTGAAATATTTAGCCGGTACAATGGACCACGATGACGAACTAGAAATCAAACAGAGTCTAGAAATTAACACAAAGAACAACAAAAATTTGATAGACGGACTAAACGACCAAATAAGGGTTAATGACAACTTTAACGAAATAACAAACAATATTACTAAACAAATAAATAAACAACAACATGACATTAAGAAACAATTCGATAACTTAGGGAATGCAATAAAAGAAGAGCATATTAGAATACAAAGGATGCAACATGCATTTCAGATTAATTACGATATAGAGCTACTAAGAAATCAAGTAAGGAAAGTAAAAGAAAATTTAATGCTTAGCCAGCTAGGAGTTCTCAGTACAGATTTACTATCACCAAAGGAAATTGCAAAATTCAATATAACACTTGTTAAAATACCAAATATTAAAAGCTCCGTTATAATTCACGAAGATCAAATTATATTCATATTACTTATACCAAATTATTCACAGGAAAATTTTTATAAAATAATTGTTGAGCCTATTCCAAACAAAAATTATTTAGAAATTGTAACATCAAATAATAATTTCATTACAAATGGAAATTTAATGTATTATAATACAGATAATGGATCAAAAATGAAGGATCTAAAAATTGTTAACGACACATGTGTGTCAAATATTTTAAAAGAAAACGCTGAATGCGAATTTATAGAAAATAAAAAAGTAGAAATTAAACAAATAACTAATAATATTGTTATTACAAAAAATTTAAAAACTACTGAAATTTTTCATAATTGTCACAATTATAGCATAAATTTGATCGGGAACAATATAATTAGATTTGAAAATTGCAAAATAAAAATTAATAACGTAGAATATAAAAATTTTATATATTATGATAATTTTATAATCCCGAATTTTAAAAACATAACAATAAAAAATATTGTAATGAATTATTCAACAGAAGAACTTCAAGTAAAACATTTAGAAAATCGTAAACTCATAGAAGAAATTAAAAATTCAAATATCGCGAATATTTCCATAAACATTGGGACAATGTTAATTACTTTCATTTTAATAGTACTTATTTTTAAAATTATTTTCAAAAAGAAAAATAAAATAATTCAAATTTCTATGAACAAAAATGATTCTTCGGAGCAGAATCTTAAGGGGGGAGGAGTTACATCTGAGACTCCACCTACACCCATAATCCCCTTTCCCCATATACTTCCCTTCGCCTAACGGCTTTTCTAAATAACGGGTTCCCACCATTTTTGCTTACACAGCAAAACGTGTCACCTATGGACACACCCCCCTTTTTCCCTCTCACCAACAAGTGCATAAACTAAATAGTCATATTTCAGTTATTCAAATGAAATATGACTATTTCAATAACAAGGTGCATTCTTTTCCCACGGGAGCACTTCGCGACCGTGGCTACCTGTTGAATAATTTAACTAGAACAAGTTAGTCGTTAATCCACCTTACTTTAGAGAAGTGCAGCCATGCTAAGGACAGCGGCTTCTCTCTAGTAAATAATAATAAATATACATGTATAAAAATAATAATATTAATCAAGTAAAAATAAAAGAAAAAATGAAAGAAAATAAAAAAAATAAAATAAACAATAAAAAAAAAAACAAATAAATGTTTTTTTTAAATACGCTCGGCAATACACGACGTAAATCAATATTTTAATTTATTAAAAATTATTTTTAATACGTTGAAGCAAAAATCAATCACAATTTCTCGCATTGAAAATGAAACTGAAAACAATACACTTATCCCCAGTTTGAATGAATAAGTCGTTAGAAAAGACAAATAAGGCATTATTGCCACTTTTGCAAAATTTAAAATTTTCTGTTTTAAATAGCTTATTAGCAGAATAGATTTTTGGATTTGGTAGGTTTAATTAAACAAACAATAATTTTAAGCTTGGAAAGAATTTGTTTAACTTAAATAATTTTTGATGAACTTTAAACGTTTAGGTTCAAAATAAAGCTGAATACGATAATTTCAAAATTTCACGAATTAGGTATTTCATTTCACTTTCCAAAATTTCACTTTGCATAATTCGCGTGAAATTTAGAAAAAGTGAAATTTCGTTTTTGAATTTTTTTGTAATTTCACTGCATAATTCACGTGAAATTTTTATTTATCTGTTCAAAATTTAGTTTTGAAAAAATAGAATTTCATTTTTGAACACTTTGCATAATTTGCGTGAAATTTTCATTGCTTTGTGAAATGTTCAATGTTCATTTTTGAAAATCAAATTTCATTTTTGCAATTTTTTTAATTTCATTGCATAATCCGCGTGAAATTTTTATTTGCTGTTCAAAATTTTATTTTGAAAAAATAGAATTTCATTTTTGAACACTTCACTTTGCATAACTTGCGTGAAATTTGTATTGCTTTGTGAAATGTTCAAACTGTATTTTTGAAAATCAAATTTCATTTTTGTAAATTTTTTAATTTCACTGCATAAGTTTTCAATTGCTGTTCGAAATATTATTTTGAAAATAGAATTTCATTTTGAACATTTCTATTTGCATAATTCGCGTGAATTTTTTTTTGCCTTGTGAAATATTCACGAAGTAATTCAGAAAAATGAAGATTCTTTTTTGAATATTTTTAATTTCACTGCATAATTCGCGTGAAATTTTTATTTTCTGTTCAAAATTTAATTTTGAAAAAATAGAATTTCATTTTTGAACACTTCACTTTGCATAACTTGCGTGAAATTTGTATTGCTTTGTGAAATGTTCAAACTCTATTTTTGAAAATCAAATTTTATCTTTGCAAATAATTTTCAATCAATTTGTAAAATTGTTCAAAAAGTAGTTTAGAAAAAAACCAAATTTCATTTTTGAACATTTCAAAATTTACGTGAAATGTTGGTGTGCAATTTTCATTTTTTAATTTTAGGCAAAATCTAAAAAAAATATTTACCTTAAAAATTGAAAATGTATTTATTTAAAAATACTTATTTTTTTGAGTGGCAACCGTGCAAACCGTATACATATGTCTGCATACAAATGTCAAACAGCTTCAAAAAAAACGAATTTCCTTTGCAACAATATTTTTTTGTAGTCTCTTAATCTCCTTAACAACACACCTACGTCCCTTCCTACAGCAACAAACCTACCCCTTCGAACAGAATAGAAATAAACAAAATTCAACAAAATTAAGTTTTTCTTGTCTCCCTTGGACTCCCATAAATTTTGAATGAGTTGTTCTCTATCTTCTGTTAGTCTCTGAGTCTTAATATTCATCATTATTTCCTAATTTATCTGCTCATTCTCCCCGCTTCAATTCGCCACACCAATAGTTCGTACTCGCCTCGTCCAGATGTCAGGCCGAGCGTTCCTCTTCATGATAGTACTATAATAATATATATACAATGATCAGTATATGGCATTGCGGAATTGATACAAGGAACGTTGAATATTTCAATACTATTTGATAGCAGTTGTTGTTCGAGGTTATTGACCTTTGCCTCAAGAAAATTTATTCTTTTTTCGCACTCATCATTTTTGGCAAGAAGTGCATTGAGATGTTGTTTTTGATTTTCTTCAATTGAGAGAACTTTTGCATATTATCATCTCTAATGTTATTGATGCATCAGGTTGGCTGGTATTTGATGGAAAAAGATCCGATGGTATCAGGGGTTTCGGTTGAGTTGTAGCAGCAGTAGGTGGCTGTGGCGGTGGTGGTGGCGTTGACGTTGGTGAGGGCGATGATGTTGGTGGTGGCAATTTCGATGACGATGATGATGGTGGGGGAGATGATGTTGGTGGTGGCAATGACGAAGACGATGATGATGGTGGTGTCGTTCGTTGGGTTGATGGTATTGTGCTGTTTGATGGTTTAGAGAAAGATTCTCTCCGTTGATTAGCACATTGTTGGCACCTCCAAGTAGATTTACTTTTTTTAAGGAAATCGAGATCGACGGCAGTGATTTTCACACAGCTACCATGAAAAACGATTCCACAGTCCCCGCACTTAATTTTAACTTCAGTTCTTGTAAATTTAGTTTTACATATTGTGCAAGACATTTTATATTTAATTATTTAAAAATCTTAATAAAAAAAAATTAAATTAAAGCTCTCTGGACAAGTGTACCCCACAACGACTCAGTGAGACTTCTTGCTTAAGTCTGCCTCTAACGACGAATCCACATCCAAAGAGACGCTGCCCTTGTAGTCGGTAACAGTCACCGTAGTAGATATCGCAGTCTTTCAGTTTTCTCTTGCCCGGCCCATCCCATCGCACTTCTTGGATGGTGGTGATGTCTGCTTTGTTGCAGTCTTGGGCCTCCGCTAAATGTTCGGCTGCCCGTGGTCTATAGAGAGACAGAACATTCCACGTGCAGATCCGAAGTTCGTTGTCCTTATTTCGTTTGCTAGGTTCGTCAACAGTAAATCCGTCCGTATCTGAGGCTTGTTGTTGCTTCGCAACTAAAAAAGCTTTACGTGGCCGGGAAGTCACCCCGACGGCACGACCCCCAACCTGGAGGACCTTATAGGCCTGAGCTCCGAATATGTCGTAGTAATCCGTATAAGGTGTTCACTAAGTAGTTCAACCTAACTGGAACTGTAGACGCCACCGTTGATTTTATCTGGAGAATTCTTCCGCTGCCGCCTGGATGAAGGAGAAGTGCCTTAGTGGGAACACTCCTCCCCCCTCTCTCGTTTGCTGCCCCTTAAAACCGTCCACAGGGATTGGAACCCCATCTTCAGTTAAAGGTACTAGCACAGATACTATAGTTTGTAACTCTATTATCTGTGGTACTAGGCACCCGATGTTCACCGCGGGGCGGTGAGAGTAGGAGTTGATAGACAGAGGTTCGCTTTGAAAAAAAGCTTGTGGACGCTTGTATCCCTTGAATGCACATGTCTACCATCAACATCTTGTTGTTGGATGCTGCCCATCGAATCACTTTAAATACTTACCCTGGACTCTTTCATTAAAATGTTTTCGGAACAATGTCCTATAAGGAATTATAGCAACCATAAAGGTTATATGAAGGGCCAATAAAAAAGTCGATCTCGATCTGTGGAAGTGTGCGCACGTTTTCGGCTTTCACAGTTTTATTAAAATAATAACGGAGTTACTTCTCAAAGTACTTAATAAACAAGGCTATTTTCAATAGTGCAATAGCACAGATCAAGAGGTGGCGGACCGTCAATCGGAGGGTCACGGGTTCGAGTCCCAGCCGAACATAAAAAATCTAAAAGCTTTTTTTCACAACAGGGAGGTGGGAAATTTTATTGTCTGGGAGAACCAGTAGATGGAGAGGAAAAAAAGTGCGGGTGCACCGAAAGGTTGACCAGCAACGTTAAGCAAATCTGCAACGGCACCAGCAGCGGGTACATCGAAAGATGTATCAGCAACGGCACCAACAGCAAATTTATCAACAGCAACGGCGACATCAGCCGAGATCCCCGTAAAAAGAAAGAAGAAGAGAAGATAAGAAGTGCGCCAATTTGGTTAAGCGGCGCTCTACCACCACTCCAGTAGAGCTGCCAGCTAGGGGGAGAGGGGGTCGCAACTAGCCAAAGCATCAGAAGCAATTAACATACAGCGTTCGCTAAATACTTCGCCCTCAGACGAGGAGCAAATCGAGTATATGTCCGAAGGGAGAAAGGGACTATACACCACGGGTGAGAGCAACACCTTCGTCAACATCACAACACCAGAGGCGTCCTCAGACGAAGAAGATGAGGCGCAAAACGCTAATGACAAACAGTCTATAGAAAAAGAAGAGCAGCGATTAAGCGAGCAAATTGGAGCCATAGAAGGGGAGATGGTGCGCCTCAAATCCTCAATGCCCAACTCGAAACACTGGTGCTAGCTCTCAAAAATAAAGAAGAGGCTCGCCGGGAAAAAGAAAGGCTGGAGCGGGAGCACAAAAAGGCACCACAGTAGCGCAGCAGCAACTACACTTGCCAGAAAAAACGCAGCAACAAACACAGCAGCAGCCCAAGGAAAAGCTGCAAGTACAACAGCCACAGCAGCAGCCCATGCCCAAGGAGCAGAAAAAAAAAAAAAAAACAGCAGCAAGAAAACCAACAACAGCAGATACAGCAGCAGCAAGAGCAGCAGGGAGTACACCAGCAGCAGTCACAGCCGCCCAAAAGCAAAAAAGAAAAGGTGCCGCCCAACAACACCTATAAAATGGAATTAAAGGAGACCATAGACCTATGTAAGTCGGCTATAGGCCAAAACTTAATAATTAAAAGATTAAGTAAAGATAGACATGCGATTCACTGTTCCGCAGTGGCGCAACATAAAATAGTTAAAGATTTGTTGAAAGTATCAACAACTGAGTTCTTCAGCTTCACCCCCAAAGTGGATAAAGTTCAAACGGTCCTCTTGAAGGGCATGGATTCCTGCACGGAACCAAGGAAGCTCTTTGATGAGCTCTGTACAAAAGCGAGCGGCGATCTCGAGTTTATAGGGGTCAAGCCGTTCACGACAAAATTCTAAGGGTTTTGAAAATTTCAAAAAAACTATGCCCTTCTCGGCGAATAAAAAACTATATTTATACACGTCTCGAAATCCTTGAAAACAATTGGATGAACATAAGAACCCAATATCAGATAGCTATTTGCAGCGATGATATAAAAGCAGAGGTTTTAAATACCACGGAAGAATTTTATAACGAAGCGAACGAAATCTATACGCTATACATAAATCTATGCTTCCAGATGAGTTGGACAAGTTTGCAGCGGCAAATAAAGAAAACGAGACTGCTTCTGCTCCGGCTTCGGTGCCAAATTGAGGTAGTCAAAAGCCGCACGATGTCAAACTACCGAAAATTCACCCACCCGTCGTTTACGGGGGCTACCAGAATTGGCGTTCATTTCACGACCAACTCGTTTCGTTGGTTCATAACAATGTGTCATTAACCAATAATGAAAAATTGCATTATTAAAAGTCATGCTGTAAAGAGGGTGCAGGCATTCTACTCGAGCACATTAGTGTAGATGATGCAAGCTATGATGATAAATATTGGGAATTATTAAATTCAAGATATGACATTAAGCGAATTCTTGTGAATAATGAGCTCAAGTTATTTTATGAATTGCCACTCGTTCATGAAGAGAATTCCAAAGGCATTCGCGAGCTGTCAGATAATTCAACAAAAATTATCCACGTCCTAACAAACTTAGGGTTGCCAGTCCAACATTGGGACGCAATAATTATTTTCCTGCTTTTGAAAAAGCTACAAGCTTCGGTGCAAGCGAAATGGGAAGCTACACTGGGAACCAAGAAGGAAATTCCCACATATAAAGAATTCTCTGATATCTTAGAAACAAAGTTCCGAACACCGCCGGAAATGGTTGATCAACAACGAAATGTGAAATCAACATCAACACACAAAAACCAAACAAAAAATGTTTTCCATGTAAAGCGTAGTACGCAGATCGAGCTAAAATTTCGCTCCCATACAAAATTCTCTCCAAAATTTAGCCAAGCTAAAATTTAGCCAAGCATTTAAGCCGAGAGGTACGCAGCTCCAGCTAAAAAACCAAATTTTCGTTTCTTACTGTACAGCTTTTATCTGTCAAAATTTAGCGCGTGAAATAATTGTTCGGCACATTAATTCTCGAGGTAAATTGTGACAGGTTCTTTTATTTGTTAGATTTGTGTGAATTTAACTTTGTGGAAATCAAAATTGAGAACGAGAAATATTCAAAACAAACAATTTATCAATAAAAATCAATCAATTTTATTTGATTAGATTCACTTAAAATATTGAAATAAAATTCTATGAAATTGTTGGATAAAATTCTTTTCACAGACAGCTGTTTTCTGTGATGTAATCTCCACAAAAATCTTATGTCAAAATTTATCTTGGATATTAGCTGGTGTTTGGAGAGAAATGTGGAAGCGAAATTTTAGCTCGATCTGCGTACTAGGCTTAAACGCGGAAACTACAGAATTTGCATGCAAAGTGTGCCATAAAGTTGCACATTCATTGAGAACATGTTCAAAATTTCTTAAAATGGATGTCAAGGCCAGACAAAGAGCTGTCAAACAATTCGGCAACTGTTTTAACTGCTTGGCCTACAGCCACAGAACAAGTAGTTGTCCAAGCAATAAGACATGTCATTTTTGTCAAAAACAACACAACTCGTTGCTTCATTTTGGCAACACGCAACACACAAACAACATAAATAAAGGCGACTATGGAAATTAAGAGCGTTTATTGCTCCTGGATCACAAGCGACATTTGTAACAGAATCCGCACCTCAACTTTTGGGTCTGAAAAAGCATGCAACGTTTTTTGACGTTTCAGTCTTAGGACAGGACAATAGCGGTTCTTGCCAAAACTTTGTAGAGCTGAACCTGGGCTCAATGTAGGTACTCAGATTTTGTGACGTCGACAAGAGGATACATATACAAAACTCTGACAGGAATTCTACCAAGCCAAGAAATAGTTTCAACGAACTGGAAACACAGCCGACCCTACACTTCATCGACCATCGAACATCGACATTCTGTTAGGCAATAACGTTTATTGCAAAATAATTCTGAATGAAGGTATTCGAGATGAAGAACAAATTGCTCCAATAGCTCAAAAAACGGAATTTGGTAATATTGTTTTGGGAAAAGTTACACTCGAAAGAAATAGTACACAAATTGTCGACACCCCAAATGCGAAAGTTTTGGAAGATTGAAGAATCTCCATATGAAGAGGCTGAGCCAGAAGAAGATGTCATGTGCGAGAATCACTTTCTACACAACATCAAGAGGGTGCCGGGAGGGCGCTTTGAAGTCTCGTTACCCTTCAAAGAAAATCATTGTCCAGAGCTCATGTTAACACAACAAACTGCATTAAGGATGTTTTACAAGCAAAAAAAGAAGTTACTAATAGTGTTTTCGTTTGGTATTTGCTGCGAAGTTGTTAATGTGGCACTGTCATAGAAGCCCTACTTGGCATGCTTGCATCTGCGCGGCTAGGTGCGCCGGATTGGGGTGGTTCTTGCTCCCTGACAGCCCGTCGCATGTAAAGAAAACTTTCATCATGCCAAGGTTTTAAATTCATGGACTACGGACGGACGACCTTAACTCAACTAATCAAGCTTCGTGGATGACAGGTGGATAGTCACCCGGAGTACTTCTTTCCCTCCCTTACTCCCTCCAGGACGCCTTGACAGCTCGCGTACTCAACATCTTCATGGAACTGTCCCTTACTTAAATTCTGTTATTGACTTACACTATTCCACATCTATATCTGAAGGCTCCACAATCCTCCAACTTACCCCTCATATTCTCCTAATTCAAAACATTATAATTGACATTTTTCCATTATTTATTCAGAAAAAAAATTACAAAATTAAAGAAAAACATATTCAATTCTCAAATACTTTCTACTATAATAATGTGCATAATTTTATGCAAAACTAAAGTTATATGAAGTTTTAAATCGCATGTAAGCTTTTGGTTTTGTTTTATTTTACTTTTGAATTGTAAATACTATTTTTATCACCTGTAACTTCCAAATTGTATGTATGTATTTATTTATTTATTTATATATTTATTTACATCAATAAGAGATCATTTTAATCTACAATTAGACTACCGAAAATTATACCATTGAAATTAAAACAAAAAAAACGTTAATAATAATAAAATACATAATTAGATAAGCTAATTTAAAAAGTGCAATAACAATTGATTTTTTAATGCAAATCTACTTAAATGAAAATTGAAGTGAATATAATTAGAAATGAGATTAGTTTCTCTGACACAGCGAGTTATTGGTTCATTAAGCGCATAATTAACCCTATGTTCTCTTTCATGGAATAAGCGACGTATTCGTAATTGACGAGATGGAGCATACAAATCTATCAAAGATAGAAGAGAAGGACACTTGATATGATAAGTCAAAATATCATATATGAACATTGTGGAGAAAATTTTTCGTCTGTTTTCAAGAGATTGAATTCCAAGTAGTTGGCATCTCGTAGAATAGGTTGGAGTTTCGATGTTCCAACCCAACTTCTGAATTGCATACCTTGAAAACTTCTTCTGGACCATTTCAAGTCTATTAGAATGAATGTTGTAAAACGGGTTCCATATTACACAACAATACTCTAAAATTGATCTCACATAGGAACTATACAGCGATTTAAGCGTAAATGGATCCTTGAAGTCCTTTGAATTTCGTTTAATAAAACCTAACATTGAATTGGCTTTTGATACTGTAAATTCGATGTGTTTAACAAAGTTCAGTTTAGGATCAAAAATAACACCAAGATCCTTTTTCTCAAAAACTCTTTCAAGCACTTGGTTATCAATATTGTAATCAAAGAAAATTGGTGAGAGGTTACGGAAAAAAGAAAAACATTGACATTTAGAAACGTTTAACGATAATTGGTTAACAGTGCACCATTCCGTAAGATTTTTTAGATCCTTTTGTAAAACAAAACAATCATCAATCGATTTAATGCATCTGAAAAATTTTAAATCGTCAGCGAATAATAGACGTTCGGAATTTAAGAATATATTAGGCATGTCATTTATAAATATCAGAAATAGAAGGGGGCCAAGATGGCTACCTTGGGGGACACCGGATGTTACCATAACTGGCCTTGATAGCACTTGATCAATAGATACAAATTGTACACGACCTTTAAGGTAAGACATCAACCAATTCAACATATTTGAAGGAAAACCAAACAATGCAAGCTTATTAAGCAAAATAGAGTGACTAACTCTATCGAAGGCTTTCGCAAAATCAGTATAAACAACATCAATTTGGTTTCCTTCTTCGAGATTATTAAGGATAAAATTTGAAAAGAGTGCAAGGTTAGTGGTTGTTAATCTTCCTGCGACAAAGCCATGTTGAAACGGCGAAATGTGCTCTTTTAGTAGAAAAGTCAATTTATCATACACAATTTTTTCGAAGAGCTTAGGTATGCTTGAAAGTTTACAAATCGGGCGATAGTTGGAAATATCCTGTTTAGGACCATTTTTATGAATTGGAGTTACAAATGATTTTTTCCACTCTGGAATAAATTCCCCACTCCTGAGAGAGCTATTAAAAATATAAAGAAGAGGTTCAGAAAGAGCTACTGCACAGTTTTTAAGAACAATTGGTGGACTTTCATCAGGACCAGGGTTGGTATCGCTATTCAATTTCAACAAACCGTCTTGGATTTCAAAAAGATTTATTTCTAGTTGACCGATATGAATCGCGCAATCATGACTATATAATGCGGTTCGGTTAATTGACTGCACACTATCAATCTTAGAGTAGTTGGAACTAAAAAAGTCCGCAAACACATTACAAATAGACGGGGTATCAGAAAAAGTTGAACCAAGGTATTGCATACTACTAGGAATACCATTGGATAGTTTTTTACTTTTGATAAACGCCCAAAAACATTTACTATTTTTTTTTAAATTAGACTCAATTGACAAAATATAACTTGTATACAGAAATTTATTTAGAACTTCGAACTCGCGCTTCAATTGAATGTAAATATTCTTTAAATTAATATCGTTAACGGATTTGTGAAGCCGTTTGTATGCTTTGTTTTTTTTGTTGCTTAAATTACAAAGCCTTTTGTTAAACCACGGAGGTTTTGAGTTATTTTTTAATTTAACTTTAGGTACATGCATATCAATTGCCCTTTTCAGATTATCTTTGAATAAATTATAAAATTGCAATAAAGTTAAATTACAAAAATTTGAACGCCACGGAATGCGCGACATATAACTCGCAATGCCTTCGAAGTTAGCCTTTGTATAATTAAGCTTAAATTTACAATTTTGCGAAGATCTTAAGTAGTCATAAAAAGAAAAACAAATATCTAAAGCATTATGGTGAATAGAGTGTGGAAAAATTGAATATAATGATTTATCAACTGTAATAGTTAAATCTCTATCAACAAAAACAAGATCGAGTAAACGATTTAAATTATTCTTGCAATAATTAATTTGAATCAAGTCGTAACTAGCGAATGAATCAAGCAATTCAATTTCAAAATCCGTATTTACATTATAAGAAAAAAGTTGAAGCTCTTCGGGATCAAGAATCCAATCAACATTAGCTAAATTAAAATCCCCAAGAATAATAACATGATCATTCAGATTAAGTTTAGATAAATGATAATGGCAATTATTAACATGAATTTTGTAGATATCTAATGAGCTTCTAGGTGGAATGTAGCTTACAACAACAATTAACGATTTTTTTTCTTCAATGTTAATTTTAACTATGATTTGGTCAATGTCATAAGGACAAGAGGAAACAGAAGAAGGTAAAAATAATTCAACGCATGAGAACGATGAGCGAACAGCAAGCAATATACCTCCTCCTCTTTCCAATTTGGTTTTCAGAGCGCATCGATCTTTACGAAACAGTGAGTAATTATTGTTGTTGCATATTTCGGCATTGTGATGATTATTTGACAGCCAAGTTTCGGTAAGTGCAATAAAATCATATTGATTGGAAGACAAGGACAGGAACATTTGATGCAATTTTGTGCGCATGCCTCCGATGTTTTGATAATAAGCAAAGAGCTGATTAGGATTGTAATGTATGTATTGATTTATTTTATCCTAGTTTTAATTTGTTAAGGTTGTTGCATATCTAACTTAGTTTTAATTTGTGTTTGTTATGGATTTTATCCTATTGAATCTTTAAATATCCAATTTGCCTTAGCTTAGTCTTAAATCATAATTTTTTTAATTTTTTTTTCTTTTAGCTCGTTTTTAAATTTGGAAATTCTTTCAAATGCATGGTAGATTTCTGATCTGTTTATTAATAATTTTTTTTTTTTGGTTTTATGTAAGTTTGTCTAGTAAATGTCAAAATTTGTTAGCGGTAGTTTGGCCTCTATGATAAAGAGAGATGAAATGATTATTAAATTGGAAATTTATTATAATTATACGGGGAAATTGTGCACAATGCCTCCTGGATCCAATTCCGTTGTTTTTTTTTGTTGGGTATTCCAATGTCAGCCAACTCACACTCACAAATATACATTTATGTTAAATTTTACCTTTTTTTTTATCACCATGCACTTTTTTTCTTTTCCTTTTCTTTCTTTTCTATTTTTAGGTATTCCTTGTATCACAGATTCTAGAGTAACATAGATATCGCATCCAGTACAAATAAAAATGACCATTTTTCCAATATTTTGTGATTGCAAGCTCTTTTGTTTCGTCCTCAAAAATCAAATCGGTTGATCAAACTACTGATGATTTGTTGTTGACGTTTTGTATTTATGTCTATGTATGTAAATCTATATTTTTTAACATCATATGTGGTTCATAACTCACACAGTATTGATAACTCTGGGATGTAGCTCTACGTCCCACGATAAAAAAGTAGTCATTTTTATTTGCTCTGCGTGCGATATCTATGTAACTATAGTATCTGTGCTTGTATTCTTTAATTTATAATTTTTTTTCACTTATTCATTTAAATAATTATTTATATATTATTATTCAATGCTATTTTTCTTGTACTTTTTTTCTGTTTTGCATTTTGAAACTTAAAGAACGTATTTTCTTCCGTTAATTTTCCCACTCCCTCTCCCCCGTTACGACGACCCCCTTTCACACCACTATTCCCCCTCCTGTACGATCACCTTTCCCCGTGTGCTCGACGTGTACGCGGCTTGAGGTTCTGGTCGACCGATCGCTGCTTAATGCCCCGATTGACTGGAGCTTGATTTTTAGAGATTCCTCTTCAAATTGCCGTTTTGTGGGTGATGATGTTTATTTTTGGAAAGCTACCGTTTATAGAGGAGAATTCCAAAATTTAAAATAGCTTGGTAAAGATGCTGGGGCAATTGGATTTCTCCTATTAGCCCCGTTAGCAATTTCTTGCAACCTTTTCCCAATAAGTGCTGAGAAGTGCACGTGGCCTTCATACCAAAAATGAAATGATGAACAAAATTTCTGTTAGATTGAGAGGATTAAAACACTAGGGCATTTTCGTAAATTTACCTGATAAAACACAGAAAAATTTTCATAAATTAATTCTGATGGTGGGATAAGACCTGTCTTGACTTTGTCGACTTTATATGTTTTATCCCTTTTTCTTCGTAGACCGAATCGACTATTTTTGTAGTTTTTATTTTATGGTTTAAGGTATTCTATTGAACAAATCACAAAAAAATAAATTTCTTTTAAACTTTAGAACATTCTTGAACACCCAAAGTATTTGTGAATAGGTAAAGAAAAGAAATCTTACCAGGAAAACTCCTACTCGCTGCGTGGTCTAACCAAGAAAGGATAGACTTAATCAGGTTTAAAAAGGAAATATTTAGTTTTTCGAATATACTGATCACTTCCTGTTCGAATAATTTTTCTTTGAAATTTCCGAAAGCTTACATAGTTCGAATTCCACACGAAAACAGGGTGTCGCATTAAATGTTTTCCTTTTTTTTTTGTAGTGGTAGGTACGAAATATTTTAAGATTCGTAACATATTCCGGAAGAAACCTCCGGAGCTCTCCGATCCAGAATGCCAAACGAACAAGTTGCAACCCTGTTCTTTATTCTGAGGTTTGGGTCTGGTTGAATTTGTACACTTGGTTGTTTCATTTGGGTGAATGACATATGTATTTACACAGCTTTTTCTTGAGATATTGATGTAGGGTCGATGACTGAAACACCCTACTAACTGTGTACACCTTAATAACCAACGATTGGCAAATCATCATAAAAATCATTAAATTTAGAGCATAGTGTCGAATTCAAGGTTAATGTGTGAAAAGCTGACATTTACAACCAGCTGCAACGTCGTAGAATGCAAAAGCATGACACCTTTCTCGATTTTATTTACAAAATGCAAGAAATTAAAATTAGTCAGTTGGCAGACGTCGATGAGAAGTCTCTAATTTTTTACATTATAAATGGAATTCCAGGTCGTGAGGAGCACAAAGCTATGCTGTACAATGCGAAAACAATATCCGACCTCAAAGAACTTTATAAAACATATGAAAAATTCAAGAACAAAATCAGTGGTACGAGTTTTGGAGGATTCAGCAGCAGCAGCAGCGGTAGTTTCGGTGGTGGAAGCAGCAGCAGCAACAGCAGGAGTTTGAGAACACCAGGACAGCCTTTTGCAAAGAAGTACGACGGCCAGCGCTCTTCGGAGCATTGTTTTAACTGTGGAGCAATAGATCATCAGAGGAAAGACTGCAAAGAAGAAACAAAGTGCTTCAAATGTAATGGCAAAGGTTGTAACGAAGTGTTACACTTTTCACTTCCCCCTCCCCACACCACGCGTTCAACCACCGCCAGCAACATCAGCTAGAAGCACCCTACATCACCATTAAGCCGCCATAGACCAGTTATCAGCTATCAACATCAACTACCAGCACCCTATATCAGCATAACACCACCCATCGAATGATCAACAGCCACAGCACACAGAATATAATTGTATACACTCTGACAAGCAACAACAACTGCATATTGCATTTGGTGCTGCCGACGCCATACGATTTTACATTTTACCTCATTAAAATTCACACTGTCTTGTGGCACAAAAATCATAATGAGGAGGTGAAAATTTCTGAAAAATTCGAAGCTTTTTACCTCGAATTAATTCTTAATTATTAATAAAAATAATTCCGAATTTTAAAGAGAATAAAGTTTCCAGCGGTTCATTGTTTTTAGCAACTTTGATAAGCTTAGGTCCTTTATTTGGTGCATCCGTGTATCATTTAAAGAGTACCTTTTTGGCATCCGCCGTTAAAAACCCGTTGTTCTCCCTTGGACTAGCCTTGGGCTGGAATCAGATTCCTACCGTTGTTCTCCCTGCCTGCTCTTTGGAGTTGGTTTAGGGCTATACCCGCTGTTCTCCCTTGGACTATCCTTGGGCTGGAATCAGATTCCTACCGTTGTTCTCCCTGCCTGCTCTTTGGAGTAGGTTCAGGGCTATACCCGCTGTTCTCCCTTGGACTATCCTTGGGCTGGAATTAGATTCCTACCGTTGTTCTCCCTGCCTGCTCTTTGGAGTTGGTTCAGGGCTATACCCGCTGTTCTCCCTTGGACTATCCTTGGGCTGGAATTAGATTCCTACCGTTGTTCTCCCTGCCTGCTCTTTGGAGTTGGTTCAGGGCTATACCCGCTGTTCTCCCTTGGACTATCCTTGGGCTGGAATTAGATTCCTACCGTTGTTCTCCCTGCCTGCTCTTTGGAGTTGGTTCAGGGCTATACCCGCTGTTCTCCCTTGGACTATCCTTGGGCTGGAATTAGATTCCTACCGTTGTTCTCCCTGCCTGCTCTTTGGAGTTGGTTCAGGGCTATACCCGCTGTTCTCCCTCGGACTATCCTTGGGCTGGAATCAGATTCCTACTGTTTAATCCCCGGTTCGCTTCTTCTAAGTGGATTTTGTGGGCAGAGTCTACTCCTGTAGCTCTACAAAACCCAGCTTTGATTTATATGAAATACCGTGTTAATTATCATAAGACAAACCGACATTGTAAGATTTATATGAAATGCCGTGTTAGTTATTTTAAGACAGAAGGAACCAAAATTGTAACATTGTAAACCTTTTCTTCTTTTTAATAAAGATAAAATATTGTTAAACCCGAGTTCTTTCCTTCTTAACCCGAGTTTTAGCTGCTTTTCATCGGGAAAACCCTGGACTACGACGAGCCTACCTCAGCCTCGAATAAAAAGCATCACATTTTGGCGCCCGAGCAGGGACCTTTAGAAGGTTCAACCGAACTCCAACCACCGACCGACCGAGAGTCTTTCTAAGGCAACACCGACCGCCGCCGTTACCGTTTCTCCGCCAAGCCCTTTGAAAGATTCTGCCCAGACAACCGAGTTACCGCGATTCTTCGAAAACCCCACCTGCCGCCGACCGCCGACCAACTACCGCTGAACACAAATTACCAGTTTTATCCACCGCCGACACATTTCAACATGTCCGATTCCGGCAAATCTCCGCCGAGCGATTATGTTCCGTACAAACATTTTGGATGCGTTTACTTCTTAAAGAAAGCCGAACTCATTGAAATTCTAACAACCAGAAAATTGGATACCAGTGGCAGCCTGAAAATTCTGCGCCAACGATTAAGCCAACATTTCAAGGAGCACCGTACACATAAGTCCATTCAAAACTTATGCAAGGAATGGGAAGGCATCGTTGAGGAAAGGATCAATGCCGAACCATCTGATGAAATCCATGCAGAGACGCAGCCATACAAGAGTCACATAAACATCTCCGTTCCACCAGCACCGCCTAGGACGCCTCTGTTGTTTACTTTCCCAGAACTAAGAAACCCGTCCGCCGAATCCGCACCAACTTACCACACAACAAGTGTTCCTGCATCTCAACCAATCCCCCCGTATCAACTAGCCACTGTGCCACCTACAATACCGACAACATGCAGCCGACTTGCGATAAGTTACAAGGCTAAAGTAATGAACACTGTCCGTAAATGGGGGCTAAAATTTGATTCCTCCGGGAACCCTTTGGAGTTTTTAGAGAGATTAACAGAGTTAACTCGGTGTTACAACATACCGCCGAATGACATGCTCTGCACGCTCCCCGAGTTGTTCCGAGGATCAGCATTGGAATGGCTGAGAATTTATGAAGATAGTTTTTCCAAGTGGGATGATTTTCGTGAGGCCTTTATCCGATACTTCTTGCCCGCTAGGTATCTCCAAAAATTGGAAGATGAGATACTAAGGAAGCGCCAAGGTCCACGCGAAAAAGCTAAAGATTATATCTTGGCAAAACAATATCTCATAAGGCAGCACCCCGATATGACTGTAGCCGAGAATTTGGACCGGATATTTAACAATATGAGACCAGAATATAAGTATTATATCCGCCGCCAGGACTTCGCCACCGCAGACGAACTAGCAACCCTAGCCGAAGAATTTGAGTATATCAAAAGCGACGAACAGAAGATGCACCCGAAAGTGTCAGCAGCTGCTCTTGCTCAACCGTGTCCTCACCGTCTTCCAGTAGATGTGCCCTACGATAGGGAAACCCACTGCTGGAATTATAAACAGAGAGGTCACCGTAAAGAGAGTTGCCACCAACTATTTCGACACCGGAACCCGGTTGCAGTTTCCATTATTCAGCCTGAGCAATATTTTCCATATTTTGTGGATAATGAGGTTGCAGATGTTACCTTTCGCCTAGTAGTTCCCCGTGTTCCTGACCGACCACTTAAAAGCTCTGAAGAGATGCCAAAAACCGAATTGCCGAAATTGGACCAAACTACTGAAGTTTTAAACATACCAACCGACCGCACCGAACCCGATTTAATTCCGAAGATCATTTCAAGCAACGTCCTTGACTTTGAAGACCCACCACACCGAACCCAACTTAAGCCTGGGGAACACAACTCCGTCAAACAATATAAATATCAGCCGAGTATTACCGACCCAGACTCCAGTAAGCTTCAACCGAAGCCAATTTTGTCACGCTTCATGGATCCTAAATTAAAATTTACTCATCCGTATGACACTTCAGCCGCCACTACAACTCAGCTGACCCATACCGCCACAACAGAAAGTCCAGTCTACAATTCCTCCAATGGTTTAAGCAATCCCGAGGACATGAACAAGACGACTTGCGAGCTGCAAGAGAATACCCTGAGTGGCGAATCAGAAACAAGTGCACTCTCTAAGCTACCTGCTGATTCTAATAGTAAATCCACACCAGGCGAAAATTCGTTTCCGACCGATCTTTGCATCCGTCAGAAGCAGGTACCCTATAAGGTACAGATACCGCCACCCGAAGAAGATCAGGAGAGTGTTAAAATAAAGTATGCGCTGCTTTGCTTTCTTGTGCTCGGTGTTTTACCATTACTTTGTTATATCCGTGACCGAATACGCCGCTACCATCCAGAAAAACACGTTAACATTTCGACCATCTGGCAATGTCCCCGGAACCCATGGCCTCCCCCCCGGAAACCTAACCGATATTCCAGGCACCGTGCTTCAAAGCCATTTGAGCCCTTCGAAACTAAGTCCTTTCGAAATTGACTCCCGCCGACCTATTGAATAGTTACCCGTTTTTTTTTACCGAATAACATTTTTATTTTCTATTATTTCTTAATATTTTTCTTTCGTTTTTAAAGCCTACTCTTTATGTAAGAAAATTAATTAATCAATTAACTAAATTTTTTTTTGGTATCTCCGATAGATCTTAAGACGAGAAGGTTCTCGTCTTCCGAAGAAAGGGGGGTGTGTAACGAAGTGTTACACTTTTCACTTCCCCCTCCCCACACCACGCGTTCAACCACCGCCAGCAACATCAGCTAGAAGCACCCTACATCACCATTAAGCCGCCATAGACCAGTTATCAGCTATCAACATCAACTACCAGCACCCTATATCAGCATAACACCACCCATCGAATGATCAACAGCCACAGCACACAGAATATAATTGTATACACTCTGACAAGCAACAACAACTGCATATTGCATTTGGTGCTGCCGACGCCATACGATTTTACATTTTACCTCATTAAAATTCACACTGTCTTGTGGCACAAAAATCATAATGAGGAGGTGAAAATTTCTGAAAAATTCGAAGCTTTTTACCTCGAATTAATTCTTAATTATTAATAAAAATAATTCCGAATTTTAAAGAGAATAAAGTTTCCAGCGGTTCATTGTTTTTAGCAACTTTGATAAGCTTAGGTCCTTTATTTGGTGCATCCGTGTATCATTTAAAGAGTACCTTTTTGGCATCCGCCGTTAAAAACCCGTTGTTCTCCCTTGGACTAGCCTTGGGCTGGAATCAGATTCCTACCGTTGTTCTCCCTGCCTGCTCTTTGGAGTTGGTTTAGGGCTATACCCGCTGTTCTCCCTTGGACTATCCTTGGGCTGGAATCAGATTCCTACCGTTGTTCTCCCTGCCTGCTCTTTGGAGTAGGTTCAGGGCTATACCCGCTGTTCTCCCTTGGACTATCCTTGGGCTGGAATTAGATTCCTACCGTTGTTCTCCCTGCCTGCTCTTTGGAGTTGGTTCAGGGCTATACCCGCTGTTCTCCCTTGGACTATCCTTGGGCTGGAATTAGATTCCTACCGTTGTTCTCCCTGCCTGCTCTTTGGAGTTGGTTCAGGGCTATACCCGCTGTTCTCCCTTGGACTATCCTTGGGCTGGAATTAGATTCCTACCGTTGTTCTCCCTGCCTGCTCTTTGGAGTTGGTTCAGGGCTATACCCGCTGTTCTCCCTTGGACTATCCTTGGGCTGGAATTAGATTCCTACCGTTGTTCTCCCTGCCTGCTCTTTGGAGTTGGTTCAGGGCTATACCCGCTGTTCTCCCTCGGACTATCCTTGGGCTGGAATCAGATTCCTACTGTTTAATCCCCGGTTCGCTTCTTCTAAGTGGATTTTGTGGGCAGAGTCTACTCCTGTAGCTCTACAAAACCCAGCTTTGATTTATATGAAATACCGTGTTAATTATCATAAGACAAACCGACATTGTAAGATTTATATGAAATGCCGTGTTAGTTATTTTAAGACAGAAGGAACCAAAATTGTAACATTGTAAACCTTTTCTTCTTTTTAATAAAGATAAAATATTGTTAAACCCGAGTTCTTTCCTTCTTAACCCGAGTTTTAGCTGCTTTTCATCGGGAAAACCCTGGACTACGACGAGCCTACCTCAGCCTCGAATAAAAAGCATCACAAGGTCACATGTCAAATAAGTGTACAAAAAACTCAGGTTATGTTCAGAAAGCAACTTATTCAGTATCAGTGCCAAACTGCAAAAGCATTTCAATTATTAATGTTTCATCCTAGCTTTAATTGATATAGGTGCACAAATGTCCCTCTTATGAGAAGATGCTTATACAAAACTGGGTAAAACACCGCTCCAGAAAACCAAAATTAATCTTACGGCAGATCTGTATTCAGCTCTTCCTCTCCACTTAGTTTCGCATACTGATCTTCAGGCGAAGAATTTCACGCTTAACCGTACATGAAAGACGCCACACCCTCAAATCCAATATGCGGTTTACTGCAACCGAAGCTGCAGAAGGATTCTCCTTAAAAGATTACCTCTTTGGGGACTCATTTCCATTTGTTGTCATAGGTCATGTATTTGCATATTACCTTCCACCATGGTGTTTTCCGAGACACGATTAATAACATTCATAAGATCAGATTTGACAGGCACACCCGCCTTTTGTACGGTCACACACATAACTGCTCGAGCCCGCCCACGATGGGAAAACAGGTCTGCCTTTAAAAAAAAGGCTCCTTCGCCTCCAGACTATCATGCCGTTGACCGCCAAGTGCAGTTCATCTGTCTTAAGGTGGCTTCTAACCATCCCGACGACAAGTTTGTGCCCTGCCTGACTATAGCAATGCTGGCTTGTCTGCTTATCCCGGCATCCTTCGATTAAATTTTTTTTCGAAAAGCTTACTGGTGCAGGATAGGATGGATAGGTTGATAACTAATTATGTTGGTAGGGTTTTGCTTAATCACAAGGACATCTCTTTTTTTTATGTGAATTCATCGTTAGAGGCAGACTTAGGCAAGAAGTCTTGAGTTTCAACTATGTGAACGAGCACCTCACCACAATTTGCATCAAGGCTGAATTCGCCAACATTAGCCTCATATGCGCGCATGCTCCCACATAGGAGAAAGCTGACGACACCGGAGACGAGTTCTACGAGCTACTGAACAAGGCATATGAGCAATGCCCTAGCTATGACATTAAAATTGTCTTGGGTGATTTGAATGCCAAACTAGGAAGAGAAGGCGTCTTTGGTGGAACAATCGGAAGATATAGCCTGCACTATACCACCTCCGATAAAGGACTCTGGTTAATCGACTTTGCTGCGGAACGAAACGCTGTGGTATCTAGTACGCAATTCCCGCATCTCGATATACACAAGGGGACATGGTGAATTCCTGGTCAATCAAACACCAACCAGATTGACCACATTGGGATCGCCGCAAGGCACTCCTCCAGTATCAAGGATGTCCAAACGTTCCGAGGAGCCAACGTTAACTCGGACCACTACCTTATTGTAGCCAAGGTAATTCTGCGGATATCCAGACCAAAGCCAAAGCAGGGAAATACTGTAAGGAAGTTCAACGTCGGACGGCTACAGTCACAAGAAATCACCAGGTCCTTTTCCGATCGAGTCTCTTGCGCTCTCTTAAATAGTCCTATGCCGCCAACTGCAAATATCGATAACCAATGGAAGAATTCCCAGGAAGCCATCAGAGATGCCGCCTCTGACGTTCTGTGCCTCGCAAGACAACCACATTGAAACCCCTGGTTCGACGAAGAGTGTCGACAAGTACATGCAGCCACACAACAGGCATACAAAGCTGCGCTGCATAGAAGGACCCAGAGCTGCTCGCGAGCTCTGCGAGCAGAAAAGGAGAGAGGAACACAAGCTTCTAAGAAGGAAAAATAAAGAGCATGAAAAGCGTGCGATCGAGGAAATAGAGGGATTCCATTGCAGGAATGAAGTTCGGAAGTCTTACTAAAAGGTAAAGAGAACCTCCCATGGTTACAAGGCCTGGACCGAAGCCTTAAAGGATGATCAGGGGAACATCGCAGTCGGTGCTGAGGTTATGGAAAAATCATTTCTGCAAATTTTATAACGGCAATGACGAACCGAATTTCGCTACCTTGAGATTGCACCATTCAACCTGGACGACGTAGACCAACAATTCCGTCCAGCCTATCTCGACGATGTAAAGATAGCTATATCTTAACTTAAGTCCGATAAAGCTGCTGGAGCTGATGGCCTTGCGGCTGAGCTACTCAAAGCGGCTGGCGATGAATTGGTGAGGAGTATGCACCAGCTCATCTAAAAAATATGGTCGGAGGAAAGCATACCCGATGAATGGAACCTCAACATTGTTTGCCCGATCCTCAAGAAAGGCGATCCTTTGGACTGCACCATCTACAGAGGCATAAGTCTTCTTAATATCGCCTACAAGATCTTTTCCACCGTACTTTTGAACGACCGAAGCCATTCGTCAACAACCTGATAGGTCGATATCAGTGTGGCTTTAGGCCAGGGAAGTCCACCATCGACCAAATATTCGCACTACGGCAGATCTTGGGAAAAAAGGAGTTTCAAATCGATACACACCACCTTTTCATTGATTTTAAGGCCGCGTATTACAGCGTCTATAGGGACGAGCTATATAGAGCAATGTCTAGTTTTGGCATCCCTCCCAAACTCGTCCGTTTGTACAGGATGACGATGGAGAATGCACGCTGCTCCATCAAGTTTGGCAAGGACCTCACCGACACTTTTGAAGTCAAGAAAGGCTTTATGCAAGGCGACGCGCTATCATGCGACTTCTTCGACATCGTTCTTGAAAGAATAGTGCAAAATTCTCACGTCAACACTAGAGGCACAATCTTTCAAAAATTCGTTCAATTACTTGCTTACGCTGACGACATTGACATAATCGGACGAACAAAGTGGTGCTTTTGTGAGTATTGACAAGGAAGCCAAGAAGATGGGTGTAACGGCGAATGAAAGTAATACGAAATATATGCTGTCAACAAGAAAGGAAATCCAACACCGACGTCTCGGACAGAACGTCACTTAAGACAGCTATAATTTTGAAGTGGTAAGAGACTTTGTCTACCTAGGATCCGTTATTAACTCAGCGAACGATACCAGTACTGAGATCAAACGAAGAATTACTCTTGCCAATCCCTGTTTTCTTGGGCGAAGAAGGCAATTGAGAGACAAAGCCCTTTTTCAAGCAACTAAACTCTTCTTGTAAAAGACTCTTATCATATCGATCCTGATGTATGATGCAGAGGCATGGACATTGGACACTATTAACGGTGCAAGAGAACGCGTCAGGGTGTTTTGAAAGGAAAATTCTCCGGTTGATTTTTGGTCCCATCTGCATAGATGGGGAATAAAGCAGAAGATACAACAAACGAACAGTGCGGGCTGTATAGCGACACCGACTTAGCCAAAAAAGTGAAAAGCCAACGACTGAGAAGCCTGGGTCACCTAGAGCGAAAGGACACTAATACTCCGGCCCGGAAAGTTTTTGAATCCAGCCCCGTGGGACAGCTCAGTAGACTTGGACAGCGTAAAAGGTGGCGCATGCAAGTGGATCTCAATCAACTTGGCGTGCAAAACTGGAGACAGCTAGCTAGAAACCAAACCGGCTGGAAGAAGCTTGTTGGTTGTGGCCCTGGTTCACCCCAGACTGTAGCTCCACCTTAAGGAAGTTAGTAAGTAACCATGAAATTTAGTTTACTACAACCAATACTAAATTAATGTGTGTCCTTCTTTTTTTTACACTTCAGAATTCTGTATTGTAATGAGCTTAAAGCAAGCTGCATTCTACAATCAGAGGCTCATCATGAGTGCATGTGTTAGTGGTTAGTAGATTAAGCAGAGCTAACACAAGCACATAAATAAATAAAAATATACAAAATTAAACAAATTACAAAATTAGACACATAATATAAAACATATACATAAATAAGTTAAGGTATTGTAGATACTAACTTATTTACTTGTTCATTTTGTTACTTGTTTTTTTTTATATTAATCTAATTTTATATACAATCTATCAAATTATAAAATTAAATTATCAATACAAAATTAATTAATTCTAAGTTAACTGTAAGAGCAAACAGTTGTACATTTATAAATAAAAAGTTTAAAAAATAAAATCCTAGTCTTCAAGTTCAGAAGTGGGTCAGCCTTAAAAACAAAATTATGTCGCCCTCATATATCATGAAGAAAGAAGAACTGGTAGCTTGGTTTACGAGACGCAACATTGAATTTCTAGTAAATGCAAGGGTTGCTCAGTTGCGTGAACTGTATCAAGCTCATTCCGACGACAATCATTCCGAAAACTCCAATCAAGCTGGGGATCCTGAAGGATCAAACAACAATAGAAATTCTGATATTCCGCAGGCTCAACAAAATCAAGAGCCTATAATTGAAAATGAAGCTGCTGTGGACGCAGAGATTCAGATGTTACAAAAAAAATTGAAGCTGATTGAACTACGCCGTGAATTAGCACGTTTGGAAGCGGATTTTGTCAATCCTTTGTCGCCAAGGATTCAACCTTCTTTTGAGGACATCAAGCATTCAATTCCGTTTTTTTTCTGGTGACGACTCATACGATGCCAAAAAGTGGATTGATGCCTTTGAACGAGCATGCGATTCAGTTGAAGGTAATTCAGAATTTAGATTGAAGTCTGTCCGGAGATTAATGAAACTTGATTCTGCTGCTGAAATGTTTCTACATATTGATGAATCAACTACGTACGAAAATTTCCGAAACAATTTCTTAGCCAATTTTGGGCACAATTATTCAATTTCGGAAATTATTGACAAAATGCGAAAGACCTCATTCATTTCCACTAAAACATTATAGGCTACATTTTGAAAATGCAAGAGCTCGCATCTCGTTCTGAGATCGACGAGAAGCAAACAATTCAGTTCATCATTGACGGTTTCCATGATCGTTCCGCCATCATTGCGGTGTTGTATCCAGCGCGTACAATTGACGAATTGAAACAATTGGCCACCGTTATGCTCAACTACGAGAACTCAATTCCGCAAATTGTGATCCATATAATTCAGCTTCAGCTCCAAAGGGAACAAAGCCTAAGATCAAGTTCTCCGCTGGTGATCCCGAAAAATAGATTATTTTGTGCTTTAATTGCTCTGGTACTGAACATTTCTCTACCTCGTGCCCACATCCGAAACGCGCAAAAGGATCCTACTTCAGATGTGGTTCAATAACACATATTCTCAAGGATTGCCCGAAGTTGCCCTCCAAGAATCCTCGCAGTGTGGCATTGATTGATGAATTCTGTTCCGGCTCTACTAACAAAAAGAGTTCTGATTCTGATGTCGATTCCGTAGTCAAGAGTTTCAACGAAATAAATACTGTAAGTGTTGCTTTTCCTAGTTATGATTCTGTTCCGCATTGTAACACATATGTTTCTCTTTTTGATACTGGCAGTCCGATAAGTTTAATTAAGTATTCTGAGATTCCAAAAGGAGTGCAGTGTGGATTTTCTGCTATCGTTTCAAATACAATTATGTTATGTTCCAAATACTATTCCGAAACCAAAAATCGAAATAAATGTTAATTCAGATGCCAATAAAATCAAAATTTCTAATCAAGTGTTACATTGTGTGTACAAATCTTTTTGCAAAACCTACATATTCCGATAGTAGAGCGCCTTGTTCATTTTGTAGACTACTACCGCATACGATTATTGCTTCATGCGATGAGCTTAACCATATTGAAAGTCCTTCATTACCTTATGTATTTTCAATAGATGTAATAGAAGAAAAAGAAGACATATTTGATATAAATCGTAGGACCTCTTCTTTTTCTTTATATATAAATGAGCTCCCCACTAAGATTTCAAGTTCCTCCATTCAAATGTATGCTGACGATGTACAATTATACAAGAGCTGTTACCTGGGACTTATAGAAGATTGCGCATTCAGAATAAATGAGGACTTAGACAAAATTTCCTGCTGGTCTATGAATAATGGTTTGTTCTTAAATCCCAAGAAATCCAAATGCATTGTCATTAGTAGAAAAGTTTTGAACCTTGATTACTTTCCCTACTTATTTTTAAACAATGCGAACATTTCGTATGTGTCAACTGCAAGAAATCTTGGTATGTTGTTTAATAGAACTCTAAGTTGGGATATGCATATAAACTCCGCAGTCGGCAAAGTCTATGGTGTTCTCCGAAAGTTATGGCCCTCGCAATATTATACCCCTCTGAAAACACGTATGCTTTTGGCTAAAACGCTCGTTTTACCAATACTGACATTCGGGTGTGAGATATTTAGTAATTGTGACGCCATCAGCAGGAGAAAGCTAAATGTTGCATTCAACAATACCGTGCGATATGCATTCGGGTTGAGAAGATTTGATCATGTGTCGAATTTCTCAAAGCAATTATATGATATGTCCCTTGATCATCTTATGCGTTTTCGTACCCTCATATTACTGTTCAACGTTATTAGTTCACATCAACCCTGCAGTCTTTTCAACAGGTTACAGTTTGGTTCCTCTAACAGATCTCAACAACTCATTTATCCCCGCTTCTCTTGTCTTGCATCAAGGCGACAGTTTTTTGTCAATGCTACCCGATTGTGGAAATCCCTTCCTTGGCATTTAAGGAGAGTGAGCGGCGAAGCACAGTTCCGTAGAGATCTACATCATCATTATAAAAATTAATTCTCTTTTTCTTTTCTTTTCTTTTCTTTTCTTTTCTTTTCTTTTCTTTTCTTTTCTTTTCTTTTCTTTTCTTTTCTTTTCTTTTCTTTTCTTTTCTTTTCTTTTCTTTTCTTTTCTTTTCTTTTCTTTTCTTTTCTTTTCTTTTCTTTTCTTTTCTTTTCTTTTCTTTTCTTTTCTTTTCTTTTCTTTTCTTTTCTTTTCTTTTCTTTTCTTTTCTTTTTCTTTTCCTCTTTCTTTTTATAATCATTTCATTTTGTGAAAACCTGTGAAAAGAAAAATGATAAACAGAAACAAATTGTGCTCGTTTGATACACCCAAGTCGCCATCTTGGTCTTTCTATGACGTCACAGTCATCTTTTTCTATGAGCAAGTTGTAGCATTTTTCATGTTAGTACTTTTTAGTACTCACTTGACAGTTGTTTTTCATAACGAGTTCGGGAATCGCCTTGCGCGTGTTTGTGAAGTGATAATATGATAAAACTCTGTGAAAACTGAAATGATAACTTTGTTTTCATTTCACAGCTTCACAGATCGAGAATTGACCCCCTGCTTATTTTCAGAGATTTATGATATTTGTTTTACGTCAATTTATCACCGAAGGCTCCGTAGTGGTATATTTTGATGACATTACGATAGCCACTGTGACTATTGAAGAACATATTGTACTGCTTAAACGAGTCTTACGGCGGCGTATGGCTGAGTTCCGACTTGAGATCAAACCATCAAAATGCAAATTTTGCTATAAAGAAATTGAATATCTGGGATTTACTGTTAGTGCAAAAGGCATTCGGCCTAATAATAATCATTTGACTGCTATTCAGCACCTTCCGATTCCGGAAAATGTTAAGGATTTACAAAAGTGTTTAGGCTTGTTTTCTTATTTCCGACGATTTATTCCGTCTTTTTCAGCTGTTGCAAAACCTTTAAGAGATTTAACTAAGCCTAATATTCCCTTCAATTTTGACAAGAATTATTGTGTTGAGACTTTTAAGTTTATATGTAACCAATTAGTTACTTGTCCGTTATTGGCCATATTCAGTCCAGAAAAAGAGACCGAATTGCATTGTGATGCCAGTGCACTGGGCTATGGTGGTATTTTGATGCAACGGCAGGATGATAGTAAATTTCACCCGGTTGCGTATTTTTCTAAGGCAACTACTGGGTCTGAATCTAAATTCCATAGTTATGAGTTAGAAACTTTGGCAATTATTTACTCATTGGAAAAATTTCACAATTACTTGGATAGTATTCCATTCCGAATTATAACTGATTGTGATTCATTGGCATTAACCTTAGACAGGCAGAAATCAGTTCCGCGTATAGCTCGATGGTGCAGGGAACTAAGTCCCCGGGAACCAAGTCCACCGAGGGAATTAGTTCTCATTTAATGGGAACTAAGTCCACTTCAGCGAAGTGGACTTGGTTCTCATAGAAAGTAAGAACAAAATTCCTCAAAAACTGAGTGGTTTTACTTCCCTTTAAATGTGTATTTAATTCCCACTTCCAAATAAAAAATCAATCTTATAAATAAAATAGAAATACTTTTCACAATTGTTGGCTATATAGGATAAATTCAAAGATTCCTTAAATGCCAAAAAAACTTTGTATACACCCAGCCTCGCACCTACCCCAAATCCTATAATGAGCCCAAGCAGGGGGGCAGCATGCCCCCCCCCATACATACCTCACTGTTTATTCGCCGTAATGCTTTGTCTTACATAAATACAGTGCTAGCACCCAGCATAACGGCGAACAAACAGTGAGGTATGTATGGGGGGGCATGCTGCCCCCCTGCAACCCCCCTGCTTGGGCTCACTATAGGATTTGGGGTAGGTGCGGGGTTGGGTGTATGCAAAGTTTTCGCGGAATTTTGAATTTTTGTAATTTTTATCGTTGGAAGTTAGTTCCCTCTCCATATTTCAAAATGTGTACTTAGTTCTCATAAAGAAGTGGACTACTTACTCACCTTGCCTGGGAACTAAGTCCACTTCGTTAAAGTGGATATAGTTCCCATTAAATGAGAACTAAGGCCCTCGGTGGACTTGGTTCCCGGGGACTTAGTTCCCTGCACCTAGCTCGATGGCCTCTGAAATTGGAACAGTACGATTATTCTATACATCATAGAAGTGGTTCAATGATGGGACATGTGGATGCACTAAGTCGGCATCATCCAATTTCCATTAAAACAAATGAAGAAAATGAACAGATAGTTTCCGTTATTGATTCCGAAAATATCGATTTACAGTTACACCTTACCCAAAATAGGGATGAAACCATTGTTCAGTTAAGGAACCGATTGGGGACTACTTCGGTTCCAAATTTTGTTCTTGAAAATGGTCTAGTGTATAGGAAGATGGATACAGACAGATTACTTTTGTATGTTCCGAATGATATGGAAAATAATGTCATTCGTTCCGCACATCAAAAAATATGTCATTTGGGAATTGAAAAATGTGTTGAACAGATTAAAATGCATTATTGGTTTCCGAAAATGAGAGAAAAGGTTGAGAACTTTATTCAGAATTGTCTTGAGTGTATTATGTACTCTATTCCGGCTCAATGTAGAAATCGAACATTACATTCTATTCCGAAGAAACCAATTCCGTTTGATACAGTCCATATTGACCATTTTGGCCCCCTTCCGTGCATTCGTTCTAAACGAAAGCATATTTTAGTAGTGGTAGATGCATTTACGAAACATGTTAAATTATGTATATGCAGTAAATTCAACGAGTACAAAAGAGGTTTGTGCATCTCTTGATAAATATTTTGAATATTATAGTCGCCCTAGACGAATTGTTAGTGATAGGGGAACATGTTTTACGTCCTTAGAATTCAGTGCCTATCTCATTAAGAATAATATTGAACATGTTAAAATTGCTACTGGTTCAGCTCAGGCAAATGGTCAAGTGGAATGAGTAAATCGAGTATTGAAATCAATGTTAGCTAAGTTATCTGAGCCCATACAACATTCCGACTGGTCGAAAATGCTTACGAAAGTTGAGTTTGCATTAAATAATTCCGTACATTAAGCCACTGGAGACAATCCATTTAAATTGCTATGTGGGGTACAACAAAGAGGAATAGAAATTGATGTTCTCACTGAATACTTAGAAGAAAAATTTGAAACGGATAATCGGGATCTTGATCAAATACGAATGAATGCTTCTAAGTGTATTGAACGTTCACAGAAACGTAATTCTGGTCTGATTGCAAGAAATTTCCGACCCCCGAATTTGTTTTCAGAAGGAGATTTTGATGTTATTCGGAATATTGACACCACTATTGGTACAAATAAAAAACTTTTACCAAAATTTAAGGGACCATATAGAATACATAAGGTACTTCCGAATGACCGATATGTGGTTAGAGACATAGAAAATTGTCAAATGACACAACTGCCGTATGATGGTATTATTGAGGCCTCTCGTAGGCGAAAGTGGGCTGATTGGCGTGATGCAGGCACGTAGCCAGAGGGGGGGGGGGGCTTGAGGGGCTGAAGCCCCACCCGAAAATCTAAACAAAAAATTAAACCTTTCTAATATATTAAAATCAAATCTATAAAAATAGGGAGACTATCCAGGTAGGAATAGTTTATTTGAATTTAGCTGAAGCTCTCAACTACTTGAAAATACTTCGTTAAAAAACAAGAGACTATTTAGATATGTTTTCAATTTTGTATTGAATTTTGGAGACTATTTAGGTATTTATTTAACTCTAAAAGCTATTAAAATGAGGAGAATATTCTACAATGTATACCTACATTTTATTTTATTTGGAATTGGGATCAGTAAACGACTTCAGTTATTGCCAAAAAATTGCAAATTAAAAATAACCACAAAGTCTATAAGATTTCAGAGTAAAACAAACCAAAAATAAATAAAAATAGTGATATGCGCGTTACGAAAACATATGATTTAAAATAGCTTTCAGCTTGCGGAAATTTTAAATTTATATGTTATGATTAAGAGCAAAAAAATATTGGAAGTTCCGTTTAAGTGATATTTAACAATAAAATTTGGATATGAACAGTTTTGCTGCAAATGATTGGATATGGTCAATTTCCCGACCATTCCACCCTCTCATAATTGCACCGTTTAATATAAAAGCCCTCCAATGCTTTCCAATCTTTAATGATCCATTTAAAGTTGTTTACAATAAAACTCCGTGAATGTGGTAAGTTGTTATTTTTGAATAGATGGTCAACCACAGATCCCTACGCAATACATACGGAAGAATCCCACAAAAAAGTATAAGCTCTCATAGTAAAATGTATCTTATGAAACCGGGGATAGTTCGGGTGAATTTTCACGAACTTACCTGATATTTTTGTTACGGCATGGGAGTTTTAATACTTTTTTTGGATTCGTAGTATAAATCTATTATGACGGAGCGTACGATAAGGCTATTAAATTTTTATCATTATTAAAGCCCTTTTGGTTTTGTTAGGCTTAGGTTTTTAAAATTTAAATTATTTGAGTCCAGATATCCAGAATGAAATCCTGGATATATGTTCTGATATTGCAACAACTGAAATAACTAAACGAGCTATAAGTTCAAGTTGTATCAGTATCCTCGCTGACGAAACATTGGATGTTACTGGGTGTGAACAACTTTCGATATGCCTTTGATATATCGACTGTTTAACAGATCCCAAAAGTTGTATGCTTCGGGAAAATTTTGTAGGTTTTGTTCCTGTTCATGACTTAACTTCTGAAAACTTTACAAAAACCATACTCCAGCGATGTGAAGAACGGCATCTTGATATGAAGAATTGTGTGGGCCAAGGCTATGATGGGCCGCATATATGGCAGGTCACTTAAGTGGAGTACAGTGCAGGATTAGGCATGCAACAGTATCCAAACGCTAGGTATGTACACTGTGCAAGCCATCGCTTGAACCTGGCTCTGTCTAATGCCATGTCAAGTCCTGCAATTCGAATTGCCTTGGTGTAGTAAGTGAAATAGCTAATTTCTTCCACAACCATTCAAATGCAAATATAATTTTCTAAACCGTCATTAAAAAACACGCACCAGAGAGCCGAAAAACTCGACTTCTACGCCTTTGTGAAACAAGAGTCATTGAAATGCATGACAGTTTTATTTCCTTTATAGAGCTTTTCAAATGCATCTCAATAAGTTTTGAAGAAATAACGAGCAGAACTTGGGCGATAAGTCTTCGAAAGCATCAACACTTGGCAGCGATCCAAAGAAGTGATTTCCTAGTAAGCCTCATTGTGTGCGAAAAACTATTCTATTTAACGCTGCCCTTATCAGTTTTCCTACAGAGCTATTTCTGCAATCGACCGCACAAAAGAAGTTTGGAATTCTCTTAAGAACATAAGAGAAAATGCCGAAAATTTTTTCAGAGAGGCTTTTCAATCCGCATATCCAAAGTTGCCGAAGACTTATTTGAAGTTCAATTAAGAGCTCCAAGAACTTCATTGAAACAAACACTGCGTTCCAATCCAGAAACCTCTTCTACTGAAGCCTATTTTTTTAGAGTGTCTAAACTGATTCATTGCAAAAATTCGTTAATACAAAATCTTACGGACAGATTCATGGACAACGAAGACGTTCTACCATCGCATCGTTTCAATCTCTTCTCCAAGGTTTTGCCGCAGTTGAGCGAGTGAACGAAACGGAAAACTAACATATGATTTTGATATTAAGGGTATTCATGCAACGTCGTAAGTTTACAAATTGTGTAAAATGATAAGTTTGCACAAAAGTTTGCATGAACGACCTTTTTATTAATTTGGTTAAATGCTGTGTAATTGAATCAGCTGTTCGTTAAACGTCAAATATTTGGGCGCGTTCGGCTTGGGTCGAGGAGTTGGTTTTACAGATGGTCTGTTTATTTGCATGTGTTTGTACAAATATATATTTGTTTTAATAGATACGTGTAGTAAGTACTCCTGTTAATTCAATTATATTTGTTTTGCATTGAAATAAATACATCAATGCCATTCATTTTGCTGGAATCTCAATACCATTTCAACTCAACTCAAGTGACAAAAATCCTGGAGCTCCCGATCCTGCTTGTAAACGTAGTAATTTTTAAATAGAGAACCTCTCCCGAACCAACGTGAAGTCGGAAACTCGGAAGGATAAAACAAAATGTAAAGCTAGAACTATTAAGGCTTTCTTAAACCAATGCGAAATATTTGGAAAGACAACGAAACTTTTGCCTGTTAAATTCAATGGGTTAAAAACCCATGAAAAGTTGCTTTCCAAACAGTCAAAAGAATAAGTGAGGAATATTCCACTTAAGTAAAATGAATCATCCCTCTCTTTTTTTCGTTCCAACTTCACCAAATGTCAGTTTCACTCCCGTGAGATGAGTATGGTTTTCATGTATTCGCTCATTTTCAACCGACCACTTCAGTAAACTATCAACAATTATTATAGTTCTACCTTAATATACATGATAATAGTCGCGTTGTAAGGTAGAAATATGTTAGTCACAAGCTCACGGCAGTGGTCGGATGAAAATCAGCGAATACACACAAATTCATTTTCGTTAACTTCATCGAAGTGAAACTGAAATTTGGTAGGAACGAAAAAAAGAGAAAAAGTGAATTATGGCTTAGTTCTGATTTTGACAGTTCAGAAAGATACTTTGCATTGGCTTATGACATCTGTTTCTACTATTTAGAATCTTCCAAACCAGTGCGAATCATTCGTTGACCACAACAAAAACATTAATGGAACGACCAATTCTGTCAGGAATATCAACGAAACCTGAACATGGAACTAAATTTACTCAACAACGTCACGCCGACCCCATCTTTGGAAGAACTACTCGATATTGTGAAAAAGTCAAATCCATCTAAACCAAACCCTAGAAGAAAAACGCAAATTCATAAAGAAAAGTGGTTCGATAAGGATTGTGAAGCTGCCAGAAAGCGTTCTTTCGCCTATCTTGCTTTATTTTGAGCACACAATAACACAGCATTTCAACAATGGTACGCAAAATTTAATAAAAGCTATAAGGCATTATGTGTGCAGAAAAAGAAGGATTACCACAACAGTATAATTGTCTCCTTAGCGGGTGTGAGCTCATCTACCGAATTTTGGAAAATAATGAAGAATGTCAGCGGATCTAATCCGACAATTGGATGTCAGCTGAAAGCAGCGGAATTGAAAAATTATTTTGCATCTCTGCTAAATACTGAGTTTACCTCTCTTAGAATCCAATATGCTATGCCATACACTGAGGATAGCTTTTTAGATGCCAACTTTTCTGCTGAAGAGCTTCTTCTCGTGTTAGAAGGTGTCAAAGCTAAAAAAACACCAGGATTAGATAGAATTCCCTATGAGTTCTTCAAATTCGCCACAACAGAATTTATAATTAGCCTCAAAAACTGCTACAATAAAATTTTTAGCTCTCGTGCCATTCCTCCAACCTTTTTGTCTTCGATAATATTTCCATTATTCAAGAAAGGAGATGCTTTAGTTGTTGAAAACTACAGAGGGATTTCATTTTTGAATACTTCCATGAAACTTTTTGCGAGTTTGATATTTCGGAGACTTATCACCTGGACAAATGAGAAATCCTTACTTAGTGAGTTCCAAGCTGGCTTTCGATCGGGTTATTCTACAATAGATCAAGTATTCCTCTTAGTAAACATAGCAGAAGTATATTTGCAACAAGGAAAAAAATTGTACGCTTTCTACATAGACTTCAAAGCAGCTTTTGACAGCATTGACAGAGAGTCTCTTTTTTTCAAACTAGCGGGAATCGGTGTGTCCTCAAAAGTAATTGAAATTCTAAGAGCACTTTACGCGAATGACTCTATATCAGTTTGGGATGGAGAAAGTCTCTCAGAGGAATTCAGTTCATCAATGGGTTTAAAGCAAGGATGTGCCCTAAGTACTCTTTTATTTACAATCTTTATTAATGATTTGGTGGATTGCATTGGTGGAGGTGTTACTATTGCAGGGGAAGAAATTCCAGCCCTAATGTACGCCTACGATATTGTTCTTTTAGCGGAATCGCCTCACCAATTGCAAAGGATGATTAATGTCCTCGAAAGGTATTGTGACAGGTGGAACCTAACAGTAAATCTAGCCAAATCTAAGATAATGATATTCAGAAAAGGGCATGGAAGATACGCGTCGTATGAAAAATGGAAGTACAAATCAGTGGAGATTGATATCGTTAAAGAATTCAAATATCTAGGAGTGACAATATCCAGCAATCTTTGTTTTAAAAACCATGTCCAAGCTAAACTTAAAGAAGCCAAATCTGCAATATGTGTTTCTTGGAAAAAATGCATTGAAAACAAATCATTTCATCATTCAGATAAATACAAAATTTTTCAAGCTGTTTCCAAATCCATAATGTTTTACTCAGCACAAGTTTGGGGCTACAAACAGTACAATGATATGGAAAAATTGCTAAGATTTTTTTTAAAGCGTGTTTTTAAACTACCATCTACGACGCCAAACTATATGCTTCACATTGAAACTGGTATAGCACCAATATTCATCGATTCGTTAAAGATTCACTTTGATTATATTTTAAGAATACTTCAAATGGACTCGATGAGCCTAGTAAAGAAAATTGCAAACTACCTGATCATAAATAAATTGAATTTTCTAAAAGATTGGTCAACAATGTCTGCATCGGTGGGAGAAACAATCAATCTGAGTACAATAAGTATACCTGACCTTAAGAAAACTCTTTATATCATTTTATCAAAGTTGGATATAAAACATCACGAGGACTGCATAAATCAGGCTAAATCATCGCAATACAGGGATTACTACAGTAAGCTTCAGTTTGATCTTGGTGCAGCAAACTATTTCCACGATAAAAACTCAACGGAATTGATTTCGACAATTTTCCGTACTAGAGGAGAAATATTACAATTAAATTTTGTACCACACAGACCAGACCTTCCCCTTCTATGTGAATTGTGCAATACAAGGGAAAGAGAAGACATTTTTCATTTTTTGGGTTCCTGTCCGGTCCTGCGAGAATATAGGCGACTTGTTTTTGGAACAAACTATTTGGAAAAAGAAGAAGTTTTACATATCATGAATGGGTCAAATGGCTGGGATAAACTATACACCTATATTAAATCAGCCGCCGATTATAGAAACAAAATAATATCAGAGAATTTTTAAAGTTAAAGTCATCAGAAATTTAAATTACTTTTTATTTGCATTAAACATTGTTAAAGTACTGCTTTTCGTTTCGTACATACCTATGTAAATTAATTCAATTAATTTTCATTTAATTATTTGTTTGCTAAAATCATGCTTTCTTTAATTTTATTTATATTTGTCAATCTGACCGACGGTTATAAAACCAGGTCAAAAAGACTTGTAAAATTTAATATATGTATATTTCATACGGTTATCAATAAAGTAATTTTCTATTCTATTCTATTCTATTAATAACAACACGTTGTTGTAAATGAAAATAACACGTTCGTCGTCGTCAACGAAAGATTCGCATTGGTTTTACGAAAAGTAGCTTTCCTAAAGGCTCTCCCAAACCAACACGAAATTAAAGTGAATGACCTCAATACTAAAAAACAACAAAAAACTGTCATTGTGAATGCTTCGCTATAATTTCGCGTTGGTTGGGCAGAGCCTTTAATCGTTGAGTAAATGTAGACCTTCTAATTATTTTTTTTTGTTTATACTACGTTTTAATTCACAACTTTTATCACCAACTAATTGCAATGCCATAGTTACAGAACACATTCAGAGCATTTTTAGTTCTCCGAGATATCATTTATATCATGTTTCTAAACATGCCTAATTCTAAAAGTCACAAACACGCCTAATTCAATCTCTAAAAGTCACAATGACGTTTGGATAAGTTTAAACAAATATTTGGTTAATTTTCCGCAGCTAAATCCTTGGATAAAATTAACCAAATTGTGTAAACCATTTCCCATACAAAATTTGACAGTTCATTAACCAAAAGATAAAATTAACCAAATCGTAAACTTATCTAGTGTTTTACGCAGTTGCATGAATACCCCTAATACAATTTCTTTGTCAGCTGTGGCTGAGTACATTCTTTGGTGCGGAAAAATATTGGCGAGTGATCTTTCTACCGAAGTTTTGAAATTGCTTGATATTTAGTATAGCCTTACTATAGAGGTATAAACTTCTTGCTTACGGTTTTGGCCACGCTTCCAGTGACCACAGCTGGTGTTGAAAGAACCTTTTCAGCTATGAAAAGGATTAAAGCGAAGCGTTATGGGGAATGAAAAATTAAGCTCTCTTGCTATGATATCTGTTCATTCGCATATTAATGTGGAAGCAAGCCCCCTCCAAAACAAAATCCTGGCTACGGCACTGGCGTGATGGTCGTGGTTTAGAATCGGATTATGAATAGGGAAAGCAACATGCCTTCAGCATTCCATTTATTTTTTTAATTACAAAATAAAAATGAATTTGTTATATTTAGGTATATGTTAGTAAATTTTAATGTTTTAAATTGTAATTTTGTATACAATTCTGTTAAAAAGTTATAAATGATGATCGGGTCGATCAGATGTCAGGATGGATGAGTTGTAGATACTAACTTATTTACTTGTTCATTTTGTTACTTGTTTTTTTTTATATTAATCTAATTTTATATACAATCTATCAAATTATAAAATTAAATTATCAATACAAAATTAATAAATTCTAAGTTAACTGTAAGAGCAAACAGTTGTACATTTATAAATAAAAGGTTTAAAAAATAAAATCTTAGTCTTCAGTATAATCAAGACGAGAGTGGAACACTGGTTCGCAACAGTGTTTTTAACCCTACTTTACTTATGTTAAAATCAACTGAAGCAGCGTTCAAATTAAAAAGTTTGCACATACGATTAAGAGGTTCGTGAATACCATAATTGGTTCTATGAAAAGGAACGTAAAACAGTTCAAATCTTCGAAGGTGGTGGGATCCCCCACGGTAGTTTATAACGGGTGATTTTTTAGCTGGTTTGGTTTTGGCAACACTGGTTTTGACAGCTGACGTGTGTTTAGTACCTTGTGTCACTGTCAAACAGCTTCAGTTTGGTTTGCAATTTAACCATGGATCGTCTTACAAATGAACAACGCTTGCAAATTATTGAATTTTACTATCAAAATTCGTGCTCGGTTCGAAATGTTCATCGCGCGCTGCTTCCATTTTATGGTCGGCATTCTCGACCTTCTGAGCAGTCTATTCGGAAGATTGTGACCAAATTTGGAGTGAAGATCAGCCAGAAGCATTGCAACAGCTACCAATGCATCCCGAAAAAGCCACTGTTTGGTGCGGTTTATGGGCCGGCGGCATTATTGGGCCATATTTCTTCAAAGATGATGCGAATCGCAGCGTTACTGTCAATGGTGAACGCTACCGAGCGATGATAACAAACTTTTTTTTGCCCGAAATGGAAGTTCTTGACTTGCATGATATGTGGTTTCAACAAGACGGTGCCACATGCCACACAGCACGCGAAACAATGGCGCAATTGCGAGGCGAGTTTGGTGAACAGTTAATTTCACGTTTCGGGCCGGTCAATTGGCCGCCTAGATCGTGCGATTTGACACCATTAGATTATTTTTTGTGGGGGTCTTTAAATTCCTTTGCCCAGCGTTTTATAAATCCAAGCATGGAACTCGCCTTATTTACAATATAATTAATATGTACTATGAAATCTAGATCAGAACTAAAGTGAACACCCAGGTCTTTGAAACTAAAAACACGACAGAGTGTGTGCTGTGAAATGGAATAGTCAAAAGCACTCACTACTCGTTTTTTTGAGAAAGTTATAGTTTGAAATTTTACTGGGTTAAGAGAAAGACCATTTTTCCCACACCAAACGCTAAAATTGTTAATATCAGCCTGCAGGAGAATATGGTCATGATTTGATTGTATTGTTTTAAAAATTTTCATATCGTCAGCATATATAAGAATATTACTACATCGGATACATGAAGTAACATCATTTATAGCGAGAATGAACAAAAACGGGCCCAGATGGCTTCCCTGAGGTACACCCGAGTGAGCACTAAATGGGTTTGAAAGACAATTTCTGAATTTTACCTGGTAAGATCTTTTTTCAAGGTATGACTTGATCCATGATGAAACAAAAGTTGGAAAACCAAAGGCTTTAAGTTTGAATACAATAATTTCATGACTAAGTTGATCGAATGCTTTTGAAAAGTCAGTGTATATGCAATCAACTTCATTCCCGTTTTCTAATGCATTAGAACATTTATGCAGAAAGGTAAGGAGATTTGTTACCGTTGATTTTCTTCTCACAAATCCATGCTTTTGATCACATATAATACTCTTAGTGTGAAATGCTAGGCTCTCACATACAACTTGCTCAAAAAGCTTTGGAATACAAGAGAGCTTTGCTATGGGCCTATAGTTCATTATATCAGTTTTGTCACCCTTTTTAAAGATTGGTGTTAGAAACGATTTCTTCCATAAATTGGGAAATACTCCTGTCCTCAAAGAAAACTCGAACAACAATTGAAGGGGTTGAACTAGTATAAATTTACACTTTTTCAATAGTATAGGCGGAATTCCATCTGGACCAGATGAATAATCATCATTTAATGATGAGAGAAAGTCTAAAACAGTACTCGGTGGCACTGGGATATTGTTGCAACTTGTTTGGGCATAAGTATGTAAATTCTTAAAATAATTTTCGTCGACATCTAAGGGCTTGTCAACAAAAGAATTACGAAAATTTTTCGCAAAAGCATTACAAATATCAATGGTTTCCTGCAACGAACAATTTTCATACATGAAGTTTGCTGGATAACCATCTGAGTTTTTTTTTTCGAATTAACAAACCTCCAAAATGCCTTTGGGTCATCTTTTAGAGAACTACCCATTTCGTTTACATGGTTAGTGTATAGATGTTTTGAAAGAGTTTTAAATTCTTCAAAAAGGGTAATATATGAGTTGTGGTCTACTGGCGAAAGAGTTTTTAAGTACACTTTCCATGCTTTGTTTCTTTTATTTCGGAGTGTTCTTAGCTCTTTCGTATACCATGAGTGGCAAAAATTTCTATTTTTAGATAATTTTAAAGGGATAGTATTATTAATGCAGTTATTAAGGATGGGATAAAAACTAAAAACTGCTTCGTCAATATCGCCAGATACTGATTTATTCTCAATACCAGACCTGGCTATTTCATCTGAGAGCAATTGAAAGTTTGCCGTCAAAAGTATATGAGCAATCATAAGGGTTACTGTTTTCAGTAAGGTGATTGCTCAGGTCAAAAAAAATATCTAAAGGTGGATGATCACCATCATCATCGTGTCCTGTAACCCCGGCTGGGGCATAGGGCGTCAACAAAACGTCTCCATCCTTCACGGTCTGCTGCAAGGTACTTTAGCTGTGGCCACGTCTTTCTCTGGGACTCTGCTTCCGCTAAGACAGTTGATTTCCATGTTGTTCTTCCAACCCGCCGTGCACCCTGAGGATTCCATTCAAAGGACTGCTTTGCAATTTCATCGTTTGGTTTCCTCAGTGTGTGACCAATCCAACGCCATTTACGCGCTCTTATGTCGACGTCCAGCCGCTCTTGACTTGTCCTGCGCCACAATTCCTCATTTGATATTATTTGTGGCCAGCGAATTTTTAGGATGTGGCGAAGACAGCGATTCATAAAAGCCTGCATTTTCTTCGAAATAGTAGACGTGACTTTCCAGGTTTCACAAGCATATAACAGCACGGATTTGACATTGGATTCGAAGAATCTCAACTTAGTGCGTAAGGAGATTTGACTGGATTTCCAAATTGGGGACAGGGTACCGAAGGCAGCACGAGCTTTATTCATTCTACTTTTAACGTCCAGATCCGTACCACCGACCGTTTGCAGAAACAATACTGCCAAGGTAGATGAACTGTTCCACTACTTCAACTGGAGACTCCTGTAGAATAATACGCTGCTGTGTGGAGCGGCCTGTGAGCATTATTTTTGTCTTTTTGCTGTTTATTCTTAGACCACTCGACTCTCCCTTTACTTGCAGCGTTTGGCACATCCCGTTCAGCCCACTGATGTTATTTGCCAGTAGACGTATGTCATCGGCATAGTCTAAATGACTGAGCCTTTCGAACGGTCTCCATTGAATGCCCTGTCACTCAGCTGTACCAACACTGGCCGTCAATACGTCGTCCATCGCCAGCAGGAAGAGAATTGGCGATAAAACATCCCCTTGTCTCACACCCTGTTGCACTACGAAGGAGTCGGATAGCTGCCCATGGTGCAAAAAAAAACACCTTGCGTTGTTGTAGGACTCTTTAATAATGGCAACAATTTTTGGTGGAATTCCTCTACCAAGCAACGATCTCCATATACATTCTCGGTTAACTCGATCAAAGGCCTTCTCAAAATCCACGAACATGAGGTAAAGCGGTGATTGAAATTCCATCGACTGCTCGAGGACGATACGCAGGGTGTTGATATGGTCGACACACGATCGACCACTGCGGAAGCCAGCTTGATGCCTCTTGAGTGTAGACTCGATTCTATCCTTTATTCGCTCGAGAATGATGGTTGCCATTAGTTTTGGGAAAACGGACAAAACGGTGATACCACGCCAATTGTTGCAATTCTTAAAGTCACCTTTCTTTGGCAACTTAACAATAACACCATCCTTCCAATCCCTGGGATAGCATTCGTTTTCCCAAATGCTTTGTATCAACGGATGTAAAATACTAGCCGCTGTTACGGGATCGGCTTTCAGGAATTCAGCTGGTATTCCGTCCAGTCCAGCTGCCTTGTTGTTTTTGAGGAGATTTATTGATGTAAGGATTTCCGATTCTGACGGGGGTTCGATGTCAATACCCCTAAAGGACCTGCGCATCTCGTTTAGTTGGGGCACTTCAGCACTCTGCTCAACTGAGTCCTCATTTAGCAGGGCACAAAAATGGTCCTTCCATCTACGAAGCTGATCCTCAATTGATACCAAAAGTGTGCCATCCACATCCATTACAGGATGATTGGTGTTGCTTTTTTTCCCGATCACATCTTTGGCTATTTGGTACAATTCCCGGATATCTCCTCTTCTGGCAGCGATTTCCGCATTATCTGCGAGCCCATCTAACCTCACCCTCTTGTCACGTCTCACACAACGATAGACCATCTTATGAGCAATGCGGTACTCTCTTCGCAAGTCAGCCTTTCGTTGAATATCTGCTTCGGCATTTATTTGGATTTTCAACGATTTGCGAAGTTCGATCAAGAGTCTCTGCGTCTCGTTCGCTTGGGTACAGTTTCGGATCCAGCCTCCATGAAAACACTTTTAATTTCACCCCACATCTTCTCAATTGTTGAATGCTGGATTCCGGTTAATGACGAGGCTCTGTCGTTAAGGGTGGTGACATAGTTTCGACAAATGTTGGGGTCATTTAAAGCATTAGTAATGAATTTTGATCTCCTTGCTGCATCCTGCGCTGGTTTTTGTACGGCAGCGGTTCGTAGTTTGAGACTCATCACAACCAAATGGTGGTCGCTTCCCACATCGGCATTTCTTATACTCCGGACATCACACACATAGACTTCCTCCATCGCTGCTGAATCATAATATGATCAATTTGGTTTTCGGTTTGACCATCTGGATGCACCCAGGTAATTTTGTTGCACGTCTTATGCTTAAATACAGTCCCACCTATCACAAGACGATTCGCGTTACAAAAATCGACAAGCAAGTCACCATTTTCATTCCGTGACCCCAAGCCATTTCTTCCCATCACGCGTTCCAGTCCGTAATTGTCTGAACCGACTTGGGCATTAAGGTCTCCCATATGATATCAGCTCTCGGAACACTACTGTAAACCGAGTTAAGATGAGTGTAGAACGCGGTTTTGTCTTCCTCGGTCGCTTCATTTGTGGGGGCGTAGCACTGAATTATTGTGACGTTACGAATTTTTGAAACCTTGCTGTCATTAATCTCGCAGAAATGGGCGCCCAGGAGATCAAACTACGCCTCGCTTCTTCGTTCAACATAATTCCGACACCATGCAGTCTTTGGCCACCCTCTCTTTCATCTTCCCCGGAATACAGCATTCTCGTCTGTCTAGTGTCTGATCTGTATTCAGCTCTTCCTCTCCACTTAGTTTCGCTTATGCCTAGGATACTGATCTTTAGGCGAAGCATTTCACGCTCAACCTGCTCGTATCTACCATCGCTGTACAAGGATCGAACGTTCCATGCTCCGATTTTCGTACGTATGCGGTAGCCAAAAGTAACATTTGCGCTTCTTGAAAGATTTCTTCTATTTGTCAACGATTCATTTATTATTATGGCGTCTTGATTGACGCTCGTACATGAAAGATGCCGCACTCCCAAATCCTTAATCCTGGACTTAAATTTTTGATTTTGGATTTTGATTTTGTTTTATTTCAAAAATCCAGGGAGAGGTTTTGTAAAAATCACGTAAAACTGCCAAATGGATTCCTAAGGATCTTGAAATAGGAGAGGTGTACATATATAATAAGTATATCATTGTAACGTTAATGATTAGGGCTTCAATATGGGTGGAAAAGATTTTTGAGTTTCATCCTTATTTTTTGAAATATTTGCTTTTGGAAATGGACAAATTTTCTACTTTTCAATTGCGTTTTTAAGTAATAAGAAATTAACCAAATATATTGAAACTTTCTCATAATGATGTAAGAGTTCTAATAAACTAAATCACTAAAATAAATTAGCGCAAAAACTTAAATTTTATTAGAAACTACCTTTTTTACACAGGTCTCTTTTGCAACAAAAAGTCGTTATTTTCAAATATTTCGAATTTTTAGTACATCTATTTGCCACATGATGGCTTTTCTTCGAAAATGAACATCATGTTGGATTTTGAATCAAACACGAACCAGATGCAACATTATACCACTATCGCAAGTGTACCTGTTGTTGTTGTTGTTGTTGGTTTTTGGGTATTTCATCTGTTTTTTTTTTTTGCAATTAATGAAGGTTGCAAAGCAGTGGTGGTAGTTTTTTTTGTCTTCATATAGTTAGCTCCAACTTAAATTTTGCTTGTGTGTGTGTACACTTCAGATATATTTATTTCATTCTTGTCGATCTTGGCAAGAATTTTCGTTTTTAATTTTAGTACCACAAAATATATGTGAAGGTACATATGTAGGTTTGAAGGAAAAATTTGTTCTTTGGAGGATTTCTCTGTTTTCACGTTTGGAGGTGGATGTGGAGAGTAATGAATGTTCTGAAGCAATGGTAGACTTGGTGGCGGTTGTTTTTGTTTGCCATTTTTTGCTCTCATTTATCCTTTTTTGTGTGCTTGCTTGTGTACTCTTGCATATACATTCATAAATATAATCTCGATCTTCTTGTAATGACATAAGAATTTTGGTTTTTGGTGGTTTCGAGGATTTCTATATAGCATAAAAATAATATGTAGGTGGTATGAAGGAATATTTTGTTTATTTTATGTATTTATTTATTCAGTACCGAAATAAAAAATATTTTAAGAAATACAGATGAATAGAATAACATACCTTATTTGTTTAGTTGCAAAAATAAACTTACCGAGTCGAGGAGTATGTTCGCAAATTATGTAGGTATTTAACATTCCTTTAAATCGAGAAAACTTACTGTAAAGTTAAAATGCTATTTGTTTGAGCATAGCATAAATGAGGCAGTGAGTGCAAAAGTGGAGTAACCCACTTTTTTTATCATATTTTTCGTCTTGAATCGATTTTTAATACTAACTGAGATTCAAGGAGTGTACGTCATATTTTTGGAAAGATTAGATATTTTAGAAATTAAAATTTTAGCTTTGATGACTTTTGATGATTTTTGATGCATAAATGAAAAAATACGAGACAAAAATATCAAAAATGCCAAAAAATGGGTTACACCACTTTTGCACTCACGGCCTCAAATAAAGGATTCATTATTTATTTCCATACATTAATTTTTTTTCTATTAATTTTCTAGGCAAATGCGCCCGAAAATAGCGATATTTTCACTCTAAACGAATTTGCACCTCTTATAGTAATTTATCATTTTCACTTGAATCATTACAATTTTCTAAAAATACAATCCTTGTTATATTATCATTCATTTCATACCTCAAAAAAGAATTACTGAAGTTATAAACCATTTGCGGAGAGCTTATACGTTATATTCCAAATCCTGTATTTGTACCTAGTTAGCAAAATTTTGGGTTGAGTAATGTTCAAAAATCGATATAAAATCATGTGGTTAACCTAGAAATATGTCTGATACACCAAAATAACCTGTTAATAATCAAAATTATTATAAGATACCTACCTACAAGTTTTTAAAATCGTATTTAAAATGAAAAGATTATTGTAAATGGAGTGAATGGCTTGCTTTTAAACCTTTCGAAACCTCTCAACTACTCAAACTAAATGCAAATATAATTTTAGCACGCTTTGAAAATTCAAGATTTTTTCAAATTTCTTCAGAAACATTATTTCTGAAAATCGAAGCAGTATTTCTCGACTTATGTCCAAATTAATGCAGTTGGATCGAGATTTTTTTTATTTTTTTTGCTTAATCTTGAAAATGATCAAAATACAACTTTGCTTGTAATTGATTAATAAATTGAAATTTATTTGGGAGCTTGTAAGCAATGCACATAAACATTCTCGTATATGTACACTCAAATTTTAGTTTGATTTTGCAAAATAGAATTTTGGAAAACTAAAATCATTTGGTGGGTGTGGTCAACAGATATGAACTACATAATTCACAGGTAGGAGGATTAATATAGCAGTTTTAATAAATAAGCAAGTTTTAATATATTTTGAACTAACTTTTTAATTTTAATATTTGCCAAATATTAAATTTCATTAAATTTTTGGTGTTTTCATATATGTAACCCTACAGATATTAAAAAGTACCCCAAAATTTTTGACCGTATAGGTACCTACCTATTTGCTTTTTACTTGCGATATATAGCATTCGCAAATTAGATTAACCAGATCGCAAATAGGTTTAACCTAAACGCAAATGAGTTTCACCCAAGCGCAAATAGATTTAACCCAAACGCAAATAGAATTAACCTAATCGCAATTCGATTTAAACAAAACGCAAATATAGTTAAACACTACGCAAATAAAATCAAACAATTAGCAAATCATTTTAACCAAAACGCAAATCGAATTAACCTTAGCTTCATTTATTGTCCCAGCTGTACTTTTTGGATCTAATGGATTTTGGTACAATCCATAATTGTTAAAAAGGGAATGGCCTTTTATTTTGTCGGTAAGTTTTTGGAAAAATGCGCAGAACTAGTTGGATTTGCAATTGGGGGTTTGTCAAAATCTTATGGTGAACTATTCCCTTCACCACACATCTGGAACAACAAGTTGAGCCGGGGTTAATTCAATTTGCGTTTTGGTTAAAATGATTTGCTAGTAGTTTAATTTTATTTGCGTATAGTTTAACTATATTTGCGTTTTGTTTAAATCGAATTGCGATTAGGTTAATTCTATTTGCATTTGGGTCAAATCTATTTGTGCTTGGGTGAAACTTATTTGCGTTTTGGTTAAACCTATTTGCGATTTGGTTAATTTAATTTGAGAATGCTATAGGTACTATAAGGAAAGTTTTTAATTCGTGCAAAACAATAATTTGAGATAACAATCAAACATGATATAACGATGATAGGGAACACCAAAAAAGTGGGTGGCACAATTCTGTCTGTCTGTCTGTTCGTCTACAGCCTAAACGGCTCGATAGATTTTCTACAAACTTGGTACATAGTGGTTTTGGTGATTATGCCCACACGTTTTTTCATTTTTTTTTAGAACCAAAAATAACGGTACCTGCCATACAATTTTTTTAGAACAATTTTACATAATCGTATTTTTCCTAAAAACGGCTCGACAACTTTTCTTAAAAAAAATCAATACATTTAGTTTAGTAAAGGCTTCTTTTCGGTGGAAAACCATTTTTCAAAAATGGTTATTAATGGTACCTTCCAAAGAACCATTTTTTTTAATTTTTGATTTTCTTTAAAACCGTACGATCGATTTTAATTATTTTTCTTATACAGAAGCTTCCAAAAAATGTTTGAAATTTTTTTTGGATAATCAAATATTTCGAAAACGACATGATCGATTCTTTTGAAACTTGATACTTGAGTTTTTTAGTACTCTCTAAAATATTTTTAGAAAAAAATTAACATTTATGTAAAGGAAAATATTTTTTTGCTTGAAAACGACTCCTACGATTTTGATTAAACTTGTTTAATATACTAGAATTAGTATGATCTACTACTAAAAATTATAAAATTTTACACTAAGCAACTATTACTAAACTTAATAGTACCTGTCATATAACGTCTTTTTTATTTTGAATTTTCTCGTTATCGGCTGAAATGATTTAGATGAATTTAATTTTATGTACAAATGTCAGATAAGATTTAATAATATTGCATATCAAAATTTTCAAAAAAAAGTTTTTGAATTTTTAAAATAAGTTTCAATTTTTTTTTTTTTGAAAATTTGATATCTCAAAAACGCGTTGACAATTTTTTTCAATTTTTTTATATACGCTTAAATATATACTTAAAATTTGCATACCAAAATTTGTTCTTAAAAATGTTTTAATAATTTTATTTTGTATAAAAAATGATTTTTTTAAAAAATCGCTCCAACGATCTTAAATTTTTGTCCCATACCATATTTAATCAAGAATTAAGATGGCATTCTTTTTTTCCACCTCAAACGGTCAAAGGAGTTGTTTTAGCTAATTTAAATGCCGTATTTCATGCTTCTTTACATTTTTCTCTCAAAATTTTCATGTTTTATATGCAATTTTCTTAAACCCCCAGTGTCTTGAACATAAGAGCAAGTACCTACATATGTACGTGAGACTCAGTCGTGCATTTTATTTTAAATACATACCTACCTATCTTACTAGGAACATTACTATTTTTGTATAGTTATTCATTTCCTCAAGAGACGACATATTTTGGGTTTGAAGGCAGTAGGTATTTATAATTCATAATTCGGGAATTTTTAACAAATAATAGGTACCTACATTTTCATCATAAAAAAAACACAAATAGCTAATTATTTTGTTAAACTAATCGCTTTTGTTATTTACCTTCCAATATCTAGAAGAAAAAACCTTGAAACCACACACAAAACAAAAACACCCATTAATTAAAATAATCAATTCCTTCCGGTCTTCCTGCTTGATCCTTTACCTGCCATAACAATATCCTAAAATCTTAAATCATTCAAGTTCAAGATCAAGTTAAAAAAAACTACCCCCATTCCAATGCATGACCTACAAATACTTTGAAATGTTTGTATCTATCTACCCTCATAAGAAAACAAAAACTACAAAAGAAATGAAGATACAAGGAATATACAAATACTATCAACATTTATCATATTTATTATTCCCAAACGAGAAAAAATAAAACAGCCCAGCGGGAAAAATTAAAAAATTCATTGAGGAAAAACCTGCTTTTTCCTTGAGGAATGGAAGCTGTACCTGCCACTTTTCAGCTTATTCCTTTGATGAATTTAACATGGGCGTGTCATTGGCGGGAAGCACATGCCACTTTTCCGATGAAAATTCATTAACGAATTCACTACTTCAATGGAAGTTGTTTATTCACCAACCCAGGTGATGAAAAACATGGTGATTGCATAATCTGTGAATTCACTACACACGGGTATTTAGCTTATTCATCAGTTCAATAATTCCGATGAAAAATGTAATGAAAATTCAATTATGAAATCACCAGGTTAGTGGTGGTTTCTTTTTCATCAATTAAATTCTCTTATTTGTATTGTTTAGTAAATCCCAGTGGCAAATGTTCAAAAATTCACCGAGGAATCCCCAGTTATTGGCGTTTCGGCAAACGCAATTTCTATTGAGTTCAGTTCGTCTCACATGGACTTTTTTACAGAAAGTTACTGTGAATTGTATCCAACAAAATGAGAATTTATAGTTGCCAAAAAATCATAAACAACTTTGTGCATTACTATTCATTGCTGAAGTCTTCGATTACAATTCACCATTAATTTCATTCACATTTTTTTTTTTGTTCTCGCCATGAACACTTTACAAAGCAGATGAGTGGATTCAAACAATAAACTGATGAACTTGTACATTACTTTTCCACAATTTTTTCATCACATAATTTTCCCTTTTAAATTCACCGAAAGAAGGGGTCGTTTCCTAAACATAAAGCAGAAAGTAGAATCAAAGCTACGAACTGAGGAAACTTTGCATTACTCTTTACCTACTAAATCATTGCATGTCGTTTCTCTTATGATTTGGCAAGTGAATTCATTGATTATTTCAGTAATAAATTTCATTGAGGACGATATTACCCGCTGGGAGACAATACTTCACAACCCTTTCTTTCGTGGGTGGAATCAAAAGAGGAAGAGGGTCCTGTAATAGATCATCAGAAGATGTACCGACATCTACCGGGTCATTTGGGAGTTTTAATGAGCTAAAGCCAGAGACTCTCTAAAAGTACTTGAGAGTGCTAGGACGCCATATGGCCCTAGGCTCAATGATAGGAAAATCCCTATGCACACCTCCGCGTGGTAGAGGGCGAGTAACGCTAACGTGCAGGGGAACCGAATGGATGCCGGGATAAGCAGACAACCCAGCTATGCTGGTCAGGGCACAAACTTGTCCTTGGGATGGTTAAAAGCCCCCTAAAGTCGGTTGAACTGCAGGTGGCGGTCAACGGCATGATAGTCTGGTGGCGGAGGAGCGTTTTTTTTTTTTTTTTGTTAAAAGGCCAACGGCAGCAGCAGGTAGCGTCTGTAACCCATATTGGGCGGCTACAAAAGGCGTCTGTTTTCCCATAGTGGGCGGCCTCGAGCAGTTATGTGTTTGACCATACAAAAGGCGGGTGTGCCTGTCAAATCTGAGCTTATGTATGTTATTAATCGTATCTCGGAAAACACCATGGTGGAAGGATATATGCTCATACATGAAATATGACAACAAATGGAAATGAGTCCCCAAGAGGTAACCATTTTATGGAGAATCCTTCGGCAGCTTCGGCTGCTGTAAACCGCACATCGGATTTGGGGGTGCGGCATCTTTCGTGTACCAGCGTCAATCAAGACGCCATAACAATAAATGAATCGTTAACAAATAGAAGAAGTCTTTTAAGAAGAGCAAATGATACTTTTGGCTACCGCATACGTACGAAAATCGGAGCATGGAACGTTCGATCCTTGTACGGCGAAGGAAGATACGAGCAGGTTGAGCGTGAAATGCTTCACCTTAAGATCAGTATCCTGGGCATCAGCGAAACTAGGTGGAGAGGAAGAGCCGAATACAGAGCTGACTCTGGGCAAACGAGAATGCTGTATTCCGGGGAAGATGAAAGAGAGGGTGGCCAAAGGCTGCATGGTGTCGGAATTATGTTGAACGAAGAAGCGAGGCGTAGTCTTATATCCTGGGCGCCCATTTCTGCAAGAATAATGACAGCAAGGTTCCGTTAAAAAATTCGCAACGTCACAATAATTCAGTGCTACGCCCCCACAAATGAAGCGACCGAGGAAGACAAAACCGCTTTCTATACTCATCTTAACTCAGTTTACAGTGGTGTTCCAAGAGCCGACATCATAATTGTCATGGGAGATCTCAATGCCCAAGTCGGATCAGACAACTACGGTCTGGAACGCGTCATGGGGAAAATGGCTTGGGGTCACGAAATGAAAATGGCGATTTGCTGGTCGATTTTTGTAACGCTAATCGCCTTGTACTGGGTGGGACTGTGTTTAAACATAAGACTTGCAACAAAATCACCTGGGTACATCCGGATGGTCAAACTGAAAACCAAATTGACCACATCATGATTCAGCAGCGATGGAGGAAGTCAATGTACGATGTTCGAAGCATTAGAAATGCCGACATGGGAAGCGACCACCATTTGGTTCTCATGAGTCTCAAGCTACGAACTGCAGCTGTACAGCGTCAATCACAGGGTGCAGCAAGGAATTCGAAGTTCAATACAAATGCTTTAAGTGATCCCAACATATGTCGTAACTATGTCACCAACCTTAACGACAGAGCTTCGTCATTAAACGGAATCCAGAATTCAACAATTGATGAGATGTGGGGTGATATAAAAAGTGTTTTCATGGATGCTGGATCCGAAACTGTACCCAAGCAGTCGAGAGTTAGAGACTCTTGGATATCCCAAGCCACCTGGGATAAAATCGAGCTTCGCAAATCGTTGAAGATGCAAATAAATGCCGAAGCGGATGCTCAACGAAAGGCTGAATTGCGAAGAGAGTATCGCTTAGCACATAAGATGGTCTATCGCTGTGTGAGACGTGACAAGAGGGTGAGGTTAGACGGTCTCGCAGAAAATGCGGTAAACGCTGCAAGAAGAGGAGATACCTATGAGGGAACTGTACCAAATATCCAAGGAAGTTGTCGGGAAGAAAAGCAACACCAATCATTCTGTAATGGATGTGGATGGTACACTTTTGGTATCAATCGAGGATCAGCTGCGCAGGTGGAAGGATCACTTTTGTGCCTTGCTTAATGAGGATTCTGTCGAGCAAAGTGCTGAAGTGCCCCAGCTTAACGAGATGCGTAGATCATATAGGGGTATTGACATCGAACCCCCTACAGCACTGGAAATTCAATCTTCGATAAATCTTCTCAAAAATAACAAAGCAGCTGGACTTGACGGTATACCAGCCGAGTTCCTGAAAGCTGACCCTGTCAGAACGGCTAGTATTCTACACCCGTTGATACAAGCTGTGTGGGAAAATGAAATCTATCCCAGCGACTGGAAGGATGGTGTAATTGTTAAGTTGCCAAAGAAAGGTGATCTTAAGAATTGCAACAATTGGCGAGGTGTCCGTTTTTCCAAAATTAATGGCAACCATCATTCTCGAGCGGATAAAGGTTAGAATCGAGTCTACACTCAAGAGGCATCAAGCTGGTTTCCGCAGTGGGCGGTCTTGTGTCGACCATATCAACACTCTGCGTATCGTTCTTGAGCAGTCTGCGGAGTTTCAATCACCGCTTTACCTCATATTCGTGGATTTTGAGAAGGCCTTTGACCGAGTCAACCGCGAATGTATATGGAGATCGTTGCTTGGTAGAGGAATTCCCCCAAAAATTGTTGCCATTATAAGAGAGTCCTATAACAACGCAAGATGCTTTGTTTTACACAATGGGCAGCTATCCGACTCTTTCGAAGTGCGGCAAGGTGTTAGACAGGGAGATGTTCTATCGCCAATTCTCTTTCTACTGGCGATTGACGATGTTTTGACGGCCAGCGTTGGAACAGCAGATAGGCAGGGCATTCAATGGAGACCTTTTGAAAGGCTTAGCCACTTAGACAATGTCGATGATATATGTCTCTTGGCAAATAACATCAGCGGGCTGAACGGGATGTGTCAAGCTCTGAAGGTAAAGGGAGAGGCGAGTGGTCTTAAAATAAATAGCAAAAAGACAAAAATAATGCTCACAGACCGCTCCACACATCAGCGTATTTTAAGAGGTTGAAGAGGTTGAACAATTTAACTACCTTGGAAGTATTGTTTCAGCAAATGCTGGTACTGTTCTGGACGTTCAAAGTAGAATAAATAAAGCTCGCGCAGCCTTCGGTTCTCTCTCCCAAATTTGGAAATCATGTCAAATCTCCCTGCGCACAAAGTTGAGATTCTTCGAATCCAATGTCAAATCCGTGCTGTTATATGCTTGCGAAACCTGGAAAGTCACGCGACTACCATCTCAAAGAAATTGCCGGCTTTTGTGAACCGTTGTCTAGGCCATATTCTAAAAATTCGCTGGCCACAAATAATATCAAATGAGGAATTGTGGCGAAGGACAAGTCAAGAGCGGCTGGACGTTGACATAAGAAAGCGTAAATGGCAATGGATTGGTCACACACTGAGGAAACCAAACGATGAAATTGCAAAGCAGTCATTTGAATGGAATCCTCAGGGTGCACGGCGGGTTGGAAGACCAAGAACAACATGGAAATCAACAGTTCTAGCAGAAGCAGACTCCCAGAGAAAGACGTGGCCACAGTTAAAATATCTATCTGCAGACCGCGAAGGATGGAAACGATTTGTTGGCGCCCTATGCCCCAACCGGGGTTACAGGACTTGATGATGATGAAAGCCAGAGAGCGTCTTTAAAATTACTAAGCAGTTCTTCGAACCCTTTTGAAAGTTTCATAATGTCCGCTTTAAAATTAGACATTTAGACATTACGGCAATCGGTGCAATACCAATACGCAAATTTAGAATTGGTAATCTTCTCGATAAACGCATTAGTTGAACCGATGCATTTTGAGTGGTAAAGATTCCCACAAGGTCCAAAACAGGCAAACAAGGGGGAAGAACTTGAGCTCTCCGTACAATTTTTTGCAGAGCAAGTCATTTTGAAAAATGAAAATTAAGCGTTGTAATAGATATTTAATAAGAATTTAAAAAAAAGAGCTCTTTTTTTGGTTTGCATGTAGTTGGCCCACCAACTATGGAATTGAGAAAAACTGAAAATGGCAATCGTTTGTACATCGTTTGTACACGTTTGTACAACTTTTAGAATAATTTGTACACTCACCGTTTTTTTTATAGAGACACTTCAAAAAAAAAAACGGAAGTTGGCCCACCAACTATAACACTCGAAAAATCTGGAAATGCAGTTCGATTGACAATCGTTTGTACACGTTTGTCTTTTTTTTGTTTAGTTTTTACACTTCGCAAAAAATTTTTACCAAAATTTTTTTTTGAAAAAATTTTTATAAAATTTTCGAAAAGTATGCAATCGTTTGTACATTTTTTATAATAATTTTCCACCGTGTTAATTTTTTTAATTTTGCTTTATTTCTATTTTTAAATAATTACTCAAAATTTTGCGGCGAAAAAAAGCATGTAGTTGGCCCACCAACTATAACGCTCGAAAAATCTGGAAATGCAGTTCGATTGACAATCGTTTGTACACGTTTGTCTTTTTTTTTTTTAGTTTTTACACTTTCCAAAAAATTTTTACCAACATTTTTTTTTGAAACATTTTTTATAAAATTTTCGAAAAGTATGCAATCGTTTGTACATTTTTTATAAAAATTTTCCATCGTGTCAATTTTTTTAATTTTGCTTTATTTCTATTTTTAAATAATTACTCAAAATTTTGCGGCGAAAAAAAGCATGTAGTTGGCCCACCAACTATAACGCTCGAAAAATCTGGAAATGCAGTTCGATTGATAATCGTTTGTACACGTTTGTCTTTTTTTTTTTTAGTTTTTACACTTTCCAAAACATTTTTACCAACATTTTTTTTTGAAACATTTTTTATAAAATTTTCGAAAAGTATGCAATCGTTTGTACATTTTTTATAATAATTTTCCACCGTATTAATTTTTTAATTTTGCTTTATTTCTATTTTTAAATAATTACTCAAAATTTTGCGGCGAAAAAAAGCATGTAGTTGGCCCACCAACTATAACGCTCGAAAAATCTGGAAATGCAGTTCGATTGATAATCGTTTGTACACGTTTGTCTTTTTTTTTTTTAGTTTTTACACTTTCCAAAAAATTTTTACCAACATTTTTTTTTGAAACATTTTTTATAAAATTTTCAAAAAGTATGCAATCGTTTGTACATTTTTTATAAAAATTTTCCATCGTGTCAATTTTTTTAATTTTGCTTTATTTCTATTTTTAAATAATTATTCAAAATTTTGCGGCGAAAAAAACCGTTTGTGCACGTTTGTCTGTTTTTTTTTTTAGTTTGCCATCGTTTGTATATCTATTGTTTGCATTAATTATCCACCGTTCATATCAAGTCTTTTCCCAAAAGTTATCATACTAGATGGTCTCTTCTCCCTATATTTTAATAGGTACCTACCTACATAGTATACCTTGTATGTATAGTTAAAATAGAACAATTCGATTTCTTTAGGATAAAAGACTCATCCAGCAAAGAATTCAATAACTATTTAAGTCAGTTAAGTAATAAAATGTGTCTTTATCAAAAAAATAGTAAGTAAGTATTTATTTATTCTTCTATTTTTGTTTTGCAAAACGCTTTTCATTGTTGAACTACCTTAGTCTTAGTGTATACAAAAATCAATTTTATTAGTTTCCAATCTATTTATGCAGAAAAAACATTGAAGTGTCGGTGTGATCTGAGATCATATGGTTCTTTATTGACCTTTATGAGGTTAGAGATCAAAGAACAAGGACTCTTTAAACAAAGAAAAAATGCATTAATTCTACCTATGTATGTAGGTATTGTAAGTACATACATAGGAGTTTATTTTGAATTAATAAATTTAGATATGTAGGTACTTGTATTGTGATCATTTGCATAAAATAATCAATATAATTATAATTATACTAATTCATGCAACCAACCAGTTCTTGCTAAAATTGTTATACCTAAATAAAGTTTAACTAATCTTAAATAGGTACTAGAGCCCAACTCTTAAAACTTCATTATTAAAAGAAGTCTATTGAGCATCAAACTACTCATAATAGGTATGTGGTAGTATATAGTAATAAATTAAATTAAATTAGAATTTCTTATGCTTATATGCATATATGCATGTGAATGGGCACTCATCGACTCATCCCCTTATACCTACATAATTAAAAGCTACAAACTTAAAGTAACCTTGTTAATAGGTACATCCCTCCCGTTTGAAGAACTATGATATACTAATAAAATGTTTTAATTTCAAATATGTATTTCATTTGGGTGGGGAGCCTTCATATTGTTTGTTTTTTTTTGATCAGAGTCACCCAATTGGAATTTGTTTATGTATGCAGTACCTATACAAAATTCAAAAATAAGAGGAACAGTGTGAAATAAGGGCAATATAAATCTAAACGTTGAAAGTGATTTCTGATTGGTCAAATACATAAATAATGTATGAAGAATTCAACAAGAGGGAAAGGGAAGGGAGATAATACACTCCTCGTCAACTGAATACGCACAAACATTTTTTAATATACTTTATCCATTTTTTCCAAACAGTGATGGTTATTATGCCATCTGTTGATGCTAACTATACCCTTAAGATGTTAAGCAGATAATTCCGAAAGAATTATCCAAAAACAACCGTGAGTTTTTCTTCAACCACTTGCAAAGTGTTTTATATGCAAAGTAGGAGTTTCTTTTTAGTCAACTGAATAGGTACAACGCCATTTTCTTCGTTGTTTATAAGTTTTTTGGAGTGCTTGACAGTTTAAATTAACGATTTTAGTGTTTTCAGTAAAATTTAATTCTTGATTTCAAATTTTAAGAAAAATGGGTAGATCTACGTGTCTTAACAGTTTTGAAAAAGCTAAAATCGATTTATTTAGAGACCAAGGCCTAACTGGACGTGCAATAGCTGATAAAGTTGGCCGAAGTTTTAATGTAGTTTATTCTTACTTGAAAAATAAAGATGCATACGGCAAAAACATGAAGGGAGGTAAGAAAACAGCAACAACAGCAGCTGAGAGACGAAGAATTTTAAGATATGCATCAAATTCTTCTGATTCTGTGGCAAAAATAAAACAAAAAGTCGGCGTAAACGCAAGTTGCTCAACAGTATTAAGAGTAATCAACAACTCAAGCCATCTTAAACGAATGAAACTTAAGAAAAAACCACCACTTGACGAGAGACGGAAAATGTTGCGATTAGATTTTTCAAGACTTCACATGAGTTGGAAAAAAGAATGGTATCACGTGGTTTTTTCAGATGAAAAAAAGTTTAATTTCGATGGCCCTGACGGGTTCAACTTCTATTTTCACGACTTAAGAAAAGAAAAAAGATTTTTAAAGCGCCATCATAGTCGTGAAGGAGGTGTCATGATATGGGGAGCAGTCAGTTATTATGGAACAGTTCCCAAGTAACATCGTTGGAGCTAATAGAAGCAAAACTGTTCTTTAGCAGCTTGTAAGCAGTGAAATCCAAAGCTTAAGCTCTTAAATAGATTATTGCACAGCTCCCTAAATTTCATATAAAAATCATGTTCTATAATCGAAGTTTCAGAACACTTTTAGCTCTATTCATTTTATAACGACTTACGATTTAAAAATAGCTCTTTAATAACGTTCAACGTTTTTTAAACGAGCTAACTATTGATATCAGCACATAAAGAAGCATTGTAGAGCTGCTTAATTTCATGTTTAAAATACTAACGCATGACTTTATAGAAATGTCAAAAAATAGCACTTCAAAAGCTACACAAAAACCGGCTGTAGAGTTTAATTACTAATACTTTCACACAAACTCTTGTGAAGTTAACACTAGCGCATGCGCTTGAAATCTCTCTGAGCATTATAAAATCTATCTCTGAGCATTGGGAAATGTGAAGACTCGATAGAGCTACAGCAAATCGACTATAGAGCTCAATACTAAACCTCTCTCAAATAAAATACTACTACTCAATATTAGGGTGTTCCGCAATAAAATATATTAGCCATGACTTCAACGGGAAAAATTTAACCAAAACTAGAAAATAAATGTATTCCTTTCACTTTCTGGTGAATACCGAGTATGCACCACAAATATCAAATTAGATGCTAAATTCACGTTTTTTTTATTAAAATCAACTAAACAGTTTACTAAAAAAGTTTTTTTAAATAATATTAAATCTATGGCTGAGTCGCAAAAGTACTTGCTTACGTGCTAAGAAATCATAATGCACTTCAATGTTGAATAGAATTTAAATAAACAAGAATTTTTTTTTCCAGAAATTAGAATTAGCCAATGACTTTCAATTTCCGAACACCCTACTTTTTAAGTACTGAACGCAAAACTCTCATTTTGTGGAAACTAGCTCTAGAAGAGCTCGGTTGAAGACAAACTTTGTTCATAATAAAAACTATGGCGACGGAAAAAAAATCATTGAATAATTTTTCTTTATTTATTTAAACGAATGCAAAATCTTTCCTTTCAACAAAAACACAATCAAATATTGCAATGAAAACAAAAATATTTAATTTCATGATTTATTTTATTTATTTATCAATTTTTTACATTGTTTAGGTAAGCTTTTTGAAATATTTCACAGCGTAAAATAAATAATTTCGAAGGCGCGTTGTTATTTTTCGAAGTACCTTCAGTACAATTGTGATAAAACTAAACGCGCACTAAAAAATCACTTACATGGCACTCACAAATATTAATTTTATTTCTCACTACGACATTTTCTCTGCGAATATTTAATTAATTTCCACGACATCACATGACCTTTTCGATAGCTACTATCACACACATGAAATACATCTCCCTAATATTATTTTAATTTATCATTTGTATTATCTAAACTAATACAAACAAAGTGCTGTCAAAAATGCTGCTTTAAAGATATCTGAATCATGAACCAAAGAGCTTCAAAGCCATACTAGCCGCTGACAAAGAGCTGGCTTCGAGCAAAAATTAGCTCTCAAACTCAATGAATTCGCTGTAAGCATGCTTTACATTTGCTTTAGAAGCGCATCTGGAGCTTCTTTTGAAATCAAAGAGCTTTAAGATTTGCTCTAAAAACGCTGTTAAAGCATTTGAAGAGCTAAAATTGTTACTTGGGTTGAGCTCGAGGTTGTAACATCAAGAATGACAGCAGCTGGGTATAAAGTAATTTTGGAAAGAAATTTTCCTAAATTTTCTAACATCTTTGGACCCATAAACTGGACCTACCAACATGATAATGCGCCTATTCACTCAGCGCGCATAATAAAAACATGGATAGAGGAGCAACAAGTGCAGTTGCTTCAATGGCCGCCGTACTCACCTGATCTAAACATCATAGAAAATGTCTGGGGATGGTTAGTACGCAAAGTTTATGAGGGTGGTCGTCAGTTCGAAGACAAAGAAGCCTTAATTTCTGCAATCAAATAAGCGTGGAGCGAAATTTCGTTAAATTACATTAAAAAGCTATACGATTCCATGCCGGATCGAATTTACGAAGTAATTAAAAATAAAGGTGGAAGTACCCACTACTAAACTTAAACAAAAACTTGTTTCATTCCATTCCAATACCAATTTTAATTTTTGTACCTATTCAGTTGACTCAAAAAAAAACTTCTTCTTTGCATAAGTTACACTTTGGAAGTGGTTGAAGGAAAAACTCACGGTTGTTTTTGGATAAAACTTTGAAATTCTGTTATTTATATGTTACAAAAATTTTTACCATCAACAGATGGCATAATAACCATCACTGTTTGGAAAAAATGGATAAAATATATTCAAAAATGTTTGTGCGTATTCAGTTGACGAGGAGTGTATGTACATATAATTTGTGAAGGGTCCCAATTACAATTCGCATAACAAAAAAGTATGCTGTTTTTTCATTGGTCAAAATACAAACAATTAAAATAAAGACTTTTGAGTTAAAAAAAAAACATTCCTCTAAAATCCGATTTGCGGAAAGATTTAAATATTACCTATGTACCGTACCGATGCGGCCGGCTTCGATTTATGATTTAAGAATACCTACCTACCTAATAAATTAAAAACTGCCCCAGATGACTTTTTCTTTAGTAAGTAGGTCCCGACCGTTCTAGGTTTGACCTATTCACAAAAATGGAAACTGATGTTTAAAATTCAAAAATTTAAGAATCGAGTAACATCATACAAGAATGTTATACCTTCAGATCATACGTCCAAAAAGTTAGCTCGTCAACATAAGCACAAATAATTAAAATTTTTATTAGAATTTGATGCTCTTTTTGTGCTATTTTTGTGTTTGTTTTGTTATGTACATACATAACCAGGGCTTAAGTAGCCTACTGGTGCATAATTTGGTGCGTAAGTTCATAAATTTTGGTGTAAAATTGAGAAAAAATTAAAATTTTGGTGTATTTGTCAATATTTCAGTAGAAAAATTAAACCTTTGTCTTTTCGGTGCAAAATTTAAACATTTCTTTTGAAATTCGGTGCAAAAACTAAACAGATTTTCAACCGTTTTTTACCTACCTTTAATGGTGTAAAAAATAGAGCGATTTTCAGCGGTATATACCTTATATAAACCATTAATGGTGCAAAAAAATAAGCCGATTTACAGCTGTTTTCATAATGTACCATTGGGTGCGCGTTTGGCTGCGTATCTTAAGCGATCCGGATTTGTTTGTGCTGTTTTAATCCCATAGGAGGAAACAGCTGATGGGTGCAGCAGTGAGAAATAAATCTCAAGCTATCCAAAAAATTTCGGGATACTCAACTATCCGATGGGAAATTTGAAGAACAGCTGACTTTGCTTAACAGCTGACTATTTGTTTGGATTAGCGATTCCACGTCGGATTTTTTTTTTTTTTTTTGAGCAAAAACATTTCCAAATTATATTTAAATGCATATTAAAATCATTTGCAATGCAACTTAATAATAAATTTTTGATACAGAGGAGATTTGATATAAAATAATTTATGTAAGGACACAAAATCATTGCTGAAAATTTCTATTAGTTTTTCCTTTTGTTACCAGCTCTCACTCTTTTGACAGCAAACGTTACGTATCCGGTTTTCAGCTGTTTTCATAATAGGTATACCATTAAAAGTAGATACAAGAAATTATCCAATTCTGAAACCAACCAACATGACATATTTCTTACAATATAGGTATTTTGTAGATAAAATACAATATTTTAAATGGAAGGTTTTAAACGGGGTAGGACAGAAAATCAGTCGTTAGACTTAAGTATCTTTATTTATTCATGATTTTCTGGCATCCATATTATTAATGTTAACACTATTTAAAAACTCTTGCAAATACATTTTCGATCAGTGTAAATTAAAATCGTTTCCGATTGAAAAAAAAACTCCATTGTAAATTTTGGTATATTTTTCCATGGACATCGGTATAATTTGTGAACAGCCGGTGTTATATTATAAACGAGAATGGTGTATTAATTACACTGAATTGAAATTAAATTGCCAATAATTGCACTGAAAAGTGGCATACTTTTTATAGGTATTCAAAATGCATATAACGTAGTTGCAAAAAATACCCCAAATATTTTGGTATATTTATGAATTTTGTGCTACTTGAGGGGCCTGTACCACAAAACAACATGTGTGGTCTAACAAGATAATTTTAACAATTACCTAACAATATTTTCTATACCACAAAAAATAAGTTAAAAATCATCTTAACATTTATGTATCAAGTCAAGGCCGTAGCCAGGGGGGAGTAACAGGGGTTTGATCCCCCCCCCCCCCCCCCGAAATTTTTGAGAAAGGCATTTGTAAATCATTCTTTCCATTTAAGTATGAATTTTATATTCAAGTTTGTGCGATGGTTATTAATTAATTTAATTTGATTTCAGGCCGTGTACCAATTGCGTTAAAATTCTGGTTTAATTTGGTCCCACTTAAATTTCATCCGTTTTTATAGGGGTGAATAAAATTTAAGGTTTTTGCTGTGTCAATTGAATTAAATGGGACTTTATTAAAACAAACATATCCCATTAGTTTTGTTGTTGTATTTTTTTTTTTTTTTTTGTAATGACAGTTCGCTGAACAAATAATTCAATTTGCAAAATAAATGATCATCTGAAAAAGTATTTTCAATAAATTTTATTGATTCTTTTGCATTTTGAAAGATTTATCACAGGTAATTCAAACAAACGGGGAAGAGAATTTCGAATTTTTAAAAGGAGATCATTTGAAGTGCCTTAAACATTTACCTACGCTTGAAAATTTATACTTTGAAAAGAACCATGAGACCCTATACAAATGAATATATTGAATATTTCTTTGTTTTGATTTCTTGAGTTCATTATTCTAGGCCTTTGTCTATATTTCTTAATCTTTTCATTTGATTTTAGTTTTTTTTTAATCTTTCCCGAAATGATTCATGACTTCATGACTTCATGACAACAAAATAAAATATTTATCTACAATCATCTCCCTCACTCTTTCATGAGCATAGAAATGTCATAAATTAACCACTGGCTAACATTTTAACGAGCTCCTGAGCAGGTTAAATTTTGACGTCTATATTCACCTCAGTAATGTCAAAATTTAGCTATGGGATCAAATTTAACCAGGATTTTAACGCAATTGGCACACGGCCTAACTCACGTACTACATAATTTTTAATGAATATTGTAAAGGTACCTACCTTGATGATTTCTTAAGAAAATACCCTCCTCTTTGCATTGGCAACAGTTTTTTTTCTTTTCGGCATGGATTTCACCACATATTTGCAATTATTTCTAGCTTTTCGTTTTAAATTGACCTTGAATTATTCCTTTTTTAGTTGCTGTCAACTTTTTTTTTAGATTGCAAATTTTGCTTCCAATCTTATATGTTCATCATACTCTCATTATTGTCTGAAAAGTATGAAATGGAGCTTAATCTTGTTGATAAATAAGCTTTCCAGCATCCAGAAAGTTGTGCACTATTACTATAAGCAGGAGTCCGATATAGTCTTAGGGCCTGGTCACGAAGTGAGGGGCAGAGCGGCAAAGATCTCTGATCATGCCTTCGACTTTAATGAAGTCATGATAAAATTGGACTTTTTCTAATCTCCAGATATGAAAAAAATTCAAGGCCATATATTTCAAGAGGTTTCAGTTCAAATTAGGTATGATGTTTCAATCTCATGACCCCCCCCAAGCTGAATTCCTGGATCCGCGCCTGTGAGAAGAGTTGGTCGTTGTAGCTTTTTGCAGAACCGTACCATGAGAGAGAGTTGTTTTCGATTTCCTCTTTCTTTCAAATATGTATGCTTAAACCAATTCCATCTTCTATAATCTATACAATAACCATCTCAATTACCGCGTACGAATGTAAATATGTATCATGTTTTGTATCAAGCAAGATAGTTTCAAAATTTGTTTGACATAAAGGTAAGGTAATAGACCAAGAGCCGACAGCAAATTTTGGCAGTGGAGGTATAACCAAAATCAGAGTATGAGAGATTATAGGTACATGTATCGTGATAAGGAATATGAAAGTCTGGCAGGTTTTTTTCTCAGCCTTTGGTGGGGGAGGGGGTTTAAAACCCGCCAGGTTTCCTATTTATATGGTAGTGTCATTAACACTTCAATTTGCTTTAAAAAAATAGGAAATCATGCTCTGTCATTTTCCCTAAGTCCCAACACTTTTATCTTTGTGATCCGATAAATAGGACCCATGATTTAACCTTTTTAAGCAAACCTTATTAGCGTTTTTGTGGAGACTTTATTTGTTGATTTTTTGATTTGCTGAAAATCTCCAAAAAAGGGATGATAAGGTTCACGTAAAATGGTTATATCTTGAGTTCTATTAATCGGACCGTCAAAATTGTGGTGTTTATGCTTACAAAAAATGACAGGGAATCATACCCGATTTTTCAAAAATGAATTAAAGAGGTTATAACTCTGAAAATAAATCAGGGGATCTAGCACTTTTTAGCCCCTCACCCCTCCCAATGGCTGAAAACAAAACCTGCCAGACTTTGGTATTTGATATAATGATACATGTACCTATAATCCCTCATACTCCGATTTTGGTTATACCTCCACTCCCAAAATTTGCTGTGGGCTCTTAGACTATAATAACGGCATCGCTATATTCATTTCAATTAATTCACTACAGTAATAATGAAAAGATAAACTATTTTGACGATTTCAGAGTAACATATGTGTATGGTAGACACAAAACTTGAAAAAATATTTTTTCCTGAATGAATGAGAAATCTGAAAAATGTTAGTAAAAAATGCAAGGCCCCTCAGCAATCCATAGCAACCCCTTGACAGCGACGATTTTCTTTAAGTCAGAAGTAAAATTAATGAAATTATTTGAATAAATATTTGGAATAGGTACCTGGTATCTATAATTAGTACTTTACGTAGGTATATAGGTACAACAGAGCTACTTTACTGTGTAATCTTATTAAAACACAAAAACAATAGGTATGGCATTCACTTGGTGATTTCAAAGAGAAATTGGCTTGATTTAATGAAGAAAAACTTTCCAAAGTTTTTAAGAGTTTACTTGTTGTATTTCTTAGGGTTAGATTTTATCTAATCAATAATAGATGAACTCATTGTTTCTTATTTCAATGAGTCAGCTCAACAACTCTAAAATATAAACTAAATTAACTTTGAACCTCGTTATTTTATATATGTAGTTAGCATAGTGTAAGCGTATTCGGTGTATGCGTGGGAGGTACTGGGTTCAAATCTCAGAGCGCCTAACATTTTTTTAATTAAAATAAAAGTCTATACAATTAAGAATAACCAAAATCAGCTCCAAAACCCCAAAATGTGGAAAACATTTTAACTAAATAAAAATGTAAAATAATAAAAATGTACAAAATAATAGTCCACTGACGCCATTTTTTATTTTGTTTTTTATCTTGGCAGGTACCTACAAGTTCAAAAAGATGGTTGTCCTAAAAGTTTGAAGAAACGAAGTATTTGTAAATTTCTTAAACAAAGGCGATCTATACCCACGCCTTTTTGACTTTTTTTCGTCTTTTGAAGATGCTAAAGTACATTTTTGGATTAATTATACTTTAGGTACCTACCTACCTACTTTATTCTAAAATCTAAGTGCTTTATAATTATATGATGTACATAGGTACCTAACTCATCATTTTACCTATCATACAAATTCAAATAAAGAAAATTATTGGAAACTCATTGCATTTTCTCTTATGGATTGAAATGAAATAGAAGCAAAATGTAGGTATGTGTGTTTATTATACATACATATATAATATTTCAAATATCTATGCCTATGATTCAAACGCTGAAATATAAAAATCCTGCATAGCAACACAGTTTCTGGAAGACAAAAATCATGCATACCAACTATGTAATCGTTGACATACACGACATCTATTAGTCACAAGGTATATGAAATTTTAAATGTAACTAACTTTCAGTACACTACCTTACTTAGCAGTCAGCGCGTATTATGCTTTTGTGATTTTTCGTTTCAATTCCACTTTCAATGAAGCCACGTGTGTCCCATTTGGGCCTGCACTCACGGAATTAATTTTTTCGGATAGAAATCTGCTTCAATACTTCACTTCGAGCACACGCGGGTTGAATTATTCTGGTAGAAAAAAGTATACATGTACCTACCTCTTTTGATTGTGTTGCAGACCTCAAAGTGTAGATAGTTGTGTGTGTATTAATTTTCTACTTCGTTCTTCCACTCCAAACAGGGCAGAAGATTTTATGCCACTTCATACCGCACATTTCACTTCCCTCTCCTATAAACTCTGTTTTCTGCCGGCAGAAATCATTCCGTGTATGCAGGCATATTGGTTTGTTTTTGTTCAAAACATGTAGGTAGGCCTGTTTTTAGGTAGGTCATCGTTCATGACGATTTTAACGAACAACAATAGATTAATGCACAGGTTTATACTCGCATAAGTAAGTACAAATAACAAAGAGTGGCTAAATTTCATCGTATGAAAGCCTTGATCCTAAGTTCTTAAAACGCCATTATTAAACTGAAAAATGTCTGAATTTAAATTTTTTTTTAGAAACTGTAATAAGGGCAGACAAATTAAAGCACCCAACTAAACATGCACTTAGCATTGTGGCAACTTTTGAAGTTTTGTGTAGGTTAGGTATATAGTGCAAACTAACTTTTTCTGCAATGCTGCATACAATTTTTAACATATCAAATTTACAGTCAATAGTACTTCCATAGTGACAGCTTTTAATATTTAGAAGAATGGGAGTGAAAACTTCCTTTAAACGTGTTGAAGAATAATTTCTTCCAAATTTTTCAAAATATAACCTTGACTACAAGGCTTTTCTGCACTACAAGGCATCTGCATCTCTGATTAAATTGAATCTTAATACTAAATATTGATATTTCCACATTTGGCACACGGCCTTAAGATAAATCCTAGTGAAAAGTCATAAAATTTCCCTCAGCGATCAACAACAAATCATGGAAAGTGTCGATAATTAAGTCAGTAAAAATGTTTCTTTGTTGTTGTTTGCCAACCGAAATTTAACTGTGCTAGCTATGCATTTCCCAATAAAACACGACTATTCTTTTTAGCACTCCTATTGCACCAAATATCAGTTTGATGAAAAATCCGTAAGGAAAGTTGAACGAAACTTGACGAAACATTCCACTCGGAAATTATAGCCGCATCATAATTATGCTTTCCATGTATTCGCTTGATGTCTTCCGACCACTTAAGTGCCCCTTTGAGCATTATAGTCCTAGCTTAAAAATGCTTTCGTTAATTAAGTAATAGCGCTTCTACCCACACTATCCCATTGAGTATTAAGAGTAAGACATAACTTTTCTCTCAGCCTGCGGCTTACCCTGAGGCCACACGAACCAGTTCCGGCCTTCGGATCTTACTCCAAATGGAGTAAATCCATTTCGATTTTAAGGATAGAAATATAACTACTACGATATTCCGCTTTTTCAAGACGAAATCCTCTAACGCAGATCTAGCTAAATTTTCACTCTAACATTTCTCTTCAAACAGCCACCAGCTAAAACCCTAGCTAAATTATGACATAAGATTTCGGTGGAGAATTGACCACTGAAAACAGTTGTTCCCTAAAGAAATTTTACTCAAACATCAAAGAATTTTGTTTCAATAAATAGATTTTTCTCTTTGACATTGATAAATCCTTTGTTCTCGAATATTTCTCTTCTTTGATTTTCATTTCCATAAAATATATCATAAATCAAAAATAAAATACCCTACTGTCACAATTTAGCTCGAGAACTAATGTGCCGGCTATTATTTCACGCGCTACATTTTGACATTTTAGCTTGTCTAAATTTTGGAGAATTTTGTTTGGGAACTAGATTTTAGCTCTATATGCGTATTAGCCTTAAAGCTGGCTACTGGTGTATCGTCAGTAGCCGTGTTTTTAATGCATTTTTATCATCGCTTAAAAAAAAGTAGCATATTAAATACAAAAAGAATTTGGTATAGGTATTGTTGCTAGCCTTATTTTTTAGTTCATCGTCGCTTGGAGAAAAGAGAAAAGAGTATGTTGATAACAATACGCAATTAAACAAGATTTGAATTATATTTAACATGATATTTTTTTACGGAGATAAAAATAAAGCCGAAAGCTCGTTGCCATTACGAATTTTCGAGTTGGTTTGGGAGAGCCTTAATTTACGTATTTCTACCACAAAATAATATTCATGCAACGGGCGTTAAATCATCGTTAACGTAGTAAAGTTGTAAACTACGTAAATCTATCTAATTTTCCATACAAATTGTAACAGATTTACGAAGTTTAACTTTACTACGTTTATGATGGATGCACGTTGTCGGATGAATACCCTTATAGCACTATCAATAAAAACGCTTATTCTACCTTTATCCCACGATTTTACTAAACCACAGAATAAGAGTTAAGCTACGGTTTAAAATTTCTCATTAAAAATAGTGACGTTTACCTTACGTTTCGGAAGATTTGTTTTTTTTTTCGAATGGGTTTTGACATCTTAAAATTTCAAGTATCCAAACATACCTGCGAATTTTCTTATGTCTATCTAAATTTTTATTATGGAAATTTCATTAAAAATAGGAAGGGAAGTGAGCATCAATAACCTTTTGCTTTATATTCTTCAGAGCCTACGGCAATTATTGTGCATAAAAAAGAATATTCAAAATGTTAAAGGTGGAACTATAATAGTCGGAAGGGCACTGAAGCTAATGTCAAAAAACAACGAAAAGTAGCTTTCCGTACCGAGAAAAGGGGAACACACCCATTATGTAACTATCATCTTTCTCTTTTTGGCCTTCCTTTTTCACCAAATGTCAGTTTTACTTAAGTGAGGTGCGCTCGGGAGCACACCTCACTTCCGTAACCAAAGTTGAACGAAACTTGACGAAACCTTCCACTCCGCAATTATAGCCGCGTCATATGCTTTCCGTGTATTCGCTTGTTTTCTTCCGACCACTTAAGTGCCCCTCCGAACATTATAGTTCTAGCTTAATTTTTTGATACCAACTCCAATAAAAACAAGGAAAAAAGAGTCTGCTGCTTATTCCTTCGCTAAAGCATCTGCGTCGGTGGTGCGAAGTAATCGTCACTTAGCAGAATTTTTGTTTTATTAGTAACATATGGCACTGAATCCACGGAATAAGGCCTATTCCGAGTTTTTTTAAATATGCTATGACTTCTTAAGGACTGGAAAGTGGATATGGACTCCTAGTGTCCTAGTATACCTACGAAAGAGAGAGACGCCCAAGTGAAGGAGAAGTTTTTAATTTTTTTGAAAATTCCTGCCTCAAACTAGCCCTCGAACATACTCGCCCAACATGTTCGTGCTCGCTTTATATATTTGTCGTTTAGGGGCTGGTTCGCAAACGGTTCCCTGTTGGCAAAAAATTTCGATTTTGTCCTGTTCGTTTGCCTCGATGTTTGCCATGTAGGGCCATATTCGCGAGCCAACCTCATTTTTGCTATGGACGTGAACTACTTGCGCTTCCTTATCGCACATGCTTACGCTTTGAATGTTCGTCAAATGTGTTCGTCGTGTATAGGATAAAAGTAGAACTAGAATAGGCGGAATCTCTCAGAAGCTAATGTCAAAACCGACCGAAAAGTAGCTTTCCGAAACGTCAGTTTCATAAGTCACCCATAATACACTTAAGTGGTTGAATGTGAAAAAAAATGTAAATAATTTTGTGTTCAATCTATGTATGTGTTCTCATACTTATTCACATCACGGAGTAACAGGCTTTTAATTGTTTACTTTGCGAAAACACTTACAAGTTCGATGTGATATAAATTATTCAAAAGAAATTTAAAGATTTTACTTCACTCATACATAAAACAGACACAAAAGTTGAAAAACTATGCACCAAGCGCCAAATTATTTTAAGTTTGCCTCCACCATCTTGATTTTGCATTCGCCCACTTACGAAAGAGCGGTCGGTGAGCGCTCTTACGTCCGACGGCAAAAGTTAACGAAAACTAAACGAAAAGTTCCACTTCGCAATTATGTAGGCGTGATATGAATTTCTTGTTTTCGCTCGGTTTCGTACGACCGTAAGTTGGCTTCCGGCTATTCTAGTTCTACCTTAACGCAAACGAACAAGTTCGGCGAGCATGTTCGTCGTTTAGCGCTACCTTCATCTGGCCATCTCTTTCTTAAGGCCACCTTATACCACAATAGAAGTCATATGACCTGTCATTATAAATATTTTCTGTATGATTTCTCAAATTAGTTTTCATTTTAAGTCAATTCATATGGATATCGTATTTTAATTTTTACACGTTTTTACTTGGCATATGATTTCCTCTATGGTTATCTGTAAAAACCAAAATAAAAAAAAATGAGCAAATAAATTTTTGTAGAGAAAAATTACTTTTCTGGAATTATCCATTGTTGTTTTCATTCAAAATTCTATTTTTTTTTTGTAAGAATATTTTTATTTTCAATACTCTGAGTTCACTATTTTCCATGAAAACAATAAATCCCGTTTGACTTCTCAAATGGACTTATCTGCAGTTCTAATGTCAAAAAAGTCATATGCTTTTTGCTTTTGAAAAGTCATATGAGATCTATGAGTGCGCTCAGACGATTTGGTATGATTTTTCGACAGGTCATATGAGAAGTCATATGACTTCTATAATCGTGTAAAGTGGCCTTTACCAAGAAAAAGAAGTGAGAAAAAAAAGTAGACGTCAAAATGAGTCGCCTTAAGGCCTGGTCAAACAGAACGCGATCCGGCGATACGATCAATACTTCACTGGGTAAAAAAGATCGCGGCGATCAAATTTTGTTTGTAATTTCTCACAAAGATCGCCGGATCGCGTTCTGTTTGACCAGGCCTTTAACGTGAAGCTTGCTTGAACACCGTCTTGAATTTATTTTTTCTTTTTGAAGAAACCAGAGACATCTACATTCTCAGGACACTTAAATTCGGTTTTAAGTTTTCATTTGCAACATGTTGCGGGGGAACGGTGGGTTTGAATAATTTAAGTACATATTCTAATTTCAATTTCAAAAGCGATTGTGTACCGCAGATCCAAATTATAGAAAGGTCTGGGAACTACTAAAAATGAAAGCAATTTTTAAAAATTCCAAATAAGAAAAACAAGATTTAGATGGGAGCAATTGGAATTGGTGCATTATATATGACAAACACGAAAACACGATACAAGAGGAAATAAATGCCTACATTTGAAACCTCCATATGTGTGCTTATGTAGGTCTAGGTAGGTACATACCTACCTACATATTGATAATGATTTGCAAATCGAAATATGTACCTATGCATATCGATTATAATGCAATTGAAACTTAGTTATTATATAATTAGGTACATTAATCTAATAGAGACCAGTTAAACGATACATTTTTTTGATTGCTTGTTAAGGCGGTTGCACCTAATCACAGGGTTTGATTAGGGCGGCATTACATCTATCCATTATATCTATCTATGGAAAATTGCTACTGGTCTCATATAAGTAGGTACCTACCTATAAATACTTAAGGTATAAAAACAAATATCCCTTAATACTGTCAAAGACGAATGTTGAGTAGGTATGTATCTAGATCTTAAATAGGTAGGTAGGTATATGTATGTTAAACTAATGTACCTACTAACTAAGGCGCCAGTTATAGCTATCATTGAAACTCATCATTGAAAACTTGAATGATTGATTTTGAGGCGTTTGGAAAGCAAAATAATTTATTATTTTGATGGACGATTAAAGCTTAAGACTTAATTAATATTTCTAGCCAAAAAAAAAATTTCAAATTGGCCCAATCTTCCTCAAAAATTGATTTTTAATCTTTCAATGATCATTGGTAAGGTAGTTCAGTCATTGAAATAAGAAAAGCCTTTTTATGTGGAAATTTGGGCCTATTTGAAATATTTTTTTGGCTAGATATATTAATAAAGTCTTAAGGTTTATTTTCCCATCAAAATAATAAAAAAATTCAAATCCTAAGCGTCTCAAAATCAATCATTAAAATTTTCAATGATGAGTTTCAATGATAGCTATAACTGGCGCCTAAAACAACGTTGCATTTCAAATACCTACAAACACAAACACACCAAGTATTGTAGGATTTCTGTGCGTACCTATGCAGATTCAGGCTCAACGATTTCAACTTCAACACTGTTGATGTTGGTTGCTTTTGCATCGTAGGCTGGGTAGGTACCTAATTGGTGTTTATACTTAAAGCCTAGTACGCAGATCGTTAGCTTGGCTAAATTTTGGAGAGAATTTTGTATGGGAGCGAAATTTTAGCTCGATCCGCGTACTACGCTTAAGTTGAGAATATAGTGTTAATTTGGGTATTTTCAATATACCTACGGTCTAAGTAGGTAGGTATTTATCTATGAGTTCTCAATTGTATTGTAGCATAAAGATAGGTATACCTATAACAACTTCCAAAATATGCTTTTTGGATTAAAAAGGGTCAAAAAGTGGTATTCAGAAAGAGCGATATGATAACAAAATTTCGCTGCATATGTAGGTACCTATATACCTATTGACCATAAATTAAGGAGTTTACCTACCTACTCTTAAGGAGTGCCAAAGCTTTTTTGACATAAATAGGTAGATATATCTACCTAAGTCACAAAAGTGGTTTCAATGCCCGTTGGTACAAAAATGCTTTTTTATGGCACGATAATCTCTTTAGATAGGTAAACGAAGCCTAACGAAAGAGTTCAAAATTCACCTAAATATTAAAAGGTCGTATTTGGTCAACTGTCCATTTAAATTGCTTACTAAAGCCGACAAAACTCATCATAGGTATTTAAAGAAAGAAATTATCTAAATGAATATTTAAATTTCTTTTTTACCAATAAAATATCAAAACTACAGCAGAGTTATGTAGTGGAGTCCGGTATATTTCTAGACAATATGTGTTTTTTCCTATCGCAATTGAACTCAAAAGCCTCAATTTTAATTGTTTGTATTTAGGCCAATGAGCAAACAGCATACTTTTTTGTTATGCGAATTGTAATTGGGACCCTTCACAAATTATATGTACATATTATCTCCCTTCCCTTTCCCTCTTGTTGAATTCTTCATACATTATTTATGTATTTGACCAATCAAAAATCACTATCAACGTTTAGATTTATATTGCCCTTATTTCACACTGTTCCTCTTATTTGAATTTTGTATAGGTACTGCATACATAAACAAATTCCAATTGGGTGACTCTGATCAAAATAAAAGCAAACAATATGAAAGCTCCCCACCCAAATGAAATATTTGAAATTAAAACATTTTATTAGTATATCATAGTTCTTCAAACGGGAGGGATGTACCTATTAACAAGATTACTTTAAGTTTGTAGCTTTTAATTATGTAGGTATAAGGGGATGAGTCGATGAGTGCCCATTCACATGCATATATGCATATAAGCATAAGAAATTCTAATTTAATTTAGTTTAATACTATATACTACCACATACATACCTATTATGAATAGTTTGATGCTCAATAGACTTCTTTTAATAATGAAGTTTTAAGAGTTGGGCTCTAGTACCTATTTAAGATTAGTTAAACTTTATTTAGGTATAACAATTTTAGCAAGAACTGGTTGGTTGCATGAATTAGTATAATTATAATTATATTGATTATTTTATGCAAATGATCACAATACAAGTACCTACATATCTAAATTTATTAATTCAAAATAAACTCCTATGTATGTACTTACAATACCTACATACATAGGTAGAATTAATGCATTTTTTCTTTGTTTAAAGAGTCCTTGTTCTTTGATCTCTCACCTCATAAAGGTCAATAAAGAACCATATGATCTCAGATCACACCGACACTTCAATGTTTTTTCTGCATAAATAGATTGGAAACTAATAAAATTGATTTTTGTATACACTAAGACTAAGGTAGTTCAACAATGAAAAGCGTTTTGCAAAACAAAAATAGAAGAATAAATAAATACTTACTTACTATTTTTTTGATAAAGACACATTTTATTACTTAACTGACTTAAATAGTTATTGAATTCTTTGCTGGATGAGTCTTTTATCCTAAAGAAATCGAATTGTTCTATTTTAACTATACATACAAGGTATACTATGTAGGTAGGTACCTATTAAAATATAGGGAGAAGAGACCATCTAGTATGATAACTTTTGGGAAAAGACTTGATATGAACGGTGGATAATTAATGCAAACAATAGATATACAAACGATGGCAAACTAAAAAAAAAAACAGACAAACGTGCACAAACGGTTTTTTTCGCCGCAAAATTTTGAATAATTATTTAAAAATAGAAATAAAGCAAAATTAAAAAAATTGACACGATGGAAAATTTTTATAAAAAATGTACAAACGATTGCATACTTTTTGAAAATTTTATAAAAAATGTTTCAAAAAAAAATGTTGGTAAAAATTTTTTGGAAAGTGTAAAAACTAAAAAAAAAAAAAGACAAACGTGTACAAACGATTATCAATCGAACTGCATTTCCAGATTTTTCGAGCGTTATAGTTGGTGGGCCAACTACATGCTTTTTTTCGCCGCAAAATTTTGAGTAATTATTTAAAAATAGAAATAAAGCAAAATTAAAAAAATTAATACGGTGGAAAATTATTATAAAAAATGTACAAACGATTGCATACTTTTCGAAAATTTTATAAAAAATGTTTCAAAAAAAAATGTTGGTAAAAATGTTTTGGAAAGTGTAAAAACTAAAAAAAAAAAAGACAAACGTGTACAAACGATTATCAATCGAACTGCATTTCCAGATTTTTCGAGCGTTATAGTTGGTGGGCCAACTACATGCTTTTTTTCGCCGCAAAATTTTGAGTAATTATTTAAAAATAGAAATAAAGCAAAATTAAAAAAATTGACACGATGGAAAATTTTTATAAAAAATGTACAAACGATTGCATACTTTTCGAAAATTTTATAAAAAATGTTTCAAAAAAAAATGTTGGTAAAAATTTTTTGGAAAGTGTAAAAACTAAAAAAAAAAAAGACAAACGTGTACAAACGATTGTCAATCGAACTGCATTTCCAGATTTTTCGAGCGTTATAGTTGGTGGGCCAACTACATGCTTTTTTTCGCCGCAAAATTTTGAGTAATTATTTAAAAATAGAAATAAAGCAAAATTAAAAAAATTAACACGGTGGAAAATTATTATAAAAAATGTACAAACGATTGCATACTTTTCGAAAATTTTATAAAAATTTTTTCAAAAAAAAATTTTGGTAAAAATTTTTTGCGAAGTGTAAAAACTAAACAAAAAAAAGACAAACGTGTACAAACGATTGTCAATCGAACTGCATTTCCAGATTTTTCGAGCGTTATAGTTGGTGGGCCAACTACATGTTTTTTTTCGCCGCAAAATTTTGAATAATTATTTAAAAATAGAAATAAAGCAAAATTAAAAAAATTAACACGGTGGAAAATTATTATAAAAAATGTACAAACGATTGCATACTTTTCGAAAATTTTATAAAAATTTTTTCAAAAAAAAATGTTGGTAAAATTTTTTTGCGAAGTGTAAAAACTAAACAAAAAAAAGACAAACGTGTACAAACGATTGTCAATCGAACTGCATTTCCAGATTTTTCGAGTGTTATAGTTGGTGGGCCAACTTCCGTTTTTTTTTTTGAAGTGTCTCTATACAAAAAACGGTGAGTGTACAAATTATTCTAAAAGTTGTACAAACGTGTACAAACGATGTACAAACGATTGCCATTTTCAGTTTTTCTCAATTCCATAGTTGGTGGGCCAACTACATGCAAGCCTTTTTTTGTGTTAATAATATAAATTAAATTAGAAAAAAAAGAAGAAAAAAAAAAATAAAGAAAAAAAGTGAACCCCGCTGGGAATCGAACCAGCGCAGCGCTACGAAGATCGGATATCCGCGTGTTTACTGACTGCACCACCGAAGTTGAATAATAGAGGGTAGCGATTGAAGGATTAGGATTTATGAAAGTATTTGTTAATCAGGAAGGAAAGGGACAATTATAGCTAGCTTTTAAAAGCTTTGGCAAAAACAAAAAACAAGTAGGGGAAATATTATTAAAACAATAGTGGGCACAAACACATTGATATACAGAGGAGAGACAAAAAAAAACTGCCATTAATTACTAAAATTAATATTTTATTCTAAAGTTTATTCTCCGAATTATCTTCTTATTTAAAAATGGAAAAGCTAGAGTTGAAAAATGTTCACAAAAATTTGCAAAGAAAACAAAATTTGTGACTTGGTTCATTTTAGCCTCGAAAAATTTCGAAGAATTGTCATTCAATATAATTAAATCCTGAATAGTTTTTGAAAAAAGTAACAAAGCAATAAATTAATTTATTTCAAAAGAAGTAAAGGGTGTTTTTTAGACGTGTGCACACCATATGGTTTTCAAGAGGCAAGAATTTAGCTATATTATAAAGAAGAGCGTTTGCCATTATGTTTTAAAAATGATTTCGGGCAAGTGGCCCCCACGGCTGGCTCGAATAATTTTCGACCACTTTTTGCCGCAATTGGGGTCGTATGTCAGCAATAACGCGTTGTTGATTGTTTCGTTGGCTGTATGGCATGTAGCACCGTCTTGTTGGAACCAAAGGTCGTCAACATCAACATCATCGAATTCAGGCACGAAAAAGTCTTTAATCATTGCTCTATAGCGTTCCCTATTGACTGTACCATTATGGCCGGTTTCCTTTTTCATCCACCGAACCGAACCATTATTTTGGTAATAAATTTGCACGATATGCAAACGTTGTTCAGGAGTAAGTCTATTCATATGAAATGGCAAACCAAACTGAGCATAAATCAAGTGACAGCTGTCAAAAAGACCAACTCCGAAAAAAGTATTGCCAGATTGAAATTCACACGTAAAGAAAAAAACCTTTATTGTAATATTATGGAATATTTTTGGAGAAAACATATATTAGACATAACAAATTTCGTCAGTTTCATCGTCTTCGCTACTTTTTGTTGGTTTTTGAAATAAGCTTCAGTGGATTTCCGACAATTAAAGCCAGTGGCGTAACTACGGGGTTGGAAAAGGGGGCAATTGCTCCCCAGACCATACATAAACAAACTAAAATGTTTTATATAAAGCTGATCCTTACAAAATGTTCCGAATACAAATTTTAAAAGAATAGAGCTGCAAATATGATACTACCTAATTATAACTTAAAATAAAACTTCTCCACATTTTACCTAATAGCTAGCCTCTAGCCCGTACTCATTTACCGCCCTGATTCTTTTTGCTCCTTTAAATTTGTTTTTGTTGGTACATTATACACAGGTTGATTGAGTCAGTGTGAGTAACAATTGTATAACAGAATGAATATACCCAAGAATCATGCTCTAAAATAAATTATTGACGAATTACCGGACACCGTTTTGTTTTATATTTTTTGTTCCACCTAAAAAACATAGTCTGCTTCCCCCAGAACAAAATCCTAACTACGCCACTGATTATATTTAGTTCTACCTTAAAACTTACAAACACTGCATACATCACTGACACGTTCCCGAAAAAATTGGTATTAGCCGAAACACTGCAAAAAATACAAATACTGCATATCATTGACTTGGTTCGTTTTTGCTTCGAAAGAAATCGAAATTGCAAGTTACTGACTTAGTTTTTTTACCGTTAACTTAGGAAGTAAACACTTTCTGACTAAGTTCATTACAGGCATGAAAAGAGTTTAGGTTTGAGCAGAGCATAGCAGTGATTTTGGAAAAAAATATTTAATGACTTGGTTCGGTACAGCTGTGAGCCCTCCAAATAAAGCAAAACGTTATAAATTTAAATTAAATTATTCACTTATGCAGTGAATAAAGTCAATTACACTAATTAAAATTAACGAAATACTTATAAGCACAAAAATTAAACACAAGAGCGATATTCTACACAACTAGCTAAAAACGAACCAGTGTTGCCACTGAGAGACATTGGTAAAAATGACCATTTTGTTTTTGCACTCGGAGACAAACCCACCTAACCTAACAATTTATTCCAATCATACAATAATTTGACTACCAGGTCTATGTCACTTTCCCAAGACGTGGTTTCAACATTTATATTTAAGTTTATTTTATAGAAGAAGCCTTTGGCACCAGTACCAGGACCACTTACAAGGCTTTGTTGGTGTTGCTCTGTATTAACAAAAAAATATTAAAACTGAATTTTGTATTCATTGAATTTATTTAACTGTCTTTTCTTATAATTAAAATAACATGAATATGATATTGATTATTTTTTAATTTAATTTTATGTTAATATTCAATCATCATTCCTAAATTTTTTACATTTTGTGTTGATTCTTGGATTTATTTAATATTTTTAAATATTAATTAATGAATACCATTTTTAATTTTAATTGATGTTTTATTTATTTGATATTATCTTTATATATTATTGTGGTATTTTTATGTGTGTTTAAATAGTTAATTTTAATTTGATACATAAAACAGAATATATAACTAATTTATTATACTTAATCGCATAAAATAAAATAAAATTAAATTAAAATTATTATTTAAATGAATCTTCCTGGAAATAATATTAATATTAAATCTTTAAAATATAATAATAATCATCATTATTACTCAATATATAGCACCGGCGAATATCGATAGAACTATTATAAACAATATAATATATATTATATAAGACAGTTTTTTTTTACAATTTTGTGTAAACAATAATTATATATTTATATATTTACATTTCATTATAAATAAAAATTAAAAAAAAATTAAAGATGCAAACTAAAATTATTTAAGAAAAAAAAAATATGATTTTGTACATTTTTTTTTTTTTTTAATATTAATTTAATAGTTAGTTATATTTTGTATGGTTTCGATTATGATAACATTGTAGATTTCATCAAGTGTATATACTGTCGTTGACTGTTTTTTTTTTTTTCTTCTTCAATATGTGTAACATTTTTATGTTTTTTGTAACCTAATCTTTCTTTTATTTAACGTCATTAGGTTTTTCTATTTTTTTAATAATAATATTGGATCGTATTAATAATTGACTTCAATAATTAACACTTTTTTATCATTCCGTTGAACTTTAATTAACTATCAACAAATTTAATATTTTTATTTTTTTTTTTTCGATTATTTAGTTTTACTTTTTTATTTATTTTGTACAATATGAGACGACGAGGAATTATATTTTTATCTTTTCTTTTTTTTGTGTTGTTGAATAATTTATCAATGAGATGTGAAGAGTTCGAATTTTTAATAAGATTGACCAATAGGATATTGTTAAACGTGGGTTTTAATTTTGATTCTTTTTTTTTTAAGAGAATGTTCCGATGAGTATGTAATGGATTTAAGGCCTTAAGTGCCCTTTCACACGAGGAAACTGAGTTGCCAGCAACTTTTAGTTCCTGGGTGAGAAGGGCAGGAGGAAAGAGGGGCGAACAGAATCTCCCCGGTCGAGGATTTGAGGAGATTTTTTGACATTTCCTTTCACATCTAGGTTTAGGTGTGTTCAGCCAATAGACTTTCAAAGGAAATTTCAAAAATTGTCTGGAGATTTGTTTCCTTGTGTGAAAGGTACAAGAGATTTTTAAGGAGATTAAAAGAAAACGTCAAAAAAATCTCCAGCAACTTGTTTCTTCGTGTGAAAGGGGACTAAGCTCTTATAGAATGAAAAAGTTTTTATGTTCAAACGAGAGTTCATCAGGCCAAAAAAAGTTATCTTCATTATTTTCCCAAGAACCAAGAGTGGCTATAATAGAGCGGGTCTGTGAGATGACAGTTCTAATCTGAACTGTTGTCATCATGGCAGTATTTCTAAACATTGGAAAAAAGAAGAGGTCTTATTGAAAAGAGTGCGATTTAACAAGCTCTCATCCAACAATTAAGCTGGTGCAAAGAAAACTATAGCAATTGCTGAACAAAATAGCTGAAACTGAAAAGCAGGAGTCAATTAGAACGTGTCGTGTAAGAGCTGTCAAACAAAGCCTCATCTGTCCATCGCCTAGGACAAAACGTCACTGTTGGTAGCAGTGATTTAGAGGTAGTCAAGGAGTTCACCTACCTCGGAACAAACATTAATTCCACGAACGACACCTTAGTGGAAATCTACTTCGACAAAGTCCACGCTATACAAAACGCTAATTTTAGAAGTTCTAGTTCTCGGTGCCGCCGAGTGCTGGACGATTTCAATGGTGAACTGTATGAGCTGTACTAAGATCTGGATGTAGTCCAAAGAGAGAAAACTACTGGCTTGGCCACATCGAGGGAATGGGCAATGACGCTCCAGCGAAGAAAATAATCGGTTCGAGACGACCAGGAAGACGAACCTCCGCTACAGGGACCAGGCGGTCACAAACACAAGAGCGCTTGGTCTTGACGACTGAAGGGAGCGTGCGAGGGACCTTAACCGATGGAAGACCGCAATATCTCAGGCAGAAACCCTTCATGGATCGGGAGCCGGATAAGTAAGTAAGTAGTTAGAGCTCTCCGTCTCCATGAAAAGGCGTATAAGCTCCCAAAATGGAGAGACAAGGGGCTAATTGCTAGGGGACACTGGGCAATAACCGCGCTACAAACATATTTTCTTATTTTTTCACTTTGACTTTGGATAGTCCGGGAGCCGATCCTAAGATTACCTATCCCATCGCAGCCACGCGAAAATTGGATGCTTTAGTCCAAACATTTATGAAACTGTTGGTCGGGCAAGCTTTATCTGCGGTCGCATTGATTAGAAAATGCGCTTTTCAGGTTACATTTTCCGCTAAATGTACCCATGATATAAGCAACTTCTTTAAATGGGATATCAAATGAAAGCTAGGACTGTTCTCTACGTCTACACAATATACCATTATAACCATTGCGACCAGATAAAGCATGTCCCACCAGTAATTTTGCAAATGTTTGGAGTAAAGCTATAAGTTAGCCTTCAATTTTTGCATGGCCGCGATGAGATAGGTAATCTTATGCGGTTGGCTCCCGGACAAGGACGTTTGACAATAATATTTGTCATTGTTCTGTCGAGATCCATGTTATCCCCCTTTCTTGGATTTATCTGCTCAGGCGAGTGCTCTGAAATAAAAACTGAAAAAATGAGTGCGGAGGATAGATGGAGATGACACTTTTTGACTTGGCAAATAAATGCCACATTTAACTTTGACCCAAGGAGATTAGCTATATCACTTCAAATGTCATCTGCAGGGCGCTAAAAAGAGCTTCTTTCCTGAAAATTAAAATATAGCGGAGTCAAAATAGTAGCCTTTGCAGATGATCTAGCTTAGCAGACAGGAAAATTCCCATCTCAGCAGACCCTTCATTAACTCTTTCCCTAATAGGGAGTAGTGCAATAACAACCTTCCCCTCAGTAATGAATCTACTATAACTATCTTCACTGATGGTTCTAAGATGAACACTAGGCTTGGTGCAGGAATTGACTCAGAAGGTCTGGGATAAGCGAGCTCCTTCAGACTTCCGGACTTTTGCAGCGTCTTCCAAGCTGAGCTATCTACGACAACTGTCTTCACTGATGGTTCTACAAAAACTGTCTTCACTGATGGTTCTAAGATGAACACTGGAATTGGTGCAGGAATTGACTCGGAAGCTCTGGGATAAGCGAGCTTCTTCAGACTTCCGGACTTATGCAGCGTCTTTCAAGCTGAGTTCTTGGCAGTAAACAAAGCAGATAGGCAAATATCAATGATGGGGATGGCGATACCGAGAGCTGATGTCACCCTCTTTATTAATAGCCATATATCTGCCATAAGAAATTAGGGTTCTTGGCATGTAGCTTAACATTAGACCCTGCTGATGGGTTCCTGGTCACAGTGATGTAAAGGGAAATGAAAGAGCTGATAAGCTGGCAAGAACGGGATCGTCGCTTGATTCAAGTCAAGCCGAACGACATATTAAAGTACCAACCTCTGTTGCATCAAACAGGATATTGGTGTTGAAACCTGTGGCATAACTAGAAAGTTATGGTCAAATTTCAATAAGCAGAGAGGTTAGGTTAGGTGGGGTGATGAAGCGGCAGCCGTACCACCTAACTTGGATCTCTATGGACCCCCAGGATGTGAGAAATATAGGAATGGAAAGGGTAAGAAGAAGGATTTAGTGGAAGTGTTAGGTGTGAGGTGCCTCCCAGGATGGTTCACCTGATTTCTGCATAGAGTTTGGGATGTTTTTTTTTTTTTTAATGGCAAAGTTGAGACATCACATAATTCGTGGAAGAAGTATTCTCCGATGGCTGTTTTTCCTAGTTTTTGCTTCCAACCTCTTCGTCCTGATACCCTCTGCAGAAGTCAGATGTGCTGATGCCCATTCTGCTCATGTAGGCTCCCATTGAGTTGTGATCCATAGAGAGAGACAATTAAGGTCTGCTTAGCTTTAGTGAACTCTGTTTTGTTCATTGAAATATCTGGCCAAAGATTCTTCGAAACCCGACAGTGGTGTCAATTGTTGACCATATGTGTCGTTAGCGGCCTTGAGGAAGCTTTAATGAATTCTGCTCTTTTCCTGCTCCAGTGGCATAACTACTCAGAGTAAAGTTTAGCTCGGTTCAAGTTATGAGCCGTTATTGGTCAGTTTATCAGCCATTTTGTTATCATTAATGTCACGGTGACCCGGGACCCATCGAAGGGTGATTGAATTCGTTTCTCCCAGCAATCTCAATTCACTTTGGCAGCGTTCAACCAGTTTTGAATTCGTGAAAATATTGACAAAATGGCTCTGATTGCCACCTGACTATCTATGAAGATATCAATATTTTTGTTCGTCAGTTTACTTGTTGAAAAGAAGTATTTTGCAGCCTCGCAAGCCACAAGCACTTCCGCTTGGAAAACACTGCAGAAGTTTAGGAGCTTCATTGATCTATTTATGGTTGGATTGTCTGAGAAGATGCCTGACCCTACATACATTCCACTCTCGTAATTTTTGTCATGACCTTGAGATTGATTGCCTTATCCAAGGCTAGCCACCAAACCAAACAGGCCTACGTCAGGATAGACCTTACAATGGCTGTGTACATCCAATGAATGGTTTTGGGGCTGGATCCCTATCTCTTGCCAAAAATACTACTGCATGTGTAGAAAGCTATTGCAGCTTGGCCGTGCCAGTTATATGGAGCGTCGGTCGGCGCGGCGTTCCATTTATGGTGGGGGGATTTATAATTGGAATATTTTGTTTTCTCGTAAACTGAAACCAGTTCCGTTTTAAGTGTGTTGACATTAAGTCCGCAGCTACGGGCCCAATTACTGAGCTTGTCAAGGGCTGTTTTTTGTAGGAGGTCACAAAAAGTGGGGACAAATCTTCCTGATGCCATTATAACGATATCATCCGCGTACGCCACGACTTTGACGCAGCTTTGCCCTAATTCAGTTAAAATCTGGTTGACGATAAGAAGTCAGAGGAGGGGAGATAGGACTCCAGCCTCTGGCGGACCTCTACACGTCCTTACTTTAAGCTTGCTCTCACCCATTTCTGAATTAACAATTTAATTTTAAAGCATGGAGTCAATCCAGTTTGACAACATCGGGTCAACGCTGACAGAGTCTAGGGTTCTAGGTCGAGGAATAAAAATAAATAAATTGGGTGGCGCAACAGCTCGAGGAGAACCAGGGCCTAGTGACTTACAACTCACAACCATTCCTGTGTGCGTGTTTGTTGGGCAGGAATGGAGGGGACCTACAGTTTTTTGCCGAGTCCGAACGGCTAAATGAGAAGCACTTTTTCATGACAAGTATACTCTTGGAGGATTTGTCAGTTCCTCGCAAGAGGCAGTACCTCGAAATAAAACATTTCTGTTTTTAGGTGGCACGGCTGGGAATCGAACCCACACCTTCGGCATGACAGTCCTACGCACTAACCATCAAGCCACGAGGTACTACGAGGTCGAGGAATGCTCCCAATGTAAATTCTTTGAAGTGGATTGATTTCTCAATCGTGCCGACCATCACTTCAAGTCTCAACTGATTTTCAATTCATGTATGCATGTTGGGCAAGAGAGCACTTAGCATCATTTAGCATTAGGCGAATATAGGTTTCTATCCGCCTTTCCAAGGTCTAAAATCTTTCGGTTTAGTGTGAGTAGGCTTGCCAGCTTTCGGAATAAAAATTACATTAATATTTCTCTCCAACTATAAATGGAATATAAGTGATGTTTAAACATCTTTTGAATATTTCCACCAGAAACGGTACAATAACGTCCTTAGAGCTTTGGAGCATAATTGGAATTTTTCCATTAGGTCCTGCAGACTGAGAAGGAGTCTATGGCCAAGGACACTTATCGACTATCTACTATTTGACTGCTTATACTAGAAGTATGGCCTATGATGGGGCCCCTATCCTTAAGTGATGCATCAAAAGTACATCCTGGGGAAGTGGATGCTTTAGAACAGGAGTCAGTACAGGTTCCATCCGGTCTTTTAAGAAAATAAGCAGAGGACAGACAAAATTATGCAAATGAACAAGAAACATTTTTAATCCTTTGTCAGCATAATCATTAGACACAATCTACTGGGATACCACAAAAACAAAATGGGGCTCAGTACCGTTGACCTTTGCAGAGGTTGCAGCGATGAAGAAGCACCGGGAGGATATCTCACACTTCCTTTCTCACTGTCCAGCACTGTGTCATTTAGGAAAGATATGCCTAGGGAGTCATTTCTATGACGAACTTTCCTTGCTCGATTATTTGTAGATACTAGGCTTAAATGAAGAACGAAAATTCCCTTATTTTTTAGATTTGTATTTTCATCCCCTTTAGTCCCTGTAGGAGTAAATTGAATTTCCCTTTTTTTGCTTACTATAGGAATTAATAGGTGGGAAGTAGACAAGTAAAAAATCCCACAGGAGGGGGGTAATATCTCCCCCCGCTTGGACGGGAGGGGCAATTTAATGAAATAATTGCATAGAATAGAAAAAAAAATTATTAAAAAACAACGGCCACACTTTTACAGTAATGTTTAGTAGTTTTTTTTGGAAAGCCAGAAGTCCCATTTAAAAGTTTTTTTTTTTTCAAATGCAGTTCTTTGAAAAAACAATTTCAGCAAAAACCGTTTTCAAACTTAAAGTTTTGAAAAAGAAAAATAATTTGTCTTCAAAATGTTGAGTTTGAAACTATTTTATTTTTTCAAAACTGTTCATCAAATAAACTTAATTTGAAAACAAGCCGTAAGAATGGGCTTGTTGCTTTCCAAAAAAGGTTTAAGACATTACTGCAAGTGTTGCCGTCATTTTTCTCTATTTTATGAAATTACTTTATAAAATTGCCCCTTTCTTTTTCTTTTCTTCTTCTCACCAACAAGCTTTAAATTTTTTGACAGATTTTACGCAAATTTCCTAGTAGATATGTAGACATGAAAAAAAAGGGAAATTTAATTTACTCCTAGGGAATTTTTTTCTTCATTTAAGCCTAGTACGCAGATCGAGCAAAGACAAATTGTATCTCTACATTTTTTTTCTCAAGACAAATTCTGAAGGTTACATACATAAATTTAAATTATTATAAAAATTCCTTCAATTCTCATAAATTAGAAAGTTTTACACATAGAAATCAGTCTTTCAAAGCATTTGCAGAGCAAGAAAAATTAATCTTCTGCGTTTGATGGGGAACGATATTATGTGAATGTTAATAAAAAAAAGTCTGAAATTTTATTTTTTGTTAACTTCTCTGGACAAAGGCAATTCAGGACAATTTGGTAGCATTTGGATTGACCTATATGTGTCCCATCTGTCAAGCCATCAACTGTCAAATTAAATTATCGGATGCTACGATGTCGATGGACTAAGAAGCTTCTAAAACTTCCAAATTTTTTTTTTTCAATTTTTTACTTCTCCGGGAAAAAGTGATTTCAGAGCCATTGGTTGACATTTGTATTAAAATAAACCTCTTCCGTCAAAAAACAGTTTTTCCCCCATCTCTCAAGCCATCGCATCGGCCAGTCAAATTCCATTGAAGGATGGCTACGATGTCGATTAAATAACCTCTTAAAATTCCAAAATTTGTCAAGCTTTTATTATTTCTCGAGAATTAAAAATGATTTAAAGGAAATTGGTTGACAATTGGATCAGAATAAACCTTTTCCGTCAAAGTATATACAGTTTTCCCCATCTATCAAGCCATTAAAATTCCAAAATTATTGAAGTTTTTTTATTTCTCGGAAAAAAGAGATTTTAAGATTTTAAAATTTTTCCGTCAAAATATATATAGTTTTCCCCCATCTATCAAGCCATTAGGCGTTTTTCTTTTTTAACTCCGAGCATAGCACTGAGCTGTCAAAAAAGATCTGTGTTTCTTTTTGGCTCCGAGCACTCAGAGCGCTCAACTTGTGTTTCTTTTTTTAACCAGAACTAGCTCGGAGTACGCTCCATGAGCTCAGAATAAAAAGACCGAGCGAATAGAGCAAATAGCTGAGCGCAACCAACTTCACTCTTTTTTTTACTCATTTCAAGTGGACGCGTTCGACACATCAATTTCAGTTCACGATTTTGAGTTAATAACTGTCAAATTCCATTGAAGAATGGCTACAATATCGATTGAAAAACCTCTAAATATTCCAAAATTATTAAAGTTTTTTTTTTATTTCTCGGGAAAAAGGTGATTCTAGGGCAATTGGTTGACATTTGGATCAAAATAAACTTTTTCCGTCAAAATATTATTTTTTCCCTATTTGTCAAGCTATCATTTATAAAAATCCATTGAAGGATGAATATGCTGAAGACGGATTAAGAAAAAGGCTGAAGATTCCAACTCGGCTTAGCTCGGCTTGGAAATCAATTTAAATTTTGTATTGAAAAAAGTATTTTACGTTTCTGTATGTGGCCCTTTTGTACTCTTTCTCATTAGCTACGCCACTGACTGATTTAAAACAGCTGTTCTATTCTCATTCTTAGACGCTGTTTAGATTGGGACGATTGAGACCGGTATCACGGCAGCTTCTGGGGGTCAGGGATGTCGTGAGGCATGAAGAAAACATTACCATCCGACTCATGAGTCTCATTTGTTGTTGTTTCAATGCGCAAAGCATTGAAGTTGTTGTTGTTGTTTCTATGTGTTTTGAGGCGTCTTAAATATTCTAATGTAGAGATGAGATGAGACTCAAGAGTCCGGACTCAGTTTTCCCAATCTTAACAGGCTCTTATATCGTTATTTTTGTACGCCTTTTATTTTTTATTTCACACGGAGGCCTCACGAGCGAGTTGGGTACATACATTAACTGTCAAATCACTCGCCGCTCTACCCGCCTCTCAACTTGCTTTGAAAAAGGCAAGCCAGTGAACTATCGAGCAGGAAAAGTTTCGATGTATAAGTAGCTCGCCAGCGATTACTCGCTCGTGTGGCCTCAGGTTCAGTCGTGCGTTCTCACAACATCTTAAAGCCTAGTACATACTTGTAAATCATGTCGTGAAACTTCCTCGTGAAGTGAACAATCACCAGTGGAGAAAACGATTTGTTGACATTCCTCACTGGTACAGACTTGTGAATTTGTTGTGAACGTTTGACGTTTAAAACGACAATGCCTCCAGTTAGGCATTTTTCTTTTGTAATCGAACTGTCAACAGAGTTCCCGTACATTTTGCACGGGAATTGCTCGTGAACGAAAACTCTCCACAGTCCACACAGCTTCACGAGCACGTTCACGGGTGAACAAAAAAGCAAATATAGTATGGATTCACAACATGTACATGATTCACAAGTATGTACTAGGCCTTAAAACAAAAACTGAAATTTTTCCCGTTGCACATGTTTTTCTCTTAATATATTTCTCTTATGATTAAGAGAGTTTAAATCTTTTTTGTGTAGAATTGTATAATCTACAATTATTAACGAGAACGACTAAGAAATTTTTGTTAAAAGAAATTTCTACACAGTTAAATTTACGGTAATTTATAGCTAGGTGGAAATTTTGACCAACTCAAAGAGTGGGAAAGGAAAAATAACACAACTCTCCTGAAAACACTCTCTTTGAATCTTTTGCTTAATTCAATAAATAAAATTAAATCGGCCTCATGGTCAATCTTTCCATCACATAATATTATTATTATGATCCTTAAAAGTAGCTCTACCTATTTAGTTTTGAATTAAGTCTCAAATAAGTTGAACAAAATTCACTTTAGGTGCTTTCTTTTTTTATGAACTGTTTTATTATTATTTTTTTTTTTTTTTGTATTCTCTTAAACATTATTTTGGTATTTTGCATGGAGTACTGATAATGTGCAGCTTTTTTTGTTTATAATAAAAAGTGTATTTTTTGTGTGGATGTTGTTTTACAAAATCTACACTTTTAGCTAATATTAAATTTACTTTCTGAGTTATTTTTTTTGTATTTTTTTTTTTGTTTATATAATTTGTATTTTGTCTCTTAATTTGTTTTAACTTTTGAAATCAGTCTGTTGTTGTTGTTGTTGTGATGGATTTTATTGTTTCTTGCAAATTATGATTTTTTTATTTTTATTTTTTATGAATGTGCTTCGTAAATATTTAGGTTTGTTTACCTACACTCAAGTCTTTGTTTTATTGTATCAAGTAGGTTTTTTTTTAGTCGCAACTAAAGTCTTATGAAAAGAAAAAGAGAAAATCAAAAAAGAGAGTCTCAATATACAAAGCTGATATGTTTTATCGTATTTTTTTTTTTGAAAATAAAAAAAAAAAAGAATTAAGGTTTTAATGCCTGTGCAAAGCCGTGAGATATGATTTAACTGTAAATGATTTTTTATTTACTTAAGTCTTTTTTATTTATTAGTATAAATTTTGTTATTTTTAAATAATCAGTCAAAATTTAATATTTCCTTTCTTACTATGATGTTCTTGGATAAGGCAATTTTTTATGTTTTGAATAATTAAAAATGTATCTTTCGATTTGCTTAATCCGCCATTATTGTTAAGAGATACATATATATATTTTTTTAAATTAAACTTTAATTTTTAAACTTAAGATGATGTGTGATTTTCAATTTGTTTTTGTGTTTCAATCATTTTTATAAATCAATTTATGTGTAAAATAGGTAGATAAATTTTATTTTTTTTTAAATGGTTTCATTATTATTATTATTATTTTTAAAAACAATTTTGGTTTAAGCTGTATTTATTTATATGTGTACCTATATTGAATTGAAAAAAATTTACAATAAAAAAAAAGAAAATATCAATAAAACCTATATAGGCATGTATGTATTGTATATCCAACAAAAAGACTGTCACCTTTTTATGTAAAAAAATTGTCTCGTTGTTGGTAAAGTGGCAGTGAGTCTGTTGGAGATGTTGAACGATCTTCTTCGGGAGTAGTTGGTGTTTTATTTAAATCGGGAATCTTAGATGGTCGAGCAGCCATTGCTTTTTCTGTTAAAATACAAATTAAAATATGTTTAATTAATTTTTTTTTTTAATATAAATTTATTACTTCATTGATTATATTGTTAAAACTTGCATCTAAAAGGTTGCTATTATAGTTTTAATTAAAATTATAAATATAAGTTTAAATAGATATATATATACTGTAGGTACCTACTGGTAACTAAAATTCTAAATTAACTCGACATATTATACTTACTAATGATCATTTAAATCCGACTATCAAAATATATATATGCATAATTTTCTATGACTTATAGATAAAAATAAAGCTTGTGGTTAAAAAATGAATAAAGTTTAAAAGAAAAAAGTATCCAAAGTGGACAGGAACTCCCAGTCAAATCAATACCTAGTGTAACCAACCTAATCATATAATTCTTCGTAATCATGAGTTCTACAACAGGGTTCGTCTAATCCTAGTCTGGCTTCGTCCAAAAAATTTCGTTTTCGTGACCTAAAGGAACCTATCTACTTGAGAGTAGAATGACTGTGAGTAACTCTCAAGCTCTCGAGAGTAAAGCTTACTTTAGACGGTCAACGTATTGACTCCTTGACGTCATCATAAACATCGTCTATATACTGTCAACGCAGTCTAATCCTAGTCTGGCTTCGTCCAAGAATTTCCTTTTCGTGACCTAAGGGAACCTATCCACTTGAGAGTAGAAAGAGTGTGAGTTACTCTCCAGCTCTCGAGAGTAAAGCTTACATTAGACAGTCAACGTATTGACTCCTTGACGTCATCATAAACATCGTCAATATACTGTAAACGTAGACTGCGTCAACGCATGAAATGTTGACGTTCACACGAATGACGTAGTTCGGTCAATGTTATCCCAAAATACGTTGACGTGTTATCTTTGTCCACGCGATTGATACCCATTGGTGTCAACGAATTGACACGTGAAACATTGACGGTTAAACTACTTGACAAGAGCAAAATTTAATAATTTTTAACGTTGACGATCATACGACATAGTGTCCTCAAACAATACCAATATCAACTTGCGATATATTAAAAATCCTCAAAAAAATTGCAAAATTTTCCCGAATAATATGAAGATCAACGCAAGCTACGTTGACATGGCAGGAAATTCTGCTGTTTCAACGTAAGAATACAGTCAAGTCGTTGGTCAACGTGTCCTAACTGCATTGACAAAGTGATTACATGTCCAACGAAAATTATCATCGCATTGACCCTTAAATTCGTGTAACGAGAGTGTCCAATCAGCCGTCAAGACAGCTCTGGGACAGAATCTTACGTCATTTTGACGTCAGAAAGTTTAAGTGTTGACCATTTGCGTTGACGGTCTAATCATAGCTTAAAGCTTATATTAGACGGTCCACATAAATGGTCAACGCATTGACTCTTTGACGTCATCATAAATATCGTCAATATACTGTAGACTGCGTCAACGCATGAAGCGTTGACGTTCACACGAATGACGTCACACAGGAAAAAGGTGATTTTAGGGAAATTGGGTGATATTTTGAACGATATACACTTTTTTCGTCAAAATATAATTCGTCCTCCATCTGTCAAGCTTTCAACTGGTGATATATTAAAAATCCGCAAAAAAATGCAAAATTTTTCAGACTTATATGGAAATCAACGCAAGGTACGTTGACATGGCAGGAAATTCGGCTGTGTCAACGTACGAATACAGTAAACGCGTTGGTCAACTTGTCCTAACTGCGTTGACAGAATAAATAATCATCGCATTGACCTTTAAATTCGTGTCAATGAGAGTGTCCACGCAGCCGTTAGCTTCGACAGTATTCAGCGTTGGAGATCACACGACAAAGACAACTTTGTGACAGAATTTGACGTCAAAGAGTCAACTCGTTGACCATTTGCGTTGACCGTCTAATAGAAGCTTAAAGCTTGCAAGTGGACACAGTCATGAAATTAGCTAACAGGGGGGTATAATGCAATCTGATAGTCACTCTCGAGAGTTTTGTTGTAAAATTAATCTGAAATGTAAACGTACCTTAAAGTAAAATGTTACTGAAAGGCAACATTTTTGAAAACAAAAAAATCATTAACTATAACTAACATAATCAAATACCAATTCGTCTAACCAGCAAAATCGATTGAAGTACAAATAAGAAAGTCCGAAAAACTTAGGTAGACATCATGATATTCCGAATCGAGTGTTTAAGACGCCATTTTCAAAAATGTCGGACACACGGGGTGCACTTTGTTTGAGTAAATGTTAAAAAATTCCATACAAACTTAACCGCACTAAATTGATTTCGATAAAATTTTTGGGTATGAATTGACGAGATTAAAAAAAAAAAAAAAAAAAAAACAATTATTTTCCACCCACAGACACGCCTACTTAAAATAAGTAATATTTTCGATAAAATTTACTAAATTTCGATTTTCAATGAATCGTGCATAGGTTTTTGCCACGAACTTTTCGTCGGTGTTTTTAATTTTATACAGCGCAGGTTTTAGTTCAGAAAAAATTTTAACCATCTTACTCATTGGAGTACAATTTTCAGACTACATAAAGAACGATAAAAATAATGATCACTCACGCATTAAAGTATTTTTTCGTTTTAGTGCGGAATTCTCGCTTAAGAAAGTTTTGACCTGTTAAGTGCATTAGCCGCAAGTGCTTTGGCAATGGTTTACCCTCTAAACCAGAGGCTTAGTTTTCCTTGGAGCATCGTTTCCAAGTTGCTCAATTTGGCTTAGCCAAGTCAACGTATTTTGGTTTCTACATGAGAAGAAATAGGGGGATGTCATTGTAGGAATGAAGTTCGGAAGTGTTACCAAAAAAAAAGTTACAATGCCCGAACCAAAGCCTGCAAGGATGATCAGGGGAATATCGTGGTAGAATCGCAGTCAGTGCTAAGGATATGGAAAAACCATTTTTGCAAATTGTATAACGACGATTACAAACCGAGTTCCGCTGTCATGCAGAGTGCACCATTCAATATGGATGACACGAGCTCGACGTAGGCCAATCATTCTGTTCACCTTATCTCGACGAATTTAAGATAGCTATATCTAAACTTTAGTCCAATAGAGAATAGAGGAGTATGCACTAGCTCATCTGTAAAATATGGTCGAAGGAAATCATGCCCGATGAATGGAACCTCAGCATTGTTCGCCCGATCCTGAAGATAGGTGTTCCTCTGGATTGCTAACACCGCATACAAAATCTTTTTTGTCGTACTTTGTGAACAACTGAAGCCAAAAACTACTTAAAACCAAAATTGCACTTTATAACGTAAAATTTGAAAAATTATTTTTTTTTGTTTAAATTTTTAATTTGAAAACTATTTTTTCAAAAAGTATTTACAAAAAAAAAATGATTTAATCAGAGATTTTTGGCCTTAAAAGCAAACTACAGCATGACATTGTAAGTGTTCCCGTTATTTTTATTTCTATTTTAAATATTCATTTTTAAGAAAATTGCCCCCTCCACCTAAAGGGAGCAAATAGACCCCCCTATTATAATATTTTTTCTTATAGAATATAACCAACATTTTGGAGGATATATTATAAAAGATGTAGAAATATTTGAACGGGCTTGGCAAGATCTTTGGGTGGTCAGAAAGTAGAATGCTTAAAATGTTAGCACTAGCCCCGCATTTCAGGCATGAGAACACATTATGCAGCGCTTCTTAGATGATGAAAAAAAAGTACAATTTTTGGAACCAAATCCCTTTTTAACCATAAGAGATACGACAAATTTGCTTAAAATCATAATTAGTGTCTCAGATTTTTGTTTTTTTTTTTTTTGATAAGACCAATAATTTCTAAGATAAACACGAAAAACCGAAATATAAATATGTTTCAAAAATAAGGATGTGCCAAGTTTCAAAACTATTGAATTTATTTGGGAATGAAGGCACATTTTTTCCTTCGTTGACTGGACTACCCAACTAACAATTTTGCCCCTATAATCATCCAAAGAAGCTTCTCATAATCATTTCTTGCAATAATATAATCATTATATAATAGTCCATAGAGTTAAAAAGACTCACTTTTTAAGCTCCTATTGGACCTTTATGGAGTAAATTCAGCTACCCCCAAAAATAGTTACTGCACTCAACTTAGAATTCTTATAGAAGAAGGTGGAAAAATAGAAAAAAATATCTCACAATTGATTTATATTCAATTAGGTATTTATATTTATTTATATTTTTATTTTATTTTATTAATTTGCTGATATTTTATTTGAAAGTTTTTATCTGAAATGCAATCTTAGAATATATTAGATATTATTTAAGTTATACAAATTACAAGGTTTCTGTGGGATTCGAATCATGGTCCTCTCGCACTGAAAGTCCACCACGCTAACCGCTGCACTTTCTCTACACCGCTGGTTTGTGGCTATACTCTTTAGTATACCAGAAGTGGTTTGAGTTTTCATTAGTATAGCAGAAACAGAAACTAACATAGAGATTGTATAATAATTTTACAGCATGATTATAGAAGCGAAAGCTCCGTCGTCATTTTATAAGAGCAATATAGAGAGATTAAAGAAACACTGCTAAAACGCTTCTATCAAGCTGATATAATTTGAACCAGAAAATATTAACGGAATCAGTAATGCTGCAATAAGGTATATACTTCCCGTCAGAGGGTTAATAGGAGTGCTATAGAAACAAATAACACTATAATGTCTGAAATAGAAAGCAATTTTGTAAGTTGGGATACTGTGTAGATATTTTATAAACAAATTTTACAGAATCGAGAGCTATTGGGGATTTTGCCAGCTTATCAACTACTAACTTATAGTTGTAATTCTAACAAAGATTTTCTGATACAGAATTTGAATATTTAAGTAAAACATAAAATCTTATATATATATATGTATAAGAGCTTACTAGTAGTTTTGATGATTTCAATGAGAAGGTGTTTCAATAAAAAAAAAAACATCATTAAAGCATTATTTAACAACATACACGCAATCAAAAGCAAAATTGTAAAGACTTTTCTAATAAATATAAACAAACGTGCAAAAGAAATAAGAACAAATTATATTTTTTTATGAATAATATTATACAACATTAGGAATTTTAAGTTTTCACAGCTAAAGATTCAATAATGTTTCTTTAAAATATTCCATTTGAAGATTATGTACTTTTCATTTAAGCAATCTATTTATTAGATATTATTTACTAGCTGGCCCACCCTAGCATCGCTTACGTAGACTGTAATGAAGCATTACAATTTTACCAACCAACCTCCCGCCATTCACCTATGGCAACGATAGTAATACTATAAATAGAATGAGTGTCAAGTTAGCAATGCAACTTTGACGAATCGAAAAATGATTAGTTAGATAATTTGCCGTTAATTAGTCGTTAATTAAAGGGTGATTTTTTAGCTGGTTTGGTTTTGGCAACACTGGTTTTGACAGCTGACGTGTGCTTAGTACCTTGTGTCACTGTCAAACAGCTTCAGTTTGGTTTGCAATTTAACCATGGATCGTCTTACAAATGAACAACGCTTGCAAATTATTGAATTTTACTATCAAAATTCGTGCTCGGTTCGAAATGTTCATCGCGCGCTGCTTCCATTTTATGGTCGGCATTCTCGACCTTCTGAGCAGTCTATTCGGAAGATTGTGACCAAATTTCGCACCAAATTTACTTTGTTGGACATTAAACCACCAACACGTTTACGTACTGTGCGTAGTGAAGAAAATATTGCGGCCGTATCAGCTAGTGTGACAGAAGACCGTGAAATGTCGATTCGGCAGCGTTACTGTCAATGGTGAACGCTACCGAGCGATGATAACAAACTTTTTTTTGCCCGAAATGGAAGTTCTTGACTTGCCTGATATGTGGTTTCAACAAGACGGTGCCACATGCCACACAGCACGCGAAACAATGGCGCAATTGCGAGGCGAGTTTGATGAACAGTTAATTTCACGTTTCGGGCCGGTCAATTGGCCGCCTAGATCGTGCGATTTGACACCATTAGATTATTTTTTGTGGGGGTATGTCAAGGCTAATGTCTATAGGGACAAGCCCGCTTCGATTGACGCACTGGAAGCCAACATCCATGCATTCATTCGTGAGATACCGGCCGATATGTGTGAGAGTATGCCAAAATTGGACTCAGCGGATGGGCTACCTGAGACGCAGCCGCGGTCAACATTTGCATGAAATTATCTTTAAACATTAAATTGCAAGGTTCAAACTATCGATTCAAATAAATATTTCATTCATTTTTTCGAATTTTTTGTGTTTTTTTTTTTTAAAGTTCTAAACCTCTTAAAAAATCACCCGTTAGTTGTGACAATTTCGAATTTGTCGTTCAATGTTTTCTATGTTTTTTTGTTGATGATTTGCTAACTTGACACTACTCGAAAAGCGTGAAAACTTCTTATACTTAATATTTTATGGCTTAATAATTTGCTGTTGTTTTCTATGTTTTTTTGGGTTCTTTGGTAGCTTGACATCAAGTTGGCAAAGGACTACCTGAAAATGGGGTAAAAACTGGTATACCTGATGGTTTTTGGCTTAATAATTTACCAGTAACTAGCCGTTAATTATTTGTGATAATTTTGAATTTGTCCATCTATGTTTTTTTTTTGTTGAAAAGTGGTAAAAACTTACAAAATTTAATGTTATTTCTTGATAATTTGCCATTAATGATTCGTTTATTAGTTGTGAAAAATTCAATTTTGTCATGCGATGTTTTCTGTGTAATTTAGGGTGATTTGTTTTCTCAGGTTACCAAATCAATTTTCCCCAATTGAAAAATGGGTAGGTGGATAATTTGCCGTTAGTAATAAATTTCAAATATTAAACAAGTAACCCAAAATTACATAGAAAACATCGCACGACAAAATTGAATTTTTCACAACTAAGTAACGACTTACTAATGTCAAATTATCAAGGAGTAACATATGTATTAAGTTTTTTTACCACTTTTCGAAAAAACATAGAAAAAATAGAACGACAAATTCAAGATTATCACAAATAATAAACGGCTATTACTGGTAAATTATAAAGCCATAAACCATCCGGTATACCAGTTTTTACCCCATTTTCAGGTAGTCATTTACCAACTTGATATCAAATTACCAAAGGAACCCAAAAAACATAGACAACATTGCACGCCAAACTCAAAATTGTCACAACTAATTGAAGCTTAATTAGTGGCAAAGTATTAAGCCATAAACAGTTCGGTATTAGCAGTAGCAATCCCTTTTTTGGGTGGTGCTTTGCTAGCTTGATATGAAGCTAGCAAAGAATAAAAAAAAAACATAGAAAACATTGCACGATGGAATTCAATTTTTCACAACTAATTAATGACTAATTAATGGCAAATTATTAAGCCATGAAACATTAAGTATAAGAAATTTTCACGCTTTTCGAGTAGTGTCAAGTTAGCAAAGCACCCAAAAAAACATAGAAAACATTGCATGACAAATTCGAAATTGTCACAACTAATTAATGACTAATTAACCATAAAATTATCCACCTACCCATTTTTCGATTCGTCAAAGTTGCTTTTCTAACTTGACACTCATAGAAAACAAATATCCCAAAAAGACATAGAAAACATCACACGAAAAAAAATTGATTTTTTCACAACTAATTAACGACTTATTAACGGCAAATTATTAAGCAATAACATATAAAATTTTAGAAATTTTTAGCACTTTTCAAAACAAAAAACATAGAAAACATAGAACGACAAATTCGAAATTGTCACAACTAATTAACGACAAATTATGCACCCATCCATTTTTCGATCCGTGAGAGATGCTTTGCTAACTTGATATCAAGTTAGCGAAGCACCCAAAAAAACAGAAAACATTGCACGATCAAATTGAATTTGTCACAACTAATTAACGACTAATTAACGGCAAATTATTAAGCCACTAACCTTCAGGTTTAAGAAGTTTTTACTGATTTTCGACAGGGTTCTTTGCTAACTTGATATCAAGCTAGCGAAGGACCAAAAAAAAACATAGAAAACATTTAACGGCAAATTCGAAAGTGTCACAACTAATTAACAACTAATTAACGGCAAATTATCTAACTAACCATTTTTCGATTAGTCAAAGTAGCTTTGCTAGCTTGAGACTCATATAAATAGATAGGACAAAGCCCGTCCCCCGCACCCCACCATTCTTGGCCTACGTAGATAAGAATAATATTTACTAAGAGGTGATGACGTGGTAAAACGAGGGACCACTCCTAAGAAAAATACACTTCGCAGCTTTACAACTCACGCATGGTTCAGCCGGAAAGTGCTATAAGAAACCGCCATACAATTGGCATGATCAGTGTCGAAACCACCGTCAACGATACCACAACGCGACTAGTTCAAGTAAAGACTTCCCCCCACCAGTGCTAAGGGGTCTAGAAAAGGAAAGAACTAAGTGCGAAAATATATTTTTTTGGATGGTCGGTTTACACTTGCAAAAGGTTTTTGCATCCAAAAATAATTGTATTTGCAATTAATGACTCAATGGGTGGCTTAGACCAAGGCAAACATTTTTCGCCTTGAATATTATACATATGGTGCACAGAATAGATGGAAATGCTTAGTAAAATTTCAAGAAAATACGTCGGTATATACTGCACAGACATCTTTCTTTAAATTATGAATTGGGATTCTAGGGATCTCGAAACGTGGATTGTTTTTCGACGACCCCTTCTACTACGCCACTGGGTGTTGTCGTGTTGAGTTAAATGTTTTCATTCTTATTTTTGAGAGTAGGAATATATTTTCAAAGAAAAAAATGCAAAAATCTAGTTTTAATGAAAAATTAAAATAATAATTATTAATATTCTCTAAGTGATAAACTACAAAATAATTTATTAAATAAATAAAAATAAAATAATAAAAAAAAAATTATTTGTACAAACCTGTATGTGTGTTATGTGTGAGCCGTTGAGCTTAATTGCAAAGCAAGCATATTGCATAGATTACATTATTGTATGTGTAGGTATATCAAGTTTTTGTTTTTGTATTTTCAATTTTTAATTTGTTGTTTTATTATATTGATAATGTTGATTCAATATATGCTTTTTTTCTTTTTTATTTCTTTTTAATTCAATTTTTTATGATAGCATTAGAGAGAAGGCATCCGCAAAATTATAAACTTAGAAGAGAGCTCCATCTACTTTTGGTTAGATTGGCTAGGATTTCCTATTTCACATCAGGAGCAAACACAAGCAAAAAAAAAATAGATAGATATAAATTAACAAAACAAAAACACAAATAAAATAAAAGAGTAAGAAATAAAATATCACAAATTATACGAATTGACAAAAAGAATTCATTTTTTTTATACATAAATAGATGTATTCAAAATGATATGCAAACCAAAAAAAAAAACAACATTTTAAATACAAAATGTGCATTTAATGAACGAAATGTTAAGTCGATGATGATTTTTTTTTTATATCTGATCACACAATTGAAATGATTGATGACGATGATTTATGGATGAAGTATTGCAATTTTTAAGTTCAAATATCATCTACAAAACAAGATGAAAAACACATGACATTATTGATTTTTTGTTTTTGAAATTATGAAACGGCAAAAATATTTTGAAAATTTAAAATGATTTGAAGATATTTAATATTGATTTTAATTTTATTTTAAGAATTAGAAAAATACATAATATTTGTATGTATGTATGTATGTAGAGGTATTTTCAAATAAAAAGCAAAATATGTAAAAACAAATATACAATTTTGAGTGAGATTTTACAGAATGATAACAATTAATGAAAATTGAAAACTTAAACAAAAAAACTCGCATTCCAATTAGTTTTGTTGTTAAACAAAAATAAAAACAAAAAATAAAAAAAATCAAATAATGTTAAACAATTTTACTGTGTTTTGTATACCTACTAATTTATGTATAAAATGACTTTTGTAGTTTTTTTTTTTTTTGTAAATTTGAAATAATATTTTACATACCTGCGACAATTTTGCTCATTTGCATTACTTGTTGAGCCAAGATTTGATTAAGTTGAAGTAGATGTTCGCGTTGTTTCTTTTCGGCATTGATTTTACTTGGAGGCAAACTGACAGTGTCCTGTAAGGAAAAAAGGATTTTTTAAAAATCTGATATTAAAGAGAACATAAAGAGAATATAAGGTGTTCCAATAAAAGATTTCATTTCAAAAGTGAAAAGTGACGATGCTTTTATATCCAAAGTACAATGTTTTCGGTTAAAAATGGACAAAAAAATATCTGTCAAATGACTTAGGTTAGGTTAGGTTGATGGACTGACGGTGGATCTTGTTCCCGTCACACTTAGATCAATGTTGATCCATTTTGGTTGCCTGATGGATTGGACCATGCCTTTAAAAAATATATAGCCTATGAAATCCTATTGACAAACGAGCCATTTAGGCTAGGAATGCACTTCCGATTTTAATCGCCCGATAGTCGCAAAAAATAGAACACATGAGCCATAACGTGCACGAACGCACATGCAACCATGAAATTGTGCTGAGATGCGACCAATATTTTAGTCGCGGCGTTGATGAAGTTAATTATATTTGAGATGTTATCATTAGTGGTGGTTGGATGTTGTAGGAACTGGGGACCTCAAGCTATATCTTTTCCTACACATCAATGGCTTACATTACCTCCAAGTTGGATATTGGTCTTGACGTTATGCCATGACTAGCTGAGCTCTTAAGTGCGAATGATGATCAAGGAAAGAATTGCAACATTAAACATAAACGCGTGAAGATAACGACCCCTCTCAAATGGTAACCAGACCTGGAACGAAAATGGACTATGTACCTGGAATGTAAAGACACTCTATACGCCAGGTACTACTCAAAAACTTGAATCTGTCCTCTCGCGGTACAAGGCAGATATTACTGCGATCCAGGAGATACGATGGATAGGATCATGTAAAATGAAAAGAAAAGATTTTCGTACAGCTGTCATCAAAGACTGCACACGCTAGGATGCGGATTCGTCGTGGGAAATCGACTCAGATGGAAAGTCATCGATTTTAAGCCGATAAGCGATCACCTGTCTGTGATCCGCATCAAAGCTACCTTCCAAAACATCAGCCTAATATGTGCACATGCCCCTATCGATAAAGCTGAGGAGTCTAACAAGGAGGAATTTTACGACCTCCTGGACGAAGCCTGCGGAGTCTGCCCAGAGTACGATGTCATGCTCCGAGACTTCAATGCTAAAGTCGGAAAGGAAGATATCTTTGGCGGATTAGTTGGAAAGCACACTATCCACAAAACGACAACAGATAACGACTTCCGACTAATCGATTTTGCTGCAGCTCATAATACGGTGATAAGTAGCACTAGGTTCCCCAGGCGAAGGATACAAACAGCAATCTGGCGATCTGCTGATGGTCAAACCACCAACCAAATCGACCACGTACTAATTGGCACTAGGCACGCATCGAACATCTTGGTCATGCAAACTTTCCGAGGTGCAAACGTGAACTCTGACCACTTTCTTGTTGTGACAAAGTTCAGAGCCCGACTGTCCAATGAAAAGAAAACGAAGACCGCCCAAAGAAATAAATTCAACATCGCATGCCATAGCACATCTGAGAAAGCCAGAGACTACAGTGAGCAATTTCCCGGGAAATTATCTGCCGTTCACCCAGCCACAAGCGTCAACAACCAGTGGAACCAGTATCGCGACATCATTAAGGAGACAAAAAAGAACACATGGTATGACGATGAATGCGCGGTATTGAAGCAGGGGGCGGGAAATGCACGAATGCAAATGCTGCAATGGAAAACAAGAGCAGCAAGTACCGTGAAAAGAGAGAAAGAGAGAAGAGAGGAAAGAGAAAAAAAAACCTGCGCAGAAAGAAAAGAGCATCTGCAGCCTTTCAGCTCAAGTATCTCGAAGAGTCTAGCATTGCCACCAACTACCGCCAGTTCTACAAAACAGCCAAGCAACTGACAACTGGTTATAGGACTGGGACGCAAGCTCTTTGAAAAAGCGAAGGGAACCTAGTCACCGATGTTCAAAGGGTAGACATGTGCATTCAAGAGGACACAAGCGTCCACAAGCTTTGTTTCAAAGCGAACCTCTGTCTATCAACTCCTACTCTCACCTCCCCGCGGTGAACATCGGGTGCCTAGTACCTTTAACTGAAGATGGGGTTCCAATCCCTGTGGACGGTTTTAGGGGGCAGCAAACGAGAGAGGGGGGAGGAGTGTTCCCACTTAGGCACTTCTCCTTCATCCAGGCGGCAGCGGAAGAATTCTCAAGATGGAATCAACGGTGGCGTCTACAGTTCCAGTTAGGCTGAACTACTTAGTGAACACCTTATACGGGCTACTACGACATATTCGGAGCTCAGGCCTATAAGGAGCGGTTAATCCGGCTCCCCGCCCTTGGAGTTATATATATAGGGTCTGGTCCTCCAGGTTGGGGGTCGTGCCGTCGGGGTGACTTCCCGGCCACGTAAAGCTATTTTTAGTTGCGAAGCATCAACAAGCCTCGGATACGGACGGATTTACTGTTGACGAACCTAGCAAACGAAATAAGGACAACGAACTTCGGATCTGCACGTGGAATGTTCTGTCTCTCTATAGACCACGTGCAGCCGAACATTTAGCGGAGGCCCTAGACTGCTACAAAGCAGACATCACCGCCATCCAAGAAGTGCGATGGGATGGGCCGGGCAAAAGAAAACTGAAAGACTGCGATGTATACTACGGTGACTGTTACCGACCACAAGGGCAGCGTCTTTTTGGATGTGGATTTGTTGTTAGAGGCAGACTGAGGCAAGAGGTCTTGAGTTTCAATTATGTGAACGAGCGCCTCACGACAATTCGCATCAAGGCTAAATTCGCCAACATCAGCCTGATATGCGCGCATGCCCCCACAGAGGAGAAAGATGACGACACCAAGGACGAGTTCTACGAGCTCCTGGACAAGACATATGAGCAATGCCCTAGCTATGACATTAAAATTGTCTTGGGTGATTTTAATGCCAAACTAGGAAGAGAAGACGTCTTTGGTGGCACAATCGGAAGATACAGCCTGCACGACACCACCTCCGATAACGGACTCAGGCTAATCGACTTTGCTGCGGGGCGAAACGTTGTGGTAGCTAGTACGCAGTTCCCGCATCTCGATATTCATAAGGGGACATGGCGAATTCCTGGTCAATCAACCGCCAACCAAATTGACTACATTGCGATCGACGCAAGGCACTCCTCCAGTATCAAGGATGTCCGAACGTTCCGAGGAGCCAACGTTGACTCGGACCACTACCTCGTTGTTGCAAAGGTAATGCTACGGATATCCAGACCAAAGCCAAAACAGGGAAATACTGTCAGGAAGTTCAACGTCGGACGGCTACAGTCGCAAGAAATCGCCAGGTCCTTTTCCGATCGAGTCTCTCGCGGCCTCTTAACTTGTCCTTTGCCGCCAACTGCAAACATCGAGAACCAGTGGAAAAACTGCCAGGAAGCCATCAGAGATGCCGCCTCTGACGTGCTGGGCTTCGCACGACCACCACAGCGAAACCCCTGGTTCGACGAGGAATGCCGACAAGTACATGCAGCCAAACAACAGGCATACAAAGCGGCGCTGCATAGAAGGACCAGAGCTGCTCGCGAGCTCTACGAGCAGAAGAGGAAAGAGGAACACAAGCTTCTCAGAAAGAAAAAGAAAGAGCATGAGAAGCGCGCGATCGAGGAATTAGAGGGATGCCACTGCAGGAATGAAGTTCGGAAGTTTTACCAAAAAGTAAAAAGAACCTCCCAAGGTTACAAGCCCCGAACCGAAGCCTGCAAGGACGATCAGGGGAACATCGTGGTGGAAACGCAGTCGGTGCTGAGGATATGGAAAAATCATTTCTGCAAATTGTATAACGGCGATGACGAACCGAATTCCGCTACCATGCAAATTGCACCATTCAACCTGGACGACGTAGGCCAACAATTCCGTCCACCCGATCTTGACGAAGTGAGGATAGCCATATCTAAACTTAAGTCCAATAAAGCTGCTGGAGCTGATGGCCTTGCGGCTGAGCTATTCAAAGCGGCTGGCGATGAATTGGTTAGGAGTATGCACCAGCTCATCTGTAAAATATGGTCGGAAGAAAGCATGCCCGATGAATGGAACCTCAGTATTGTTTGCCCGATCCTCAAGAAAGGCGATCCTCTGGACTGCTCCAACTACAGAGGCATCAGTCTTCTTAATATCGCCTACAAGATCTTCTCTGCCGTACTTTGTGAACGCCTGAAGCCATTCGTCAACAACCTGATAGGTCCATATCAGTGTGGCTTTAGGCCAGGGAAGTCCACCATCGACCAAATATTCGCACTACGGCAGATCTTGGAGAAAACCCAGGAGTTCCAAATCGATACCCACCACCTTTTTATCGATTTCAAGGCCGCGTATGACAGCATCTATAGAGACGAGCTATATAGAGCAATGTCTAGTTTTGGCATCCCTGCCAAACTCGTCCGTTTGTGCAGGATGACGATGGAGAATGCACGCTGCTCCATCAAGGTCGGCAAAGACCTCACCGACACCTTTGATGTCAAAAAAGGTTTTAGGCAAGGCGACGCGCTGTCATGCGACTTCTTCAACATCGTTCTTGAAAGAATAGTGCAAAACTCTCACGTCAACACCAGAGGCACAATCTTTCAAAAGTCCGTCTAATTACTCGCTTACGCTGACGACATTGACATAATCGGACGAACTAAGCGTGATGTCAGTGGTGCTTTTGTGAGCATTGAGAAGGAAGCCAAGAAGATGGGTTTAACGGTGAATGAAAGCAAAACAAAATATATGCTGTCCACAAGAAAGGACACCCAACACCGACGTCTCGGACAGAACGTCACTATAGACAGCTATAATTTTGAGGTAGTCAGAGACTTTGTCTACCTAGGATCCGCTATAAACTCAGCGAACGACACCAGCGCTGAGATCAAACGAAGAATTACTCTTGCCAATCGCTGTTTCTTTGGGCTAAGAAGGCAATTGAGAAGCAAAGCCCTCTCTCGAGCAACTAAACTGTCCCTGTATAAGACGCTTATCATCCCGGTCCTGATGTATGGTGCAGAGGCATGGACACTGCTAACAGTGGATGAGAACGCGTTAGGCTGTTTTGAGAGGAAAATTCTCCGGGTGATTTTTGGTCCCGTCTGCATAGATGGGGAATGGAGAAGAAGATACAACAACGAACTATATGGGCTGTACAGCGACACCGACCTAGCCACAAAAGTGAAAAGCCAACGACTGAGATGGCTGGGTCATCTAGAGCGAATGGACACCAATGCTCCCGCCCGGAAAGTCTTTGAATCCAACCCCGTGGGACAACGCAGTAGAGGTGGACAGCGTAAAAGGTGGCGCACGCAAGTGGAAGAGGACCTCAACCAACTTGGCGTGCGAAACTGGAGACAGCTAGCTAGAAACCGAGCCGGCTGGAAGAAGCTTGTTGGTTGAGGCCCTGGTCCACCCCGGACTGTAGCGCCACCTTAAGTAAGTAAGTAAGAAAGTCACCGAAGCACAGGGTATTGTAGACGTGTTTAAGCAGCATTTCAAGCAACTGCCTTGAGGCGATGGGGTAACAAAGAAGCATGAGACCAATCAATGAAGATCCAGTCCTAGCACCCAGTACTGAAGAGGTTAAGAAAGCCATCGCCATCCACAAGCTTAAGAACAAAAAATCCGCCGGCTCGGATGGCCTACCTGCGGAACTCTTCAAGTATGGAGGAGATGTTCTGGTAGGGTGCATGCACCAGCTTATCAACCAAGTTTGGGAGGAGGAAAGTATGCCCGACGACTGGTCAAATAGCTCCATATGCCCAATCTACAAAAAAGGCGATCCTATGTCCTGCAAGAACTACGGAGGCATATCCCTGCTTAATGTTGCTTACAAGATCCTATCCAACGTACTATGTGAGCGTCTTAAACCTTTCTGCAACACTATGATCGGCACGTACCAGTTTGGCTTCAGTCCAGGCAGATCAACGATAGACCAAATCTTCACCTTGAGGCAAATCCTGGAAAAGACCAACTAATTTCAAGTCGAGACCCACCACCTATTTATCGACTTCAAAGCCGCATATGATAGCATAAGTCGCCAAGAGCTTCTATTGGCGATGTCGGAACTCGGGATCCCGATAAAACTGATCCAGCTATGCCACACTACGTTACAAAATACGCGGTGCAACGTGCAAATGGGTAACAGCTCATCCGAGTTATTCCAGACGTGTACAGGGTTCAGGCAAGGAGATGCGCTATCATATGATATCTTCAACCTAGTCCCGGAGCAGATAGTGCGCAAGAGTGGTGAACATGGAAGGCACTATCTTCAAAAGTTCTTCTCAACTGCTTGGCTAAGCGGACGACAACCACATCATCGGTCTCTCCAAAAGAGCTGTACTTGAAGCATTCACAGCTATTGATGAACAGGTGAAACGCGTGTTGGTCTTGAAGTGAATGAGGACAAAACAAAGTATATGCTATCAACAAACAAAGTCTCATCTGTCCATAGCATAGGACAAAACGTCTCTGTTGGTAGCAGTAATTTGGAGGTAGTCAAGGAGTTCACCTGCCTTGGAACAAACATCAATCCTACGAACAACACCTTAGTGGAAATCCGACGAAGAATTACCCTAGCGAACCGCTGCTACTTCGGTTTAGCCAAACAAATGGGTTCAAAAAACCTTTCTCGAAAGACAAAGTGCACGTTACACAAAACGCTAATTTTACCAGTTCTACTCTATGGCGCCGAGTGCTGACGATAAGTAAAAAAGGGGAATTGATACTGGGCACTTTCGAGAGAAAAATTCTTTGGAGGATATTCGGTCCTATATGCGAAGAGGGTGATTGGGGGAGAAGTTTTAATTGGGGATTGTACGAGCTGTACCAAGATATGGATGTAGTGCAAAGAGCCAAAACACGTCGACTACACTGGCTCGGCCACATCGAGCAAATGGACAACAACGCTCCAGCCAAAAAATCTTCGAATCTCAGCCCCCAGGTTCAAGACGACCAGGAAGACCAAACCTACGCTTTGCTTTTCAAACATTAGTGTTATTTGTTTCTATAGCAATCCTATTACCCTTCTGACGGGAAGTAAATACCTTATTGCAGTATTAATTATTTCTAAATATTTTCTGGTACAAATTTTATCAGCTTGATAGAAGCAACATACCAATGTTTCTTTAATCTTTCTTTATTGCTCTTATGAAATGACGACGGAGGTTTCGCTTCTATAGTCATCCTGTAAAACTATTATACAATCTCTATGTTAGTTTCTGTTACTTGCTAAGTGCAGCCACAAACCATTTCTGCTATACTAGTGAAAACACAAACCACTTCTGGTATATACTTAAGAGTATCTATAACCATAAACCAACAGTGTGGAGAAAGTGCATAAGTTTTTTTTTTCATCGTAAAAGTATATTCTTCCATAGCCGAGTGGTTAGAGTGGTGGACTTTCATTACGAGAAAACGTTCAAATAAAATATCAGCAAATAAATAAAATAAAATAAAAATATATATAAAGTGAAATATTTTTGTTTTTATTTTTCCACCTTCTTCTATAAGACCTCTAAATTAATTCCAGTAAGTGTTTTTCGGGGGAACTGAATATACTCCATAAAGGTCCAATAGGAGCTTAAAAAGGGCGCCTTTTTAATTCTATGGACTATTATTTATAATACTTATATGATTGCAAGAAATGATTATGAGAAGCTTCTTTGGAAGATTATAGGGGCAAAATTGTAAGTTGGGATAGGTTGTGAAGGGTGTCCTCCTCTACTTCCAAGTCTCCGCAGCCTCTGCATACGTCTTCACTACTTAGTCTCATCTTCTTTTTATGACAAACTAATTTGACTTTGGATGTGTTGTTTCTTTTTTCCCAATTTTGAGAATGAATATTACATTTGCCCTTCTCCATAGACTTGGTATATGCTTATTCAATCCTTTTCCTGAACAGATAATTTTGGCTATTTTTCAGTTTTCCCGTTGGAATTGGTAAACTGTCTGGAAAATTAGTGTTTAACAAGAAGGTGGGCCTTTCCTCCTCATTTTCCGTAAAGCACAATCCCAAACAAAAATTCTAATCTAATCAGGCTCAATTTCGAGAAATTACTCGTCCAGGAAATTTGTCATGATATGGTGCTATTGCTATTGACGAGTTTTTGTTTACATGTGGCCAAACACAATGGCATAGGGTGTAGTTGTAGTTGTAGCTCGTGCCACTGTCAAAGTAGAGAGGTAAGAAAATAACGAATGTGAAGTTAGCACAGCAACTACTTTCACGAATCAAGAATCAAGGGTAGTTGGATAATTTGCCGTTAATTAGTTATTACCCTTCTGACGGGAAGTAAATACCTTATTGCAGTATTAATTATTTCTAAATATTTTCTGGTACAAATTTTATCAGCTTGATAGAAGCAACATACCAATGTTTCTTTAATCTTTCTTTATTGCTCTTATGAAATGACGACGGAGGTTTCGCTTCTATAGTCATCCTGTAAAACTATTATACAATCTCTATGTTAGTTTCTGTTACTTGCTAAGTGCAGCCACAAACCATTTCTGCTATACTAGTGAAAACACAAACCACTTCTGGTATATACTTAAGAGTATCTATAACCATAAACCAACAGTGTGGAGAAAGTGCATAAGTTTTTTTTTTCATCGTAAAAGTATATTCTTCCATAGCCGAGTGGTTAGAGTGGTGGACTTTCATTACGAGAAAACGTTCAAATAAAATATCAGCAAATAAATAAAATAAAATAAAAATATATATAAAGTGAAATATTTTTGTTTTTATTTTTCCACCTTCTTCTATAAGACCTCTAAATTAATTCCAGTAAGTGTTTTTCGGGGGAACTGAATATACTCCATAAAGGTCCAATAGGAGCTTAAAAAGGGCGCCTTTTTAATTCTATGGACTATTATTTATAATACTTATATGATTGCAAGAAATGATTATGAGAAGCTTCTTTGGATGATTATAGGGGCAAAATTGTAAGTTGGGATAGGTTGTGAAGGGTGTCCTCCTCTACTTCTAAGTCTCCGCAGCCTCTGCATACGTCTTCACTACTTAAGTCTCATCTTCTTTATATGACAAACTAATTTGACTTTGGATGTGTTGTATCTTTTTTTTCCCAATTTTGAGAATTAAGATTACTTTTGCCCTTCTCCATAGACTTGGTATATGCTTATTCAATCCTTTTCCTGAACAGATAATTTTGGCTATTTTTCAGTTTTCCCGTTGGAATTGGTAAATTGTCTGGAAAATGAGTGTTTAACAAGAAGGTGGGCCTTTCCTCCTCATTTTCCGTAAAGCACAATCCCAAACAAAAATTCTAATCTAATCAGGCTCAATTTCGAGAAATTACTCGTCCAGGAAATTTGTCATGATATGGTGCTATTACTTAACGACGAACTTTGGTTTACATGTGGCCAAACACAATGGCATAGGGTGTAGTTGTAGTTGTAGCTCGTGCCACTGTCAAAGTAGAGAGGTAAGAAAATAACGAATGTGAAGTTAGCACAGCAACTACTTTCACGCATCAAGAGAAAGGGTAGTTGGATAATTTGTCGTTAATTAGTTGTGACAATTTCGAATGTGTCGTTCAATATTTTCTATGTTTTTTTGGGGGGCTTTGCTAACTTGACACAAAAAGCGATAAGAACTTCTTATACTTTAAGATCAATTGCTTCATAATTTGCCATGAATTATTTAGTCGATAATTCGCTGTGAAAAAATGAATTAATTCATGTAATGTTTTCTATGTTTTTTTTTTGTTGGTCCTCTACTAGCTTGATATTAACTTGCAAAGCACCACCTCAAAAAGGGATGAAACCTGCTAGCTTATGGTTTGCTGTTAACTAGTCTTCAATTAGTTCTGATAATTCCAAAATTTGAATTTCTATGTTTTCTATGTTTTTTTTTTAAGTAGTCAATATTCTAAAAATTTTATATTTGTTTCCTTATTTGCCGTTAATTTGTTATGACAAATTACATTTAATCGATCAATATTTTCTATGTTTTTCTGGCTGCTTTGATATCTAGTTAACAAAGCGCCGAAAGAGATAAAAATAGCTTATACCGAATGTTTAATGGCTCAATAATATACCCTTAATTATTCGTTTATTAGTTTTGACGGCTTCGAAATTTTCGTCCCATGTTTTCTATGTTTTTTCTTTTATTTTCTTAAATTCATATGAAATCAGAAAATAAACCGGCAAAATTCTTACAACCTATAATAATGAAATAATTTGATTGGTTCACCAATCGGCACTTTGAAAGCGTAAGACGTGTTTTCTATTCTGTGCGGTATACATACAAACAATAACAAAATTTCTAAACGTAATCGAATCCCTAATGGTGAAGACACCATGTCTTCACTAAGTAAAAATCCACGAATGACTTTTAAAGATCAAAATCGTTGGATACCATTACAAACCCATCCGGATACAGACAATGACATTGTTGACATTGAAGTTGATGAAACTATCGAACAACAAGTTTCAAATAAAAAAGCAAAGATTCCCTCGGTTTGTGTTTTGCAAAAAACTAGTGAAAATGTTCATACTCTATTCCGTGAACTTAAATTAGACCAATATAGTGTTAAAAAAATGACTATTGGTATTAAAATCAATTGTGAAAATGAAGACGTTCATACTAAACTCTGCAGTGCCCTCACGACAAAAAACTGGCAATTTTTTTCTCATGACTTTCCATCAGCTAGGTCATTTAAAGTAATGCTATATGGCTTGCATGAAATCAAAACTGAAGAACTTAAAAAAGAGCTATCATCACTCGGACTTAAATGTTTGAATGTTAAAATGATCAAAAAGAACTATGATAGTTTCACAGACATTTTTTATCTTATTTATCTCGAGTGTGGTTCAATTAAATTAAATGAACTCAAAAAGCAATTTAGATCTGTTTTCAAAACCCAAGTTAAATGGGACTTTGCTCGACGACAACGAAATAAACTCACACAATGCTACAACTGCCAAATGTATGGACACGGAGAGAAGAATTGCCATATAAAAACACACTGCGCTAATTGTGCCGAAAATCACGAAACCAAGAATTGCACTTCGATTAATATTAGATGTGCAAACTGCAACGAGACCCATAAGGCCAATGACCCTATATGCATAAGCCGAAAAAGCTTCTTTAGTATTCGAGAGAGATTATCATCGCGCAATAGAGGAACTACTCTGATGACTCCTAAGCATACTGCGGCACAACAGCACTCTGAATACACACCGAATATTTCAGACTTCCCTGCACTCCCCTTCAAAAAGAACAATGCGAGGAACTTGACTGCAAGCGTAGCTCCTCATGCTAACATTATGGAAAATGAAAACAACAATTCTAATGCATGGACAAACACCTCGAACAAAACCGGTTTTACTGGGACCAATGACCTTTTCTCTATGGAAGAAATCAACTCCCTCACAGCCGAGATGATTACACTGCTTGGACGATGCAAAACCAAATCTGAACAATTCAATACGATTGCACAATTAGCTGTTAAGTATTTATACACAGGTAAATAATGATGAATGCTAACCTTAAGATAAATTGTTGGAATGCTAGAAGCATTCGAAATAAAACTTTAGAATATTTTGCTTTTCTAAGCAAACATAATATTGATGTAAGTCTAATTAGCGAAACATGGTTAGATTCAAATGTAAATTTAACAAATAAAGACTACAAATGTTATTGTTTAAATAGAGATGAGAGAAGTGGGGGCGGTGTTGCCGACGTTATAAAAAAAGTAATCAAGCATAAAGTACTACCTATAATAAAAACTAAACTAATTGAAAATATAGGAATTGAAGTACCATTCGAAAATGGACGTTCGATTAAAATTTTTTCAATTTATTTTCCAGGTGGAAATACCACGCCAAGGAAAAGATACGATTATACAAACGATTTACGCAAATTAATATCAATTAATGACATATTTCTGATAGGTGGTGATTTCAACAGCAGACATAGGAACTGGGGTTGCATACGAGCTAACTCATGGGGCAATATACTGTCTGATCTTAATTCTAGACACCCGTTCAATTTACTTTATCCCCCTCAGCCTACTTGTATACCCCCAAACAATAGAACAAACCCTTCTACGATAGATTTATTTCTAACAAACATGCCTGAACTATTTGATCAGCCTAATGTTATGAATGAGCTTAGCTCAAACCACCTTCCTGTTGTTTTAAACACCTACTCCATACCTGTAGAACAACAAAATCGATACTTTGATTTCCAAAATGCTAATTGGAAGAAATTTAAAAAACATATTAAACTGAAACTGAGAGCTATTCCAGAAATAAATCTTGATAATGTCGAAACTACACAAATAGACGAAGCCATTAAATTTTTCACAGCCTCAGTACTTGAAAGTGTAGATCAATCAGTGCCAAAAAAAGTAGTACAAAGAAATAACGGTAATTCTCTTCCTGCTAATATAGTAGAAGCAATTAAATTAAGAAATAGATACAGAACTTTGTGGGCTAGGACCAGGAACCAGCAATTCTTTCGTGAAATGAAAGTACTAAACGAGATCATTAAATCTTCGATAGTAAAATTTAGAAACCAAAGGTGGAACAATAAACTTCAGAGCTTGAGTAAAGATAGTAAACCATTTTGGAATATAGTGAAAGTAGTAAGAAAGAAAAATGTACATATTCCTGCTTTTAAAGTCAATAATACAGTTCTACTTTCTAACGAAGAAAAAGCAAATGCATTAGCTCGTGAATTCTGTGCTAACAATTTAACAACTCGTAATCTCACAAGCAATATTCAAATAGAAAGTGCTGTAAATCAATCAATGCAATTCCTTTATTCTAGTTCTTTTGAAGTATTAAATGATTTCGTATCAGTCAATAATATACAATATATTTTACAAACTTTAAAAACGACTAAATCTCCTGGATTTGATGGAATGAAAAATTTATACCTAAAGCAACTTCCTATTTTCTTCTAGACATTGAAAAAGCGTTTGACACCGTATGGCATGCAGGGTTGATCCATAAACTTATTTCTTTAAGGTTTTCCTTATATATTGTAAAAATAATACTGTCCTTTCTTACAAATCGAACCTTTAAAGTATCTGTTAATAATTGGTATTCTGATGAAATAAATGTTGTCGCCGGTGTTCCCCAAGGTTCTGTTCTTGGACCACTTCTGTATGTTATCTTCACAAGTGATTTTCCAAAACTTCGGAATTGCGAAACTGCTATCTTTGCAGATGATACCTGCATATATTCAAAAGATTCAATTGGTTTAAATATAGAAACCAATTTGCAATCTGCTCTCTTTTCTGTCCAAACCTATTTCAACAGTTGGAAAATAAAGATTAATGCTTCCAAGACTCAGGCTCTCTTTTTTACTAGGAAAAGAAAGCCCTGTTCTTTGCCAAGCAACGCACTTTTACTGGATGGTGTCCAAACAGAATGGAAGTCCAGCGCAAAATATCTTGGGGTACACCTGGACAAAACCTTAACATTCAGCATGCACATTCAACAAACCATTAATAAACTTAATATTGTGATACGAACTCTTTATCCTTTTATAAACCGAAAATCTAAATTGAGTGTTGAAAATAAATTAATTATTTACAAAACAATTTTTCAAAGTATTATGTTATACGGTTCACCTGTATGGGGTAAGTGTGCAATAAGCCACATTCGTAGACTTCAAATTATGCAAAATAAGATATTAAAACTAATGTTAAATCTACCTTGGCACTTCTCCACAGAAGATCTTCATAATAAGGCACAAATAGCAAAAGTACCATATCAAATTTCAAAGCAATATGAAAGATATATATTAGCATGCAGTTGCTCAGACAATGAATTGATCTTAAACTTAGCTACCTAAGGTGTTGTTAGTGTTCCCATTCATATGTTTATGTACCTATATTTTGTAAAAACTTTACATTCTGTTCTCATTTATATAATTGATTAATAATGTTTCTATTGTTTATTTATTTATTTATTTACTTATTTATTTATTTATTTGTTTGTTTATTTACTTTTGTTTCTTCCTATTTATTTGTTTATCTATTTATTTATTTATTATTTTTGTATTAATTTATTTATTTGTTTATTCAACCATATATTTATTTAATTTGAACATCTGTGATACATTTAATTATATATTTATTTGTTTGTTTATTAATTTATTTACTTATATATTTACTTATTTATTAATTCATTTGTTACTTGTTTGTTTTTCTATTTGTTCATTCATTTATATACCTATTTATTTATCTAATTAAAATCTGTGATATATTTATTAATTAATTTATTTATTTATTAATTTAATTATTTATTTATCTATTTATTTATTTATTTATTTATTTATTTATTTATTTATTTATTTATTTATTTATTTATTTATTTATTTATTTATTTATTTATTTATTTATTTATTTATTTATTTGTTTATTTATTTCATTTATTTATTTATTTATTTATTTAATTTATTTATTTATTTATTTATTATTGTTATAATTCATTTGTGAACAACATCTTTTGTCAGTTTCCTTTGCCGGTGCCCCACTTCTCTCTCCTCAGGGAAGATAATGTAAATTATTTATTAAATGGAGGTTTTTCTAGTAGCTTTTCCTTCTACATAACCTTTAACCTGTGATATTATTTAAATACAAATTGTTAGTTTTCAGTAGTAAGGTAGAATCATACCACATCTCTGTAAATTGTGCAATCTAGTTTTAAGAAAAAATGTCAAATCTGGCTACAATAAAATCTAATCTAATCTAATCTAATTTGATTGGTTAATAACTAGATACATAATAATTAGTCATTAACCCAAAACAAAAATAGAAAATTTGAAATTGGCACAACGTGTTAATGACTAATTAATGGCAAATTATTAAGCCATAAACCATTCGATATAAGGCAGTTTTTGACGTCCTGTCATATGCAAACTTAATGTCGAGTTTACAAAGAACCCATAAAACATGGAAAACATTGCACAGCAAATTCAAAATTTTCACAACTAATTGAAGACTAGTTAATGGCAAATAAGTAAGTCATTAAAAACTTTCTACCACTTTCCGAGTTATTAGTAAAGCATCAACAAAACATAGAAAGCATTGAACAGCAAGTTCGAAATTGTCAGAACTAATTAACGACTTTTTAACGGCAAATTATACACCAACTCATTTTTCAGTTCGTGAAATTTGCATTTCTAACTTCACAATCACCCAAAAATACATATCTGTGGTGTTTGGAAGAAACATGCTAACTCCATTTTAAAATTTCGCCCTTTAAGTTCACTTTACATCGAGCTACTGCCCATTTTCTTGAAATTTGAAATGCAATTTTCTATAATCATGTTCATAAATGTTCCAAATGTGAAGAAAATCATTAAATTCGTTAAGGGTCTTTTTCGATGTGAAGTTGACGTAAGGACGAAAATTTTAAAATCGAATTATCATGTTTCTATTAAAACATCGCATGAATAAATTGAATTTGTCATAGCTAATTTTAAACTAATTAACGACAAATTATTAAGCAATAAAATATTAAGTTTTAGAAGTTTTTACCACTCAAAAAAAAACATAGAAAACATAGAACAAATATTCGAAAGTGTCAGAGTTATAAAACGATAAATTTTTCGATCAGTGGTGAGAGTTGCTTTTCTAACTTAATATCAAGAAAAGTACCAAGAAAAACATAGAAAACGTTGCAGGATCAAATTGGATTTGTCACAACTGTTTAACGACTAATTAACGGCAAGTTATAAAACTTTTACCATCGAATTTCAAAATAAGTTTGACATCTTATATATTGACAGTCCTTATAGGGGTGACAGAAACAGTTTAATCTTGACATTTGGAAATTGGCTCGAAATTTAAAATGAAAAATCTTATTGGAAGACCCTGTAGAATAAGGTTGGATTATCAAAAGAAGCTATCACTGAAAACTTACATTCGAAGAATTAATGGGTGCATCTGAGAGCATTTTCTTAATCACTTCAACTTTCTCTTGTCGTCGTTTCTTTTCCTCTGGAGATAGTTCAGGAGTCTGAAAGTACCATAAGCAGAGTTTTAAAAATTTTGAAAACCTCAGTAAAATTACTAAAATATTTGTATACCTTTTCGGGAATATATCGTTCGGGTATAACAATTTTATTTGGTGCTAATAGTAGATTATCGATTGTGTTCTCAGATATCTTCTCACCATGTCCAAGGGCCGATCTGACAACATCTGGAGCATTGATTCTTGGTCGCAGTGCAACTTCCATGTCAAGATCATCTCTAGCTCTCCAATTTGTATTCTAAAAGGGTTAGAGAAAAAAAGTATAAAATTCAAACCTACAATAGTTTTAAAACATACACGGCAACACTTACATTTCGATTCATATCATTTTCAGCCTGAACATTCTCCATTGCCTTTGTATTGACATTATTAGGAGCCGTATAATGGCGTCTTTTCTCTCTAGGAACTGCCCGCCGATGCTTGTGCGATGAAGGAACCTTTTCCGTATTTGAAGTAGACTTTGCCGACGACGACGTTGTTGTCGTTGCCGATAAAGTTGTATTGTCTTCGGAGGCACTTCCGGCTGACATTTCGTTCATTATTTGACGAGCTGCTTCACTTTGAAAAACCGTATTCAGGTCACTTATGCTCTTATTCAGGCTCTGCATGGATTCGGTCTTTTGACGTAGTGCACTCTGAATTGATGCCGGAGGTGCCGGTGGTGGCGGTTGCTGCTGCTGATGATAGTGTCTCGATTTCGAATGATAGCCATTAGGTAAGGAAGACTGCTGCTGCTGCTGATGGAACGGATATACATTGCAGTTCCGATCAGACATTGAAACCATATATGGATTGCTATTGATGGTGGTCGTTGATGGCGATTGATTGCTGTAGTAGTCGGTGTATTTGATGGATTGTCTTGAGCCAGAATGATTTTTGTGAACCTTTGGCAGGAGCTTAGGAGGTTCGGTATAGGTACGTGGCAATGATTTAGAGCGCGCTTGGTAGTCTTCGGTTGTGAATTGCGAATGATGATGCTCCTCTTCTTGAACTTGATCAAGATTCTGGGTCGATGTGGTGGTACTGCGTTCACGGTCGCGATGTCGTCTCTCCGATTCACGTTTCACAATTCGAACTGTTTTTATTTCTTGCTTTTCCTGATTGGATAAGTTTGCAAAGGGATTGGTTTCTAAGAATCCATCACTATCCACCCCACTTGTTTCAAGAGCATCTGGGTCTTGGTAGCGATAGCTACGGTTGTTCTTCCCACTGTCATCGAATTCACTGTGTTTGTTAGATCCAGAATAGTTTAGAACATTAACGCTAGAATGTGTGGAGCTAGTGTCTACATAGAGAGGCGTAGAAAGACTTGGAGTGTCATTGACTGTCCGATCAACGCTAACCATTGAGTCCAAATCAGTTTCTATCCAGCAAGTGCTTGAAGTTCTTTTTTTGATGTGCGAAGAGCAGGTTGGGGTTGAGGAACCTTCTTTGTTGCCAATTTCCTGGTACAGTCGATTTGAGTTCTCCGTTAACTGCCGCACAGCCTGACTTAGCTCCTGACGCTGACGCTGCATGTCTCCAACAAGCTGCTGAACACGTTTGAGTTCTGATTCCAACATTGCTGTGGTGGAGCTTGCATACTGCATGCTTTCACCTCGCATTGGATTCAAGGCATTTTGAGAACCTCGCGATGCCTGTAACTTTTGCCTTAGGATTAAAAGCTCCTGCTCCAGCCTAGCGTTGCCAGCAACCGTTTGTTCTAGTTTCTAAAGAAGATAACAGTTTTTAGAAAAAGGTTAGAAGTAAAATAGGTGTCATTAGTCAGCGGAATTAAGGTGATAATGATTGCGTCTGCTTTCGTGCAAGAGTTTAAAGGGAAAGATAAGAACAACTAAACAGAGATCTACAATAATAGAGGAGTAGCTTAAGCGTATAAGCATGATCATTTTATGATTCCTCTTCATGGTGATATCAATAAAAGCAAAAAACATAAAAAGTTAAAGGTTAAAGTTAGATAAAAAAAAAAAAAAAAAAAAAACAGACGACGACTACTAGGCACCTCGTCTACCTTAGAATTTTCAGCCAGCAGCTGATGAACTCTAGACAATTCTGCCTCGAGAATGTGTTGTTGTTTTTTTGCCGCTTCCAAGACCATTGGTGTACCATTGGAATCATGAATTCTAGCACGAAGACCGCCCAAAGCTCGTTCCAAGTCCTCCTTGTCACGTTGCAGATTCTGCAATGTACCGGATTCTTCCTGCAACAACTGATCCAATTGATACAGTTGTCTTACTTTGGACTGAAAATATTTGAAAAAAAAGGAAAAGCTTTCAATTATTTTTGTATTTTTACAATAATTGTTAGAGACAAACCTGAAGCTCTGTATGATTTGGACTGAGACGATCCCATTGCTTTTGCTCTTCCTGCAGCATACGTCGTTCTTGTACCCGTTGATTGAATTCCAATCGATCAAGGGTCACGGATTCAGGTCGTTGGATGCCATTTAAGCGTCCGGTTGTATCGTTGCTGCGATAGAGTGAACCCAATTTTACCATATTGTCAACCAAATTCACCAATGGTTTGCTCTTCTCATATTGACGCTCAAGATCAAGAAGATGTTGCTTAAGATAATCTAAGCGTTGTATTGATTCAGCACGAGTTAAGCCTTCAGCTGTGCGTATTCGGTTCTGAAGTGAAGATGTACAATTTAGTATAAAAACGAACATAGTGAATTAATGTTATGTTAATAACAGATATTAGTTTAAAATAAGCAATTGTTATCGTTAAACATTTAACAAAGCAAATATGTTTAAGGGGTTTAAGAAATTATTTATTCAGGCATATATGTATGTATGTACATATGTACAACCACCATGCGAACCTAATAAAGTAGAGTTTTTTTTTTAATGGTGTTAAAGTTTTCTACATTTTTGTTTTACTGTTTTGGTTTGTGTTAAAAAGTCTGCAACTTTAAAATTACTTTGGCAATTTGGTTTGTGCGTAAGAGAAACCTTCAAGCGGTTTTTAAAGGAAGAGTTTACATAAATATTCAATAATAATCAAATAGATATAATTGTAACAATATAAAAACAAAGAGAGTCATATTTCGTGTTGAAAATTTGAAATCCAATACTTTAAAATCCGGCTCGAACGACCAAATTATTTGTTTAGAAAATTGAATTGAATGGAGTTTAATTGAGGAATTTTAAATTTTTGTTCGAGATTCTCTAAAATCCGGCTCGAGGTACCAAATTATTTATGTTTAGAAAGTTGCCTTGAATGGAGTTTAATTGAGGAATTTTTAATTTATGTTCCAGATGTGGGCGTGATAGTTTGAATGAAACTAATATATAGTCTTTGCATGAGCTCCACTTCAAAATATACAAGATACTACGAAAATAATAATATTAATATTTTTAGATTTAGTAGGAAAATATCATATGTATGGCAATATTTATTATAGAAAATATTTATTTTTAGAAAACCAAATTTGCAACAACTTTTGTGTTACCTATGCATTTTTAATCTAAAGTACTAAAGTGAGTAAGAGTGTTTTTTTATAAAGAAAATAAATTTGCCTGAAATTCAAAGTGGCGCCCAACGCATATGGATAACTATCGTGAAAAGTAAAATTTTAACTTCTTATGGCTCTACTTATTTTTTTATACATAATTAATTATTTTTTTCTGACATAAATGAATAAAATATGTAGACATAGAATAATATTGTTTTTGTCAAAGCTATGGCTTCGGTGACAGCGAGTTCATTTGCGCGAGTAAGAGAATAAAGCGATTGAATCAGAATATCCTTAAAGCAGAGCGATGAAAGTGATTTAAGGCGATTTTTGAGGTGAAACTTCTTTTCAAAAAAAATGTTACGGTTTCTTATATTGTGTATGCAATTTATTAACACGACAGTAAGTACACACTTGAAACAGTAGAACATCTGTGTATGATGTATATTCAAGTCTGTGATACATTGTAATAAATCAGTGTGACAGAAATTGAAACTGTTTTACAAAAGCTGAAATGTGTCACAAAAGTAACTAACTCTCACGAGGAAGTGACAAATCTTCGGTGAGTTGTATCTTGTCCTATAAAAAGTATTGTAAGCATACATTTTAATTTGTATTTACTCGATTCTCCAGTGAGAATTGATAAGCAGTAGACATACCGAATTATATGCTTGAGAATTGTTTGTTTTTTGTGAACATTAGGTGGCAACCCTCTAAAAGTACTTGAGAGTGCTAGGACGCCATATGGCCCTAGGCTCAATGATAGGAAAATCCCTATGCACACCTCCGCGTGGTAGAGGGCGGGTAACGCTAACGTGCAGGGGGACCGAATGGATGCCGGGATAAGCAGACAACCCAGCGTTGCTGGTCAGGGCACAAACTTGTCCTTGGGATGGTTAAAAGCCCCCTTAAGACGGATGAACTGCAGGTAGCGGTCAACGGCATGATAGTCTGGTGGCGGAGGAGCTTTTTTGGTAAAAGGCCAACGGCAGCAGCAGGTAGCGTCTGTAACCCATATTGGGCGGCTACAAAAGGCGTCTGTTTTCCCATAGTGGGCGGCCTCGAGCAGTTATGTGTTTGACCATACAAAAGGCGGGTGTGCCTGTCAAATCTGAGCTTATGTATGTTATTAATCATATCTCGGAAAACACCATGGTGGAAGGATATAAGCAAATACATGAATTATGGCAACAAATGGAAATGAGTCCCCAAGAGGTAATCTTTTTATAGAAAATCCTTCTGTAGCTTCGGTTGCAGTAAACCGCACATCGGATTTGGGGGTGCGGCATCTTTCATGTACGAGCGTCAATCAAGACGCCATAATAATAAGTGAATCGTTGACAAATAGAAGAAGTCTTTCAAGAAGCGCAAATGTTACTTTTGGCTACCGCATACGTACGAAAATCGGAGCATGGAACGTTCGATCCTTGTACAGCGATGGTAGATACGAGCAGGTTGAGCGTGAAATGCTTCGCCTAAAGATCAGTATCCTGGGCATAAGCGAAACTAAGTGGAGAGGAAGAGCTGAATACAGATCAGACACTGGACAGACGAGAATGCTGTATTCCGGGGAAGATGAAAGAGAGGGTGGCCAAAGACTGCATGGTGTCGGAATTATGTTGAACGAAGAAGCGAGGCGTAGTTTGATCTCCTGGGCGCCCATTTCTGCGAGATTAATGACAGCAAGGTTTCGTTCAAAAATTCGTAACGTCACAATTATTCAGTGCTACGCCCCCACAAATGAAGCGACCGAGGAAGACAAAACCGCGTTCTACACTCATCTTAACTCGGTTTACAGTAGTGTTCCGAGAGCCGACATCATAGTCGTTATGGGAGACCTCAATGCCCAAGTCGGTTCAGACAATTACGGACTGGAACGCGTGATGGGAAGAAATGGCTTGGGGTCACGGAATGAAAATGGTGACTTGCTTGTCGACTTTTGTAACGCGAATCGTCTTGTGATAGGTGGGACTGTATTTAAGCATAAGACGTGCAACAAAATTACCTGGGTGCATCCGGATGGTCAAACCGAAAACCAAATTGATCATATCATGATTCAGCAGCGATGGAGGAAGTCTATGTGTGATGTCCGGAGTATAAGAAATGCCGATGTGGGAAGCGACCACCATTTGGTTCTGATGAGTCTCAAACTACGAACCGCTGCCGTACAAAAACCAGCGCAGGATGCAGCAAGGAGCTCAAAATTCATTACGAATGCTTTAAATGACCCCAACATATGTCGAAACTATGTCACCACCCTTAACGACAGAGCCTCGTCATTAAACGGAATCCAGAATTCAACAATTGATGAGATGTGGGGTGAAATTAAAAGTGTTTTTATGGAGGCTGGATCCGAAACTGTACCCAAGCGAACGAGACGTAGAGACTCTTGGATATCCCAAGACACCTGGGATAAGATCGAACTTCGCAAATCGTTGAAAATCCAAATAAATGCTGAAGCAGATGTTCAACGAAAGGCTGACTTGCGAAGAGAGTACCGCATTGCACATAAGATGGTCTATCGCTGTGTGAGACGTGACAAGAGGGTGAAGGTAGATGGACTCGCAGATAATGCGGAAATCGCTGCCAGAAGAGGAGATATCCGGGAATTGTACCAAATAGCCAAAGATGTTATCGGGAAAAAAAGCAACACCAATCATCCTGTAATGGATGTGGATGGCACACTTTTGGTATCAATTGAGGATCAGCTTCGTAGATGGAAGGAGCATTTTTGTGCCCTGCTAAATGAGGATTCAGTTGAGCAGAGTGCTGAAGTGCCCCAACTAAACGAGATGCGCAGGTCCTATAGGGGTATTGACATCGAACCCCCGTCAGAATCGGAAATCCATACATCAATAAATCTCCTCAAAAACAACAAGGCAGCTGGACTGGACGGAATTCCAGCTGAATTCCTGAAAGCCGATCCCGTAACAGCGGCTAGTATTTTACATCCGTTGATAAAAAACATTTGGGAAAACGAAAGCTATCCCAGGGATTGGAAGGATGGTGTGATTGTTAAGTTGCCAAAGAAAGGTGACTTAAAGAATTGCAACAATTGGCGTGGTATCACCGTTTTGTCCGTTTTCCCAAAACTAATGGCAACCATCATTCTCGAGCGAATAAAGGATAGAATCGAGTCTACACTCAAGAGGCATCAAGCTGGCTTCCGCAGTGGTCGATCGTGTGTCGACCATATCAACACCCTGCGTATCGTCCTCGAGCAGTCGATGGAATTTCAATCACCGCTTTACCTCATGTTCGTGGATTTTGAGAAAGCCTTTGATCGAGTTAACCGAGAATGTATATGGAGATCGTTGCTTGGTAGAGGAATTCCACCAAAAATAGTTGCCATTATTAAAGAGTCCTACAACAACGCAAGGTGTTTTGTTTTGCACAATGGACAGCTATCCGACTCCTTTGTAGTGCAACAGGGTGTGAGACAAGGGGATGTTCTATCGCCAATTCTCTTCCTGCTGGCGATGGACGACGTATTGACGGCCAGTGTAGGTACAGCAGAGCGACAGGGCATTCAATGGAGACCGTTCGAAAGGCTCAGTCATTTAGACTATGCCGATGACATATGTCTACTGGCAAATAACATCAGTGGGCTGAACGGGATGTGCCAAACACTGCAAGTGAAGGGAGAGTCGAGTGGTCTAAGAATAAACAGCAAAAAGACAAAAATAATGCTCACAGGCCGCTCCACACAGCAGCGTATTATTCTACAGGAGACGCCAGTTGAAGTAGTGGAACAGTTCAACTACCTTGGCAGTATTGTCTCTGCAAACGGTGGTACGGATCTGGACGTTAAAAGTAGAATAAATAAAGCTCGTGCTGCCTTCGGTACTCTGTCCCCAATCTGGAAATCAAGTCAAATCTCCTTACGCACTAAGTTGAGATTCTTCGAATCCAATGTCAAATCCGTGCTGTTATATGCTTGTGAAACCTGGAAAGTCACGTCTATCATTTCGAAGAAATTGCAGGCTTTTGTGAATCGCTGTCTTCGCCACATCCTAAAGATTCGCTGGCCACAAATAATATCAAATGAGGAATTGTGGCGCAGGACAAGTCAAGAGCGGCTGGACGTCGACATAAGAAAGCGTAAATGGCGTTGGATTGGTCACACACTGAGGAAACCAAACAATGAAATTGCAAAGCAGTCCTTTGAATGGAATCCTCAGGGTGCACGGCGGGTTGGAAGACCAAGAACAACATGGAAATCAACTGTCTTAGCGGAAGCAGAATCCCAGAGAAAGACGTGGCCACAGCTAAAGTACCTTGCAGCAGACCGTGAAGGATGGAGACGTTTTGTTGACGCCCTATGCCCCAGCCGGGGTTACAGGACACGATGATGATGAGGTGGCAACCCTGTTTTTATTTTTTGGATTGTTTTTCGATTTGACTACCTTGGTTTTATTTTAACTCAGACCCCGTTTTGCTATATTATTTATAAGTTAATGTGAACAGATAAAGTGTTAAGTGTCACACCCGTAACATTTCAGCAACAGCATCGCCCTTATCAATAAGACTAACGTTACAAGATGGAACAAGAGTGAGGGTCAAAGAAGCACAGCAATCTACGTAGGGAACAACATTTTGCCCAACACCAGCGAAACCATATATGATCACAGGTCTTCAAACCAGCGAAGCCACCGCTGTCACCAGGAAGGGAAACTCTCGCTATCATCAGGGTGTACTTCAATTGCAAATCCAGTATGAGAAAACTCCTCAGATCTTCACGTTCTCAACAGCATCCATAGAAAAATCATTTATGGATTCATCGACGATGATTTCAACGCAAGGCATTATCACCTTGGACTTGATTGTGCTGTCACAAACGAAGGCTGCTGACTGGCTGGACACCAACAGCCATCAGCATTCATTAGTTGTTATTTCACAACCTAGATACTGGATGTTGACAAGTTTCAAAGAGACGTTGAAGACCCTATAACGTTTCCAGCCGAACACTGAAATTTGGACAACCTTGAAACTGACATAGCCATCGGCTATCTGGATAACAATTGGATAACCAAAGGCAACCCAAGACGTCCAGTATATCCAAAACCTATATGCCCAAGCAACGACCTAGGAAACGTCTTCAAAGGTCCCACCAGCGAGAACTTAACAAATCTTACAGCAACAAGCAGACAGTGTGTGTGGAGTGAGCTTCAGTGCGTCAACATTATGTTCCAGAATTCCATCCAATACCCCAACAATAACCGATTCCAGAAGAGACTGCAGTCAATCAAGCCTGGACCTGACTGACCTGAACATCAACAGACTAATCGGTCAAAAATCAGAGACGATCGTCACCGACAGTGGAGAAGCAATAATTTTGAAAGAAACTTCATATCCAGCTTATCTAATGATCCAGTGTTCCTTCGCAAAATTGAGGCATCCATACAGCAGGCACTGATGCCCAATTGGGACCTCCCAGGGTTACAAGGCCCGAACCGAAGCCTGCAAGGATGATCAGGGGAACAACGTGGTAGAAGCACAGTTGGTGCTAAGGATATGGACAAATCATTTCTGCAAATTGTATAATGTGAATAGAATCCCCCTCCTGTACGATTTTTTTCCTTATCAACCCACCCTACGTGCTCTAGCTTTTTGTCACACTTTATACGAATCGTCCTGTATTAACGAAATACCATGTTTCGTGAACTTCGACCTCGTATGATTAATGTGGTGGAGCCCGAATCGATAAGAAACCTTCCCAAAATCTTTGAATAAATCCCTGTGTATAGTTTTTGGAACTGTTTTCTAGTTTTCCCAGGGGATACCACGCGGGAAAAACTCACCTGGTACTCAACCTCAAAGGTGGTGTAAAAGAGTACATTTTATACAGAAACATAAAATCTGTAACTCTACCGATTGAACTATCTCGAAAACGGTTACTCTTATGAATAAAAGGTACCTAACATTTTTTGTTGGAATTTTTCTAAGCTACAACCTTGTCTTTGACATTTTTTCTGTAAGAGTTACCATTCGGGAGATATTCTTAAAAACCGTTTTTTGGGGGCCTTTGAACCCCAGTATGATGGGGACTTTTTATAGTTTCCTTAGAATACCATGAGAAAGCTATATACCAAAATTCAGCTTTCCGCCATTTATTCCGTAATTTGGCTGATTTAAAGGCTAATATGACTGGACTATAACGGTGATGACGAACCGAATTTCACTACTATGCAGATTGCACCATTTAACCTGGACGACAACGTCCAATAAGTCCATCCACCCGATCTTGATGAAGTGAAGATAGTTTTATCTAGACTTAAGTCTAATAAAGCTGTTGGAGCTGATGGCCTTGCGGTCGAGATATTCAAAGTGGCTGGCTATAAATTATTGTGTATGCACTAGCTCATCTGCAAAATATGGTCGGAGGAAAGCATGCCCGATGAATGAAACCTCAACATTGTTTTCCCGATCCTCAAAGGCGATCCCCTGTACTAAGCCAACTACAGATGCATCATTCTCCTTAAAATTGCATACAAGATCTTCTCTGCTGTACTTTTTGAATACCTGCAGCCATTCGTCAACTACCTGATAGGTCCATATCAGTGTGGCTTTAGACCAAGAAAGTTCACCATTGACGAAATATTCGCTCTACGGTAGATCTTGGGAAAACCCAGGAGTTACAAAACGATACCTCACCTTTTCACCAATTTCAAGGCCGCGTATGACAGCATCTAGAGACGACCTATATAGAGCATTATCTAGTTTTGGCATCCCTGCCAAACACGTCCGTTTGTGAAGGATGACAATAGTGAATCCACGCTGCTTTATTAAGGTCAGCAAAGACCTCACCAATACCTCTGATGTTAAGAAAGCTTTTAGGTACGGCGGCGATGGTGACGTGCTGTCATACGACTTCTTAAACATAATTCTTAGAAGAATAGTGCAAAACTTTCACTTCAATACTAGAGGCACAATCTTTAAAAAGTCCATCCCATTACTCGATTACCCCGTCAATATTGAGATAATCGAACGAACAAAGTGTGATTTGAGAGTTGCTTTAACTAGTATAAAGGAGGAAGCCAAGAAAATGGATTTAACGTAGAATAAGGGCAAGCCCAAATATATACTGTCAACAAGGAAGGACACCCAACACCGACGTCTTGGACAGAACGTCACTATAGACAGCTATAATTTTGAGGTGAGGTGGTAAGCGTTACAGACACACAAGTGAAAGAGGAACTCAACCAACTGGGCGGGTAAAACTGAAGACAGCTACCAAGAGACCAAACCGGCTGAAAGGAGCTTGTTGGTTGAGGCCCTGGTCTGTCACGGACTGTATAGTGCCACCTTAATTAAGTAACTAAGAGAGAAAGTAGAAAGATGCAAAAATCTTGGTTATTTCCAAGAAGAGTGAAAGGATCATGGTCATCAACTTCAAGCAGATTTCCCTCCTCTACAATCTAAGTAAGTTCCTGGACAAGCTGAAACTCAGAAAGCTCAAGAAGTTCTGCTGCGAAAACAACATCATCCATGACATGTAGTTCGGTTTTCAGGAAAAGCATGCCTTACTGTATCCGCTCTTGAATTTCATCATGACATCACCATCACGACGGCTTTAAACAACAACTCCGGGATGTTTCCTAGATGTCGAGAAAGCATTCGACAATGTATGATTTGAAGCAGTTGGGCAGCTATCCGACTTTTTCGTAGTGAAACAGAATGTGAGACAAGGGGATGTTCTATCGCCAATTCTCTTCCTGCTGGCGATGGACGACGTATTGACGGCCAGTGTTGCTACAGCTGAGCGAAATGGCATTCAATGGAGAACGTTCGAAAGGCTCAATCATTTAGACTATGCCGATGACATATGTCTACTGGCAAATAACATCAGTGGGCTAGACGGGATGTGCCAAACACTGCAAGTGAAGGGAGAGTCGAGTGGTCTTAGAATAAATAGCAAAAAGACAAAAATAATGCTCACAGTCCGCTCCACACAGCAGCGTATTATTCTACAGAAGACGCCAGTTGAAGTAGTGGAACAGTTTAACTACCTTGGCAGTATTGTTTCTGCAAACGGTGGTACGGATCTGGACGTTAAAAGTAGAATAAATAAAGCTCGTGCTGCCTTCGGTACTCTGTCCCCAATCTGGAAATCAAGTCCAATCTCCTTACGCACTAATAAGTTGAGATTCTTCGAATCGAATGTCAAATCCGTGCTGTTATATGCTTGTGAAACCTGGAAAGTCACGTCTATCATTTCGAAGAAATTGCAGGCTTTCGTGAATCGCTGTCTTCGCCACATCCTATAGATTCGCTGGCCACAAATAATATCAAATGGGGAATTGTGGCAAAGGACAAGTCAGGAGCGGCTGGACGTCGACATAAGAAAGCGTAAATGGCGTTGGATTGGTCACACACTGAGGAAACCAAACGATAAAATTGCAAGGCAGTCTTTTGAATGGAATCCACAGGGTACACGGCGGGTTGGAAGACCAAGAACAACATGGAAATCAACTGTCTTAGCGGAAGCAGAATCCCAGAGAAAGACGTGGCCACAGCTTAAGTACCTTGCAGCAGACCGTGAAGGATGGAGACGTTTTGTTGACACCCTATGCCCCAGCCGGGGTTACAGTGGACACGATGATGATGATGATGATGATGATGATGATGATGATGATGATGATGATGATGATGATGATGATGATGATGATGATGATGATGGATTGAAGCCCACATACTAGGCCTTTTTCCTTCCGCACTAATCAAATCTCCTTTCTTTCTTTCAGGAACTTTTTCATGGACAACTGAATAACTGCAAATCAACAGTGAAGAGCATCAGGGTTGGAGTTGCCCGTCAAGGGTCGAAACTTGGACCACTTCTCTTCAACATCATGACCTCTGTCCAACCAATTTCAAGTAAATGCGAGTACATTATCTTCGCTGATGGTCTGCTCAGAAGACCAGGGGGCTAAACGTAGTCGTTCAGCTTGAAGCTGCTGAAGCATCACTCTAGCACTCCTAGGAGGAAGTAGATTACCAGCCAAACGAAACTTTTACTACCTAGGCATCCACTTCAACAAACTGCTGAGATTCAACCAACATTCACGGACTGTCCTCAAAAAAGTCAATTTTGCTTTCCACCACCTCTACCGGCTGATGAAAAAGAAAACTGGGCTAAGCCAAAAGACAAAAATAGGTCCTCATCTATGTATAAGCAACTCCTGTGGCCAGTCATCAGTTACAGCTTCCCAGTTGGGTTCACCATTTTCAAAACGACTATGAAATATTCGAGAGGGAGACCCTGAGGATCTGAACTGGGCCTTACCTCGATCATCAGCAACGCACGTAAGCATTTCAAAACCGGGTAACTCTACCCTGAGACAAAGGTAGCCCCCCTGGACAAGGAATTATTGCAAACTGCAGATATAAAACAAAACAAAAAATCGGTGGCGCAAAAGCTCGTGAAGAACCAGGGCCTAGTGACTTATTAAAAATCTCAACTATTCCTGTGTACGTGTTGTTGGCAGAAATGGAGGGGACCTACAGTTTTCTGCCGAACCCCAACGGCTAGCTGGGAAGCACTTATTCATGACAAGTATACTCCTGGAGGATTGGAAGAGGCAGTACCTCGGATAAAACGTTTCTGTTTTTAGGTGGAAAGGCTGGGAATCGAACCCACACCTTTGGCATGACAGTCCAACGCACTAACCATCATGCCACGAGGTGCTTCTATCCGCAGATAAGCTGGTTAGAAACATCGCCAACTAATTAAGGTACCTAAGCACTATGGAAGTCCTGGGTACATAACCTAAACAACCAAAGATGAAGCAGTACCGTGCTACTCTCTAACCCAGAGTCAGCACAGTTAAACAAAAATATGCTTTTTACGATGAGTTTCACAATTTTAGCTTCGTTGGTTAGTAAAATTTTTTTCTTTAAAGCTCCAAACTAACAAAATTGCTTCGCATTTCAGACATTATAGTGTTATTTGTTTAATAGCTTATTGGAGCATTACTGATTCCTTAACAAATTATATCAGCTTGATAGAAGCGATATACCAATGTTTCTTTAATTTCTTTATATTGCTCTTATGAAATGATGACGGAGCTTTCGCTTCTATAGTCATCCTGTAAAATTATTATACAATCTCTATGTTAGTTTCTGTTACTTGCTTAGTGCAGCTACAAACCATTTCACAATTGTTTATAAATAAATATAAACAATTGTGAAATATTTTGTTTATTTTTCCACCATTTCTATAAGAAGATTGAGTCCAGTTAGTGTTTTTAGGGCAACTGAGTTTTGTCCATAAAGGTCCAATAGGAGCTTAAAAAGGCCGCCCTTTTAATTCTATGGACTATTGTATAATACTTATATGATTGCAACAAATGATTATGAGAAGCTTCTTTGGATGATTATAGGGGTAAAATTGTTAGTTGGGTTATTTTGCGCTTTTTGTGATTGAAGGTAAGTACAGACAAAAAAAAAAAAATAGAACCATAGATATTTCTATAGAAAATAGAATGAGACCTTCACCCCTTTTTATACATATCTTAAATAAAAATTTTAATACATAATTTATTATATTATTTATTAAGTCTTAAAAGCTTACAAATTTTGCCCAATTACCAAATGGTTAGTAGTTTGCCTTAACGCACATACTTATGTACATATGCTCAAGCTAAGATTATAAAAAAAAAAAATATAAATTTCAACCTGAATTTCATGAATATCGGTGCAACATTGCTCAATAGCACGAGCCGTATTACTGTTTTGTCGACGCAATTGGATCAATAACAAAACCAACTCTTCGTGGGTGCGACTCAATAAATCTCCAGCTGATACGTCCAGATTCTATGAAGGTTCATATAACACATTTAAATTTTTGTATTCATATTGCATGTATATTTATATATGTTTGTGTTATAAGAAAAATATATTAAAAAAAATTATAAAAAAATTGTGTTTTACATGCTTAATCAAAATAACAAAGGTTATCAAAGTTAGGGCCAGTTTGTTCACATTGGGTTAAGTCTGTAATAAGTTTTTAACAGGCTCTAGATAAATAGAGCTAATCAACCAATATTGGCTGATTAAAGACTTTGATAATTATCAACATAAACTATGGACCCATTGACTAAAATTGTGGTTAACAAGCACATTCGCGGATTTACCAATCACAATAAAATCATTGATTAAAGATGATTAGCTGTGAACAAACTGGCCCTCATAATGACACATAGAACTCTAAAATAAAACTCACCCTCATCTGTGAACTTGTCTCACGTTCAAGAAGATCGATTTCTGCTCGACTTCCAACCCGTCTAATCGGATGATATCCATTAGTCTCCCTGTAGACATTATTTGCTGCATTAATATCATAGCTGCTACCCCTAAAGTCCATCGAAATTCCAGGGCCAGTTATTGGGATAGAATTTGACATGCCGTAAATATTATTACGATCTCTTTCAGTTGATAATTGTGTGGTTTTAGCGTATTTGGCATCCATTGCATTGCCATAGTACGAGCTGGCTAGTTTTGAAATTTGTTCATAGTTTAGCAATTGATCAGATGGATCTGGTTTAACGGTCAAATTGACTTTTGGAATATTTCGTACATTTCGAACAGATATTGATGCTGAAAAGTATTTTAATTAAAAAAAATTTATTTAATTTTGAACTAAATAACAAATTTTGTTTCTTAAATAAAGATTTAAATGACATTGATTAAAATAAAAAGTTCAATATAAAGCTAAATAAATTTTTCAAAATCTTTTATCGGAAAGCTGTCAACTGCTGCTGGTAAATTTGAAAAATTTAATTGACTTTGGATTAATATTAAAGCAGCCATTAAATTATTATTATTAAATAAAGTAAAAATTATTATTAAATATAAAATTGTATAAAATCTATGGACAAAAATATAGGATATGCTTGTGAGCTTGTATGTGTGAAGAATCTTTATACATTTCCAGAGTGGAGGCATATGAGAAATCTACCAATAGAACTGTCAAATTTTTTGTACAATAAAATTAAAAATTTTGCATATTCCGCTGTAAAAAAATAGCTCTCTTGACAATTAATAGTTGTTTGCAAATTATGGGCTGGCCCCAGGAAATAAGGCCCCTAAAGAAAAAAGAAAATAAGGCCCCAAATTGGGGTAATTTGTCATAATGAAACTATGCCCCAATGAAATAAGGCCCTGCCGAAATATAAAAAGCCCCAAAAATTAATGAAATAAGGCCCCAACGTGTACCCTAATTTCTTTTCTATATTAAAGTCTATTTTATAAAATAACACCCCAAATTGTCTAACAGATCACCCCAAACTAAATAACAGAATATTGCTGACACAAATCCCACGGTTTTTTCAGCTATTCTGTTATTTATCTACTGAAGTATTATGTTGAAAATCCTCAGCAAATAATAATAGATGGGTCCACAATAAGCAATATTTGTAAAGCGCTGGCGCGCTGAGACCTCGATAAGCGGACTTTCGAAATCTTCTTTTTCTAAGAAAATGTTCTTTAAGCATCTTCAAGTTAATTATGCAAAATGAAATGAGGCCCCCAATTTTTTTTTTCTCAAAATAAAATGAAATAAGGCCCCAAAATCACTTTTGGGTTGTTATTTCATTGGGGTCTTATTTCATTATGAAATTAAAAAATAATGAAATAAGGCCCCAAAAACTTAAATAATACCCCAAAAATTTGAGAATTTTCGTTGTTGTTGTCTGCATAGTGCATTTTTGTAGAGCCTTATTTCATTTTTTCTTTGGGGCCTTATTTACTGGGGCCTAATTTCGTGGAGCCTTATGGGGCCACTGCTAAGAAATTTCTGGAAACTTTGCACCGATAATTTTTTAGATAGTTTTTGTCAGTAGGTGATGATATATGATTTACAATGTTGACAGGCAAATGAGTTGACTTAACTATCTGATAGTCACAAATTCAAAATTAGACCGTAACAAATTGGTCTTAGTTAAACCTGAAAAGTTCAATTTCTTACCAAAGCAACTCTTATGACCAAATTCTTAACTACTCCAAAAGAAAAAAGAAAATAGGTCGTAACGTCTTCGATATAAAGATTTTGTTAAGACAACCAGGGCAATGGAGCATTGTAGTGAATTATGGGGGTTAATAAAAGCAGCTGACAATAAGATGGAAGAGAAAAAGAAGAAGGTTGGAGGAAAATATGCCCGAAGAATAGAATCTCATTTCCATCTACCCGATCCACAAAAAAGGAGATCTCCTATACTCTGCACCAACTATAGAGGGATCAGCCTTTTCAACATCGTCTATAAGATCGGCGCAGGAACATAGGGCCCAGGGACATAACAACCAATTTTTTATTTTGGGGCTTATGTCCCACTTGAGTGGGTCATAAATCCTAAATTGAATTTGGTACTCAAGACCCACCCAAGTCCCAAATAAAAATGTTGGGGGTAATGTCCCACTAAATTAGAATCACCAAATGGAAAGAAGATCCATTCAATAAAATTAAATCCAGATTCTTAAAATGTAAAAGAAACTTTCCATACACCCATCCTCACACCTACCCCAAATTCTATAGTGTGCCCAAGCAGTGGGGTTGCATACATACCTTAATGTTTATTCACCGTAATGCTGGGTGCCAGTACTGTATTTATGTAAGGCAAGGCAAGTGTAAATAAGATCAGTGCTAGCATCCAGTAATACGGCGAAAAAACAATGCCCTGCTTGGGCACACTATAGGATTTGGGGTGGGAAGGAGGTTGGGTGTATGCAAAGTTTCTTTTGCATTTGAAGAATCTGGATTTAAAGAATTTTTGGAAAACACAAAAATTATCGAAAACTCTTTATTCTTCTGTGGCTCTGAAAAAAATTTGGAACTTATGTCCCATTTTGTAGCAAAAGTATTTGGGAATTGGGTCTCAATTGTGTGGGACTTAAGCCCCAAATTCGACTTCGTCCTAATGAAACACTGAATTGGGACAAAAGACCCAGAAATCAAAATTGGGCATTATGTCCCTGGGCCTTATGTCCCTGCGCCTATGAGATCCTGTTCAGCGTTTTATTTAAGCGTCTTAAGTCATTTGCTGATAATAACCTAATAACGTCTCTACCAATGCAGTCTTAGACCTGAAAAATCTACTTCCGACCAAATTTTCACATTACGACAGATCCTGTAGAAAGCCCAAGCATTTAACATTGAGAACCACTAACTGTTCATCGATTTTAGTTCAGCCTATGACAATGTTAAAAGAGATGAACTTTATCGTGCCATGTGCACCTTTAAAATTCCTGCTAAACTGACATATTTTATCAGGATGACGTTGGAGAAAGATCGCTGTTCTATCGAATTTTGTAGGGATTCTACCGAAAACTTCGACACCACCAGAGGATTAAGACTGTTTTAACATTTAGCTTAGGTTAAGTTAGAAGGAGTGCTGATACGGCAAGCCGTAATACATCACTCAGATCTCAATGGATCCATGGTGCATGAGTCCTGTAAGAGGGTAAGAGCAGGTATTCAGTGCTTGACAAAGTAATATACACCCGTTCCAGAGTACATCAGTCACTATGTTTGATAAATCAACACAATTACTTGCATCCGCTGACGATATTGATGTGATAGAAAAACTAAATGTGCATATAACTGGTGCCGACATTACAATAGAGTCAGCAGCAAGCAGAATGGGACTGATTATAAACGAGGAAAAGATAAAGTAAGTATATGCATTTATCAACAAATGACCAACCCAACTAAATTTTGCCCCTATAATCATCCAAAGAAGCTTCTCATAATTATTTCTTGTTATCATATAAGCATTACTTATAATAGTGCATAGAGTTAAAAAAGCGTATCTTTTAAGCTCCTATTAGACCTTTATGGAGTAAATTCAGTTCCCCCAAAAGCACTTACTGGACTCAAAGAGGTCTTATAGAAGAAGGGGGAAAAAAAAAAAAAAAAAAAATATTTCACAATTGATTTATATTTATTTTATTTGCTGATATTTTATTTGAAAGTTTTTATATGAAATGCAATCTTAGAATTTATTAAATATTATTTAAGTTATAAAAATTACTAGTTTTCTGTGGGATTCGAACCATGGTCCTCCCGCACTGGAAGTCCACCACACTAACCGCTCGGCCATGGAAGAATATATTTACGATAAAAAAAACTTATGTACTTTTTCCACACTGCTGGTTTGTGACTATGCTCTTTAGTATACCAGAAGCGGTTTGTGTTTTGCACTAGTATAGCAGAAATGGTATGTGGCTACACCTAAGCATACCAATACAAGCAATATAGAAACGAAGTAACAGAAACTTAAATAGAGATTGTACAATAATTTTACAGGATGACTATAGAAGCGAAAGCTTCGTCGTCATTTTATAAGAGCAATATAGAGAGATTAAAGAAACTTTGGTATATCGCTTCTATCAAGCTGAAATAATTTGCACCAGAAAATATTTAAGGAATCAGTAATGTTGCAATAAGGTATTTACCTTCCGTGAGAGGAGTAATAGGAGGGCTGTAGGAACAAATAACACTTTAATGTCTGAACTGCGAAGCAATTTTGCTAATTGGGAGTCCCACCAGTCCACCACCGACTTGAAGGTAGTCAGTGAATAAGTCAATCTGGGCACTGCTGTTAACACAGAAAAAAACATCAGCGTGGAAATCCAACGTGGAAAAACTCTTGCTAATCGGTGTGGCTTTGGGATAAGGGTAAGCAATTGAGGAACAAAGCCCTTTAGAGAAGGTCCAAAAGAATGAACCTTTACCCACATCAATTAGATGGAAAGTCTCTTTCAGTATTCGAGAGATAAGTCCTACAAATGATTAATGGTCCTGTCCGTGTTTACAGAGAAAGCAACAAGTTATGTATTTACAACAATGAACTATATGTACAGTACAGCGACATTAGCCTAGTCAGACAAATTCGTATTAAGCTGTTAAGATGGCTGGCTATGTAGAGCGAATGGATGTCAATGCTACAGCTCTAAAGTCTTCAACGCCATTTGTGAGGGAGTCAGAAGCCGATCTGCATTGTGCCTCATCGGGAAACTATTGATTGATCAGAATTTGGTCTGGGCCAGTAGCGCAACAATAAGTCACGTTGAAGTGCTTGTTTTACCTTCTCGTGGTGGTCCCCAGGCAATTATTTGTGTATCCCTATATACGTAAATAGGCTAAAATTACAAGTGAGAAAGACCTAGCTAACTAGGATAGGTTACGGAGGTTAGGACTCCTTGTAACTGAAATCAGTTCCGCTAACGAAACCGACGCTACGCCTCGGAGAAGAAATGATAGTCAACGACTTTTGGCTATTGTACCCGGAATGTGAAGACGCTTCTTGACAACGGAAGTGAAGGTCCTAAAAATGCTAGATTTCTCCAATTAGAGAAGGACTTCATGCCATATAAGATGGACATCTTAAAGATTTGTGAAGCTAAATGGTTGGGCTCGAGGAAGTATAAGTCTCCAACTCGTAGCACTGTATTACTCTACCCCGGAAAGGCACCTGGAGGTAATCGTGAATCTGATGTTGGGTTGCTGCTTTCAAAAACAGCTCTCAAGAGCTTAATTTCCTGCGGCAGCCCTTAGATAACAGGTTCATGAAAGCTAGGTTCCGGACTAGAGTACGTTGCGTCGTCATTATACAGTGTTACGCCAACACGGAGCTCTCTTCTGTCGAGAAGAAGGTGGCCTTTTATAACCGGCTGAGTCCTGCCTATGATATAATACACCACGCGGAGACATCATAATGGTAATGGGAGACTTGAATGCCAAGGTTGGCAATGACAGTTATGGGCTCAGACATGTTATGGGAAAGCATGGTGTTGCTGACAGCAACGACAATGGCGAACGTTTTGGCGATTTATTTAACGCGAACCACCTTGTTATAGGATGGACCATGTTTGAGTAAAAGACGTGCCACAAAGTCAGATAAGTGTTGACGGAGAGACAAGCAACTTCCAATCAAATTGATCATTTCGCGATCTGCCGTCGATTTAGACGTAGTCTCCAGGACGTTCGAAACAGAAGAGGTGCAGACCACCATCCCATAGTTGCTACCGTTTAGATTACACACTCCTGCAGTTTGGAGATCCTAAAAAAATCCCGAATGCCCAAGCTCAATACCGATAGACTTAAGGATCGCGTTGTCCACCAACAACTAGAAGAACACCTTTCACAAGGATTGAGAGCAATCCATTTCCATAGAAAACCATTGGTGTGTTGTGAAAATGTTTTTACATCAGGTGTTGAAAGTATAGATAGTCAATCGGTTGCAAGGAAGAAACAGTGCTTCATTTTCCGACAAAAATTTGGGCTAAGACCGAAGAAAGAAAACAGCTCAAAGCTCGCATTGCACCTACTCAAGCAGCAGGGAGAAACAAGCTTGATTCTGCGTATCGCATGAAGATGGAAGAAGTTCACCGTAGCGTTCGACGTGACTATATCAACCCATTGGCAACAGAAGCATAAAAAACATAGACGGGTCACTGCTAGTTTCAGATAAGGACCAGCTCAAAAGGTGAAAAGAGCACTTTTCTGTGGTTTTAAACTACGTTTTCAACAGTGAAGCCAACCAAGCTTCATCCAAGCTTATCCTCCAGTAGAGAAGAAATTTTAACCGCAATCAGACATCAGAGCACTGCAGAGCAACAAAGCGGTTGGATTTGACGGTATTCCCGCAGAGCTATTATGAGTAGCGCCAAAAACATCGGGTGAGCTCCTGCACCTTCTCTTTGCGAGAGCTTGGGAAACAGAGAGTTTTTCTGAGGAGTGGAAAAGGGAATGATTGCCATGTTCCCAAAGAAAGGAGACTTTACGCAGTGCGAAGTCTGGAGAGGAATTCGCTTGCTGCTGGCTGTAGCCAAAGTAATAGCAAAAATCGACCTGGAGTGAATAAAAGAACACCTCGAAGACACGTTTGACGCCAAGCAAGCAGGATTCCACACTGGATTCTCATGTGTGGACCACACCAACAACTTGCAGACCATCGAATAGTGCGTTGAGTATCGATCATCACTTCACCTGCTGTTCATCGACTTCGAAAAAGGTTCCATAATATCAATAGAGAATTTATCTGGCTTTCTTGGCAAAGGAGGGGCATCCGGGATAAATTGATTGATTTTATTAAGGCATCAAATGATGGGTCCAAATGTCACGTTCATCATAAAGGAAGGTTGTCAGGGGAGTTAGAAATCCAAAGTGGGGTAAGGCAGGGTTGTATGCTGTCACCAATACTGTTCCCGTAAATGATGATGCAGCTTTATCGACTGCGAATGGATGAATTCAGTCGAATCTGAAATCTTTCCTCAAACATCTGAATTACGCGAACGCCGTATGCTTACTCTCTTATACAATCATGGATCTCCATCAAATGACAACAAGGATAGAAAGAGAAGCTGAAACCGTTGGGCCCAGTAGAGATGGTACACAGTTTTCAGTACCTTGGGAGTATTGTCTCTACTGATGGTGGGACCGAACCGAACCAGCTGAATCGAGAAAGCAAAGGCTGCCTTCGGAATGCTGTCCAACATATGGAGAAACAACTCTATAAGCCTAAAAACCAAGCTACGACTGTTCCACTCCAATGTTGAATCAGTGCTTCTTTATGGTTGCAGCACTTGGAACATACGCTGTCACAAGAAAGCTCCAAACGTTCGTGGATAGATGTCTGCGAAACATCTTGAGGATTTTCTGGCGTATCTCCAATGATGAACTCCATGCGTGGACAGGTCAGGAAACCATCGACTTTATAATAGTGGTAGTGGATGGGACATACGCTTCGAAAAGGTCACGTGTGCATTCCGAGTCAAGCAATGCAATGGAAACCCCTCACGCAGCGAGGTAGACGAGTGGGCCGATATAGAAGTACTTGACGAAGAACGGTCGAAGAAGAATCAGCATCACTGGGGAAGAGTTGGAGAGAGCTGAGGTACATCTCCAGAAACCGTAAACGAGCAGTGAAGGGCCTATGCCCCGCACGGGGAACCTCACGGACGTAACAGATCCCAGGACCTAAGATGAAAAAAGAGAATCTAATCTATCTGTCATGCAGATTCAAGGATTCAACGCGATGTATCAATAATTCCATCAACTAAAGCTCCACGAAATAAGGAAAGGCTTATCTAAAAATATTCTCAAGTCCTGTTAAATCTTCCGATTTCGATTTCGGCTTCTCAAGACGGGTTCTATCGATTTCGGACCTTGCAATAAATTTAGTTTCGTTTCAGGTTTTGGGAGGAAATGAGATTTCGATGTTTTTTTGTTGTAAAAATGGCCTTAAATGAAAACAAAATAATTGATTTATTTTTATCCAAGACACAAACCCATATCACTTTCAGGGTTTTTTTTTTAATTTTAAAACGTTATATGCAAACCATACAAACTCACAAGCTTTCTTATATAAATAATAAGAAAAATTATTAAAAAAAATCACTTAATTTAATATCTAAGAACTAAACTTAAAAAAAATAATTAAAAATCAAAATCAAAATCTTACCAATCGGTGGTGGAAAAAATAATTGAAACAAAAACAAAAAGTGTGTGTGACTTGTGAAAGTAGTAGTAATAGTAGTAGTAGTAGTAGTAGGTAGTAGTAGTAGTGGTAGGTGTGTGATTTTTGCAAGTGTCTCATATATTCAACAACAACAAAAACTGTTTATTTAAATAAAATTTTTCTTTTTACAACTTTTTTTACAATTTAAATGAACATATTAAACCATGCTTTTATTATTTTATAAGGTGTGGCTTCTTTTTGGGCTCTTTTTATTTTTCTTCAATTCCCATCGACGCCGTTATTTAAACTTTTCCTGGGTATAGAATTTGGCAAATGTAACAGTCTTGGTTTTGACACTACTTTGTTGTTGGCTTTCTTCTGTCAAATTTGATTGCTGATCGGGATTTATTGTATTACTTTCAACTTCACCACCCTGCCCTATTTCATTCGAATCGTTTTCTGGGGAATTAATTTTTTCAACACATCTAACAGGGTTGCCATTATTACTACCATTATTGCCACTATTTTTCATTAAACCACTTGACATCGAGTCCCATTGGCGAATTGTTTCTCGATCGATTTCGGCTGATTTTCTTGAATAATTCGAACCACCACTATCTTCACGTAGAACTTCATATACATCGTCCATTGCCGCTGCCAATTGCACATAAACGTCATTTTCATCTTTCTCATTGGGTGGTGCAGTAACGGTTGCTACCTCAGGAATAGGATCACTCAGCCGAGTCTTATACGACGATCTTCCTGAAATGTTATCATTGACATAAGTAACGTCCCGTGATATTTTTGCCTTTGACTGCTGTTGATGTTGTTGCTTTGGTTCGGGCAGCCCTAACGGTTGAATACGATCCAATTCATCCATTGATCGTGCATGCCTCTGTGATACTCGTCGCAAACTTTCCCGCCAGAGGGTGTCTTCATCCCAGAGTTGTTCGCCAGCTCCGCTTAGGCCTGAAAGTTTCGATCGATTATTCAGTTCTATAACACGATCAGTATTATTAATGTGCTTGCTTAAATTAGCCTTCACCGAGGGAAGTGGTGAGGATGTATTGGATGTAGATGCAAAAGATGATGACGTTTGACGTTGATGATGGGAATGATCAAAGCTATCAGCCAGTGGCTCTCCACTGATCTTAAGACTCTTACCATCACAGTAGCTTAGCTTTTCTATGTTTGTTTTTGTCTTGTACAAATTCTTACTGTCGATCGTTTGATCTTTCTCTGTTAGAATATCAACTGAGAGTGACCTAGCTGAGCCCTTGAGACTAATATTGTCTACTATCACAGGATTTGTTGATTTGCTAATTGGATTGTGAATATGCGAGATTCCGGTCGTTGATCGATGTGGACCTATCGCGATATCTCGTTTATTGTTGAGAGTTATCGGACTAGCAAGTTCCCGACTACTGGTTAGTTCGGAGTAGTAATAAGGAGCTGATTGCTCGGAAATATTGCTATTGTTTCGACTATGAATGGGAGTGATCTGGGTCAGATCAAAGGCTGTACAAAAAGATGTCTGATCGAGATCAACTGATGATAAAGTTACGCTTTTTGCTGTTTCAGCAGAAAATGTCGTTCCGGGAATAGATGTCAAGCCCGAACTCAATATAACATCGTCCGAGGCACACTGGGCATCATGCAACGAAAGATTTTTCTCTTTTAGAAGTGATTGTTTCGGATGTTCCTTATCCCCTTCCAGCTTTTGCAGGGAGTCCGTCGATGAGACAAAATTGATGTTTCCGTAGAAGTGTTCATCGCCTTTGTTGCGGAATATTTCCGGAGGTTTGATCAGATTTCCTATTATTCCACCCATTACTGCTGATCCCGCTGTTTCATTCAAGAGATTCTTGTCCGAGTTCTGGTATATATAAAGATCATTCGTAGTTTGCAGATGATTCAAATACGAATCAAGATCGGTAGTGTTAATTGTTTCTTCGAACTGTTCACTCATTGATTCGATTTCACTAATTGATTCCTCAGAGAGCGGTCGGCGACTGCGTTGTCTTTCCAGCTCTGAGTCAGAACCTTGCCGATAACGATACTCTACCGAGTCTGTTTCACTGCTGTCACCAGTGGTGAGTTTCTGTGGTAGTGAACTATTCGACTGGTATCGTGGACTTGACACAAACGACGGAGAATTATTCTTAAGCTTATTGTACAAGTCAAAGTCTGATGACGTATTCGAACTGTTGTCTGTCTGTATGCTGTAGTTGGAATCAGATAGGGTTCTTTCGTGATTCTTCAAAATCGGAGTCTTAAGTCCACGTATTTTCAAAAACTGATCAGGAAGTGATAGACGAGAACTTTTCAGACCTTCTGGTTTACTAATGTTCAACGATGAGTTACTTGAATGGATTTTTGGAATCTGATCGAAGGACATATTGAATTTTTCCTTTCGCTTCACTGTGTCGTAGTGTTCCGATGAGAATATCTCTTCGGTGTTTAACTCTTCCATAGGTGGTGGTGACAGTGGTATCGGTGGCGGAGAGACTATTTCACTGTCTGAACTTTCAGCGCAGTTTGCTAAAGGTGTTGTGGCTCCGAGATAATACGACGCTGGACGGAATGTATCTGAGAGACTGAAACGAGATCTCGATCTCATTTTGGTATTGTCGGGATTTTTCGAAGACTCATCATCAGCGTCTGAGCTGTCACTGCTCATGATTGTGCTCTGGGAGGGTTTTAAAATATCTGGAAGATCTTTGCGCTTATTCTGTGCTCGTTCGGAGGACTTTTTCGACTTTTTCTTCAAGGTGTCAGAGGATTTCTTTAGAGTATCAGTGTTCTTTGTCTTCTTGAGGGTTGATTTCCCAGGGATTGGAATTTCTTCCGATGATAAGGTTTTTCCCAAGGATAGCTCCATATAGACTGGCTCTGGAATGGTCTGAGCTGGTTTTTCTGGTTTCGCTTTGGTATTGGCTAAAACACACACTACCTCGTAGTTTGAATTCGAATTCTCTTCAAGCCCTTTTGTCATTTCTACATAAGGATTTTCATCTTCAGCTGTGGAATCATTTAGACTTGCGAAAACCAAACTGGCTGATGGACTGAGGACATTACGCTTTGGTGTCATGGGAAGATAATGATCTTCGGGTGGACTTGGCAAGGTTGGAGGATCGTTTTCATAAAACTGCTCTGCTGAGGGATCATCCATAAGAAGGCTATTCACAGATCCATGTTTTTCATCGTTCCTTAACCCAGTCGGGGTTGGAGCAGTTTCTGAATCAGCCAAGGCTTCATCTAGATCGTCATCGGTATACTCACAAGTTCTTTCATTTTCGGCATCTTCTTCATCATCATCATCATCATCACAGTTGAACTCTTCCTCCTGAATTAGATTATCAACCGATTCTTCCACAACTTCCGTTGCAGAAGATTCAGCTTTCTCAGAATCTGTCTTATCCTCATTTTTCGAATCTATCGAGACATTTTCGTAATTTTTACTAGCTGAAGTTGTTGCTTCTAGAATCTTAGGCTTATAAACAGGCACATATGACGAAACTGAATAATCATCGAGCTTAAGGCTTGAGCTTATGAGCTCTTTCTTAGGCATTGCTGGGGAATTTCGTTGTGGCAATGCGGGTGGTGGTGATTCTAATAAATCCGAACTATCAACATCGATCTTTTTCAAACTATGGCTAGGGCTTTCTAAAATGGGCTTATTAGGGCTATTTTTTGTGTTATTCGCATTTGGATATTGTACATTACTATTTGGATTTGTATTATTTTTATTATTATTTTGTGGTTTCAAGCATTGAGTGGCATTTTTTAATAATTTTGTGTTGCTTGTTTGTACTGAGCCTAAGTCTATTGCACTTTTGTTTGTTTCAATTGTATACAGTGAGGATGAGGGAGTAGTAGTTGGAGTAGTAGACCTTCCTGCCGGCGGTTTCTCGGACCCATCTGACGAAATTATACATAACAAATAAATTTACAGAGAAATTATAAGAAAAAAAAATTGTGTATTTTTGTTTTTTAGTTAATTTTGTAGGTGAATTTTATTTATAACAAAAAAAAATAAGGTAATGAAATGAAAAACTGAATACAAAATTATTTACCGGCGGTTTTTAAAAAATACCAACACCTCTGAAGAAAAAAAAAAAAAAAAGAAAATATTTTGAACCCTCACCAATTTCCTTGTTTTTTTTTTTTTTTTACATCTATCCCAGTTTTTATTTTTTACTCTACTTATGATTTTATTATTTTTTTTTAATAATAAATGATTTTTTGCATGCAAATAATTTTTTTAATGTGGTGTTGAATATATTTTCTAGAGAGTGATATTCAGAGTTTGCTGCTGGTTTTCGGACTCTACTCATTTAAAACAAAAAAATATTTATTGCTATGTTAACAGGGTTAAAATACAATGGTGTTAAATTAAATTAAAAATTAAATTAAAATAATATATTTTATGGCGCGCACGGCAGGAAGGTATAGTTAACAATTTTGCTGTTGTTGTTTTTATATTGTTTCAGAATAATATACTAAGAGAAAAAAAAAATATTTCATTTTGTTAAAACTAAAAGAAAAAATAAAAAAAAAAAAAACTTAAAAATGTATAAAAAATTTCAAAATAAAAAAAAATAATAAACAATTAAAAGATTCAGTGGGATGGGGTTTCTACAGAAAAATAAAGATTCTACAAACGTCCAATCCAATCATATTAATAGTGTTATTTGTAAAAAAAAAATATTTAACCAACTCTTGGAAATATATCTAAAGTTTAAAAGAAAAAATTTTTTTTTAAAAGCTTTCATTTGATTATTTTTTTTTTTTTTTTAATTAATTATTTTTACTTTTTGCCAACAATATTTCATTATTTTGATGGGTCAATAATCAGTATATTTGTGTGTTGATCGGTAGACTACAACCTATGCAACAGATTTAGTGAAAAAGACTGTTTGTTTCTAACTTGATCTTTACTTTTGGCTCGAAAGTGTCATCTTGACATTTCTTCAAAAAACTGATGAAGTTTACAAAAGAAACGAATTTTCCTTCCACAAAATCAAAATGCAGTTGCTCCAATCCGAGCCTTTTAAAGGGGGAAGTGTACAAAATCATAAGTGTCAAAATCCAAAATGTGTAAAAATGAGAATCCCGAATGCCATAATCCCAAATACCTAAAATCTCGAATATCAAAAACAAAATGTATTTGGGAATAAAAAATATCGAATTTTAGTACATTTTAGTACTATTTTGAGTACTTTCAAAAATATCAAACTGTTTTGTATTTTCTTGTTTTTTTTTAGCTCATTTGGGACCATGACAATTATTATCTTATGAACAAAATCTTTAAATTAAAAAGCCACAGATTTTAAAATTTCGAACGTGCACAAATCTAGGATGTGCAAAAATTACGAAAGAAATAGTATCGAATGAAAATCTCCTCAACCCATTTTGAATATCAAAATCAATAAGCAAAAACGTCATTACAAAAATGGACATTATGAAGGCTTGAATCTCGAATGACTAAAGCAACGTTTTGATGGTCAATGCAAATGGTCAACACGTTGACTCTCTGACTTCAAAGTGATGTCAAATTCTGTACCAAAGTTGTTTTGTTGTTTGACCACCCATTCGTAGACGGCTGCGTTGACACTCTCGTTGACACGGATTTAAGGGTCAATGCGATGATTATTTTCGTTGGCCGTGTAATCACTTTGTCAACGAAGTAAGGACACGTTGATAGACTGCTAAAGTGCTACGCATTGACTGTACTCTTATGTTGACAGAGTATATCCTCCATTGACCTCCATATAATCTCAAGTATTTGCATATTTTTGAGACTTTTTAAAACATCGACAGTTGATAGCTTGGCAGATGGGAAATGAACTATATTTTGACCTAAATGTAGAGTTCCCAAACGTCCTCCTTTTTGGAGGACAGTCCTCCTTTTTTATTATTTGTCCTCCCGTGTCGTCCCTTCACTAACAAACGTCCTCCTTTTAAGAAATAAGGAACGTTTAAAGCTGCACGCATAAACTTTCAATAATTACTGAACACACTAATTTCTGAAGTCATTAAATTTCAACGTTTTAGTTTTAACGTAAAACAAGGAAATGAAATCTTAGAGGGGTGGAGCCTATTGGGTCATTAACATCATTTTAAAATGTTAATCGCGAACAAAAAAACACAATTTGGTGAAAATATGAGGCGAATTTTCATCAAAAGAATCACCATTATTTCTAGGCAGATCCAGAGCGTTAATTCAGCAGACATTGTATTCGATTTTTTACCGAAGACTTTTAGATGGAAGATAAAAACGTTGCGTTTTTTGAAATGGAAATGGTTCGAACACCTTATATTTATGGTATGAGCAAAGTTATCAATGAATAGAATAATGAATTGCGAGACACACATTCTGAAATGAAAAATACAAAATGATAATTATGTTTGCGAAACAATTACATTGCAAAATGAGAACTGTTTGAACAAATTTATGCGAAATACATTAAATCCAATCCAAGACAATTGTAAAACATTTAAAATACACTCGTCAACAAACTAAGGGAAAAAGAATTTTTCAATGTTTGTTTGTGGTTTTTGAACAGCTGTATTCTTTTATGATAAGTGAGTGCTTGTATTGAGTTGAAACAAAAAGCATTCTACAGATTTATGTTTTTTTTTTATATTTGCTTGCAAATAATGATGGTTAGATACAAAACAACAAGGCAGCTGGAGTGGACGGAATACCAGCTGAATTCCTGAAAGCCGATCCCGTAACAGCGGCTAGTATTTTACATCCGCTGATACAAACATTTGGGAAAACGAAAGCTATCCCAGGGATTGGAAGGATGGTGTGATTGTTAAGTTGCCAAAGAAAGGTGACTTAAAGAATTGCAACAATTGGCGTGGTATCACCGTTTTGTCCGTTTTCCCAAAACTAATGGCAACCATCATTCTCGAGCGAATCAAGGGAAGAATCGAGTCTACACCCAAGGGGCATCAAGCTGGCTTCCGCAGTGATCGATCATGTGTCGACAATATCAACACCCTGCGTATCGTCCTCGAGCAGTCGATGGAATTTCAATCACCGCTTAACCTCATGTTCGTGGATTTTGAGAATGCCTTTGATCGAGTCAACCGAGAATGTATATGGAGATCGTTGCTTGGTAGAGGAATTCCGCCAAAAATTGTTGCCATTATTAAAGAGTTCTACAACAATGCAAGGTGTTTTGTTTTACACAGTGGACAGCTATTCTAGTCCGGGAGCTCGTGACAGTTTTCAATGCATTATCTGCTCGTCGATCAGAACATTCTGATTGGTTCAATTTGTAAGTGAACATCACCAAAAGGGACCGCTTACAACTAAGTAGCGGGACAACACTTGATCAGAGCGTTTGTAACATGCAAAAAAACATAAAAATTAACATTATGTGCTCGTCGTTGATCTTTTGCATGTTTGTTAATTAGCATCCAACAATGTCAAAAAAGTAACGCTTACACGCGTTCTTCGGGGCAGTATACCGCTTACACGCCCTGAAAGGTATGCAATTTTGTTTTTCGAATTTCGATCTATGGGGCCATTATTAACATTAAACTTCCACTTCATCCTGATGGGGCAGAGCTTTGGTACACTAATAAAGGGTCCGCCAAATAACTTTTTTTTTTTGAAAATGCTACCACTACATGGAGTGTAGCTTCGGCTGTGTGGCACGTAGCGCCGACCTGTTGAAATCAAATGTTGCCAATATCCTCCTCTTCAATTTTTGTGAACAAAAATTCGTTCAACATGGCCCAATAACGATCGCCATTGACTGTAACGGCCACTCGAAGAAAAATGGCCCAATTATGCCTCTGGACCAAAATCCGCACCAAACAGTGACTCGTTTTGAGGGTATCGAAAATTTTGCTTGTTTACATACCCGCCAAGATCAAAATGAGCTTCATCTGAAAAGATGATTTTTTTGGCAAAATCGGCATCTTCTCTAAGTCGATCGCAGGCCCACTTGGCGAAACAGCCATTTGAATGAAATTATTTTCCATTATTAACCGGAAGGATTGTTCTTTCAAATAAAAAAAGAAATTTGAGAAAATATTCAGTAGTTTTTTTTTATAGCAGTTTTTTTATAAGTTATTTGGCGGACCCTTTAGTACCTCTCCTAACTATACTCTTAAGAAGTATTTCTAGGTGCAGTGCAATAAAAAAAAAACCTGCGATAATAAGGCCCGTGGGCGTTATTTCCCAATATAAAAGGAAAAAACACCCACGGGCTTATTTTCCATTCTGAAATGGCAATAAGACCCACGAAAGAAAAGAAATAGGAACCGCGGGTGCTATTGCTTTTTGGATTTGGCATTATTTGAGCCCACACTTAAAGCATGATCCATACTCTGCTTTTAAATAATCTTCTAAAGAATCTCAAAATAACGATAACGAGAAAATTCAAAATAAAAAAATACGTTCTATGACAGGTACTATTAATAGTTGCTAGGTGTAAAATTTTATAATTTTTGGTAGTAGATCGTACTAATTTAAGTATATGAAGAAAATTTAATCAAAATCGAAGGAGTCGTTTTTAAGAAAAAAAATATTTCCTTTGCTGTTTTTTTACTTTTGTATGGAAGGTACCGTAATTTTTTCATAAATGTAAAATTTTTTCTTAAAATATTTTAGAGAGTACTAAAAAAGTCTTAAATATCAAGTTTAAAAAAAAATCGATCATGTCGTTCTCGAAATATTTGATTTTCCAAAAAAAAATTTTGAAACATTTTTTAAAAATACTTTTTCAAAAATTTTGGTACACAAAACTATTTATATTTTTTGGAAGCTTCTGTGTAAAAAAAATAATTGAAATCGATCGTACCGTTTTGAAGAAAATCAAAAATAAAAAAAATGGTTATTTGGGAGGTACCATTAATAACCATTTTTGAAAAATGGTTTTCTACCAGAAGAAAACCCTTACTAAAATAAATTAATTGAATTTTTTTCAAGAAAAGTTGTCGAGCCGTTTTTGAGAAAAATACGATTATGTAAAATTGCTAAAAAAAATTGTATGGCAGGTACCGTTATTTTTGATTCTAAAAAAAAAATGAAAAAAACGTGTGGGCATAATCACCAAAAACCACTATGTACCAAGTTTGAAGAAAATCGATCAAGCCCTTTCGCTTCACTGTGTCGTAGTGTTCCGATGAGAATATCTCTTCGGTGTTTAACTCTTCCATAGGTGGTGGTGACAGTGGTATCGGTGGCGGAGAGACTATTTCACTGTCTGAACTTTCAGCGCAGTTTGCTAAAGGTGTTGTGGCTCCGAGATAATACGACGCTGGACGGAATGTATCTGAGAGACTGAAACGAGATCTCGATCTCATTTTGGTATTGTCGGGATTTTTCGAAGACTCATCATCAGCGTCTGAGCTGTCACTGCTCATGATTGTGCTCTGGGAGGGTTTTAAAATATCTGGAAGATCTTTGCGCTTATTCTGTGCTCGTTCGGAGGACTTTTTCGACTTTTTCTTCAAGGTGTCAGAGGATTTCTTTAGAGTATCAGTGTTCTTTGTCTTCTTGAGGGTTGATTTCCCAGGGATTGGAATTTCTTCCGATGATAAGGTTTTTCCCAAGGATAGCTCCATATAGACTGGCTCTGGAATGGTCTGAGCTGGTTTTTCTGGTTTCGCTTTGGTATTGGCTAAAACACACACTACCTCGTAGTTTGAATTCGAATTCTCTTCAAGCCCTTTTGTCATTTCTACATAAGGATTTTCATCTTCAGCTGTGGAATCATTTAGACTTGCGAAAACCAAACTGGCTGATGGACTGAGGACATTACGCTTTGGTGTCATGGGAAGATAATGATCTTCGGGTGGACTTGGCAAGGTTGGAGGATCGTTTTCATAAAACTGCTCTGCTGAGGGATCATCCATAAGAAGGCTATTCACAGATCCATGTTTTTCATCGTTCCTTAACCCAGTCGGGGTTGGAGCAGTTTCTGAATCAGCCAAGGCTTCATCTAGATCGTCATCGGTATACTCACAAGTTCTTTCATTTTCGGCATCTTCTTCATCATCATCATCATCATCACAGTTGAACTCTTCCTCCTGAATTAGATTATCAACCGATTCTTCCACAACTTCCGTTGCAGAAGATTCAGCTTTCTCAGAATCTGTCTTATCCTCATTTTTCGAATCTATCGAGACATTTTCGTAATTTTTACTAGCTGAAGTTGTTGCTTCTAGAATCTTAGGCTTATAAACAGGCACATATGACGAAACTGAATAATCATCGAGCTTAAGGCTTGAGCTTATGAGCTCTTTCTTAGGCATTGCTGGGGAATTTCGTTGTGGCAATGCGGGTGGTGGTGATTCTAATAAATCCGAACTATCAACATCGATCTTTTTCAAACTATGGCTAGGGCTTTCTAAAATGGGCTTATTAGGGCTATTTTTTGTGTTATTCGCATTTGGATATTGTACATTACTATTTGGATTTGTATTATTTTTATTATTATTTTGTGGTTTCAAGCATTGAGTGGCATTTTTTAATAATTTTGTGTTGCTTGTTTGTACTGAGCCTAAGTCTATTGCACTTTTGTTTGTTTCAATTGTATACAGTGAGGATGAGGGAGTAGTAGTTGGAGTAGTAGAGCTTCCTGCCGGCGGTTTCTCGGACCCATCTGACGAAATTATACATAACAAATAAATTTACAGAGAAATTATAAGAAAAAAAAATTGTGTATTTTTGTTTTTTAGTTAATTTTGTAGGTGAATTTTATTTATAACAAAAAAAAATAAGGTAATGAAATGAAAAACTGAATACAAAATTATTTACCGGCGGTTTTTAAAAAATACCAACACCTCTGAAGAAAAAAAAAAAAAAAAGAAAATATTTTGAACCCTCACCAATTTCCTTGTTTTTTTTTTTTTTTACATCTATCCCAGTTTTTATTTTTTACTCTACTTATGATTTTATTATTTTTTTTTAATAATAAATGATTTTTTGCATGCAAATAATTTTTTTAATGTGGTGTTGAATATATTTTCTAGAGAGTGATATTCAGAGTTTGCTGCTGGTTTTCGGACTCTACTCATTTAAAACAAAAAAATATTTATTGCTATGTTAACAGGGTTAAAATACAATGGTGTTAAATTAAATTAAAAATTAAATTAAAATAATATATTTTATGGCGCGCACGGCAGGAAGGTATAGTTAACAATTTTGCTGTTGTTGTTTTTATATTGTTTCAGAATAATATACTAAGAGAAAAAAAAAATATTTCATTTTGTTAAAACTAAAAGAAAAAATAAAAAAAAAAAAAACTTAAAAATGTATAAAAAATTTCAAAATAAAAAAAAATAATAAACAATTAAAAGATTCAGTGGGATGGGGTTTCTACAGAAAAATAAAGATTCTACAAACGTCCAATCCAATCATATTAATAGTGTTATTTGTAAAAAAAAAATATTTAACCAACTCTTGGAAATATATCTAAAGTTTAAAAGAAAAAATTTTTTTTTAAAAGCTTTCATTTGATTATTTTTTTTTTTTTTTTTAATTAATTATTTTTACTTTTTGCCAACAATATTTCATTATTTTGATGGGTCAATAATCAGTATATTTGTGTGTTGATCGGTAGACTACAACCTATGCAACAGATTTAGTGAAAAAGACTGTTTGTTTCTAACTTGATCTTTACTTTTGGCTCGAAAGTGTCATCTTGACATTTCTTCAAAAAACTGATGAAGTTTACAAAAGAAACGAATTTTCCTTCCACAAAATCAAAATGCAGTTGCTCCAATCCGAGCCTTTTAAAGGGGGAAGTGTACAAAATCATAAGTGTCAAAATCCAAAATGTGTAAAAATGAGAATCCCGAATGCCATAATCCCAAATACCTAAAATCTCGAATATCAAAAACAAAATGTATTTGGGAATAAAAAATATCGAATTTTAGTACATTTTAGTACTATTTTGAGTACTTTCAAAAATATCAAACTGTTTTGTATTTTCTTGTTTTTTTTTAGCTCATTTGGGACCATGACAATTATTATCTTATGAACAAAATCTTTAAATTAAAAAGCCACAGATTTTAAAATTTCGAACGTGCACAAATCTAGGATGTGCAAAAATTACGAAAGAAATAGTATCGAATGAAAATCTCCTCAACCCATTTTGAATATCAAAATCAATAAGCAAAAACGTCATTACAAAAATGGACATTATGAAGGCTTGAATCTCGAATGACTAAAGCAACGTTTTGATGGTCAATGCAAATGGTCAACACGTTGACTCTCTGACTTCAAAGTGATGTCAAATTCTGTACCAAAGTTGTTTTGTTGTTTGACCACCCATTCGTAGACGGCTGCGTTGACACTCTCGTTGACACGGATTTAAGGGTCAATGCGATGATTATTTTCGTTGGCCGTGTAATCACTTTGTCAACGAAGTAAGGACACGTTGATAGACTGCTAAAGTGCTACGCATTGACTGTACTCTTATGTTGACAGAGTATATCCTCCATTGACCTCCATATAATCTCAAGTATTTGCATATTTTTGAGACTTTTTAAAACATCGACAGTTGATAGCTTGGCAGATGGGAAATGAACTATATTTTGACCTAAATGTAGAGTTCCCAAACGTCCTCCTTTTTGGAGGACAGTCCTCCTTTTTTATTATTTGTCCTCCCGTGTCGTCCCTTCACTAACAAACGTCCTCCTTTTAAGAAATAAGGAACGTTTAAAGCTGCACGCATAAACTTTCAATAATTACTGAACACACTAATTTCTGAAGTCATTAAATTTCAACGTTTTAGTTTTAACGTAAAACAAGGAAATGAAATCTTAGAGGGGTGGAGCCTATTGGGTCATTAACATCATTTTAAAATGTTAATCGCGAACAAAAAAACACAATTTGGTGAAAATATGAGGCGAATTTTCATCAAAAGAATCACCATTATTTCTAGGCAGATCCAGAGCGTTAATTCAGCAGACATTGTATTCGATTTTTTACCGAAGACTTTTAGATGGAAGATAAAAACGTTGCGTTTTTTGAAATGGAAATGGTTCGAACACCTTATATTTATGGTATGAGCAAAGTTATCAATGAATAGAATAATGAATTGCGAGACACACATTCTGAAATGAAAAATACAAAATGATAATTATGTTTGCGAAACAATTACATTGCAAAATGAGAACTGTTTGAACAAATTTATGCGAAATACATTAAATCCAATCCAAGACAATTGTAAAACATTTAAAATACACTCGTCAACAAACTAAGGGAAAAAGAATTTTTCAATGTTTGTTTGTGGTTTTTGAACAGCTGTATTCTTTTATGATAAGTGAGTGCTTGTATTGAGTTGAAACAAAAAGCATTCTACAGATTTATGTTTTTTTTTTATATTTGCTTGCAAATAATGATGGTTAGATACAAAACAACAAGGCAGCTGGAGTGGACGGAATACCAGCTGAATTCCTGAAAGCCGATCCCGTAACAGCGGCTAGTATTTTACATCCGCTGATACAAACATTTGGGAAAACGAAAGCTATCCCAGGGATTGGAAGGATGGTGTGATTGTTAAGTTGCCAAAGAAAGGTGACTTAAAGAATTGCAACAATTGGCGTGGTATCACCGTTTTGTCCGTTTTCCCAAAACTAATGGCAACCATCATTCTCGAGCGAATCAAGGGAAGAATCGAGTCTACACCCAAGGGGCATCAAGCTGGCTTCCGCAGTGATCGATCATGTGTCGACAATATCAACACCCTGCGTATCGTCCTCGAGCAGTCGATGGAATTTCAATCACCGCTTAACCTCATGTTCGTGGATTTTGAGAATGCCTTTGATCGAGTCAACCGAGAATGTATATGGAGATCGTTGCTTGGTAGAGGAATTCCGCCAAAAATTGTTGCCATTATTAAAGAGTTCTACAACAATGCAAGGTGTTTTGTTTTACACAGTGGACAGCTATTCTAGTCCGGGAGCTCGTGACAGTTTTCAATGCATTATCTGCTCGTCGATCAGAACATTCTGATTGGTTCAATTTGTAAGTGAACATCACCAAAAGGGACCGCTTACAACTAAGTAGCGGGACAACACTTGATCAGAGCGTTTGTAACATGCAAAAAAACATAAAAATTAACATTATGTGCTCGTCGTTGATCTTTTGCATGTTTGTTAATTAGCATCCAACAATGTCAAAAAAGTAACGCTTACACGCGTTCTTCGGGGCAGTATACCGCTTACACGCCCTGAAAGGTATGCAATTTTGTTTTTCGAATTTCGATCTATGGGGCCATTATTAACATTAAACTTCCACTTCATCCTGATGGGGCAGAGCTTTGGTACACTAATAAAGGGTCCGCCAAATAACTTTTTTTTTTTGAAAATGCTACCACTACATGGAGTGTAGCTTCGGCTGTGTGGCACGTAGCGCCGACCTGTTGAAATCAAATGTTGCCAATATCCTCCTCTTCAATTTTTGTGAACAAAAATTCGTTCAACATGGCCCAATAACGATCGCCATTGACTGTAACGGCCACTCGAAGAAAAATGGCCCAATTATGCCTCTGGACCAAAATCCGCACCAAACAGTGACTCGTTTTGAGGGTATCGAAAATTTTGCTTGTTTACATACCCGCCAAGATCAAAATGAGCTTCATCTGAAAAGATGATTTTTTTGGCAAAATCGGCATCTTCTCTAAGTCGATCGCAGGCCCACTTGGCGAAACAGCCATTTGAATGAAATTATTTTCCATTATTAACCGGAAGGATTGTTCTTTCAAATAAAAAAAGAAATTTGAGAAAATATTCAGTAGTTTTTTTTTATAGCAGTTTTTTTATAAGTTATTTGGCGGACCCTTTAGTACCTCTCCTAACTATACTCTTAAGAAGTATTTCTAGGTGCAGTGCAATAAAAAAAAAACCTGCGATAATAAGGCCCGTGGGCGTTATTTCCCAATATAAAAGGAAAAAACACCCACGGGCTTATTTTCCATTCTGAAATGGCAATAAGACCCACGAAAGAAAAGAAATAGGAACCGCGGGTGCTATTGCTTTTTGGATTTGGCATTATTTGAGCCCACACTTAAAGCATGATCCATACTCTGCTTTTAAATAATCTTCTAAAGAATCTCAAAATAACGATAACGAGAAAATTCAAAATAAAAAAATACGTTCTATGACAGGTACTATTAATAGTTGCTAGGTGTAAAATTTTATAATTTTTGGTAGTAGATCGTACTAATTTAAGTATATGAAGAAAATTTAATCAAAATCGAAGGAGTCGTTTTTAAGAAAAAAAATATTTCCTTTGCTGTTTTTTTACTTTTGTATGGAAGGTACCGTAATTTTTTCATAAATGTAAAATTTTTTCTTAAAATATTTTAGAGAGTACTAAAAAAGTCTTAAATATCAAGTTTAAAAAAAAATCGATCATGTCGTTCTCGAAATATTTGATTTTCCAAAAAAAAATTTTGAAACATTTTTTAAAAATACTTTTTCAAAAATTTTGGTACACAAAACTATTTATATTTTTTGGAAGCTTCTGTGTAAAAAAAATAATTGAAATCGATCGTACCGTTTTGAAGAAAATCAAAAATAAAAAAAATGGTTATTTGGGAGGTACCATTAATAACCATTTTTGAAAAATGGTTTTCTACCAGAAGAAAACCCTTACTAAAATAAATTAATTGAATTTTTTTCAAGAAAAGTTGTCGAGCCGTTTTTGAGAAAAATACGATTATGTAAAATTGCTAAAAAAAATTGTATGGCAGGTACCGTTATTTTTGATTCTAAAAAAAAAATGAAAAAAACGTGTGGGCATAATCACCAAAAACCACTATGTACCAAGTTTGAAGAAAATCGATCAAGCCCTTTAGGCTGTAGACGAACAGACAGACAGAATTGTGCCACCCACTTTTTTGGTGTTCTCTATCATCGTAATATCATGTTTGATTGTTATCTCAAAATTTTTTTTTGCACGAATCCAAAACTTGCCTTATAGTATGTACCTATAATCGCAAGTAAAAAGGGAAAAAAACCCCTCCCATACGACTTTTTTCATATCTGGGCACAACATACACGCTCTGGCTTTTAGTCACACCTTATACAAAATACCCGGTATATATTTTTGGTATTATTTTAGGACTAACTACGCCAAAACTGTTTCCCACTCCTAGCACGCATGGGTAGAAAGGGGGGTAAATTAATGATGTGATTCTATGTTTTAAATTGTTTTGAATACAACGAGAGCCCTCACATCACCATCTGAAGTCTGGTTCTCAATTTTCAGTGCAACATAGGAAGAATTTCAATGTTTTTCCCTGGGTAAAAAGGCAACCTTCCATTCGTCCTACTGGCAGTGCTGCCAACGTAGAAATACTTTTTAAACGTAAAGTAAGGACAGGTACTACCTACTAGTGTGCCAAAGCTCAACCCATCACGACGAAGTGCAAGGTTTATGTTAACATTGGCCCCATTGATCGAAATTCGAAAAACAAAATTGCATACCTTTCGGGGCGTGTAAGCGGTGTATTGTCCCGATGAACGAGTGTAAGCGTTACTTTTTTGACATTGTTGGATGCTAATTAACAAACATACAAAAGATGAATGACGAGCACATAATGTTAATTTTTATGTTTTTTTGCATGTTGCAAACGCTCCCCACATCAAAAGGTCCTGAGGTGCGCTGTAAGCGCTCCATTTTGAGGACACACATTACTTAATTGTTAGTTACATTACAATTTGAACGACGAGCAGATTGACCATTTTTTACTGTCGCGAGCTCCCGGACAATTCGATTCCTTCGTAGTGCAACAAGGGGATGTTCTACCGCCAATTCTCTTCCTGCTGGCGATGGACGGCGTATTGACGGCCAGTGTTGGTACAGCTGAGCGACAGGGCATCCAATGGAGACCGTTTGAAAGGCTCAGTCATTTAGACTATGCCGATGACATATGTCTACTGGCAAATAACATCAGTGGGCTGAACGGGATGTGCCAAACGCTGCAAGTGAAGGGATAGTCGAATGGTCTAAGAATAAATAGCAAAAAGACAAAAATAATGCTCACAGGCCGCTCCTCACAGCAGCGTATTATTCTACAGGAGACGCCAGTTGAAGTAGTGGAACAGTTTAACTACCTTGGCAGTATTGTTTCTGCAAACGGTGATAAGGATCTGGACGTTAAAAGTAGAATAATTAAAGCTCGTGCTGCCTTCGGTAGGTACTCTGTCCCCAATTTGGAAATCCAGTCAAATCTCCTTACGCACTAAGTTGAGATTCTTCGAATCCAATGTCAATGTTCGTGCTGTTATATGCTTGTGAAACCTTTAAAGTCACGACTGCCATTTCGAGGAAATTGCAGGCTTTTGCGAATCGAATGGCTGTCTTCGCCACATCGCTGGCCACAAATAATATCAAACGAGGAAATGTTGCGCACGACAAGTCAAGAGCGGCTGGACGTCGACATAAGAAAGCGTAAATGGCGTTGGATTGGTCACACACTGAGGAAACCAAACGAGGACTATGAATGGAATCCTCAGGGTTCACGGCGGGATGGAAGACCAAGAACAACATGGAAATCAACTGTATAAGCAGCAGCAGAATACCCAGAGAAAGACGTGATCACATTAAGAATACCTTGCTGCTGGCCGTGAAGGATGGAGACGTTTTGTTGACACCCTATGCCCCAACCGGGGTTACAGGACACGATGATGATGGTGATGAAAGTTTATAAATAATTAAAGTGTGGTTGAAGCACTTAAAAAACTTAACAGCATTTAATCATAAATATCGATACTTTTCTCATTTTCAATAAATCAAAACAAAAATAAATCAATAAACTTTTCAGGCGATGAAATAATAATTTAAAAAAAAAAATAAAAAAAAACAATAGCCATTTTTTGTTCTAGGACGAAGGTATGCTATGCATTATATCATTCGTCTCAGAAAGAAAATACAAAAATATTATTTTTTAGTGAAAACCTCTTTCTATGAACATAATTCCATAATGTAGCTCTTTTCAGTTAAAATGTCGATATTTTACCAACCGATTGACTTCTTCGTCCTTCACACAAAAACACAAAAAAAAAAACTGTTTTTCCATCAACCCAAAGCATCACTTGACCGAATATTTGTATAAAATCCCAACAAAAAAACAGAAAAACCAAAATAAAAGCAAAACAAATTGTATTTCACTTAACAGTTTTTCTCGAAGTAGATAAGTGCTCCCTCTAGTTCTGAACCTTTTACAGAAAAAAAAAAAAAAAAAAACACAAATCTCCAGGCTTTTTCTTATTCTAAATCGAAGTCACTTTTAAAATATACTTCCAAATGAAACAGATCGAAAAATATCCCAAGAGTAGGTAAGAAAAAAAGCAAAAAAAAAAAAAATATTTAACAAAGGCGTGCACACAAAATACAGAGCAAAAAAAAAAGATTAAAAAAAGAAAGTTAAGGATTGCTACAGTAGGCAGAAATAAAAAGTATTCAGACGAAGTCCTTTTAGCACAAAAGTATAAAAAAAGAAACACTCACAAAAGCACCAACAACAATGACATACAAAAATAATAATAAAAAAAAAACCAACAAGCATACAATATTTAGTGGAAAGAATTTCATTTTGTTTACCAAAATCTTAACGGGGTTACATACGATTTATTTATGCAAGCATCAAATAAATAAATTTAGTTTAATTAATATTTTATTGAATTCAACATGAAAAATAAAAAGAAGAAGAAAAAAATGGAAACACAAGGACTCACCTTCGTCATCGGATGAGAAGCTATTGTAACCGGTATTGGCATGGGTTTCCGAACGACTCCTCTGAATGCCAGAAACTCCCCCAACCACCGCTGCGACAGCGCCACCAGACGAACTATTGCCAATATTCTGGTTCTGAGGAGTGACAATGGCAGCGCTGGGATGTTGTTGGATGGCATTGTTGCCTACCGCCGCCGCTGCTCCTGCGGCAAGGATGTTCGGATTGCTGCCTAGCTTTGTCATCAACGTTGCCGAGCCACTCTGTTGCATACCTTTACGGGTGAGTGGTGATTGTAACATCCTCTGCTTCCATTCAAGCAGACGCTTCATTGACTCCTCTCGTTTTCTTTCGCCGTCCTGCAGCGAGGATGTCGGTGTACTGGGTGCATCTTCGTCCCTGTTGCGGGGCAAACGGGCGCTAGCTGACCTCAAAAACTGTTCATGCTGACTCGGAAGCTGTTGAGAGCCCTGATGATGGTGTTGAGGGCGCAAATGAATGCCACTGCCGACGATGTCCTTGCTGATGGCACTGTTGCTCACACCACGACTCATTCGTGGCACACTCGAAGTCCCCTGATTTATGGTTGCCTCTTGTAGAAGTTCGTTCCGTTTGTAGGCTCGCTCATAGGGATTCTCATAGGCAATTGTGTGCATGCCACTTGGACTTGGGTATGCTGGAGTGTATCCATAAGCTGAGGCTGGCGCTGGTGGTGGTGGCTGCTGCTGTTGTTGTTGTTGTTGTTGTTGCTGCTGGTGCTGTTGCTGCTGTTGGTTGTGCTGTTGGGGCTGGGCCGTCTGAGGACTTTGCAGATAAAGAGCACTCTGTCGCATTTTTTCAGCATAGCTTGCCTCTGAGTAGTAGAAACTGTCTGGCGCACGGTTGATGTCCAAGCTCGATTTGGGTCGTGGGGCACGTATGGCATCTGGCTTGATGGCACCACCGCCAGTTGATGATGTTGCTGCAGCCGCTGCTGCTTCAGCTCTGGCCTCGTATTCTAGAAAATCAGCCGAGTGTGGTCGTATGATCGATGCGGTAGACGGTCTTGTACGCAAGTTTGTGCTGCTTCCAGTTGCCTGTATGCACAACAAAAATTAAAAAAAAGGAAAAAGTAAATTGTCATAAAGAGTCCTTTGAGAATTTAAAAAAAAATGAAAAAAAAAATTGCACTCATTTGTCGTAGGTATCATAGGTTTCCCAACCACAAATGGGATTGCTGCATTTCCGGAGACAAAACGAAACACAAATGCGGACAGAAGAATGAGTGTTTCTGACCCTGTTTTCAACATGAGGGAACTGCAATCAGGAATGAATCTTAACTATCCATTTCTAGCAACCAAGGAGTAACTTTCTTTGGATTTAATTCCTTGATAAAAATATAAATCTAAACAACCCTTGTGTTCTATATATGTAGCTCCACCTGTCACTCTGACTCCTGTTTTTCTCTGTCATTCTGGGATCAACCCTATAGCACGCGGCGGCGGCGGTGGCGATTAGTACACGGAATTGTTACGTATTTTGTGAGCTAAAAATGAAGCAGCAAATCTTCTTCCATGTACATACACACATCTACCTTATTTAATGTCCTTAAAGAGTCTTATTGCTTGTTTAAAAGTTTCAAATGCAACACGGAAAATCTCGTTAAGAATTTATTTTTATGTGTGTGGCTTGTATAAATGTGTGTTAAGGGTTGTAAAGGGATTGTGTAACAATTTTTCTTCATTCTTCCTTCTTTTGTTTGTGCCAGTTTTTACGAGTAATCCTCATGTTGATTAATTTTCAGGAAAGGAAGAGTAGGTGGTGGGGTTTTGTTTTCTTTTTATTATTTTTTTTCTTTTTTAATTATAGCTTGAAGGCGGTCAGGATGGGTGTATACCTACGATACGTATAGTTTTTTGTGCACTTTTGTTTAATGCAATTTTCGGAAGAAAACAAAAAATTATTTATACAGGATGTACCTACATACATGGTCGTATAGTACTTCTTGAATGTGTATTTTGTAATTTATCTAAGGGCATGTTAGTTACAGTTAAAAGTAATTGTTGAAGCTTTTTTTTACGAGTAGAAGTATAGAAGAAAAGTGTGTTAGCAGAGCAGTTAAATATTGTGTTGGTGGAGAAATTTAAGTTGGATCGTTCTAATAAAAGTTTTATGTTGTGGAATTTTCTGAAAAAAAAAATTTGGTTGATTTTTATTCTGGTAGGGGATATGTTTCGGAGAGGTTAATCGCCTTTGCTGCGGGGCGAAACGTTGTGGTTGATAGTACACAGTTTCCGCATCTCGATATACATAAAGGGACACGGCGAATTCCTGGTCAATCAACCGCCAACCAGATTGACCACATTGCGATCGACGCAAGGCACTCCTCCAGTATCAAGGATATCCGAACGTTCCGAGGAGCCAGAGTTGACTCGGACCACTACCTCGTTGTAGCCAAGGTAATGCTACGGATATCCAAACCAAAGCCAAAGCAAGGAAATAGTGTAAGGAAGTTTAACGTCGGACGGCTACAGTCACAAGAAATCGCCAGGTCCTTTTCCGATCGAGTCTCTCGCACCCTCTTAAATAGTCCTATGCCACCAACTGAAAGTATCGAGAACCAGAGAATTGCCAGGAAGCTTTCAGAGATGCCGCCTCTGACGTGCTTGGCCTTGCACGACCACCACAGCGAAACCCCTAATTCGACGAAGAATGCCGACAAGTACATGCAGCCAAACAACATGTATACAAAGCGGTGCTGCATAGAAGGACCAGAGCTGCTCGCGAGCTCTACGAGCAGAAGAGCAGAGAGGAACATAAGCTTCTAAGAAGGAAAAAGAAAGAGCATGGGAAGCATGCGATCGAGGAAATTGAGGGATGCCATTGCAGGAATGAAGTTCGGAAGCTTAACCAAAAGGTAAAGCGAACCTCCCAGGGTTACAAGGCCCGGACCGAAGCCTGCAAGGATGATCAGAGGAACATCGTAGGGGATTCGCAGTCGGTGCTGAGGATATGAAAAAATCATTTCTGCAAATTGTATAACGGCGATGACGAATCGAACTCCGCTACCATACAGATTGCACCATTCAACCTGGACGACGTAGGCTAACAATTCCGTCCACCCGATCTCGACGAAGTAAAGATAGCTATATCTAAACGTAAGTCCAATAAAGCTACCGGAGCTGATAACCTTGCGGCTGAGCTATTCAAAGCGGCTGGCAATGAGTTGGTTAGGAGTATGCACCAGCTCCTACAAGGTCTTCTCTGTTGTATTTTTGAGCCCCTGAAGCCATTCGTCTATAACCTGATCGATCCATATCATGAAGAATGCACGCTGCTCCATCAAGGTCGGCAAAGACCCCACCATTACCTTTGATGTCAAAAAAGGTTTCAGGCAAGGCGAAGCACTGTCATGCGACACCATTGTTCTTGAAAGAATAGTGCAAAACTCTCACGTCAAAACTTGAGGCACAATCTTTCAAAACTCCGTCCAATTACTCGCTTACGCTGACGACATTGAAATAATCGGACGAACAAAGCGTGATGTCAGTGGTGCTTCTGTGAGTATTGAGAAGGAAGCCAAGAATATGGGCTTAACAGTGAATGAAAGCTAAACGAAATATATGCTTGTTGACAGCAAAGGACACCCAACACCGACGACGTCTAGGACAGAACGTCACTATAGACAGCTATAATTTTGGGGTGGTCACAGATTTTGTCTACCTAGGATCCGCTTTAAACTTAGCGAACGATACCACTGCTGAGACCAAACGAAGAATTATTGTTGCCAATCGCTGTTTCTTCGGGCTAAGAAGCCAATTGAGAAGCAAAGCCCTTTCTCGAGCAACTAAACTGTCCCTGTATAAGACGCTTATCATCCCGGTCCTGATGTATGGGTGCAGAGGCATGGACACTGCTAACGGTGGATGAGAACGGGTTAGGCTGTTTTGAGAGGAAAACTCTCCGGGTGATTTTTGGTCCCGCCTGCACATAGATGGGGAATGGAGAAGAAGATATAACAACGAACTTTATGGACTGTACAGCGACACCGACCTAGCCACAACAGTGAAAAGCCGACGACTGAGATCGCTGGGTCACCTAGAGTGAATGGACACAAATGTTCCGGCCCGGAAAGTCTTTGAATCCAATTCCGTGGGACAACGTAGTAGAGGTGGACATCGTAAAAGGTGGCGCACGCAAGTGGAAGAGGACCTCAACCTACTTGACGTGTGAAACTGTAGACAGCTAGCTAGAAACCGAGCCGGCTGGAAGAAGCTTGTTGGTTGAGGCCCTGGTCCTCCCCGGATTGTTGCGAGTTTTTGAGCTTACTGCAACTAGGAAGATATACCAAAATTTAGGTTGATTTTGTCTCTCACGACACTCAATAAAATCTTAAGACTCTCCGGCTAGGATGACTCCTGAGATCGAAGGAATACATGGAGGTTTAAAAAACCACCAGGCAACTGGCTGATGGTTTTGAAAACTGAGCTCAGACGAAACAGTGAAGAATGAAAGTTACTTAGTCGTCAAAGCACTACGGAAAAGAAGATATATTCAACATTTTAAGCAGAAGTTTTAGTAGCTGAAAAGTGGGCCAAAAAAACCATAAATTCCCAACTTTTCCATTCAGTTTATAAGAGGAATCCTAAGCTTCACAAAGACTTAAGAACAAGGCTGTAGATTTGTACCTATGTCTTACCAACAGAGCTCTTCAAAAACAGATGTGGTGCGTTGGTAGGAATCAGGCATTAAATCATCGACCATTTAACGTTCGAAACAGTTCATACTGGAAGACTGGACTATCAGATTCAAATTCCCTCCAAGAACTATCAAGGCAGAAGTCTTCACATACATCTTCAGGTGCTCTGCAACACCTGAACCGGCAAACATCAGTGTGACTTCCAGTTGGCGTCAACATGGTGACGACCAATGATGCAACGAATACTGCAAATCAATTGTGCTTATTTTACCTCCAAGTGGTTACCATTTGATACTGGTCTCGTTCATCCGGGCCTGACTTGCTAAACCAATAAACGGAAGTTTTGAACAAGAGGAAACACTATAATCTTCTATTGGAAATGACTGGCTGTATTATTCGGCTGAAGTCTTGGACGGCTTATGGTGCCCGGAGGATGAATTCAGCATAGAGAATTAATGGTGCCCCCAACAGTCTTGCAGACAGAAATCGAGATGAGTGTTCCCACTACAAAGGAACTTCTTCTTTTGTCAAGGAGGCAGGGGAAGAATTCCCCAATGGAATCAACGGTGGCCACTAAGGTTCCAGTCAGGCTGAACCACTTCGTGAACACCTTACACGGGCTTCTACGACATATTCTGAGCTCAGGCCTAAAGGGAGCGGTTTATCCAACTCCAACTCCCCGCACTTGGAGTTATATTATGAGGCCCTAGACAGCTGCCACACATAACATTAAGCACGCAAGATAGGATGGGTTGGGCAGAAGAAAACTGAAAGACTGTGACATCTACTACGGTCACTGTTACCAACAAACTAGACAGTGTGTGGATGTGGATTCGTCATCAAAGGCAGACCTAGGCGAGAAGTCTTGAGTGCCACATGAAAATTCGCATCAAGGCTAAATTCGCCAACATCAGCCTCATATGCGCGCTAAATACTGTGAGATACTACAGTCGCAAGAAATTGCCAGATATTTTTCCGATCGAGTCTCGCGCGTCCTCTTAAATATTCATATTCCGCTAACTTCCAGCATCGACAACCAGTAGAAGAAATATTGCCAGTAAGCCATCGGAGATGCCACCTCTGACGTGCTGGACCTGGCACGATCACCACAGCAAGACCCTTGGTTCGACGAAGAATTCCGGCAAGTACATGCAGCCAAACAACAGGCATACAAAGCGGTGCTGCATAGAAGGACCAGGGTGCTCGCGAGAGAGGAACACTGGCTTCTCAGAATGAAAAGTGCGTGATCAAGGGAATATAGGGATGCCTGGCAGGAATGAAGTTTGGAAGTTGAACCGAAAAGTAAAAAGAACCTCCAAGACTTACAAGGCCTGAACGGAGCCTTGCAAGGGTGATCAAGGCAACATTGTCGTAGAATCACATTCGGTGCTGAGGATTGGGAAATATCATTTAGATTCACCATTCAACCTAGATGACGGCGACGTAGGCCAACAATTCCGTCAACTGGATCTCGACGAAGTGGGGATAGCTATATCTTAACGTAAGTACAATTAAGTTGCTGAAGCTGATGGCCTTGTGGCTGAGCTATTCCAAGCGGCTGGCGATAAATTGGTAAGGAGTATGCACTAGCTTATCTGCAAAATTTGGTCAGAGGAAAGCAGATCCTGAAGAGAGGTGATTCTCTGGTCTGCACCAACTACAGAGGCATCAGTCTTCTTAATATTGCCTACAAGTTCTTCTCTGCCGTACTTTGTGAACGCCTGAGCCCTCAAGCCATTCGCCAACAACCTGATAAGTCCATTTTAGTGTGGCTTTAGGTGAGGAAAGTCCACCATTGAGCAAATATTCGCCCTACGGTAGATCTTGGGAAAAATCCTGGAGTCTCATATCAATACCCTCCACCTATTCATCGATTTCAAGGCCGCGTATGACAGCATCTAAGGAGACGAGCTGTATAGATAAATGTCTAGTTTCAGGTAAACTGGAGGCAGAAACCGAGCTGGCTGGAAGAAGCTTGGTGGTTGAGGCCCTGTTCCACTCCAAACTGTAGCGCCACCTTAAGTTATTTAAGTAAGTAAGGAGTGACGTCGTCCATTAGTCAGGAAGATTACCTCCCGGTCTTAGGGAAAACGTTCCCCCAGTCCAGACTAGCCACGGGGGAACCTTCCAGTCAAGCACCTAATGTGATCAAATTCAAAGAAAATTCATTGATAGAAAATTTGTTGCCAGCAAGAAGATCACTAAACAGCCAAGGCCGTAGAACGGCTCCTCTTTTGAAACTGTTTGAAGATGGAGCTCTGGATGATCTGTTGAGAAAGGACTGAGTGAAGCAGAGCAAAATTGATACCTTTAGTTCCTTAATCAATTTATGACCCAAGGGGAAGCCACGTAAAAGGTGGACGAAAGAAAAGAGGCATCAAATATCGGCCAGACCCTCCAAATTCAAGAACAGAAAAAGAAGAATAATAATCATCTGACTCCTCTCCTGAGACATGAGGAAAAACAACTCGTGAGTAGTGGTTACATAAATTGCAGGATCAAGCACCACAAAGAGAAGGTATTGCGCTTCTCTGTCCAAGATCTACCCTCAACAGGCTCTCTGTACCAAAACATTAACGGTCCTGAAAGAAGCAAGGTTTTAGGAGGTTTCTATTGGCTGGAAACATAAAGCAAAGTTCAATGGTATTCACTATAGTCTATAGAACAGTACTATTTTTAGAACGATTAGAATAGGAAACCTAAGGCAAGTTGGTTGCATCTGAAAACTTCTAAGGGAACTGAACTAGCTGCATGCGTTCGGAATGACATTACCTAGCTGCTAAGAGAGACATCAAGAGATTCCTCAAGCTGGAAACTGGCAGTTACAAACCTTGCTGACAAACTTACAAACTTCTGTTCAAACCATCAGATAAAATATCTTATCGAATTAACAACAACTACTTACCTCTAAATGGTTGGGTGTATATCTTGATGGCATCGGTGGAACATGTTTGGTGGTATCATAGGTTGGCGGGCTCATAGGTCTCCTATACGCACTACCTGCCACAGGTATATCCTGTGGTTGAGGTGTCTTACACTGTGTCAAATTATAAATATCCTCATAATCCGAGAAGGGACGATTCTTAGATCTTCCATAGGCATCTGGTGTCCTTCGCTCAGCATTAGCATAGCCCATCACTGTCTGATTGGGTGGATATCTCTGCTGGATGATTTTCTGCATGTAGAGTTCTCGTTCTCCATAGATGTCGTCACCAATACTTCGTGATGGCATCCGCATCAACTGTTCCTCCAAATCGACACCCTGATGGCTATATCCAGATCCAGGAATATTTTGTGGCAGTGAACCACCTGGCTGGGAGGTGTATTCATTCGAATGATATGGCGATTGACGGTTGGCGTCCATGGCTATTTGTTGCATTTGATTGGCTAGATTGTCCGTTGAACTTTGCATTCTCAACGAAGACGTGACATTGCCAGTTCGTGAGTCGTAAATGGCATGATGTTGTGAGCGTTGCATTTGCTGGAGTGATGGTGACATGACGGCATTGTTTCGTCGTGCGGAGTGCTGCTGCTGACTTTGTCCGTGTTTTCGCCCAACGCTTCCTTCATTGTCCACCGAGTGTTCGGGACTTGGTGACGAATAGCCTCCATCGTTAATCCGTCTAGGTTTTGGTGGAGCATTTGCGTACAGAGGTTGGGCACCATTATCTGATGCTGGAGTTACAGGACCCTGACTGAGACTCAGCTTGCTTTGTTGCGATTGCAGGGTATGGATTCCAGAGTCACTGTTGTCGGCACTCTGGTTGAGTGATGACACACTCGGCTGAGATGTCTGATCCGACTCACTGCTAGCTTGCATCATTGTGGCAGCAGTGAGGGCTCGAACCCACTGAATCATTGCTTCAGCTGTTTCAGCTGCCAACCAATAGGTGCGCATATTGGTGTGTTCACACTTGAAGGCATATTTTCGGTAGATTTTATCTTCCGGTAGACAAGCAGATACTTTGTATGAAGGAAGGAGTATGGATCCCAGGAGCTTCTCCTCCTCCGGGCCCTTGTAATAGTACAAGCAATACTCGGCCAGCACGAACCACCGTTTGCGCCACACCTTCAGACCATCCGAACCCTGTTTGTAAAGCCAGCCCGACATCGCCACCGGGGATGTGGGTGGGCGTTTTGTTATTGGTGATTTTATTGCCTGTATCGAACCAGAACTCTTCTTCCTGTCCAGTTGCGAATGGGCTGCTGAGGTGGACGTTGCCGAGGGACTTTTGTTCAAACTGTCCTCGCTGCTAGGTGTTTTAGCGGGTGTCTTGTTGCCAAGTGCCCCAGAGATTTGGGTTTGACATGCTTGGTTCACAACGTGACCTGGATGATTTTGCTGAATGTATACGGGACTTGGTTCACTGCCTGGAGTTATGCCACTCATATCACCCTTCAATGGTGGTTGCGCTTTTTGTCTCGTAGATTGGCCATTGTCTTGCAGCTGTTGCTGACTCGATAATAGCTGATGATGCTGCTTCTGCTGTTGTTGTTGCTGAAGTTGCTGCTGCTGTTGCTGGAGCTGCAATTGCAGTTGCAGCTGATGCTGCTGTTGTGCATACATGCTGGCTTGGTCCTGATGAAAGTGCTTTGTGTTTGGGGCAGCTTTCGATGGACCTGGTGCCGGCTGGAATTGACTGCTTAGGTTTAGTGTCGACGGTGGCACGGTACGATGTGAGGACGCAGCTGCTAACTGGTGAATTGGTGACTGTTGCTGCTGCGGCGATGACATCATACTCGAACTCTGACTCATGTGGTAGTGGCCTTGCGGCACTGGTGGATTCAATGCCTGGCGCATGGCAAACGTTCTCTGCTGATGTACCAGTGCCTCGTTTTGAGTTTGGATTTGAGCTTGAATTTTGGCCTGCTGCAGCTGTTGATATTGCTGCTGCAGAGCTGTGACTGGATTATGTTGATGTTGACTGCTTGCAGTTTGATATAACGGCCGCCCGGCTGCTGCGGACATTTGATATGTTCGTTCCGGGGGTGTTTGATAGATTTGTTCACCGGTAAACTGCTGCTGATGGTAGGCCGTGGTTTTGAGCATGTGCTTTCCCTGAGGTTGCATATCGATGGGGGTGAGTTGTGACCCACTGGAACTGGGTGATTGTTGTTGCTGCTGTTGTTGCTGTTGCTGCTGGTACATGGCCTGATGACCACCTCCATGATATTGCAAATGATGATTCTGGAAGACTGGCGAATGCGCTGATGTACGATAGTCGGCTATATTAGTTTGATACGACAGGGGGACTTTCTTTTGCGGTGCTATATGGGAATTGGCTTGCTGCAGTTGTTGCAGCTTTTTGCTGTCCATGGTTGCTGCGTTGAAAAGTGGTGGAGAATCCAACCTGAAAGAAGAAAAAAAAATATTCTATGTTATTATCTATGGAACATTAAAAGAGATTGCTTATAAATATACAGCAATGATGTGCCCCCATTTAATGTTTGCATTTTTATGAGCAGAATTTAATTGTTTATAATTGATCAATAGCACATCAGTCAGTGTGACAACACGGTGGGTATAGTAGATAGGAGATTTTGTGCAAAATTCCCTGGCTTTCAGCGACAGACAATATGAATAATTTATGTACTTATAAGCGGATGAATTAATTGCGTTTTTATAGAATTACTTCAATTAGTTCTTGTAACATCATTAAGTTGGTAATTTTTGGAATGAGATTTACATTGTGCGCGTAGATGATGTTTGGTTTGAAAATAATTAATTTGAATGTGACACATTGGTAACTATTGAAAATTGTGGAGAAGAAATATACGACAGCACTGCGTGTCACATTGCTGATGCCATTGAGGACATTCTGGAGGTGACGTGAACTGGCCACGAAGATGGTGCGACTTTACTTGTTTAGATTTTTACTAGTGGGGTCTTATGAAGTCACAGATCTATTTCATAAAGCCGCTATCGACTAATGCCCTCAAATTCAGCCTAGGCTGTAGTATATGACAGATTCATTTAAAATAAGACATCTTGGGTTTGTTCCCAGCGCTAAGACGCAGTGAGCGTATAAAAGATGTCATATTCCATAAATAATATGTCAAGTTAACGAAACAATTTCCACCTTTCGAAAAATTAATGGGTGGATAATTTGTCCTTAATTAGTCGTTAATTAGTTGTGACAATTTCAAATTTGTCGTTCTATGTTTGCTATGTTTGTTTGAAAAGTAGTAAAAACTTTTAAACTTAATAATTTACCGGGAGTAAGTCGTTAGTTAAAAATCAATTTTAACGTGCGATGTTTTCTGTGTTTTTGAGATATTTGTTTTCTATGAGTGTTAAGTTATAAAAGCAGCTTTGATGAATCTACAAATGGATAGGTGGATAATTTGCCATTAGTTAGTCCATAATTAGTTATGACAACTTCAAATTTGTCGTTCAATGTTTTCTATGTTTTTTTTTTGGGTGCTTTGCTAACATAACTTGATTAGCTGTAAGAACTTATTATACTCAATGTTTTATGGCTTCTCAATTTTCCGTTTGTTAGCTTTCAATTAATTGTGAAAGATTGAATTTGATCATGCAATGATTTTTCTATGTTTTTGTGGGTATTTTGATATCTTGATATCAAGTTAGCAAAACACCTCCTAAAAAAGGGTTAAAACTACTGCTAATACCGAATGATTTATGGCTTAATAATTTGTCGTTAACCAGCTTTTAACTAGTTGTGACAATTTCGAATTTGTCGTGCAATGTTTTCTAGTTTGTTTTTTGATTCTTTGCTAGCTTGACATCAAGTAAGCATAGCACCACCTCAAAAAAAGGTCAAAATTACTTAAACCATATTGTTTGTGGCTAAATAATTTATGGTTAGTTACCCATTAATTAGTCTTGACAATTTAGAATTTGTTGTTCTATGTTTTCTATGTTTTTTTTCGAAAAGTGATAAAAACTTAACATTTTATTGGTTGATAATCTTTTATTTGAGACAAGTTCAATTTTTTTTATGCGATGTTTTCTATGTATTTTTAAACGAAATTACCTCATTTGAACCAGTGGAAACGTAAATAAACAGAAAAAAGTTCAATATAATCAATTTTAAACCCTTTTTGAATGTTCATTCTTATGAATAAAACAAAAAAATAAAAATAAATAAATTAGGTGGCGCAACAGCTAGTGGAGAACCAGGGCCTAGTGACTTACAAATCTCAACCATTCCTGTGTGCGTGTTGTTGGCAGGAGTGGAGGGGACCTACAATTTTTTGCTAAGTCCGAACGGCTAGATGAAAAGCACTTATTCATGACAAGCATACTCTTGGAGCATTTGTCAGTTCTTCACAAGAGGCCAGGCAGTACCTCGGATAAAACATTTCTGTTTTTAGGTGGTACTGCTAGGAATCGAACCCACACCTTCGGCATGACAGTCTAACGCACTAAACATTATGCCACGCAGTACTCCGACTTATACTACGAGGTCTTATGAATTAGGGAATTTAAATACAAAACATAGAAAACATTGCACTTTAATTTAAAAATTGTCACTAATTAAAGGCAAATTATTAATTAATTAAAATTTCAATATATATAATAGGTCCTAAGAACTTTTCCGGAGCTCTTTGCTGATTTCATATAAATTTTGGAGAATAAGACAAGATACATAGAAAACATCGCACGAATAATTTAATTCATCACATCACTTCAAGTTATTAAGCTATAGAAATTTTTAAAACTTTTCGAAAAAAAAAACATAGAAAACATAAAACAACACATCAGAAATTTCAAACATTATTGACGGCTTAAAAGATAATTATTTTTCGGACTAGCCGCGTTATAAAAGTTTAAAGAGTGCGCTTTGGTACCTACCCCGAACGTTTCGCATCAAATTGCATTGAGCGTGGTCACCGGGAAACGAAAAATAATTATCTATTATGTAAAACTTTTTCTTAAGCTCACAACAAGGCTGTGAAAGCTGTCAAAATAAATATTTCTGTTAAGGCTGAGGTCACACGAGCCAGTTATTTGGCAGTTTTATGTAGTCAACTAGCTACCTATAACTGGCTCAAGTGGCCTCAGGGCAAGATAAGACACATAAGAGCTCTCAACCTGGAACACTACACCACTGTGACCAGGAAGCCAGCAAAGCCCTATATTAGCTGTGTACCAAGAACCCTTAGTTCTTCGCGACAGCAAGTGACAAGCTTTGATTTGATTTCAATGGCAAAAATTGCTGTAATTAGGAAGTCTGAATGAACTGGAAAATCAGAGGATTTCTGAATAGAACCCTGCACCAACACCTGTATCCATCTTGGAACCGTTTGTGTGTATTTAGCTATCATCGATTCGCAGGTTCGCTCGTTCATTTGCCAGTCCACTCTGCTAGGAAAGGCGGTCATGAACGGCTTGTTGCAGTCTAAACGGGGTGTAATGTAGTCAGTGCATACCATATTTCTCGAGTATTTCTGTAGAATCTGCGCGTGACCTGTAGCACTCTGTCTCCAGCTGCCAGTTTGGCTAACCCTTCTGTATGACAGGACAGGTTTAATGCATTTCCATACAAAACAAATGCGGCGGTGAAATGCGCTCTTCTGTTTTACAGAGACCTTATTGTTCTTTTTTGCAATAAAAGCTATGTATATACGGAACGCACTCAAAGAGCTTTTAGAATAAAGTAATTGAGAGTATGGAGGTAAAAGAGAGTGTTGGGCTTGCTTATTAGACTCGGCTCATGAGAACAAAATATAGAACAAAATTGGCATGTTCTGGAAAATGAGATCTAAGAGCCCTCAGCTAATTTAGCTCCATGAAAAAGTGAGCAATATCCAATATCTTTTTCCTCAGTAATTTGACAGCAAAACTGAGAAATTTAGCTTATGGGAATCCTGTTCACGAGACTGAGATTGCTGAGGGCTCTGAGATCTTATTTTCCAGAACAATCTTAATGTTAAGTATCCTGTCAGATCTCAGAAGCAGAAGTAGTTGACAGACAAAATGAACTGTCATATTTCGAAACCCTATGCGGTTCACGCACTTTACGATTTTTTAACAAATATAAATAAGGGAACCTGTTTACACGATTCTTTTTTTTTTTTCATTAGTTTCGTCTTTTTGACAGGTAGGTACATATAGCTTTATGATTACACACATCGAAAGGATCCCAGTTGTGGGTTTGACGTTCAAAAACATTGAGGTTAATTTATTGGAAAGAAGACAAAAATAATAATTAAAAATATTTTTTAATCACTTCTTGTTTAGATTTATTACTATTTGATTATGGAAAACAATACCCGCGTTTTATTATCCCTCATAATGCGGGTTGATGCAAAAACAATGCTATATATCCATCTCTTTTTATCTTTTGTATCTTTTCTTAACATTGCTGACAATTCGCTGGCATGATTCACAATGGTAAATAGCCGCCTGCTGGTCAGAGTGAAAACATGGATGTGGGTTATTGAAGTACACCTCGATGGAAACCTGCACCCCATGATGTTTTTGCAATAAAAGTTACAAAATAACCTCAACCCAGACCCGGAGATAAAATTTCCCGCGCTTTTGTTACTTCATTTCCCCTCATTTCTCCACCCTCACCCAATGTGTCAAAAAGACGAAACACGAAACGACTGAAAATCGTGTAATAAGGCTCTAAGTGAGTCTGTTTCAACCATGCCAATTTCTGCTAAATTTTATTCCAGAGTTCTGTCAAAGAACATTTTATTGACATGACTTTGGAATAAAATGGGCAGTTTTGGGAAGTAAATGAACAGACCTATTCACACCTATTCATCTTTGACATTTCGTTCATTGTAAAAATGTCGATATTGTGAGTGCAGTAATTGGATTCTGTAATTGGGATGATTTGTAATCAGTTTTGCCAAATGTCGTTTTGACAGTAAGGAGATCTAAAAGCCAAAGGAGAATGGGCATAATTGTTTGAGTTGCGTCCCATCGTTGTAACACTTCAGCGTCCCAAGTGTTGTAACACTTTCTGACCAATATCATTGGAAAGATCTAAATGAGTGTATTTTTGTTGTTGTTGTGTGGGCATAAGTCTGTACCTCGTGCAGGGAAAGTGTTATATCCCAATAACTGTTGCACTGAACTCTGATTCTTTTCCTGCACAAATTGCGACCCAACGGTTATCTTATAACAATTTCTGACCTATATCATTTCAAAGGTCTCGATGAGTGCTATTTTTTGCTGTAGGGGCATAAGTTTGTATTTCGTACAGGGAAAGTGTAAAAGCCTCGATGAGTGCTATTTTTTCTTGTGTGGGTATAAGCCGATATCTCGAGCAGGGAAAGTGTTACAGTGCTCATAACAACTGTTGCACTGTACTAAAACTCTTCCCCTAAACAAGTTGCGTCCAAAGTGTTGTAACACCACCTGACCTATATACATAGTTGGAAAAGTCTCAATGAGTGCTATTTTTTGTTGCATAGGTAAAACTCTATATCTCGTGCGGGGATAGTATTACTGCCCATAATAACTGTTGCACTGTCCTACAACTCTTCCCCTAAGCAAGTTGCGTCCTAAATGTTGTAACACCTCCTGACCTATATAATTGGAAAGATCTCAATGAAAGCTATTTTGTATAAGTAAAACTCTGTATCTCGTGCAGGAAAAGTTTTATAGCCTAATAAACTGTTTAAGGTGTTATAGCGCACTGCAGCAGTTATTCATCATAATCATCGTGTCCTGTAACCCCGGCTGGGGCATAGGGCGTCAACAAAACGTCTCCATCCTTCACGGTCTGCTGCAAGGTACTTTAGCTGTGGCCACGTCTTTCTCTGGGATTCTGCTTCCACTAAAACAGTTGATTTCCATGTTCTTCTTGGTCTTCCAACCCGCCGTGCACCCTGAGGATTCCATTCAAAGGATTGCTTTGCAATTTCATCGTTTGGTTTCCTCTGTGTGTGACCAATCCAACGCCATTTACGCTTTCTCATGTCGATGTCCAGCCGCTCTTGACTTGCCCTGCGTCACAATTCCTCATTTGATATTATTTGTGGCCAGCGAATCTTTAGGATGTGGCGAAGACAGCGATTCACAAAAGCCTGCAATTTCTTCGAAATAATAGACGTGACTTTCCAGGTTTCACAAGCATATAACAGCACGGATTTGACATTGGATTCGAAGAATCTCAACTTAGTGCGTAAGGAGATTTGACTTGATTTCCAGATTGGGGACAGAGTACCGAAGGCTTTATTTATTCTACTTTTAACGTCCAGATCTGTACCACCGTTTGCAGAGACAAGGTAGTTGAACTGTTCCACTACTTCAACTGGCGTCTCCTGTAGAATAATACGCTGCTGTGTGAAGCGGCCTGTGAGCATTATTTTTGTCTTTTTGCTGTTTATTCTATAATAAACAGCAGTTATTGGGCTATAATAATTTCCCTGCACGAGATACAGCCTTATGGCCTTATAGCCTTGTATGTCAGAAAGTGTTACAACATATGGGAAGAAACGCCCATTCTCCTCTGATTCCATGATATCCATAGGAGTTCTGTGAATTTTTGACTCCCTTCTTTATCCTTTCACTGATGGATCTTTAAGAAAATTTCATACCACCGTTTAAAATTTGACAAGCATTTTTCACTACCTCGTTGTAACCAAGGTAATGCTACGAATATCCAGATGAAAACCAAAACAGGGAAATACTGTGAGGAAGTTCGACATCATATCATTTCAAGGCCGCGTATGACAGCATCTATAGAGACGGGCTATAAAGAGCAATGTCTAGTTTTGGCATCCCTACCAAATTCGTCCATTTGTGCAGGATGACGATGGAGAATGCACGCTGCTCCATCAAGGTCGGCAAAGACCTCACCGACACCTTTGATGTCAAAAAAAAGTTTTAGGCAAGGCGACGCGCTGTCATGCGACTTCTTCAACATCGTTCTTGAAAGAATAGTGCAAAACTCTCACGTCAACACTAGAGGCACAATATTTCAAAAATCCGTCCACTTACTCGCTAACGCTGACGACATTGACATAATCGGACGAACAAAGCGAGATGTCAGTGGGGCTTTTGTGAGTATTGGGAAGGATGCCAAGAAGATGGGGTTAACGGTGAATGAAAGCTAAACCAAATATATGCTATCAACAAGAAAAGACACCCAACATTGACGTCTCAGACAGAACGTCATGATAGACAGCTATAATTTTGAGGTGATCAGAGACTTTGTCTACCTAGGATCCGCTATAAACTCAGCGAACGATACCAGTGCTGAGATCAAACGAAGAATTACTCTTGCCAATCGCTGTTTCTTTCGGGCTAAGAAAGAAATTGAAAAGCAAAGCCCTCTCTCGGGCAACTAATTTGTCCCTGTATAAGACGCTTATCATCCCGGTCCTGATGTATGGTGCAGAGGCATGGACACTGTTAACGGTGGATGAGAACGTTTTAGACTGTTTTGAGAGGAAAATGCTCCGAGTGATTTTAGGTCCCGCTTGCATAGATGGGGAATGGTGAAGAAGATACAACTACAAACTGTACGCGACACCGACCTAGCCACAAAAGTGAAAAGCCAACGACTGAGATGGCTGGGTCACCTAGACCGAATGGACACCAATGATCCGGCCCGGAAAGTCTTTGAATCCAACCCCGTGGTACAGCGCAGTAGGAGTAGAGGTTGACAGCGTAAAAGGTGGCGCACGAAAGTGGAGCTAGCTAGAAACCGAGCCGGCTGTAAGAAGCTTGTTGGTTGAGGCCCTGCATGGTCCACCCCGCACTGTAGTGCCACCTTAAGTAAGTAGATAAGTAAGTAAGTAAGTTTTTTTAAAAATGATTTATTGCTGTCGCTGTGTAATTTTTTACTAAACCGAAATATTAATCGAATGATACAATTTATATGAGAAATGTGAGAAAATACAAAATGATGAATTTAAGCGTTTCAAGTTTCAATAAGCGAATTTTTTCATTTCAGAAAAATAGCGACAATTGTGTAGATATGCTAGTGTTACTACAACCTTAATAGTCTTATGGGATTATATCCTTTCCAGTTCAAATATGCATAGTTAAAAAAAATAACAAAACGTTTCTGAACTTCTCTAACATTTATGTATAACTACAAAAATATTTCATATTCGTTAAACCTTAAAAAAAAAAACTTACCAATCCCATAGCTGATACAAACAGGTAAACATGATGCTGATGATAATTTTTTTTGTATATAAATCGCTTCAGTCAAAAACAAAAATGTTATAAAAATAATTTAAACAAAAATACAAAAGAACTTAAATAATAAAAAATAAGCACAACCGAATTATTTGTATTTTTTTTTTTTTATTTTGTCTTCAGTTCAGTTAACCGAAAATATTTTATTTCGATTTCCAAATATTTCTCTATCCACTTCACAATTTCATTTTTCCGATTCATTATTATTTTTATTTATTAATTTTTGTTTTTTTTTTTTATTATTCTTAGCACACGTTGCTGCACACGTATTATACAAAATCAGCTACACGAGATCACTGCTATATAAAAAAAACATCGATAAAAATATATTTAAAAAAAAAACATAAATTATTTTTTTTTGTTCAATATTTCATTCGATAAAACATAAAATGACCGCATTGCACTGCACCAGCATGGCTATCATTGCAAAGCTCTTTTTTTGTTTTTGTTTTCATTTTTTTTTTTCATTTTGCAAAATTGTACATTTTTATAGGTCAACGATGTATAATTATGCTACAGTTCGTGCTGTATGCAATGTCGGCTGCTGCTGCTGTTGCCGATGCTGATTTTGCACCAAAGCTTTTTTTCTGATTTTTAGGCACGTTTCATGCGATTACTTCACACAATGTAATCAATTTGTATGTAAGTGGGATTTTTTTTTTCTCTTCGTTTGGTCAAAATGGCCAAAAGTATGTACATATCTCACAGACACAAAACACACCGCTGCTGGGGGCTAGATTGAAGATTAAAATCGAATGCATTAGCTGAGCATCGTCGGGCCTCTGCTATGAGCTCTCTGATGTGGAAGTGGATGTAGATGCTGCTGCCGCAACAGCTGATGGATGAACTGCAAAGCATTTTGTCCTCAATCCAACCGTACCCGCAGAGTGATCATATACTGTGTGCACCACACACACAATACACACATAACGAAGTGATTAGCCAGAGGAATGTCTCAGTCAGTCCATCTGTGATGGCTATTTTTTTTTTTTCTTCGTAAAGGACGTATTTTTGCTGTTTTTTTAATTTTTTTGTGATGCTGTGCTACTTGAGCTATTTTTTGGGAAATTCTTTAAATTTTTGTTGTATTTTTGGTGATTTAAAAAAGAAAATGTTTCTGCAAGCAATACCTATTTGTGTCCCTAGTGTAATATTATTTTGAGCAAAAAATTCCTACACTGGATTAATTTGCGTCAACATGAACATAAATGCGAGTTTGATTTTGGCAAAAATGATAATACAGTCGGTTATGCAAGAAAACATTATTTCAAGTTCAGTGAAGACAAAATAATCACAACAAAAACATAAATGTTAAGAAAGGAGCCAAGTTCTTATGTGTACAAGAAACCTGTGCGTAAAAAGTCAGCCAAAAAAAGTAATGATATCTAAAGTATATGCCAAGTTTTAAGTTCATGAAGTTTAATATCAAATATCTTAAGTAGAGTAATATTGAAACAATTCCAAATCATGACAGAAATTTGGTAATTAATGATTACTGATTAAAATTTGGTGGGTTCACTGGTCAAGTTTTCATACATTTTAAATTTGTGATTAAGTAAGTACCTAAGAGAAAACTTGCCAAGTAAATCCACCAAATTTTGATCAGTAATCATTAATTACCAAATTTCTGTCATGATTTGGAATTGTTTCGATATTACTCTACTTAAGATATTTGATATTGAACTTCATGAACTCAAAACTTGGCATATATTTTAGATAGCATTACTTTTTTTGGCTGACTTTTTAGGCACAGGTTTCTTGTACACATAAGATCTTGGCTCCTTTCTTAACATTTATTTTTTTGTTGTGATTTCACTCCTTTTTGCAAAGATTTATTTTCCCAGGTGAAAGTCAAGCCCTAGCGCTCTACAAACTTTCATAATTCTACGACAACCGAAAGTGCTCCATACAAATAATAGCAATTCTGATAAAGTGGGTGGATGGCAACCCCCCCCCCCCCCTGAATGGACAATTCCAAATTTTTCTTTCTAAGTAGGTACTTCAAGTCCTACTGACCTACCAATTTTCATCGTTCTACAACAATCGGAAGTGCTCCTTATAATTATAAGAATTTTAAAGAATGTGGGTGGATGCCACGCCCCCTGAATGCAAAATTCCAATTTTCAATTTTTTCTTTCTAAGCACTTTAAGTCCTACCGACCTACCAATCTTCATCGTTCTACAACAATCGGAAGTGCTTCATACAGTTTATAAGAATTTTTAAGAATGTGGGTCGATGCCACGTCCCCCCTGAACTGAAACTCCCAATTTTTCGATTTTTTTCTTCTAAGTACTTCAAGGCATACCGACCTACCAATTTTCATCGTTCTACAACAATCGGAAGTGCTTCATATAATTTATAAGAATTTTTAAGAATGTGGGTGGATGCCACGCCCCCTGAACTGAACTTCCAATTTTTCGATTTTTTTTCTTCTAAGTACTTCAAGGCCTACCGACCTACCAATTTTCATCGTTCTACAACAATCGGAAGTGGTCCATATAATTTATAAGAATTTTTAAGAATGTGGGTGGATACCACGCCCCCTGAATGCAAAACTCCAATTTTTCAATTTTGTTCTTTCTTAGTACCTTAAGCCCTACCGACCTACCAATTTTCATCGTTCTACAACAATCGGGAGTGCTCCATTTAATTTATAAGAATTTTTAAAAATGTGGGTGGATGCCACGCCCCCTGTATGGAAATTCTAATTTTTCAATTTTTTTCTTTCTAAGTACCTCAAACCCTACCAACTTACCAATTTTCATTATTCTACAACGATCGAAAAGGCTCCATATAATTTATAGAATATTTAAGAAAATGGGTGGATGCCACGCCCCCTGAATAGAAAATAGCAGATTTTCGATTTTTTCCTTTGTATGTACCACAAGGCCTACCGTTGCGCGAAATTTCAAGTTTCTACGATGTCGGGAAGTGCTCCATAATTTTGATGATCTGTCAGTGAGTCAGTCAGTCAGTGAGTCAGTGAGTCAGTCAGTTATGGTTTTTGCGATTTTTGAAGTCCTATATCTTGGGAACTACTAATGCTAAAGAGTTGAAATTTGGTAAGCCACCTGTGTTTGATCAGTTCAGCAAATACTCCGAATTTGAAGTTTCTGACTTTATTGGTACTGAAGTTAGAGGGGGGTTGAAAATCGCCTGAGTTTGTTCCTGTAAAAAGGGTGTAGTGCCGCGAACTTGGCTGGGCACTACCGTGCCCTTTGATACCGAATAAAATTTGATAAGAGCTGAGAATTGTTGGCCCTGAAAAATCTTTTATAATGCATTTTTACTTAAAACAAGGAATTTTGGCTACAAAAAATATTTCCTACGGCAATTATTGATAAATTTTAATGCGATTTCGGAAAACTTAATGATTGAGGGAGGCTTAATTCATTGGTACTACCTGCTTTTCCACCAGGTGAATAAAATAAAAATTAAAAAAAGCACTGTTCAAGTCAAGAAATTAGTCAAGATTATTTTTGAAATGTTTTTATATACCTACAAATTTACTTGAATTTTTAATTTCATGTAAAAGTTATTTCAATACAGATTTGTACCAAATTAAAAAAATTTTTCGGAATTTAGAACTAATTTTCATTCTATACTTTTGAATTTTTTTTTATCAACAATTATTTTTAGACCTCGGGTCTTTAAAAAGAAAAAAATGTCAATATTTATTAAAATGACTATTGTTTTAGGTAATTTTTGATTATTTCGAGCTTTTGAGTAGCTGACCTTAAATTTTATTTGCAACTTCTAACTGTCAAATTTTTCAAATTTGTCTCAGACTCGGTAAAAGAAAATAATTTTCGATACAAAAAAATGCAAAAGAATAGAATTAAAATTAGTTATAATTTCTTGGAAACACTGCTCAACATATTGGACTTGTTTTCCATAGAAATAGAAATAGAAATTTATAAATGCAAGTCAAATCAGTTTCATATAAAAGAATAGATATATAAGAAACCTGAAAATTAACACGTTTTTCTTCTGAAATCAATATGGGTGATTCTCTGCCAACTGTGATTCTCTTTTTTTTAATTCAAAAATTTAAACTTATTGGAAACTATTTTAGTTTTGTTTTTGTGGCTTCATGCAATTTTACATAATCGATTTTTTATCAAAAACGGTTCCACAACTTTTCTTCAAAAAATTATTTTCTAGTAAAGCCTACCTAAGGGTTGGAAACCATTTTTCTAAAAATGGTTAATAATGATTCCTCCCAAAGAACCATTTTTTTTCGATTTTCTTCACATACCGTTGTGATTGTGATTGACTGATTTCAATAAGCGTTTTATGCAGCAGCTTCAAGAAAATATTAAAAGTATTAGGTATATGGGTATTTCTCTGCCAACTGTGAACTGAATTAAAACTTCTTGGAAATAATGTCTGTTTATGTTTGTGGCTTCATTTATTCAGGGCATCAAATCAGTAAAAGCATTTTGCTACAACTTTTAAAGAAAAAAAATATAGCGAAATGTACTAAAACTAGTACAGACGATAGTGACACTCTTTTTCTTTTTTTTCCTTTTTAATTTTGTCTCCCTCTTTTTGACCATATTTTGGTAGAGATTCTTGATTTTCTACGTTTTGACCTCTTGACATTTCTACTTCCCTTTTTTTCTTTAAAAAATTATCTCCTTTTCGTTTTTGAAGTCTGTTCTTCTGAATGGCAATCCTTTTCCTTGTGCTGGATTATTACTTACCTAGTTTTTATTGCACGGAATGATTTCTGTTTGGCTCATCTGAGGTATTGCTACCGTTCTTATAAAGAAAATTGGTAGAAGAAAATATTATTGCAGAGAATTATTTAATTATATTTATTTAAAGCTCAATAAGTATTTAAATGCCACGGTACTGACATCCACGGTACTGACATTTAGACAGTTAATGTAACCTCACTTCTCTATGCTTATGAGAAAAATAATTTCCAGGACAATTTTAGCTTGTGCCGTTAAAAGGAATACAAAATTCTGATAACAAACCAGAAACATGTTATAACATGCTTAAAAAATACTACCATGGTACTGACAAATAAATTTGTGACATACTTTCATCGCATGCTAACATATCACTCTTAAAATACAACAACGTACCAAAAACAAAATTACTAATGGCGGTTGAGCGGGAAATCTTTTGAATTCAAAAATAAAACTAAAACCTCGGACAACATTCATTCATGATTATTTTATTCAGCAATAAGTATTTTGACTTAATAATTGCATTATTTTGTCATGAAAGTATTGCACTCAAACTTTTCTAAGGGCAAAATTTCTATTCAATGAAGTATTTCATTCGAAAACAGTAGACTTAATCGGAAAAACAAGGAACGGACATGCCACGGTACTGACATTTTGACACTACTTTTCCAAGCCATGTCGAAGAAGTTGCAAATTTGGTCATGATATTGAATGTAGATTGTAGTAAATAGCCATTTACACAATATAAACCGAAAATGTATACGAACATTTTACATTAAATAACAAAAAAAGCACTGGACGTAAAGAATCACAGTTGGAACGGAATCACCCATACACCAAAATTTTTTAAAAATTAGTTTTTGGAATTTAAAAAAATGTTTCAACTTTTTTTGAAAATTAAATATTTTGAAAATGACGATCGATTTTTTTGAATCTCTAAAGAGTTTTTCCCGTGCCACCTAAAAACAGAAATGTTTTATTCGAGGTACTGCCTCTTGCGAGGAACTGACAAATCCTCCAAGAGTATACTTGTCATGAAAAAGTGCTTCTCATTTAGCCGTTCGGACTCGGCAAAAAACTGTAGGTCCCCTCCATTCCTGCCAACAAACACGCACACCAGGAATGGTTGTGAGTTGTAAGTCACTAGGCCCTGGTTCTCCATGAGCTGTTGCGCCACCCATTTTTATTTATTTTTAAAGAGTTTTTTAATACTTTATAAAATATTTTAAGAAAAAGAAAATACTTTTATGCAAAAATAATGCAAAAATTACTTAGAGTTTAGTATATATCATAAGCCAACACATAGTGATAACATCATACATAACAACTCACTTCATCCGTACTCACACAAAATGTCTACATTTTATAGTTACATTTACAGACTATTTTCTATACCACTAAATTATAACAATTATAACAAAGAATTACAAATTATAAAACAAATAGCGTACAATAATGGTTATGATCCCATTATTATAGATAACTTAATTAAAAAAGTTCAATATAAACAAGCTTTAAATGAAGTCTTTCCTATATCCGCGAGAGAAAGTTTAATCTATCATGTTATTACATATGTAGGTCCACTTTCAAAACGAATTGCAAATCATTTTAAAAAATATGATATCAATATAGCATTTAGAACAAATAAAAGTTTCCAAATTAATTTAAAAAATAATAAAGACAAAATAAATAAAGTGAACAAATCAGGTGTATATGAAATGAGTTGCGGGACATGCGATAAGAAGTATATTGGACAAACAGGTAGAGCATTTAAACATCGTATGAAAGAACATAAATATGCATTCACACATAAACTAGACAAGTCTAATTACTCAAATCATTTAATAGAACAAAATCATACATACAACGAAGAATTTAAAATTTTACACCAATGTAACAAAAGTAGGAAGCTTGATTTATTAGAAGCATTAGAAATAAATAAATTAAAAAATACGAACACATTGTTAAATGATATGTTAGAATTAAATATGTCACCGTTGCTGAATTTGAATTTCATTGTATCATAATATTATTCCACATATTTTAACTTGTATGTAATTTTTTGACTACTTGTTGTTCGACTAAGTATGTTTGTAAAGTATTTGACTATGTATATATTTATTTATATATGTATAATTAGGTAACAAATGTAGTCGTTTTCTGTTGTTCATTTATGTACTGTATAATTATTAGTCAGTTTGAAAGCTTCGTTCTGAAGAAGGTGCTGTGCCACCGAAACAGCTGTAAACATCAATAAAAAAAAAAAAAAAATTAAAGAAAAAGTGTAGATTTTTAACAAACAATATTTGTTTTTCAATTAAAAAATAACGGTACCTACCACACAAAAGTTAGAAAACCTTTAAGGAAAATATTTTTTTTTTTGTTTCAAATTGTTTCCAAACAATTATATTTAATCAAGAGTTAAAATGATGTTCTTCCTTTCCACCTCAAACTATCAAAAGATTTGTTTTAGCTAATTTAATTATCGTATTTTATGCTTTAAAACATTTTTCTCTCATGCCTTTTTATAAAATTTTCTTAAGCCCTTAGCCTCTTAAACATATGAGCAAGTACGTGCGACCCAGTCGTGCATTTTATTTATTGAGTTTCATCTTTCACCTTATTCTTTTCTTAGGATAGTTTTATAATATATAAACCACAAAAGCGATACATAATACAATACATAATACGATACATGCAATACAATTTTTTTTTGAGAAATTGTCAAATAAAATTATAGTGAATGTTGGTTCAGTTCGGAAATTTTGTTGACCAAAGAGGTTCTGTTTTCAATTTAATTTCAAAATTAGATTCAACCTCTCGATGTGGTGTGTAATATTAAATTAAAATAAATGTGCAAAAAAAAAAAAACAAACATATCTGATCTAATTCTAAAAATAAGTTTAAAAATGTAAAGAATTTTCTTAATGGAAATTAACATGATAATAATGATGGAAACATCAAATAGAGTCAAGTTCAAAATTTCATAACATTCATTTAAAAACTATAAATATTTGTTTTCTGATCTTGCATGATCAGAAAAAAAACAACCAGTGGGAAAATAAATGAGGTAATAATTTCTGTTGGGTCTCTATCGGGATATTTAGGAAGTGCGAAAATATATAAGCTTCTACATCAGGGCTGTCCTAGTCGTAGCTCACTCGTCACCCATATGTGGCCTGTGACATACATATGTTTGAATTTTTTGAATAATATAAAAATAAACGCAATTTCACAAAATATTTGATTTGTTTAAAATATTTTATTTTAAATAAATTTAGTCTTATGTCAACTACTATAAACATTAGGGTCAGGGCCGGATTAACAAGTAGGCAGAATAGGCAGTTGCCTGGGGCCCCCGATTTTAGGGGGCCCCCGAAAAATGAAAAAGACTTCTAAAATTTTCTTATAAACATAAAATTCTAGTAACACTTTTTTTATTGCAAAATTTTGTTGTCAAGTCCGGCAGCAATGGAGCAGGTCTTTCAGTCGCTATAATTGCAGATTTGTCTCCACGAAGCTATAAATAACTTAGTTCGTTTTTATTCTAGGGATTTGGAAGAATTCTTCATTGAAATGAAACAATTCCAAAGTTACGTGAACTCCAGATACACTGATGCACAAAAAACTCATAGTCATTTGTATAAGATTCTAATGGAAGATCAATTAGCCGATGTATTTCCTAACACAAAAATAGCTCTTCGGATTTTTTTTACATTAATGTTCACAAATTGTTCTGCCGAACGATCCTTCTCGCAATTAAAAAGAATCAAAGCTGCTGAAAGAGCTACAACGCGACGAGAGCGACTCGAGATGTTTGGTATACTTTGCCGTGAGTCAGATTTATTGAACAAAATCGATATTGATTATATAATTGATGAATTTGCCGAAAACAAATGTAGAAAACGACATGTTTAAAATGTAGATAGTAAATTTATTGATATTATTACATTGTGACAATTTCAAAAATTTTTATGAAAGATATAAGTTTGTATTTTTTAATCGAAAAAAGAAGGGAACCGACGTGAAAGAAAAGGCCCCCAAATTGATGGTTGCCTAGGGCCTCGTTGAGGGTTGATCCGGCCCTGATTAGGGTGGTCCTTATTGTCAATGTTTAATTTTGATTGACGCACCCTCTATTTTCTTTCAAAAATATACAAAAATTTGAGCTCTTTAAATTATTATTATTTCATTTAACATTTTAACATTGAAAATGTTTATAGGGTCGTTTTGAGTAAATTATGGTGTTACTAAAATGAATAAAGTGAACAAGTGTGTATATGAGATGAACGCTGGCGTATAAGGGGGATAAGATCGAATTTTTGGTGGTGTTACCATTCATTTTGGAATGAACAAATATGTATAGAAGATGATTGCAGGCGGATAGGGAGGGTACGGTTGAATTTTTGGTTGGTGTTTCTAAAATGAACAATATAAGTTTTAACTATACATATTACTATAATTATAAAATGCAAGAGCTAGTGCAGTCAGCACTCAGCAGTGCATTTTGCTTCTAAAACTAAATCTAAGCGTTGGAAATTTTTTGAAAATGTTTATGATAGAAAAATAATGTAGAGGTGCAATATGACGTTTTTTAAAATATGGTTTTATGTGAAATGGTCGAACAAAAAAGAAAACAAATGAGAAGTGCCAGAGTAATATTTTTTTTTGTTTATCGATGGTTAAGTTTAATATAACAATTTTGTACATATATTTTGCAATTCCAAAAAATCTACAAAGTGAGATATTATTGGTTGTAAGTTCAAAGTTCTAAAAAAGATGGCTCACAAATGCTACACATCAGAGTTAAGGCTGATTGTACTAAATTGTATAGTTTAAGAAAGATAATAAATAACAAATTGTTTCGTTTCAGGAAATTTTGATACCTAGTATTTTTTTATATTTTATATAATTTTTGTTGATCGATTTTTCGCAGTTATTATTTTTTATCTTTTAAATGGTTGCATTTAAAAATCTCAAATTCATACCGGAGATAGATTATATAGATTCACATATAACATATAAAATTTGATTTTTTTAATCGTACCTAAGCCGAGATAATAACATATTTCTGTTCATTTACATATCACCTACTAACTCTTTAATCTGTGCACCTAGACAATTAGTTTTTGTTTTATTAGCAGCTTGAATAATTGACAATTATTTTGATATATCATACGTTGCTGTACGTTCTATATAAGCTTCACAAATCGAAAATACAATTAATTAAAAAGTGGTACTAAATCTTTAATCAATATTCCTTAAATTCATCGTCGTCGATTTGCAAGTTTTTGTGCGGACAAACAGCCCAAATAAACAGAGCACAAAAATATAGTCCCATAGTTCATTGAAGATTTCTTTCTATCTCTGCCAGGGTTGCAAAAGTCGATAAGATTGTACTTTTTTCGATACACTCCACTTTGCTAAAGTACTCCACTTTTGCATTCAACGAAAAAGATAAAGTAAATTAAAAAGAAAATCATCTGACCTCACAAAATGTATACTGTGAACCGAGGCTGACATCAATATAACAGAAGAAATAAAAATGATTAATACAGTTTGTTCGAGAAAATGGCATCTACAAAATACCGGTTTCAACAATCTCGCAATTAAAAATCGAAAACATTAAATTTATAAAATTTAAATCTCGCAAAATCGAAGGGTATTGCAACAAATTCCTACAGTTTTGTTATAAAAGTTTCGCATATGTAAGTATGTATGTACCTTATATGTTAATTAACATAAACAGCTAAGTTGTTTTTTAATTAATTGGATATAGAAATATTACATACGTTCATACAACAGCAAATGTGGACAAGATATTATCAAATCAAATCAAAAAGTACAATTCGATACACTTTCCTTTTATATTTTGATACATTGCTGAAACACGATTTCATCCCTGATATCTGTCTAGTAGTTTATTATAAGAGACTGTTCATTTCAGTGTTCAGTCTGTCTTCAGTTGCAAAGATGCCTTGGAGTTGGGAGGTTTGTTTGCGCTGCTTGCCGGTAAATATTTTTTTTATTAATAGTATAGAATGCGATGTGCGTGAAAGGTAAGTAGGATAGAATGCATGTGGGATGTTTAGTTTTCAGGTAGGTTCGTTAGGATATTTGTTGGGGGTTTTTTGTTTGTTTATTATTTTACTGTTGTGTTTTGTTTAGCTATGATTAGATGGATTAACGAAGAAAATGAAAAATATGAAATAAGAATACCTACAAGTGGGAATACAAATATAGGTCAATCAAATCACAAAACTAAAACATAAAAAAGTTATAATTTTTTAACTTCCCATTGGAAGTTATTGTAAATGGTCCGATTTGTCAAAATAAAAATTTTAACATATCTTCACGTTTCGCTCCCTAGAATCGGATTCCATTTTTGTAGAGAGATGTCTGTGTGTGTTCGTACGTTCCTTCGCTTTTTTGTTCACCGTATCTCAAGGACGAATTAAGATATCGACTTCGGATGGATTTTATTGTATACACAGTAGTTTCATTACAAGCAGAAAGGACCTTTCAATAAATTCAAGAAGCAGTTCAAATTTCCTTAGTCTCAGATATCTCGAGAACAAATCGACTTCAGGTTAATTTTATTCTACGCAAATTGACGTAATAAGGAATTGATTAAAATATAGAAGTATATCAACTTATAGTTTTTTTTTTAATAAAAAAATGTAGATGAAAATTGTTGAAAAAAGTTGTTTGGCTCGAATATCTTGACAACAAACAATGATATTGGCTTCGAGGTTATTTTATTTTATACGCTAGTTTATAGATACAAATTGATAAAATTTTAAAAAATATTGAATTAATAGTTTTTTTTTAAGCGAAAAACTGCAAGCAATTCTACACACTAATTATTAAAAAATTGGTTTTTGCCTCAAAAATCTTGAGAACAGATAATGACATGACATCGGGTTAATTTAAGTCCACACACTAGCTTAGAATTGATAATTGATAGGATTTATAAAAAAATTCAACAAAAAGTTTTTTTTTAAGTGAAAAAGAACTACAAGATAGGTACTTCACCAAAAATTGTGGAAAATATTTTTTCATCTCAAATATTTTGAGAACAAACAATGATATTGACTTCAGACTAATTTTATTCTTTAAATGAGTTTATAATAAATGATTGATAAAATTTGTAAAAATATTCAACAAATAATTATTTTTATCGAAAAAACTACAAGAAACTTAACAAAATTGTAGAAAATTTTTGTTCGTCCCAAATATCTTGAGAACAAACAATGATATTAGCTTTTGGGTATTTTTTTTCTATAAATAAGGATTTGTAAAAATATCCCATAACCAGTTTTTTAAGCAAAAAAACTACAAAAAACCTTACCAAAAAATGTTGAATTGTTTTTAGTCTCGAATATGTTAGGAACAAATAATCATAATTGGTTTCGGGCTTCTATATATGTATGTACTAGATTATAATTGACAATCGGTAGGTTTTGTATAATAATTCAACAAACTGTTTTTTTTTTAATGCAAAAAAAAAAATACAAAAACTATACCAAAAATTGTTGAATACAAAAAAATAACATTGGACCTCTAGCTTCCGGGGCACCACAAATTGGAAGTTACTAGTGTGGGTCACAACCAGCCTCTTTTTGAAAATGCAATAAAGGACCGTTTTGCAAGAGTCTCTTCAAAACAGACTGGTTGATTAGACTAAAAGTCGATTTATCGTTATTGCTAATTTGTATTAGTAAATATTTTCCTATTTGATAGAAATTTTAAGTCCATCAAGAATTTTTGGTTGACTTTTGTCTTGCCGAATTTTTTCGAAAAGACTCGTAATAAACCCCAAAATTACAAAGGGCATAAGAAAAATAGAATTTTTCTGACACGTACCAAACATAAATAAATAAATAAATTGGGTGGCGCAACAGCTCAAGGAGAACCAGGGCCTAGTGACTTACAACTCACAACCATTCCTGTGTGCGTGTTTGTTGGGCAGGAATGGAGGGGACCTACAGTTTTTTGCCGAGTCCGAACGGCTAAATGAGAAGCACTTTTTCATGACAAGTATACTCTTGGAGGATTTGTCAGTTCCTCGCAAGAGGCAGTACCTCGAATAAAACACACGTACCAAACAGCAGCGTTGAAAATTCGTTTGTAGGCATATATTTGAGGGAAAATCAAATATAAGTTAGCGTTGCCTACCACAATTAAACAGTTACACGAGTTAGGAAAAATCTATTCAAATACAGACCGAAATAAACAAGCAATAGGTGTAGAAATTTTTAATTTTTGTTTGGTGCTACCACAAAGCTAAATCAAAAAGAAAAAAGTAAGGTACCGCACGAAGTAAATGAAAAATATAAGATTAGAAGACAAGCGGGAAAATAATTTATGTGGGTCAATAAAATAACAAAAAGAAAACACCTCTTTTGTATATTTGAAAATGAAACAAAATAAAAAAAACTACAGTGGGAATAAGAGAAGACAAATTTTGGGGAGAGGTAACAACTACCAACATTAAATATTTGTTTTTTGGAAAATATAATTTTATTTAGTGTTACAAAAAACGTGATTTTGGAAAACGAAAAACGAATACAGGACGAAATAGGAAAAAAAAGTAGTTATACATATGCTAACATCATTTTGCGCTTAGGGAAGAATCAAAATTTGGTTGAAGATAAAACGGAGGGAAAATTAAATGTATGTATTAAGCAATTAAGAGCTCCGATTTTTGTTGGATTAACGGCTTAAAAATTATCCTTCCTTAATTATTTTTAAAGCTGAAGAAAAAAAAACAATTTGGTGTAACTAAGCGCAAGTAAAGATGGAAGTGCGAATAAAGTTTGTTTAACAAATTTTTAGTTTTCTTAGTTCAATATAATGTTTGGATTGGTCTTCATAAAAAAGATGAACTAAATTGATATGTATGTATAAATTGGTAAAGATAAAATTTAAAAGAGAAAAAATATTGTATAAATTATAAAGATTAAGGATTTATCTAGCATTAGCAAGTCATTTTCAATGTCCCCATCGTTACTCAAGGAGTGAAATCTGTAAATTTTTTTTTTTGCAATTAGTATTAAAGTTTGTAATTACATTTTGGTTTTTTTTTTGTGATTGTTAGCACCTCAAATTGTGAACTTAAGACTTAAGCAGAAATGCATGGAAGCCATTTAAAATCCTGTACGTCCATTCAACGTTTTCGGGAAGTTTGTAATTGACGTCGCAGTTTTAGACGTGCCGGATTTGCATTTGAAACTAGAAGCATTTACCATTTTTTCGTTGATATTGTTTACCATTGTGAACACTTGCCCAATTGATATTCCTTAATGAAATTAAAAGCTTTGTTCCAAAGAATTTTTCGCAGAAATTGGCAGTCTATTAAATTTGGCTGATATTCTACCAGAGAGAAGCAAATTGTCAAAAAAATGTGGAACGATTTGGTGGCAACTTTTGGGAAGATTTTTTTTTTTATCTGACATCTGACCTATGTCAACGTGCCATTTGATTAACCAAAAAATTTCTGAACAACGAAATTTCTTCGGTAGAATTAATGAGGAAGGAGAAATGTTTTACTTTTTGGAATAAGGAGGACACATGAAACGAATTTGCAGAAAGTCGATAATTTCATATGACAACGCACAAAAAAAGGCAAAATTCGTTCCCTGGTAATGAATTACAATCTAAGAAACCAATTACCTAAAATTTCGATAACACATTGATTTCTTTCAAGTTGCAAAATTCAATTAACATTTTTAATTACTCGAGGTTTGTAAGTTAATTTTTCAATTACAACTACAGTTACAATTACTCGTACAATTACAATTAAAAAAAAAATAAAAATTAAAATTAAAATAAAACTAAAACTAAAATTAAAATTAAAATTTTAATTAAAATTACAATTACAATTACAAATTCAATTACTATTACATTTACAGTTACAATTACAATTAAAATTGCAATTAAAATTACAATTACAATTACAATTACAATTACAATTACAATTACAATTACAATTACAATTACAATTACAATTACAATTACAATTACAATTACAATTACAATTACAATTACAATTACAATTACAATTACAATTACAATTACAATTACAATTACAATTACAATTACAATTACAATTACAATTACAATTACAATTACAATTACAATTACAATTACAATTACAATTACAATTACAATTACAATTACAATTACAATTACAATTACAATTACAATAACAATTACAATTACAATTACAATTACAATTAAAATTACAATTACAATTACAATTACAATTACAATTACAATTACAATTACAATTACAATTACAATTACAATTACAATTACAATTACAATTACAATTACAATTACAATTACAATTACAATTACAATTACAATTACAATTACAATTACAATTACAATTACAATTACAATTACAATTACAATTACAATTACAATTACAATTACAATTACAATTACAATTACAATTACAATTACAATTACAATTACAATTACAATTACAATTACAATTACAATTACAATTACAATTACAATTACAATTACAATTACAATTACAATTACAATTACAATTACAATTACAATTACAATTACAATTACAATTACAATTACAATTACAATTACAATTACAATTACAATTACAATTACAATTACAATTACAATTACAATTACAATTACAATTACAATTACAATTACAATTACAATTACAATTACAATTACAATTACAATTACAATTACAATTACAATTACAATTACAATTACAATTACAATTACAATTACAATTACAATTACAATTACAATTACAATTACAATTACATAGTTACAATTACAATTACAATTACAATTACAATTATAATTATAATTACAATTACAACTACAATTACAATTACAATTACAATTACAATTACAATTACAATTACAATTACAACTACAATTACAACTACAATTACAATTACAATTAAAATTACAATTACAAGTAAGCCAGAGTTCCTTCACGAATATCTAAGGAGTTTGATTTTGAGCTAAGATATAGGGCAATAAGAAACAAGGACGTTCATGGATTTTTATTGTAGGTAATAAACATAAAAGTGGTCATTGAAGATGAGAAAAGCTTGGAGTTCTATTTAATAATAATGTACATTTTCGAGGTCCAAAGGCACCCTTTTTGGTTTGTTTCTTGTAACTTTTTTACCATCAGAGATAAGTATAACGTAAAAGCATTGCTCTAAATAAAATAAAGAAAATTAAATTAAAATTAGTCATTCAAAAAACGGTTTGGATAAAAATCCACAAAGAAACAGTCGCTCAAACTAAGCTTTTATAGTTTAATAAACGGCATTTTTGTCAAAATCAACACACTTGCTCTTAGAAACCCAGTTTTTGAACACATGTTAGCTTATACCTTATTGAACATGAAAACAAAAGTGCCAGACGAGTTTTTCAGTTTAAAGTCCTTGCCAGATGAGTTGAGCCCATTTTTAAAGTTAATATTAAAAGAATTTACTTTTTTTTTCCAAAATTTCAAATAATTGCCAAACTTTCTTTTATAAAGCCAGGTTTTCAAAATATATTATTAGCTTATGTCTCCTTTAATATGGAAGAATAGTGCCAAACGAGTTTGGTTGTCGAAAATGCTTGCCAGACGGGCCTAAAAATTATAAAGTTGGTATTATAAGAAATTATTTTGTTATATATAATTATATAACTATCAAAACTAACAAATATACTTTCACAAACCAAGGTTTTCAAAATTTGTTTGCCTATGCCTTTCGTAACATGGGCGTGCCAGACGAGTCAGGTATTCAAAAAAAAAAACAGTTATTTCTCATAATACCTTCACTCCATCAACTTCAGGCTCGTCTGGAAAGCACTTCTAGCGCCAAAATGAAGAAGAAGAAGACTAAAATTTCTTCTCGAAAACGTGTTGCTAGCTGTTAGACTATAACTTTTGAAGAATTATTGCATAAAATTAAGGTTGAAAGCATCCAATGTCGTGATGAATTTCCCTTTTTTAATGTCGAAAACTTGAATTTTCACACGTTTTTTAGCCTTAACGAACTTATCTAAAATTTACCAATTCATTATATTTCTGGAAACCTTTATAATTATCTCCAGATTCTTTCATCTAACAAAAACGTTTTATGTTTTTTATCTGAAACGTCTTCAATTTAAGCTCAAAAGTAAATGGCTAAAATGTTTTCCTTAAATTAATAATGTTTTCCTGCTTTGAATGAAAAGCCGTTCAAATTTATATTCAAAAGGATGTTGTTAAATCAAAAAAATTTACACACAAATTTGGATGGAGCACATTATTTCCTAAACAGGACTAAGCCTTCAATAATACTTATGCAACAACACTCAAAATGAAAAAAAAAAACATAAATATTCCCAAAAGTTAATAAAGAAATTTCACCGGATATGAACACACACACACAAATATTCTAGGGTTCCATATGTATGTATGATGTTATTGAAATAACACACATCCTTCCGGTAGCCCACAGTTAAAGCCCCCCATTGAAATGTGTATCCTTAAGGAAGGATACTTTTACACAACACATCAGCTACACACTATACACTCAGCCAGTCAGCATCAACCATGAAGGAATGCATAGAGGTAGTAGATATTTGAGCATAGAATGATGCAATTTTTGTTTTATTGTTGATTTCACTTGTTTTCCTCTCTGTTGTCCTCTGCTGTAAGCAACTTTCAATATACTTATCTTTGTGATATTTCGCATTTCCTTGTCATCCTGTTTATTTTTTTGCGAAGAATTCAATAGAACAAAAATCTCCACTTTATTCGTTCGTTCGAAATGAGGAAACACAATATAGTACAGCTACAGAGAAGTCTTATCTTCCTCAACTATCCTTGGATATTTTTGTGTCATGTATATAGGATTGTGCATAAAGGTAAGAAGGACAAGAAATTATTGTAATTGAATGGAATGGGTAAAACTAATGGTTATAGTAGGTACCTACTGTTAACAGGACGATGTTCTCTATAAAAAGCTTTTTGTTCCTGATTTTGCTATTTCTCTGTCCTGTTTTTTTTTTGTTGTTTTTAGATATGAACGAACTGAAGCTATGAGAAAACAAAAATAGGAACAAAAAATAAATATTTCGATGCTAAAACAATATTTTTTTTTGTTCTTCTTTTTCTGGTTATTTGAAGTAAATGCCAAGAACGAATGCCACACAAGGACGATCAATATTTAATTCCGATTGTTTTAGAGATTATTGAACTTGTTGTTTTTTTCAGCTTTTATAGGTTGAATCCTGTTTGGGAAGTTGGACTCATTTTAACAACGACGACACAAAAAAATCTATTTATTCATGGATAATAATTTAAAGTGGATATTTCAATAATGGTAAACGGTTTAGCGATTACAAATTGTATTGAACCATTATTATCATCAGAATTGTAATGAAAGAAAAAAAGGATTGAATTATGCAGCAAATTAAAACAATACAGCCGGTTGGTTCTGATTCAATTGAAAACTAGACTTTTGTTGTATGAATAGAGTAAGGTGGAATGGTTGGGAGTTTTGTCCAAAGGTAAAGACCGTTTTCTGAATTTAACTAAAAAAATGTATTCTATCAAATTAGGTCTTGAAATGATTTTCAATAAAAAAAAAATACTCAAAAGTGTAGCATTGAAATAAGTTTTGAATCTTTGGATTACAAAATTTTTGACTCGGTTAACAAAATTTGGTACAAATATTTATCTCTCCTTTAAACTGACTTAATATACAGGGTATCCCGGACCTGAGGGGAAGTATTTAAGGTGGTTCTTGGGGTTATTCTAAAAAAAAATTGTATGGCGGGAAAGTTGTATCTCCCCTCCCTGAGGCAGGGGGGCAGTTTCTGAAATATTGACTTCAAATGCAAACAAAAATTTAAAATCAACAAAAATACATTCAATTATGTGCTATAGTTTCTTTGAAAGCTAAGCTAATACTCCATTATTGCATTTGGTTTTTAAATCAAGTTGTTTAAACGAATAGTTTTTGAGAAATTAAATTTCAAAATCATAATTTAAAAAAAAAAATGTGATTTTTTGTTCTTAAGTCGATATTTTTCAAAATTTTACGTAATTTAGTGCATTTTTTGTGTTCAATATTCAATGCCCTTATTATTTTTTAGTCCATTGCCGAAAACCAAATGTAAAAATCCTTTTTAGTTTTTGAGAAATTAAGAAAAAACCAAAGGTACTTTTCCCAAATAAGCCCGAAAAAATGAATTTATTCATGAATTATCCATAATTAACCCTTTTTTTCGGGCTTTTTTGGTAAAAGTACCTTTTGTTTTTTCTTAATTTCTCAAAAACTAAAAAGGATTTTTACATTTGGTTTTCGGCAATGGACTAAAAAATAATGAGGGCATTGAATAGTGAACACAAAAAGAGCGCTTAGTTACGTAAAATTTTGAAAAATATCGACTTAAGAAAAAAAATCACTATTTTTACTTGCGATTATAGGTACTATAAGGCAAGTTTTGGATTCGTGCAAAAAAAAAAAATTGAGATAACAATTAAACATGATATTACGATGATAGAGAACACCAAAAAAGTGGGTGGCAAAATTCTGTCTGTCTGTCTGTCTGTCTGTCTGTCTGTCTGTCTGTCTGTCTGTCTGTTCGTCTACAGCCTAAACAGCTCGATCGATTTTCTTCAAACTTGGTACTTAGTGGTTTTTGGTGATTCTGCCGACACGTTTTTTTCATTTTTTTTTAGAACCAAAAATAACGGTACCTGTCATACATTTTTTTTGGGCAAATTTACATAATCGTATTTTTCTCAAAAACGGCTCGACAACTTTTCTTAAAAAAAATTCAATAAATTTATTTTAGTAAAGGCTTTCTTTTGGTGGAAAACCATTTTTCAAAAATAGTTATTAATGGTACCTCTCAAGGAACCATTTTTTTAATTTTTGATTTTCTTCAAAATGGTATGACCGATTTCAATTATTTTTTTTATATAGAAGCTTCCAAAAAAGGTTAATAGTTTTGTGTACCAACATTTTTGAAAAAATATTTTTTGGATTTTTAAAAAATATTTCAAAATTTGTTTTGGAAAATCAAATATTTCGAAAACGGCATCATAGATTTTTTTGAAACTCGATATTTAAGACTTTTTTAGTACTCTCTAAAATATTTTTAGAAAAAATTTTACATTTATGAAAAAATAACGGTACCTTCCATACAAAAGTGAAAAAACCGCAAAGGAAAATATTTTTTTGCTTGAAAACGACTCCTACGATTTTGATTAAACTTTTTTCATATACTAAAATTAGTACGATCTACCATCAAAAATTATAAAATTTTAAACATAGCAACTATTAGTAGTACCTGTCATAGAACGTATTTTTTTATTTTGAGTTTTCTCGTTATCAGCTTAACGGATTTAAATGATTTTTTTTATATACAAATTTCAGATAAGATTAAATAATATTGCATATCAAAATTTTCAATAAAAAAGTTTTTGGATTGTTAAAAAAAGTTTCAAATTTTTTTTTTGAAAATTCGATATCTCAAAAACGGGTTGACAATTTTTTTTTCAAATTTTGTTTTTATATAAACATAAATATATAGTTTAAATCTGCATACCAAAATTTGTTCTTAAAAATGTTTTAAGAATTTTATATATAAAAAATTAATATTAATTTTAAAAAAAACCGCTCCAACGATTTTAAATTTTTTTTTCCCATACAATCATACTCCATCATGAATTAAGATGGCATACTTTTTTTCACCTCAAACTGTCAAAAGAGTTGTTTTAGCTAATTTAAGTGCCGTATTTCATGCTTCTCTACATTTTTCTTTCATAATTTCCATGTTTTTATATACAATTTTCTTAAACCCACAGTGTCTTGAACATAAAAGCAAGTACGTGCGACCCACTCGTGCATTTTATTTTTTTTTAATTTTGACTTTGAAATTTAATTTCTCAAAAACTATTTGCTTAAACAACTTGATTTAAAAACCAAATGCAAGAATGGAGTCTATGCTTTTAAAGGAATTATAACAAATTATAAGATATGTTTTCGTTGATTTGTAATGTTTTTTTTGCATTTGAACAAGTCAATGTTTCAGAAACTGCCCTCCCCCCCTTGCCACAGGGAGGGGAGATACAACTTTCCCACCAAACAATTTTTTTTCTTAGAATAACCCCAAACACCACCCTCTTGAATACTTCCACTCAGGTCCGGGACACCCTGTATAGTGTCAGGGTTGATAGGTCAAGAAGCACTTGTGTAGCCCAATTTCATAATTCTTGTATCCCAAAATCACTGCCCAAAAATTATCCAAATTTCGTCTAAATCATCTTGAATTACCTATACATTCCACATTCTTCTTGTTTTTTTTTGGTCTAAAATCCCTTAAATCTGGACGAATAAAAATACACATATTGTTGGGCTTATGTACCAAATTTTCTTAAATATAATAGAAGTTATATACGAAATTGGGCTACTTTTATCAAATTCTTGTCGCAAATCAAGGAAAAAGATATCCCAATCTATCATAAATAGCCCAATATGGCAACCCCGTATAATGTAGCCAATCGCTCTGGCAGAATCTAATTTTCATAGGAATATGTTGCCGTTAACACATTAATAGAGAAAAGTCGGCTTTGGACCACTTGGCGAAACTAGTTTGAATTAAAACTAAAAAAAAAAACTTTTACTCAAAATAGCTTTTCATAGCCTTTAGTCCTACAAATTACGGCGTTTCGTCCGGCTTTCTCATTTGGACTCATCAGTGACATAGTGAGGGCCTTATCATGTAAGTTCACCTGAATTTAATACAAATTACGTATGACAAGGCCCTCACTATGTCATTGATGAGTCCAAGTGAGTAAGCCGGACGAAAGGCCAAATTTGTAGGACTAAGGGCCTTATTGCCCAGTCAGGAAACTAAATCCCGTGCTTTTTTTTTTTTGGGGACCTATTTTATGACTTAAATTCAATTCTTACACATTAAGGATGAAATTCAGCTTGGGAGTCATTTTTGTAATCGTTGCGCTTGGACGCCATTTGGAAAAATGGCGCTCTATCTGTTGTGCAGTTAGGAAACCGAAATCACTGCACTTTCTTGGAAGGGGTGGGGGAGGACCTTAGTTTTATGTTTGTAATTTATTTTTTTGACAAACTAAAGATGTAATTTAGATTAGGGCACCATTTTCAAAAATGGCAACCAAACTGTGAAAATGCTACATTAAACAAAAACTCGTAAATTACTTGGAAAATTTCCATAATCATAGTATTGATTTATAGCTTTAAAGAAAGGTTTTGAGCAGGCACACTTTCGCGTAAAATTTCAGTGCTGTCACTTTTTGGGAACATACTTTTTTTTATGTCAACGTGTTGAGGTAAAATTTACTACAACAAATTTCAATAACCTATTATCTTTTCCTTTTTCCATTTTTAGGCTTTATTTTTCAGTTGCTGCTCCAAAATACTCGTAGAGTCCAGTAGAAACCTGATAACCATCAGCCAGAGTCTTGCTCTTAGAGTATTTTGGAAAAGCAACAAACATGGGTCTTCGAATTGAAGTTGTGTGATGGGTAGTCCACACGATCCGCAATATATTGTGCGACGGGCGGCCCATAAAATTACATAAAGGTGTGAGACAGGTAGTCAACACGTACAACTACAAATTTATTGTGTGACGTGCGGTCCACATTTACCAAAATGACAGGTCGGTGTGCAACAGGTGGTCCACATGATCAACATGCTCTTATCGTGACAGGTGGGTAACACCACACTAAACATTTTAACTGTGTGACAGAGGGTCCACATAGTCCTTCGAGTGTGCGACAAATGGTCCACACGGGACTTAAAACATGATGAGTACGACCCATGTTCAACGACACGTGTGAAGACCACACCAACATAAAACTAAATAAAATTCAATTTTGGATCCAAGTTTAGTTGGAAAATGACAGCGATCCCATTTAACAGACTGTTTTCACCCTAGCTTCTTAGTAGTAGTAAAAGAATAGCTTGACTAGGCGTCTTGCTCTATCAAAAGCTCCTATATGACTGAATATGAAAGAATTCTTAAAAATAACAACATACTTCTTCCTCTCTTCAAAATGATGTTTTATGTTGGAACCATTTTTTCACAGGTTTTTGATATAATCCCACTATGCACACCAAACTATTTCTTATAATTTTTCGCAGTTTTGACCTTAAAGCCTCTCTTTTGTCATATTTGAGCCTTGAGCCTCTTACTTGTTTAGCTCAGGTATGTTTTGAGCATATTTTTGCTCCGAAAAATGTAGGTGGAATTTAGTAGAAAATTTAGAAGATTGTTTTTGTTTTTTTTTTTGTTTATTTTTCTCTAAATTTTTTTTCTAAATTTTTAAATTTTTTTTTAGTTTTGAATGAAACCTTTTTAGGGAACAATTCTCAAATCCGGTTTAGTTTCCAAGTTATGTACAAAAATTTGGAAAAGTGTTCGGTTTTAAGCATGCTTATAATCCAAACAAAAATATTTGCTTGATTATAAAAACCCTTGAACGAAATAATTTCGTTATCTCTTTATTTTTTGGTATATTCAATAGCCCATATTTATTTGTTTTTGTATGTATGATTCTATGCAATAATTTTAATCTTTTTATTTAAGTCAAATTAATTATTAGACACGGAACTAATCAATTTAAATGGTTTCATATGTAGGTCATTTAATACAAATACATACTTCCATATTGACCTTTTCATCTGGTTCTTAAACCTTGTCCATTGCTCTCAAAAATGTTTTTTTTTTTTTTTTTACTTTGCTTTTAGATTGAAGAAAAAAATAAATAAAATTTGTGTCAATGCTCTGCATTATCAAAATAAATATTTACTTATGCTTTCAGGCTAAATTTTCCATTTTGGATAAGTTCCAAAAAGGATTCTCTATAGTGAATATGGAGCGAAACAAACAGAAACAAAAACAAATCTTTAAAATTTATAACAGTAAAATACTAAAAACATGAATTGGAACAGCATCAATCAGTGAGTAAATGTGCAAGAAAAAAAAAAAAAAAAAAAACTAACGACATTATTTCGTCCATATAAAATAATCTACGAAAAAGGATATTAATCTACTTTGAAATTTCGAAATGACTTTTGGTAAACTTATATGGCTTAGCCTAAATTTTTCTTCTCTGGGAATCTCTGAATGATTAAAGAGCTAGTTTTTGGTTTGATGGCTTCACCAATAAGAAAGCAGAGTTCCATTGAAAAATTGATTCTATTAGACACATGTAGCTATCACAGCATTATCCTTTTGAGCTTATTTGATTATTCAACGGTATACAGAGTTAAAACTGTTCAACTGCTAATTTGGTTTACGAGATGTTTACATGTGTTTTGTTTTTATATTTTATTTATGTTTCCATATAAATTTGATGTTAGTTCCGACATTTCAGTTTCCATTACATTTTGATGTTGAGGGAGATGATGGTTGGATGTCATGGGGTGGGATGTGTTAGGCTTTTCTATAATAGTAAGTGATACAGTCGTTAAATATGTACTTATGTATATGTAGGTATATATTGTATACCCATAATGTTAAAATATATTAGATATCCTTGTGGGCTGCGCTCAGTGCATGTCATTTAATATTCATTAGGGTTTATGGAAATGATTGATGGTAAATTATATGCCAGGGGATATTTATTGGTCTTTTGGGGGTAAAGGGCATGCATACAGGCATGTCATGCAATACACTGCACGTTTGATTTTTGTGTAAGAAGAGTTGGTTGTGAGTTGGCGATAAAATATGAACTTTAACGTCTTTTAAAAGAAAATTTGGAACTTGGAATTTTTTGATTTTTGACGATACGTCTAGATTTGTTTTAAAATTTGTTAATAAGTTCCAATCTCATTTTTATTCTTTATTCTACTACCTTATCGTCCATTTAACTAAATTATATTCTTTAAACTTACAAATACATATTACTAGGATTGTTATTTTTTCTCGGTAGAAGCTTCATAAAGAAAAGAAAAATTAAATACGAAAAATCATAGCTTACATCGTTTTAATGCTCTGGATATTGGCACGTGGGATAATCGAAAAAAAAATTATCCATCTTATTGGTCAAAAAAAGGTTAACCGATTGGCGAGTTTCATGAGTGTAAGAGTTTTTGCGTGGGTGTTATGGTTAACATTCTCTGTTGTCCCTCCCCCTTAAAAAAAACACCCTTTGACCATGGATATTTTTAGGGACTCTCTTGATTCTAAGTTCATATGACAAATGAAACATGCATTCGAAGTTTCATTAACGAACAATTATTTTCAAAGGGTTTTCGGTAATATTTTACCTGTTGTACCTGAAAAAAAGTCATCATTACATAAAAAGGACTATAACTTCTTTTTGGGTGGTTGTATCATTTTGAATTTGGTTTCATTAGATTAAGCGTTAAAAACTACCCTTAAAGCATGTATCATATGATCAGGTTTAACCCAAACAAATATTTTAGTTTGATAGACCTCCAAATTCTCCCCGTCTGCACCTCTTCAAATGCATCTACACAAAAAGCCAATGCGGGGATTTTGGGGGACTTTGGATATGTTTTAGAGGTTGCAATTCTGCGTCGATTCCAATTTTAATATTTCATGAATTAATTTTTTCAACCTCGGAACCCATTTTTCCTGGCCTATAAGGAGAAAGCCGTCATCTTGGAAAAGAAAGTGATTCGGTTTTTATTCAACAGCTCGATCGAATTTTATTTTACAACAAAATAATGACAGAATAACATTAAGACAGTAAAATTATTTAAATAAAATGCACGACTGGGTCGCACGTACTTGCTCTTATGTTCAAGACACTGTGGGCTTAAGAAAATTGTATATAAAAACATGGAAATTATGAGAGAAAAATGAAGAGAAGCATGAAATACGACTTTTAAATTGGATAAAACAACTCTTTTGACAGTTTGAAGTGAAAAAAAAGTATGCCATCTTAATTCATGATGGAATATGATTGTATGAGAAAAAAATTTTAAAAACGTTGGAGCGGTTTTTTAAAAAAATAATTTTTTATATATAAAATTCTTAAAAATTTTTTAAGAACAAATTTTGGTATGCAGATTTAAACTATATATTTTTGTGTATACAAAAACAAAATTTGAAAAACAAATTGTCAACCCATTTTTGAGATATCGAATTTTCCAAAAAAAAAGTTTGAAACTTTTTTTAAAAATCCAAAAACTTTTTTTTTGAAAATTTTGATATGCAATATTATTTGATTTTATCTGAAATTTGTATATACAAAAATTTATCTAAATCCGTTCAGCCGATAACGATAAAATTCAAAATAAAAAAATACGTTCTATGACAGGTACTATTAATAGTTGCAAAGTGTAAAATTTTATAATTTTTGGTAGTAGATCGTACTAATTTAAGTATATACAAAAAGTTTAATCAAAATCGTAGGAGTCGTTTTTAAGCAAAAAAATATTTTCCTTTGCGGTTTTTTAACTTTTGTATGGAAGGTACCGTTATTTTTTCATAAATGTAAAATTTTTTCTAAAACTATTTTAGAAAGTACTAAAAAAGTCTTAAATATCGAGTTTCAAACAAATCGATCATTTCGTTTTCGAAATATTTGATTTTCAAAAAAAAAATTGAAACATTTTTTAAAAATCCAATAAACATTTTTTCAAAAATTTTGGTACACAAAACTATTTATATTTTTTGGAAGCTTCTGTGTAAAAATAATAATTGAAATCGGTCGTACCGTTTTGAAGAAAATCAAAAATCAAAAAAATGGTTCTTTGGGAGGTACCATTAATAACCATTTTTGAAAAATGGTTTTCCACCCAAAGAAAGCCTTTACCTGCTAAAATAAATTTATTGAATTTTTTTTAAGAAAAGTAGTCGAGCCGTTTTTGAGAAAAATATGATTATGTAAATTTGCAATAAAAAAATGCATGACAGGTACCGTTATTTTTGGTTCTAAAAAAAAATGAAAAAACGTGTCGGCAGAATCACCAAAAACCACTAAGTACCAAGTTTGAAGAAAATCGATCGAGTCGTTTAGGCTGTAGACGAACAGACACACATACAGAATTGTGCCACACACTTTTTTGGCGTTCTCTATCATCGTAATATCATGTTTGATTGTTTTCTCAAAATTTTTGTTTGCACGAGTCCAAAACTTGCCTTATAGTACCTATAATCGCAAGTAAAAATGCAAACAAATGCAAAAATGCATTTTTTGGGAGTTTTACACTAATGGCTTGAGAACTACCAACAATTCGAATATTACATCAATGCATCATTGAAAGTATACACAATTTCCAATTAATCCCTATCTAAGGTTTTTTTCTCCGACAACCCATTTGGACTGAAGAACCTGTCGAAAATTGACGTATTTTTACTGTTTTCAAAAATCCACTCGAAAGCTCTAAGAAACTAAATACTTTGTGAGACAAAATTTTAATTTTTGTCTGTAACATGAACCAAGATAGATACAAAACGAAAAAAGAAAAACGAAGTATATGCTGTCAACACGAAAGGACACCCAACACCGACGTCTAGGACAGAACGTCACTATAGACAGCTATAATTTTGAGGTGGTCAGAGACTTTGTCTACCTAGGATCCGCTATAAACTCAGCGAACGATACCAGTGCTGAGATCAAACGAAGAATTACTCTTGCCAATCGCTGTTTCTTCGGGCTAAGAAGGCAATTGAGAAGCAACCGAGCCGGCTGGAAGAAGCTTGTTGGTTGAGGCCCTGGTCCACCCCGGACTGTAGCGCCACCTTAAGTAAGTAAGTAAGAACCAAGATATTTTTTCTGATAGTTTTTGATGCGCTGAGTTCGAATCTGGCCTTGAAATTGCTCTATCACGTCAAGCTTTGGAGATATTCGAATCTATGAATTAAAAAAAAATTGTTGGCAAACCAGATTCGGATTTAGCACCCCCGAAAACATAAAGGAGGGAAAAAATCAAAACTACCCCACTGTTTGCTCGCAAAGAGCCTTTTTGAGCACAAATTGACTGGACTACTACATAAACCAAATAAAATACCTATTTATAGGGATGAACTCTATAAGCAGCTTAAATCGTATACCTGATGCTCGCAGGTATCTTAAATGAAGCAAACTAATATTTTCATTGATTAATTGATTTCATTTAGAAACGTTGTGTATGTATGATGAGTCTTTGATGAGATTGAGCAGGCAATTAAAATTTGCTTTCTAAGGTCAAACAACAATTGAATTGATGTTAGAGGGGTTAGATGCGTTGTGGCAATTTACCATCACCATCAGGCATTTGATTGCAAAATTAACGGATTAATTTTGATAATAACCTTTTTACTATGATCAAAATTTACTCAAGCTGATTATACATAAGTAATATACTTAGTCTCTCTTTGTTTAATGTAAATCTACTCTTAAAAATATATATGTACTTTGGTGCATAAATGTATACATATGTATGTATATTGATCAAACGTAAATGAACTTTCAATCAATTCTACACTCTCGCTTCTTTCATCGTTTTACTGCGGATCCCATAGTTAAACCTACTTCAGTAGCTTATAAGGGATGAGGGTTCAATATGTGTATCCAATGAACAAAATAATCTTTTTAACATTATACCTATAGCTAGGCACACTGATACTACAAGTCGACACAGATATTGCCTTAAAGTAATGTATAGGTTATCACAGAGCAGAAGATTATGTGGGCAATAAACTCGTTCAAACCCTTTAAATCAGCTGGACCAGACGAGATAATTCCGGCATTTCTTCAACATGCTCTACAGATAATCACCCCATGGCTTAGGGTAATCTTTAAAAGTTGTGTTAAACTTAGATACGTCCCTACCAGCTGGAGAAAAGTTAAAGTTGTGTTTATTCCAAAAGCTGGGAAACCGACACACTCGACAGCAAAAGATTACAGACCAATAAGTCTCTCTTCGTTCCTCCTCAAGACGTTGGAGAGAATTATTGATCTGCATGTTAGAGACCTTCTCAATCCAAACATTTTATGCAACTACCAACACGCTTACCTTAAGGGTAAGTCAGTGGAGACTGCGTTGCATGAGGTCGTTTCACAAATTGAGAAAAGTTTCGAGCACAAAGAACATACCCTGGCAGCATTTTTGGACATTGAGGGAGCGTTTAACAACGTAAAGACGGAGTCCATTAAATCTGCTCTGGAAGAGGTTGGAGTTGAGCCTGTCATTGTAGACTGGATTTATACCATGCTCAATGGCAGAATCATAAACTCGCGACTAGGAGATACTATTGTTGAGAAAACAGTTACAAGAGGCACGCCACAAGGAGGGGTAATCTCACCTCTCCTTTGGATCCTAGTTGTTAATAAAATTCTTACAAGATTTAGGAATCAGGGCATTAAAATTGTGGCCTATGCAGACGACATAGTAATTTTGATATCGGGTAAGTATCTTACCACCATCAAAGATATTATGGAATCCGCACTTAAAGAACTATCTTCTTGGGCAACACAAAACGGTCTCGGGGTTAACCCTACAAAAACCGAACTAGTTCTGTTCACGAATAAAAAGAAATTAGGAGATTTTACTCCTCCCAGACTTAATGACATTCCTCTGAAACTTTCCAAGGAAGCTAAATATCTTGGAGTTATCCTTGATTCCAAGCTAACATGGAAACGTAACACAGAGGAAAGAATGAAAAAAGCACTATGCGCTTTCTACACATGCAAAAAGACCTTTGGTACACGGTGGGGTATGCGACCGCAGGTTATCCAGTGGATGTACACGACGATTGTTCGCCCCATACTTACCTATGGATCTATAGTGTGGTGGAAAGCTGTTGAAAAAGTAAGCTATCTCAAAAACCTGAATAAGGTACAGAGACTAGCCTGTATAGGAATAACGGGGGCACAGAGGTCTACGCCACAGGCAGGTTTGGAAATTATTTTAAATCTTCTACCCCTAAACGAGTACACTAGATGCACAGCAGCCAAAAGCGCATTTCGACTCAAAGAACTGGGCTCTTGGAAGCACAGCACCTATGGTCATGGGTCTATCCTACAAAGGTATGACACAGTGGCTGCACTTGATGTGAAGACTGATTATATTCCTCCTGTAATGGATTTTAACAAACACTTCTCTATTTCAATACCCGAAAGACATGGATGGGAACCCAAATCACTAATTAGTGAACAGGGTATCCCCTTCTACACTGACGGGTCTAAAATGGAAGAAGGAACAGGTGCGGGGGTGTTCTGTGAAGCCCTTAATATAAGAGAGTCATATAAACTCCCAGATGAGTGTAGTGTCTTTCAGGCTGAGATTTACGCTATTCAAAAAGCAGCAGAATTGGTACACAAGAAAAAACTGATCTCGTCGGAGATCACATTTTTCGTGGACAGCCAAGCTGCGATCAAAGCAATAGCCAGTGAGACCATAAGATCCAAAACAGTGGTAAAATGTCGAGGCATACTGAACAAAATTTGTAACACTAACCAAGTCAAACTCTGTTGGGTTCCTGGACATAGCAATATAGAAGGGAATGATATAGCAGATGAACTAGCAAGGAAGGGGTCATTATCAAATAGGAACAGTAGTAACCAATTAGACATGGGACTAGACATCCCGATCGGCGTAGTTAAAATGAAAATGGACCTAGCAACGAAAGAGCGAATCAATAAATCCTGGATTACCAGGAACGATTGCGTTATCTCTAGAAGTCTATGGCCTAGAATTAATGAAAAGGAAACTCAGTATATTCTATCGCTGAGTAAAAAGAACATTAGAATCTTGATAGGTGTACTAACGGGTCACTGCGCCATTGGCACAATGGCCACCAGATTGGGTGTACTCGCACCCGACTGTTGTAGGAGCTGTCAGGATGTTGAAGAAGTAGAAACCATTAAACACCTGCTCTGTGACTGTCCGAACCTCCAAACAAGCCGCCTCCGTTACTTGGGAAACAGGTTTGTTGGAGAACTGGATGATCTAGCGCAGGTCTCAATGGCAAATATGAGGAAATTCATAGAGAGCACAGGCTGGTTCGTTAATGAGCCAGTCTATCTGAATCATTAGTTTAGGAGCATCTCTGCTTTCTTTTTGTAAGGGGATCACAATGGACCAACAGGCCCCCGTGTACGCAACAGCCTCTGTGCTGTGCACACCCCTCCTAACCTAACCTAACCTAATGTATAGGAACACACGTAGAACACATGTTGATGTCGAATAAGTTGGATGGTGGGAGAAGGGATTTGATCTGCGGACTAGACTTGTGTAACAAAAATTAGAGTATCAGATTTCGGAAGTATCATCACCATCCCGGTTCTTGTATAAAAGCGAGGATTTCGTATAACGTGAGTATCTTTTTCGAGTTTTGCATATAGGCTACCGTATTTTATAATCAACACCCACAATACTGAAAGCAGGTCTACAATTTCAATCTATGATGTCGGTATCGATATCGATTACCTATTTATGTTAATTAGCATGCGATAAGTTTTCAGTTCAGTTAACCATTATTCAGATGGACTTCAGTATATGTAATATAATGTCAGTAGTTAAGGTAGGAGTTCCAATATTGCGGAAGATGGATGTTTTTAGTTTCATTTTTGGATTACTTATCGATTTAATTAAAAAAACACACAATGACACAGCTCAAAAATCAATTAATGAACTCAATTTACTACGTTCAAAGGAAGCAATGTTGTGTGGATTCATGGTACCTACATATTTTCTCATAAAGGCTTCAAATTTGTATGAACAAAAGGTTTTTTTGTATTGGAACTAATGGAAAACAATTTAAAAATTTAATTTCGATGTACATAACAAATTATAATTATCTATTAATTATAAATGAGTTTAATTACATATTTTTAGGCGGGCCCTTCATAGGCTAGTGAATATATTGTACCTAAACACTTATACGTTCAAGAGTTTTAATTATTGAAAATGTACGTTTGTTTGGGACATAAGAATGCTTAAAATAAGCAAACAAGCTATACTAAGCTCACGCTTGTGTTCGTGATAAAATTGTCACTCTCGCCGCTTTTCAATAAGTTTGGTATAACTCGGAAACTAAACCAAATTTGACAATTTAACACTTAAAAGCTTTTGTAGAAAATTAAAAAATTCCAATCAAGATTGATGGATTAGAAAAAAGTTTAACAACAATTTAATCTAGAAATGTTAACGAAAATCAACCATAAAAAATCGAAAAATCAAAGATATCTAAATATAAAAGCTCAAGGCACACTTAAACGAAATAAATATGAAGCTTAAGGCTTGAGTATGATATGATGTTTTACTAAAAAGAGGTAGGGTAATGTCATTTAAGCTTTGTCATTTCTTACAGTTTTTCCGCCAAAGCCTATTTTTTGGTACAACATAACAAACTTAGTACCAAATCTTATATTTATCGTCTTACCGTCCAGTTTCTATAGGTCTGACGCATCCAAAGGGCACTGAATATTTAGATGTGGATTCTTCGTTAGAGGCAGACTTAGGGCAGAAGTCTTGAGTTTCAACTATGTGAACGAACGCCTCACGGCAATTCGCATCAAGGCTAAGCGAACATCAACCTCATATGCGTGCATGACCCCACAGAGGAGAAAGATGACGACACCAAGGACGAGTTCTACGAGCTCCTGGACAAGACATATGAGCAATGCCCTAGCTATGACATTAAAATTGCCTTGGGTGATTTTAATGCTAAACTAGGAAGAAAAGACGTCTTTGGTGGCACAATCGGAAGATACAGCCTGCACGACACCACCTCCGATAACGGACTAAGGTTAATCGACTTTACTGCGGGGCGAAAAATTGTGGTAGCTAGTACGCAGTTCCTGCATCTGGTCAATCAACCGCTAACCCGATTGACAACATTGTGATCGACGCAAGACATTCCCCCAGTATCAAGGATGTCCGAACGTTCCGAGGAGCCAACGTTGACTCGGACCACTACCTCATTGTAGCCAAGGTAATGCTACGGATATCCAGACCAAAGCCAAAGCAGGAAAATACTATTAGGAAGTTTATCGTCGGACAGCTACAGTCGCAAGAAATCGCCAGGTCCATTTCCGATCGAGTCTCCCGCACCCTCTTAAATAGTCCTATGCCACTAACTGCAAGTATCGAGAACCTCAGTATTGTTTGCCACCAACTATAGAAGCATCAGTCTTCTTAATGTCGCCTACAAGATCTTCTCTGCCGTACTTTGTGAACGCCTGAAGCCATTCGTCAACAACCTGATAGGTCCATATCAGTGTGGCTTTAGACCCAGGGAAGCTCACCATCGACCAAATATTCGCATCACTACGGCAGATCTTGGAGGAAACCCAGGAGTTTCAAATCGATACCCACCACCTTTTCATCGATTTCAAGGCCACGTATGACAGCATCTATAGAGACGATCTACATATATAGAGCAATGTCTAGTTTTGGCATCTCTCCTTAACACGTCCGTTTGTGCAGTATGACGATGGAGAATGCACGCTGCTCCATCAAAGTCAGCAAAGACCTAACCGATACCTTTGAGATTTAAAAAAAACTTTTTAAAGGCGACGACGCGGAGCGCTGTCCTGTGACTTCTTCCACATCGTTCTTGAAAGAATCAGATCAGTACTAGAGGCACAATCTTTCAAAAGTCCTTCCAGTTACTAGCTTACACCGACGATATTGACATAACCGGACGTGATGTTAATGGTGCTTTCGTGAATGAAAGCAAATTGAAATATACGCTGTCAACAAAGAAAGAACGTCCAACACTGACGTCTCGGACAGAACGTCACAAAAATAAATAAATAAATAAATTGGTCGCGCAACCAGCTCGTGGAGAACCAGGGCTTAGTGACTTACATTTCTCAAACATTCCTATGTGCATGTTTCTGCAGGAACGTCACCACAGAAAGCTATAATTTGGGTTGGTCAGGGACTTTGTCTGCATTGGCTCCGCTATCAAGTCAGCGAACAATACCAGTGCTGAGATCAAACGAAGAATTACTCTTGCCAACCGCTGTTACTTTGAGCTAAGAACTAACTTTGAACTAAGAACTTTGAGCTATTTTTTTTTTTAGCTTAGAAGGCAATTGAGAAGCAAAACCCTCTCTCGAGCAGCTAAAGTGTCTTGTATAAGACGAGATCGCGTTAGGCTGTTTTGACAGGAAAATTCTCCGGCAGATTTTTGGTCCCGTCTGCATGGATGGGGAATGCAGAAGAAGATACAACAATGAACTGTACGGGCTGCACAGCGACACCGACCTTGCCACAAAAGTGAAAAGCCAACGACTGAGATGGCTGGGTCACCTAGAGCGAATGGACATTAATGCTCCGGCCCGCAAAGTCCTTGAATCCAATTCTTGGGACGACCGGCACAGTGGAAAAGGAAAGCGTGATAGGTGGCGCACCCAAAGTGGAAGAAAACCTCAACAAACTTGGCGTTAGAAACTGGAGACAGCTAGCTAGAAACCGAGCCGGCTGGTAGAGGCTTGTTGGTTGAGGCCCTATGGTCCACCCCGGACTGTAGCGCCACCTTAAGTAAGTAAGTTACTATGTGGGATACTCGCAAATAAATTACGCGTTCTAATTGGTCAAAGAAAGTCAACTAGAGTTTTAAAAATTGTTCACCCGCAGACAAATATTAATGAATGGTTAAATTTGTCAAGGTTTCGTCCCTCATCTCGTTTGTGTCCTACTCGCAAAAGCTTTATACTATCTGAAATGCCATTAAATCGTACGTGATGCAAGCGAGCGCCATCTGTATTTGGAGTCACTGACAAACTGAAAGGCTATCATCATCACATATAAATACTCTGGACTAAATTCGAAGCGAAACGGCCTATCCGTTCAGGTACCATCTGATGGATTCACAATAGGCGTATAGACAGACGGATGCACTGACGCACTAACGCACTAACGCACTAACACATAAATTGATGGACGATATGACGAATTTCATATTGTTGGAACTCACCACTACCTTGATGTTGATTAAAGCCTTGAAATCTTTTGTTGCACGAAATTATACACGTGCCTACATATATAATGGTAGTCCTTAGAGCATATATATAAGAATATGAGTTTGTGGATTGTGAGAATGCCTGCAACTAATTCTTAAAGGTCAGACGAATCCACTTCCCAGTCACTGTTTGTGTGACACCTCAAATGAAAAGACAACAAGGACCTTTTTCTTTGAAGATGCAAATGGGGATCAATAGCGGTAAATGACGAGAGCATGTAACTCCTCTCGTCAATGATCGAACATGTTTTACAACATCCGCTTTTGTGTCATCTATCCTCCGCCTGCTTTTAATAGTTTCAACAACATAGCACTTCATTTTCCCTCCCTATTCACAACAGTACAAATTCGAGGTCCATCTTAATCTACAACAAAACAAAACCGCCAATATCGCACATTGCATGTCGGTCGCGTCCTGCCACGTCATTTAAATGAACGTGTCAAATTCCAAAACATATACTTCATGTGTCAATCCTTCCTTTTCTGTTTTCAATATGCGTCGTATACATCAACTGCAATTTGAACACAACAACAAAAATATCCTTTTTTCCACTCAATATCATATAATTCTGTTTGTTTCCATGGTACTTCCCTTAATTTATGCAAAAGCAAAAGCAAATTGCTATCCAGTCTAGTATACCTACTTTGTGACACGTTTACAATGTTGGCTTCCGTGTCATCCCACTGTAACTGTAGTATAAAAAGTAACTCCCCACCAACCAAGCACAAGCTATCCCTTAACACTATGCACGTAATAATGTAATCCTCATGGATTACCTTGGTCTCTGGGACTCTCTCTGTCTCTGTGCAATCATTTATTTTAAAAAATATTATATGCAAGGACATCTGACACATGCGTCGCTCAAATATCCGATTTGTTTATTTCACATGATTTGTGTTTCGTTAAATAAATTTAATTACACGGGATAAGGTTTTTTTTTCTTTATAAAATTGTATGCGCATTTTTAAGGATTTTTTTTTTTTATATTTCATGTCATGGTGAAAAAATAATTTCCTTCAATACGAATATCCTTGACTCAAAAAAAAAAAAAAGAAAAAAAAAACACTCCCAGAGGATGATAATAAAATGAATATCATTCAAAAGATGGATTGAGAATTGTGACAATTTGCAAGAGCAAAAATATTTTCCCATACAAGGATACACACGAGATCCTTATCCTATTTATTTTGCTCCCTCGAGTGGTTTTAGGGGCGGACGACACGAACGACGACGACGGCTTGGTAGCCTGGAAAGAGCGGGTGGTAGTGTTCATGTTTAATCTTCTGTTGGTTGGTAGATGGGTGTAGTTGCCCTGGAGTGCAAGTGTCACATGGATCATCGGAAGAAGGATTCTTTTTCTATATTTCCATGGATTCTGGAGCACAGCAACAGTAGATTGGTAGGTGGAGTATAGAAGAAAAAAAAAAAAAAAAACAACACCAAAGGATGACACAATGAGTAATACATACATAACACACTCGACACTCAGAGGGAGCACCATCAGACGATTGATGTGACATAGTGTGGTTAAGTTTTGGTATGTGTTTTCCTTTCTTGCACTCCTTGCAGATTTTTCTTTTTTGCATCCTCAACTCACAATAGCTATATAGGTACCACTGCAGGATATATAAGTTGCACTTCACCAATACCCCCTCACATAAATAAGAACAACATAATAACAAATAAGATGTCATCAAGTGCATATACTCTACTGACTCCTCATCACACACAACAACACGACTAACGACTATAGGACTTAAAATAATAATAGACTACACTATCGGGGAAGAAGAACTATATGGAAGGACAAAGTACCAACACAAAAAAAAAAAAAAAAAAACTAATCAAAGTTATAAAACGAAAGTGAAAGACGAAAGCAATTGAGAACAACAAAAACACTATACATTCCATCAGTATAGAGTTTAGAACGAGGATGCAGGCAAAATAAAAATAGATTTTCAGGACAAAGGTCCTTGGGGAATATAATATGGGTCAGGATGTAGTCCACGGTAAGGTTAACTGACAAACCTTAACAAAAGGTGTGGGAGTGGGTGGGCTAGATGGATGAACAATATAAGACACATACACCAACTCTGCGCTCCAGCTCCTATTATAAGAGATTTTCTTCCTTTGTCGAGTGAATCATATCCTGGAGCATTTTTAAAGGGCATCTTTCAGCAGGCTAATAATGAAGTACTTTCCGGTAGTACTCTGTATCAATCTCTACATAGAAGTTTGTAGAATTGCTTTGTTTGTCATTCAGATGGATTGGATGTAATATTATGTAAGCATATGACAAATTGGGTGGAAGATTTGGCCTACTTTTACTTGAGATGGATATGGAATTCAGGAAAACAAAAAACTACAAAATACATTCACGTGAAGATCGTTGTTGATTTTTGTTTTTCTTTTTTACCATTTTTTTGATGTAAGGAGCTTATGTTGGTACTTTTGAGCAAACGGTCCATAGAAATTCTGAAATTGGATAAACAAAAAAATATTGTTCTATATGGAAAAACTGCTATTCTGAAAAGGCTTAGCAAAATCCAAGATGGAAAGAAGATTATTCCCCAAATCATAATAATAAAAGTCCAAGCACATAGAAGGACAGATGTTTTGAAAAGGTATTGAACGAAAACCATGCTGATTGGGATCTACCTAGGCAATAGGTGCCATGAAATACTGAAATAACAAACTTCAGAGCAACTTTTCAGAGCATTTTCTGAACAATAATATTCAAAAACTGATGTACCTACAATAGGGAAGTATCCTGGAACGTACACTGTATTTCTTAGCTTATGATATCATAAAGGCATTGAGGGAAAAATATATCAATGCAGTATAAAGTTTATGTATTAAATCTTTTTTGTTTAATTTGAAATGTACATTAACTATATGGTGAATACATTAAGTATGTGCTAATAACATAATGTATGTTATGAGTCTGTAGAATCCTTAATTAACGTAATGTAATATCTATTTAATTTATAGTTGATCATAGTACAGAACAGACTACAGATTTTAACATGCACTCTGTGAATAATTTGTATGTGCAGGAAACTATGCGTTAAATATACACATTTATGTATTGAATACATACTTTTTTCTCAGTCTTCCCAAATGCCCAAAAGAGTTATTGAATTTACGCAACAAAGGCGTATCAGATTCAATGGTATAAATTCAATTCATAAAAATTTTGCAAATAGAAAGATTAATAATTATGTTCCTATACTTTGGCTGCAATACCTTCGATACAAATAAAAAATTAAAAGAGAATATCATAAAGTACCAAACTTAAAAAGCTGACTGCTGAGGAAAAGGAACAACTCAAAACTATGTATATATGTAAGGTGGTAAGGCTTACATCGCACAGTGGGTACCTGCATAGGTCAAAATTTAAAAAAAATAAATGTCAAGATTTCAAAGTGTCAGTAAGGTTTTTAAACTCCCGTTGAACCAAACTCAAAAAACTCTGACACATTATTTTTACTTGCGATATAGGTAGAGGTACTATAAGGCAAGTTTTGGATTCGTGCAAAAAAAAAAATGTTGAGATAACAACAATCATGATATTACGATGATAGAGAACACCAAAAAAGTGGGTGGCACAATTCTGTCTGTCTGTCTGTTCGTCTGCAGCCTAAACGGCTCGATAGATTTTCTTCAACCTTGGTACATAGTGGTTTTTGGTGAGTATGCCCACACATTTTTTTCATTTTTCTTATAACCAAAAATAACGGTCCCTGCCATACAATTTTTTTTTATCAATTTAACATAATCGCTTTTTTCTCAAAAATAGCACGACAACTTTTCTTTAAAAAAATTCAATAAATTTATTTTAGCAAAGGCTTCCTTTGGGTGGAAAACCATTTTTCAAAAATGGTTATTAATGGTACCTCCCAAAGAACCATTTTTTTCAATTTTATATTTTCTTCAAAACGGTACGACCGGTTTCAATTATTTTTTTATGCAAAAGCTTCCAAAAAATATAAATAATTTTGTGTACAAAAATTTTTGAAAAAATATTTTTTGTAGTTTTAAAAAATGTTTCAATTTTTTTTTTTTTTTTTAATAAAATATTTCGAAAACGACATGATCGATTTTTTTGCAACTCGATACTTAAGAGTTTTTAGTAGGTACTCTCTAAAATATTTAAAAAAAAAATTTTACATTTATCAAAAAGTAACGGTACCTTCCATACAAAAGTTAAAAAACCGCCAAGGAACATATATTTTTCTCAAAAACGACTCGTACGATTTTGATTAAACTTTTTCTTCATACTAAAATTAATACGATCTACTATCAAAAATTATAAAACTTTACACTTAGTAACTATTAATAGTACCCGTCATAGAATGTATTTTTTTATTTTGAATTTTCTCGTTATCGGCTTAACGGATTTAGATGAATTTTCTTATATACAAATTTCAAATAACATTAAATAATATTGCATATCAAAATTTTCAAAAAAAAAAGTTTTTGGATTTTTAAAAAAAGTTTAAAATTTTTTTTTTGAAAATTCGATATCTCTAAAACAGGTTGACAATTTTTTCCAAATTTTGTTTTTAAATACACATAAATATATACTCTAGATTTGCATACCAAAATTTGTTCTTAAAAATGTTTTAAGAATTTTATATATTTACAAAAAATTAGTTTTTCAAAAAACCGCTCCAATGATTTAAAACTTTTTTTTTTCATACAATCATATTCAATCAAGAATTAAGATGGCATTCTTTATTTTTCACCTCAAAACTGGCAAAAGAGTTGTTTAAGCCAATTTAAATGTCGTATTTCATGCTTCTCTTCATTTGTCTTTCATAATTTCCATGTTTTTATATACAATCTTCTTAAACCCGCAGTGTCTTGAACATAGAAGCAAGGCCGTCTTTACCCTTTTGGGGGCCCTGGGCACTTTTCGAAAATGGGCCCCTGTATGATTATAGAAAAATGTTATGTTGTGTAAAAAAGGTATACAGAAAAAATCACATTGGATTAATATTAATTCTTTTAATTTTGTAAATAAATAATATTTCTTTAATTCATTAAAAAGATAAATAAACATTGCAGCATTTAAATCATAAACATAAGCAATGTAAAAATAAAAAAAAAAAATATTTCATATAAAAATTCAAAAATAAACAAAATTTAAGTAACAGACAATTAATTTTTTTTTTTTTTTTTAATAATCAGAATGTTATTTAAAGAACAATATATTAAGATGCAAAAAGTGACACAGACTATATTTTTTCAGGTAAAAGAGAGGAATGTTTATTGAAGGAGTTTTTTTCTTGATTTTGCTAATCTCAAAATCATTGATCACATCTTCAAAATCGATGCCTCTGAGGATGTCGCTTTTGATTGACATCAGCGACAAACTTGTCAATCTTCCTTGAATCATTGTAGTTCTGAGTTCGTTTTTGTATTCTTTTTAACTTATAGAAGGAACGTTCCTGACTGCAATTGGTCACCATCATACTTAAGAAAATTCTTAGTGTAATTTCAACATTTGGAAATTCATCTTCAATTTTATTTGTTTTTAAAAAAATTATAAAGTTCTAGAATATTGTCCGTTTTTTGATTTTCGTGTCGAATAATTTTTAAGTAGTCTTTTAAATTCAGGCATTCAACATGTAGTTCATCTCCGTTCACATCTACAAGATTTGTAGTTTTCTTTTAAGTCTTCTGAATTCAGATTTTTTAATCGAAAAAAAAAATGTCAAAACGTTGGCCAATCTTCGTCTACGAACCTAGTCGCTGTTTCAAATGAACGCTTAGAGTGTCGACAATGGGAAGAAAGGTTTCAATTTTGAATCTTTCTTTCCCAGTCAGAATTACTGAGGGTCCAGAGCCGTCAAAAAAAATCTGGCGTGAGCTTCTACACCTCGTCCTTTCAAAGAGGTCCTTATATTTGGAATCCGGGTTTTTTGTCTGGCTGATGAATCAAAGTTATCAAAATTTTCCCTGAACCCAATTAAAAATTCATCGATTGTACTCAGCAAATTTATTGCAACATCCAGGGTAATATTTTGTTTTTGAAGTTAAGTACTTGTTTTATTAATTCTTTGCAATACAGAGTTCTGTAAGTATGGTAAACTCAAGCTTGGACATTTTTTTGCAAAGACTAAGTGCTTCCTCTCTGGCCTCTCGTACCTGTCCTAAATTGTTGGCGATAGACATCAAAGTTTCTTCAATATCTTGATGACCTTTATATAAGGCGCTTAGTGCATCAGCTCGCACCGACCATCTTGTTTGAGAAAGACTTTTTAAAACTTTTTTTGGACCTAAATGAGTAGTCAACACACTGCATCGATGAGAAGATACCGAAAAAAAGTTATACAATTTTTGAATAATGTCAAAGAATTTGGTTGCTTCTAAAGCACACCCAGCGACATGCACTCCTACCAAGTTTAATGAGTGCCCTGCACATGGTACAAAAGTGTCAAATTTATATTTTTCTTTTATTCTTGCCTACAGACCAGAAAACTTGCCTGATATATTTGCCGCGTTGTTGTAGCTTTGGCCTCTGCAATCTGTTATTGAAATGTCATGATCCGCCAAAAACTTCAACTATGGTTTCCCTTAAATAATCAGATCTATGTTCGTTAATTGGATTAAAGTCCAAAAACCTATCAACAGGCTAGTGATCTTTTACGTAACGAATAATAAATGTTATTTGATCAAGTGATGTTTCAGCAATTTGGGGGCCCCTGGTGATTGCGGGGCCCTGGGCCCGTGCCCAGTGGGCCCAGTGGTAAAGAGGGGTCTACATAGGAGCAAGTACGTGTTATCAAGGTGTTGAGAATATTGAGATATAACAACATTAAAAATTACTGACTGCATCACACAAGAGTCGCCACTATTTAATAAGGACTTTTCGAATAGACTTCTTATTTCAAATTTGGGAGAACTGCCTACTAAACAAATCGTTTTTATCAAAAAATGCATTCGCATTGTTAAAAGTTCCGAGCCAATGGAAAGTTGCGGAAGTAATAATGGTTTTGAAACCTGGCAAATCATCTCATGAAAAGAAGTCTTACAGACCGATTTCGCTTCTTCCTGTAATATCAAAAGTTTTTGAAAGAATACTACTCCTTCGCATGCAGCCGATAATAGAAGAAAAACAATTAATACCTGAACATCAGTTCGGATTTTGAAGAAAGCATTCGACCATTGATCAGGTGCATAGGATAACTGACGTAATTGAGAGAGCTCTTGAAGAAAAGAAAATCTGTTCGACGGTCTTTTTGGATGTGTCGCAAGCGTTTGACAAGGTGTGGCACGAAGGCCTCAAGTTCAAATTAAGACAAGTTCTGCCTGAAGGACTTTATAAAATTCTAAACGAATATCTAGAAAACAGACTTTTTCGTGTAAGACACGGAAATGAATATTCTAATTTCAAAGAAATAGTGGCTGGGGTACCACAAGGTAGTGTTTTAGGTCCAGTTCTGTTCCTTCTATTTACACGTGATATACCTCAAACAGAAGACACTATCGTAGCAACGTTTGCTGATGATACTGCAATACTAGCAGTAGGCAAAACAATTAACGAAGCTACGATTAAACTACAAAATGCTCTTAATAATGTTAATGAGTGGACAAAAACATGGCGAATAGCGCTCAATGAACAAAAGTCAGTCCACGTGGACTTTACGTATAAAAAAATAAATAGATTGCCCGTCTTTCTTAATACCGGTTGTGTAAAGACGCGAAAATAAAATGGAAGCCGCACGTAAAAAAGAAATGCGAAGAATTAAAAAGTAAATTAAGAGTTATGAACTGGCTACTCGGTAAATATTCCAAGCTTAGTATTGATAATAAGTTGATTTTATACAGGCAGGTACCTAAACCTGTCTGGACTTATGGTATACAACTCTGGGGTTGTACCTGCGATACAAATTTAAATATCTTACATACGTTTGAAAATAAATTGCTTAGGTCATTTGTAAATGCACCAGGGTATATAAGAAACGAAGATCTTCACAGGGATCTCGGGATTCCTACGGCTCGAGACGAAATTGAGAGTTTCGCGCGAAGACATAGAAATCGGCTATTAGATCACGCTAATCCAACGATTATTGACATTCTTGACGAGTCCAATTTAGTACGCCGGCCGTCTGCAAAGAACAAAACCTTCCAACTTGGTGCGGTGAATACAAAACCGCTTTAAAATCGCGGAATAAGCAGAAACTTTCACCGGAAAGTTGCCTGCAACACGTTACTTAACTTCGTTAAAAATAAATTGCTAGATAAGTTTCAACTTAGTTGCAATCGGGAAGTGGAGGTGGTTTTAGTATTTTTTTGCATGAATTTGCTTGCATTAACTTTTTTATTTTGTAAGTTAAAACAAATAAAAACAATAATAACAGTGTTTAACTCAATTTTTACATATATTTAATTCAATTAAGCAAACAAATGAAACTAAAACTATAAATCGAATATAGTATTTAATCATACAACAAGAATACTTCAAAAATACTCACTCGTCAACAATTTTTCCCGATACAACCTCAAAAATTGAAGGCATTTTCAAAATATTCTATTGTATACTTTCTCAATTTTTTAGGAAACGATTTAACAAATAAGATTTCTTTCAAAAACGCCCTCAAAAGTGGGCGTGGTAAATATTTTCATAATTATATTTTGTTCGTTTTCTTACGGCAACTCGTTTCGTTGCTTACGAAATTCTTCCAAAAATCAAATTTTTTGTAAAAAAAAAAAAAAAAATGCCCCCAAAAGTGGGCGTGGTAGAAAATTTGTATGGAAATACGCTATGAAATAACGATATTTACAACTGTCTAGAAAAACACACCCTTCAATTATATCAATTTTGACAGTTAGAAGACCTTTTTCCAAAGTAGGCGTGTTAGCCGGTGGAAATTCATACTGACGATATCTTATGCTATTTTTAACCATGTCTGAAAATTTAATTTAAATCGGTTGACTGGTTTAGATTTTATTGATTTGATTTATGGCCGCCTCTCCATACAACTTGAACCAATGTGCATCGGTTCTAAATGAAAAAAAAATCCTTCATTTTTTCATATTTTTATTTTCATCCCCTAATCACTGTTCATTGAATACTTGAAAGAAAAGTTTGATTTAAATTGTTTTTGTTTTCCGCGAAGCATTAAAAATAAAAACAGTGAAAAACTTATAGAGACGGAGCAAATGGACAAAACAAACACGATGCCTACATGCTACACCTAGCATAGTTAAACCAAATAACTAAAATACACGACTGAGTCGCACATACTTGCTCTCATGTTCAAGTTGCATGGAACTTAAGAACTTCAAAAAATATTCAAATAAATTAAAGAAAAAGTATAGAAAATCATTAGAATGGTTCTTTTAATTGCTCGTAAGCAAGTAAGTTATTTGATATAACTTGAACAGATATAAATACACATACACTATGCAAAAAAAAACAATGGTATGCCATTTTTGAGAATTTATTAATATATCTACATTTACATACAAGTTTAAAAAAAAAATCATCTACTATTTTTGAAATATTAAATTTTCAAAAAAAAAAATTGTATTTTTCAAAAATCCAAAATAATTAGTTTTCATATTTTTGGTATGCAATATTATTTGTATTTTAAAAGAGCTTTTTCATAAAAATTTGTTAATTTATTTGGTAATTTATTTTTTAACAAAATTTTTTTTTAAATCATCATCAAGTCCTGTAATACCGATTTGGGCATAGGGCGCCAACAAATCGTTTCCATCCTTCACGGTCTGCAGCTAGATATTTTAACTGTGGCCACGTCTTTTATTAGGAGTCTGATTCTGCTAGAACTGAACTATAGGATAAATGTATATCGCAAGTAAAAATAGCGGCGTATGGACTTCAGAACCCATAATATATAATTGGGGCAAGGAAGGACGCAGGGGGGTGGGGTTGGTTGTTAACTTTCCAAAAGCTTCCACAAAAAAATTTAATCAAAATTAATAAAACCATAAAATAGTCGAAAATTAAATAAATTTTTCTAAGAGAGGTAGGCATTTAGTCTAAGAGCCGACAGCAAATTATGGGAGTGGAGTTATAACCAAAATCGGAGTATGAGAAATTATGGCTACATGTATCGTCATATCAAATACCAAAGTCTGGCAGGTTTTGTTTTCAGCCTTTGGGTGGGGTGGGGGGTTAAAAAGTGCTAGATCCCCTGATTTATTTTCGGGGTTATAACCTCTTAAATTCATTTTTAAAAAAATGGGTATGATTCCCTGTCATTTTTTCTAAGCATAAACACCACATTCTTGACGATCCTAATAATAGAACTCAAGATATAATCATTTGACGTGAACCTTATCATCCTTTCCTTGGAGATTTTCAGCAAAACAAAAAACCAACAAAGAAAGTCTCCACAAAAAACGCCAAAAAGGTTTGCTTAAAAAGGTTAAATCAAGGGTCCTATTCATCGGAACACCAAGATAAAAGTTTTGAGACTTAGGGAAAATGACAGAGCATCATATCCTATTTTTAAAAGTTAATTGTAGTGTTAATGACCCTACCATATAAAAAGGAAACCAAGCGGGTTTAAAACCCCCACCCCCACCAAAGGCTGAGAAAAAAACCTGCCAGTTTTTCATATTCCACATCACGAAACTTGTACATCCGATTTTGGTTATACCTCCACTCCCAAAATTTGCTGTCGGCTCTTGGTCTAATTATTGTTTATAACTATTTTTTGGAAAAACATTTCCACATAGAAGTAAACCATTAACAAATTGATTTTTCTTATTAAATTCTGTCGAAGAATTTTTGAGAAAAATAAAATATACCGTTAAGCCTAGTAAGTAGATTGCGCTAACATTTCGCTCTAAAATAAAATTACCTCCAAAATCTAGGGAATATGTGCGAAGCTTCCGCTAAAAATCAAGTTTTCGTTTCGTTATGTACAGTCGTAAAAATTGCTTTAAGGCTAAGAACTCTTAGTACGACTTTTGAAGTGATATGCCTCTTCTGTACATAACATAATTATTGCATCATTTCGAAAACTAACAAAAATAACACTGACGCCGTACCATTTTTTATTTCATTAAAATGATGTCACTCCCTACAAATCCATAAATTTAACTTTGATATCTTTTTTTTTCACAAGAAAAAAAAAAAAACAAATATTTCAACCAAAACATTGTTAATTTTTCAAATTATTATCATAATAATGCCCTTGTGCCTTTGTGGGTGTCTTCGGCCTACAAATCTAATTTATGCATCTTCCAACCATAATAACGATTCATTTTCTCTCTCTCCCAGTCGTATCCTAGTTATATATTCAATGAGTGTCCTTAGGTCATTCTCATACAAGAGAGAAACACATTTAGAATATTAATACTTTAACTGAAAGTGAAGAAAATAAAATTGCATTGACAAGGATATAAAATTGTACATACACTCGTATATGTACTCTATCCACCAAAATGAAAATCAATGCTATATTTTGCTTTCGTTATTATCACTGTGAAATAGTTAAATTCTCTAGAGAAACTATATGATGATGGTAATGACAGCAGTATTGTTATACCACCCGCATTGGCACCATCAACAGCCATACAGCAGCAAACTTCTAGAATTGGGAAAATGCAAAAGTTTTGTATGCCAAAAACTTTTCCATCTTCAAAAACCTATATCTAACGTCTCTTTATATTTTCTTTTGCTGGGTTATAAGTATAGAAACTTGAATGAGTAAAGTTTTCATTTTAATTTCATTGACATATCTTGCAGACATTTTGAGGTAGGTGGTTGATGGTATACCAAAAGACATAATAAAATACAGGGTGCACAAATAAAAATTTGGATTAGTTTTGAAATAGTAAAAAAAGGACGATTTTTAAAGAAGAAATTATTTTTCTAGAAGAGTGTAACCAATAACTACTTAATTTCTTTTATGGATAGTTGATAATATTTGTGTTCAAAAATCTCAAAAAACTTAAACTTTTGGATAGAAGTTTTTTTGAAAAAGAGCATCCGATAGCAGCTTAATATTTTATGAATTAAATGAACTGATAGACGACGCATTTGCTTAGTTTTTCAACATTATTTTGAGATATGAATTATTTCTTTAATTTTTATTTTATTCTTTAATTTTTATTATTTCTCAGAGCCAAAATTACTGCTCCCTTCTCATTATTCAATTCAATTTTGAATAGCTCTTGGCCTCCTAATACATTGGTAAAAGAATTTACAATCCCTCCTAGGCAAAGAAAGATTGCAAACAAAAACAATAATTTAACTGCAAAAAACTTAGTAGGTTCTACCTCTACTACCAAAACGTAAGAGGGCTTCGCAGTAAAATTGCCAAAATCTTTCAAAACTCCCTAGCTTTTCCTTATGATTTATTTGCTTTCACTGAAACATGGCTTAATGACACGATCTTAGACACAGAACCATTTGATCAAGAATTCATAGTTTTCAGGAAAGACCGTCATGTGGATAATACACATTCAGTAGGAGGTGGTGTCTTGATTGCGGTTAGAAATCATTTCAACACAATTCCTATCATATTCCCTTTTAATCTTTCCATGAAACTTGTCTGCATCAAAATATCCATGCATTCAAAAGATTTATTCATTCTAAATGTCTATATTCCCCCCAAAAGTTCAGTTTCAGTATATGTTGAGCTTTCCCTTGCTATCGACTATATTATTGACGTTGCTGGATTTGATAGTATTATTACTCTCTTAGGCGAATTTTACCTTCCATACATTGACTGGATTCCTTCAGAAGACGAGTCTTACTTTGAAGCATCGTTGACTTCATCTCAACAGGAACTTCAACTGTTAGACCATATTATATCTACGGACTTACAGCAAATAAGTTGTATTAAAAACTCTTTAAATCGAATACTCGATTTAGTTTTCTCATCTGACTGTAGTGGTAGAGTCTACTACTGCAATATCAAACATAGATAAATACCATCCTCCTCTTGACATTTTTCTTGACTTGGACGGGCATTTAATTAATAATAGTAGTTCACAAGACTGTTCATATTCTTTTGACTTTCGGAAAGCTAACTTTCAGTTGCTTTCTGAGCATTTAAGTACATCTGGTATTGAAAATATACCAGTTTCAGGCGACATTGACGTTGCAGTTTCATACTTTTATCAAGTATTGACCAACTGTATTAATGACATAGTTCCGCACAAATTACCCAAATACTCTAGCTTCTGCCATCCATGGTATACGAAAGAACTTAAAATTCTTCGTAATAAAAGAAACAGAGCTTGGAAGAACTTCATAAAAAGTATGTCCCTTCAGGACCGAGAATTGTATATTTCCTTGTTTGATGAGTTTAAAAACCTCTCCAATGATTTATACTCTGACTATTTTAAAAAAATGGAAAGTTCCCTAAAGCTTGACCCCAAAAGTTTTTGGAGTTTCGTAAACTTGAAAAATAAATCTGATGGCTATCCAGTCAATTTTACTTATAATAATATTGTTTTAAATAGTCCTCCAGATATTTGTTATGCGTTTGCTAACAACTTTCGCCAATCATTCGTTGATACCTATGTCGATTTTGATGAGAACTTTTTTCTCTACTTAAAAGACTGCCCACAAACTACTTCCAATAATATCTCAATTATAATTGAAAAAAATTTACATTATACGTCCTTACTTCATGATGATTACTCATCTGGATCTGATGGCATCCCACCAATAGTCTTGAAAAAATGTAAATCAATATTAGCAATCCCTCTTCTTAATTTGTTTAACCTATCACTTAGCTCAGGTAAATTTCCAAGTATTTGGAAAAAAGTATTTATTACACCAGTTTTTAAAAAAGGTAACAGATCTAATATATGCAATTACAGGCCAATCTCCAAACTATCTTGCATTCCAAAGCTTTTCGAGCAAGTAATGTGCGATAGTTTGACATTCAACTGTAAGAATATAATTTGCAATCAACAACATGGATTCATGCAAAAGCGATCGACGATAACCAATTTACTTGCATTCTTGCATAAGTGCTCTACTGCGTTGGAACATGGTCAAGAACTCGACTGCATCTATACAGATTTTTCTAAGGTTTTCGATCAACTTTCTCATGACATCATCACGTTTAAGTTAAAGGTGTTTGGGTTTCCTCCTCAATTCATCACTTTGGTTTCTTCATATCTCCATAATAGATCCTATCAGGTTAAATTTAGGAGCTCTGTCTCCAACCCTTTCTTTGCCAAATCTGGAGTTCCCCAGGGTAGTCATTTAGGCCCACTTCTTTTTATCTTAGCTATCAACGACGTATCCTTCTGTATACGTTATAGTGAAATTCTAATTTTTGCTGATGATATGAAAATTTTCAAAAGCGTTCGTTTACTCTTGCAAGAAGATATAAACAGTTTTGTTATTTGGTGTAATAAAAACGGTTTAAATCTCAACCCTATTAAATGTCAGGCGATGATTTTTTTAAAAAAAAAAGTTCCTAGTTCATTTGATTATAAAATATCGCAGCACACATTGGGTCGTGTTGATAGTTTCAAAGACCTAGGGGTTCATTTTACTTTTAATCTTGATTTTACGAAGCATATCAATTTAATCGTCAACAAGGCAAACTCTATGTTAGGGTTTGTTAAACGATGGTCTAAGGAATTTTAGGATCCTTATGTTACCCTCCCTCTCTACAACAGTCTTGTTCGCCCTCATCTTGAATATGCATCACAGGTATGGACTCCTTTTTACGATGTCCATAAGAATAGACTAGAAGCAGTACAACGTAATTTTATACGTTTCGCCTTGAAAGGACTACCGTGGTCCGATCCTTATAATCTTCCTCCTTACGAACACCGGATTAAGCTTCTTCAGATTCAAACTCTGGCACAAAGGAGAATTAATAATGATATTGTATTTATTCATCAGCTTTTAACGGGCGTTATTCGTTATTGATGCACCTGATTTATTATCTTGTACTAGCCTTAACTACCGTGGGGGAGGTCACAACACTCGTAGTCTAGAACTAATGCACATATCTCAACACCGTACCAATTATGGAATGCATGAGCCTCTTACCCGCATGTGTAACATTCTGAATTTGAACTCAAATTTTTTTGATTTTAATATAAGTAAGAATAGACTCAAAGCTTCATTGAAGACCAGTGTACCACGCTCCTAAATGTTTGTAATTATTGATTTTTTCAATGTCATTGTATTTGTTATTTTATAATTATTGTTTTTATTTTATTTTGTAAAGTGTATGTCTTAAGTAGTTTGTTGCTTACTAACACTACACTAAGTGATGAGCCTGATAAGCACTTAATTTGTGTTTGGCAATTCTTTGGTCGCAAGATGTCGCTTGTACTAAGCTCTCTTCGGCATAGATCTGATAGTGTAAAAAAAAAAAAACCGTTTGCTCATATTTATGTTACTTTAACCCTTTTGTGTCCCTTTTTCCTTAGCGTTAACTGTCACATAAGCACTTATGTAGTAGTCAATAGTCTAGTCAAATGGTGTTCTAGGACTTTAAGTGGAAAGTTCTATTGTAATTATCTTTGGAGGCTCAACTTTTGTTCTTGGGGTCGCTGAACACGAATCAGAAGTTGTCCAACAAAATTTTTCGCAACAAATGTGAGAAATTGTCAAAAAATGTCAAAGATTAAGTTTTTCCCTTGTAACGAAGTCACATATTTTATACCCTCAAACACCGGTACCAAACAATTAACGAGCCTTGGATATCACGGAGGTCCCCATATGAAGTACAGAAGAGGATACACATTTGCCGCCTGCTACGACGTCAACAAAATAGAGGAAACCTACTGGTTTTGGTTACGTCAGCAAATGAAGTTCATTGGCGTTTTTACAGTCCACAGTTGGTTATGCCAGCAAACTTGACTAGTAAGGGTAAGTCTCGCTTTTATTAGTCGAACTCATAAGGAAGTACGCTGCTGGCTGCTCTTGTGTACCAGTTAGAAGCTTCAACACTTTTTGGCTTACGCCGTGAAATACCCCCCCCCCCCACCACCCGTCTGCCTCCTTATAAACTTCGTTCTGCCACCGCTTTTAGGACTAGGGAGTACGTCCCAACCTACGTTGTTTTGAGCTCTGGTCCGGTCAGACTAGTGAACCTATCCCACCGCTTCTCCGCCGAATACAAACTTCGTTCTGCCGCCGCTTTTAACACTAGGGAGTACGTCCCAACCTACGTTGTTTTGAGCTCTGGTCAGACTAGGGAACCCGTCCCATCACTTATCCGTCAAATTTACAAACTTCGTTCTGCCGCCGCTTTTAAGACTAAGGAGCACGTCCCAACCTACGTTGTCTTGAGCTTCGGTCAGACTACACCGCTTCTCCGCCGAATACAAACTTCGTTCTGCCGCCGCTTTTAAGACTAAGGAGTACGTCCCAACCTACGTTGTCTTGAGCTTCGGTCAGACTATACCGCTTCTCCGCCGAATACAAACTTCGCTCTGCCGCCGCTTTTATGACTAGGGAGTACGTCCCAACCTACAATGTTTTGAGCTCCGGTCAGACTACTGAACCCGTCCCGCCACTTCTCCGCCGAATACAAACTTCGTTCTGCCGCCGCTTTTAAAAGACTAGGGAGCACGTCCCAACCTACGCTGTCTTGAGCCCCGTTCAGACTAGGGGACCCGTCCACCGCTTCTTCGCTAAATAATCCGGTGTCATTGCTTAAAAGACTTAGGGAGTACGTCCCAACCTACGCTGTCTTAAGCAACCACCCGAATTGGCAAGCCCGCTTTATCAGTAGATTATATAAAATAAAGTGTTATTTATCCTTAAGTCGAGATTATATTTGTAAATTATATGAAATACCGTGTAAGCATATAGTTAAGCATTACGTCATCTGTAAATATACCGAATGAACGATGCTGGCTGCCGTAATTGAGTTACAACATTTTCGATGAGGAGAGCAGAAAAGTGATCTACCGCTTCTTCGCTCATAGTTTACTTTTACATTTTTCATCAAAAAGGTTTTTATATTATCCCTTGTATATAAGTTGGATAGTATTGAGCCTAAGACAAATAATGTTAGCTTGAGTCTTGCAATTTTCACATCGAATGAAGTTTCAAAACTTTATCATACCAAATCACCCTGCACAGAAGCATGAATCAAGTTAAAAACAAATAAATAAAAAAGTAATTAAAAAGTTCTGTCGAAGATCTCGAAATACTTCCATTTTTCGAATCGTAATTTGTGTGTGAATTGTAATTAAATTTAATGCAAACGTATATGAGTTAAATGGCAAAGGCTTAAAATTGTACAACCATTGCAATGAATCATAACAAAATAAACTTTTTCTGTGTCTAGAAGACTTTGGACTTAAGGGAAAATTATTTAATAGTTGGAGTCATGGAGAAGTAAACCTAATTTCAATGCAGTTATATCTACAAAATACAACAAAGGATACACTGATATTTTTGTGACTTTAATGTTTTTGAAAGAAAATCTTTATATTTTGAGTTCTTGCTTCTATAATGTGTGATTATCACTAGTTGCTGGTATATTCTATTCTATGGGGACTTGATTTGCGAAATGTTTAATGGTACATCTGCTTGACAGCAGATCTAGATTTGTCATCAACGTTATTTGGTCTGCGGAAGAAATATTCTTCTGCAATGTTCCCTTGATTGCAGGCTTCGGTTGGGGCCCTGTTGTGGCCTCGGGATTTGTTTGTACCGTTTCCGCCAGAGTACTACCACCTTAAATTTTTAAAGCTCTTTTTTGGATTATATCCGAGAGATTTAAGTTGGTTATGGGCACACGTGATAATGATTAATGATAATTGTATTCAAGCTTTGAAGATCAAAAATGGAGAGACATTTCTTGAATATTAGAGGAAAACCATAACACTTCGCAACGTCCTTAGCGACATATTGAACATGTGGTCGTTTTAGAGAAGATGATCTGTGATGCCCACACGCAGAACTTAAAGCTGCATATTTTCCTTTAAGCAAATACCGCTTATAGATAGTAGCATTGGGCTTGGCTTCTGCTTTCACGACAGCAGATGGCAAAAGTATTGAGTTTTTGCAGCATTAAATTCTACAAGGTTTTTAATCACCCACTGACAATGCTGTCAAGATCAGAATTTAATGAACTTTGTGAGATATACCATCGGATCACCAGTGGACCTATTGCCTCGAAAGCTGTTCTGCCTGTCTTTAAGAAGCTTACGTGCTTCAAGATATTTCTCAGCTCAAGCTGATATATTAATCAGAGAAGACTTTGGAAAGAAGGTAAGTTAGTGTGATTGGGCAATAATTGGAGGGAGATGGAGATTCACCTTGTTTTAGGGACAGGCTGGATAAATGCTGTATTTCTTCTACTCGAAAAGGGACTATTAGAGAAGGAGAGATGGAAAAGCTTACGCATTGGTTTTGCCACCGTTGAATAACACCTCTTCAGAATAGTTTAAAATATGTATAAATATGCCCTTATATTATCATAACATGCGTGCAACTTAGTTCTTCCGATTGGTACCTTTATGTTTGGTCTGACGTACAAACACTGGACAGACCTAGTGCCGAGAGCTTTACATGTTTTGGTAACGATGCGAAACGTTGTGGTAGCTAGTACACAGTTCCCGCATCTCGATATACATTGCAATCGACGCAAGGCACTCCTCCTGTATCAGGGATGTCCGAACGTTCCGAGGAGCCAACGTTGACACGGACCACTACCTCGTTGTAGCCAAGGTAATGCTACGGATATACAGACCAAAGCCAAAACAGGGAAATACTATGAGGAAGTTCGACGTCGGGCGGTTACAGTCGCAAGAAATCGCCAGGTCCTTTTCCGATCGAGTCTCTCGCACCCTCTTAAATAGTCCTTTGCCGCCAACTGCAAATATCGAGAATCGACAAGTACATGCAGCTAAACAACAGGCATACAAAGCGGCACTGCATAGAAGGACCAGGGCTGCTTGCAAGCTCTACGAGCAGAAGAGGAGAGAGGAACACAAGCTTCTTAGAAGAAAAAAGAAAGAGCATGGGAAGCGCGTGATCGAATAAGAGGGATGCCATTGCAGGAATGAAGTTGGAAAGTTTTAACAAAAAGTAAAAAGAACCTCCCAAGGTTACAAGGCCCGAACCGAAGCCTGCAAGGACGATCAGGGGAACATCGTGGTAGAATCGCAGTCGGTGCTGAGGATATGGAAAAATCGCTTCCGCAAATTGTATAACGGTGATGACGAACCGAGTTCCAGTACCATGCAAATTGCACCATTCAACCTGGACGTAGACCAACAATTCCGTCCACCCGATCTTGACGAAGTGAGGATAGCCATGTCTAAACTTAAGTCCAATAAAGCTGCTGGAGCTGATGGCCTTGCGGCTGAACTATTCAAAGCGGCTGGCGATGAATTGGTTAGGAGTATGCACCGCTCATCTGTAAAATATGGTCGGAGGAAAGCATGCCCGATGAATGGAACCTCAGCATTGTTTGCCCGATCCTCAAGAAAGGCGATCCTCTGGATTGCACCAACTACAGAGGCACCAGTCTTCTTAATATCGCGTACAAGATCTTCTCTGCTTCCCCCCTCGTGGTTTTTGCCTTGACGTTGGCGAGGGGGCTTACGATATGACCCTCCAGCAATCCAGCTGCAGGGACATACAACTAAGAAAAACCAAACAAAAACAGGGATGTTTATCCAAAAACAATAAATGAGTGGTCATGCAAGTTAAAAAAATAATGAAATCCGAGCGGAGTTATACGCTCAAGTGTCGACAGAAGTCACGGCTGTCGGCGAGGGCTTGGCTTCGCAAGAAACTAGGTCGCCAGTGACAAAAAATTTAAAAAACCCGACCAAACCCGTCTTAACTAGACAACCGAATGTGCTCAACCTTGCAGCATCTCTTTTTCCTGCTCTAGATAGCTTAGCTATTGAAGGTAGGGAGACCTCGAATGGTACGAATCCAGGTTCATCTTAGAAGGCAAGGTCGGAGGAGGCAACTAAGACTGAAGGTTATAAGGAAACAGTAGTAGCCAATTAGACATGGGACTAGACATCCCGATCGGCGTAATTAAAACGAAAATGGACCTAATAACGAAAGAGCAAATCAATAAATCCTGGATTACCAGGAACGATTGCGTTATCTCTAGAAGTCTATGGCCTAGAATTAATGAAAAGGAAACTCAGTATATTCTATCCCTGAGTAAAAAGAACATTAGAATCCTGATAGGTGTACTAACGGGTCAATGCGCCATTGGCACAATGGCCACCAGACTGGGTGAACTCGCACCCGACTGTTGTAGGAGCTGTCAGGATGTAGAGGAAATAGAAACCATTAAACACCTGCTCTGCGATTGTCCAAACCTCCAAACAAGCCGCCTCCGTTACTTGGGGAACAGGTTTGTTGGAGAACTAGAAAATCTAGCGCAGGTCTCAATGGTAAATATGAGGAAATTCATAGAGAGCACAGGCTGGTTCGTAAATTAGCCAGCCTATCTGAATCATTAGTTTAGGACCATCTCTGCTTTCTTTTTGTAAGGGAATCACAATGGACCAACAGGCCCCCGTGTACGCAACAGCCTCTGTGCTGTGCACACCCCTCCTAACTTAACCTAACCTAACCTTCTCTGCTGTACTTTGTCAACAACCTGATAGGTCCATATCAGTGTGGCTCTAGGCCAGGGAAGTCCACCATCAACCAAATATTCGCACTACGACAGATCTTGGAGAAAACCCAAGAGTTTCAAATCGATACCCACCACCTTTTCATCGATTTCAAGGCCGCGTATGACAGCATCGATTTCAAGGCCGCGTATGACAGCATCTATAGAGATTAGCTATATAGAGCAATGTCCAGTTTTGGCATCCCTGCCAAATTCGTCCGTTTGTGCAGGATGACGATGGAGAATGCGCGCTGCTCTATCAGCGTCGACAAAGACCTCACCGACACCTTTGATGTCAAAAAAGGTTTAAGGCAAGGCGAGGCACTGTCATGCGACTTCTTCAAAATCGTTCTTGAAATAATAGTGCAAAGCTCTCACGTCAACACTAGAGGCACAATCTTTCAAAAGTCCGTCCGATCGGACGAACAAAGCGTGATGTCAGTGGTGCTTTTGTGAGTATTGAGGAAGGAAGCCAAGAAGATGGGTCTAACGGTGAATGAAAGCAAAACGAAATATATGCTGTCAACAAGAAAGGACACCCAACACCGACGTCTCAGACAGAACGTCACTAAAGACAGTTATAATTTTGAGGTGGTCAGAGATTTTGTCTACCTAGGATCCACTATAAACTCAGCGAACGATACCAGTGCTGATATCAAACGAAGATTTACTCTTGCCAATCGCTGTTTCTCTATGCTTAGATGGCAATTGAGAAGCAAAGCCCTCTCTCGAGCAACTTATGTAACTGTCCCTGTATAAGACGCTTATCATGCCGGTCTTGATGTATGGTACAGAGGCATGGACACTGTTTACGGTGGTTGAGAACTCGTTAGGCTGTTTTGAGAGGAATATTCTCCGGGTGATCCCGTCTGCATAGATGGGGAATGGAGAAGAAGATACAACAACGAACTGTATGGGCTGTACAGCGACACCAACCTAGCCACAAAAGTGAAAAGCCAACAACTAAGATGGCTGGGTCACCTAGAGCGAGTGGACACCAATGCTCCGGACCAGAAAGTCTGTGAATTCAACACCGTGGGACAACGCAGGAGAGGTGGACAGCTTAAAGGTGGCGCACGCAAGTGGAAGAGGACCTCAACCAACTTGGCGTGCGAAACTGGAGACAGCTAGCTAGAAACCGAGCCGGCTGGAAGAAGCTTGTTGGTTGAGGCCCTGGTCCAACCCAGACTGTAGCGCCACCTTAAGTTAGTAAGTAAGTACTATCAACTGCAAGAATGATGTTCTTTCAAATTTGATGATTAAAGGTTTCAAAGAGCTTTCCTTAGAGGCGCAATCGGAAATCTTAAAACTAATAAATATAATAGGTCCTGGTTTATTTTTTTTAAACAATTTAAATTACTATTAAAGTTATAAGGTTCCTTCTGGACAAAATAGAATACATATTGCAAGAAACGGAAACGGAATCATTCGTAGAACTATTTCTTATTATAAACCTTAACATTTCTAATCATCTTGAGGTATGCACGTGATTTGTATTGAAAGTTCTAAATTCTTGTATCTTCTTAATTATAGTCAACAATTATTTTATATAAACATAAATATTTCTCTAACAATGTCTCTAACCAAAAACTCATCATCATCCATGAGTGTGCATGCAAGTTTTGCTAACCAAGCATAGAAGTTTTGTTTGCTTTCCAAGAAAGCTCTGACAAATAATTTGTTTACAAAAGTTCTTCAACGTCCTACGAGTAGGTACCTATATGTAGCCTTTCATGACTGAATACAGTCAGAATGAACAAACTTCATTATCAAATAGAGTGTAGAGAGGTACCTTCTATTTCATGATGACAATGTCTATCAAGAATAATATTGTGTGTATACACCTACATCTACATACATTTTCTACACATAAAATAATTCATACAACGCACAAAATTGCTCCCCTTTAGTAAAAGTCCTTGTTATTTTATGAGACACAATACTCGGTGCTACAAGTACGAGTATATTCCTTGTTCCTTAAAGTCAGACAATATAACAATTTTTTTGTTGGTTTTCAAATAAAATCAAGTCGATAAAGAGGTTGTTCAAAAACGAATATAGGTACACTGCGGCGGATACGTGACTTTAGAGAAAAGTTCCCTTTTTTCTCTCTTCGCAGAGTCCTATGTTCAAACTCTTCAAACACAATCAGTTTCAGTAGGAAAATTTGACAATTCATACGAAATAATAAAGGCCTATGCATTAGACTCAAGAATCTATAGAACCTTTTCTGGGTTTGCGTAGGCAAGGTCCTTACAATTTGTGTATATTTATTCATTCGTTTCCGCTTTCTTATCGGACCCATTTGATATTGCTTTTATACCTACATACACCTACACACACATTGAAAACCCATTTTCATGAGGACAATAAAGAAAATTTGTATCGTTGTCCTTCTTTGTTGTTTCTTTTTTTTTCGTTTTCTTCGAATAGGCGACATTTCGGGGTTATATTGTCCTTGAATAAACATCCCATGGTAGAGAATCCAATATGGCTTCATCACCACCAAAAGAAAAAAACACAACTATGTATAATCATTTTGGAATGCCTTATGAGATTCATTTGCATAAATGAAATCGCTTATAGCCAACCAACCAAACTATCAAGGACAATGCTAGCCCAGAGAAGAGATATAGCACCCCATTCAATGATGATTGTTGTCTGTGTAAAATGTAATTGTCATTTCAGGCTATATACACACTCTCTATCCTTACAAACCCACATATGTACATTTATGGTATATGTGCTGATGTGCACCATTCCTGTGCCTGTGGCTTTTTAATATTCATCAATTTTCCATTTTTATCTGCAATTCTGCATAAATGCAAGTCACATTAAAGTATATTTCATTCTTGCGCTTAATGGGCTTTAGCTTTGTGCTGCTAACGATGAGTTTGAGGCGGGGAAGGTTAAGGTGTAAGAGAGGGGCAGTGTTAAAGTGTTGAGAGAGAATTAAGGTGTGTTCTTGATTGACTTCAAATGTGGTTTGGGTGCGGTGTGGTGAGGTGAAAGGAAGGAGTGCAAAGTATCTTCTCGGTGATATATCCTTAAGCGCACACGACGATAAAACCCCAGGATTTTGTCTTATCCATTTTTAATGATTATTATGTCTCTTTATGTGTCATTCGAAGAGATATTTTCTTTTATCTGAATTTCATGAATTAATGTAGATTTTAAATCAGTTTTAAATTCAATGGCATTTCGTTGAGGAATTTCGGTCAATGGTAATGACAGGAAAATATTATTTCTACGAGCCATATATCGTTGATTACAATTCGAACTCTGCTGTCAGGCAATTGTTCCATCAAACCTAAACGCCACCAAAGGATTCCACTTAACCTTGACAAAGTGAAGATAGCTATATCTAAACTTAAGTCCAATAATTGAATATTTCCTACAAATTTTGACCTGAAACCCACGTTAGGAACATAGGTTAGGTTTTTTTTACACTTCAGATTCTTTGTTGTAGTGAGCTTAGAGCAAGCTACATTCTACAATCAGAGGCTCATCATGAGTGCATGTGTTAGTGGTTAGTAAAATTAAGCAAACTAACACAAGCACATGCATAACTACAAAATTAGAACAAATACAAAATTAGATATAATATAAAAAAACATTTAAACTAAACATACAAAGTTGAAACAATTAATACATTAACGAGAGTGGAGCACTGGTTCGAAATAATGTTTTTAATCCTATTTTACTCATGTTAAAATCAACAGATGAGGCGTTCAAGTTAAAAAGTTTGCACATGCGATTGAGTGGCTCGTGTGTGCCATAGTTTGTTCTGTGAAAAGGAACGTGAAAAAGTTCAAATCTTCGCAGGTGGTGGGATCCTCCTCGGTAATTAATTCCTACATGGGCTAGCAAGTCAGGCGCATCAGTTTCACCATTGATAAGTTGATGAAAAAATACCAAATCATTATTGACACGCCTTTGAGTTAAAGTTTGAAGTTGCAGAAGCTGAATTCTGTGTTCATAGGGTGGAAGGTTATACGGATCAGCCCAGGGTAGACCTTTCAAGGCAAAACGAATGAATCTATGTTGTATTGCTTCAATACGACTTTTATGAATTTCGTAGAAGGGTGCCCATACTTGAGAGGCGTACTCAAGATGGGGTCGTACATAACAATTGTATAAGGAAAGGGTAACATACGGATCGTTAAATTCTTTTGCCCAGCGTTTTATAAATCCAAGCATGGAACTTGCCTTATTTACAATATAATTAATATGTTCTATGAAACATAGATCAGAACTAAAGTGAACACCCAGATCTTTGAATCTAAAAACACGACAGAGTGTGTGTTGTGAAATGGAATAATCAAAAGCACTCACTACTCGTTTTTTAGAGAAAGTTATAGTTTGACATTTAACTGGGTTAAGAGAAAGACCGTTCTTCCCACACCAAACATTAAAATTGTCAAGATCAGCCTGCAAGAGAATGTGGTCAGGACTAGAATGTATTGTTTTAAAAATTTTCATATCATCAGCATAAATAAGAATATCGCTAAAGTGTATACATGAAGCAACATCATTTATAGCAAGAATGAAAAGTAACGGGCCCAGATGGCTTCCTTGGGGGACACCCGAGTGAGCATTGAATGAGTTTGAAAGGATGTTTCTAAATTTTATTTGGTAAGATCTATTCTCAAGGTATGATTTTATCCATGCTATAAAAGAAATCGGAAAACCAAAAGCTTTGAGTTTGAATATAATAATGTTGTGACTAAGCTGGTCAAATGCTTTAGAAAAATCAGTGTATATACAATCAACTTCATTCCCGTTTTCTAATGCAAGCGAACATGTATGCAAAAACGTAAGAAGATTTGTAACCGTTGATTTTTTTCTCACAAAACCATGCTGTTGATCACATATTATATTTTTAGTATGAAATGCTAAGCTGTCGCAAACAACTTGTTCGAATAGTTTTGGAATGCAAGAGAGCTTTGCTATTGGCCTATAATTTTTGATGTCAGTTTTTGCGCCCTTTTTAAAGATTGGTGTAAGAAACGATTTCTTCCATAAATAGGGAAAACTGCCTGTCCTTAAAGAAAATTCAAACAAAAATTGAAGGGGTTGAACTAGTATATGTTTACACTTTTTCAATACTATAGGCGGAATTCCATCTGGACCAGATGAGTAATCATCATTTAATGATGAGAGAAGGTCTAAAACAGTACTCGGGGGTACTGGGATATTATTACAGCTAGTTTGGGCATATGTATGTAAATTTCTAAAATAATGTTCGTCAACATCTAAAGGCTTGTCAATAAAAGAATTTCGAAAATTATTCGCAAAAGCGTTACAAATATCAACGGTATCCTTCAGCGAACAATTTTCATAAATGAAATTAGCCGGATAACCATCTGAGTTTTTTTTCGAATTAACAAACCTCCAAAATGTCTTTGGGTCATCTTTTAGAGAACTACCCATTTCGTTAACATGGTGAGTGTATAGATTTTTTGAAAGAGTTTTAAATTCTTCAAAAAGGGTAATGTATGAGTTGTGGTCTACTGGCGAGAGAGTTTTTAAATATACTTTCCATGCTTTGTTTCTTTTATTTCGGAGTGCTCTTAGCTCTTTCGTATACCATGAATGGCAAAAGTTTCTAGTTTTTGATACTTTTAAAGGGATAATATTGTTAATGCAGTTGTTAAGGATAGAATAAAATTCAAAATCTGCTTCGTCAATATTGCCAGACACTGATATATTCTCAATACCAGACTTAGCAATTTCATCTGAGAGCAACTGAAAGTTTGCCTTTCTGAAGTCAAAACTATATGAACAATCATAAGGGTTACTGTTTTCAGTAAGGTGATTACTCAAGTCAAAAAAAATATCCAAAGGAGGATGATAGTTATCTATGTTAGTAATTCCGGAACTAGATTCTAGAACCAGAGTACTAATAGCGTCCGAAGAAAATACCAAATCGAGAATTCGATTTTTAGAGTTTTTAATACAGCTTATTTGCTGTAAGTCAGTTGAAATGATTCTATCAAGAAGCAGTAACTCATTTTGAGAAGAAGTTAAGGAAGTTTCTTGATACAATTCGTCATCAGAGGGAACCCACTCTATGTGAGGTAAGTTAAAATCACCAAGAAGTATTATGTTGCTGTTGGAGCAAGACAAGTCAATAACAAAGTCTAAGGCCTTAGAGAGTTCAACATAAACTGCCTCCGAACTTTTTGGAGGAATATATGCATTTAAAATAAACAAATGCTTGGACTGCAATGTTAATTTTAAACAAATCAGTTCAATAGACAGATTGAAAGGGAACGAAACAGAAGAAGATGTAAATTTATTTCGAACTGCAATTAAAACACCGCCTCCCACTTCTTTTGGTTTATCAACATGACGATCTTTTCTATAAACTAAGAACTCTTGATTAAAAAGTTCCGTGTCCAAGAAACTAGAATTTAACCAGGTTTCTGTCAAAACAAAGATGTCATGTGAGAGTGCTTGGGAGTTCATGTATATATCAGTGGTTTTGCTGCGAAGCCCTCTTACATTTTGGTAGAAGAGGGTGATCCTGTTAAGTTTTTTGGAGATGAGATTTTTGGTGCATTTCGCGTCTGTCTATTTTTTCTTGAATTAGTGAACTCTTTAATAAGAGCTTCAGAGGGCCAATTATTAATATCGCAAATTGAATTGAAAAACGAAGGATGTGTAACTATTTTAAACGAGGAAATGAAACTATTTTCTTTACTAATTTTTGTACACTTAACGGAAGTGTTGGAGGGAATACTATTAGTAGATACCAGATGGGAAATTATATCATCCGGAACGATATCTGGTTCCAAGCGTGAAATAAAAATAGATTTTGGCTTAGAGACTGCTTTAATTGGCTTAGGATCAATGCAAATATTTGGTACAGTTACTGAATACGTGTTAGGATCAACCGTCACTGAACCTTGATTCAAAACTTGATCGACAATAGGCAATTCCAAATTATTATTATTCTGGTGACTGGGACTGTTTTTAAGATTTGATCGTTTAGGGGGTGGGCCGGAGTGTTTAACAAGTAGTGAGTTTTCGCGACCTCTTTTGTTATTATTTTTCGCACCTGATACTTGTCCAGATGAGCCTGCTTGGGCAAGAAGATCCTCTTCCTCATTATTTGTAGGAATAATAACAGGTTGAGATTCATGGACTAAGTCATCAGTAGAAGTTGCGCTGTTAACCATGTCGTTTTTGAAAGTAAATGAGTTAACATTAGATACTGCATTGTTAAAATTAATAAGCAGTTCTTCAAATCCCTTTGATAGTTTTAAAATGTCTGCCTTAAAAGAAGTCATTCTAAAAGCCAATTGAGATAAAGAAAGCTTACGACAATCGGGACAGTACCAAAATGCAAATTTAGAATTGGATATCTTATCAATAAATGCATTAGTTGATCCTATGCACTTTGCGTGGTAGAGATTACCACAGGGTCCAAAACAGGCAAAAAGCGGCGTGGAAGGCAAGCCTTCGGGGCAATTCTTTGCAGAGCAAATCATTTTCAATGAGAAAAAAAAAGAAACGAAAAGACACTAAAATAAAAAGTACAAAAACAGGAAAAAAATAATTTCAAATTAATTAAAAAAAAAAAAAAAAAAATATTGGAGAAGATTGTAGGATTCGAACCCACGCAACCCTGCGAAAATTGATGACCGCGCATCTACCACTTACGCCACCGAGCTATGCTAAAATTTTGTGAAAAACTGAATCAAAATAAAAACAAAATAAAATGTTAACATGGAAAAATTGGATTAAAATTTCTAATTAATAGGAGTAAGGGAGACAAATTTATAAAGCTTAAAGCTTAAAACTAAGTGATAGGGGAATTGTTATATAAAACACAAGTATGCACAAACACTTGGATACAAGGAAATAAAAAAAGGTACACTTTACGTAGGAGAACAATTTAACTTTTAATAAGAAAATTAATCTTACCACGTACTATTTTAATTTTGTCAAGCTAAATAACACACTTCAAACACAAACTATGATCATAAACACAAGGCAAAAACTAATATTCACTTATTCAGTAAATTCAGGTTAGGTAGAAGGGCTGACAGTTGATCTCGTTACCGTCACACTTAGATCTATGTAGATCCGTTGTGATACCCTAGGAAATTGTATTCCACTTTATGTAAAAACCTTTGTGTTCTGTTAGCAGTCAAGCCATTTAGAGGCGTTGATGAAATTCAGAAGGCTAATAGCCGAAGTTCCAGAAAGTTCCTCTAGGTCGTCATAGAAATGATTTCCTAGGTGTTTCTTTCTTAAATGACAGAGTGCTGGGCAGTGGCAAAGGAAGTGTAAGGTATCCTCATGTGCTTCTTCGTCACTGCACCCTCTGCAAAGGTCGTCAGTACTGAGCCTCATTTTCTTTTTATGGTATCTCAGTAGGTTGTGTCCGGTGATTATGCTGACAAGGGAACGGAGATGTTTCTTGTTCATTTGCATAATTTTGTCTGTTCTCTGCTTATTGAAATTTGGCCATAACTTTCTAGTTGTGGCGCATGTTTCAAGCAGATTCCATCTTTCATTGGTTTTTTCTAATATTTTGTTACCAATTTCCTGTTTGATGCTACAGGTTGGTACTTTGATATTTTGTTCGGCTTGACTTGAATCAAGCGACGAACCCGTTCTCGCCAGCTCATCAGCTCTCTCGTTTCCCTGTACATCACTGTGACCGGGAACCCAGCAGAGTCTAATGTTATGCTGCATGCCAAGAACCCTAAGCTCTTCGCGGCAGCAAGTCACAAGCTTCGAATGTATCTCGGTGGCAGAAATTGCTTTTATTGCTGCTTGGCTATCAATAAAGAGGGTGATATCAGCTCGTGCTATCGCCATCATTGATATTTGCGTAGCTGCATTTGTCACTGCCAAGACCTCGGCTTGGAAGACACTGCAAAAGTCCGGAAGTCTGAAGGAGCTAGCTAGTCCCAGCGTTTCCAAGAAAATTCCTGCACCAACTCCAATATCCATCCTCGAACCATCAGTGAAGACAGTTATCGTAGATGCATTACTGAAAGGTTGGTTGTTTTCCCACTCCTCTCTATTAGGAAAAGAGGAAGTGAAGGGTCTGTTGAAGTTTAAATGGGGTGTTGTGTAGTCTGTGCAAACATTATTTCCCTCATATCTCTTTAGAATCTGAGTATGGCCTGATGTGCTTTGCTTCCAGCATTTAGTCTGGCTTAGGCGCAAGCACTGTAGGCTGCAGATTCTTGCACGAATAGATCTAGGGGTCTCAAGTTGAGTATAGCTTCCAGTCCCGCTGTGGGAGTGGTTCTCAACGCCCCCGTAATACCTACGCATGCTAATCTTTGAACTTTTGTCAAGGTTTTCAGGTTTGTTGCTTTCTCAGTCGCGTTCCACCAAACTAAATTACCGTAGGTAAGTATCGGTCTAACTATTGCCGTGTACATCCACCTGATAATTTTTGGATTGGGTCCCCAGGATTTACCAAAGATCCTGTTGCAGGAATAGAACGCAACCATAGCTTTCTTTGCTCTCTCTTTAGTGTTGAGACTCCAGTTCAGTTTCTTATCAAGGATCACACCCAAGTATTTGGCCTGATCCGAGATTTTGAGTGGAGTCCCTGCAATTGATGGTAATCTTAACATTGGTACTTTTCTTCTGTTAGTGAAGAGAACCAATTCAGTTTTCAATGGATTGACCATTAGACCACAATTCTTTGCCCGTGTGTTTACCCTTGACAGGGCATATTCTATTTGTTCACTAATAGTGGATGGGAATTTACCTGTCGCAAGTAGTACTAGGTCATCTGCATAAACTACTACTTTGACTCCACTATATTTTAATTTCACAAGAATTTCGTTCATAACTAGTATCCAAAGAAGCGGAGAAACCACTGGGGTGTTCCTCTGGATGTGGATACTTTTAAACGTGAATCTCCAAGTTTTGTATTAATATGCCTGTTTTTTAACATGCACATAGTCCAATTTATAATTGAGTTTTCTATATTCAGCTCTACAAGGGCTCTCTTAACTGCATCATTTTCCACATTATTGAATGCTCCTTCAATATCTAGGAAGGCAGCAAGAGTGTATTCCTTGTCTTTGAGAGTTTTTTCAATTGTATTAACAACACAGTGAAGTGCAGTTTCTACGCTTTTGCCTTTCGTATAGGCGTGCTGCATTGGAGAAATCACCTCCGGGTTCAGTGAGCTGCGAATATAGATGTCCAACAAATCTCTCAAATGTTTTAAGAGTAAACGACGTGAGACTGATTGGTCTATAGTCTTTAGCTTCCGTATGGCTGGGTTTACCAGCCTTCGGGATAAATACAACCTTGACTTCACGCCATGCTTGAGGTACATATCCCCATCTGAGGCTACTTGAGAATATGTTTTTCAGGTGTGAAGTAATGAGGTTTTCACTTTTTTGTAACATCATTGGAAAGATGCCATCTAGTCCCGGGGATTTGTATGGGGAGAAAGAGTTTATTGCCCATTTAATCTTGTCTTCCGTTACAATGTCCGACGGTGTTCTGTGCTCTGTATATATCTCAGTTCCCTGGTTATAGCTTGGGTTAGAGCTACACCCGGGAAAGTGAGCATTAACTAAGAGTTTTAGAGTTTCACTGCATGATTCAGTCCAGCGTCCACTTGGTTCTTTTAAGGAACCTAAGGTAGATGGCTCTTTGGAGAGAATTTTCCTTAGTCTAGCTGATTCATTGGTGCCTTCTATTTCATCGCAGAAGGTTCTCCACGAGCTGCGTTTCGCTCGCTGTGTTTCAGCTTTGAATTTTCTTTGACTGGATTTGTAGATCTCCCAGTCGGTGTCTGATCTGGTGCGCTTGGCGACATTGAAAAGTCGCCTCGTTTCTTTCCTAATGTCGCCCAGTTCTATTGTCCACCAAGGTGGTTAGGAACATACAAACTTTTAAGAAGATAAAGCTCACGAATGTAGGAAACAATCAGCTCCGGATCTATGGGGGGGCAAACCAGGGCCTGTGCCCCGGGCGGCAGCTTACAGAGGCGCCAAATCCATTTGACTGAAAAATTGAGAATTGCGACGCTGAATAAAATTGAATGAATTAAGATGCGGCAATGGAATATAAAATTTTATTTCTCCGTCAACCTATAGCAGTTTTTCTATTATTGTTTCTCCACCTCACACCACGCTGCTGCGCCGCCCGCTGCGCCGTACATATCGTAGCCTTGCTTGAAGAATTATTTCCTGGATACTGGCAACTTTATTGCACTGTATTTAAGATCTTTTTTAATTCACAAAACACTTAAATACAAACAAAATGTGGGAAATCAGGTGCTCTACAAAAAACTGTTTGGTAAACAAAAATTTTCGTTCAGATGAACAAAAAGTGAGATAAGCGCTTAAAACCATTTTTACAGTTTTCGATAACAATTTTTCATGATGTCGATAATTTTTGGAAACACAAATTGAAAAGATACATATTTTAAACTACAAAATCTAATAAAAAATTTTACTTTCCGAGAAAATTGGATTTACCTTTTTCAGCACGCACCCTTTTTCAAAATGACGGATCCAGCCAATCAAAAATTACTTATGTTTTGATCTTGCTTAGCTAGCTCTCGTACCATTAAAGTTTGAAATTGGGTGTGTCAATTTCATTGAAATCGTTCAAGGAACAACGAAGATATAATAGATCGCATTTTTTTGAAAAATCCTGTTGTGAAATATTTTTTTCTGTTACAATTCTGTCAATTTCATTAAAATCGCTCAAAGAACAACGAAGGATTTAAAAACTTTTTTTCGGAACTTTGTGATTCGATACTTTATATTGCATAACGTTGGCTTTTCGAAATTGTGTCCCGTTTTCTTTCTTATTTGAACAGTTTGTGAATGGATCTTCAATAGTTCTCCCATGATAAATTCGGGAACGAACTAAAATTTACAGATCCTTGCAGATTTCATTCAAATGAGAACGAATTTTATTCGTGATCGAATCGAAAATAAAATTCTTTTGAATTGTTCACGAGAGAACTAATCTTATTTTATCGTTCTACGAACCTTGGTTGCGTGTTGTCTTTTTTTAGGCATTGTAAATTTTCTTATCTATAATAATAAGTTGCTGAATAGGTATGGATTGCACACCCATATTAAAAGTTTTATCCTCCCAGTGACAAAAAATCCAACCAAACGGATGTGTTTTTTTTTTTTTCATTTTTATCAAAAACGGCAGGGGCGCCAAAATCAAGTTTTGCCCCGGTTCGGAAAAATCGTAGATCCGGGGCTGGAATATAAAGTCTAATAAAACTTTTCAAAGTTCCAAACAATGACTAGGTTAGGAGTTAACACTCATTCGAAATATGGTTGCAGGAAAGTATGTTCAATAAATAGGACTTCCGCATCATTTTCATTATTCCGAACTTCGAGGGAAACCTTCTGAGCTGCATCAAATACAGAAGCAGCAGTTTCCTAAGCATTTTGCTTACAATATCTTTTCAGCCATATTAAGTGAACATCGGAAGCTTTTAATCAACAACCAAAAATATAGGTTCATCAGAATATCTTTATGTTAAAAAAAAGTCCACCACTAACCAGATATTTACATTACGGTTGATCTTGAACAAAGTCCCGAAATTTCTAATCTAACTTTGGTTTTTGTCAATTGTATTTAGAGTAATTGCCTTAGCATTTCACTTGTGAAATTTGTCCATTTTGGCAAGATGGAGAGTGCATTACACATACTTCATCAAGGTCAGGAAAGATTTCACCGATACCGTTGATAAAGCAGATTTCAGACAAGTTGATATGCTGCTATGCGAGTTCTTGAACATCGTTTTTGAAAGAATAGTACAAGACTCTCGCACTTATACCAGAGGCCAATCTTTCAAAAGTCCGCAAATTGACGTAGCATGGCCAGCTGTAGAAGCTTTGGGTTGCTCTGCTAGGCAGTTTGGGGTGTTATTTCATGAAAATTCACAAACGCATCGTTGCAGAAATGAAATGACACATTCACAAATGCATCAAAGCCGGATCACTTTTTCAGTAACGTAGTAGTGTTCACTATTGCAAACTTGGTTCAAGGCTGCGCAAAATTCTTTTACTTAGAATTTCAAAAATTCCAGAAGCGTTGTTCCTAATGCATCACGGTATTGGAATCAGTAGCGTCACACATCAGAATTGCAAAAAAGCAGTGATGCTGAAACATTTAACGTTTATGAATTTACACTTCATTTTCGAAAACAAAATTAAGTATAAGAAAGAAATTGAGCTAGGATTTCATTTTTGAAAAAAAAAAACAAGTTGGGGCCTTATTCAATTAAATCTGGGGATTTTATTACTCCAATTTCGGGTATTCTTTCATTTCTTCATTTGGGCTTTCCTGCGGCATTAATTCACCTCAAAACGTAAAAATAAACCAATTGAAGTTCTTTTCGTTTTTGGGGTGATTTTTCATTTTTGGATTTAGTATTCTTTGTTTGGGCTTTTTTTTTCATTAATTTTTGGAGCATTTTGAAAATAGGGAAATATTTCTTTATGAAAAGAGTCCCATTTCCGGTCCCATATTTAATTGAGTTCATATTTCAGGTACCTACCTATAATCACTGTGTGCTTACAGTTTTCTTTAGTTTGAAAACTTTAAAAAAAAGAAATAAGTCCCGGTGAAAACATTGATTCTTCTACTCCATTTTCACATGTAATCCTCTTACGACGCCGACGTTGTAAATTAATCTAACTTGTTTCCTACCTACTTACATAAATGAGCTTAACACTAAATTTTGGTAGCATATTAAAAAATCTCTAAGCAACTAAAGATTACTTATAATTCCCGTAGATTTATTTATTTTCTAATAAATACTAAACAAGGTCTTATTTTTATTAAAGAAACCATATACAAAGCATTTGCTACTTTCATTACATTTAGAAACTCTCTCACATCGTAAAGTATTTACGTAACCTTTAAGTAAAATTCTTTTGGCTTTTCCCTTACCGAACTCACCCAATTTATTGTTGACCTACATCAAATTAATAGCAAATAAAGCAGCCCCCTAAATTTATGACTTTTCCACGACGTTTTATGTCTTCAAATTGTTTTACACTTCGACAAAAAAAAAAATAAAGGCCCCCCCTAAATTAATGACTCAATTTAATGAAAAAAAAAAAAAAAAACTACAATATCCCTCATTTATTAAGAGTTTCCCTTCAAAAACATATTCATTTAAATGATTTTTCTTTTATTCGAAGTCATAAAAAATTGATTCTTCAATTTCAAGGACGAAGTAGGTATAGGTATGAAGCTGACTCGAAATTAATTCCCAAAAAGTCAATTCAACAAAATTAGGTTATTTTATCGAATAGGATACAAAAAATATATACATATATGTATGCATAGGTAGGTACCTAGATATAGAATAATTCCTTTTAATACTTTAATGGAAAAAGCTCAAGGATTATCCCACCCAAAAAAAAAATTCAGACACTAAGCCATTCTTTGCGTGGTAGGTCAGTGGTTTGAATTTATGTCTACCGCGGCAATCTTTCTCCATAGTAATTCTTCAATAAAATTTATATAAAACATTAGAATATCAAGTATCAGAAAAATTCACTCACACATCCATATACACCCACAAATAAGTCACATATATACACATCAGAACGAAAAAGCAATTACTCAAGTAAAAAAAAAAAATAATGGATGTATCCTTTTTTCTTCCTTGAGATTTCCTAGGTAACACACAGTCACAGTATAGAAACAAAATTGAGGTACACAAAAAATAAATCGTATCTGAGTTATGAGGCTCCTTAGTTCCAAAAGTAGGCAAATATATGTACATATAAGATGATGATGGGGGTCCTTATAAATATAAATTCCAGTGCGTAGAAAAAACACTTGCCACGCATTATAGTATAGGTATAACAAGGATATTTTGCATCGGTAATTTCTTTTATTTTTTTTTTCTACCTTAAGGCTCATTCATAATAATAAAAAATGAAATAACGAATCGTTAAGGTAAGGGTGTGCTGTCAGAAACATTTTCTTTTTTTTTTCACTTTCTCATTTCTCCTTCACACAAGAAGTATCCTCCAACACAATACTATGAAGCTGCTCAAAGCTGCACACATCACAATGGAAAGATTTTATATTTTAATTCACAATAACTATATACCACAAACGTAACACGCACGCACTATATCAAATGGTAGCAAAAATGCAGATTTTTTTTTCTTATAAAATTGTTGATTCCTTATGGAGAAACAGGAATCCAAAATGTATATATGTAGAATTAACAAACAAAACTATAAAAATCAAACAGTTTTTTACAAAATAAAAAAAGGAAACAGAAAAATAAAGTTGGAGTGAAATAATGTCGCGCGCCGGAAAAGGATCCGTAACTTTAAGTTCCTGATCCAAACGAAGCAATTGGCGTATCAAAACTGAGAGAGAAAATCGTATGGTCGTGTGGTATAACGTGTATTTTGATGGGTTTTCGCTTTTACGGAACTCATCCAGGAGTAGATGAGCTTTTTGGCTCTATATTTATGGAAGAAGGAATACATATAACAAGGAGTGGGATGTGGGAGTTGAGAGAGTAAAAAGTGCATAACTTTTTTTTTTTTTTGTTTTTTTTTAAGCTCTTCCTAGGGAATTGCCGGGTATGGATAAGTATGGAGATTGAGAGTATAGCTAAGGAATGGATACACCACGCGCACGTCATGAATAAATCATGAGAGAATATTTTTGTGTTGGAGCACGATAATAATATAAATAAAAGAGACACGGGAATGTGTATACGCATCACACCATCGCATCATGGAGAAATGGCTAAATGCTTTTTTTATGACGTAGAATTGAGTTACTTTTTGTGAAATTCATCAATTTCATTTTGCCGTGTGGTTTTATACAGAAGAAGAATGATTACAGAAGCTTTTTTATTAAGGATTTTAAAATGTTGATTAAGGTGAAGCTTTTGCAAGAGGTGTTGCCAATGCCAATGGGACTTTTCAATAAATATTTCATTTTTTTTTTTAGTCACTGTGGGTTGATGAAATTTCAAAAACATAATTTGAAAAAATATTTCAGAAGCTTTATTTGAAAATTAGATCAACGTCAATTGGATTATAGATATGACATGGCTAGGAAATTGTGAATGGGTCCTAATTCTGACACATGAGTAATTTTTTTGATCGCATACAGCTGCGAGTTGACATTAATTATATATTTATTTATTTATTTACCATCTATCGAGTACATAGCTCTCTAAGACTAAACAATATGAGTTAGAATTTATATTTACAATAATCACAACAATAATAAATATTTATAAAAAGAAATAACAAATTAGGTGTAATTTAAAAATACAGAAAAAACATACTACAGTAAACTCAAAACAGTAGTTTTAAAAACTTCCCTGCTTACACATAAATCAATATCTTGACAAATAGAATTGAATTCAGAAGAGGATCTTGAAATCGGATCAGATCTACCGTAGTTTGTGTATGAACGCGGAACAAAAAAAAGTGTTTGCCTTATCCTCAATGTTCTTGAAGGAGCATATAAAAAGAAAAGAGAAAGAAGTTTAGGGCAATCAATACGATTACAGAGAGTATCTCTAGCCAGCATTATTAGATAATACTTCCGTCTAGCTTCAAGAGACTTCAAATTAATCAGTTGACATCTGTCACTATAAGATGGCAAGATATTGTCAACCCAATTTAGTTTTCGTAAAGCGAACCTAGATAATTTTTTCTGTAACGATTCTAAACGATCTATACCAACTCTATACAATGGACACCATATACAACATGCGTACTCTAGGACTGGCCTTATTAAAGATATATACAATGATTTAATCGTGTATGGATCCGAAAATTGTCTTGAGTTCCGCATTATGAACCCAAGTAATTTATTTGCTTTCGAAATTATGTGATCTAAGTGCAATTCAAAGCATAGTTTTGAATCAAAAATAACCCCTAGATCTTTTTGGCTGCGCACTGATTCCAACGGTAGGCCAGAAATTTTGTAAACATGATTTATAGCACCAAGTGATCTTGTCAATGTAATGCTTTTACATTAAGCAATATTTAAGAACAAGCGATTCTCAATACACCAGGCTGAAACTCGATCCAAGTCATTTTGAAGTCGATGACAATCCATCTCACATTTTATAGAGCTAAATAGCTTTAGGTCATCTGCAAAGAGCAAACAGTTAGAATATCGAATTCTAGATGGAAGATCATTGATGAACAAAATGAAAAGGAGAGGTCCTAGATGACTGCCCTGGGGAACACCTGAATAATTTATAATTTCCTTAGATACCACTGTTCCAATCTTAACATTTTGCTTGCGGTTAGTCAAGTAATTTTCAAACCAACGAAGGAGATTAGCGTGGAAACCCAAGCATTTTAATTTTTTTTAGCAAAATATCATGCTGAACCCTATCAAATGCCTTAGAGAAATCTGTATAAACTGCATCAACCTGATTACCACGTTCAATTCCTTTGATGCAATAATTTGCGAACAAAGCTAGAGCTAGATTTGTTACAGTCAATCTGCCACTTACGAAACCATGCTGATTCATTGATATGCTGGATCTTACCTCATCATAAATGCATTTTTTGACAATAGCTTCAAAAACTTTCGGTATTAATTTCAGTTTTGAAATGGGTCTGTAATTAATAACCTCTTGTTTTGAGCCTGATTTGAATATTGGACTAATCATTGATAGTTTCCATTCTTCTAAAAAGTCAACCGTAGAAAGTGATAAGTTGAAAAGTTTAGTGAGTGGAACCGCAAGGCTATGAGAAATTTTTTTCAGAAATGCTGAGCAAAGGTTATCAGGAGATTGCTTAAAACTTGATTTCAAGGTAGAAATTTGAAGCTGAACTTGGTCCAATGACAAGGTTAGGTTACCCAAATTAGTGATGGTCTCACCATATGAAACTCCTTGGACTATCGGAAGAGAATCACTAACATAATTAGACTGAAAATACGAAGCAAACATACACAAATAAATTTTTCGTCACTAGACGACTGATTAAGGAAATTCATACTAGCTGGGACGCCATATGACTTTCGTTTTGAATGGAGAAACTTCCAAAAAGCCTGCGAGTCACTCTTAATATTGCTCTCAATAGAGCGTATATAGTTACCATAAACAGACTTTTTCAGATTTTCATATTTTTCCCTACATCGTATATTGCAAGCACGTAAGCTAATATCTTGTCTATATCTCTTATGCAACTTTGAGAGTTTATTTTTAAGATTACATAATCTATTATTAAACCAAAAAGGTTTATTCCTATGCTTCTTCTCCTTGAAAGGAACAAACAAATTATATGCTTCTTCGATAATGGCAATAAAAGAATCATAACACTCCTTTAAGTTACTAGAAAAAAGAATATCATCCCAATCAAATGAGTTTAGAAAATGGTTCATGCCAGAATAATTGGCTTTACTAAAGTCCCGAACTGAGTTCAATTCATGTTTATTTAAATGCAATTTCTTAAAATTCAAAATCTTCAAAACAAATTCCAAAGCATTGTGATGCATACTGTTTTTAAAAATAGGAACTTCTGAAATATTTAAATTAGCTTCTAATTCAGTATTAATAAACACTAAATCTAGAGTGCGGCCTAAAGAGTTTACAACAAAGTTATGCTGATTAAGATTAAATGCTAACATATTATCGATAACACTGGACTCAAGTTCATTTGAAATATTAAAAGGAAGTAAGCATTTTTCACTTTCAGAATAAATCCATCTTATATGAGGGAGATTAAAATCACCCAAAATAACAATATGTAAATTAGGCCCTAACAAATTGAAAACATTACGAATGTTATTAATATGTGATTGATAAATACTTATATTAGAATTTGGTGGAATATATATAATAAAATATAACCGATCTAAGCAAAATGGCAAAGTTACTTCAACACATAATTGTTCTACAGTTTTTACTTCAAGAGAAACTACTCTACATATAAAATATGATCTTAATGCTAATAATACACAACCACCTCTGGATAAGCCTGTATCTGCTACCGATCTATCTCGTCTGAATAAATTAAAATCCGCAGGCCGGCAGAGTTCTGCAGAAGGTATATCCTCTAACAACCACGTCTCTGTCAGGGCAATTACATCATAAGAACAGCAGGATGCAGCAGTATAAAAGTCAATTATTGTCTTAGACCGCATACCACCAACATTTTGATAAAATACAGAGATAATTTCATCAGTAGTAGGCACAGCAGTAGTCGAACATTTAAGATTATCGTTTATATCTTTGAGTTTTGTTCCGGTGAGACTTGGTTTTTTGGAATGTACTGAAAGTTTCGTACGTACACACCAGCAGGCCAACAGCTCGGATCAAATGCAGCATCAAAGAGCTCAGACGGAACACCAATTTTAAAATTAACATGTTCAATAAGATGTTCATCTGTTCCTTTTTTAATTAATTTGAAGCATTCAAACCTCGACGGTGAGGCTTTTAGATTTGTAGCGATTAAATTTACAATAGATTGTGTACTTGTCGAGGGTTTAAATTTAGATACATGCAACCATTTTTTTCGGGATTACTTCAATTCCCTCTGTACCAAAATTGATACTACTACCAATGACACTTTTCGGCATAGGTTTTATGTTTTGCTTGGTAACCTTTTCCCAATTATCGTCGATCTTGTCACACACGTTATCATCATTGTTTACCAAGAACTGACTAGAGATCTCATTCAGTCCTGACAGTGGTAGCACAGGTAATTCCAAATCATCATGAGGGCGAGGAGAAGCAACAGCCAAATTTTGCTCGTTCTCTTTCTTCCCCATATTTATATCTCCTACATCAGCAGAAGACTCAGATGACGACGGCGCTATCACTTGTTGAGGGAATGATGGGGTAGGAGACAAATTGCAGTTAACGAGTGGCGCAGAAACATTTTCAGGTTTTTACTTTTTTTCGTAGATTATTTTTTACTAGAACTAGGGCTTTTAGTTGACTTAGTCAAATCCACTGAATGTTCATTGACCTTTTCTTTAATTTTTTGCAATCTTGTCTGCCGCTGAGAAAGAACAACGTCATCGGGCACAATAAGCGATGGTTGATTTTCACCCACATAGCATTCACGCAAGCAATTATAGAGCTCATTCATTTTGTTGAAACAATTAATAATAGGAATTTCAAGGCATGAATTACATTTCCAGAAAACATTTGCATTTTTTTTCAACAAAGATAAGTCCGTTTCCGAAATGTTTACACATTGATAATGAAACTTATGAGAACAAATATCGCAGATAAACAGATTTTGACCGGTTTCGCCTTTACATTAAACACACTCAGACATAATAGACAATGTTAAACACGACTGTACTCTACAACAACAACAACTAGTCAAAGACTTTGACTTTGTTCAATAAGTAACACAAGTGACGCCCTATGCCCCAGCCGGGGTTACAGGACACGATGATGATGATGATGATGATGAAGTAACACAAGTTCTAGGGGTTAAATTCGAACAAATTTATTAGCTTTGTTCCATAAGTTGACCTTGACTGGCAATTGTGACCATATGTTGCTTATTTTTGCCGAACTCCTATTCCACACATTAAACGTCTTGGCCTCATGAGAAATCTTTTGTTGATAAAAAATGGCTTTGTCTGTCAAATGTCAGTTTGACATAAGCTAGGTTAGGTTAGGTTGATGGCTTGACAGTGGATCTTGTTCCCGTTGACATATGTAAGTTAGATGTCAGATAAATACAAAAAACAAATTTAGTTGGGTCTTGTGTGTAAATGGCAGACTAAGCACCACTAAAGGAGTGTGATGATCGAGGTGGCTCTCGTGAAATAGCTATAACTCCAGCCTATAAACTTGGTGGTAACACAGACAAGTTGTTGGTGTTCATTCAAAAATTATTCAAAAAACAATTTTTTTCTAAAAGTTGGTTACCAAACCATTCGATACTATTTGACTGACTGCCGATATTTGGCCAAAAGCTTTTCGAAGAGAGTTAAGTATCTATTCCCCATAAAATACAGACTTTTGCAGACCACGTCTCTCTTAATCTCTCAGCAAGCCTGCAACCAGCATTATCTGCAGAAAACCAATGGAAACACTGCCAAAATGCCATCAGGAGTGCCAACACTGATATGCTGGGTTTCACTAGGCTACCACCACCACAAAACCCCTCACGCTGCTGCTGAGAGTGCAGCCCGAAAGCTTTACGGGCAAAAACGAAGGGGTTAACGCTGGCTTCTCAGGAGGAAAAAGAGAAGCAAGCGGTTGAGCCTATTGAGGACTGCAGCGGTTAGGGCAATCTACCCAGGGTTACAAGGCCAGAACAGCAGCCTGCCAAGACGAGAGTGGGAATATGGTAGTAGACACACTATCCGTACCAAGGTTCTGGAAACAACACTTTTCTAGACTGCTAAATGGTGAATATGGCCAAAATTCCACTGTTAAACAGAAGACTCCATTCAACTTGGACGATGATGGTCAAAATATCCGTCCACCTGACCTAAATAAGCAAGCTTAAAGCGTACAAGGCTGTTCGTGTGGATGGCCTGCCAGCCGAGCTATTCAAAGCAGGGTTAGATGACTTGGAAGGAAGTATACACCCAACTTATCTCCAAAATTTGGTTAGATGAATCTATGCCCGATGAATGAAATCTCGGTATAGTGTGCCCCATTTACAAGAAAGGAGACCTGTGACCTGTGCCAACTACCTATACAGTCATTTGTACTGTGTGATCGCTTAAGCAATTTGTCATCAATCTGATTGGCCCCCATCAGTGTGGTTTTAGGCCTGGAAAATCAACCGTCGATCAAATGTTTACACTCTTACAGATTTTGGAAAACACTCAGGAGTTTCAAATGGATACACACAACCACTTTGTCGACTTCAAAGACACTTATGATAGCGTAGATAGAGAAAAACTATACCGAGCCATGTCTCATCTCGGCATTCCTGCCAAACTCGCCCCACCTGTGCAGGATGACGATGGAGAAATCTCACTGTTCCGTCAAAGTTGGTAACAACACCACCGAACCCTTTGATGTTGAGAAAGGTTCGAGGCAAGGCGATGCGTTATCATGCAACCTGCTAAGCATGGTTCTTGAAGCAATTGAACGCAACTCGCAAGTCAACATAACAGAGGTACAATTTTTCAAAAATCTGTTCAACTGCTTGCTTATGCAGATGATATTGACGTCAGAACGAAGCGAGCTGTTACCAGCACATTTGTAAGTATATTGAATTATATTGAATCGGAGATGGTGAAAATGGTTTTGGCTGTAAATGAAGACGTCTTGTCTTGAAATATATCTTTTCATCAAGAAGAGAATCACAACATCGTCGACTCGGCCAAAACGTCACAATGGAAAGGTACAACTTCGAAGTCGTCAAAGACTTTATCTTCCTGAGTTCCACTATCACATCGCAAAATGACATCAGTGCAGTGATCAAACGAGGAAATTACTCTTGCCAACCACTCTTTCTTTGGGCTAAGAAGGCATTTGAGCAGAAAAGCCCTCAGTCAAAGAACCAAGGAGACCTAATATAAGACCCTAACTAGTTAGCCCGGTTGCTGTATGGGGCAGAAACATGAAACCTGTCAAAAACGGATGGGAATCTGCTTGGATGCTTTGAAAGGAAAATTCTTTGGCTCCGGTGATCTTCAGTCCAGTCTGTATCGATGGAGTAAGGAGGAGAATATTTTACAATGAGCCTTACGGGCCTTACAGAGAAGTTCAACCTGGTCAAAAATCTGAAAATACAGCGGCTGAGATGGCTGGGACACGTGGAGCGAATGGACACTGACGCACCAGCCCGACGAGTCTTTGAATCTGCCCATCTTAGGTGGCGCGCACAGGTGGAGAATGACCTCAACCAACTTGGAGTGCGTAACTGGAGGGACCGAGCTGGCTGGAGGGGCTTGTTGGTTGAGGCCGTAGTCCACCCTGGACTGTGAGCGCCATCTAAAGCAAAGTCAGTAATCATGCAACAAATACTCTGAAACTCGGAAAAGACAAAGTTATGAAATGACGGACGCTATCACTTTGAGACAGGGTAATAAGTCGTCGGGCTAAAAAATCTACAATATGGGCTTTAAAAATTGATTTTTGGACAGTCATATAACGGACTGACATGGTCAAAATGACTGACATCGTCAAAATTTAGGGAAAAAATTAATAATTTTTTTAAGAAACCGTCTTACTCCCTTAGTACCCGCAGCAATATGAATAGTGCTACGCATCAAAATTCACTTTTCCCGACTCATACTGTCAGGTCACCTAACACACTTTCTGCCCAACGACCGACAGGAAATACCATCGGTTAGGGAAGAGGAGTTTGGCTTATATGTGAAAAGCCTGCATAGCAAAACGGCACCCATAGCAGAGTGGAAATGCTCAAAACTACTTCCCGGACATGTCCTCAGCTTCTGCTGAGCATGTACAAAAGCAGCCAGGGGCAGACGCAACGTTTGGAAAGCAAAGGAAAAGAAGACGAAGAAGAAGACATCCCATTCGCTAACAGTAATCTCTCTATTGGGGGCAGAAACGCTCCTGGAGACGATTTTGAGATCGTAACTAACCACTGCAGTAAAAGCACCAGAAGATTTATCAGAGAGCAGTATGGGTTCAGAAGATGATGGTCTATAATCGCAGCTAATGAGAAAGTATCTATTAAAGGCCACCCAAATCGCCTAACAGGGAAAACACTACTCAAACAGCACGCATAGCAGGCAACTCTGGACGTCTGAAACGCCTTCAACTCAGCCAGATGGAGTGACTTTCTGAATGCGCTTAACAACATTACAACATACCTCTTGCGATGATCTTTGAGACCGCAGAAAGCCAAAAAAGCAAATTACTTCCAGATTACCGCAGGGATAAATCTCTGGTCCCGACTTCTGAAATATCACTTATGATGGAATTGTATGCGTGACGGAGATGCCGGAAGATAATTTTTGCTTAGGGATGTGTGGCGGTGGTGATAGTGGCAAATGACGACGAGTGAACTTTTGGATGGGTGAGCACAGCTAAATTTTGGAAAAGAGGGATATGGCCTTGCTGAATAAGAAGGGAATCCCAACTTTAATCGGCTCTGAACGCCATAGAACCAAGGTGAATTATTTGGGGCTGACCCTAGATGCAAATCTCACTTTCTGGAAACAGATAAAGTCCGCAGGAGAACGAGCTTCAAAAGTAAAAACGTCATCAAGCAGATAGATGGCGAATTTAGGTGGTCCGACGGCCAGCAAGCAAAGATTCTCCTGTACGGTTTTGAGATTTTGGCAGATGCACTCCGGCAAGAGAAGTACGGGAAGTAGATGGAAGAAATGCAAGGACGTGGAACTTTACGTGTTCCTAGCTCTTATTGAATGGTGTCAGAACCAACCACCCCATCGATCTCCTAGCAGCAGAAAGGAAGTACATACGTCCAAGGCATAAAGGCAGATTTAGGAATAGAAACGGCAATCAATGGGGTGAAGGAGCTCATGAAACAGAAGTGATAAGAGCATTGAAGCGCTGAAAGCTAAGATGGACTGTGAGGCTGTTCAGGAACGTGGCTGATTGGAATGGAAGGATATACAGAGAAGTTATCTACTACTTAATCAACCAGTTACTCATCGGACACTGATATTACAACGTCTTTCCACGAGATAGGGAAAATGAAGAGTCTAACCAATCAGTACAGGTATACTCTCCAACAGACGATATTTCTTCGCTCCCCCCAAAGGAAACGAAAATAGGTACAGTAAAATTCAGCTCACACTCTGAGCCTGAAAACTTTTTTGTTGCCCTTGCCCTTAACTATATGCCTGTAAGACCTTATTGCAACCCGAATTGCACGGCACTAGTTGGAATGAATAGGATTGAAAATAAGGTGTTAATTATCTCATTAAACCCCACGGGTGACGAACAAAGCTGGGGTAATTAGAAAAGAGTGCTGCCTAGCGTGGGGGCTCGAACATTTTATAAGCCCCGATTAGACATATCGATGGGGAAATTTTTATAATAGCTTCTTGCAAAAATGATTAGTATTTAAAAACAAAAGAAACAGGACAAAGCCTCTACTGTTAAGTCCAACAAACTTAGTCAGGTACTTATAAAATAATGAGATATTGAAGGAATGTTTTTGTTTTCATTTTCGTCGTACCCCTCAATTTACTTTCATTATCAAAACAAAAAAAAATTCCCTGGAAAGTGTCTCTACCTGCATATTTTCTTTCAAAAAGGGTTGACAAAAGCTCACTCTTACGATATCCCAAATTTATTCTCTCTTGTACAAACATTTTATACATTTTTTGTTTGCTTCTCTTTTTCCGTCATGCGCTCTCTAATAATTCCTGTTTTTTGTTTAAACATCTTTTGTGAAACATACATTTTTCTTCATGTCTTTCAGGATTTTCTTTCTTTTCTATTTTTTTTTTTTTTATCTTTCCACAGGAATTTCTTTTAGAATAATTTAAGCTTTTAAAATTTGCTGTAACCCTGTAACATTCCACAAGAGATACACGGATTTACGCATACATGACATAGAATTATTGTTTTTTTTTTTTAATCCCTATTTTTCGAAATTCTTCTATGTTATCTAATTCTCGTCCTGATAGCAGAATTTTGGTTTATGTTTCCTTGGAATAAAATGGAATTGTATTTTTTTTTTTTTTTTTTTGCTGACGATGCTCTTTGTTTAGCTATTTGATTTATTTTTTGGGATGGGATAAGACTTTTTTGCAATGCGATACAAAAATTCTTTTTTAGATCTCAAATATCAGAAATATTACGATACCTACTAATAAAATTGATTTTTTTTAGTTAATGAAAAAGGTAGTAGTAATAACCAAAAGTTTTTATTTTATTTTAATTAAAAAATTATGTTTCTCTCCAGAGCATTAAAATCGTATTTTTTTAAATTAATTGCTTCATTAAATTCAGAATTAAAATTAAATTTAAAGCACATCAAGTTACTCACTTTCAATGAGATTATATTTTATGATTTTTTTTTTTTGTTACAAAAGAATATGCTCATCAACAATGATGAAGGTAAACGTACGTATGTTTATACCCAACAAAAAAGGAGAGATGATAAAATATGAGAATTCCTTTTTTTTCTTTTATGTATTTCAAAATTTGCCTGCAGGAGTTTTCCTTTTTGTCGTCATTTTTAATGAAATTGTTGCAATGTTGATGTTGGGGGATCTGGATGATACTTTTTCAGGACTTTTTAATCCTTGCAACTTTTTCTCGCACGAACATTGTGGTCTGTGGTGAGATGAGATGATAAAACCGACAACAATACTTTTTTAACAAGAATGTTATTATATTTTGTTTTTTTTGTATAAAGGTGTGTCTTTTACTCAATGCTCAGCCAGTAAAGAGTGAATTTAATATAAATTTCATCAAAAAGATTGTGTTGTATTAAATACTAACCTTACTTTACAAATTAACTTTATTTTATAAAATTTTTAAATTAAATTTATAATAAACGGCTGGCATCTGAAAAGTAATTTTTCAGGAGAACGACCATAGATGCATGGATGAAAAACACAGAGTCGATTAGAATGAAATGGCAGGAATTGTAAATAATCATGAAATTCCTTTCTTAAAAAGTTATCCCCGAGAATGACTATACTTTCGTAATTTTAGTAACATAGTGTTCATTCTTGAAACAAATAGCTGAGATAGGACGGTACAGAAAAAGACACATGTACACAATATTATAGTTGTTCCTAGTTTATATACCACAACTGCAACTGTTATGCGTTCCCGATATCTGAAAATTTCTATATGAGTATATCAAAAACGCCAAATTATTTGAAATGTTCCTGCATCAGCGTTATAAAAATTAAGTATTCGCCACAGTACACAAATCTAAGCTAAAGTATTGCTCAGGTTGCCAAAATTGAAAGTGTCAAATAACATGTGATGCCAACGCACACCACACTCAATGGGGCGGTAAGGATATCAACAAAAGGGGTGAGTCAATTTTTGAATACATTCTCTGTTCAAACCTCATGTTATGTAATAAGGGTAATCACCCAACATTTCGAAACAAAAACAGGGAAGAAATTCTTGATCTCACTCTTATGAGTTATAATGATAAGATCTCTGTAGAAAACTTGAGAGCCTCACCTGAGGAATCCTTTTCGGATCACTTTAGGATACTCTTTACTTTAGACAGAAATCAAAATGATATTAAACCTTTTAGAAACCCAACTAGAACAAATTGGACAGAGTACACAAAATGGTTGAATGAACGTATCAACCCACCTGAGGAAGAAACGTTTTCGATAACCTCAACCATTGACACTGTTGTTCAAAACCTAACTAGTAAAATGAGAACGGCCTTTGAAAAAAACTGCCCTATATCTCGTAACATTAAACCCACTAACCCACCATGGTGGAACAGTGAACTTAAGAAACGAAGAACAGGGGTCAGAAAACTTTTCAATGTAGCTAAGCTGAGCAAATTAGAGAAAGACTGGATTTCATACAGAGCCGAACATAACTTATACACCAAAGAGTTAAGGTAGAACTATAAAAATCGGAAGGGCACTGAAGCTTATGTCAAAAACCAACGAAAAGTAGCTTTCCGTACCGAAAAAAGGGGAACATACCCATAATGTAACTATCATCTTTCTCTTTTTGGCATTCCTATTTCCCCAAATGTCAGTTTTACTTAAGTGAGGTGCGCACGGTCCGTAACCAAAGTTGAACGAAACTTGACGAAATGCTCCACTTCGCAATTATAGTCGCGTCAAATGCTTTCCGTGTATTCGCTTGCTTTCTTTCGACTACTTAAGTGCCCCTCCGAGCATTATAGTTCTAGCTTTAAGAAGGGCCAAGAAAGATTCATGGACTAGGCACTGTGAATCCATTGAGAACACAAGTGAGGCGGCGAGACTTCGAAAGTTTTTTACCTTTAACCCCACGAATCCAGGTTACATTAAGCATCCCGATGGATCATGGTCGAATTCGAGACAAGAAACACTTGAACTCTTCATGGAAACACATTTCCCTGGGTGTAAGAGTCCTGAGATCTCAGGTTATTCACAACCAGACTCCTTAGAAATTTTACAATCAACACCAGATTTGGAACAGGTTATCACAGAGCAGAAGATTATGTGGGCTATAAAATCGTTCAAACCCTATAAATCAGCTGGACCAGACGAGATTATTCCGGCATTTCTTCAACACGCTCTACAGATAATCACCCCATGGCTTAGGGTAATCTTCAAAAGTTGCGTCAAACTTAGATACGTCCCTACTAGCTGGAGAAAAGTTAAAGTTGTCTTTATTCCAAAAGCTGGAAAACCGACACACTCGACTGCAAAGGATTATAGACCTATAAGTCTCTCTTCGTTTCTCCTCAAGACACTAGAGAGAATTATTGATCTGCATGTCAGGGACCTTCTTAATCCAAACATTTTGTGCAGCTACCAACACGCTTACCTCAAAGGTAAGTCAGTGGAGACTGCATTGCACGAAGTCGTTACACAAATTGAGAAAAGTCTCGAACACAAAGAACACACCCTTGCAGCATTTTTGGACATTGAAGGAGCGTTTAACAACGTAAAAACGGAGGCCATTAAATCTGCTCTGGAAGAGGTTGGGGTTGAGTCTGCCATTGTGGACTGGATTTATACCATGCTCAATGGTAGAATCATAAGCTCGCAACTTGGAGATACGATTGTTGAGAAAACAGTAACAAGAGGCACTCCACAGGGAGGGGTGATTTCGCCTCTTCTTTGGGTCCTGGTTGTTAACAAAATTCTTACAAGATTTAGGAATCAGGGCATTAAAATCGTGGCCTATGCAGACGACATAGTAATTTTGATATCGGGTAAGTACCTTACCACCATCAAAGATATAATGGAATCCGCACTCAAAGAACTATCTTCGTGGGCAGTACAAAACGGTCTTGGGGTTAACCCTTCAAAAACTGAGCTTGTTCACGAATAAAAAGAAATTAGAGGATTTTACTCCTCCAAGGCTTAATGACATTCCTTTCAAACTTTCCAAAGAAGCTAAATATCTTGGCGTAATCCTTGATTCCAAGCTAACATGGAAACAGAACACAGAGGAAAGAATGAAAAAAGCACTATGCGCTTTCTATACATGCAAGAAAACCTTCGGTACACGGTGGGGTATGCGACCGCACGTCATCCAGTGGATGTACACGCCGATTGTTCGTCCCATACTAACCTATGGTTCTATCGTTTGGTGGAAGGCTGTTGGAAAAGTAAACTATCTCAAAAACCTGAACAAGGTACAGAGACTAGCCTGTATAGGAACAACGGGGGCTCAGAGGTCTACGCCACAAGCTGGGTTGGAAATTATTTTAAATCTTCCGGCACTTGACGAGTACATAAGATAAACAGCAGCCAAGAGCGCACTTCGACTCAAAGAACTGGGCTCTTGGAAGCAAAGCACCTATGGTCATGGGTCTATCCTCCAGAGGTATGACACAGTGGCCGCACTTGATGTGACGATTGACTACATACCACCTTTTATAGATTTTAATAAACACTTCTCTATTTTAATACCCCAAAGGCATGGCTGGGAACCCAACTCACTAACCAGGGAACAGGGTATCTCATTCTAACACCGATGGGTCTAAAATGGAAGAAGGAACGGGAGCTGGGGTGTTTTGTGAAGCTCTGAATATTAGATATTCGTATAAACTCCCAGATGAGTGTAGTATCATTCAGGCTGAGATTTACGCTATTGACAAAGCGGCAGAAATGGTACAAACGAAGAAACTGAACTCGTCAGAGATCACATTTTTCGTTGACTACCAAGCTGCTATCAAAGCTTTAGCCAGTGAGACTATAAGATCCAAAACTGTAGCAAAATGCCGAGGCAAACTGAATGATATTTGTGACACTAACCGAGTCAAACTCTGCTGGGTTCCTGGACATAGCGATATAGAAGGGAACGATATAGCAGATGAACTGGCAAGGAAAGGGTCAGTATCAAATAGAAACAGTAGTAGCCAATTAGATATGGGACTTAACATCCCGATAGGCGTGATTAGAACGAAAATAGACCTAATAACAAAAGAGCAAATCAATAAATCCTGGAGGACTAGGAACGACTGTGTTATCTCTAGAAGTTTATGGCCTAGAATTAATGAAAAGGAATCTCGGTATATTTTATCACTGAGTAAAAAGAATATTAGAATCTTGATAGGTGTACTAACGGGCCATTGCGCCATTGGCACAATGGCCATCAGACTAGGTGTATTTGCACCCGATTTTTGCAGGAGCTGTCAAGACGTAAAGGAAATAGAAACCATTAAACACCTGCTCGGTGATTGTCCAAACCTCCAAACAAATTGACTCCGTTATTTTGGAAACAGGTTTTTTGAAGAACAGGAAGATCTAGCGCAGGTCTGAATGGCAAACATGAGAAAATTCATAGAAAGCACAGGCTGGTTCGCAAACGATCCAGTCTATGTGAACCATTAGTTTGGGTGCATCTCTGCCTTCTTTTATAAGGGGATCACAATGGACAAATAGGCCCCCGTGTACGCAACAGCCTCTGTGCTGTGCACGCCCCTCTTAACATAACCTAACCTAACATGTAAACACCACTAGATCCGTTGTTTTCATCAATTCGGACAATTGCGCAGAACTGAACTGAAGAGTTAGGCTTAAAAAGAGGCTTTAAAAGAGGTCATTTGAACACGTCCATTTATAGTGACAGTTCATATAAGAAAAAAAACCAAACAAACCTTTTTTAATAATAGCAAGTGACGGTGTTCATAGCAGCTTCACGTGAGGCGACTCATTTTGACGTCTCTCTTTTTATCTCGTTCCTATTTATTGGAAGGAAAGAGATGTTTTCAAAAAATTTAAAAACTTTAGCCTCACTTGGCCATATCTTTCTTTCTAAGAGATAAGAGTGAGATACAAATAAGAGACGTCAAAATGAGTCGCCTCACGTTAAGCTGGTATGAACACCGTCAATGAAGGGTCCAAGGGAAAAAGGGCTTAAATCCACTTTTTGAATAATAATAATGACATCTTGTTGATATTTATAAGTACTATATTTGATGTACTAAAACTCTCTCCAAAAAGGACTTTGAAAACTCGAAAAATGGTATTCTTTCTCAAAAACATTTTTTTTCAAAAGTTTTTTTTTGCTCCAAAAATTGAATAAAGCGATATTTAAAAAAAAAATTGTGTCTAGACTTAACGACATTTAAGCTTAATAGTTAAATGAAAATCATCCGATATTCTTAAAACCTACTACCGGTCGAAATCCTGTCAAAACAAATTGGTCGACCTGGTTCGACGAAGAATGTCGGCAAGTACACCAGCCAAACAACAGGCGTACAAAGCGGCACTGCATAGAAGGACCAGAGCTGCTCGCGTTCTCGGTTCGTAGATATGCGTAGACTTGCGAAAACTGTTTGTATTTGTAAAGAAATAAATTGCAGTGCACGTCAATGGCAAGGCCTATTCAAACCCCATCGATACATCCAAGCCAATATTTTTTTCATGGTCTGTTTGAGGAGATGTTAACTTGTTAGATGGAAAAAGAAAGAGCATAAGAAGCGGGCGAGGAAATAAAAGGATGCCATTGCAGAAATGAAGTACCTCCCAGGGTTACAAGGCCTGAACCGAAGCCTGCAAGGATCGCCAGGGGAACATTGTTGTAGAATTGCAGTTGGTGCAGAGGATATGGAATAATTATTTCTGCAAGTTGTAGAAAGGTGATGACGAACCGAGTTCCACCACTATGCAAATTGTACCATTCAACCTGGATGACATAGGCCAACAATTCCGTCCACCTATCTCGACGATAGCCAAAAAAACTAACGTCCAATAAAGCTCCTGATGGAGCTGATGGCCTTGCAGCTGAGCTATTCAAAGCTATATAGAGCAATTTCTACTTTTGGCATCCCTCCCAAATTCGTCGATTGATGCAGGATGACGATGGAGAATGCACCCTGCTTCATCAAGGTCAGCAAAGACCTCACCGATATCTTTGATGTCAAAATATGTTTTAGGCAAGGCAACGACGCACGGGCTGCCATGCGATTTCTTCAACATCGTTCCTGAAAGAATAGTGCAAAGCTCTCACGCCACTACTAGAGGCACAATCTTTCAAAAGTCCATCCAATTACTCGCTTACGCTAACGACATTGACAAAATCGGGCGACCTAAGCCAGATGTCATTGGTGCTTTCGTGAGTATTGAGAAGGAAACCAAAAAGATGGGCTTAAAGGTGAATAACAGCAAGACGAAATAAAGGGTGTTTTTTTTAGACTTGTAATGGCTAAGAACTTAGCTTTGTTATACAGATAAGGATATGCCATTATGTTTTAAAAATGATTTTGGGCAAGTCGCCGCCGCGCCGCCTCGAATAAATTTAAGCCGAGAGGCCCAATTTTCGACCACTTTTTGCAGCAATCGGGGCAGTAATATCAGCAAAACCCCGTTGTTGATTGTTTCTTTGGCTGTATGGCATGTAGCGCCGCCGTCTTGTTGGAACCAAAGGTGGTCAACACCAACATCCTCCAATTCAGGCACCAAAAACTCATTAATCATGGCTTAATTTTTCATCATTTTTCATCGAAGCGCGCGAGCCGAACCATTATTTTGGTAATAAATTTGCACGATTTGCAAACGTTGTTTAGGAGTAAGACTATTCATTATGAAATGGCAAACCAAACTGAGCATAAATCAAGTGACAGCTGTCAAAAAGACCAACTCTGTAAAAAGTATTGCCAGATTGAAAACCACACGTCTAAAAAAAACACCCTTTATATGCTGTCAACAAGATAGGACACCCAACGTCTCGGACAGAAGGTCACTATAGACAGCTATAATTTTGAGGTTGAAGGAGACTTTTTCTACCTTTAATCCGCTATAAACTCAGCGAACGATACCAGTGCTGAGATCAAACGGAGAATTACTCTTGTCAATCGCTGTTTCTTTGGGCAAAGAAGGCAATAGAGAAGCAAAGCACTCTCTCGATTGTTATTAACGGTGGATGAGAACGCCTTAGGCTGTTTTTGGAGAAAAATTCGCCGGATGATTTTTGGTCCCATCTGCATGGATGGGGAATGGATAAAAAGATACAACAACAACGAACTGTATGGGCTGAACCGCGACACCGACCCAGCCACAAAAGTGAAAAGCCAACGACTGAAATGGCTGGGTCACCTACAACGAATGGACATCAATGCTCCGGCCCGAAGTCCTTGAACCCCGTGGGACGGCCCAGTAGAGGTAGACTGTAGCGTAATAAGTGGCGCACGTAAGTGGAAGATGACCTCAACCAATTTGGTGTGCGAAACTAGAGATAGCTAGCTAGAAACCGAGCTGGCTGGAAGAAGCTTGTTGGTTGATGCCCTGGTCCATCCTGTAAGTAAATTAAGCCACATCACAAAGAGAAAATTGCTGAGCCACTACCACAATGAGCTATGAGTTAATAGCATAACCCCAAAACCGTGATATATACGATTACGAAATATTCGACGGATTGGTCACAAACGAGTCATCTCTTAATCCGAGCAAAGCCCAATGATCGTTTCTTCACACATGATTTAGTTGTTAATAGGATGTGTATACGGAAAATTATTCACGCTTGTGGAATAATTGTTAAAAGACCAAACGTTGCGACGACAGTAAATGCTTTATAATGCATTATTTCTTAGTTTTAAATTGTTTTTAAGAGAGAACAACTTCAAAGAGATTTCTTTACGTGCGTGTCAGTGCTGGGCGACGTCTCATATCATGACACCAAGTTTATAAAAATTACCTTTCATATGTTCACAAGCAGCTTTGGTAACAAAGAGAAAATAAGTAAGTAAGAAAAAAACTCTCTTGATTTCACTCTTTTTTACTATATAGGTATGTAAGTATATGTGTACTTATGGGCTCAAATCGTTTGAAGTAAAGAATGAATTGCACTGCATTCAATGAATTTTTTCTTCCCAGAACAATGCGAAGTATTGGTTCGGTCATCCATTTAAAACGCACTGTAGGTACAACTATCATATATGTTAGAAGTTAACCGATGGTCATAATTCTCTTTATTATGGCTTGTAGGGCGAAAGAGAATAACCTCTTAAGTGGGCAGTGGGGTTTGGTAATGGAAAACTCCATAAAATTGAGCTAGAGTCTAAGCGGATACTTCAAATCTCAGGCGCGGATCCAGGGGGAGGGCAATGGGTGCTATTGCCCCCCCCTGGCCAGGTACGTACGAAGCATAATAAATTAATTTAATAAAATGTCATAAAAAAAAAAAAAAAATATTACAGTAAAACTTTTTAGAGAATAGTCAAATTATTTCATACTAGAGAGCAGATTGAGTTCCAAATCGATTTGATTTTCACTTTTCAAAATGCAAATGTGAATGAAAAATTCCACAATTTTGTAAAAAATTGTTTTAAAAAGTTATTGCTTTAACCCTCCTTCACAAATTTATTGGTGGTTTATTTATAGATAAGTGCAAAGGAAGAGGCGGTAGGGGCACTTATATAAATTTCACCTTAAAATTGATTTAAATTTAAAAAAAAAATAACAACAACGCAAAATTTCAAACAGCCTTTTGTTAAGGGCTTAGCATCATGCTAAGCCCTAATAGCATCATACTAAGCCCTAATAAACAATCTTCTTAATATTAAGTAATTTACTAGCTCTTCCCAATTTTTAAACCTTTTTTTTTTTGTTTAACATCTAGTGGCATAGTAATTCTTTTCTAATAAAAACAGTTGATCTGAACACGTCCAAGCAGTGACAGTTCGTATAAAAAACAAGCATTTTTTTATAATTACAAATGTCAAAGTAACAACCTACAAATTTTTTAAATTTACAAAACGATGTTCACTTGAAAATTAAAATTAATTCTTTGTTTGGTTGTGGTGCCTGGTTTAAATAGAGTTTGTAAGAAACTCAGCTTTGATTGTGCTGCTGATGTTATTGGTCTATGACAATTGGAAGAAACTTATATAAAAGGGCTCTTGAGTCTTGATTTGTGAGCATCCTTACCTAAAGTACAATTTATTAAGAAAATAAACAAAAAAAAGCATAATTCTATTCAGTGGTGGAATTGGGTAAACTGAGCCGTTTTGACGATAGCTTTCCCTATCATAACTATAGGGAAATATAAAGAGAGCACTTTTCAAAACGACAATCATTTACTTAAGCGATCGCTTTGATATTATGCGATACGGGCCCTGAAATTCAAGATTTTTTTTTTTTTTTTGAGGAAGATGACAGATTTCATGACATTAATAATAAGTTAAATGCTAAGAGATAGTACGATTCTGAAATCGTTTAAGATTGACAAAATTATTTTTTTAACTGATGTTTAAATTGCTTTAAAATCGTTCTTTTTTAACCGTTTAAAATTTTGCGACAATATCTTTAAAAGAGCTTCAAAAAATGTTTACTTTGCTTCAAATGCTCGGATCTGCAAAATTTAGATATTTAAATAAAGTTTAAATAATAAACTACAATTGTGTATACAAATTAATTTGAAATACCAAAAAAATTCATACTAAAAGGGTTATAGAGTCTTTTTTATGATAAATATTTAAATGTGCGTTTCCATTTGAGAGTTGAGTTTAACTCTCGAAAGCTTCTTCAGAGATGCTTGCCATTTTTGTCTACTCTCAAATGGATACGCACCTGTGTTTCGAGTGCAGCGCTGTACGCAGCGAAGCGCGAATTACGTTTTTCCTAACTCCAAGAGTTTAAAAAAAAAACAACTTTATTCTTTGAAGTTCTATAATCAAATGCACAGTGTCAAAGTTTTATTTTCATAACCTGGATAAAATAGATACATACATACATATTGAGTTTAAGGTGTGAGAACGGAAACCAAAAGAGTATCTCACACCTGAATTTAAGGTTTTAATTTACATTAGTTGAAAAATATTTAAATGAAAATAATTATTTGATGACGATGAAAATAATATTTGATTACAATTGAAAGGTTATGATTAATACATTAATGTATTAATATATATTTATATTATATATAGATATACAGATATATAGATACATAACTCCTCCCGCCTAAGTGTGAAGTGACGGCCATGATAATGTTACATTATCATTCGGAACTTCTTGGTCCATTGCTTCCTCTTCTGGATTATTGTTTTGATGACGTCTAAGGTAAAGTATGGTTGCAATTAAGATAAAGATGATGATGATGTAGATCAAAAACTCTGGTCGGTGGTCTGGCATATAATTGGTCAAGGTGATAACTTCGGTGTTAGTTATTTTGGTTGCTTTCAATGTACTGCTATTGAATTTGTCTATTAAATGAAGAGAGTTATTAATTTTGATAAAAATTGATGGGATAATCTTAATTTGATCCCAAAACATAGTTGATTTATTTTTGTAAATGACATTGTTAATTTTTATTTCACATTCTTCATAATGCAAAAGCAGGGTTCCAGAGATAATTTTGTCATCGATTCCACATGTTGAAGTCATCTTTGTAGTGGGGGAATTAATTAAAAGTATAAATCCTTCTTCTGGTTGGGTGATACTACTGTTGATGGTTGTTTCAATGACGTCACAGGTTGCTTCTTTGTGTTGAATGATTTTTGGAATGCATCTATCGGAGGTCAGGTTCTTCAGCTCTTCTTTTGGACAGTAAAACGTATGTTCAATGGATGTACAAGGTTTGCTCATATATTGGATGAAATGTTCATTCATAATGACATAGGATTGATTTAAATTTATATTGAGAGTATCATTTATAGGGAGTTTTATCAAATGGTATAGGTTAAAAGGTTGTTGGAGAAGGATGGGTAGTTTTATACTGAAAATTATGTTTGTATTATTATAATAAGCTTGTAGAGATAAAAACTCATAAAGTTGTTCATCAGAAGAAATTTTAACATTTTGTAAATTCATATGTTCATGTATCAGATCAAGCTCACCCGGATTCAAAATTTGTTTGGATATTATATTTACTTTAGCCAAATTAATTGATTCAATTATTTCTTGCAAATGGTTTGTAAGAATTTCAATGTTATAATTAATCTGATATATATATTGCATATATTGAAATTTGTCTTCATCGGTTCGAATTTTTTGAGAGATTACTAATTGATACTTGCTCAAATACTCTTCTAAATCTTTTTGCTGTGTATTAATGTGATTTGTTATGTTTGCAAATCTTTGGATCATTTTGTCATTGATTTGTACTTGTCTTTTTAATTCCTTATTCATGTCATGTTCGTTAAGTTTGAAATTTTGTATGTCTTTATTTATTTGTTCTGCGTCATTATTGTCCATGTTGCCTGTAATTGTTTTGATCAAGGAACCTAATCCGTTTATTAATCCTCTCCTTTTCCGGTATCGGGGAAGTAAAGACAACAATTTTGTTTGTAGTTCTTTGAATTTGAGATTAGTGACATCTTTCATTAGTCCTAGGTTTGTATTTTTATTAATGAACTCTACAGATTTCTTAATGTTGCTAATATTTTCTTCATAGGCGGTTAAATTTACGATATGGATGATTTTTATATTAGATTCAATTACTCGACTCGGACCTAATTTCATGGGAAGGAGGCCTTGACTCTTGGATAGGTCTTGTATGTCCATGCGTTGACTCATGGCTTGGGTTACCCTGAAATTTTCGTTTTTTTATTAATTTATTTTTGTGAGCTTTTCTATTTTTTTTGGTTAGTACTGTTATCTTATTGTCTTTGATTACTGTAAGTTTTTTCGCTCTAGGAGCCATTTTATTTCTTCTGTTATTCCGTTCGAAGATTATATCATCTTTACGGAATAAAGGTGGAGTTTCCCTATTTGTATTAATTTTATCTATGTTTAATTTATTATGGGTTTGGATTTTGTTTTTAATATCTCTATACAATTGGTCTTGATAAGTTTTGAGTTTGTTAATGTAATCATGTTCTGAATCATCACGTGTTAATTGCTTGAATTTATGTGTTCTTCCCGTCATTAGTTCGAATGGTGTTAAGTTTGTCACAGAATGTATGCAGTTGTTGTAGGTTATTAGTGCTTCATTTAATATGTCAGTCGGAATTTGTTTGTTGTTTTTATCGTAAATAATTCGATATATTTCGGTCAATGTTGAATGGAAACGTTCGACCGGTGAGTTACCAGTCGAATTTTGAGGAGTCGTTATGTGTAAGTTTATGTCGTATTGTGTACAGAAATCTTTGAATAGATTAGATTTAAATTCAGCAGCTGAGTCACACACTATTTTCTTTGGTGTACCGTGTTGTGAGAAGAACTGTCTTAATGAACTTGATATACACATACTGTCACGTGCAGTGAGAATAAAAGCAGAAGCAAATTTCGAAAATTTGTCTAAAATGGTTAGAATTTGTACGTTATGAATGCTGTATACATCGATATGTAAAATGTCCATGGGTTTATTAGGTATTTCTGAATGTTCGTATTGAATTTTCGGTGAATGTCTGTCGTATTTAAGAAGCTTACACTTTTCGCAGTTATTAATTGTTTTGGTTATTTTCTCTTTCATTTTGGGAAAGTAATAAGTTCTTCGAAGATGGTTAAAAGTTTCATTGATGCCACGATGATTGCTATCTTCATGGTATTTGTTAATAATTTCATCTTGTTGGTCGGAATTAGTAACATCGTTTAATTTTTCTGTACATCTAATAAGTTTAAATATTTTATTACTTGCAAAATATTTTGAAAATACATGTTGCACTAGTCTGAATGTATCATTGTCAGTATAAACAGCTGTTAGTCTTTTAGGGTTGAGATATTCCTTTAAAATTGAAATTATAATAGATTCTTTGTCTAAGTCAGGTTGTCTAAAAATGCGTCTATGTTTGGTCTCAAAGAGAACATTGTAAACCATGTTTGGTTTCACTACACAGTTAGTTTTGTTCAAAACTAATTGTTCAGTAAACTCATTAAGTGGTCTTTCAGAGATGTATATGCCATCGTTTAGATTTTCAGAAGCAGAATGAACAGTTGATAAATTAGAATTATTTTCTGATAGACTTGCATTATTTTGAACAGATACATTTGAGGCTTGTAAAATAGAGTTCGAATCATTAGATTCGTTAAAATGAATTTCTATCCGACTTAAGGCATCAGCATTTGTGTTTGATTTGCCTTTTTTATACATGATCTCATAATCAAATTCTTCCAATTTTAAACGCCATCTCACAAGTTTTGAATTTGGTTCTTTGAGGGAAAACAGCCAATTAAGAGGCTTATGGTCCGTTATGATTTTAAATTTACGACCATACAAATAAGGTCGGAAATATTTGGTCGACCAGACAATAGCTAGGAGCTCTTTTTCAATTGTACTGTAATTTTGTTCCGAACTCGTGAGTGTTCTTGAAGCGTAGCAAACTGGTCTATCAGATCCTATTGGGCCTTGACTAAGTACTCCTCCTATTGCGACATTACTAGCGTCAGTTGTAAGATTAAATTCTTTAGTAAAGTCGGGATATTGTAATAAAGGATCATTACTTAGAATGTCTTTGCAATGATTGAAACATTTTATATATCGTTCGTTAAGAACTATTTTATTTCCCTTTTTTAAGCATTCTGTTAAGGGTTTCGTAAGATTTGCAAAATCTTTTATAAATTTGCGGTAATATCCAAGCAAACCCAAAAAGGATTTTATTTCAGTTTGAGTTGATGGAATTGGATAATTTTTAATTGCATGGATTTTACTAGAATTCGGTTTCACACCTTCAGATGTCACTAAGTGACCAAGAAATTCTACTTCTTTGCGTAGGAATTCTGATTTGTCCAATTGAATCTTAAGGTTAGCCGATCGTAATTTTGAAAAAACCTTTTCTAAGTTTTCCATATGTTCTTGTAAAGACGTTGAATAAACGATAATATCGTCCATATACACAAGACACACTTTACCTATTAATTCACGCAGAATATTATCCATTATTCTTTGGAATGTTGACGGGGCATTTTTGAGTCCGAAAGGCATTCGGATATACTCGTAATGTCCATGATCAACAGTAAAAGCGGTCTTTTCTATATCCCGAGGATCCACTTCGATCTGGTGGAACCCAGATGCAAGATCCAAGGTGGAAAAATATATAGATTTTCCAAGCTTGTCTAATACCTCTGTTATGTTCGGTAAAGGGTAACGATCGCCAATTGTTTTATCATTTAATTTACGGTAGTCTACAACTAGCCGCCATTTCTGAATACCTGATGCATCACGTTTCTTTGGAACAATCCAAATAGGGCTGCTCCAAGGAGAAAAGCTAGGTCTTATTATTCCTTCAGGGATTTCTAAGTGCTTATTAATTTTTGTAGGTTTTATATAAATATCTCCATTTTTGTAATCTACGGGTAATTTTGCTATTATTCTACAGTTTGCTGGAATGTTATATACCTTTGATATTAAATTTGGTTTGAATAACAAGGGAATAATTGAATTTTTAGTAATTAGTATTTTGTTAGGTAAATCTATGGTTGCGCCAAGTTTTTTAAGAGTTTCTAGACCTATTAAACCATCAAAATAATTATGAAACTTAAAAAGTAAAAATGTTATAGTTTCGTTGCTATTAAATTCGGGAAATGCATTAAAAATTATTTTTTTGTTAAGTGTATGAGTATTAAGGACTGTTTTAATTATAACGTCTTTAATATTTTCATGATATTGAGGATTTGTATATTCAGGGTTAATGAAATTTGCACAAGCACCGGTATCTATTAAAAACTTTAATTTTTTACCATATGGCGAACCTATACTAATATATGGCAATTGATTATTTCCGTGGTTATTTAGTTCTAAGAATCCAAATTGTTCTCCGAGGCTTTTAACTGAAAATTTGAATCATCAATTTCTATTATTTGATTTTCTGATTGGGCTTCTGTATGCAATGTATTACTGTTGTATTGATAATAATTATAATCATCATCTTGCTGAACGTAGTAATCTAAATTTGGTTCATAATTATTGTAATTGTCAAAACTTTGATAATAATCACATTCGTTGGTCTCGGGATCATATTCTAAATTGTGTACTTCTTTAATCGAATATCTGGGAATAAAATTTGATTGATTGAAATTTCTTTGGTAGGGATGATTCTGAATAGGAGTTGGGAGTGTTCGGGCTTGGCCGCTTGCAACTTCCATTGGAGTCGAATGAAGTTGTGGTCTATTGAAATTCGGTCTAGGAGCAAAAGAATTTTGCAATGGGTAAATTGGTTTGCTTTGTAACCCAAAAGTTCTATTATTTACTTGATGCTGTGGGAAAAATGGTGGCCTTTGAAAGGTTTGTTGGTGTGATCTGTACTGTGGTAATTGGTTGTATTGAAGGTTTTTAAAAGGATGTTGTGTGGAAGAATTATTAAAATTAGGTTGGATTGGCTTATTAGGTCTGGAGAATAACAAATTAGAACTCGATGAAGGTTTAATCAAAGAAAAATGTTGGTTGTTCATATTTTGAGAAGGTAATTTGTTTTGAGTTATGGAATGTTTCATATAAAACATATTTTGTTCTTGAACACAATAATTAAAGGCTTCTGTAAGCGTTTTAGGCTTCATTGCACGAATTGTTGAACCTAATGGTTCTTTCAATCCGATTAGGAAGGTATTTAGACACATATCTGTAAAAAGAGATTTTTTTGCTGTAACAACTGTTGATAATTTTTCATGAATTTGAACATGGTTTACTATCGTGGACAGTAATTCTACTACTTTCGCATAAAATTGTTCAATAGTTTCTGTTGTTTGTCTAAGACCGTGGAGGTCTCTTATAAGGGATGTTTCATTTCTCTTGTCTGCGTAATGTAGAATGAGATTAGCTTTAATAGTATCCCAATTTGTTGGGGTGCCATACATATTTAGTACTTCATTGGCATCTCCCACAATTTTGTTTCGGACAGCTCGTAAAATAACATTCGCATACGGTGTCCCATCTATTTGTGGTAATAAAACTAATATTTCCTCTACGTTTTTAATGAAGTCATACAATGACCTAGGGTTACCATCATAGTGTGGTAGGTCCTTTATAGCGTCCGGAATGCGGAGACTATGAAATATAGCGTTCACGTCTGGAGAAGTTGAGATTGTTGGGTTAGACATTGTTGTGTTAGCAGAAAGATTTGGAAGGTCTTTAGTTTCTGTACTGATATGATTTTCTTCCAAAATTGTTTTTGATTCGTAGGGAGCTGTATTAGATACACGAAATGGTTTATCTTTAGGCATATGTAAAAAAAAATATTTTTTAGGACTAACTTTATAACTTTTTTCTCTAGGCTTAAATTAATTTATTTATTATTTATATCTTAATTAAAAGGCAATTTGATTAAGGAAATGAACAATATTCATCAATACAGAACTCACATTAATACAATCCAGTAGAACATTGTTTCCTATCCTGAATTTCGGTCTGGTATAGTTCTTCTTTGTTGTAGCAGGTTCCTGGTTTGATGAAAGTGTTGTACTTCTGTTGTTACGTAAGTTCTTTGTTTCTTTTTCACAGTATTCACAGCTAACCGGTGTCTTTAATTTTTTTTTTTTAGTATCCACAATAAACCGTTGTGATTTTCTTATTTTATTATTCACTATTTACAGTAGTGTTTTTGATTTTACACAATAAACCGTTGTGATTTTCTTATTTTATTATTCACTATTTACAGTAGTGTTTTTGATTTTACACAATAAACCTTTGTGATTTTCTTATTTTATTATTCACTATTTACAGTAGTGTTTTTGATTTTACACAATAAACCTTTGTGTTTTTTTATTTTACTGTACACGATTAACTGTATTTATTTTACACAATAAACCGTTGTGTTTTCCTGTGAAAAAAAGAAATCCGCACGACTGCGCCAATTACGTTTTTCCTAACTCCAAGAGTTTAAAAAAAAAACAACTTTATTCTTTGAAGTTCTATAATCAAATGCACAGTGTCAAAGTTTTATTTTCATAACCTGGATAAAATAGATACATACATACATATTGAGTTTAAGGTGTGAGAACGGAAACCAAAAGAGTATCTCACACCTGAATTTAAGGTTTTAATTTACATTAGTTGAAAAATATTTAAATGAAAATAATTATTTGATGACGATGAAAATAATATTTGATTACAATTGAAAGGTTATGATTAATACATTAATGTATTAATATATATTTATATTATATATAGATATACAGATATATAGATACATAACTCGCGCAGACATGCTGCACATCTGTTTTAGCCATAAGATACGTTTCCGATGTAGTATTCGTGAGGATTTTGTGACTTCCGCACGAATCCGATGAAGAAGATTGGAGAGAAACTAGGAAACGACTGCAGCAGTCATTGCCGAAAGTTGGATGGAACTTCTACACCTAAGAATAGTTGTTGTTTGCCGTTTTTGAAAACGTCAAGTAAAAGTCAATTGGATTGTGAAAATATCGTCATTTCTTGACGCGAGAATTGCTATTTTCAAATATATGCAATATTTTTATTTCCACAAAATCTTTCTACCAACGTCATTCAATTTTCTTACAAACGCATTTGACATTTACGAACACGTTCTCTGGCCTCTCCATATTTGTGTCGTCAACTCGATTTCTTACTGCAGAATTGAACCGCAGATGATGTTTTGAAACATGTGACTTATGTAAGCAAACTGCATTATCGAACACAATGCTAATGCAGTAAAACTTGTATGTGCCTTTTCGAACAGAAGACTTTTGCAGTTTGCGTTTGAGAACATTCTGCAAACGCAGATGACATTTTCGAAAATGGCCTTAAACTGGCAAGGCCATCGATAAAATTTTCTTGTCCTAGCTTAAGAAGAGGAACACGCCGATGTACCATTATGCTTTCTGAAATTTGAGGTGGAAAACCGAATTAAAAAACGCTGTAAGGATGCTACATGCTACAGCCAAAAACTGTATAATTTCATTTTACGAAGTTCCAAAGTACCTGCTGTTTAAGAAACTGGCAGTTATGAAAGACGTAATATTGCTTTCTTCAAATTTCAAACCCAGTCAACGAAGTGAAAAATATGCCTCCACCTCAAAATAAATTCAACAGTTTTGGAACTTGTCACACTTATTCAGAATCGTCTAGCGATGTTGTGTAAAAAAGTCCCCATGAATCCGAGGTGAGCTCTAGCGGCAGGAATGTGCAACATATTTATTTTTCGGTTTTTCGTGTTTATCTAAGAAATTATTTGTCTTATCAAAAAATAATCTGAGACAGAAGAATAGCTTATAAAATTTTCTACAATAATGTTAATGACCACAATTTTCATATCTCTTATAGTTAAAAAGTTATTTGGCTCCAAAAATTCGTACTTTTTTCAAATACCTAAAAAGCGCGGCATTTTGTGCCCTCAAGTATGAAATGCGGTGCTAGCGCTAACATTTTAAGCGTTCTACTGTCCAAGCACTCAAGGATTTTGCCAAGCCCGTTCATATATTTCAACATCTTCTATATACATATATACTCCAAACCCCATTTCAGAAATCTCAAAAGCAAGTTACAAAAAGCAACAAAGTCGATAATATATTTTTACACGGCTGTCCCCTTATTCATGCAGGATGGGATTCATGGATTCAATTGTTGTAGGTATTCTAGAAAAAAATGTACAAACATAGGTCATTCTTGCCATGATGAATGCTTGAATGTCGATCATATATTATAAATTCTTAAAGCGTTAGCACCAGAGCCGTATTTCATACTTAAGCATATAAAATGTATCGCTTTTTAGGAAATTTAAAAAAGTACCAACTTTTTGCGCCAAATAACTTTTTAACCATAAGAGATATGGAAATTTTGGTTATATTCAATATTTTAGAAGATTTTATAAGCTATCTTTCTTTCTCAGAAATTTTTTTGATAGGACAAATAATTCCTAAGATAAATACGAAAAACAAACAAATACAAATGTTGCACGTTCCTGCCGCTAGAGCTCGCCTCGTATTCATGGGAACTCTTTTACACAACATCGCTAGACCATTCTTAATAAATGTGCTAAGTTTCAAAAGTGTTGAATTTTTTTTGAGGTGATGGCATTCTTTTTCCTTCATTGACTGGACGTAACGCAGTAAATTATTTTTATTAAATTCGCTCTTTTTGTATATTACCAATAATAACAACATATTTACTCTAGATACTGTAAAAAATTATACCATTCTGAAATTAAAATTTGTTTCGCCAAATTTTAAAAAAAATTTCCACCAGAGTTTCCATACGAATTTTTTATGCCAGAGGCGGTTAAACTTTTTAATTTGTTTCCTTTTTCAATTTTTGTAATTAAAAACAAATTTATTTTTTTTTAATAAAGAAAAACCAAGAGCTAATAAAATTTTCTACCAATAATGCTTTGGCACCATTAGTGTAGAAAATTGCTGCAAAAGAAAATCGATGGAATTCATCCATTTGTATTCGTGGTACTCAAAAACGTAAAGTTAGTAAAAAAAAAGTACACTGAACGAAAAAATGCTCATATTTTGAGAACCCTTTGAGATAGCCCATTTTTATTTCTGGTTCCAGAGCAGTCATAAATTGGGAAGTAACCCGTTTGAGGACTATCCAATGTTTACCGGACACCTTGTATAAATTAAAGTTTCTGTATAAGAAAAGTTTATGTGTGTCCCCCCTCCAAATTTTTCTCTGGATCTGCCCCTGGTGTGGAAAAGGAGCACTATTTTGTACAAGCATACGTCATCCTTGTCATGGTCAGTGCTTGAGTGCCGATCATATTATAAACCCTTAAACCGTTTATCCTAGTACCGCGTTTCATACATAAGAATATAAAATGTAGCGCTTTTGAGCCAATTAAAAAAAGTATCAATTTTTGGCACCAAATAACTTTTTAACTATAAGAGATATGGACATTTTGGTCAAAATCAATATTGTAGAGAATTTCATAAGCTATCTTTCTTTTTCAAAAAACTTTTTGATAGGAAAAATAATTTCTAAGACAAAATCGAAAAACAAAAAAATAAAAATGTTGCAGGTTTCTGCCGCTAGAGCTCGCTTCGGATTCATGGGGACTTTTTTACACTTCATCACTAGACTATTCTGAATAAGTGTGCCAAGTTTCAAAACTTTTGAATTTTTTTTAAGGTGAAAACCTTTATTGACTGGACTATCATGCAGAGAGGTATGAAGTGTACTCCAATTTTCTGTAGACCTCATCAAGATTGTGGAAACTAACGAAAATTGCCCCCCCCCCCTGAACGAAATCCTGGATCCGCGCCTGTCAAATCTCGAACATAATTTTGCAAAGAATATGTTTATAACTATTTCAAATTTGAAAAAGAAATAATATTGATCAACCTGTTGAGTGTTTAGGCTCTAGCTCGGTGTAAGGTGGACGTTATTATTAAATTATTTTATGGATTTATTATTTATAATTGGGTATTTTGACTGCTTCTATAGTCTAATGAAATGATGAAGGAAAGAATTATTTTATGTTTATTTTGAAACCCCCATAAATGTAGATAGACTTTATTACCATTTTGTATAAATGGGCACAAAATTTACTCTCTTTACTCACAATATAATATTTACTCTTATTTAATATTTTAGAAACTCACCTTAAATATCCAAATTATTCCTACAAATACATGGTTTCACTGTTCATCTGAAAGAAATAAAATAAAAAAAAACAAAGCATCTGTTAGTGAATTTATTTACCCAATTCAATATTCAAAAACTGCAAACATAAAAAATTAAAAAAAAAAATGTCAAAACAGAAGAGAAAAAAAAAAAATGCTTAAAAGTGAAAAGAATGACAAACTATGTATGAATTTTTCTGTAATTCAGTCACGTTTATTGGATTTCTCTAAAAAGTTTTTTTTTTTTTTTAATAAAAGAAATCACATTGAACAAATGCATACAAAACTGAAAGGTTCAATTAATTGATTATGCCTAAATTGTCAGTTGAAGAAGACAAACAAACAAAAGTATAGATCCGTCCCCATGGCTAAATGCCGAGACCATCAGGAGGTGGAGATTTATGAGTGCTCCACGATTTGCATGCATAATGAGTCAAAAAAAAAAACAAATTTTTTCGAAAAAGTTCCAATTTTTCATTGATTTGATAGAAGGGGAGAGCATGGGGATGATAGTCCAAGAGTATCTCGGACTGTGGGCAGCTAAATAGGACGAATTGAAATATGTATACAGTTTCGTTTGAAAGAGAAAATGGAATAAATTTTCGAAGAAGGTACATGCAGCAACAACAGGAGCTATAGTTTCAGTTTTAATTTTATTATTTTAGCCGCATTTCATTCTTTTACGTCCAAAAAGTCTTTATTATTCAGCTGGGACATGGTTGTCTGTAGTATAATGTCGTGAAACTTCTGTTAGGGGTTTCAATAGCAAAATACAATAAAAAAAAAGCAAATAACTCAAGCAAACACAGAAAAATAGTGAAGAAACCCAATTATACCATGCCACGGCTTCCATCGTCATCAGGACATTTGCATAGATATCATGAAAATTTTTAGCTTCTTTTACCACCATCAACATCAGAACCATCAGATACACACCCCAACCGAACCACCATCATCACCACCACCACCACCACTATACCTACTCTTGGCACATTGAAAGGCTTCATTTGAATAGCTCTGTACGCCTGCTAGAGGCATCCCATAAAGGATAAACATTAAAGGAGTTGAGCTGAGCCACACACCACCTTGAGGGCTAAAATGAATGGCAAACGAGGAAAAAGGAATTCCTTTTTCTCCCAACACTCGAGACCCGTTTAAGTGGATGAGGTCAATTATTTAGCCCAATTTTTCACTCCCGTGAATGGTTAAATGATTTTGACATTTTTGTTCTTGGCTTTTTATGTGATGACGAAAATTTTTCAGGTAAGGATTATGTTCGTAATAAAAGGTTGGTGGGTAAGGTGTCTTCTCCACGAACTGAACTGGATTCCTGATTAAAATGAAAGTATGCAGAAAGAAATGGTAAGAGGAGAGAAGGTGGAACAAATTGGGATAATCATGGAATTAACAGGTATTGAATTAGGTTATCAGTCACGCTGTGAGTGTTAATGAATGGTTTTGATATATATAATTTGGAACTTTAAGGTAATATTTCTAGCTGTGAGGGATCCTTCTCTATATAATTTGTGTGTTATGTTTTATTATATTATAAACTAATGGTAATGATAAAATAACAAAAATTAATGGAAACAAAACAATCTTGATAAAATGGAGGGTAGCTACAGTGGATTCTAAGGAAAAGATGATGAGTTTTAGTTCGTGCCATAGTTTAAAGGAAAAATTTAAAAGGAAGACACCTTTGGTAGCTTAGTTGGTAGGGACAGCCTCGAAAAAAGGCAAATGATAACGGCATCCGACTAACAAACTTTTCATAACCTTAAAGTACGATTATCTATAAGTAGCACTAGGTATCCACGGCTTAGAATCCACAAAAGCAGCCTGGAGCTCCCCAAGAAGGTCAATGAATGTGCTAATCGACGGAAAACACGCCTCAAACGTCGATTCTGACCATTTTCTTCTTGCAGCAAGGCTAAGAAAGTTCTACCAAATGGTGAGGCAATCTACCCGGGGTCACAAGGCCAGAACGAAAGCCTGCCGAGACAAGAGTTGGAACATGGTGATGGTGATGGACACACAGTCCGTATGCTGAGCATCTGGAAACAGTACTTCTCTAGGTTGCTAAACGGCGAAGATGGCCAAAATTCTGCTGTAAGACAGAACACTCCATTCAACCTTGACGATAATGGTCAACATTTCCGTCCACCGGACCTAAATGAAGTGCGGTTAGCTATAGCCAAGCTTAAAGCGTACAAGGCTACTGGTGCGGATGTCCTGCACTCTATGATCGCTTCAAACCGTTTGTCAACAATCTGTTCGGTCCCCATCAGTGTGGTTTTAGGCTTGGCAAGTCAACCATCGATCAAATATTCACACAACGACAGATTTTGGAAAAAACCCAGGAGTTTCAAATCAATTCACACCACCTCTTTATTGATTTCAAAGTCGCGTATGATAGCATGGATAGAAAAGAACTATACAGAGCCATGTCGCATCTCGGCATCTCGTCTGCTTGTGCTGGATGACGATGGAGAGATCTCGCTGCTCCGTCTAGGCTGGTAAGAATACCACCGAACCTTTTGATGTTGAAAAAGGTTTGAGGCAACGCAACTCGCAAGTCAACAACAGAGGTACGATTTTTCAAAAGTCGGTTCAACTACTTGCTTATGCAGATGACATTGGCATCATTGGGAGAACGAAGCGAGCTTTTACCAGCGCGTTTGCAAGTATTGAATCGGAGGCGTGAAAATGGGTTTGGCTGTTAATGAGGACAACACGAAGTATATACTATCATCAAGAAAGGAATCTCAACATCGTCAACTTAGGCAAAACGTCACGTTTGATATGTACACATTCGAAGTCGTCAAGGACTTTGTCTACCTTTGCTCCACTATTACATCGCAAAATGATATCAGTGTATGTAGAGATCAAACGAAAATTTAAACTTTTCGACCGCTGTTTCTTCGGGCAAAGAAGGCATTTTAGTAGTTAAGCCCTCTCTCAAAGAACCAAGGTGACCTTATATAAGACCCTAATCATCCCCGTCCTGCTGTATGAGGCAGAAGCATGGATCCTGTCAAAAACGGGTGAGAACCAGCTTGGGTGCTTTGAAAGGAAAATTCTTCGGGTGATCTTCGGTCCAGTCTGTATCGATGGAGCATTGAGGAGATGATTTAACAAAAAACTTTATGGGCTTCTCAGCGACGTATCACGTAAAATCAAATCGATCGCTAAATTAAATTATTGTCGATCATTGCTCTCTCTATATTTCCCTTTAATTAAAATAGAGATAACTATTATCAAAACGACCATCAAAACGACTATCAGCTTAGCTGAAAATACAGCGGCTGAGATGGCTGAGACACGTGGAGCGTATGGACACCGACGCCCCAGCCCAACGAGTCTTCGAATCTACCCCTGATGGTCTGCGCAGCAGAGGAAGACCCCACCTTAGGTGGCGCACACAAGTGGAGAACGACCTCAACCAACTTGGGGTGCGTAACTGGAGGCAGCTAGCTAGGGACCGAGCTGGCTGGAGGGGCTTGTTGGTTGAGGCCTAAGTTCACCGCGGACTGTGAGCGCCATCTAAATGGAAAAAAAATAGCAAGGCTACGAGCTCGATTGTCAAATGAAAACGAACAACAAACCGTAGTCCTAAAGAAGAAACTCGACGGTGGTTGCCTTAGCATACCTGGAGTCTGAGTCTACAGTGAGGGTATTTGCGCTGTGCACTCAACTGGCTAACAACCAGTAGTCCAAGTATCACGATACCATTAAAGAGGCAGCCAAAATCACAATGGGTTACAAACTACCCCCAAAAAAGAACCCGTGGTATTTTGATGAAGGCGTACCTACAGCTAAAAATAGGTGACAGAAGATGCACAAGAGCAGCTAGAGAGGAGTATCGAGCAAGGAGAAGAAGACCCTGCGTAGATAGTAGAGGGTGTTCGCAACCTCCTAGCTCAAGGCGATCGAAAATTTTTGCGATTAAAACCAAGGAAGGAATGTGTTGAATGGGTACATAAATCAACTCATCAACCAAGTTTGAGTTGAAGAAAGCATGCCCAATGACTGGTCTGAAAGCTCAATATGTCCCGTCTTCAAAAAGGGCAACCCTATATTCTGCGCTATTATGTCATTTCCTCAATCTCATACTTGAGCAAATAGTGCAGATGGCAGGTGTTAACACTGATAGCACCATTTCTAAGAGTTCTGTCCAACTTCTAGGGTATGCCAATAATATCCACATCAACAGCCGCTTCCAACAGGCCGTCATAGGGTCTTTCGCGCTAACTGAGTTGTTGGTCTTCAAGCAAACGAAGAGAAGACCAAACACAATCTATCAACAAACAATGAAAGATCTGTCAACCGGTTAGGACAAAGAATCGCTGTTGATAGCAACAACTTCTAAGTAGTAAGGGAGTTTATCTTCCTCTGAGTAAATATTAATCCCACGAACGAAATCTTAGTGAAGAAGAAGATCCGACGAAGGCAATTACCCTAGCAAACCGGTGCTAATTCAGTTCGGCGCAACAAATGGGTTCAAAACTCCTCACACTTAAGATGAAGTGTACGTGCTGGGCGATAAGCAGAAATGGGGAGCTAATACTTGGCTCTTTAAGAAGAAAAATTCTTTGACGGATATTTGTCCATGTGTGCGAGGAAGGAAAATGGAGCAGAAGATACAACCACGTGCTCTATGAGCTATATCAAGATGTGAATGTAGCGTAGAAAATTAAACCACGTCGATTACATTGACAAGGCAAATAAGCTCTAGTCAAGGGAGCATTTGAATCCCATTCCCAAGGATCGATAAGGCGGAGAAGACTAAACCTCCGATTTAAAGATCAAACTATTGCGATACCAGAAGGCTTGGCCTAGATAACTGGAAACAGCTTGCTCGTTATCTTAGAGGATGGAAGGTTGTCATGTCTCAGGCTGTGACACTTCATGGATTTCATGGATTGGAAAGAAATAAGTAGAGCAATCGAAGGAAAGTCCACCATCGACCAAATATTCTCACCATGGCAGATCTTGGGAAAAACCATCAAGGGGTTTCAAATCGATACCCACACCTTTTCATCGATTTCAAGGCTGCGTATGACACCATCTATGGAGACAAGCTATATAGAGCAATGCGTCTAGTTTTGGAAACCTTCCCAACCCAACTCGGTTGTGCACTATGACGATGCAAAATGCATGGTGCTGCATTAAGGCCAGCAAAGAACTCACCGATATCTTTGATGTCAAAAAAAAAATTTTAACCAAGGTGACACGTTATTATGCGACTTCTTCAACATAGTTCTTGAAAGAATAGTGGAAAACTCTCACTTGAACACTAGAGGCACAATCTTCCAAAAGTTCGTCCAATTAACGCCAACGAGAATGTCATAATCGGATGAACAAAGCGTGATGTCATTAGTGCTTTCGTGAGTGCTCAGAAGGAAGCCATCAAGAAGGATCGATTTAACGGTGAATGGAGACAAGACCAAGTATATGTTGTCAACAATAAAGCACACCCAACACCGACGTCTCGAACAGAACGTCCCTATAGACAGCTTTAATTTTAAGGTGCTCAGAGAATTTTGTCAAGCTAGGCTCCGCTATCAACGCAGCGAACGATACCGGTGCTAAGATCAAACGAAGAATTACTCTTACCAATCGCTGTTTCTCAGGGCTTAAAAGGCAATCTCAAGCCGGTCAACCCTGCCGGTCGTGTTTTGAGAGGGAAGTTCTCCGGATGATTTTTGGTCCCGTCTACACAGATGGAGAATGGAGAAGAAGATTCATTAACTATCTGCAAGGGTTGTACAGCATCACCGACCTAGCAACGAAAGTGAAAAGCCAACGACTGAGATGGCTGGGTCACCTAGAGCGAATGGACATCAATGCTCCGGCCCGGAAAGTCTTTGAATCTAACCCCACTGGACGGTTCAGTAGAAGAGAACAGTGCAACAGGTGGCACACGCAAGTGGAAGAGGAACAAACCGAGCCGGCTGGAAGAAGCTTGTTGGTTGAGGGCCTGTTCCACCTCAGACTGTAGAGCCACCTTAAGTCAGTAAGTAGGAACAATCAAAAAATGTTACTTCTGAAGCAGTGATATTTAACCACGGTCATTCTGCACCAGTAGCAGCCATGGTGATGACGGGGATGACGAAATAAGTCAAAGCCACTTTTATAGCTCATCCAATCAATCATTGCATACCTATGAATTCCTAGCTTTTTCCAGACCTATCAATTCAAGTTTTTGTCGTGTTAAGTAAGACTTTATAATTCCCGTAATTTTCACCTAGTCTGACAAATTGTGTTTTCTACTAAATTCCTTGTTTTTGAGAATCATTAAAATTCGTTCTGCATTTAACATGTCTGAGTGTTATCAGAACTTTACTCTATACTTCTCCTCAATCCCAATTCAAAAAACCACTGCACCGATTTTAATAAAAGATCTTTCACCCCTTTATTGTGTCACTCACTAAACAGTCTCCGGCTAACAACACTGAGTTTCCACTCAGGGGATTTTAGAAAATGAACAAAACCTTAAATCATCAGTAAATTGAAATGCAATGAATATGGTCCAGAATCACATAACTGTATAGAACGTCGGCTGCCGCCGTCATGCATTCATTATTTAATGCTCGGCCCACAGAGTGGATCGGCAGAGATACACAACATTATGTGCATAAGTGATTTGAGTCAAAAACCCCTACCTACCCCTAGCTTTTATAAAATGACCCATAATACAGGGTAGGGATGTGCCCGATGCCAATGTCTATACGAGCATTCGTTTTTGTGAGTCTATTAAGCAGAAAATATTTATTCGATGTGTGCAAATATAGGTACTCGTATATATAGAAGTTGTGGCGGCAATGCCTCCCCCCCCCCCCTTCAGGAGTCAGCACTTGTTAGTCCATATTACGATATGTCCTGTTCTGGTAGTAGTATAGACTATGGGCCATTAGAAATTCAATGAACCTTTATTATGCTTGCCAAAAAGGAAGTTTTTAGTCCCATCGAGACAAAAATCCATTTACCTATCATCGTCATCGTCGTCGTTGACGTCGTCGTCGTCATCGCATCCTTTTCTTTAGAAAAATTGTATTTTTCGGAGATAAATAAAATCGATAGTAATTTTGTGCAACGGCAAAATGTCATTAATGCTCTTCATACATATGACGCATGCAGGAGAAGAATACACAATAGTGGCAACAGCCAGTGATGCCAAATTAAAGTTCATTCGAATGGAATATCATTTTGATCAAACTATGGGAAGGGTTTTTATTTAAGATGTCTTCTTTTGACACTATCTTACTCTTCGTAGTTTTAACGATTTTATTTTTAACAAACAAAAAGTATCAGAACATTAAAAATGAAGCTAGGACCAGAGTACCTAATCGTAATTTCAAAAATGACATTTGTTTCTGCTCGCTTGAGGCAACATCTATGTGTGCCACGTTCTTAAAAAAGAATTACACATTAAGGGCCAGTTTTTCAGTATTAAGTTAACTCCGAGTAAAATCCGAGGTGGCTTATCCTGAAAATAAGTTAAATCCGAGTTTACTTAGTGGATGATTAATTTGTGTCTTTCAGTTGCCAAAAATCAATTTAAATCTCTAAGGGCCAGTTTTCTAGTGCGAGATCATCCTAGTCTCGGGTTTAAACCTAAGTTAACTCCAGAAACATGTCTTTCAATTAATTGAAATCCTATGTTAATTCCGATTTAACTCGCTTCATTTGGTGAATTAACTCAGGAACCAAATTGATGGCCTTTTCAGTTGTGGCGCCATCTCTATTCCCATGCGTGAAAGACGTGGATGGATGATATCCATAGTGTCGAACATCGATGGCCCTAGATTTTTGACAACTGGAAGACGAATTTAATCCTCAATTGAAAAACTAATTCCGAGTTAACTCGCTTCATTTGGTGAGTTAACTCAGGAACCAAATTGAGGGCCTTTTCAGTTGTGGCGCCATCTCTATTCCTATGCGTGAAAGACGTGGATGGATTATATCCATAGTGTCGAACATCGATGGCCCTAGATTTTTGACAACTGGAAGACGAATTTAATCCTCAATTGAAAAACTGATCCTCTGTTAACTCGGAGTTAATTAATTTTGCAGGATTAGCTTACTCTGATTTAACTCAGAGTTAACCCTGAACTGAAAAACTGGCCCTAAGTTAATAACCCTTTCACGTCTTTCACTATTAAAATCAGGATGGCACCACAGGGGAAATCGACCTATGAATAGATTTAAAAAAGATTTTTAACACACTTCTGTTCACAGCTTTTTCTCTGATTAGAGTCACCAAACTAGGTGAGTTAACTATAGGAGTACTTACACATTTCAGGTATTACCTCGGGCTGAACCGACTGGGCGAGACCAGGATAAATTCGCATTGAAGAACTCTCCATAAGTTAAAGATATGGATATTCATTGATTAATTGGAATAAAGCCCATAAAAGAAGTCTTATTAATAATGGCTAAGAGCTTCTTTTTAGACGGAAACCGTGAGTCTAGAGAATCACTAGATACTGACCAAAACCATATACCTACGACTATTTCCTACTACCTTCAAGTGTTTTTGTTTTCCTTCCAAAAGAATCAACTATTTGGCATCACTGTCGTATTATAATATTGTTTAGAAAAAAAATGTTTGTCTGGCTTTTCAGTCTACATCCGAAGTCGATAAATTTTTGCTCCTAATGTGTATAAGGTACAAACCTCTCTTCCTCTTGCGCCCAAACTTTTCCGTCTGATGTTAGTTTTTGCCTTTATAACTTGGCCTTATCCATTTTGTTTTCATTTCCTTCCGGTGTTGTTGACATTAAACTGTCGTAAATACATATCAATATACAACTCCAGGGTGAACATTAAAAAAAAAAAATAAGATCAGAGCAACAGTAGTGCAGTTGGATAAACTGATGGCATAGAGAATATACACAAAAACAAAGTCTCCTCTCGTTTGGTAAAGTACTTAATGAAAAGCACCACATTAATGAATGCGCATACTATTAGTAGTAGAGAAGCACCTACTAATACAAAAAAAAAGACATACATACATACATAAACCGATGGGGATTTCAACTCAAGCTTAAAGGACTTGTCAAGTGTGATGTAAGGAAGTAAGACTGAGTGTGATATTATCATTATTATTCAACGACAAAATAAAAAAAAAAAAAAAATGAAAAACAGCAATGAAGTTTTGGCTTTTATGACACAGCCAAGCAGTGTCGCTTTAATTGAAAAGCTTCAGTGTTAGTTGTGTGTCTGTAGAGTTGAATGTCCTTTGACAGCACAATGTTAGAACAGTATGTTTGGAAAAAAAAGTAATAAACACGAATAAGTACTCTGTTTTACTGGGTCAAAAGCCACTCTGAGCTCAATTAAGAAGCTGTGTAGACTTTTTAGTTATTATTTGGGTGGCTGAGATGACACTGTCAAGGATCGGAATATTTAGGCTTTGGGACATGTTTTCGATTTGAAATGGAGGCATGAAAGGATTTTGAGATTTTGAGCAATTCAAAACATGATGTTCTCCTTGAAGTTTACAGTGGCTAGACATTTTCACAAATTTTAATTTGTACACATCTCTTTTATTTACCTCCAACATTCCTTAGACATTCTCAGTTCTTTCGCGGTCTTTTTGAATATTGTCGCAAGCATTTGATATGAAGGTGTGGCACAAAGACCTCAAATTCAAATTACGACAAGTTTTGCGTGTTTATAAAATTCTAAACGAATATTTAGAAAACAGACTTTTTCGAAATGAATATTTAAACTTCAAAGTAATAGTGGCTGGGGTACCACAAGGAAGAGTATAAGGTCCAGTTCTGTATATTTTATTTACACGTGATATTACTCAAATAGAAGACACTATCGTAGCCACGCTAAGGTTAGGTTAGGTAGAAGGGCTGACAGGTGATCTCGTTACCGTCACACTTAGATCTATGTAGATCCGTTGTGATACCCTAGGAAATTGTATTCCACTTAATGTAAAAACCTATGTGTTCTGTTAGCAATCAAGCCATTTAGAGGCGTTGATGAAACTCAGAAGGCTGTTAGCCGAAGTTCCAGAAAGTTCCTCTAGGTCATCATAGAAATAATTTCCTAGATGTTTCTTTCTTAAATGACAGAGTGCTGGGCAGTGGCAAAGGAAGTGTAAGGTATCCTCATGTGCTTCTTCGTCACTGCATCCTCTGCAAAGGTCATCAGTACTGAGCCTCATTTTCTTTTTATGGTATCTCAGTAGGTCGTGTTGTCTGTTCTCTGCTTATTGAAATTTGGCCATAACTTTCTAGTTGTGGCGCATGTTTCAAGCTGATTCCAGATTCCATCTTTCATTGGTTTTTTCTAATATTTTGTTACCAATATCCTGTTTGATGCTACAGTTTGGTACTTCGATGTGTTGTTCGGCTTGACTTGAATCAAGCGACGAACCCGTTCTCGCCAGCTCATCAGCTCTCTCGTTTCCCTGTACATCACTGTGACCGGGAACCTAGCAGAGTCTAATGTTATGCTGCATGCCAAGAACCCTTAGCTCTTCGCGACAGCAAGTCACAAGCTTCGAATGTATCTCGGTGGCAGAAATTGCTTTTATTGCTGCTTGGCTATCAATAAAGAGGGTGATATCAGCTCGTGGTATCGCCATCATTGATATTTGCGTAGCTGCTTTTGTCACTGCCAAGACCTCGGCTTGGAAGACACTGCAAAAGTCCGGAAGTCTGAAGGAGCTAGCTAGTCCCATAGTTTCCGAGAAAGTTCCTGCACCAACTCCAGTGTCCATCTTTGAACCATCAGTGAAGACAGTTATCGTAGATGCATTACTGAAAGGTTGGTTGTTTTCCCACTCCTCTCTATTAGGAAAAGAGGTAGTGAAGGGTCTGTTGAAGTTTGAATGGGGTGTTGTGTAGTCTGTGCAAACATTATTCCCCACATATCTCTGCAGAATCTGAGTATGGCCCGATGTGCTTTGCTTCCAGCATTTAGTCTGGCTTAGGCGCAGGGCACTGTATGCTGCAGATTCTTGCACGAATAGATCTAGCGGTCTCAAGTTGAGTATCGCTTCCAGTCCCGCTGTGGGAGTGGTTTTCAACGCCCCCGTAATACCTACGCATGCTAATCTTTGAACTTTTGTCAAGGTTTTCAGGTTTGTTGCTTTCTCAGTCGCGTTCCAATAAACTAAATTACCGTAGGTAAGTATCGGTCTAACTATTGCCGTGTACATCCACCTGATAATTTTTGGATTGGGTCCCCAGGATTTACCAAAGATCCTGTTGCAGGAATAGAACGCAACCATAGCTTTCTTTGCTCTCTCTTTAGTGTTGAGACTCCAGTTCAGTTTCTTACTAAGGATCACACCCAAGTATTTGGCCTGATCCGAGATTTTGAGTGGAGTCCCTGCAATTGATGGTAATCTTTTAACATGCACATAGTCCAATTTATAATTGAGTTTTCTATATTCAGCTCTACAAGGGCTCTCTTAACTGCATCGTTTTCCACATTATTGAAAGCTCCTTCAATATCTAGAAAGGCAGCAAGAGTGTATTCCTTGTCTTTGAGAGTTTTTTCAATTGTATTAACAACACAGTGAAGTGCAGTTTCTACGCTTTTGCCTTTCGTATAGGCGTGCTGCATTGGAGAAATCACCTCCGGGTTCAGCGAGTTGCAAATATAGATGTCCAACAATCTCTCAAAAGTTTTAAGAGTAAACGACGTGAGACTGATTGGTCTATAGTCTTTAGCTTCCGTGTGGCTGGGTTTACCAGCCTTCGGGATAAATACAACCTTGACTTCACGCCATGCTTGAGGTACATATCCCCATCTGAGGCTACTTGAGAATATGTTTTTCAGGTGTGAAGTAATGAGGTTTTCACTTTTTTGTAACCTCATTGGAAAGATGCCATCTAGTCCCGGGGATTTGTAAAGGGAGAAAGAGTTTATTGCCCATTTAATCTTGTCTTCCGTTACAATGTCCGACGGTGTTCTGTGCTCTGTAAATATCTCAGTTTCCCGGTTATAGCTTGGGTTAGAGCTACACCCGGGAAAGTGAGCATTAACTAAGAGTTTTAGAGTTTCACTGCATGATTCTGTCCAGCGACCACTTGGTTCTTTTAAGGAACCTAAGGTAGGTAGCCACGTTTACTGATGATAATGAAATTCCGGCAGTAGGCAAAACTGCTAACGAAGCTACAAGTAAATTACAAAATGCTCTTAATAATGTTAGTGAGTGGACAAAAACAGGGCTAGTAGTGCTCCATGAACAAATAATGTCAGTCCACGTTTACCTTACGTATACAAAAATAAAGAGATTATGTACTCGTATTTCTCAATACCGCTCATGTTCCATTTGCATATAAGGCAAAGTATATGGGAATGACCCTAGACGCGAAATTAAAATGGAAGCCACACGTAAAAAAGAAATGCGAAGAATTAAAAAGCAAATTAAGAGATATGAACTGGCTACTCGCGAAATATTCTTCATTCAGTATTGATAATAAGTAGATTTTCTACAGGCAGGTATTTAAACCTACTTAGACAACTTTTTGGCTGTAGAGTACGCTAGTTTAAAGCCGCATTCACTACTTCGGTTTTATCGTCGGTGGACGTGGTTCGTTTTTGCCCGTACGTCGAACAACGAAGGAGTAAGTGATAACACCGAACACGAACGTTTTGAATTTTCGATTAACTTTGCTCGTTGTTCGTTGTTTGTGAAGCAACGTTCACCGAATGAAGAACGAAGGTCTAAATGCAACTTCACGTGTTTCTGTGTTGATTATTGAAACTCTTAAAACCCAACAAAACTTGCTAGTTGAATCTTAAGATTTTCTCAAAAAAGTCCGGGTAAAATAAAACAAAGCAGCCTGTCTTCTCGATAGGTAAAAAGTATATATTTAATAGCTTTGACTTTAAACTATTTTGCGGGTTATGGGAATGGTTATTTACTTTTAACCTTTATAACATTTAGAGGTTATTGGAATGACATTACAAATATGACATTACAAGAAGTGTATTCAGCAGCGATGCATTTCTTAAGGGTCGGTTCATCCCTTTGGAAACCAAAACTTGTATTGCATCGAACATTCTCCCCCGCCGTGAACGCGTTGCAGTTCGCAATCGCCACCATTCTGTTTACAGCCTTGAGTATGGTATAAATCTTTGAATTGTTGACAGCGTTTCAATGAGTGAGATCTGACACTTGAACTCTCTTCCTTCGGTTGTGCTTATCTTGGTTACTATCTCCGTCCTTCACCATCTTTTGCATATAGGTATAGTTTTAATATATGAACAACTTCACAATTGGCCGGACCACTATCATTGTTGTTTACCTGCGCGAGTTGTAAAACAAATTATTATTAAAAAAAAAACAATAAAAAGTGTTAAAAGTGTGTTAATTTATTGCATTTAAATTGCCAAAGTGAGTTTTGTAAAGTGTAACAAAAATTGATCTGGAGAGTTTGTTTTTTTTTTTTTTACGAAGCTTTCTTTTTTGTTTGTTGTTTGATTTTACAGTTGTGCTCTAAAGATTAAGCGATTAAAGTTATATGGTTTAATTTTATGTTCGATTAGTTATGGTTTTGATTGACTTGAAAGACGATTTTAATAAAGTTTCCTTTTTTTTGTTTTTTAGATTACATTAATCTGCATAAGTGCTTTGCGTTAGCGGGATCGAAATTTTTACTTGACTCTGTGTTGCTGCTTGTTTATTGTATTGTATTGTGTATTAATCGTTTTGCTGCATCTGTTATTATATGGAGCTCTCTTTAAAGACTTTTAAATTAATCAAATAGTTTTATCGAAGGCTTTGGGCTGCATTTTTTTTTTTTTAGGAGTGTCTTTTTTTTGTTAATTTTATTCAATTTTGTGGACTGTATTTTTTTTACGAATGATTATATAGAGGTGTGTGTGTGTGTATGTGTGTGTATATGTGTGTATATGTGTGTGTGTGCTATAGAGAATACCTTTTTTTGAATTTCTTATTTATGTGTTTTTTTTATTGGAGTTTGCATAAATGTTCTTTTATGATGATATTAAGCGATGTTTGATTAAATTAGATGGTGATTTAGAGTTATTGTGTTGATTAATTACTTAAGGCGATGTTCTTTTTATATACATTAATTGGGTACATTAGTTGGCAATGGGCAGATTTTTGTTATAGGGCGTCTTAGTTCGTTGTTTTCAGTTCTAAGAGTCACGACTCTCGTTAAACCATCTGGTCCAGGATGCAAGCTGATGACTCGGGCTAGGCTCCATCTTAATGGTGGTAGTCGCTCATCTTTCATAAGGACAAGATCTCCTTCCTTGATCGATGGTTGAACTTCTCGTATCCATTTAGGGCGTTGCTGCAATCTGGCTAGATATTCATTGCTCCATTTTGTCCAGAATGATTGTACTAGGGTCTGCACTCTTCTCCATCTTTCTAAATGTGCGATTCTTTCTAACTGGTATTCCGGTTGTGGTGGTGCAAGGAGTGGTTCTCCTATGAGAAAATGGCCTGGGGTTAAAGGCTGGTAGTCATTGATGTCATCTGATTGAGGACATAAGGGTCTCGAATTAAGACACGCTTCTATTTGTGTCAGAAGCGTGGTGAGCTCCTCGAATGTCAATAATTGGTTGCCAGCCACACGTTTGAGGTGGAATTTTACAGATTTCACACCCGCTTCCCATAAACCACCAAAGTGGGGGGAAGCGGGGGGAATGAAATTCCATTTTGTTCCTTCATTTGATATTTTCTCTGCCACATTTCTCCAATCCATTTTAGCTTGACGCAACAAATGTTGCAATTCTCGGTCGGCCCCGACAAAGTTTCTGCCACAGTCACTAAAGAGTTCTCGGCAAAGACCTCTCCTGGCTACCATGCGTCGAAACGCCGCCAAGAAAGCTTGAGTTGTCATATCGCTTACCAACTCGATGTGAACGGCTTTTGTGGCCATACACACAAAAATGGCAAAGTACCCTTTAAGTGTTTTTGCATTTCTGCCTCTCCAGGTTTTCACATCAATGGGGCCGGCATAGTCAACACCGGCAAACGTAAATGGTCTGGATATAGTAGTTCGAGCAGCTGGAAGATTTCCCATTTGTTGGACCAATGGTTTTGCTCTAAACCTGAAGCAAGTTGTGCAACTGTGAATGTACTTCTTCACGGCCGTCTTTATGCTGAATATCCAAAATCGCTGTCTAATGTAGGCAATCACCTTTTCATTGCCTCCGTGAAATGTCTTTTCATGGGCATCGGCTATGATGAGTTTTGAAAGAAGATGGTTCGGCTTCAATAGGATAGGGTGTTTTTTTGAATAAGGAATATCAGCGTTTAGCAGCCTTCCCCCGACTCTTAAGATTCCATCACTATCTATAAACGGGTTTAGTGTGTTGTAACCTTTCGTGACTTCTTCTTCTTTATCTTTTGAAAACATGGTTGATTGTACTGCTTTTGCGATTCTTAAAAGTGCATTTAAAAGTTCTTTTGGTGATAAAAAGTCAGTGATTTCTGGAGAAGTTTCCTTGTTGATTCGCATTCGTAAGCAGTAGGCCACGATTCTAGTAAGTTTCGGTAGTGATGAAAATTTGCTAAGCAGGTCGTCGATGAAATTGGTGCTTTCTTCACTTGCCATGCATAAATGAACTTTGACAGTACGAGCTTCCTGCTGCGTTTCTAAGCACATCGGCTGGTCTGGAAACGGAACATCCCACTGCTGCCTCAAAAATTCGGGCCCTCTCCACCACAAATTATGATTGATTATCATCGAAGGGAAAATTCCACGCGATGCCACGTCGGCTGGGTTGAGCTCTGAGGGAATGTGTCTCCAAAATGCACCGCTTGTTAGTTTTTGAACTTGTGAAACTCGGTTGGAAATAAACGTCTTCCATTTTGATGGAGGGGCTCTGATCCAACAAAGCGTTATTACAGAATCAGTCCATGCCCATACCGTAACTGCATGCAAATTTAATACTTGTGTTGTCTCATTTAGTAGCTTTGCCAGTAAAACTGCTCCGCATAACTCTAACCTAGGCAAAGTTATAGCATCCAAGGGTGCCACCTTTGTTTTTGACATCAGCAGATGCATATGAACATTGCCCTTGGCATCGAGAATGCGAAGATAAACCGCAGCCGCATATGCCTTTTCGGAAGCATCACTGAAACCGTGAACTTCAATTTCAACATTGTTCCTTTCGGTGTTGATCCAACGTGGAATTTGAATTTTTCCAATTGACGGCAGTTCTGTACGAAACGCCAACCACTCGCGCTTCAGTTCAACAGGGATTGGTTTATCCCATTCCAGGCATCTTCCCCACAGCTGTTGCATCAAAATTTTTATCTTGATGATGCATGGTGAAATCCATCCCATGGGATCATAAAGTTTTGCAATGGATGAAAGGATCGATCTTTTAGTTACTTCATCATCGTTGTTGATTTCTGCTACCTGAAATGAGAAAACATCTGGAATTGGCAACCATTTAATGCCAAGAGTTTTTACACCGCTCATCTCTTCGAATGGAACCGAAAAATCCTGTTCTCTTTGATCTGGTAATATATGCCGAAGTACCTCTTCTGTGTTGCTGACGTGCTTCCTCAGGTTAAAACCAGCTGTAGCTAGCAGCTCTCTAACAGCCTTCAATTTATTTTGAGTTTCTTCCACAGTGTCTCCACCGCTGATGACGTCATCTACATAAGTTTCTTCTTTCAGTATAGGTGTTGCTAAAGGAAAATTGAGTGCCTCATCCTCAGCCAGCTTCAAAAGTACCCGAATTGCCAAAAATGGTGCTGGAGATGTTCCAAATGTGACGGTATCCAAACGAAAAATCTTCAACTCCTGATTTGGATCATCTCTCCACAATATGAGCTGGTAGTTGGAATCTGGGACGTCAACGCGGATCTGGCGATACATTTTTTCTACATCTCCAGTAAAGGTATACTTGTATTTTCGCCATCTTAAAATAATGTCTATGACATTTGTTTGGAGTTTGGGTCCAACCATCAACTTGTCATTCAAGGAAGAGCCAAAAAGGGGTTTGAACGTTGCGTCGAACACGACTCTCAACTTCGTGGTGGTACTGGATTCTTTGATGACGGCGTGGTGGGGAATGAAAAAATTGAAAGGTGTGTTAAGTTGGACATATGACCACTCCACAGGAATCATATGCCCATATTTGATGTATTCTGCCATACACTTCGAATACTCAATTTTCTGTGTTGGATTGTGTTCAAGCTTCTTTTCAAGCTGCATAAACCGCTTAACTGCACCTTGATATGTTGGGCCCATTCTTGGATATTCTCCACCCTTAAACGGGAGACGCACTTGGTAGCGCCCATCAGGTAAGCGCTTTGTATTTTGTTGGAAATGTTTCTCGCATAATTTGTCTTCCTCTGCTTCGTACTTTTCATAAGGTTCCTCCTCGATCTCCCAAAATTTGCGGAGTGTTGTGTCAATGTCCAATTGATTGCAGAAACTTTGCACTGCTGGGCAGTTAATTGGTACTTTACCCATAACTATCCAGCCTAAATGGGTTTTTTGTGCTATTGGGCCAACAAAATCATCTCTTCTGATGACATCACCCAAAACGATTTCAGAGTAGACATCACTTCCCAGAAGCATATCGATTTTAGCAGGTATGTGTAGTGTTGGATCTGCCAGCTGGAGACCACTCAGATGAGACCATTTACTCAAATTAATATTTTGAGCTGGAAGAAGCCCAGACAGGGACTTCAAAACAAGAGCTCGCATGGTACCTGCGTACGCCGATATCAAAGACTCGATATTAACATCAACCACCTTCTGCGCGGCTCCACTACTTACACTTCCTAGCCCACGAATTTGAATAAACGTTCTTTTTGTTTTTAGTTGCAGTCGCTGCACTGCGTCTTCAGTCATAAACGACGCCTCAGATCCTGGATCAATCAAGGCTCTTAAAGTTAGGAAACCCCCGTTTGATGCTCTGACACTGACCAATGCCGTGGCTAGTAACACCTGTGTATCAGTGTGTATATGGAAGTTGTTTGTTGACCTGTTGGTTGTTGCAGGCTGAAATTCTGGTGCGTGCGGATTTATTGCAGTAGTTTGGAATGATTGTGTTGAAGCATGTTGTTGTTTATCAGTGTTGAAATTTTGTCGATTGTCATTTGGATGTGTTGATGTATTTTGTAAATTTGTAGACGGTTGTACTTGTGTTGAAAATGGGTTGTGCGTGTTCAAGTGAAGTAAAGTGTTGTGACGTTGCTTGCAGTAATAACAAGTTTTATTACTTGGACAGTTTCGCTTAAAATGACTGTAAGCTAAACAATTTTCACACACTCGTATGTTGTAAACTACTTGCTTGCGTTGTGAAACGTCCATTTGTAAAAACTTTTTACACTCTCTCAATGAATGTTGTCCCTTTTTACAAACCTTACAACTTGTTTGTCGACTTTGATCTTCTCTGGTATGGAAAACATGTGTACCTGACTTACTTTTGCTTGAGGTTGAAGCACTACTTTGATTCTCGACTGCTTCTAAAGCTCTGAATCTGCATTGCAAAAATTCCATGAACTCTTTAAATGATGGCAATTCTTTTGAAGAACCCAATTTTTCTTCCCAAAGCTGTTGAGTGTACCTCGGCAATTTTTGTAGCATAAGGAAGATAAAAATTGAATCCCACTGTTCTACGGGAAGACCTAGATTTTTTAACGAGTGACTAACCTCCTGAGATGTATCATGAAGTTGTTTAATGCAATCTACTGTCTCATTATTATGTATTGGCTGACTACAAAATAAATGTAACTGCTTGTTAACCAACACCCTTTTATGATCATAGCGTTCATTAAGCAGTTCCCAAGCTTTTTGATAACTACCTTTTTCGATGTGCAAATGTGAGATTATGCTTTCTGGAGTACCTTTTACGCTGGACTTCAAATAATGCATCTTTTGAACATCGGTAAGCAAGGTATTCGTGTGAATCAAGGAAGCAAATATATCGCGAAAAGTTCTCCATTCTTCATAACCACCGGAAAATGTTGGCGGTTGCACAACTGGTAATTTCAGCTCGGTAGCCCTTTTATCGTTGCTGTTGTTGCTTTGCTTATTAGGTTCATTGATGTTCTTTGAAGCCTGCCCTGGTGGTGAAAGTTTATCGATGGCATCCATTACATCAGCCTTATAATCTGTATAAATTTCAAGGATCTCGTCATAAGCTGCAGTTAAAGTCGACACCTTCAAGTCCTGCTCTAACTTTCCAGCGCCTACAATCTCCCCATTGTACTTTTCTGCCGTTTCTAACAAACTTCCCATCAACGAAATTCTCATGTTTAAATAATTAATTCTCTTTAATCGATTGCTATCTGCTTTCTTAAAGTTTTCATAATCTTTCTTGATGCGTCCTAGTAAATCTAATTGTAATTTTCCAAAAGACATTGTATTTTGTGTTGTTTTTTCGTTTTTGTTTTGTATTGTGTTGTAAGTATTGTATATTATGTTATGCAGATATTTTATAAATTATATTAAATTGAAATGAAATTTTTTATTGGTTACAGCTACCCAAAAATAAGTTGGAACGTACTCACTGTGATACAGAAAAATACTTTTAAGTTTGTTGGATGACAGATTTCCTGAGTTCTTCAATTGATGGATGATGTCTTCAAGTACACACTTATTGGTTTGAGTTTATTTTAAATAACTTGTACTTGGTTATTTTATATTATAATTTTTTCAATAAAATGCACACAGCACACAGTGCTTTTTTATGGTTTTTTAATTTGTAAGATGATATATTAACACACACACAACTCGTAATTTTGTTCAGTTGAGCTCGAAGGACCAAAAATGTTTCTGTGTTGATTATTGAAACTCTTAAAACCCAACAAAACTTGCTAGTTGAATCTTAAGATTTTCTCAAAAAAGTCCGGGTAAAATAAAACAAAGCAGCCTGTCTTCTCGATAGGTAAAAAGTATATATTTAATAGCTTTGACTTTAAACTATTTTGCGGGTTATGGGAATGGTTATTTACTTTTAACCTTTATAACATTTAGAGGTTATTGGAATGACATTACAAATATGACATTACAAGAAGTGTATTCAGCAGCGATGCATTTCTTAAGGGTCGGTTCATCCCTTTGGAAACCAAAACTTGTATTGCATCGAACATCACGATTATTGACATTCCTGATGAATCGAATTTAGTACGCCAGCTTCAAAGAACTAAACCTTCCGACTTAGTGTGGTAAACGGAAAACCGCTTTAGAATCGCGAAATAAGCAAGAACTTTCACCGAAAAGTTACTTGCAACACGTTGACTATAACTTCGTATGGTTAGTATTCCAACTAACAAAATTGATTCACATTTCAGACATTAAAGTGTTATTTGTTTCTATAGCGCTCCTATTACCCCCCTGACGGGAAGTAAATACCTTATTGGAGCATTACTAATTCCTTAAATATTTTCTGGTACAAATTATATCTGCTTGATAGAAGCAATATACCAATGTTTCTTTAATCTCTATATTATTGTTCTTATGATATGACGACGAAGCTTTCGCTTATATAGTCATCCTGTAAAATTTTTATACAATCTCTATGTAAGTTTCTGTCACTTCGTTTCTTTATTGCTTGTATTGGTTTGCTTTGGTGCAGCCACAAACCATTTCTGCTATACTAGTGGAAACACAAACCACTTCTGGTATACTAAAGAGTAAAACCACAAACCAGCAGTGTGGAGAAAGTGCATAAGTTTTTTTTCATCGTAAATATATTCTTCCATGGCCGAGGGATTGGCGTGGTGCGAGAGGACTATGGTTCTAGTCCCACAGAAACCTTGTAATTTTTATAACTTGAATAATATCTAATAAATTCTAAGATTGCATTTCAGATAAAAACTTTCAAATAAAATAAATAAATAATATAAAATAAAAATATAAATAAATAAATATAAATCAATTGTTAAATATTTTTTTTTTATTTTTCCATCTTCTTCTATAGGTAAGACCTGCAACTGAATTTACTCCATAAATGTCCAATAGGAGCTTAAAAAGTGCACCTTTTTAACTCTATGGACTATTATATAATGCTTATATGATTGCAAGAAATAATTATGTAAAAGCTTTTTCTGATGATTATAGGGGAAAAATTGTTAGTTGGGATATACATACCTAGCTATAGCCAGTCATATTACGGACCATTTGACTGATTTAACTGAGAATTTCGTGTATAATTGACAATGTACATTTGTAAGTGAAGTGCCCTTAACGCTAAATGATAAAAGACTATGAAGAAAATTTGAAAATAAAACTCTTCCCATTTAAACTTTTGACTTGAATTCATTCTAAATGTATCAATATTCCTAATTTTTTGAAACGTGCAACCCTAGAGAGAAACCAGATCTCCGAAAAGAAATCATTGACAATGCAGGAAAAGGCCACTTAGCAAAGAGATGGCCGTTTTCCTTTTGTTTATGCCTTCAGAAACAGGCCTTCGACGTCAGAGACTAGGAAGGCTAGAAACATACTTCTGGCAGTGAAAAATGTTCAAATATCCCCAAAAACTGTAAGAAAAGATTCCATATTGTAATCTTAAAGACCAGCTAATGAGGCTTCCCTTCACACAGCACGTGCTGGCCTTTGCAAAAAAAAAAAGGGCAAGAAAATTAATACTGCTCTGAGGAAGACTGAAAATGAGTGTTCTTTACTGATGGGTCCAGATTTTGCCTCAAAATCAAAATTGCACACTGTGGAGGTTCTATAAAGGGCAGGGATGACTTATCCTTTGGAACCTGCACGAAGTTATATGTCTTTGAGCATAGGTCCTTGAGAACAAGCGCTATGTAAGGGATATTTTGGAAGAAGTTGTCATGCCATTTGCCCTCAGTATCAGCGAAAATTGTAACTCTCGTCCTCACACTACGCATAGAATTTATGTGTTTCTTCAAGAGGCTCATCTGAACAGGCAAACTTCTTCCCTTGATCTGATTCCCATTGAACATGTCTGGGTCATGCTTGGCTGATAAAAGGAGACAAATCCAAAGCTATCAACTTTATAGGAGCTAGAAAGTGATTTGTTTAAAGCATGAGACCAAATAGCCCTGTAAAACATCGACAATGTAATTAGAGGTCTGCCACGGAGTCCTTTTTGGCTCTTAACTCCTAGGAGCAATTTTGGCAGGGGAAAAAGTCTCATTGATTCGGCTTCATATACAAACTAATTCTCAATCTAAGTTAAAAACTAAGAACTTAAGCTAAGGTAAGTGTGGAGGAGGGCGATTCAGAAGATGCAGTTTTGAGGAAGGAGTACTGAGGTTATAGTCGAAGGAGTTCATGTTCGAATAGAACCAGAAAGAAGTCAATGAATGAAGAGAATGTCTGATATTTCTCTACGTTCTTCCAAGGAATTCAAGTTGATTACTTTAAGGTTGCCTTGATAGGGAGGCAGGATTAGAGGATAGTTCCATGATAGGCCTCGAAGAGCAAAGCGAAGAAAGCGATGCTGGGGGCTCTCGATTCTGGAAATGTAATAAGGGGACCAAATATGAGTGGCTCATTCAAAGAGTCTATGATCAAAGGATATGTATTAGAGATTGAGTCACATGTGGGTTGGAGAATTCCTTTGACCATCCTTTGACGAAGCCGAGCCCTGAACTGAAAAACTGTCTGTTGAATAAGGGAACAGTCATGTGTCGATAAAAAGGTCTTGAAATACTTTTTATATGCTTGATGACCATTTCAATATCGTTAATAGCAAGAATGAACAAAAGTGGGCCTAGGTTGCTACCTTGGGGGACACTGGAAATAACTAAGAAAGAGCAAGATGGGGCAGATCTAAAACGAACGCTGTAATAAAGGTTTTCTAGGTAAGACGAAATCCGTTTTAACAAAGAAGGCTCGAAGCCAAAAGTGGACAATTTGAAAAGTATTAGTTCATGGGAAATTTTGTGAAATTCGATTTTTAATACTGGGGATGAGATTCGTTTCAATCAGAGCATATATCTGGAAAGGTAAGGCAAGAGTTCGTTGCAAAACTGACTCGAGTCTATGAACGGAGACCTCTTAAGTTCTAATAAAAGATGGTTAAAGGAAGGTTTAATGAAAGAGAAGTACATTAGAAACGAAAAATCTTTCGTTGTCTGCTATGCTCCACTGAAAGTTCAAAATCCGCTTTGAATGGATGTGTTGTCCCAGGACCTCGAGATCATTCGCCTTTCTTTGGGGAGACAAGTTGAGGATAATATGATATTTTTGAAGAGGTTTTTGAGACTGGCAATATCAGTGGGAATGTCCTCCTGTTGAATTGAGACCATTACCCATGTGCTCGTCTTTCCTTCAAAGCAAACGGAGGCAAGTTTATCGTGAAGATACACATGCTAACGAATATTATCATAGGTTTCGTGTCTCTTAGGGCCATTTGCTGATACAGAACATAAATCCTATGCATAGCTAAGTTCCACATAAATTCTATGTGATACTTAAGTTTATGTATGTACGTTGCTCGAAAAAAATTAATGTTCAACATAGTAAGGGGTCACTTTTGAATTTTAACTAACTTCAAGTCGGTTTGCGTAAATGTCAAAATATTATTAGTTTCGTTTTTTTTTTGTGTCTAAACGTATTTATTTTTAAAAATGCCTGGAAATAATGAGAAAAAAAAAACTAATTTTTCGCAAAATTAGCAAACGCTTATTCTTCATTGTGCTTTGGATCAAAAAGAAGTCATCGAAAGCAAAACAAACGATTGTGCGAAGTGAAAAGATAAACATAGGAAAACGCTTGGAATCGATTGGAAAACAAATTTATCTAGTCGGGATAATTCTTTAGGAATAGCGAAGCGCTCAAGACTTCTCTATAATTGTTAATACATATAGTGTACCTACTGAATTTTAATAAATAAAAAACTTACTATTGTGGCTCATTCAAAAATTATTCTTTAATATTGTTATTTTCTTTGCAATTTTTCTTATATTTTAATAAAGCTTAGATATTAAAAAAGCAAAAATTATCATTCCTATTGTAGTCCGGGAGCCGACCGTAATATTACCTATCTCATCGCGGCCACGCAAAAATTGGATGCCAACCGATAGCTTAGTCCAAACATTTTCAAAACTGCTGGTCGGGCAAGGTTTATCTGGTCGCATTGGCTAGAAAATTCACTTTTCAGGTTGCATTTTCCGCTAAATGTACCTAGAATACAAGCAACTTATATAAATGAGGTATCAAATGAAAGCTAAGGCTGTCCTCTACACGATACCATTGGTCGGACAGACTTTTTTTTGGCTGTTGTGACGAGTCCGACCATTTTTTTTAAATATGGTCTTTTCTTAGCACTGCGTTTTACATCAGGGAAAACTGATTAAAATCATATCAAATGGTTAGGACAGTGGCCACTTAGCCACTTTTTTACATTTTAATCCAAGGATGCAAAAAATCACTATCGGTTGGCATCCAATTTTTGTGTAGCCGCGATGATATAGGTAATCTTACGGTGGGCTCCCAGGCTGTTGTAAGTGTGATTAGGAAGTTCTGATTCTAAAATTTCACATCATCTTAAATTAAGTCCGATAGTTCAAAATCCTTTTTTATTCAATTTTTAAATACATAATACTATTGTGGGCTTTTAAAATTGTAAACATATAGTCAAAATCAACAGTAAACGGAAATAAATGTATAACATAAATAGCTTATGTGGCACTTTTTCTTCCACCTAAGTTATGTTCAACTTAGAGATTTTTATGTTTGAGTTTACGTTTGGTGCAAAGCAATAAGTGTTACTTAAGCGTTTATGTGGAACTTAAGTATTTATGTTCCGTATCAGCAAATGGGCCTTAGTCTCGAGACAATCAGTGGATTGGCTAGATTTCTGGGTGAATTTGACTGTAGGGGGAAGGGGGGGGGGGAGAAATGGATCAATAAAGGAAGAGGGAGGTGAATTTGAGAACGTGTGGATGTAAATGATTGAGTTGAGATTGAAGGGTAAATATGATGTGGGGAGAGAAGTAGAGTTGACTGCAGGGTAAGGGATAAAGTTTGATCGAATTGATCCATAAGAGGATGTGTGGTGAAATTTTGAATCAGGGAGATGAACTAAGAATATGAGTACTGCGAGAATAAGGGTACTTGGCTCCAGAACTGAGGTAGAGATTTGGAGATGAATTTTGTTGGGGGTAGTTCTGTTGGTGTTGAGAAAGCGTGGAGGTGGGTTGAAAAGAAGGAGTTAGACTAAAGGAAACTCGTTAACCTCACGGCTTAGATGAAGAAGGCACATATAGAAAGTTTTGTTAAATGCAAGAAGGCATAAATTAGGGAAAATGTTAGTTTTAAAAGTCCAGTTTGGGTCCGATCTGGGAGAGTAAAAGGGCTTGTTTTTTCGGTCTTGAATTGGAGGAAAAACTTGAGGAAAAAGGGACAGGTTTTATATATCTAGGTTTTTTAGTTTCTTTAGATCTAAGGTATTCTAGTTTATCCATCCATTTGGTAGTGGTCATATTTCCCAGTCGGAACACATAATCAGTTAAAGAGTAAAAGAGCCATTGATATTTGGATGAAAAGTTTATTTTAAAGTTGCGATGTGCCGAGATCTTCTGGCATTCATTAAGGGTTATAGAAAATATACGGCTAAATAGTCTAGTAATTCCTAATGTAGATCTTATGATGCTTAAAAACACCTTCAGATCAGCAGCATACAAAAGACACATTAAATGGGAAAGTTTATATGGTAAACCATATACGTACAAAACAATTAAAAGATGTGGTCCAAACTGACTACCTTGGGGTACACCGATATATTTTTACATTTAAAGCACATTGTTAAAGTTGGCATATTGTTTCCAACCAAATAGTCTCATTATGAAGATCTGTGTGAAATAAAACCAACTTAAGCATACTTACAAGAACACTGTCATGCTATCAAAAAATCAGGATATTCATGTTATGTTGTCCTGTAAAGGATTATCTAAACCACAAAGGCAGACATTTGTGATTTTGGATACATTTAAATCAGTCGAAACTGGTGCTCAAAAATAGAAGTTTATAAATAGTTGGTGCATCTCTATGGCGGTACTGTTTGTCAGTAATTCCATTGAAATTTTTGTAAGAAGCATGTTTAAATGAGTACCAAGGGAAGTAATTCAAATTTCTTGCTCCAGTTCGTCTGGAGCGTGAACACAACTTAAATTATTGTCTCAATTTGTATTTTTCTAAAACTTCTCTTTCGTTTTTGATTTACCTTCATGTTTTCATGTGTTTAAGTTTGCTATAGCAAAACTGCTATTCAAGCTTTTCTTGTTGCACATACTGTAGTATTCTAAAAACTCAATGCATTTGCCTGGAAAATATTCCCGGATACCTGTCAAACCTATTCACCAACTTCCATATTCTACGAGTTTAAATGAAGTTTCCCAGCCAAAGTCCTTAAACATGTTTATTCTATGATGGCACAACACCTATACACCATCATCACAAAAGAGAGCACAAGAAAGGCAAAAATAAAGCAAGGAAGGAAGGAAGGAAGAAATCATTATTAACGTATAAGCGCATTTAAGAGCAATTTAATCTATATGAGTGAATGTTTCAAGTATCCTTTTCAAATGAAAATCTGTGATACTTCTCAATTGAAATGAGCGTTGAAATTGCAGATCCTTTGATGCTCAGCCTGTGTGTATATTTTGTAATTCCATCTTCATTTACAACTTAATCAATGTCACACCATCACACACACACACTCTGTGAAGAACAAATCACTATAACTTCGTTTCGCTATATGTGTATAGCTCTAGGGAGCTTTGTGGTTGTTCGGCTTGGAGGACCATATAGCCCTCAGCAAACCAATTTTATAGCCTGCATCCAGGCTTTTGGCAGGGGTTGGGGTAACATCTCTATCTAGGGCTAGGGCTATTATTTATTGAATTAGAATGTTCAAAGCCTATTATTTCAACTGAAAGCACTTCAAGCGTAATTAATGTTTACATCAGATTGTATATAGCAATACAAAAAAACGCATGTTGTTGTGTAATAGATTTGGTCCTTGGCCAAACATTCAAACGTTTCTAGTTCTGAGTTCAGGGTGACGGACGTGAACATTAACTACTTCACTGAAACGTTTGCTATACACAAAACTCAGGCTTGGAAAATGTGATAAATCACTTAATTTTTCATTTTCCGGCCTGGCCAAATGGGAGGTGCGGTAGTATGTGAGTGTGAGTGAGAATGAGAATGGTGCCTCGTTTTGAGTGAGTTCTATATTCAATGGCATATATATCCGTTGTTGGTGCTAACTAGGCCGAAATGTCCTCGAAAATAGTATTTTGTTGACTATTTTCGAAATTGCTGTATGTTGAATTGAATGATTTATTATATGTAGTTATACCATTGCATCGGTGTGACTATAATATGCTTTTGGTGTCATTTATCACTTGACTATTTCAAAATTCACCTTTAGAATTTGTAGGTGGTGCATATACCTACAACTACCATCATAGCTATAGATTTGAAGGCTTGGAAAACATATGTACGGAATAAATTTAATCTGACAAAGGAAATGTTGGATGTTTTAGATTTATGGAATTCAAAACCAAAGAGTAATGATCATCAGAAAAACACGGACAAAAGAGATTGAAATGGGTTTATTATTTAAAGTGAGCTTTTTTTGTTGTGTGAAATGGTTGACTGATGCAGATAAATGTGAAGAGGATATATTGTTCTGTTTGCATTGAATTAATTTGTTTTCAATTAAAATTTAGCCCATAATGGACTTCGTTGGGTCAGAAAATAGTAGTTCATCAATTATCGTTAAAATTCAGAAAATAAGTGATGGAGAGTCATATTTTCACCCTCCGTCAAGAAAGGAAAGAAAATGAAATGCTACAAACTTTTTCAACCAAAGAATTCAAAAACGAACTTCTAGAAGAAGTAAGCACCATCGACGTATTCAAAGCAAGAAAAGCGATATATAAAAGCACAACTTCTTTCTTTAGAAATTACCTAAGCAAATCGTGTGATGTGGGCATCATCTACACGAAATAGCTGATTCTTTACCAGAAGGTCCACTAGAAAGGAGGACCAGATATCAAGGAGTCAATCAGCCAGTAAACTACGGTTTTTTATTTAAGGTTGTATTGTAGCTTCGAAAAAGAAGACAAATAAAAAACAATGAAATACAAAAAAAGGTTCAAAAAAATTCAAGACCTTTTCATATTGCTGAAAAAAAACTTTATTTTTAATAATAAATATCGTCCATTGAACTTCTAAAAAGACTGCACATGTTAGGATGCGGATTCGTCGTCGGAAATCGACTCAGATCGAAAGTCATCGATTTTATGCCGATTAGCGATCGCCTGGCTGTGATCCGCATCAAAGCTACCTTCCAAAACATCAGCCTAATATGTTCACACGCCCCTACCGATGAAGCTGAGGAGTCTAACAAGGAGGAGTTTTACGACCTCCTGCACGGAGCCTACGGAGCCTGTCCGGAGTACGATGTCAAAGTCGTGCTCGGAGACTTCATTGCTAAAGTCGGAAAGGGAAACATCTTTGGCGGATTAGTTGGAAAGCACAGCCTCCACGAAACGACAACAGGCAACGGCTTCCGACTAATTGACTTTGCTGCAGCTCGTAATACGGTGATAAGTAGCACTAGGTTCCCCAGGCGAAGGATACACACAGCAACCTGGCGATCTCCAGATAGTCGAACCGCCAACCAAATCGACCACGTGCTAATTGGCGCAAGGTATGCATCGAACATCTTGGACGTGCGAACTTTCCGAGGCGCAAACGTGGACTCTGACCACTTTCTTGTTGTGACAAAGTTCAGAGCCCGACTGTCCAACGAAAAGAAAACGAAGACCGCCCAAAGGAAGAAATTCAACATTGCATGCCTTAGCACATCTGAGAAAGCCAGAGACTACAGTGAGCAATTGACCGGGAAACTCTCTGCCGTACACCCAGCCACATGCGTCAACAACCAGTGGAACCAATATCGCGACATCGGAGATAGCCGAGACCAGCATATGCTATCAACCACCCAGAAAAATGAACCCGTGGTATGACGATGAATGCGCGGTATTGAAGCAGGAGACGGAAAATGCATGAATGCAAATGCTGCAACGGAAAACAAGAGCAGCAAAAAAGAGTACCGTGAAAAGAGAAGGAAAGAGAAAAAAACCCTTCGTAGAAAGAAAAGAGCATCAGCAGCCTCTCAGCTCAAGTATCTCGAAGAGTCTAGCACCGCCACCAACACCCGCCGGTTCTACAAAACAGCCAAGCAACTGGCATCTGGTTATAGGACTGGCACGCAAGCTCTTCGAAACAGCGAAGGTAACCTAGTCACCGAAGCACAGCGAATTGTAGACGTGTTTAAGCAGCATTTCCAGCAGCTGCTTAATGGGCATTATGTAGAGGAGGCAACAGAGGAACAAAGAAGCATAAGACCAGTCAATCCAGTCCCAGTGCCCAGTACCGAAGAGGTTAAGAAAGCCATCCAGAAGCTTAAGAACAACAAATCCGCCGGCTCGGATGGCCTACCTGCGGAACTCCTTTAAGTATGGAGGAGATGTCCTGGTAGGGTGCATGCACCAGCTCATCAACCAAGTGTGTGAGGAGGAAAGTATGCCCGACGACTGGTCAAATAGCTACATATGCCCAATCTACAAAAAAGGTGATCCTATGTCCTGCAAGAACTACAGAGGCATATCCCTGCTTAATGTTGCCTACAAGATCCTATCCAACGTACTATGTGAGCGTCTAAAACCTTTCTGCAACACTATGATCGGCACGTACCAGTGTGGCTTCATGCCAGGCAGATCAACGATAGACCAAATCTTCACATTGACGCAAATCCTGGAAAAGACCAACGAATTTCAAGTCGAGACCACCACCTATTCATCGACTTTAAAGCCGCATATGATAGCATAAGTCGCCAAGAGCTTCTATTGGCGATGTCGGAACTCGGGATCCCGAAAAAACTGATCCAGCTATGCCGCATGACGTTACAAAATACGCGATGCAACGTGCAAATGGGTAACAGCTCATCCGAGTTATTCCAGACGTGTACAGGGTTCAGACAAGGAGATGCGCTATCATGTGATTTCTTAAACTTAGTCCTGGAGCAGATAGTGCGCAAGAGTGGTGTTAACATGGAAGGCACTATCTTCAACAGGTCTTCTCAACTGCTTGGCTATGCGGACGACATCGACATCATCGGCCGCTCCAAGAGAGCTGTACTTGAAGCATTCACAGCTATTGATAAACAGGCGAAACGCGTTGGTCTTGAAGTGAATGAGGACAAAACAAAGTATATGCTATCAACAAACAAAGCCTCATCTGTCCATCGCCTATAGGACAAAACGTCACTTTTTGTAGCAGTAATTTCGAGGTAGTCAAGGAGTTTACCTACCTCGGAACAAACATCGATTCCACGAACGACACCTTAGTGGATATCCGACGAAGAATTACCCTAGCGAACCGCTGCTACTTCGGTTTGGCCAAACAAATGGGTTCAAAACTCCTTTCCCGAATGACAAAGTGCACGCTATACAAAACGCTAATTTTACCAGTTCTACTCTACGGCGGCGCCGAGTGCTGGACGATAAGTAAAAAAGGGGAATTGATACTGGGCACTTTCGAGAGAAAAATTCTTCGGCGGATATTTCGTCCTATATGCGAAGAGTGCGATTGGAGGAGAAGATTCAATCGTGAACTGTACGAGCTGTACCAAGATGTGGATGTAGTCCAAAGAGCCAAAACACGTTGACTACACTGGCTCGGCCACATCGAGCGAATGGACAACAACGCTCCAGCCAAGAAAATCTTCGAATCCCAGCCCCCAGGTTTGAGACGACCAGGAAGACCGAACCTCCGCTATAGGGACCAGGCGGTCACAGACGCAAGAGCGCTTGGTCTCGACGACTGAAGAGAGCGTGCGAGGGACCGAAACCGATGGAAGACCGCGATATCTCAGGCAGATACCCTTCATGGATCGGGAGCCGGATAAGTAAAGTAGTATTGAACTTCTAAATGTGTCAAAATCGATCTTCATCTATTTTAAGACTACACAATTTGCTTTAGTATTCTAAGCTTTGTATTCATTATTTATCACCTTTAAAACAAAGTGATTTTTAGTCAAAAAAATTTGAAAGAAAAATTATTGTAGCCGACAAGAAGTGTGAATTCTTAATTAGCGGTAGGTTTTTCCGTTCACTTGTCATGAATCATATAGATATATGGCAATTTGACTGCCTTAAACTTGATTTAACTGCATTCAATTTGAATTAATTAAGCTATTCATCAAGATAAGGTTCATGAACAAAATATTTATTAGTTAAACCATGACTAATTTGTTGACAAAAAATAATTATAATACTAACATTAATTTTACTTGTTAATTTGTTGATTTCAGTTTTTTGTGATTCGGAAAGTTTCTTTTGACACAAACTAAAGAAAAACTGGGAATTATAATTTTACAAATAAAATTGTAAAAAACCGGGGAACTATAATTTAGAAACGTTTTGCACAAGGCTGTTTCCGTCGGTTTGATTCTCATCTCCCCTCCCACAAAAAATTTTTGTGAAAAGTAAAAGGGTGGGTAAATTTTAAGGGCCGATGTTTAATGTGAACCACGCCTAAACGTCAAGTTTTTTTCTGCATTTCATTTGGAATTTCTCAATTTCAGACTAACTCAATTTGAACCATGGAAAGATATACACAGTCGAGCCAAGCGCTAAAGTTATTCAGGCTTATTATGAAAATGGGCGTTCAAATCAAAATGCATATCGTGCACTTTGTGAGGCACATTTTCACCTCAGTGGATTCGTCAATAGATAGAATTGCCGCATTTGGGCGAATGATAATCCAAGAGTGATTGTCGAAAAACCAATGCACCCACAAAGAGTGACTGTTTGGTGCGGTTTATGGGCTGGCGGCATCATCGAGCCGTATTTTTTCCAAAATCAGGCCGGTCAGGCAGTGATGATAACGAACTTTTTATGGCCCGAATCGGAAGATATGGATGTGGACGATATGTGGTTTCAGCAGAACGGTGCCACTTGCCACACAGCTAACGAAAGAATGGCTCTTTTGCGCGACAAATTCAATGGCCGTGTTATCTCACGTAGTGGCGATCTCAATTGGCCGCCAAGATCATGCGATTTGACACCGTTGGACTTCTTTCCTTGGAGGTATTTGAAAGAAAAGGTGTACGTCGATAAGCCAGCAACAACTCAAGAGGTAAAGGACGAGATAATTCGGCACATTAACGGCATAGAACCTCAATTATGCCTCAGCGTCATCGAAAATTTGGACCATCGGATGGAGGTGTGCCGCCGAGGTCGCGGCGGCCATTTTGCCGATATTTTGTTCCATACATAATTGAACCATACCAATATTATCATAACAAAAAGAAATTACAGTAATTTCCTAAATAATTTGTGTTTTATTCAAAATCAACATCGGCCCTTAAAATTTAACCACCGTATTTGTAAAACATACTTTTCCGTTTAAGTATGATATTTATACTCAAGTTCTGCGAAAAACTTTTAAACTCTTTAAAAACTTTCTAAATTAGTATTTAACTCACATTCTACATAATTTTTAATGAATTAAATTTTTAAAGTTTTTTTGACCTTTAATCCAAATGCGTTGCGCCAAAGTACAACAATTGGGTTCATCAGTTAGATGTTGTTGAACCCTTCTAAGACGCATACAAGAAGTCAACAAAAACAAAAATAATTAATCTTCAATTATTTACGTTTTTATTGTTATTATAATTTTTAATTAACATAGTAAGGTACCCACCTACCTACCTTGATGATTTCTTAAGTCAGCTTAAAATGAGATTTGCCTCAATTCTTGGCAAAAATTAACAAAATTTTAAAGAAGAAATCTTCATTTTTTTTAATTTGGATCGTGATAATTTTAAGTTTGAAGTCTGAATTCATGACAAAATGTCATAAGCAACAAGGTACAAATACACTAGCTTCTTAAAATTTTGATGACTCTAGCGGTTTTCATAAGCACGCCAGAAAAAACTTTTCCGACAATGAAACGTCCGAAAACTTACCTAAGAAATTCTACCGATAGAGATAGACATACAGGGTTGGCGATACTGTCAGTTCATCGACGAATTGAGTCTAATAGCCTTTTCACACCGAACCCAAAACGCGGTTTTCGCGAAAATATCGGTTTTGGAGAAAAACCTAATCGAAAACACAAGTTTTATCATACATTTTTTGTAGCTTCAGGTTTTCGTAAAACACAATGTTTTATATAAAACCAGTTGAAAACATGTTGGAATTCAGAGATGAACAAAACAAACATACCTTTTAATAAGTTCAGCGCCTATTGAAGTGTCAAAAAAGAAGCTGATGGGATGCTTTCAAAAGAAATTGAAAACAGCTGACGGAATTCTGCCATAACAAATTCGAATTTCAAAATAAATAATTTCATTTAAAATTGATAAATAATTGTTTGTGGCAAGTCAAATTGTTCATATGTATCCTGTTTTTAAAATAAATCACCGTTTTTATTTTAAAAAAATGGAAGAAAATAAAAAAAATTGTGCGTGGTTTGTGTAAAAAAACTGGAATGTCAAACGAAAACGTGTAATGTTCAGTGTGAATGGTTTTCGCGTTTTTGAAAAGTTTTCGCCGAAAACCTGTTTTGGGGTTTGGTGTGAAAACTGAAAACCCTATAACACTGAGGAAGTTATTGTATGGGAAAAAACAATTTTTTATGGGAGTGAGTTTTGCGCAAAAAAGATGTGTTTTTGACATTAAGGCATCATACTTAACTTTTCCCATGGAAAAGAAAATTCAATTTTTTCAAAAAAAAAAATGTCCACCTATTCTGTGCTTAGTTTTTGCTTGCGATTATAGGTACTATAAGGCAAGTTTTGGATTCGTGCAAAAAAAAAATTTGAGATAACAATCAAACATGATATTACGATGATAGAGAACACCAAAAAAGTGGGTGGCACAATTCTGTCTGTCTGTCTGTCTGTCTGTCTGTTCGTCTACAGCCTAAAAGGCTCGATCGATTTTCTTCAAACTTGGTACTTAGTGGTTTTTGGTGATTCTGCCGACACATTTTTTTAATTTTTTTTTTAGAACCAAAAATAACGGTACCTGTCATACATTTTTTTTGACAAATTTACATAATCGTATTTTTCTCAAAATACATTTTTGAAAAATATTTTTTGGATTTTTAAAAAATATTTCAAAATTTTGTTTGGAAAATCAAATATTTCGAAAACGGCATCATAGATTTTTTTGAAACTCGATATTTAAGACTTTTTTAGTACTCTCTAAAATATTTTTAGAAAAAATTTTACATTTATGAAAAACTAACGGTACCTTCCATACAAAAGTGAAAAAACCGCAAAGGAAAATATTTTTTTGCTTGAAAACGACTCCTACGATTTTGATTAAACTTTTTTCATATACTAAAATTAGTACGATCTACCATCAAAAATTATAAAATTTTACACATAGCAACTATTAGCAGTACCTGTCATAGAACGTATTTTTTTATTTTGAATTTTCTCGTTATCAGCTTAACGGATTTAAATGAATTTTTGTATATACAAATTTCAGAAAAGATTAAATAATATTGCATATCAAAATTTTCAAAAAAAAAGTTTTTGGATTTTTAAAAAAAGTTTCAAATTTTTTTTTTGAAAATTCGATATCTCAAAAACGGGTTGATAAATTTTTTTCAAATTTTGTTTTTATATACACATAAATATATAGTTTAAATCTGCATACCAAAATTTGTTCTCAAAAATGTTTTAAGAATTTTATATATTAAAAATTAATTTAAAAAAAAACCGCTCCAACGATTTTAAAATTTTTTTCCCATACAATCCTATTCCATCATGAATTAAGATGGCATACTTTTTTTCACCTCAAATTGTCAAAAGAGTTGTTTTAGCTAATTTAAGTGTCGTATTTCATGCTTCTCTACATTTTTCTCTCATAATTTCCATGTTTGTATATACAATTTTCTTAAACTCGCAGTGTCTTGAACATAAGAGCAAGTACGTGCGACCCAGTCGTGCATTTTATTTTATAATATTTTAGGGGAAAAATGATTACCTTGGCCTAAGCCACCCATTGAGTCATGAATTAAGACCTTAAAATGGATAACAATTAATTTTGGGTGCAAACACCAATTGCGTGCAAAAATGGTTTTTGCATCCGAATAATGCTGTGAGGTGAATATATTTTTTGGAAGTGTAAACCGACTACACAAAAAAATATTTATATTCAACACACTTTATCTCACGCCAAGCAATTGCCGGTCAATTGGTTTGTAGTTTAGTTTTATGCTGGCAATGGTTCCTTTTTGCATTAAACCGTGAGCCGATCATGCATAAAAGTAATTTTGTGTTTCACCTCAGTAATTGTTCACATGCGAAAATAACTGCATAGATTTTCGCACGGGAATTGTCAACTAGGTTTTATAACGACGATTTTTTTCTGCGCAAAAGTGTCAATGACATTTTTTTGCAAAAAAAAAATGCGTTTGGCACTTGTATTTGCTTTTGCATAATGCGAAATATTAACTGAAGACTGACACAAAAATTTTGTTTACAGCACGGACATTTTTTCTTTGAGTACATTTTGTTTTTCACCACCAAGCTGTTTTTAACTCAAAAGAACTGTATACTTATAGTCCAGTCATATTGTATTTTTACCATGGTGACGCAACATGGTAAAAAATGATGCAATAATGCATTTTTTGGAAGCTTTTTACTAATGGCTCGAAAACTACCAACTATTCGAAAATTACATCAAAGTAGCATTGAAAGAATGCACTATTTCCAATTAATCCCTATTTAAGGTTTTTTTCTGCGACAGCCCATTTGGACTTAAGCGCTAGTCGAAAATTGACGTATTTTTACTGTTTTCGAAAATCCACTCGAAAGCGCTAAGAAATTACTTTGTGTGACAAAATTTGAACTTTTGTCTGTAAGGCAACACTTGTTAAGCTGGATTTACACCTTCGTTTTTCATTCGGTGAACGTTGTTCCACAAACAACGAACAACGAGTAAAGTTCATCCAAAATTCAAAACGGCTTTGAATTTCTTCGTTGTTCGTGTTCGGTGTTATCATTTACACCTTCGTTGTTCGGTGTACGGGCAAAAACGAACAACGTACACGGACGATAACAACGAAGGTGTAAATCCAGCTTTAATCTTGTTGCGGTAGTGAATTAAGATTGCTCGGTGAAACAAATTCATTCACCCTTCGATGGATCCCGGGGTATCTTGACATTTATGAAAACTGATGATGAACTGACCAAAAACGGCTCATAACTTTGGCTATCCTGTTACCCAATTCACCAAAAATGTCCTCAAGATGGTTTAATTGGTTCAGTAACACCCGTTTACATTAAAAAATGCAGGATATGCCGAATAAATCGGTGCTGCTGCCAATGAGAGTCTTGAGAAGAACCCGAGGCAGTCGATTCCGTTTATTCAACCAACGGAGATCTCTAGCAATCGAATCAATTTATTGGCCCAAATCGAATAATATGAAGTGGACAATATATTATAGTTTCCACAGGCTAGCACTAAGTATCGCACAGCTTATGCGTATGCCAAAAAACGCATTCTGCATGAAAAATTTGGGAGTACGATTTATTCATAACGGAAATGAAGTAAATTGGCCACGAAACTCGTTCGATTTCACCTCGTTAAACTTTTTCTTGTGGATTTTTGTAGGTCTTTGACAGTAAACCGCAATCCTCCGATGCCCTTAATGTCAACATAACCAAGACAATCGCTTGAACTCAGCTGGATCTATGCGACAGTCATTGAAAATTGGACCTCTTGGATCTGTGAAGCAAGGCTAAGCCGCGGTTTGAGCGATGTAATATTCCATTCATAATGACATACAGGGTCCTTCAAATAAGGAAGAATTTCGTTAATACCTAGCGCATCAGACCTTATACATCTCTATATATCAGGCTCAGGCTAGGCCTCGTGCTTCGTCAGGCTTTTTCTTTGATTTGTCTACTATACCTCTATACCTAAGCTTTCTAAAATCTAAATCACTTCAATTGAAATAAAGAAGCTGCTTCTTTAGTCAAATATAAACTGAATGCGTTAAAATAAGGGACTTATATCTAAGTGCAGTTTGTCGATACCTTTGAAGTCAAAAAAGATTAATTTTTCGAAACAAATTGGACAGATGATTATGCCCAACCGCTCGAAAAAAAATAAATACTGCGAAGTACTACCAATGGCTGATACGCATTGATTGGAACCCAGTAGAACTCCTTAGTGATAAGCTAAGGGCATTGTACTGTCAAGTAGAAGGTCTGGTGATCGACTCCCAGTCTTCACCATTAAGGACCGTGAATGTTTTTTTTCCAGGAGTAGGTAAATACTGCTTCTAGCGAGGAAGTACAAAAATTTCCAATAGTGTCACTTGTGTGGTAGGAGTTGTAGGTCTTCTCCATTATTTTCCCGTACGTACTAGTACTATTCCTGTCTGGGTGTTAAAAATTTCTAGTTCCAGGCTTACCAAGAGCTTAAACTAATATTTAAGAAATTGTACTAGAAATATTTAAATATCTGTTTTTTTTATTTGTGTTGATTGAAGACGAAGAAGTTGACCAGCCATGAAAGTCCAAAGCAAAAGACGTCAACACTTGACCTTAAGTATACTTTGTTATCAGCATATCATTAGCCATAATTTGACCTTTTGTCAATATTATAACATTAGTAATCTAATGAATACATTAATTTGTTATTTCTATGCCAGTTCCTAAGTCCCATATTCCCACGCATATATGATCCAACTTCCGCCCATTTTACTGACTTTCGCTTTCCATTAAATATAAATAATTTAACAATACAAACATAGCTACATACATTATGTATGTATATTTCATTAAATACTTTCTTCCTTAGTTGTTGTATTTCTTGTCTGAATAATATTTTTCTCACAGACTTTATAATAAGTTTATTTCAATCAAAAACCAACACGTATTTATTTTTTTGACGTTTACACCTAGATGATCACATTAAAAATGCACTTTATTATGTACTGTGCGTGTCGTCACGTTGTGTATATATGTATAGTGTCTTTGAAACTGACACTCTTACCAAACCATAATTGTGGGAAATTTGACACAAAAGGTAACAATTTATTGTTCAACTTGCAGTCATTCATCCCAAAGGCAGTGAACTATTATTCGTCTAAATATGGACTTGTGACATAATAGCTCTGTGTGTGAATAAATTAATAAAGTTGTTTATAAATATTAAGTTAAGTTTTTTTTTATTACTTATTGGCACTTGACGTGAATTTGCATATTAATTTTCTTGTTTGCCATATGAGAAGTATAATGGAAACGGAAAGTATAATGATGCCATTTTATTTCTTTCTTTTTTTTTGTTGTATAGAAAATGGAAAATTAATTTTAATTTAATTATAATTAAACTAAGTTTGAATTTATTAGAAAATATAAACGATATTTCATTTTAAAGACCAAAATGAATATTCGTTTTCATTTAACAATTAGAAAAGCTAATATTTAAAATACTTTAATTTATAGGTATAGTAAAAATTTAATAGCCCAAGGTTTTGTCTCGTTAGCTATAAAATATAATTTGCTTAAAGCAATATCCAATTAAATTTTTAGTAGAGAGGTAGGTGCCTATGAGCTATGCAAAAAAAAGTAATCTATTAATCTACATAATTAATCAATATTTTGCAATTTTCCTCTCGAAAAAGTTGCCTCTTCAACAAAAAAAAAAAAAAAAAAAAAAAAAAAAAAAATCTGATGACAGTAGGTGATTGAATTGTCAGGCATTTCACAACTTATTTTTTTGACTGCCAAAGCGCCAACCGACCAGAACTCTCCATGGGAAAGCAAAAAAAAAATTGAAAATGACACAATTTAATGTACCTGTAGCCATTTAGAACAATAATGAGTTTGTCTAACAGTAGAACAATGTTAATAGTTTTTCGACTGAAAGTTAATATGAAACAAAATAAATTGCTTTTTTTTTTTGTTTAAGTTCAAGCCTAAAATTTATCAAGTATTTAGTCAAGGAGTACGACTTACAGAACTAAAAAGTACAACTTGTTTAAAACTATGGGAAGCTTCTTAAAAACTTGTTAAAAATGGTTTCTAAGAAAAAAACAATAAGAAACTATTTATGAAGAGAAATTTTAGTCAAAACCCTAAAATATAATCTCTCAGCTTAAATAAAAGGCGAATTTTCACAAGCCTTTCAAATAATGAAACTTTTTTTTTTTAATATTTTAAATAAAATAAATTTAAATCGTCAAAAAAATTAATAATACTTGCCCTACAGTGTTAATTATGTTTTTGTTAACGTTGCAGTGATTGTTGAAGATAATGTAATACAAAATATTATTTTATTTAAAATGTTATCATTTCCATATATGGTTCTCGGAATCTCGTAATAATAATATTAAAAGGGTGAAGTGCCACGAAATTGGCTAGGCACAACCGTGTCTTTTGATAAAATCTGATGCTACTGATACAAACTTACATAAGGTGGGTGTAATTTTTTTGAATTATTATAGAGATAAACTTTATACGTTTCGATATGCAAAATATGCTTAATTTTATATTTTTGAATCATCATATATCACCCAAGACACAAATAGTATATAGATGTTCCAGCTCCAACCAAAGTTAATAAAATAAAATAAAAAAATAAATAAATTGAGTGGCGCAACAGCTCGTGGAGAACCAGGGCCTAGCGACTGACAACTCTCAACCAGTGTTGTCACTTTACCACAATTGTGGTAGATCTACCACTTTTTTCCAAGATTTTGATAATCTACCACTTCTACCACTGAAGTCAAAAATTCTACCACTTTTTGCTCATCCATAACAAACAAAATTTGAAATTCATAGATAATCCTATCATTCATGAACAAAAAATCCCAAAATTTGTCAGTAAAAATTTTTCAACAGAAAATGTAAGTTTTTGTTCGTTTGCGAACCAGCCTGTGCTTTCTATGAATTCTCTCATGTTTGCGCTAAGCCTGCGTTAGATCGTCCAGTTCTCCAACAAACCTGTTTCCAAAATAACGGAGTTTGGAGTTTCGACAATTACAGAGTTTAATGGTTTCTATTTCTTCTACGTCCTGACAGTTCCTGCAGAAATCGGGTGTGAATACACCCAGTCCTATCAACAGTGATAAAATATACCCAGATTCCTTTTCATTAATTCTAGGCCATAAACTTCTAGAGATAACGCAGTCTTTCCTAGTCCTCCAGGATTTATTGATTTGCTCTTTTGTTATTAGGTCTATTTTCGTTTTAATCACGCCGATCGGGATGTTAAGTCCCACGTCTAACTGGCTACTACAAGGCATAATTAATTATATAGTGGGCCACAAAAAAGAAAAACACCTTAAACAAATTTGCGCCTGAAGATGAAATTTTAATTTCGAAACGCGTCGCCAAATTACAAAAATTATAAGTTGTGACTGTTATTTTAAATTTTTAAAATAATAAAATTATAATAATAAAATAAATTATAATATATTCTTTTATTTTATTCCATATATTAATGGCTACTACTGTTTCTATTTGATATACTGACCCTTTCCTTGCCAGTTCATCTGCTATATCCTTCCCTTCTATATCGCTATGTCCAGGAACCCAGCAGAGTTTGACTCGGTTAGTGTTACAAATATCATTCAGTTTGCCTCGGCCTTTTTCTACAGTCTTGGATCTTATAATCTCACTGGCTAAAGCTTTGTTAGCAGCTTGGCTGCCCACGAAAAATGTGATCTCCGACGAACTCAGTTTTTTCGTTTGTACCATTTCAGCCGCTTTTTCAATAGCGTAAATCTCAGCCTGAAAGACACTACACTCATCTGGGTGTTTATACGAATATCTAATATTAAAAGTTTCACAAAACACCCCAGCTCCCGTTCCTTCTTCCATTTTTGACCCATCGGTGTAGAAGGAGATACCCTGTTCCCAAGTAAGTGAGTTGGGTTCCCAGCCATGCCTTTTGGGTATTAAAATAGAGAAGTGTTTATTAAAATCTATAAAAGGTGGTATGTAGTCAGTCGTCACATCAAGTGCGACCACTGAGTCATACTTTTGGAGGATAGACCCATGACCATAGGTGCTGTGCTTCCAAGAGCCCAGTTCTTTGAGTCGAAGTGCGCTTTTGGCTGTTGTGCACCTTATGTACTCGTCAAGTGCCGGAAGATTTAAAATAATTTCCAGCCCTGCTAGTGGTGTAGACCTCTGAGCCCCCGTTATTCCTATACAGGCTAGTCTCTGCGTACCTGTTCAGGCTTTTGAGATAGCTTACTTTTTAGAACCAGAGGTTAGTATGGGACGAGCAATCGCATGCCCCACCGTGTACCGAAGGTTTTCTTGCATTTATAGAAAGCACAGAGTGCTCCTTTCATTCTTTCCTCTGTGTTCTGTTTCCATGTTAGCTGGGATTAATCCAAGATATTTAGCTTCTTTGGAAAGTTTCAAAGGAATGTCATTAAGCTTGGAAGGAGTAAAGTCCTCTAATTTCTTTTTATTCGTGAACAAAACTAGCTCGGTTTTTGAAGGGTTAACCCCAAGGCCGTTTTGTGCTGCCCACGAAGATAGTTCTTTGAGTGCAGATTCCATAATATCTTTGATGGTGGTAAGATATTTACCCGAATTCAAAAGATTACTATGTCGTCTGCATAGGCCACAATTTTAATGCCCTAATTCCTAAATCTTGTAAGAATTTTGTTAACAACCAGAACCCAAAGAAGAGGCGAGATCACCCTCCCAGTGGAGTACCTCTTGTAACTGTTTTCTCAACAATCGTATCTCCAAGTTGCGAGCTTACGATTCTACCATTGAGCATGGTATAAATCCAGTTCACAATGGCGGACTCACCCCCAACCTCTTCCAGAGCAGATTTAAAGGACTCCGTTTTTACGTTGTTAAACGCTTCTTTAATGTCCAAAAATGCTACCAGGGTGTGTGCTTTGTGCTAGAGACATTTCTCAATTTGTGTAACGACTTCGTGCAACGCAGTCTCCACTGACTTACCTTTAAGGTAAGCGTGTTGGTAGCTGCACAAAAAATTTGGATTAAGAAAGTCTCTGACATGCAGATCAATAATTCTCTCCAGTGTCTCACTGACTCACTTACTCACTGATCACTAACTCACTGACTCGCTAACTCACTGACTCACAAACTCACTGACTCTCTAACTCACTGACTCACTAACTCACTGACAGATTATCAACAACCTTGTGGTGCATACAAAGGAAAAAATTGGAAATCTGCAATTTTTCATTCAGGGGGCGTAAGATCCACCCACTTTCTCAAAAATTCTTATAAACTATGTATGTGGAGCACTGCCAATTGTTGTGAAACGATGAAAGCTTGTAGATCGGTATGGCGTTGAATGAAAATTTGGAATTTTCCGTTTAGGGAAATGGGTGGATACCATCCACCCATTTTTTTTAAAATTCTTATAAACGATATAAAACACTTCCAATTGTTATAGAACAATGGAATTGGTAGAGCGGTTAGGTTTGACGTTTATTCAAAGATAAGTCAGAAATTATAATTTTCGGTTCAAGAACGTGGCATCAACCACTTTTTAAAAATTGTTTATTTTATTTTATATAATGCACATCCGATTGTTGTAGAACAATGAAAATTGGTACAACGGTAAAACTTGAAGAGCATACCAAGAAAAAAATAAAATTATTGAGATTTTCCATTCAGGAGGTGTGGCATCTACCCACTTTCTCAGAATTGCTTTTATTTACATTGAGCACTTTCGATTGTCGTAAAATTATGAAACTTTGCTAAGCGGTAGGGCTCTGTTTTCACATGGCAAAATAAAGTCTTTGCGAAAAGAAGTGAAATCACAACAAGAACATAAATCTTAAAAAAGAGCCAAGTTCTTATACGTTCAAGAAACCTTGTCGTTAAAAGTCAACCAACAAAATTAATAAAATCTAAAATAAATGCCATGTTTTAAGTTCATGAAGCTTAATATCAAATATCTTAAGTAGAGTAAAATGGAAACAACTCCAAATTATGACAGAAATTTGGTATTTAATGATCACTGATAAAAATTGGCTGGATTTAATTGTCAAGTTTTTTCTTAATTACTTACTTAATCACAAATTTAAAATGTATGAAAACTTGACCAGTGAACCCACCAAATTTCAATCAGTAATCATTAAAACCAAATTTCTGTCATAATTTGGAGTTGTTCCGATATGACTCTACTTAAGATATTTGATATTATAAACTTCATGAACTTCAAACTTAGCAAATATTCAAGATCTTATTACTATTTTTCGCTGACTTTTATCGCACATGTTTTTTGGGCAAGTAAGAACTTGGCTCTTTTTTTTAACATTTATGTTTTTGTTGTGATATATCTTACTTGAAAGAGAAAGGTTTGTACAACGTTGTTTGTGCCTACCTTTCTCAATCAAAAGCCTAACAATTTACACTAGAAGAGCTTCGAAACCTATTTTTAGACCGACACAAGTCAAAAGTGTATTTTCAATGTGTGGTGTTATAAAAATGCTCTTTTCGTTGCTTATCGACCAAAAATCACTGTGAATTTACATTAAGAGAGTTTCAAAACGTTTTCTTCGATTTAAGTCTAAATTTTATTTTTAATATGCGGTGTTACAATTACAATACTGTCATCGAAGCCTAGGATTGCATTTTTTAACGAATTATTGTTCCCCAGAACAAACAAAAAAATGTTCCACATACGCAGCAGTGAAGCATTTTATTAATGTGAAAAATGTCATGATACTCTCGAAAATGGCAAACATCCCTTATATACAGCATATTGAAATAAATATTTAATTATCTCGAATTCCAAAGTATCGAATGACAGAATTTTTAATGTGCCAAAATCTGGAAGGACAGAAGCTCGAAAAAAAAAAATAACAAAATCAAGATTTTCCAGGTTTTCTAAAACCTTTTAGTTAAAATGAATATGAGGTTTAAGCTTTCAAAAAACGCTTTACTAAAAGACATCAGTGACTCCAGACATGCTTACAGTATTAAAGCCGACCGTTTTTAGTTATTTACTGTTTCGAGAGCGACTGTGTGATCAGTGGAAAAGTAGGAGGGAGGGTCAATAAGTTCGTACAAATTTCCACTTATCACCTTGCAATATCAAATATAAAAATCAGGTTATCATAAGGAATATTTCAAATGAATGCCCTTAAATTTGTATTCAGATCTGTCAAATAGCTTTGTTGTTATAGCGGTTTTAGTCAGAAGCAGTCGAAAACTTTAAAAAAAAAATGAAAAATCCAAGTTTCGCAACATTATTTTTTGCGCAAAAGCAAAACAAAAGCTCCTAAAATATTTTGGGGACTCTTCCAGTCTTTTTATTGGAACAATCCAAAATAGGTTTATCCAACTGCGCTGCGGATGCTCCAGCACAAATGACGCAGAACGCTCTGGTTGCCTGATTGAAGTTACCACACCGCAAATGGCCGATAAAATCCACGGTCTAAAGCGTGAAACAGATTAAACCAGCACCAGCAACAGCGGCGGCCATTGTTTTAGAACCAATGTGTTTAAATCGTTCAGCACAGATTAGAACAGCACCAGCAACGTCAACAGCGTCGTTAGACTAAAGTCCTAAATTTGCTGTTGCTGGTGCATTGCTGTCAACTTTTCCGCAACAATATTCAGGAGAGCCACACTGCAAAAAATAAAATTCCTTGGACATGGAACTTGTTGTTTCTGTTTTTACTTTCGTTTCTATGTGAAATGTAATGCACATGAAATTACGGTGCTGGTGGCAATGTGTTTGAAAAATATTTGCTGGCCAGCGTGCTGTTCTCTGTTGACGGTGCTGGTGCTGGTGCTGGTTCTGGGTTAATCTGTTTCACGCATAATATTGGACGATCGGCGGCGAGTGAAAGTGAGGGAACTCGAAGAGTCTACAGGCTTGTCACACGGCTCAGTAATTACAATTTTGCACAAATATTTAGATATGAGAAAGCTTTTCGCAAGATGGGTGCCGCGTTTGCTCTCAATCGATAACAAACGAAACCGTTTTAACATGACAAAGAAGTGTTTGGTTATCTTCAACCGGAAACCAAGTGAGTTTTTGCGCCGATTTGTGACTGTGGATAAACATGGATTTATCACCAGAGACCAAAGAACAGTCTAAACAGTGGACTTCTCCAGGTGAGCCCAAGCCAAAGAAAGCCAAAGCAGCATTATCGGCAAATAAGGTGATGGCGCCAGTTTTTTGGGATGCGCAAGGTTTTATCCATATCGATTACCTTGAGAAAGGAAAGACGATTACCGGTGCTTATTATGCTGACCTGTTGGAGCGATTCGACGCTGATTTAAGGAGAAAAAGCCCTATTTGGCAAGGAAAATAGTTCTTTTTCATCAAGACAACGCTCCTGCGCACAAGTTGGTTGTCGAAATGGCAAATGGCATGATTAAAGGTACGATTTATTCCCCCATCAAGCTTAATCTCCGGATTTGGCTCCCTGCGAATATTTTTTATTTCCCAATTTTAAGAAATGGATCGGTGGAAAAAAATTTGGCTTGAATGCTGAAGTGAATATTTTGAGGCTTTCGAAAAAAAATATTTTTTTGGAGGGAATTAAAAAGCAGTCATTTGAATGGAATCCTCAGGGTGCGCGGCGGGTTGGAAGACCAAGAACAACATGGAAATCAACAGTTCTAGCAGAAGCAGACTCCCAGAGAAAGACGTGGCCACAGTTAAAATATCTATCTGCAGACCGTGAAGGATGGAAACGATTTGTTGGCGCCCTATGCCCCAACCGGGGTTACAGGACTTGATGATGATGATGATGATTAAAAAGTTAGAAAAACGTTGGATGAAGTGTATTCAGCTAAAAGGAGATTATGTCGAAAAATAAAAAGTTTTTTTTTTCTGAAAAAAGCGTTTCTTCTTCAATTTTCAGGGACTTATTGACTCGTCCTCGTAAAAAAGTTGGGATTATCGTTTTTAAATCTCCAATGCCAATTTATTCCCTCGCAATTGATAATAAGGCAAGGCAAGTATCTCGAAAAACTATTCACTTTTGGGGCAATAGTTAAGATTCACACGCGTGAAACCTTATGTTTAAGCCTATTTTTGCACCAAAAAAAGTTATGCGCAATTTATTAAAATATTTAGAAATCTGAAATTTTTTGTTGTTGTTCTTGTTACTTTTTCTCGTAAATTTTTTTATAAAATTTTTTAAACCATCCATTGTGACAGGAAATTAAATTTTAAACAAATAGTTTGCAGAGTTAAATTATCAAATTCGGCTTCGTTTCCGAGTTATATTTTGTTTTATCTTTTTATATCTTTTGTATTGCAAATACAAATTTCAATACTAAACTATTGGAAGGTAATACAAAGTTTTTAGAAAACTTCTTAAAATACCCCAGAATTTTAAACCGTGAAGAGATTTTCAGAACAAATTTTTAAAAATAATTTCATAATTTTTGGCAAATTTTTATAACCAGTTCTGATATTTTGTCAAATGCGTTTCATAAGAATTAATATATCCAACACAAGAAAATTTTAAAATTGGATATCTTGATAACTTCTTGGTGATGTAGTGATCAGTGCGTTGGATTATCATTACAGAGACTTCGGTGCGAATTTGAGTCAACCAATTCCACCTCAACCTCAGTGTTTTGGAGACCCTGGATGCCAATATTTTCACCGACAACGACGAAGCAGCCGTTTCCTTTTACGCTGACACAGGGTCAGCCTACAGCCGTGGCTAAACGCCAACCCTTTCCACCAAACCACACCCAAACCACCAATGGACAACCGGGACGGAACACCCCGAGAGCATCAAAGTCAACCGACTTTTAATTTTAAGTTGACATGTTGTATAATATATATTTATATTTCCTATTAAATCTAAGCCAATGTATAACAATAGGCCCCCTATGTGCCATAAGATTTATATTCTTCAATGTATTTAATAGTCGTAAGTTAACTCAAATTGTATATAAATGTTCAATAAAAAATCGTTAAATCGTTAAATTCCACCTCAAATCTTTATTTTAACAAAGAATTGACAAATCCTATAAGTATTTCTTATCCTGAGGAAATACTTCTCATCTTAGACGTTTCATCTTCAGCAGAAAATTTTGGGTCCTCTCCAATTTCGCTGATTTGTAATTGGCGAACTTGAAAATGCAAACAAACCGCTGGAAGGTGTGCTAGTCCATCCCTTCAGATCATTATCTTTTCGTGAAATAAAAGCAAAAAAAAAAAAATATTATTGTATTTTCCTTCAGTTTAATTTCGCTATTTTACAATATTCCCCAAAGGATATCCCTCGAAGCTCTTTTACAATATGAATCACAATTTGTTCAATTACGCTTTTGACACGAAATTGCATGGAATATATTGCACCATAAATACATATCTAACTTTTTATGAAGTTACGAATATTTATACATATCTTCCCTGAATTCTCGCGACGACCACGATGCGACGCGACGTCTACTCCATAGAATTTTTTCCATCCTTTACCTATAAATATTTTTTGTTTGGCCCTTGGCATTCCAAATTTCCTAGAAGTTTTAATTTGTTCGCAACTGGCAAGGGATGTTGCCACATACAGTATTCTCCACCATTTGTATCTAATCTAGCAAAAGTAAGGTTATGGTAGTACTAGTAGTACGTACAAAAGGCAGACATTTTGAGGATGCTCAATATGAATAATTTGTTCCTTTTCTATGCAAATCAGATGTCTACAATGAGATTTTCTACAAAGAATAATAACATTTCGGTCACTGAACTTTGTTTGAATGTTTGACATGCACTTTGTATAACACGCTGCCATCCACCCACTCCATCTCTAATATTGTGTGACACAAATAACTTCACGTAGGTATCTTGGAAAAACGTGACCACACAAATTATAACTACTGAAGTCAATTGAAAAGTTTAAAAGCATGAGTTTAAGATTATTGTAATAATTAATTCCCATGAAAATGGTAATTTTTCTATCAGGAATGTGTCAGATAAAAACGTGGACATTTATTATTATTTCAATCAACACCTTTGATGCATATTAATTTTATAACCATAAAGTTACTGGTTACACTTATTCATATATATACATATATGCACATTACATATAGGCATTATTTTTAATTTATAATAAATGTGGTGTTTGTGTTGTGGTATAATACAAATAAATATTTACCTACCTACTCAAACAGATGCATTGAATTATTTTTTTGTTTTTAAACAAATTATTTTCCATCACATTTATAAATAATTTCTGGGAAACGATAAAATTGAAGTGCTTCTGTGAATAATAAAATAATTATTGCTTACAGCTGGAATGCTGTTATTGACTCACCATACATTAAAAATCAAGTATTTAATAATAATTGCTTTGTACGAGAAGAAAAAAATATATTCACTAATGAAATGTGGTGAAGCGTTTATACTTACAGATTTTCTGTCCGACAAATTTAAAAGTGTTTAAATATTATTTTTGGAATAATTTATAAACTTTAATATACTAATTCCACCCCCTACCTCCATTTGAGTTAATGTGTTAGACCGTCACGCCACAGGTCCTGGGACAAAAATATTTTTTTTTCTTCAGGAGAACCTACTGATTTTTTGTCTATTTGAGAAGATCATTCTCCGAGTGATTTTTGGTCTCTCTTTTTTAGGTTTTTTCTTGCGACAACCCATTTGGACTCAAGCACAAGTTGAAAAATGACGTGTTTTTACTGTTTCCGAAAATCCACTCGAAAACACTAATTCACTACATTGCATGACTAAATTTGAATTTTTGTCTTTAACATGAACCAAGGGGTTCGGGTTTTTCAATAAGAGCGCTACAAAAGTTTTTTTTAAATATGTAAAACAAAAACAGTTTTGGATATCAATGAAATTCTTTATTCTTGTAAAAGAACGTTTGATGCCATTATGTATGAAACTCGATTTCTTTTGCATGGCCACCACGGGCACGCTTGCAGAAGTCCTGACGCTGAACCCAATTTTCGATGGTTTTCAAGCATAAATCGGCCGATACTGCTGCAATTTCGCGTTCGAATTCGTAATAAACAGGAAATAGTCTAACGGCGTCAAATCGCACGACCAAGGCGGCCAAGCGACTGGACCATTTCGTGAGATAACACGTTCTCCAAACTTGGTTTCCAATAAATTGATTGTGACATTCGCTGTGTGGCTTGTTTCGCCACCGTCCTGTTGGAACCACATGTCCTCCAAGTCCATATCATCCGATTGGGGCCAAAAATATTCGGTTATCATTGAACGGTAGCGATCCCCATTCACAGTAACGTGCTGGTCTTGATCATCACGGAAGAAGTACGGCCCAATGACGCCGCCGCACAGTGGTTCCGCCCATAGGCCAAAACCTCAAGTCATAAAAGTAATTTTTTTTAATGCAGTTACTATCTATGATAACGGGGCAACTAAGTGGGACTAATTTTTTTTTTCTAAAGTTAGTTGTTGACAGTCAGGCACGTGGCAAAGTTGAGTGTTTTTCGCAATTTTTAAAAAAACGTTCATTTGAAAATCGGACATTGCATTTTAGCTACTTTTTGTGTGTTTTTAAGGTTTTTTTCTGATTAAAAGTGGTAAATATAAAAGAACAATGTATAAATATGATTATTACATATATATATTTTTTTTCACATACTATTATTTTATTATAACTGCTGTTGAAAGAAATGAATTTTAGTGATTTTTAAAATTTTGTGTTTTTTTGATAAGCCAGAACTTTTAGGGCACCCATTTGCACTCAATAATTTTAGTGGATTAATGTTTAAGGATATATACGGTTTTTTTTTGCGGAAATTTGTGGAAATATTAAAATTTTGATTCTAAGTGAAACCCTATTTTCCTTTTTTTCTAGATTCAAGTAATATGATCAAACGCATTGATATTTTTCATTTGTGGCGGAAGGCGAAGAAAGGTCGCAATGCTGGAAAAATTGATGAGACATGGGTACTTTTTAAGGAAAAATATAACATTGAAAGCTTAGATGCACGAAAAAAGATTGTTTTGCTATGCAAACTCTTCCTAAAAAAAATGGAATTTATGTTCTCGAAGAGATGATGCCTTTCTATCTACATATAGTGCTTGGCTTGATTGCGTCGTCGAAGACTTCGGGCCTTACCAAGAAGAAGAAGAATTAATTTATTCACCAGATAATCTAGGAGGTAGGCCAAAGAAGTCATTTTCAGATAGCTCTTCTCGAACTAAGCGGAGACGAATTGCCACAATTGCTGCAATAGATGAAGACATTGCTTGTGCTTTGAAGCATTGCCAATCAACAGACAGTCTTAAAGCCAAGCAATTGAATTCAAACGATGCTTTGAAAATTTTGGTTGAGGCAAAGTTAACAAAACACCAGTACCAAGTCATTAGGAACTTGGTAAACGAAAAGACCGAAGTTGACGTTTTTCCAAGCTATGCTAAGGTTATAAAAGCGAAAAAAGATTGTTACCCGGAGCCTGAAAAAATATCAATATCCGATACTTCGGCTGAAGTTTCCCTTCAAGGTCTTCTAAACCATACAGCCCAAAGAATCGTAGAATCCCAAAAAGAAGTTTTTGAAAATTTGGAGATTGATTTAGGTAATACCATCAAATAAAAATCTTTTGCCAACAAAGCTCTCTGTTTCATTGTAAGACTTGTCCTTTCTGTGATGTCTGTAGGTATGGTAATTGTGTATCGTATTCGTTTTAAAGTCGATAACCTTAAAAAAGTAGCCAGTGATACAATGTCTAGTCTGAAATTAACAGCACAAGGGGGAGTAGAATAAATGTAATGTACGAGATACGAGTTATGTAATTGAAAACTTTAATTTCAGTGTGACTAAAAATAATACATTTTTGATTTAGGTAATCTTACCCTTATTGGAAAATGGGGGTTTGATGGTAGCAGTGGACAAGGAGAATATAAACAGCAAATTTCTGAAGGAGTCAGTGATGCCGACATGTTTATTACTTCATATGTTCCAATCCAACTATTTTCACAAAAAAGCTCTGACTCTGAAAACCAAATTTTATGGCAAAATCCTCGTCCAGGATCGACTCGATACTGTCGCCCAATACGGTTTCAGTTCAAAAAAGAAACGGCAGAGTTGAGTAGAGCTGAGCAGAGCTACATTGAGAACCAGATTAATGATTTATCTGAAACATTAGTTAAAATAAATGACCATACTTTAAACATTAAACATGTCCTCAAGTGGTTGACGGAAAGGTGTGCAACGCTTTGACACACACTGCTTCGCAACAGGTGTGCTACATTTGTGGAGCAAAGCCAACAAATATGAACGATATTCAAGGATCCTTACAAAAAAGTATTAACGAAGACTCTTTGGATTTTGGCATATCTCCACTGCATGCGTGGATAAGGTTTTTCGAATTCTTCATTCATCTAGCATACCAACTAGATTTCAAAAAATGGCGCACTGGAAATAGTGAGAAACCTCTTCTTGCTGCACAAAAAAAGAATTCAAGAAGAATTCAAAAAAACTGGACTGATAGTTGATACACCAAAACAAGGAGGTGGAAATTCAAATGACGGGAATACTGCGCGTAGATTTTTTGCTAATTCTACTGTATCTTCCCAAATAACGGGTGTAAAAAAATCAATAATCGAAAGATGTGCAGTCATTTTAAGAACTTTGGCTAGTTGTTTTTCAATAAATCCGGAGGTTTTCGAAAAGTATGCCCAAGATACTGCACGTGAAATTGTCGAAGAATATCCGTGGTATCCAATGCCAGCTTCAGTACATAAAGTTCTCATTCATGGAGGACAAATTGTAAAACATGCATTTTTGCCTATAGGCCAATTAACGGAAGAGGCAGCAGAGGCAAAAAACAAGGATGTCAAATTGTTCAGATCACACAATACACGAAAAACGTCTAGAGTCTTAACAAATACCGATTTGTTTAATAGATTGCTTTTAACATCAGATCCGTTGCTTTCAAACGAAAGATGAAAAACTGAAAAATGAAAATTACCGACAGATGTTTTAAATTTATTGCATTACACTTTGGTTAAATTTAATAAAAATAAAAAATAAAAATTTTTAGTAGCGTTTTTCTTTTATTTTCAATCATTCTAAATGCAAATTTGGGTTTTTTGTCCATTCTCCTCAAAGAAAGTATGAAAGAATGTCAATAACTTTTGTTTCTAATAATTTTTGTCTTTACCTAATTCTTAATTAATATGTATAAAACTAATCTCAATCTGTGTGCCAAGTTTTATCAAAATTCGTTCAATAATACAGATTTCATTGAAAAAACTTCAAATATAAAAATCCAGAAAATTTTGAAAAATGTCAATAACTTTTTTTTTATCATGTTTTCTTAACCAAAGGAGAATGAGCAAATTTGTATGAAACATGGGCGTGAGCGGCCAAGAATGGTTTTGTTATTTTTGGATGTGTTTAAGTCCTACAATCACCGTGCAGACATTTTTTCATTGTGGTGTAAAACCGAAAAATATGCATTTTTGTTCTATGACCTTAATAAAGTTTTACTAAGTTTCTGGCTTCTGACCAATTCAAAAATAGAAAAAGAAAGTGGAACAAGAAATCTAGACAGTCTCAAGAATATTTTGTATATAAAAATTGCCATATAACATCATTAATAAGAACATTTACCATAAAACTATAATATTACAATCCTCACAATATTCAAAAATCCTGAGTAAAATAATATGTTTACAAAAATTACAAAGTTGTTGAAATACGTAGGTACTGGGTCTGTTTACACCCGTAATGCGTCCTTGGGATATTCTGAAACCCCGTTAAACACACTAATACAGTATCAGTAGACGTAATGAAGTTAGAATAAAGCATTACACCCACTAAAAATATAATCACTATGCAATATTGCTCAATGCAATTGCATTATGTAAACATTGAAATATCTTCTTTTCTAAATGAAATGCAATATAACGTCCATAGTGAAAGTTGTTCTTGAGTAGCATACCTTTCATTTGACACTAATTTCATTAATGGCCGCTAACGCCCAAAAATGCCCATTCTCCTTTTTAGCAAATATGTAAAAATACAATTTCAACACCTGTTCCAAATTTCATTCAAATCCGTTTAGTTGTTCAGATTTTATAGGGTTTTGACCACCTCTCCCATACAAACGGAACCACTGTGCGCCGGCCCATAAACCACACCAAACCGTAATTTTTTCGGGATGCAATGATGACTCATGGAGTACGTGTGAATTGCTGCCTGACCAATACCGCATATTTTGTTTATTGACGAAGCCATTCAGCCAGAAATGAGCCTCATCGCTGAAGATGACGTAGCGCTCTTAACGTTGAGGCCACTGACTCCGAATTTCGGTAGTAAATTTTAATAATTTCGACTCGTTGTTGGTTCATATATCTTTCCATCAGGAAATGGCAAACCTTATTGAAGAGAAATGTCAAAAGAACGGCAAGAAATATGGCGTCGTTTGCTGTCCCTGTTGCTCTACTTTTGTAGCGTCCCTGGTTGAAAAACCCTTTACTTTTCTGCTCTAGCACGTTACGTGTTTGAGATATTCGAATATAAAAATAAAAAAAATGCGTTTTTGATGCAAATTTGGGGTTATATCATTCCACGGGGTTTTTTTCGAATTATTGCTTGTAGTTATTCTGAAGTATAAACATTTTACTTCGGAATTCTTTTTGAATCTTATAAATACCCTGATTCATCTCTGAGAAAATCATTAAATAGTTGCTAGCCTTCGTCTTAAGCTACATAATTTGAAAATATGCTTAATTCATAAATTTCTAATAAGGATTTCCTAGAGAGAAATAGGAATGGATTGTTCCAGAAAAAACAATGAACCAAAATTTGTTCCAAATTGTATATACTTTCAATTAACTTCTATTTAATTTGTGAACAACCAATAGTTTTCGAGTTGTAGGCTAAAAACTGCATTTTTGTACCACTTTTTGCAAATTTGTATTTATGTTACTTCACGAAACTTTTGTCGCAAGCCTCAGATTCGGATTCAGCACCCTCAAAAACATAAGGCAGGAAAAAACTACCCCACAATTTTTATGGTAAAAATACAATATGACTGGACTATAGGTTATGTAAACGAATGAATATTAGTTCAGAAAAATCTGGAAATTTGAATTCACTCCGTGGGATGGCAGAACAAAGGAACAGCGTTTCTCAGATTATGCATGCATAAGTTGAAGAGTTAATGATTCCGGAGTGGTACAAATACCGCAAACTTAAATCTCGAAAAATTTAAATCTCGCATTTGAACATTTAAACATTTTTTGAAAATCTCGAAAAACAAAATTTGGCATAATAATAATCATGCTTTTCATAATCTTGCAGTTTTAAAATTTTGCTTTGAGGTCTGGCTACACAATCTTGCATTGAGGTCTGGCTACGATACCAGAAAAGTCTCGGTATCGTCTGGCATGGGTATCGGAAACCGAGACGATACCCGCTTTAAGGCATCTGAAATGATGCTGAGACGATACCGAGCAGATTCCGAACTTTTGGGCCGAAAGTTACCAATATTCTTGAAAATAAGTATCGTTTAAAATAAGCAGAAAAATGGATTTTTGAATATTATTATTAATTAATTGCATTTTGTATTAATTTCTTAATTGGTTTCTTGGAAACGGCTCTAAAGATGGATGGATGACATTTTCGCGGTTTTTTCTTAAGGAGGAGAAGGCATATATTTTAACAATACCCGCCCACTTCCAAGCCCATTTTTATTATGCTTACTTTCTCTGAAACGATTTGGATAAAAATTTAAAACTTGGTCCTTTTTTGCTTGAGGAAGTGAATTCAGTGCATTCCACCCACTGCCACGCCTATTTTGTTTTATATCTTGGTTTCTCAGAAGGGGCTCCAACAATTTTTGTTACAATTTTACCAAACTCATTCGAACAAACGGTTCATAAATAACACTTACATATGGAGACGGATACCTTAACGGAGCTTAACTTTAGCATTGTGAAACGAGCCCTAAAAATTGTTAAGTCTACAAACAAAAACTTTATATAATGATTTTTATTAAGTCTAAAAAATACCAAGCAAATTCAACTACAAGTCTATAAGACCAAGAACATATGTATGAGCAAGTCGTGCATTTTATATTTGTTTGTGATTAAGATCAGACCAAAACCAGGCAAGACAGATACCAAAACCGATACGAATACCGAGACTGGGACTTTGTTATTCGATACCGAGACGATACTGAAATTTTTCGATTTTGACGATAGCGAGACGAGACTTACAAAAGTATTGATTTGTTTGGTATCGAGGGCAGCCCTATACCTGCATTTTCATGGAACACCAACAAATTTGGCAAAATATCAACCAAAATCTCTCAATTTAAAATCTCGCAATTCATAGTCTCGCAAATTCAAATCTAATACGGGATTCTAATTTGCGAAATTTGGCTTGAAAAATTGATCTGTTGCAAAGCATATTCATTTTGTCAAGATTTTGAAATTGCGAGATTTCGTACCCACAGCCTACTTGATCTTGATCTTTGGGATCCGAGCTGGCTGAAGGAGCTTGTTTGTTGACTTTCAATTAGATTCTCAACTAAACCGCCAATGTGAAACTTGGTACCTAACTTGTTATGTACCTACTGATTGATCTTTTGAACTGTCCGTGTTCACTTCAACTTTAACAAAGGAGTTAAAATGTTTTTCTGGGATTTTCTAGCAATAGCTGTATACATTAGTGATCCCTAAAGCCCTTACATGCCAGCGCCTTCTCTGTGCCAGACGTCCAGGAGACTAAGTTTTATACAACATAGAGTGCTGCAACTGGAACTGCAGCTGCAGCTATATCACAAACTGTCGTAGGTACATACATTTTAATCATGTCCAAAATGCAGCGGTTAAGTACAGTTTTCTATTATTTTCAACTGAAAGCAATCTTTTGCAAATTTATAAAATAACAATTCATATAAATCGAAAAGGAGAGTTTTAAGCTAGCTTATAGCCTTTTCACACCGAACCCAAAACGCGGTTTTCGTGAAAATATCGGTTTTGGAGAAAAACCTAATCGAAGACACAAGTTTTCTCATACATTTTTTGTAGCTTCAGGTTTTCGTAAAACACATGTTTTAAATAAAACCAGTCGAAAACATGTTTGAATTCAGACATGAACAAAACAAACATACCTTTTAATAAGTTCAGCGCCTATTGAAGTGTCAAAAAAGAAGCTGATGGGATGCTTTCAAAAGAAATTGAAAACAGCTGACGGAATTCTGTCATTAAATTCGAATTTCAAAACAAATTAATTTATTTAAAATTGAAAAACAATTGTTTGTGGCAAGTCAAATTGTTCATATGGATCCTCTTTATATAATAAATCACCGTTCTTATTTCAAAAAATGGAAGAAAATAAAAAAAATTTGGTGGTTTGTGTGAAAAAACTGGAATGTCAAACGAAAACGTGTAATGTTCAGTGTGAATGGTTTTCAAATTTTTGACAAGTTTTCGCCGAAAACCGGTTTTGGGGTTTGGTGTGAAAAGCCTATTAGACTCTTAAATGTAAACTTACGAGTACATCGATTTGAAATGGACTTGGTTTGACTTGATCTTACTCACTCCCCATTTGGAATCATTAAAAAAGCTGCAGCTCTATTGCGTTGTATTCGATATATTGAATTGAATTGAATTGTGTATTCAGCATTTGAACAGCTATTGAAGCCGCAGTTTTAGTTCCAGCTCCGTCGAAAGGCGTTAGGTTGGCATTTCGTTAAAGATCTTGGGCTTATTTTTTTTTTTTTTTAATTTAAAGTAAATTGGAAAACAATCCTCGCGTTCGGCCATCTAACCGATAGGCTATCCATAATCCAAAAAAATTTCAGATACCTTGAGTTGTTTTTGCATCAGGTGACATCAGCTGTTTTTTTTTTACAAAGAATTACAACAACACAAACAATATTCTGCTGTTTAAGTGGAGCGAATGAATAAAGTTCAAATAAAAGTGAGCTCTACTCTATAAAAGTCGGTAAACACCGATCAAAATTTGCATCTTAGAAGGGTACAACAGGATCTAACTGCGTCAGATTTACATACGTCTAAGAACTATTCTCCATAGTCGTTGTTGTTTTACACACCATGTTTTGCTGTTTCGTGTTCCTGACCCTTTCAAGATCATGGCCTTTCTAAATATTTAGGACTCCCATTACATACCATAGAATAAAAGAGGAAGGAATTAGCTTTAAAGAAACTTAAGCACAACAAGGCCACCGCACTGGATCTGACGGTCACAGCGGAGCTCTTCAAGCATGGAGGGGATGTCTTGAAAGGATGCATGCATTAACTCATCAACCAAGCTTGGGTGGAAGGAAGAATGCCCGAAGACTAGTCTATCAGCTCCATATGCCCCATCTACAAAAAAGTTTGCTCCGGGTAAATTCATTCTCTAATTGAAATAAATGTGAAGTCTCCAGTTCCAGATGCTTAGAAAATAGTCTGACCTTATAACAGATGCAAATTGACGAACAAATGAATAATTATGAAACTAAAATTTAGCATCTAGACTTTGAACACATACGCACTCATACTTCTTCTATTCAATACAAGTCAAAATATTCACACACTTGTCTCTTTTATGATCGAATTCTAATTTTCTACTTGAATTTAATTATGCTGACGAAGCGTGAAATCTCAGCATAGCTTATAACACGCACTTCGTGCAATCCAACACGCAACTAATAATGCTTAACATTACAAACTTACAACAACTGCAGTAGAAAAGCCTGAAAAATACTTAATTATTATTTTTGCATTGAAAATTCTACGGCATAATTTTAATCAAATATAGCGCATCTTCTACACTCAATTATAAATTATAGCCCTCAAAGAACCCTATTTTTCATAAGGAAGCATTATTTAAAGAAAAAATCATGGAAAAAAACAAAAACAAATCACCACAAAATATTAAAAGCTGCTATTTTGCTCACCATCCGGTGCAGAAGAGATTGCATTTGCGTTTTAAATAAATGACTTGAGGGTAGATTAAGATACTTTTCGTTCTATAAAAGAATGGACCTGTGATGGACTTTATATACTCGTAGTCGAAATGTCGACGCGACGGGACCTTCATTCTATGATGATAATTAAAGTCAACCAAGTGTTTGCTCCCCATGGCTACTTGGACATGGGTGTGTAACATCAGCATTCAGCATCATCATCAAATAGCCTCGACGAAGAGTCTTCTTTAAATTATAAACCATATAACGAAGCTGCACATTAACAATGGCTCATTCGTTCTTCATTTAGACTATAAAACGGCCGGCTGGCCGGGCTATAGTACCCCACCAGCACATGCTGCAGCGAGCAATTGGCTTGCAAATTATTCGATGAGCGCAGACCCCATGAAATGAATTAATTACTCGACTTGTTGCCGACTGGATGCTAAATAATTACAAAGAAGTCATCGTCGTTGTCGTCGTCGTCATCGCCACGCTTAGTGGGCTTCCTTCACTTCAACCACTTTATATGGCTGTGCTCTGTCTTTGTGTTGTGGCTGATGTGGTGCACCCAAAGTTTAAGGTCAGTCAATGCAAAAAGTATAAAGAGGGAACTCTTTATAAATAGTTGGTGGAATTGTAATCGAACTCCGGCTATAATTTTAAATGAGGCAAGTTGAATTTCACCAGTTAAGTTTTTTTCAGATTGTTTTTTATAAAACACTCCGATTTCGATTTAATAATCGAGCTTTACGGATTGTATCTAATTTATAATTTTTAATTGAACTTAATGCCTGCAAGACCTTAGGTCTTTTAAATGCAACCTGATTTACAAGAAACTAGCCAGACAAAATAGGGGGATAGGATAGTTCTTGCCATGGAATTTGAGAAACATAACGGAATGAACTTGTTCTAGATATTGACGGGAAGGTTTTTTAATTGGTTTGAATTTATATTCACCCACTGACACGCCTACTCTAGTTGTATTTAAGTTGCATCCTTATTTAACAATGCTTAAAAATTGGAACTTTAGTGTATAGAGAACTTAAGGTGTGAGATTGTAATAGAGTATAATTATACAATAAATAAATGAAATGAAATGAAATGATTGTAATTGCATACATTAGTACCTGACAAACAAGGAACTTTCTATATAAAAAAAAAAACGTGAATAAAAATAAAAAATAAATAAATAATTATTTCCCTTTGATCCTTAGTGACTTTTCCCTTATTCAACAGGATCTTGACAGTTTTTCAGTTTGGTGTCTAAAAAATAGCTTGGAGCTAAATGTCGCCAAATGCTAATCAATCACTTTTTCACGCAAACGTATCAAATCTCCTCCCCGTCTTTACTTGCTCCATAATCAACCCATACCCATAGTTGATAATATTCGCGTCCTTGGCATTTTATGTGATCGAGAGCTTAATTTTCTCACTCACATAGACGATATCATTCTCTAAGCAAACTCAGCGCTCGGCTTCGTCAAAAGATTGTCCAAGGAATTCTCCAACCTCTATGTTACCCGGTCTTTATATATATCATTTGTTCGTCCTCTCCTAGAATACGCCTCTCAAGTTTGGTCCCCTTACCAACTTACTCACATTTCAAGAATTCAGAGTATCCAGCGTCATTTCTTACGATTTGCTCTTCGAAATCTATCGTGGAACAATCCTCTGATCCTGCCTCCCTATCTAGATCGCTTTAAACTAATAAACTTGAATACATTGGAAGAACAAAGAGACATTCAGCCTGTGGATGAAGAACAACAATCCGGACATCGCTCTTATCAGTGAGACCAACGTCACCAAACGTAACAACATCGACATGGCCGGCTTCAAAACCTATCGAAGGGACAAGGATGAAGGCCGTAGAGGGACAGCAATCTACGTTAAGAAGAAGATTTCCCCCAACACCACTGAAACCATCATCACAGGTCTCACAACCAGCGAAGCCACTGCCGTCACCATTGAACTTGGAAGAGATGAAACCCTCACCATCATCAGTGTGTATTTCAAGTGCAAATCCAGCATGAGAAATATTCACAATGACCTCAGAATTTTCAACGGTGTCCTCGAAAGATGCACATATGGACTCATCGGCGGTGATTTCAACGCCAGGCATCACCTGTGGCTGGATACAACGATCTCACCCGAGGGCAAGGCGATTTCTGATTGGCTGGACTCCAACAACGACCAACACTCCTTGGTGGTTGTTTCACAACAAAAACCAACCTATCCCAGAACACCATCGACACTTGATTTTTTTATTTCTACTTCTAATTTTTCTTGTATACTTCCAGAACTCAGGAACTACACCTGTTCTACAATACCCGGGGACTCGGACCATGAAGCTGTTCAGCTAAACATCAAACTCCAACAACCCATCTTCCTGACGACAGAACCAACTGAGCACATCATCAACTACAGGAGACTGGATGTGGATAGATTTCAACGAGACTTAGAAGCCACCATAACTCTGCCACCCCAAAACAGGAACCTGCAGAACACAGAAATTGACGCAGCCATCAACTGTCTGGAAACGGCTGTTTCTAGTGCACTGGATATCCAAAAAGAGCCCAAGACATCAAAGGACAGATACCAGCACCTTCCTGAGTATATCCAGGATCTCTAAACACATCGGCAAAAGTTAAGGAAACGTCTTCAAAGGATCCACCAGCGCGAACTGAACACAACAAACAGCAGCTACCAGACAGTATGGAGCGAACTAAAGTGTGTCAACATTATGTTGCGGAACTCTATCCAACATCATAACAACATCAGACTGCAAGCCATCAAACCTGGACCTGACGCCTTCAAAAACATTACCAAACTGATTGGGAAAACACCATCGATGCCTGAAACCATTATCACCAACAATGGAGAAATGACAACGACACAGGACAAAGCTGAGGCATTTGCTGAATATTTTGAAGGAAACTTCACCCCCAACCCATCCACTGATCCAGTCTTTCTTGATGAAGTGAAGGATTCCATCCAACTAACCCTCGAACCTAACATGGACAGGGCAATATTCAGCGACACCAATCCAGCGAGTGACCCAGTTGACAGCCCAAACCTGAGCAACCAAGAAGAAATAGTTGAAATAATCAGCAGCTGCAGGCCGAAAAAGTCAACAGGACCAGATGGAATATCCAACTTCATCATAAAGAGGTTACCAGAGACAGTTTTGATCCTTCTTACCATCATCCTGAACAACTGTGTCAACAACAACTACTTTCCCCAAAAATGGAAAACAGCGAAGATCGTGGCGATCCCGAAAAAAGATGCCAGGAACATGATATCTAACTATAGGCCAATATCCCTTCTCAGTAACCAAAGCAAGCTCTTGGAAGAGCTGATACTAAGGAAACTGAAGAAGTTTTGCAGCGACAATACTACGTTATTCCTGATATGCAGTTTGGCTTTAGGGAGAAACACTCAACACTACACCCACTCCAGAAGTTCCAGCATGACATCACCATAGCCCTAAACAGTCATCGTGTCACCGTCGCATGCTTTCTGGATGTCGAGAAAGCATTCGACAGTGTCTGGATAGATGCTCTAATACACAAACTATATCTGCTACGTTTGCCCCCGCCACTAATAAAAATTCTTTTTTTTTTCTTTCTTCCAGGAATTTCTTTGTGCAATTGGGAAACTGCTCATCAACTGTGAAGAACATCAAAGCCGGAGTCGCACAAGGTTCGAAGCTTGGCCCCTTCCTCTACAGCCTGATGACATCAGACCAACCCGTCCCAACTGGCTGTGAAAACCTGCTGTTTGCAGATGACTCACTCACATACGCTACCTCAATGTCACCACTCGTCGCAGTCCGGATAGTAGAGGCTCACATACACAGACTGTTCGATTTCTACAAGAAATGGGGCATCAAGATCAACTCAGCAAAATCGGAGCTTGTTTGCTTCAGGAGACCCCGTGATGGCAGAAGTCGCTCAGCAGCCACTTGCAGAAACTTAGTTCTGAAACTTCCTGATGGATCCACCATTGCCGCCAAAAGAAACACCAAATACCTGGGGATCAACTTCAACGAGTTGCTAAGGTTCAATCAACACTCAAAAAGTGTACTCAGAAAAGCGAACTGGGCATTCCACCGACTACACCCTTTGATGAGGAGAAGATCAGGACTAAACCAACAGACGAAGATACTTTTTTACAAGCAACTTATACGGCCAGTAATCAGCTACTGTCTCCCAGTCTGGTTCACAATCACAAAATCAGCGATGAAGGATCTCCAAGTCTTCGAGAGGAAGATGCTAAGAATCTGCACCGGGCTCCACTTTGACCGGCAGCGAAGAAAGCATTACAGGAACGAGGATCTTTACAGAGAAGCAAAGATTATACCGCTGGACAAATACCTAGCAAATTCGGCGAAGAAGCTAGTGCAGAACACCGTCAATCACCCGAATCAACTAATGAGAAGGATGGCCACCGAGCAACGACATCCCGAGCCGAGGTACCTCAGTGTGATGGAAACCCTGGATGCCAATATTTTCACCGACAACGACGAAGCAGCCGTTTCCTTTTACGCTGACACAGGGTCAGCCTACAGCCGTGGCTAAACGCCAACCCTTTCCACCAAACCACACCCAAACCACCAATGGACAACCGGGACGGAACATCCCGAGAACATCAAAGTCAACCGACTTTTAATTTTAAGTTGACATGTATAATATATATTTATGTTTCCTATTAAATCTAAGACAATGTTTAACAATAGTCCCCCTATGTGCCATAAGATTTATACTCTTCAATGTATTTAATAGTTGTAAGTTAACTCAAATTGTATATAAATGTTCAATAAAAAAAAATCGTTAAATCGTTGAAAGTTGTAACCGCTGTATGTGAAGAGGTAAAACTATTTCGCTTTTTGAGCCTAGTACGCAGATTGAGCTAAAATTTCGCTTACATACAAAATTCTCTACAAAAATTAGCCAAGCTAAAATTCAGTAAAGCATTTTAGCCCAGAGGTCCGCAGCTCCAGCTAAAAAATAAAATTTTTGTACAGCGGTCAACTGTCAAGAACTACCGCGTGAAATAACTGTCTGGCACGGCGCATTACCTAACTCTCGAGCTTAATTGTGACATGGTATTTGATTCTTTCGATTTGTGTGAACTTAACTTGTGAAAATGAAAATGGAAGACGAGAAATGTTCAAGGACTTAGGATTAATCAATTTCAACGAGAAAATCTATTTTATTTCATTAGATTAATTTGAAATATTGAAACAAAATGAACAGCTGTTTTGGATATACTCTCCACGGAAATCTTATGTCACCATTTAGCTAGGGTACTAGCAGAGTGCTGAAGTGCCCCAACTAAACGAGATGCGCAGGTCCTATAGGGGTATTGACATCGAACCCCCGTCAGAATCAGAAATACATACAGCAATAAATCTCCTCAAAAACAACAAGGCAGCTGGACTGGACGGAATACCAGCTGAATTCCTGAAAGCCGATCCCGTAACAGTGGCTAGTATTTTACATCCGCTGATACAAAACATTTGGGGAAACGAAACCTATCCCAGAGACTGGAAGGATGGTGTGATTGTTAAGTTGCCAAAGAAAGGTGACTTAAAGAATTGCAACAATTGGCGTGGTATCACCGTTTTGTCCGTTTTCCCAAAAGTAATGGCAACCATCATTCTCGAGCGAATAAAGGATAGAATCGAGTCTACACTCAAGAGGCATCAAGCTGGCTTCCGCAGTTGTCGATCGTGTGTCGACCATATCAACACCCTGCGTATCGTCCTCGAGCAGTCGATGGAATTTCAATCACCGCTTTACCTCATGTTCGTGGATTTTGAGAAGGCCTTTGATCGAGTTAACCGAGAATGTATATGGAGATCGTTGCTTGGTAGAGGAATTCCACCAAAAATTGTTGCCATTATTAAAGAGTCCTACAACAACGCAAGGTGTTTTGTTTTGCACAATGGGCAGCTATCCGACTCCTTCGTAGTGCAACAGGGTGTGAGACAAGGGGATGTTCCATCACAAATTCTCTTCCTGCTGGCGATGGACGACGTATTGACGGCCAGTGTTGCTACAGCTGAGCGACAGGGCATTCAATGGAGACTGTTTGAAAGGCTCAGTCATTTAGACTATGCCGATGACATATATGTCTACTGGCAAATAACATCAGTGGGCTGAACGGGATGTGCTAAACACTGCAAGTGAAGGGAGAGTCGAGTGGTCTAAGAATAAACAGCAAAAAGACAAAAATAATGCTCACAGGCCGCTCCACACAGCAGCGTATTATTCTACAGGAGACGCCAGTTGAAGTAGTGGAACAGTTCAACTACCTTGGCAGTATTGTCTCTGCAAACGGTGGTAAGGATCTGGACGTTAAAAGTAGAATAAATAGAGCTCGTGCTGCCTTCGGTACTTTGTCCCCATTTTGGAAATCCAATCAAATCTCCACAAAGTTGAGATTCTTCGAATCTAATGTCAAATCCGTGCTGTTATATGCTTGTGAAACCTGGAAAGTCACGACTACCATCTCGAAAAAATTGCAGGCTTTTATGAACCGTTTTCTTCGCCATATTCTAAAAATTCGCTGGCCACAAATAATGTCAAATGAGGAATTGTGGCGCAGGACAAGTCAAGAGCGGCTAGACGTCGACATAAGAAAGCGTAAATGGCATTGGATTGGTCAAACACTGAGGAAACCAAACGATGAAATTGTAAAGCAGTCCTTTGAACGGAATCCTCAGGGTGCACGGCGGCGGGTTGGAAGACCAAGAACAATATGTCCTGTCCTAGCAAATGCAGAATCCCAGAGAAAGACTTGGCCACAGCTAAAGTACTTTGCAGCAGACCGTGAAGGATGGAGACGTTTTGCTGACGCCCTATGCCCCAGCCGGGGTTATAGGACACGATTATGATGACGATGATGGAATTATTTTATTAAATTGCCCCTCCCGTCCAAGCGAGTGGAGATATTACCCCCCTTCCATAGAATTTTTTCTTATCTACTTCCCACCTACATGCTCTGAACTTTTTGGCAGACTTTACGCGAATTTCCTAGCATGAAAAAAAGGGGAAAATTTACATTTTAACACTTGAAACTTCCACCATAATAAACTTCTACTTTCTGTCATCCAATCCGTTTTTTTACGTGTTATTCTCAAATGCTTCATATTGATGAAATTCACCTCACGTTATTAGCCAAGCCAGTCGTCTTCAGAGTTGTCCCCCGATTGATTGATTTCGTTTTAAATGTCTCCCTTTTCTCTTGTTTTCTTTTTGCCATCATCAGTGGAAAACTAATTTGCAATGTCATCACAATAAACAAACAATTGGAAAGTAACGTGCAGATAAATTTTATTTCCCGGAGAAGACCCTTTCACCATACAAATGCGACTGATATTTCCTTGCTGATGTTCCATAGAACTATTACAACCAATACCACAACACTGGATTTTGTTACAAAGTGAGAAGGGAAATTCATTTGGTTCTCATTAGTTCGTTGATTGTATTCCAAAATGTTAAGAAATGCCACCGTATTTTTGTTCGATTTGTCGTTTTTTTTTCGATCTTTTTATGTGTGCTCTTTTAATATTGGTTTCACCCTTTACCCTTTTTTCATGTATTTTTCTGTATCAGAGAAGCAATGAAATGTGCAAAGAAAACAAAATAAAAAAACAAAAAACACAATTATCTGCGACGAACAACCGACGACGATGACGTGAATGGAGATGCCACCACAGAGCACAGCGTTAAATAGTGTGACTCTGGGTTAAAGACGTTTCGTGGTTTATGGTTGTGATTACACTTTGACTGTTCGTCGATTTAAAGTTAAAGGGAAAATAGGTCAAAAGGTGACGTGAAGTTTTGTGTTCTAAGGGATTTTCTCTTCACATGATGCACATTTCCTGCGCTGCATGCTTCTTCAGCTGGGAAGAATAATAACTTGAGGTATGCTATATATGGTATACAAAATGTACTATAAGGTACTGATTGATGCTGCTGCTGTGCTTGGTGCTTGCGGCATTTTTCCCATCAATCTTGAACAGATGGGGGGAAGTAGTGACACAGATTTTATTTATGTATTTACTTTTTTTGTAATTTTTGCATCGCAATTTCAATCTGAAGCTCAAACTGACAACCAGCTCCTTGGATGTGTGTGTGTGTGTGTGTGTATTTCTGTGTGCGTGATTAAAGAGCTTTTTGAAAAATTCTGAACAAATTTCTGGGAGATAGTAGTTCAAGGTGGTGATAGGATGTATTTTAATTGGATTTAATCCATGTTTTCATTGTGTGTCAGAAGCAGCAAAAGCCTGATGATGGGTGAATTTTTCTTAAAAAATAATAATTCTACTGAAACTTTTGGTACTCAAGTTGTATAGATCTAAGCTCTAAGGTAAAGAAGAGTTTATGATGCCTTATAGAGAGCTTCTTCAAAAGAATTTAAATAGGTTATAGATAAAAGTAGGTAGTTCTTACAAACTGTCCCAAATAAAAACCTGCCGATAAAGTAACTTTAGAAATTGATTTTAATTATTTGAAGAATAGGTAGTTACATGTGACTGGTGGTGGCCCTGTACTTTCCAAAATTCTATCTCAAAAATATTGTTCATAACTTTCGTCTAAGTTGACACATTTGACCAATTATGTCAATTTTGTGGGCGTATGCAAGTAATTTGGCAATGGACAGGTTTTTGAAAATGTTTGCCTCTAGTGTGTAGGTATAACTGATTTAAAAGTTAAGCCCCATTTTTTCAAGAATGATGACATTCAGCAGCGCATAGCGGTGGTCACTGAGACTTTCAAAGTTTTGGAAGCATACAAGAGTACAGACTTGACATTCTATTTAAAGAATCTCAACTTATGGTGCGAAAGGAGATTTTACTTGAATTTCAAGCTTGAAACCGCTTAAATTACTTTGCTTTCTACATTCACGTCCGTACCACAATTAGCTGATACAAAACTTAAGGTAGGTAAAGGTAGGTAAAAATGGTGGCAAGAGCGTAACACTCGCTGTTGCCCAATTAGCACTGGATTGCGCCGTTTTGATACCATAACTCGTTTGACCTGTGTATGAAAGTAGATAAAAGCGTTCCTTGCTTTGAAATAGGACGGCTGTGGAGTATGGTTAATGTATCTTGTGAGTTGGGGTATAGGACACTCACTCGATCGGATCGCATCTCGCCCGAGCTTGCCACATTATGCCGAGCTCGGAAGGTTGTAGAGCAGCAACGAATCGATCGATCAGATCATGTGATCATCAGTTGCCATTGAGCATCATGAAGCTCCTCAGAAACCCGGGTTCCGATTACTCGCGGACTTCGGATCTGGGGGGGAACATGATGCAGAACGCAACAGATTTCTGTCTCAGAACCATTTCGTGGCGTTAAGAAAAGAGATCAAGTCTTTGATCTTCATTTCGGAAAGTTCGTTTAGGTCGTCAAAAAAAGCCATTCCAAACGATTGTGCTCTCATTCTGGCTAGAGCTGGACATTTACAGAGAAAATGTAGGACTGCTTCCTTTTCTTGCTGGTCTCCACAGCTGCGACAGTGAGTATTGTAAGGAATACCCAGCCTTGCCGCATGTTCTCCAATTAGCCAGTGTCCAGTGCAGGTTGCTACGACCCTGGCTATGTCCCGCCTGGGTCTACATATGAGATCAATTGTTCGGGATTTATTTAAGGCGGGCCAGATCGTTCTGGATATTTTGCAGTTGGTCAAACTGCTCCACCTACGGTTAGATTCCCTAAGGAAAACTGACAATATATTGCCCTTCACAACTCCAAGGGGAATGTAGACTCTTTCCGCAAGTGAGATGTGAAGGGCTGATCCTTGCCTGGCTAGTTCATCTGCCCGTTCATTTCCCTCAATGCCACTGTGACCAGGAACCCAGATAAGAGTGACCTTGAGGTTAATGTTTAGACTTGCGAGCTCATCTCGGCATTGTTGGACCAATTTAGAGGATGATGTAGCCGAATCAATGGCTTTAACAGCCGCCTGACTGTCTGTAAGGATGGCTGTATTACGATTTTCGTTTGGATCTGCTTTTAGCATCTTGCATGCCTCCCTGATTGCCAGTATTTCAGCTTGAAATACACTAGCAAAATTCGGTAGCCGAAATGACTTGGAGATGTTGAGAGACTCACAGGAGTAAACTTCCCTGACACTAATAATACCAAGTCGTCCGCATATGCAACCGCCTTCACACCACATCTCTCCAGTTTAAAGAGGATTTTGTTCATGACTAAAAACCATAGAAGTGGTGACAGAACACCGCCCTGGGGTGTTCCTCTCCTGACGTGTTTTGTCGAGTTTGCATTACCTAACGTGCCATGAATCTTTCTATCTTTGAGCATGGATATTATCCATTCTCTGATGTAGTCCTCTACACCAAAGTCAACGAGTGCCTCAAGAATAGATTCGGTTAGCTTATTGTTGAAAGCCCCTCCTACATCTAAGAATGTAGCGAGGGTATATTCTTTGAAGTTGATGGTTTTCTCAATTGTACGCACTACCTCATGAAGGGCCGTCTCCGTCGACTTACCTTTGAGATATGCATGTTGAGAGTTTACTAGAGGACATTCCACAAGTATGTCTCTAATATGTGTGTCTAGAATACGCTCTAGAGTTTTAAGTACAAAAGAGGTTAGGCTAATTGGACGAAAATCCTTCGCGGATTCGTGTCAAAGTACAAAACTTAATCTGTTCAACTGTTTCGATTGCTGCTTGCTAGTGTGATGCTTTTTTGTTTCCAGCTGAGGTAGGTCAGCGGGGTCAAACTAGCCTTGTACGGTGCTTAAGACAGCGAAGTTTGGGATAGAGTCCCTAGTTTTAAGCAACGACAGAGCAGTAATAAACGGCGGATAGCTGAGACAGCGACGATTGGGAGTGTGCGTAGCCTGCAGAGACAATATCGTTGGAGGTTGACAGCGAAGTTTGGGCTAAAGTCCCTGGTCTTGACTATGAAGGTGGAGCAGAAAGGGGCTAAGACAGCGAAGGTTGGGATATAGTCCCTAGTATTAGGTTTTCGGAAAAGGTTAAGACAGCGAAGGTTGGGATAGAGTCCCTACTCTAAACTGTAGCGGCGGAGAAGAAAAGGCTAAGACAGCAAAGGTTGGGTTAGAGTCCCTAGTCTAAGCTTATCGGAGTGGGTTAAGACAGCGAAGGTTGTGATAGAGTCCCTAGTTTTAACTATGACGGTGGAGAGGAGAGGAGGCTCAGACAGTGAAGATTGGGATAGAATCCCTAGTCTGAACTAACGATAAAGGAGGTTAAGACTGCGAAAGTTGGGATAGATTCCCTAGTCTTACCTACGGCAGTGGAGGAAAGGATGCTCAGACTGCGAAGATTGTTATAGAGTCCCTTGTCTGAGCTAACGATAAGGAGGTTAAGACAGCGAAGGTTGGGAAAGAGTCCCTAGTCTTTACTACGGCGGAGGAGAGAAGGCTCAGACAGCGAAGATTGGGATAGAGTCCCTAGTCTAAGCTTATGATAAAGGAGGAGGAGAACGGAGGATTTAACGGCGGAAGCCAAAAAGTTTTGAAGCTACTCCCTGGTATATGTGCCCAGCAGTATGCTTCGTATTAGTTTGAAACTAATTTAATTGAGATTTCTTGGTACTACATCACACGGTGGCAAGAAGAATCTGAATTTCAATGAAATTCCAACCCTTACTTCTTAACTTTGTTGCCTGAAGCGAATGTGAATTGTATAAACCGCGAACGAACGTCAATCGTCAACCGCCAATGTGTGTCCTGTTTTGCATTTTTGCGTGGGCGCCTACGGGATATGCAATACTTTCTGGTAATTTGCTGCTGATGTCGTAGCCGGCTGCAACTGTGTGTGCTCTTCTGAATTTTGCATGTGCGCCTCTGTGATATGCAAAGGTTTTTGGCCATTTCATTCTGAAGTAGAATCTGGGCGTTTTGCATCCTTTGGGTGATAAAAGGTGTAACTTCGTTACACTAGCAACATATTAATTTAATTTGATGTATAGAGCAGCCTTTTTGTCACTTGTCTTTAGACCAAAATTGTCAAAATTGGCATTGTAATCGGTAGTAAAGTAGTGGGTGCTAATTTGAAGCTCCTGCGTTTTTTTTAAGACTTTTCGTAATATCAAGAATCTTTCATGGGCTAAGTACAAAATCCCGAATGTCAAAATTTCGAATGACAAGATCCCGAGTGTACGAAATCCCAAATGGAAAAAGTATCCCAAATAGAAAAAAATCCCAAGTAGAAAAAATCCCAAATGGCTAAAATCTCAAATGCTAGAATCCTGAATGGCACAATCTTGAATACCAAAATCCGGAATGCCAAAATTCCGAAAATTCCGGTATATGGTATTCGGGATTCTCATTTTTGACCATTCGGGATTTTATATCCTTTCCATATTTTATCCTAACCAAGAAATCTCGCTGCTGCGTCAAAGTTGGTAGGAACTCCACCGAACCCTTGGATGTCGAGAAAGGTTTAAGGCAAGGAAACGCGTTATCAGGCAACCTGTTTAACATCTTTCTTGAAGCAATATTGTACGCAACTCGCAAGTCAACAACAGAGGTATAATTTTTCAAAAGCCTGTTTAACTACTTGCTTATTCAGATGATATTGACATCATTAGGAGAACGAAGCGAGTTGGTTACCGGCGCGTTTGCAAGTATTGACTCGGAGGTGGCGAAAATGGGTTTGGCTGTTAATGAGAACAAGCCGAAGTATTAGCTATCATCCAGAAAGAATCTCAACATCGTCAACTCGGCAAAAATGTCTCGTTGGATAAGTACGGCTTCGAAGGCAACAAGGTCTACTAGGGCTCCACTATTACATACATCGCAAAATGACATCAATGCAGAGATCAAACGAAGAATTTGAGTTGTAAAGCTCTCTCTCAAACACCTAAGGAGACCTTATATGAGACCCTAATCATCCTGGTCCTGCTGTATAGGGCAGAAGCATGGACCCTGTCAAAAACGAATCTGCTGAAAGGAAAATTCTTCGGCTTGTGTGATCTTCGGTCCAGTTCCAGTTTGTATCGATGGAGTATGGAAGAGAAGTTCACGCCATAGCGAAATGCGCAGATCGTAGTCTCGTAAGAAATTACTGAAACCAAAACATTGCCATTGTGTCAGACAGCCAAACCGCACTCAAAGCACTGAGCTCCTACGTCATGAGCTCGAAGGGAGTTTGCGAACAGGCTGGATGTCCTTGGCAAAAACAAGAGTGTCACATTTGGGTACCTGGTCACATTGGTGCCCAGGGAAATGAACAAGCAGATTCCCTAGCAAAGATAGGGGCAAGTACTCCCTTAATGGGGCCTGAATCCTATTGAAAAAAATAAGAGCACAAGAGGAGGTAAAAAGATCCAAGAACTGTAAAGAGCTCTCAAGGCTCAAGTAGGCTAAACTATTACTTTGTATACCTACAACCGAACTCGTTTTGAAGACTGCATCAACCTAAGTGGAACAACCTAAGAAAAATAACTGGTCTCCTCACTGGCCACTGCAAACTAAATAGACACCTAAACGTTCTTGGTCTAGTAAGAAGTCCAACATACAGATTTTGCTGCGCACAGGAGGAAACACCAGACCATATATTGGGAAAATGTGACGCAATCAGGCAACAAAGGAAAAACACCTGGAACACTACGAGGTGGAAGAGAGCGACCTTTCCTCTCTAAAAGTCCTCCAAATACTCAAATTTCTGAGAGAAATTAACGTGGAGGAAGAACTGTAAGATGAGCAATCTCATCCAGTTTTAAGGCGGGGGCACAAGAGATCTTAAGGTCGCAGTGCAACAACCCCAATATTTCATTCATTCATTCATTCATGGAAGAGAAGATTTAACAACGTTCTTTACGGACCTAACAGCAACGTTCGACCTGGTCAAAAAGCTGAAAATACAGCGGCACACCGACGCACCAGCCCAACGGGTCTTCGTATATACCGCTGATGATCTGCGCAACAGAGAAAGACCCCATTTTAGGTAGCGCACACAAGTGGAGAACGACCTTAACCAACTTGGAATGCGTAACTGGAAGCAGCTAGCTGGGAACCGAGCTGGCTGGAGGGGCTTGTTGGTTGAGGCCAAAGTCCACTCTGGACTGTGAACGCCATTTAAAGTAAATAAGTCATCACCTGTCGTTTAGAGCAGTTCAACAGAAAGACTGTCAGCTTCAGCAGCATTCCTTCTATTACATCACGCTATTTTCTAAATTATGCAGTTCTAATGATTCTTCTTCCTCCTTCAGAAAAGCCAGTGTTCTTCTTTTCTAGTGATCTCTAGCGATTTAGCTGTTCGACATCAAACTTTATTACAGCGCCGTTGCATTGACTATAAGATATGGTCAGCATATGCACGGCCATACCTTGGCTATAACAAGGCAGAGTGGTCCAAGTCAATTACTACCTCTGGGAGTGTTCCAAGATAAGTGCTCGGGGTACAGTGGGGCCAAGTTGTAAGAAACCTCATATTGAATAGCCAAGCAAAAAAAAGCTACACTCTTATAGGGTCTACCTCAATTTCTTTCTCGAAGTCTGGGTTGTAGTGAAAATCTAGTTAGAATTTCATCATTTGGGACATAAAGGTTCAGTTTAAGAAAATAACGAAATATTTCCGATTAAATATAACCTCTCCAATATAGGCGCAACTTGTTGTGGCCACAGAACTTTTAACGGCATCTGAAAGTTCTACAGTTCGCATCATCTCACTCGGATCTCAGGGGATCGATTGTGCTCCCAGGGATATGATGGGAAATGTGGGTATAGGAAGAGTCAAAGGAGGAAGTTAAGTCTTGAGTATGGGAGGTCTCCTTATACCATCCTGAATTCTGAATGAATTTTAGAATGTTTCTAAGTGGCAAAAGTAAGACATCACCCAGTTCGTCGGAAAAGTATTCTCCGAGGCCTGCTTTCCTGCTGAGGCATTAACAATGAAAGTAAGTTGAACCTTCCCCCACCTATTCATCCTGAACCCCTCTGCATAGGTCAGATGATTTATGTGATGCCCACTATATGCAAGTGGGTTCCCTTTGAGCTGTGACCCATTAGGACTCCAACCAAGAGAGGCAGTTGAGGACTGCTAAGCTTCTGGAAACACTCTGATTTTTTCTTGGAAATATCTGGCCATAGATTCATTAAAGCCCGACAAGTGTCAACATCTGACGTTAGCAGCTTTTAGTAAACTCTGGCGAATCCTACTTTTTTCTTGTTCCAGTGACATAAGTACCAAGGGTTCTATTTGGCTCGGTTCAAGTGTTGCCAAGTTTTTGGCCAATTCATCCGCCATTTCATTTCCGTAAATGTTACGGTGTCCTGGCGCCCATGGGAGGGAAATTGAATATGTTTCACCGAGCAATCTTAATTCATTGCGACAACGATCAACCACATTTGACTTCGTGACGATTGACGAATTAGCTGTTTATGAATATATCAATTTTCCTATTTATCAGTTCACGATCGGAAAGATATTTTGCAGCTCTTGCAAGTACTCTGCAAGAGCTTTGAAGCTTTATTGATCTATTAATGGAAGGGTTTTCTGAAAAGATACTTGACCCTACTCCAGCTCCTGGTTTGGAACTGTCATTAAAGACCGAAACATGATTAAAGTTTATGACCCGGTTTTTCTTCGCCAGTTCCCTTGTAGGAATATCTGTGAATGCGACTGGGTTAAAATCTATGTACGGTGAAATTTAGTCTGTTTTAAGGTCTGTGCAAGTTCATGATGATTCTATAACAACTCTATACTCTTTAAGCCGTAAAGCACGTTTGACCAACAACTCCTTCGTGAATAGATCAAGTTGGGCTAGTGAGGCGAAAGTTTCTAGGGCTGCGTTTGGCGTGGTTCTTATGGCACTGGTTGTGAGGATACATACCAGCCTCTAAATTTTTGTCATAGTCTTAAAATTGGTTGCCCTATCTAAGGTAGGCTACCAAATCAAACATGTGTTTGTAAAGATAGGCCTTAAAAAGGCTGTATCCAATTAATGGTTTTGGGGCTGAGTACCCATCTCTTAAGGTGGCCTCAAACGACGAACATGGTCGTCGAACTTGTTCGTGTTCGCTATGATTTTCTCGTGTAGGGTCTGGTTCGCTTTAGGCGAAAAATTTTTTTCGTTGGCTTCGATGTTCGCCATAAAGGGCCATGTTTTCGAGAAAACCTCATTTTGCTGTGAACATTGCCGTAAATTACCATAAGTGCAACCACTTGCCCTTCCTTAAAGCACCTGTTTACGCTTTGAAGAATCAACACGAAATTAATTTTCGCCAAATATGTTTGTCGTGTAGGGGATAACGTAAACGAACAAGTTTGGCAAGCATGTTCGTCGATTAAGGCTATCTCTATCAATCTTCTGCATGGGATGTGAAGTTTCCTCGTAAACAAAACAAGTTCTCTCCTAAGAAGTTTGACATTAAGTCAGTAGCTAGTGGTCCAATTGCTGAAATTGTCAAGGGTGGTTTGTAGGAGCTCACAGAGTTTGAGAAAGAATTTTCCTGAGACTCTTATAACGATGTCATCAAGGTACCCCAAGACTTTCAAACAGCACTGACTAAGATCTCGTTGACGACCAGAAGCCCTATGGCGTAACTCTACACGTCTTATTTTAAAGCTTGCTATAACCCACCCTTGCTATCAATGCAGAGGCATTAACAATTCTAGTCTGAAGCATAAAATAAATAAATTTGGCGGTGCAAGAACTTATGGAGAACCAGGATTTCTGTTTTTAGGTGGCAAGGGCTGGTGCTGGTAACCGAACCCAGACCTTTGGCATGACAGTCCAACGCACTAACCATTATGCCACGAGTTACTGGTCTGAAGCATAGAATCAATCCAATTTGACAGTATCGGATCGATGCTACTAGAATGTAGGGTTTTGCGTTATACGTTATTTTTTAAATTGTTCAACGCCCCTTTCTATGTCAAGGAATGCTCCCAATGTATAAACAGATAGTCCAGTCGATTCAGCGGCTACATAAAATAAATAAATTGGGTGGCGCAACAGCTCGTGGAGAACCAGGGCCTAGTGACCTACAACTCAAACATTCCTGTGTGCATGTTGTTGGCAGGAATGAAGGAGACCTTCAATTTTTTGCCGTATCCGAACGGCTAAATGAGCAGCACTTATTCATGACAAGTATACTCTTGGAGGATTTGTCAGTTCCTCGCAAGAGGCAGTACCTCAGATAAAACATTTCTGTTTTTAGGCATATCCCTGCTTAATGTTGCCTACAAGATCCTATCCAACGTACTATGTGAGCGTCTAAAACCTTTCTGCAACACTATGATCGGCACGCACCAGTGATGCTTCAGGCCAGGCAGATCAACAATAGACCAAATCTTCACATTGAGGCAAATTCCTGGAAAAGACCAACGAATTTTAAGTTGAGATCCACCATCTATTCATCGACTTCAAAGCGGCATATGAAAGCATAACTCGTCAAGAGCTTCTATTGGCGATGTCGGGATTCCGAAAAAACTGATTCAGCTTGGACGTTACAAAATACACGATACAATGTGCAAATGGGTAACAGCTCATCCCCATTATTCCAGACGTGTGCAGGGTTCAGACAAGGAGATGCGCTGTAATGTGATTTCTTCAACCTAGTCCTGGAACAGAAATTGCGCAAAAGTGGTGTGTTTATGGAAGGCACTATCTTCAACAGGTCTTCTCAACTGTTTGGCTATGCGGACAACATTGACACCATCGCATCGGCCGCTCCAAGAGAGCTGTACTTGAAGCATTCACAGCTACTGATGAACGGTCGAAACGCGTTGGTCTTGAAGTGAATAAGGACAAAACAAAGTATATGCTATGAACAAACAAAGCCTCATCTGTCCATCGCCTAGTACAAAAAGTCACTGTTAGTAGCAATAATTTCGAGGCAGTCAAGGAGTTCACCTACCTCGGAACAAACATCAATTCCATGAACGACACCCTAGTGGAAATCCAACGAAGAATTACCCTAGCGAACCGCTGTTACTTCGGTTTGGCCAAACAAATGGGTTCAAAACTCCTTTCTCGCAAAACAAAGTGCACGCTATACAAAACTCTAATTTTACCAGTTCTACTCTACGGCGCCGAGTGCAGGACGATAAGTAAAAAAGGGGAATTGATACCGGGCACTTTCGAGAGAAAAATTCTTCGGCGGATATTTGGTCCTATATGCAAAGAGGGCGATTGGAGGTGAAGATTGAATCGTGAACTGTACGAGATGTACCAAGATGTGGATGTACTCCAAAGAGCCAAAGCACGTCGACTACACTGGCTCGGCCAAATCGAGCGAATGGACAACAACGCTGTAGCCAAGAAAATCTTCGAATCCCAGCCCCCAGGTTCGAGACGACCAGGAAGACCGAATCTACGCTACAAGAACCATGCGGTCACAGACGCAAGAGCGCTTTGTCTCGACGACTGGAAGGAGCGTGCGAGGGACCGCAACTAATGGGAGACCGCAATATCTCAGGCAGAGACCCTTCAGGGATCGGGAGCCGGATAAGTAAGTAAGTGAGTTTTAAGTGGCACGGCTGGGAATCGAACCCACATCTTCGGCATGACACCAGCACCAACCATCATGCCACAAGGTACTTCATTCAACGCCTACAAATACTTAGGTGTATGGAATGATACCACTCAGACATTTTTCCTCGAATCGAAGGTTTGACCCCACTGTCGCTGGTTGCAATGTGACTTATCAGCTTGACGATTTCAAAAGTCTCGTTTCTCCACAATTATTGAAGATTGTCAAAAGAATGTTAAGTGTAAGGCAGGGTCCAACAAGGTGGTATATCTTTTCACCGTGTTTAATTGAAAAAAATTGATCTGTACTTGCTGCTTTCCAGTTAATAATGGAAAAGCTGAATGCGCTTTGAATTCTCAACTGATTCACGTAGACCAAATGGTCATTGCACATCAAGAGGTATTTTATGTTTCATCGGAATCTTTATCTAGATGGGAACAATCTTCTATAGAAATATCTTCTATAGGCACTCGTCATCAATATACTCCGAATCTAAGCCGGATTTCATGTAAAAGAATAAAGGTTCAAAACCAGAACAGAGCCAATGATAACAATACATCAAACTAAAAAGCTCCTCTAAAACCATTTATCTGCTGGATATCTTTTATTCTAAACACGTTTCTCTTTATCTGAATTTCAGAATAAATACTGCACCATTGGATGATGATGATGATGACCTAAAAAAGTCACTTTCATTTCAACTGTTATAGTATTGCCAGTGAAAATGATGTCCGTCCAGAAGAAATCTATAGCCGAAAGGCACAGGCACCGGCAAAGGGTATTAAACCTTTTTATTTTTGTCTTCTTGTATAGTTTGCTAAACTCCAGTTTTCATTGTAAAATGTATTCAGCTGGCGTCGTCGTGGCAGTATAGTTTCTCATTAATGCTCACCATCGTCATCGTCGTCTTTGCTGACCACACCACACCATACAACATCTGCTCACTTTGGCTATCTTGGGATAAATCAATGACCCACCCGGTTCTCTATAGAAGAGGTCCACGCCAAAAATAAAAGCCAACACGAAGACGTTATACGATGCTTGGGTCTTAGGTTGGCATAAAGAAAAAGTCCGAATCAGCTTTACAAAATTCAACAGCACCATCAAAAACCAGTCTTGGGGAGGAAAATTGGAAAGATTACTATTATCAGCGATTGTTGTCGCTCCATTGGTCATCGCTTCCAATGGCTTCGCCGTTCGCCACCACCACTACCGAGTCGCGCCATTGGACATGGTTTTTTTTTTTTGATATTATAGAAAAAGGGAAACTATGATCTCCGCCGAGGTATATACGAGCTACGAGTATAAAAAAAAAGATGTCTTTTGTATGACAAAGTATGTTATTAACATTTTGTTGCTCTCCCAACCCAAACCCGATGTGTGTTTGTTACCTTGTTTCGATTAAGCTCAACAAAAGGAAAGAAAATTGCTGTTTATGTGAGGAACGTGAGTTTGCTCTATGAAAACATTGAACAGGGCCACACACCTGCGTCCGGACTGCATTTTATACTTCTTCTAACTTCCATGTCGAAAGAGAAAACAGCGAAAGGTGTAAGTTTTGAAAGATTTATTTTAATTTTATTTTTTTGTTTTTTTCTAAGTTTGTTGGGTTTTTCATTTAAAATTATTTGAACTATGAAAGCACTTAGTGCGAGAAAGTGCATTTACAACCAAGGTGGTAATTAGGTTTTAAACTTTCTTAGAAAGAGAATTATTATAGGTATGCTGTGAACCCATAATAGAAACAAATTACTGCTTTCAGCTTGGGCATTAAATAATGATGATTTATTATGTAAATTTTACTTTCGTCTTTATGTATTATTTAAGTTTTTGGGACCGGGGTGCATATTTCTCTCAACTCAGAGATTATTTTCAAAGAGTAATGTTTTAAATAAAACTCTTAGAAGCATTATAATCTATTCTTTTCTCTTTCTTAGTTCAAAGCTTTATTAATTACTTGTGTTTTTTCAAACAAGCAGACACGCCATGCCATTTTTATTAACTTTTTTAAAGAGACTTTGTTCTTGACTTGCTAACACTGCTCTAGGTTAGGTTAGGATAGGTTAATGAGCTGACAGTTGATCTTGTTACCGTCACACTCAGATCAATGTAGATCCATTGGGATACCCTATAGGGATTGTGACCCCCGAAAAAATTAAAGTCCCATGTCATTGAAGTACGTTTAGGGTGTTGAGTTTCAGCAAGCTATAAGCTTGAAAAGTCGGTGGGTATTTCTTAGTCATTGGAGCAATGTATGTCGTCACATCAACACCTGGTTGAGGAGAGGAAGATGCCCCCACTTGAGAAATCATCCCTCCACTAGGCCCGTAGAAGCATTTGGCTCCTTGCATCGTCTGGTAGATGAGTTTGATAGGTTAGTGGTTGGTGTATGTGTCCGTTCGTATGGTCAGGATTGCTGAATGAGTCGTAGGGGCAGTCTCTATTCTCAAGATGACCTTATCAGTTTTAGGGAGAGGGCCCCATGACCTCACTGACGGTCGTGCTCACCGCAGTGGCGAAAGTAGCTGCTGTATAGGCGATATGCCAATTTTCCGTTTACTACCGCTCCTACAAGGAAAACGTGCAACAAACAGTTGTTTCGCTCGTTCTATCACTGTCACTAACACTCGTGGATGGGTGATTGATAGAGTTTAAGAATTTTCAAGCCATTCAAGCGTTAATAAATCAGAATGTCAGAGAATTCTTCCAAGTCGTTGAAGAAGTGTCTTTCTAGGAGCCTGTTTCGCAGATGGTATAAGACAGGGCAGTGACACAGGTAGTGAGGAGTATCCTCGTGTAGCTCTATATCACCACATCCCCTGCATAAGTCATCCAAACTGAGTGTCATCTTATTCTTGTGATAACCCAGGTGGTTGTGACCGGTGGTGATGCTCACGAGATGAGATAGAGACTTTTTACTCAGTCGGATGATGTTTCGGTCTTTTGTTTGTTGAAACTAGGCTATAGTTTTCTGGTTATAACACTCTATCGCTTGTTTGTCGTAGCTATAACTTTGTTCTCTATTATCTGTTAAGGACTACTGGGTGGGGCCTGAACTATTGTATATGCCTGACTATAAGATCAAGACCTTATTCTATTCTTGCCAGGTCGTCAGCACTTTCAATACCTGGAACACCATTCACTGTGACAGGAAGTTAGCAGAATCTTATGTTATGCTACGACAGCAAGTTACAAGCTTCGATTTGATTTCAATGGCAAAAATCGCTTTTAATGCCGCATGGCTATCAATGAAAAAGGTGATATCAGCTTGTGTCAATGTGTACTGCCATCATTGAGACTTGTCTAGCAGCTTTCGTCACTGATAGGACCTCACTTGGGAAGATACTGCTATAATCAGGAAGTCCGAATGAGCTGGGTTGTCTGAAGGTTCCTGAAAAGAACCCTGCACCAACACTCCGTTATCCATCTTGGACCCGTCAAAACAACGCTCGTAAATTATTACTAGCGATATACGGCACCAAGTAGTACCTTGTGGCATGATGGATAGTGCGTAGGACTGTCATGCCGAAGGTGTGGGTTCAATTCCCAGCCGTGCTACCTAAAAACAGAAATGTTTCCTCTTGCGAGGAACTGACAAATCTTCCAAGAGTATACTTTACATGAAAAAGTGCTTCTCTTCTAGCCGTTCGGACTCGGCATAAAATTGTAGGTCTCATCTATTCCTGCCAACAACACGCACACAGGAATGGTTGAGAGTTATAAGTCACTAGGCCCTGGTTCTCCGCGAGCTGTTGCGTGACCCAGAACTGGCTTCTGGCTGTAAAACCGGAATGTAGGGTCTTCGAACCTAGTTTTTGATGTTTTCAAGCTGCATTTCCGGTAGCTGCTGAATGGATATAAGTTAGAGCGAGAAATAGGACAAGAAGCAAGCCCAATTTTAGTCAATGAAGACCCTGCTCAACCACCCAGTACAGAAGAAGTAGACTTTGCTATAAAGAAGCTCCAGAACAACAAGGTCCCCAGATCTGATGTTTTACCAGCTGAGCTCTTCAAGGATGGTTGAGATGTGATGAAAGGGTGTATGCATTACTTTATCAACCAAGTTTGGGTGGAAGTAAGCATGTCCGAAGACTGGTATACAAGTTCCACATGTCCTATTTATAAAACAGGCAATCCTATGTCCTACAAGAACTATCACCGCATATCCCTGATAAACGTCACTTACAAGACTCTATCCAACTTCTACAACACTTCAATTGGTAAATACCAGTGTGGCTTTCGGTCAGGGAGGTCGACCAAAGACCAAGTATTCCAATCTCAGGCAAATCTTGGAAAAGATCAACGAGTTTCAAATCAAGATCGAGACTAACCATCTATTAGTGTTAGTAAAACATCGATAGTTTAATCGATTAATCGATTGTTTTGAACTATCGAGACTATCGATAATTTGGAGAAAACATCGATAGTCTGTCCAGTTGATAAGTTTTTGTAGTTGGGGACAAAATAATTGCCGAGAAATGAGTTGTCAACTTGAAATTGACCTTGAATGACAAAAATCTTAGCTGGGCTTAAGTTCAGTTGGTTGTTGAACACGGCTCTTTCCGAATTATGGTTCTATTATGTTTATTTAACTATTTATTACTATTAAAATCCTTTATTTTTATCAAAGAACGCAGACAATACTTAAATTATTTTTTTTTTGAGATGCAGCTGTGAATTTTTCGTCTTCTTTTTTTTGTGAAATGCCAAAATTAGAAAGACAAAAGACAAAGATAGTTTTTAGAAAAGCCCAATAGGGAAAATTCCGCATCAATAGGTCTGTTCCTTTAGTTTTAATTTCTGTGCATTTTAGTCCAAAATTCTGTCAAAGTTCATATAAAAAAAATGACAGAAGTTTGGACTAAAAATCATAGAAATTCAAAGTAAAGGATAAGACCTTATATTTAACTATGCCTGATACCAAATTGTGGAACTTTACAGAATTTTCACGTTAGAAAATACACCTAGAATGTATTTATATTCACATGTTTAACATTTTTTCATATTGAAATATGTATGTTTGAAAAATTTGATTTCTTTTTAATTTGAAAATTTGTTCTAAAATTTTGTTTTTTTTTTGCTTTTATTTATTATTATTATTAGTAAAAAACCATCGATTGTTTATCGATTAATCGATTGTTTTTTTTTTAACAATCGATACTATCGAAAACTCCAACAATCGATGTTTTATTAACACTACCATCTATTCAACAGTTCATTCAGTTGTGTCGCGTGACATTGGAAAATAAGCGATGCAATGTGCTACTCGGGGAATACTGCAGAGGGTTTCACCAAGGAAATGTGATATTATGTGATTTATTCAATCTCGTTCTTTAGTATGCAGGGCAGGCGTTAACACTGAATAAGGCACTATGTTCAACAGATCTGTCCAACTTCTAACGTATAGGTATGCTGATGATATCGACATCATTGGCCACTCCTAAAGGCCCATTGTAGAGTTTTTCCTGGCAAACGAGGACAAGAACAAATTCATGTCATAAATAAACATTGATTGATCTGTCAATCAACTAGGACAGAACGTCACTGTTGATAGCAACAACTTCGAACAAGTCAAGGAGTTCACCTAGCTCAGAGTCAATATTAATCCCACGAACGACATCTTAGTAGAGATCCAACGAAGAAATACCCAAGCAAACCATTGCTACTTCGGTTTGGCGCAACGCATGTGTTTAACATTCCCCAGTTGTCACACGTAAGACAAAGTGCACGCTCTATAAAACCTTTATGCTGTCAATCTTGCTTTGTAGCGCCAGCGTTGAGGGCGATAAGCAGAAAGAGAGATCTTAACGCTTAGATTGAAGTGGCTGTCAGTCATGAAAACTGACACACTTATACCATAAGTTGGTCTATTGTGATACCACATGAATCTGGTAAACCCTTTTCCCATTTGGAATTCTTATGAAAGTAACAGACCAGCTTCGTCTACGTTTATTAAATCACTAGGATCATGGAAGTAGAAATCTCCAATATGAAGTCTTCGTCTATGAGATAGAGCAGGACAAGTGCGTAGAAGTTGAGGAATCGATTCTACCTCTTCCTCGTCCATACAGCTTCTGTAAAAATCGTTAGAGAATATGCGAAGACGCGTTGCGTGCTTGCCTATAAGACAGTGTTCAGTTAGGACACCTACCATGGAGCTAATGTGCAATCAGCTTAGAGAATCAAGCACTAAGATCGCTTTAAATCAATTACTGGCCAGATTTGTTTTGTTGCCAAGAAAGTGGTGATATTATATTGTTCCACCTAAGGTTTAATCATTGGCCTTACAATTACCTTGAATGTCTTTATGCCCCGGAAACCAATGCAGGTGAATGAAAGACTGCTACGCCATCTCCAGCAGAGATAGTTGAACGGCAATTTTGGGCTGTTAAAGAGTTAGCTGAGTCTGATTTCAGAGATTTAATAGCTGTTTCACTATCCGAGAAGATGCGGATATATGTGGTTGATAACACGTTTTCTTTGAGCCAAGATAAGGCTTCTTTGATCGGCATAAATTCCGCCTGGAACACGTAACAATGATTAGGAAGACGGAAGGAGATACTTAATTTTAGTATTTCTGAGTACACCATACCCAACCCATCATGAGTTTTGGATCCGTCGGTGTAAAAATGTATTGATTCATCTTCCAAAAGGACCTCCCAGAGAACTCTAGAAGATACAACCGCAAATTCTATGAGCCTTTTACAGATGTGGATGTTGTCCAAAAATCAAAACACGTCGACTACACTGGCTCGACCACATCAAGCGAATGGACAATAATGCTCATGCCAAGAGGGCCCTTGAATTTTAGCCCCAAATTCGAGAGAACGTTGTGAAAAATTTAATTCAATCGTGCAATGTTTTCTTACTTACTTACTTAAGGTGGCAATGTTTTCTATGTTTTTTATTTTTCGTTAGCTTCATATCAAGTTAGCAAAGCACCACCTTAAAAAGGGATTAAAACTGCTAATACCGAACTGTTTATGGGCTTAATAGTTTGCCACTAACAAGTCTCCAAGTTATGACATTTTCGAATTTGTCGTTCAATGTTTGCCATGTTTTTTGGGTTCTTTGGTAGCTTGACATCAACTTAGCAAAGTACTACCTTAAAATGGGGTAGTAACTGTTTATATCGGATGGTTTATGATTCAATAATTTACCATTAACTAGTCGTTAATTATTTGTGAAAATTTTGAATTTTTTGTTCTATGTTTTCTATGTTATTTGGGTGCTGTGCTAATTTGACACAACTCAAAAAGCGTGAAAAACACAAAAAAAAAGACAAAAAATTGGACGATTGAATTCAATTTTTTACAACTAAGTAATGACTAACTCACGGCAAATTACTAAGCCGTAAGACATTAAGTATAAGAAGTTTTTCACGCTTCTCGAGTTGTGTAAAGTTAGCAAAGCGCCCAAAAAAAATAGAAAACATTAAACGACAAATTCGAAATTGTCGCAATTAATTAACGACTAATAAACGGCAAATTATCCACCTACCCATTTTTCGATTTGTGAAAGTTGCTTTGCTAACTTGACACTTGTAGAAAATAAATCACCCAAAAATACATAGAAAACATCGCATGATAAAATTGAATTTATCACAACTAACTAACGACTAATTAACGGCAAATGATTAATGAATAAAATATTGAATTTTATAAGTTCTTACCACTTTTCAAAAAAAACATAGAAAACATAGAACGACAAATTCGAAACTGTTGCAACTTATCAACGACTAATTATTGGCAAATTATCCACCTACCCATTTTTTGATTTGTGAAATTTGCTTTGCTAACTTGAAACTCATTTGAAACGTTGTCAAGAAGCCATTAGACATGCTGGGTTTTACAAGACTACCTCAACCAAACCTTTGGTTTAAGGTTGAGTACTGGCCAGCACATGCAGCTAAGCAAGAGGGAACAAAGCAATGCTGAACGGAAGCATCATGTTCGAGAATCGGTCGGTACCTCTAGGTTACGAGCAGAAGAGGGTAGTGGTTTGTCAGAAGTGGCCTGTCAGAAGAAGCTTGGCACGCTCCCGGTTGCCTTGCGTTAAAACAAGTTTTTCAATAAAGGCAAGTTCAACATAGTTTTCTAATTGCCGGGGTGCGGACATTTATGTTCTAATTGTGTTTATTTCTATTCTTTGACAAGTCTTCTATTATGGTGCTTCAGTACTTTTAGTTGTTTTCTATTTTTCCATCTCTTTTATCAATTTAATTCATTTAAGCTTGAATAGAAATGCAAGGATATAATTTCCTTCTTAGCGGTGGGTGGTGGTGGTGGCGACTTAAATGCCAAAAACAGTAAATATCTCAAGGGACAACATCAAAGGCAAAAAGGGGTAACCACAATTTCGAATGCCACAATTCATCCAGTTACCTTGACTTTTTTTTAAATATAGATGTTAAAATTCTTAATTATTAGCAAGAGCATCGCAAAGCATTAAATACATAGAATAGCTTAAGAGCTCCCTTAACATTAAACCGCTTGCTTTCCTTGAACCAAAAATGTTTGAAAAGAGATCTGAGTTTGAATACTGTATTTATGTAGTTCATTAACACTTTTAAAAATTATTTATTTTTGTTATTTTTAGCTCAAAGACATTTCGTGTTTGAATGGTTTAACAAATTACTATACCACACTTTACAGGTTAATGTTTACCATTCGTTCAGAGTAGGAGTAAATACGGGCGACCCCAGTTCTGCATTTTTTAAATAAACAAACTATTTCACATGCACCTGTTTTCAATTCGAACCTTGGTGCTAAAAGTGAAAGTTATTTGAAATGCTATGCAGGTTTGCAAGTACCTACCTATAGCTACTTATCGTGACAAAATTATGTCAAACTAGTTTAGATCATTGACTTTGAAGCAATCTTATCTAAATTGAAGGTGCCTTTATAACCACTTTGGTATGTTATAAACTAACATAAATCAACATTAATGCAGTTAACTAGTTTCCTTCACCATACAAAGCCTTTTCTATAAATTTTCTGATAAACAATTTGCACTTTCTCATATAATTACATTATAACTGCACCTGCAACTATTTCTGTATATTGTTGTGGTCATTTTAATTGAGTTACTTTCATTTGAGTTCACTACATACTTAATAGCCCTAAGGCTGTATAACGCAATACTATCTCTTACAACTTACAATGAAACTTAAACCTGATGAATCTCAAAGAAAGTGGTTGGATTACAAAATTGAATTGTTAGGTTAATTAAAAACTTGTCATATTTTTCTTTTTTTTTTTTCTTTTTAATTGAAAATAAAATCGTCTGTCTGGAGGGATTGTTTTTTTTTTTAAACTCATAGCATAACTCTATAACAAACCAAAGTCGTTCCTATTCATACATATGTATATAGCTGGAGGAGCAGTTTATCAAAAAGAATGTCACCAAACAGCTTTCCAATATATTTTTTTGTTTTTCGTGATGATTTTAAATCAACAGACATCATATTGATGGAATCAACGAGACACTGATGGTGATTGATTTCCCAAGCATTTTCACTTTCAACTTAAGCTGTTCATATTTATTTTTAAAAGAATTATTAAAGGTTAATAAAAGAAAAATGTTTTAATCGACGTAATAGTTGATAGTGAGAGTATCTAGAGACAAGATAATTATATAAAAATGAAAGATGCATTCGTTTTTGTTTTCATTTTTAAGTTACAATTTTTTTGTTGAGTTGCAACTATGTTGCATGTGCACCTGTGTCCACTTTACCAACATCAAGCTTAAACCTAAACGCTTCTCCAATTCATTTTTGTTACAGAGCATTGTCTCCTTACAGGAGAAACTCTTGTTTATATTTTTTTTTTAATTGTAAAAAATATATTTTAAAGTAGCATTTTCCGACAGACTTTGAACTGCAACCGCCTTTTAAAATAGAAAGAAGAAAAATATTGGATAGCCACACATGCACTTTGTGAAAATTGCAATGATTTCTGAAAAAAAAGAAAATTAAAAAAGCATTTTGTCAGCATAAACTTTTCTTTCACTGCAACTCCAACTGCAGTTGCAACAATTTTTTTTGAAAATCTATATTTTTGTTGAGAGTTTATTGTTATGAACTCAAGTAAAGTGCACCACCCACTTGTTTTTTTTTTTTAATTCTAAGGTTACTCACAAGGCCATAATGAATTATTATACACATTTTAAAATGTAATGCTATTATAAACATACTCGTATTCTGATTTTGAAAAATGTACAATAGTTGTTTGTTGAACTGGAGACTTTGAACTTTGATATGACGATAACAAAAAATATGAATATTCTGTTTGTCTGTACCTACGTGCTCTTATGTCTTTAGTCTACTTTCGTTTACCTTGGCATCTAGAATATTTAAACATTCTCCATATAGTCGAGGAAATAGAGAGGTTTTGCCCAACAAAAGGTCGGGTAGTTCTAAATTTTTGATATGTTATATGGTATGGTTGGTAGATGAAAATTCCAAAACCACGCCCCTCCACCCCTTTCACAATCCAGGAAAAACTACAAAAAATCGGCACTTTTTTCAGTTTTTTGCTTATAACTTCTTTCCGGTTTATTTTTACGGAAAAAAGTGCGATGATAATTTGAAGACAATAAAATACAAATATGATTTTAAAAGTATTTTTGTACAACCACTACAAACGGCGGTATGGAGCTTCCAAAAAAGGCTAAAATTTCGTATTTTGACAGATTTCCAGTTTCTTCCCTTCTAACAGCACAATAGCTCCTTAACCGTCAAGATAAGGGCACAATTTTCGTAACCAATCTTGTAGATAATTTCATTGGCTACCAATTTCATGTAACTACTGTCAACGCCCTCTTAGGCGAACTCCTAAGTCGAATTTCCCTCTAACTAGAATTTGTTCACCATTTATTTTTTTTATAATGAGCGTGAACTAAAGGGGTTTTGACTACCCTTAAGATGATGAACACAGTGCGAGCGATTAGGAAAATAGGGAAGGATTACAAAGGAGATACCGATGCACATTGGTTTTGAATTTCTTAATATCAAAATGGGAGGGGAAATAGAGCTTGGTAAAGCATTCCACATTCGTGTTGTGCGGCTAAAGAAAGAATCTCTATACTTGACAGTACGTCCGAAATTGGGCTCAAGAGTAAACTGATGCGCATTCCTGGAAGTGCGGGTATAACGGTGGAATTGTTTTAAGGGAGGAATGCATAGAATAGCCATAGAATAAGGAGAGACATGAAAGATTACGACGATGTTCAAGAGATGCGAATGTTTCCGTTATATTTTATTATCATTATTATTATTGGAGCCCTGGATCAACAGCGGCCGGATCTGCGGACTAATGTCCAAAGATTATATCCTCTACTTTAATAAAGGGCCTACAGAAGGTAATTATCGGACATGTTTAGTGGCGAAAAAATCTTTAAATCTCTTCCTCTTATCTTCCCACAGTAGTGCAGACATGACGACGGTGAAGTGCGAAAGAAAAGGGGCCCCGCCCCTGATCCTAGCCTCCGTCTACATGCCAGGTGACTCACCGGGGCCTCCGCCGTCAGCTGCTCTTGATGACCTAGTTTCAGCGACAGGTAAGAACGGTTGGGACCTCCTGGTTTGCTGTGACGCAAACGCTCATCATCTACAGTGGGGGAGCTCTGATACAAATAAAAGAGGTGAGTCACTTTTTGAATTTATTATTAAGAAAAATTTGTTGATTTTAAATAAAGGTAACGAACCAACCTTCGTTACCAGGAACAGAAAAGAAGTGCTCGATGTGACGCTTTCCAATAACTCGAACTCTATCGTAGTCAGTGATTGGAAAGTCTCAAGTAATGTAACATTCTCTGACCATAGAATGATAACATTCCAAATTGAACACAATATAGAAAACCCGAAACCCTATAGAAACCCCAGGAAGACAAACTGGGATGCCTTTCATATGAAATTGGCCTCATCTTTGGGTCATTATGAAAATCAACCCTTGACAAACTGCTCAGAGATTGAAAAACAAATAAATGAACTAACATTAGCCATCAATAATGCTTATGAAAGTTCTTGCCCCATTACTAAAGGAAAAGGTAAGCTCAACCCCGTATGGTGGTCCAAAGAGCTGTCTGTCCTTAGGAAAAACTCAAGGCGGCTTTTCAATAGAGCAAAACACAGTAATGAACCTGCTGACTGGGATCTTTTCAAGATCAGCAAAAATATGTACAAAAACCGGACAACCTACGCAAAAAGAGCAGCCTGGCAAAAATTTTGCACTGACATTGAGTCAACAAATGACGCTGCTAGGCTAAGGAAAGTCATGTCTAAGGCTTACACTCCCCCGGGCTTTTTAAAAAGACCTGATAAAACCTGGACTGACTCCTGCTCCGAGACTGTAGAGTCACTTTTGAGCACTCACTTCCCAGGATGTTCAACTGATACATCTCCTGTGGACAGAGGCCTTAACTTAAGTGTAATCTCTAACATAGGTAACCAAATTGTAGATAAAAGGAAGGTAGCTTGGGCCATTGACTCCTTCTCAGCATACAAGTCTGCAGGGCCTGATGGAATAATTCCAATTATGCTCCAAAGCTCTAAAGACATAATTGTTCCAATTCTAGTGGACATTTTTAGGGGTTGTCTTAACATCACCTATGTTCCTTCTAGTTGGAGAGAGGTCAATGTCATCTTCATTCCGAAAGCTGGCAAGCCCACCCACACCGAACCGAAAGATTTTAGGCCTATAAGCCTATCCTCTTTTCTTCTCAAGACTTTAGAAAGACTAGTGGAGACACATGTTCGCCTAAAACTGAATGATGGTGTTCTCTCACAGGCCCAACATGCATATATGAAGGGCAAATCTGTCGAGACAGCACTTCATGAAGTGGTCGGCACAATCGAAAAGTCAATCCAATTCAAGGAATTCACCCTGGTAGCATTCCTTGATATAGAAGGGGCCTTCAACAACGTTGATAACGATGCAATTCGACAAGCCCTGAACTCCATCAGCATCGATCCGTTACTGATAAACTGGATTGACTCCATGCTTCAGACAAGACTTATAAATGTAGAAATGGGTAACACCAAGATAAAAGTTAAAACATGCAGAGGAACTCCACAGGGTGGAGTCCTATCTCCTTTGCTTTGGCTTCTTGTAGTTAACCAGATATTAGTTGAACTAAGTATGAGTGGCATCAAGGTCGTTGCATACGCCGATGACATTGTGTTAATGGCCTCGGGCAAATTTGTCCCAACTCTATGCGATCTCCTACAAACAGCCCTCGACAAGCTCAGTAATTGGGCCAATAGTTGTGGACTTAGCGTTAATCCACTTAAGACAGAATTGGTGTTGTTTACAAGGAAAAATAATATTCCCAACATAAACCCGCCAACCATTAACGGAACTCCGCTTCAAATCTCGGATACCGCCAAATATCTTGGTGTTGTACTGGACCGTAAACTGAACTGGAAAGAGAATATAAAAGAAAGAGAGAAAAAAGCATCAATTGCATTTTACACTTGCAGTCGAATTTTTGGTAAAAGATGGGGTCCCAGCCCTAGAACCATTCATTGGATGTACACAGCCATAATAAGGTCAATCCTAACGTACGCATGTTTGGTCTGATGGCCAGCCTTGGAAAAGGAAACCAATCTAAAAACCATGACTAAAATTCAAAGACTTGCATGTATTGGCACAACCAGTGCGATTAGAACCACACCAACGGCAGCCCTAGAAACATTCCTTTCACTAGCCCCGCTCGATCTGTTTACGAAAGAGCTAGCGGCCAAAAGTGCTTTAAGACTTCAGCAGTGTAATAACTGGAAAAAGGGCCACTACGGTCATAGAACTATAGTGAAGTTCACTGACATAGACATTCAAACAGACTACATTACACCGCACATTGATTTCAACCTAGTAGCCATAACAGATATCCCAACCAGGAAACTCTGGAATGAAAACCGGGTCATAAATGAAAACCATGTTTCGGTCTTTACTGACGGCTCCAAGACCTTAGAGGGGGTTGGGTCAGGTATCTACTCAGATAACCCACCAATTAGCAGATCTATAAAGCTTCCAAATTTTTGCAGCGTATTCCAGGCGGAAGTACTTGCAGTTTGTGAAGCCGCAAAACATCTCTCCTCACGCGAAGTAATAAACAAAAATATTGACATCTTTGTAGACAGCCAGGCGGCAATCAAAGCCATTTCCTCAATCACTATAAAGTCAAAGCTGATAAAGCGTTGCCGGTATATGTTATCTTTACTAGGTGCAACGAACACAGTCACCCTTAGATGGGTCCCAGGACATTGTGATATATATGGGAATGAAATGGCGGATGAGCTGGCCAAAAACGGATCGTCTCTTGATCCGAGCCAAACCGACTTCTCGGTGCTTATGCCACTGGAGCAAGAAAAAAGTAGAATACACCAGAGTTTCTTAGAGGCTGCAAATGTCAGATGGTCATCCATCGACACTTGTCGGGTTTCTAGGAATCTATGGCCAAATATTTCAAAGAAAAAAACTGATTACTTACTCAAGCGAAGCAGGCCTCAATTATCTCTCATGGTTGGTGTCCTTACGGGCCACAACTCAATGGGAACCCACATGTACAGAATGGGCATCAGCTCATCGGACTTATGTAGAGGGTGTCATGATGAAGAGGCAGAGGAGGGCTCCCCTCACTTCCTTTGCGAATGCCCCAGTTTAGCTAGAACCAGAAAAGAGGCCCTTGGAGAATACTTCTTCGACGAACTGGGCGACATCTCTGTCTTGCCACTAAAGAACATCCTGAAATTCATTCAGAACTCAGGATGGTTCAAGGAGGCCCCCCACACCTAAAACTTCCTATTAACTCCCTTCCTATCCCTCCTCACTAACCATTTATACCCCGGGGAGCGCAATGGATCCACTGAGATCCGAGTGAGATGGTGCGGCTTGCCGTATTATCACCCCTTCCAACCTAACCTAACCTTCCGTTATATTATAGACACACCTATCATTTTAAGAGCTCTTTTTTGGATTCTATCTTAAACGGCTTAGATGAGTTATTGGAGAACCTGCCCAAATATGAGAATTATATTCAAGCTTTGGACGAATGAAGGCTTTGTAGATTACAGCCAGATCAGAAGGGGAGAAAAATTTCTTGCATCTTCGAAGAAAACCTAAACACTTCGCAGCGTTTTTGGCGACATTGAATATGTGTTCATTCCACAGAAGGTGATCTGAGATCAGTGGCGACGCGTGAATGAAAAATATAGTCGTTCACTTCATTTATTTTTATTTTCTTATGATTTAAGTTTGCACAAATTTTGGTGTTATGTACCTACTAGTATTTTTATTCAAAACTTGAGCAAATCTCACCACACTTGCCTGAATTCGTTCACAGGTAATTTGAACGAATAGGTCGGTAGTACTTTGGTTATACTTTTTTTGTTGCCTGTATGCTTTTAGTGGTCACATTTCGTTCACAATTCATGTGAACGAGTTGAAGGTTAAAAATGAGTAGGAGTTTTGGTGTCGCAGTAGCAGGTTTGTTTGTTTGTTTGTATTTAAACTGCGTGCACAAAAGGGTTGCACGAGTTGGAAAATTGGAATTTGAGTGCGAAATTGGCTCAAACTAGTAGAAAAACAAAAGAATTTTGTGGGTGGTTAGGTTTATTTAATAAACTTTTATCATAATAATTTTATCTGAAAGCTAGTCGTGCATGAACGAATTGAACAATAGGACGCCTCGCCACTGTCTGAGATGCATATACCCAGAACGGAAAGCTGTTCAGTTTCATTGATGCAAGTACCACTCATGGATAGTGACATTGAAGGTGGGTTATGCTTTAGAGACAGCAAACAGCATTGTGTTTTTGAAGCATTAAATTCTACACGGTTTAAATGAGCTTATCATACGCTGTTCAAGTTCCACATCCAAAGGACAAGGATGTGAATCAAGGAACGAATATGAAAAGCTGAGAGTGCTGTCATCTGCAAAACAATTTAATGGACTAGAAGTTTCAGACAAAAGATCATTAATGGAAATGAGGAAGAGAGTCGGAGACAAAACGGAGCCCTGGGGCCACCAACATTTATTTTATGAATATCAGAGTTGAAACCAGAGCTGTAAAGTAATTAAGTATATTGGTACTTAAGTACAATTTAAGTACAAATACCTTGTACTTAAAATTTTTAAGTACCAGTACAATTCCTTGGTACTTGTACTTAAAAATTTCAAGTACCAGTACCGGTACTTGTACTGGTACTTTAATTCCACAAAAGTACTTGAAATTTTTGTATTGATTACATTTGTACTTTTGAGATGTACTTAAATACTTTTCAATTCCTTTTTAATTCCAAAAGTACTTTAATTCCTTTTAATTACTTTTAATTCCTTTTCGAAAAAAAATACTAGAACTAATATCTAGTATATGTCTTAATAGTACAGGTAAAATAGGATAAATTAAACAAAAAAATTAGTACCATCATGAAACTTGGTGAAAACGTTTCATGTACTATGAGAATGAAAAATCAAAAGAGTCTATAAAATATTTCACATGGAAGGGTGTTTCTTTAGGGGGAGAGGGGGGAAGTTGTGGAACAGAAAAATTAACTTTGATGCAACATATTCATATGACACATTTTTTTAAGGTAGTTTTAAATGCTGAATCAAATGAAACCAAAATCAAGTCGATACGGCCTCCGTGAAAAAAGTTATTGTCATTTTTATGTAAGGATGACTATATATTCAGTATAAAAGTCAAATATTACCGAAAACCAGTTGAAAATAATGGTCCGTCGATGAAATTTGTAAACAATGGTTCATTTGTCATGAAAATCAATAATAAGAAGAGTCTATAAAAATATCTGTGGTTAAACGGTGTTTTTTTGGGGGTTGGGGTTATGCTGCGATTAGTACCATAAAACCTGTGGCTAAAATGGTGCCCTCATCTTGGATCAGGCCAAATACTTGGGTATGATCCTTGATAAGAAACTGAACTGGAGTCTCAACACTAAAGAAAGAGCAAAGAAAGCTATCGTTGCGTTCTATTCCTGCAACAAGATCTTTGGAAAATCCTGGGGACTCAATCCAAAAATTATCAGGTGGATGTACACGGCAGTAGTTAGACCGATACTTACCTACGGTAATTAAGTTTGGTGGAACGCAACTGAGAAAGCAACAAACCTGAAAACCTTGACGAAAGTTCAAAGATTAGCATGCGTAGGTATTACGGGGGCGTTGAAAACCACTTCCACAGCGGGACTGGAAGCGATACTCAACTTGAGACCCCTAGATCTATTCGTGCAAGAATCTGCAGCATACAGTACCCTGCGGCTAAGTGCTGGAAGCAAAGCACATCGGATCATACTAAGATTCTGCAGAGATATGTGGGAAATAATATTTGCACAGACTACACAACACCCCATTTAAACTTCAACAGACCCTTCCCTACCTCTTTTCCTAATAGAGAGGAGTGGGAAAACAACCAACCTTTCAGTAATGAATTCAGGAATTTTCTCGGAAAATCTGGGACTAGCTGATATTCGAAGCTTATGGCTTGCTGTCGCGAAGACAGTACCCTGTACGGTCAGTGATGTACAGGGAAACGAGAGAGCTGATGAGCTGGCGAGAACAAGCCTTTTATACTGAATATATAGTCATCCTTACATAAAAATGACAATAACTTTTTTCACGGAGGCCGTATCGACTTGATTTTGGTTTCATTTTATTCAGCATTTAAAACTACCTTAAAAAAATGTGTCATATGAATATGTTGCATCAAAGTTAATTTTTCTGTTCCACAACTTCCCCCCTCTCCCCCTAAAGAAACACCCTTCCATGTGAAATATTTTATAGACTCTTTTGATTTTTCATTCTCATAGTACATGAAACGTTTTCACCAAGTTTCATGATGGTACTAATTTTTTTGTTTAATTTATCCTATTTTACCTGTACTATTAAGACATATACTAGATATTAGTTCTAGTATTTTTTTTCGAAAAGGAATTAAAAGTAATTAAAAGGAATTAAAGTACTTTTGGAATTAAAAAGGAATTGAAAAGTATTTAAGTACATCTCAAAAGTACAAATGTAATCAATACAAAAATTTCAAGTACTTTTGTGGAATTAAAGTACCAGTACAAGTACCGGTACTGGTACATGAAATTTTTAAGTACAAGTACCAAGGAATTGTACTGGTACTTAAAAATTTCAAGTACAAGGTAATTGTACTGGTACTTGTACTTATGCTTTAAGTACACAGGTCTGGTTGAAACCATCCAATACAGGCGCGGATACAGGGGGAGGGCAATGGGTGCAATTGCCCCCCCCTGGGCAAGAACGAACGAAGCATAAAATATGAATTTAATAAAATGTAATCAAAAAAAGGTTATTTCGTTATACGTTTATACAATTTTTTCTTGGCAGCGTAGTTGTACGGTGGCCGATTGCTGACCAAGTTCAGTTAAGGAAAGCTCCGCTATGCACAAATAGCCTTCAAATCGACCGAGTGGAAAGCTTATAACTTCAGTTTTAGATTTCCGATCTTCAAAGTTAAGGTCTTTAATTAAAAGGTAAATGTCCGGCTACATTACTGTATAACATTTAAGAGAAAAGTTGGGTGAATCCCAAACCGATTTGATTTTCAGTTTTCAAAATGTTGTGAATGAAAAATTTTAAAATTTAAAAAAATAATGTTTTAAAAAGTTATTGCTCCACCTCCAACCCTACTCCACAATTTTTTTTAGTGTGTTTTAATAGTTAAATGTAACGGGGAGGCGGCAGGGGCACTTATCTAAATTTTATACCTTAAAGTTAAAAAAATTAAATCTTTAAAATACGTCGATTGTATTAGCTTCAGAAATTTCCAACTTTGCTTCAATTGCTTTGGTCTACAGGATAAAGAGAATTAAAGCTAAAATAATAAACTTCATTTGTGTATAAAATTTATTGAGAGATACCAAAAAAAATCATACTAAAAAGATGATAGAGTTCTTTTATGATAAATGTTTAAATGTGTGTTTCCGTTGAGGGAGTACTTTATCTAGAAAACTCTCGAGATAGAGCGACCCTCGGATATCTGTCTTCCCCTCTGATGAGCTTATTTCATGACGATGTCTGTGTCCACTTTCGAGTTTTATTCTCGAGAACTTCTTCAGAGCTGCTTGCCGTCTTTTTACTCTGAAATGGATACGCACCTAAAGAGTATGCACTCATGTGTTTTGAGTTCGGTGCTTTACGCAGCGATGCGTGCAGCCGTGCTGCACATCTATTATGCATAAGATACGTTTTTGATGTATGTAAGTATTCGTGAAGATTTTGTCACTTTCGTGGATACGTGTCAGGAACTTCCGTGTTCCATATTATTAAACTGGCGAAGAGTACGAATCCAACGAAGAAGATTGGAGAGAAATCAGGAAACGCCTACAGCAGTCACTGCCGAAGAGAAGTTGGATGGAATTTTTACACCTAAGGATAGTGCTAGTCAATTCGATTGTATCGAACTGCATGAGTCTGGCAACTCTGCAAACGATGGTTTGAGCTTGTATGAAACATTTTTATTAAAACTTAACGAAGGCTAAGTACCTATATTGTTAATGAAATGTAAAACGAAAGCTAGTAACATCACAATCACAATCGAAAGCTGAACCAAGAAGGTCGGACGAAAAGATTTAATAAAAAGTGTTTTTTCTTTTTATTTTCCACTATAATCATTGTGTTTTATTTCAATTTCGAAAAGTTTGGTTTTGTATCGATGGACAAAGGCATCTGTGCAAACGATCATTTATCTGGGTTTTGATCTATAATTTTAGTTAAGCTAAAATATAGCTATTGTCAAATTAATACAATGGTTTTGTTTGCACAAAATCTTTTTTTATCAACGTCTTTCAATTTTCTTGCAAACGCATTTGACGTTTATGAACACGTTCTCCGGCTTCTCAATATTTTTGTTGCCAACTCGATTTTTTTACTGCAGGATCGCACCACACATCATGTCTTCGAACATGTGACTTTAGAAAACTGCATTATCAACCACAATGCTTATGCAGTAAAACTTGTATTTGCAGTTTGCTTTTGAGAACATTCTGCAAAATGCATTTTTGATGCTGATGACGTTCTCGAAAACGACCTTTTACTGGCAAGGTTAGGTTAGGTTGTCCCAGCTAAAGAAGAGGCTGAAAATTTCACTCGAACTCGAACGTCATGTGTCTAACACCCCTATTATGGTTGTCAATTATCAATTTGATATTTGATAAACCTTGAAAATTGTTTTTTTAAACTCAATTTATCAATAAACTGGTCAACAATTCTTTTATATTTTTTTAATTTTCTTGTTATTAGCAACTGTCTGCATCATTCTCAATGATCAAAACTTTTATAAGATGGATTTGTAAACATTGAATTTTAAATTTATCAACTATCAAATTGATATTTGACAACCATAATAGGGGTGTAAATAGGAACATACCACTGTGCCATTATGTTTTCCATGCTATAGCTCCTAACTGCAAAACTTCATTTCACAAAGTTCAAAGTACCCGCTGTTCGAGACACTGTGGCAGTTATGAAAGAGTAAATTGCTTTCTTCAAATTTCAAACTCATCAACTCACATCGCTTTGTGTGACCAAGCGTGTAAGGCGGTATGAAGTTTACCTACTCAAATTTCCTGTAAATCTCAAGATTTTAGAAACTAACGAAAATTGCCCCCCCCTGAACGAAATCCTGGATCCGCGCCTGATCCAATACAACTTGTATTGAACGGTCCGAAAGGTAATTTATAATCCAACGAAGAAGAGATTCATCAAAACCAAATGCACGCATTTTCGATAATACAGCTTGGAGCCAAAATCTATCAAACGCTTTTGAAATATCTAGAATCTAGTAGTGCAACAATCTCACTCTCTCCAAAACGATGTAAAGATTTGTTTCACTGCTCGGTGAGGTATACCATCAGATCACCTGTGAATCTATTGCTACGAAAGCCGTACTGCCGGTCATTAAGAAGCTTCCGTTCTTCAAGATATTTCTTAAGCTGATAACACTGGTCAACAAGGTTTTTCTTACAGAAACAAAAATACACTTTTCCGTAGGTTTTTGGTGTGCTGAACTCGAATCTGAAGTCAGAAAAATTCTATCGGGCTACGTTTTTGAGATATTCCCGTTACAAAATCGAAAAAAACCGTTTTTTTTCTGTTTTCAAAGTTGTATTGTAACGTGAAGTAAATTGTTTCAACAAAATTTTTAATGGTTTCTGAAAGAACTAATTTTCTTCTTTTAAAATCAGTTTAAATCTTTCCGATACCTCTTTTCTTCTCGGAGAAATCTTCAGTTAATTGAAGGCCTTCCATTTATGACATAAATACAATGTAAAGGAGAATGGGTAAAAATGTATGGGAAATGGTCCATTTCCCAATACGAATGTGTCATATATCGATGAAAAGTTTATTTTGAGTACATAATTTTTTTATATAACCGTTAAGCTCTAAATCATGGGGCTCGCGAGATATTCGGCTTCAAAGCACCGAAAGAACAATAATGTGTTCCCAATCCACATTAGCTGAATATCTCGTGAACCCCATGGTTTAGAGCTTAACGGCCATATAATGAAATGATGTACTCAAAATAACCTTTTCATCGATATATGACACATTCGTATTGGGAAATGGACCATTTCCAATAAATTTTTACCCATTCTCCTTTACATTGTATTTATGTCATAAATGGAAGGCCTTCAATTAACTGAAGATTTCTCCGAGAAGAAAAGAGGTATCAGAAAGATTTAAACTGATTTTAAAAGAAGGTAATTAGTTCTTTCAGAAACCATTAAAAATTTTGTTGAAACAATTTACTTCACGTTACAATACAACTTTGAAAACAGCAAAAAAACGGTTTTTTCAATTTTGTAACGGACATATCTCAAAAACGTGGCCCGATAGAATTTTTCTGACTTCAGATTCAAGTTCAGCACACCAAAAACCTACGGAAAAGTATATTTTGGTTTCTGTAACAAAAAAATAATTAAATTTTGTTAACCAGTGTAATTAATCAGAGTTTCCATGACCTAAGAAAGAAGGGACGTAAGTGCAATTGGTCGATAGTTGGATGGAGACGAAGATTCACATTTTTAGGGACTGGCTGGACAAATGCTGTTTTCCATCCACTCGGAAAGAGACCAGTAAAGTAGAACAGATGGAAAAGCTTACGCAGTGGCTTTGCCAGCGTTGAAGAACACCTCTTCAGAACAATTAGAGGGATACTATCTGGGCCAGCGGATTTGTGTACATAAAGATCTTTTAGAACTCTCGCTACTGTACGAGTGCGATAAAAGATTTGCCCCATAAAATCATTACCGCTCTCAAGTACAGGCGGAGTCATGACACTCTCTAGCAGCGTCGAATTAACTGCAAATTCGCTTTTTCTAGTGAGCTGACAGCAGGAGTACAATTGAAGACGAGCGTTGGAACCGAAGACGATGTAGAATTACGTACGTTTTTTACAAATTACCAGAAATTTTTACTACCTTTGGGACATTTTAGTATTTTTTGCCTTAATTTCTGATCTCATGCAAAAATTTGGTTTTTCGAATATAAACGTTACAGGTCTTTCGAGCTTGTTTGAACTTATTCCGGTTTTCCTCAGTGGGGTTGGCTTTGTATCTTCGGAAACTTACTTCTCTAACCCTGATAGCCTCTTTACAGCTCGAATCGAACCATGAATTCTCTTTCGGTTTGATGGATTTTATCCTGTTCGGAATAAAATTTCTCATACCGTGAAGAATTAAATTTGTAATCATATCTGCGCTGTAGTCAACGTCACTACCGAGGAAGCATAGTGACCAGTTAAAGTTCCAGTTGGATTTCTCGTATTGCCAAACAGTTCTCATAGGCGTTATCTCTCTAACTGGATTGATTTGGCACGAGAAATTAGCAGATATGACACAATGGTTCGATGTGCCTAGAAGCGATAGTACACTAAAAGTGTATTTATCAGGGTCAGAGGTAAGAAACAAGTCTAAAGTGTTGGCGGATTGACCAGCAACGTCAGGGATACGAGTTGGCTGGTCAACAAGCTGAGTTAATTGGTAGCTTTTGTTTATTTTTAAACACTTTATCGTGTATCATTTTCAAATACAACCGAGTTTTATCCCCAAATCCGTAACAAAAATTAAAATTTGAGCATTTTCGTAGTTCAAATAAGAAACTATGAGAGAATAAATTGAGCACAGTAAACCAAAGTTCACATTAATTCATCCAAAATCAAGAGTTTAATTACACAAATTCCTTCTCTGAATTCATGTCCGTAACAGAAAAATTAATTATTTTAAAACATTTTTGGTTTTATTTTGTAAAATTCGTTATTTGTTCGTTATATAGAATACCTAATGGGCTGGAAAAAAGTGTTCGTAATATCGAGCATTCGTTATACATATCGACACTCGTTATACTGGACTACCACTGTATTTTTATTTTTTTAAATGTACAATTGCTGTTTATTGAACTCGAGACAATAACAGAGGATACGAATATTCTGTTTTCTGTACGAGCATTATGTTTTCAGTCAACTTTCGTTTACCTTGACAGCTAGAGTGTTGGAATATTCTCTAAGATCTTTTTAAAATTGTTAATAAAATACTAAATTCCAGGGTCGTAGTACTATTTCGAAGAAGATTTCATGCAGGCTTATGCCATTTGTATTAAAAAGAAAAAACATTTTGAAGGAATTGATGGTAAAAAGAACTGCATCGAAAAATGAGCTGGTGGATATTTTGCCACTAATTAGTCGTTAATAAGTTGAGATAATTACGAATTTTTCATTCTATGTTTTCTATGTTTTTTCGAAAAGTAGTAAAAACTTCCAAAACTTAATATGTTATTCCTTGATTATTCGTTCATTATTTGTGTAAAATTCAATTTTTTTCATTCGATATTTTCTATGTTATTTTGGGTAATTTGTTTTCTATGAACGGCAGGCTACCAAATCAATTTTTACTAATCGAAAAATGGGTAGGTGGATAATTTGCCGTTAATAATAATTTTCTGTTAATGCCTAATAGAAAACAAATCACCCATTTTTTCACAACTAATTAACGACTAATTAATGGCAAATTATCAAGGAATAGCATATTAAGTTTTGGAAGCTTTTACCACTTTTCGAAAAAAAAACAAAGAAAACATTGAACGACAAATTCAAAATGATCACAAATAATTAAAGGCTAGTTAATTATTAAGACATAAACCATCCGGTATAAACAGTTTTTACCCCATTTTCAGGTAGTACTTTTCCAACTTGATTTCAAGCAACCAAAGAACCCAAAAAATATAGAAAACATTGCACAACAAATCCAAAATTTTCACAACTAATTGAAGACCACTTAACGAGAGCCACCCGATCATCAGACTCCTTTAGTGGTGCTTAGTCTGGTTAAGCTCATATAAATTGAAAAACTCTTTGCCGTCATCTGGGAGCGAACCATGAACCTTGCAATTCAGAGGCCGATGCATTACACACCACGCCACTGAAGCCACAAGCCACATGTTCTGCTTAATCCCAATGCTGGTTTCGTTGTTTATCAATTGCAACAGCGACTAGCATTTTTATTGACACACAAAAGCTTGCTATTGTTCAGTCGGTTTCTTTCTTTTTTCCCCATCCCCCCATTCGTAAGCCAACAATTCGTTGGTCTTTAATTATTGTTTTTAATTCAATCAAAAATATACACAAACATAATGTAGATGAATTGTTTAAATCGTAATGAAATAAGTTGTGGAAAAAGGTTTAATTTTACTCTTTCAAGTCTAAAACTGTGCCTTAAATCATTCATTTAAGACGAAAAATTAGGATATACAATTTTAAAATATTGAAAATAACGGTTTAACAACTTTTGCACTCACATCCTCAAATAAAACATCATGATAATGCCCTTCAATGTCTAACATGCAGGTTGTGATAAGATGAACTTATACCATTCCGATAATCATTTAAAACTAGATATTTAACAAGGAAAAACTTTGTAGATAAGTTTTATTAATTTGCCGCCATTTTGGTAAACATTAGTCTTGAGAGTTCATATTTGGCAATCGTGAAGTAGACACGTGGCAAATTGATAAACCAACGTGTTTAATTGTTAAAACATTTTATCAAAATCAATCATTGATAACTGTGACGATGAGAAAGTTACATGAAATTTTTGGGAGAAACAACGTGCCAACAAAACGCACTATTTATCGTGTAGTGAATGATTTCGAAGAAAGAGGGTCTGTAGGTGATAGGCCCAAGCATGGACCACAACGTACTGCAAGATCGGCTGAAAATATTACTGCTGCTCAAGGAAGTGTTGAAAACAATCCATAAGCCTCAATTCGACGCCGCCGTGCTCAGGAGCTTGGTCTTCAAAGATATGATTGAAAACTTTTTAACGCCACAACTGCATGCTTTGGGCTTGATTAACATGTGGTATCAAAAAGAGAGTGCCAACAACAACAAATCCAAATAGCCACATAGCATACAGCCAGGATTACAATGGAATTACTGCGAGACCTCTTTCCACAACAAGTTATTTCAAGAAATGGTGATGTTGATTGGGTTCCGTTCGGACTGAACATAAACTGTAGGTCCCTCCATTCCTGCCAAGCACGCACACATGAATGAATGGTTGAGTGTTGTAAGTCACTAGGCCCTGGTTCTCCATGAGCATTTGCACCACCCAATTTATTTATTAATAATATGTTGGAAGTTTTAGGTTGCCGGTTTTCAGTTCAGGGTTTTCTCTTCTGAGTTAAATCAGAGCTCGCTAATCTTGAAAATAAACTAACCCTGAGTTAAATCAGGCACATTATTTCATTTGGGAATTAACTTTATCTTTCATTTGTCAAAAATCTATTGAAATCAATGTGTAAGACTATGGATATCACCCTTCGAAGCCTTTCACTATCAAAATAGAGATGGCGCTTTAATGGAAAGTGTATTGTCAATATCGACATCGAGATTGAACCACAACGGAAAAGGCCCTCTATTTTGTCCCTGTTTCTTTAGTTATATCAGGTTTAACCCCGAGACTAGGATGATCTTGCACAGAAAAACTGGCCCTGAAAGGTGCAGTTTAGATTACCAATAAGTATTGATGCATTATTTAAAGATCTAGACAAGACGATATATCTAACAAATATTTACGAATCGTCAGTTGTTTGGCAACAGACCATACAATCGTTGCCTAAACAGTATTTATGTCAAACTGAATATGAAGAAAATTTGAAAAGAAATTCTTCTGTTTAAGTGGAGTGACCGAATATATAATTCAAAGTTAAAAGTTCAAGTGAGCTCAACTCCATGATTGCGTTTCGCCCAGGTACGATAGTTGGGCTCATCAGTTAGATGACTATCGTACCCTTCTAAGACGCAATTTTGTATCGATGTTTACCGACTAATATAAAAATCAAATTTTCTTCATATTCAATTATTATAAAAAGCCTGAGCGCGGGCATTTGAAATTCTAAGTGTCTGAATTTAACCAAATTCCCTTAGAATAATAAAATTCATAGTATCTTAATGCTGTGATTTTTATATTAGTCGGTAAACATCGATACAAAATTGCGTCTTAGAAGGGTACGATAGTCATCTAACTGATGAGCCCAACTATCGTACCTGGGCGAAACGCAATCATGGAGTTGAGCTCACTTGAACTTTTAACTTTGAATTTATGTCAAACTATTAGCATACACTGGTATATAGTGTTTTTGCATAGATACTTAACTTGGGTTTTTTTTTAACTCAACAACAATAACACTTAAGACGAAGAACAATCACGCCGATTACAAAATCCGCAAAATTTAAGTCCAGGGGAATCAACTCGATTCACGTCTTCGGTAAAAATTAATTAGTAAATCCGCCGGAAGAACTACATTGTCGATTCTTAAAACTACCTTATCATTTCCGAGCTTTCTTATCGATGCTGTCAGTTTTTGGCATTCAATTTTATTGTTGCGTTCTTTTTCCAAAAATAGTTAACTTACTATCGCATGCGTTCCTGTTGTTATCGGTTAATTGCTCTTGATGAAGTTCAAAAAAAAAAAATTAAAATGGTATTTGGGCCATTTGTAAACGACAAAGGAGAATTATTTACAATGGAAAAATGAACGATTTTTTGCTATAATAATGCAAATGAAGTTTTTTTTAGGTCTTTTGACACATTTACAAAGTCTAAGAACGTATCGTTCCTAGGCTGAAATTGTAAATATCCCTATAAAGTTGCCCGACTTTTCCACCATAATTTTTTCCGAAATTGGATTAAATGTTAAATCAATATTTTCAATTAGATTTCTGTCCTTGTCATTTTCATATTTTATTACTATCCTCCTCATTTTTTATTCAGATTTATGGTACTAAGCATTAAAAACACACAAGAAACAAGAAAAAGTGCAAATACATACTGAAAAAATAGTTTGAGTTTGTCAGGAACGGACAACGCCATTCAAATGCAAACAAAAGTGAATTGATCCACTGTTTCTTAGGAATATAATAACAAAAAAGTTGGATTCTTCCCTTAGTTCATGCTTCTATATAGATATTTTTACGTTCTGCCCACTACACCTATGCCAAAAATTCAATTTTGTTTGTCTAATTTTCACTTTCAGTTCATTATTTTCCATATTGTTTGCCAAAATTTCTCAGAAAAACAAATTAATTAATTTAGATCCGCAACACTTTTGATGCGGATTTGCAATGTCAAAAGTTATATTGAACGTGGATGGGTTGAGTATTCAGTAGTCTAAACAAAATTAAACTATGTTATCGCCATTCTTTCAACTTTTCACCAGCGGATTTTCTGATAATAAAAACTCGAAAATTCTGTCAGATAGGATCCGCAGCCTATTCATCAGATTTGGTAATCGGGGTGAATATTCGGAATATTCGGACCGGTTTCTAACAAGAATGAAACTTAACTTAAAGCTTGAAGTTGAAAGTCATTTTCTTTAACTTTCTTTCCTTTAACTCTAGTTCACATAACGTACTTCATTTTATTGTAAATTAAAAATTCAAGTACCCAAGAAAAAAAATACTGATTGCCCCCATTTCCAATATACCTTGTATAGGTATACCTACCTAAGTGCTTTTCTTTTCTTCTTTAAATTCACATTAATCTTCTATAACGTTCATGAATCATGATAATAATAAAGAATGAACATAAAGCATAAAAGTTAAAAAATACCTTAAAACTAAAGCACTGAATACATTCAAGATAAATCCTTAAAATTTTTACTATTCTTTTCTTAAGACAATAACTCTTAGTCAATGTCAATTTTCATACCAAGATAAAGCTCAATGTTTCTTTAAAAATATCCCAAACCCCCTAATGCCACATGAAACCACACATTTATATTCATCAAAGACAACTTGCACTTTGCCATCAAATTCACCCTGGTAATCCCTCTTAACATTGAACCCACCCACAGGTTGGTTTCATTCTCCCTTTCTTCTATTATAGTAAACCATCTCCCCCTACATATATAACAGCTTATTTCGTCGACAAGAAAAGCTTGCCCCATTAACTACTCGTATAATACTATACTAACAGCTATGCCAACTAACGGTCAAGTGAGAATCAATACAAAAAACTATATTACGAGTATGAGCTATAAAATTTATAAAAAATATTCATATGAACAAATTGTGACAGTCAACTTTACATACAAAAAAAATATTTTATTCTCTCCGTTAAAGCTGGTCTACTCCTCACCTCCAAAGGCCTCATCTGCATGGAGAATTGGAGAAGCGTGTAAGTAGCTCATTCATTAGTGTAATTATGTTTGCTTGAGATTTTTTTTTTCTCTTATTCTGCGCTCTTAAGTGTTACATTAACCTTAATAAACCTCAAGTCAAAGTGGGTCATTGGATATGTCATTATTTGATGTCGAATGCGCGGGCACACCTGTCTGTCACATTTGACAGTCAGTCAATGCGACACCCCGTGTCGTCGACGTCAAAAGTCGAACTTTAATAATTAACGATGGGAAACTGTTTGTTGACATAAATGTGTGTGTACGTATGACTATGAATGTGTTGTATTAAAATTATGGGATGCAACAACAACAAAATACAGCAATCATTATGGATTGTATGATTTGTGCAATTTCAAAATGGATGAATCTTAAGTGCGGTGCAACATGCAAACTTACCGTTTGATGAAAATTGATGGAAATTAATGCAAATTATAGTTGATGATGGTCGAGCGCATTGTCATCAATCTGTAAGAAGATAAAGACAATTGTTTGTAAAGCACTGGGAAATTTTAAATAAATTAATGAAATGAAACATTAATTATGAAATAAATATAAACATAGGCAAGTAAGTGGAATGCTATTAAAATTTCACAGCTTCAATAATAAAGGGTTTTACAATAAGGATGCTCGATATTAAAAGAAGATTTGATTGATAGTAAGATAACCACTTTTCTAACTTGTGGTCGTGTCAAGAAAGTTAAGAGGTTTTAATCAGAGATTGAAAGTAAAACTTAAAATTTTAAATTGTCTTTAAAATTTTGCTTAGCTGCTTAGATTTTTCAAAATGCTAACTTCTTAACAATCATTTTACTTAAAAAGTACTGTTTTGGCCTCAAAGTGAGAATTTTTTAATTCAATTTTTGTAGGTTTCGGTTGACCACTTATCACTGTAGTCCGGGCAGAAAACCGAACTCAGGCTATAGCCTGGCGCTAAGCTCGAAGTCGTCGCAAAGGAGGACATTCCTTGCAGACCTAGAGCTCGCATCAGAATCCCAGCAAATCTAACCTGCAAGGATACCATTTTGAAGATGATCAGGTACGGTAATCCATCTCTCCCTACTCACGACTGGAAGGTCGCGAAGCTGGAGGATCCAGTTGGTCCTTATAGATCTGCTATCATAGTACTCAATAAGGAATCTCTGGCTCCTCTAGTGTCGACTCAAGGTGTCATTAGGTTTGGATGGACTACCGCTATCCTGAAAGTTTACAAAAAAGATGAGGAAACACCTCCACCTCTTCCGCCACAGATCATATCTTCAGTGGAGGAAAATACTCGCTGTATCGACCAACCAGCAATGGAAGTAGATACACCGGGTACTTCCAACGCGAGGATATGCTCTCCTAACCCGCCTCCTGAGGCTTCCAATGTTGACAGCTTCTCTGACATGGAGACTGATCTGCTCAGTGAAGATGATCTCCTACGGTCACCTTCTGAGTCAGAATCCGAAGAGGATTTGGACAAAACCGTGGTGGGGGCTGATCTGAAGAATCGTAGCGATGATGCTGCAATTACTTCAGATTAACCTCCAGCACTCAAAACAGGCTTCGGCCTCCCTTCTTCTCCGCATCAATAGAAATGGGGAAGATGTCGTCCTGATCCAGGAACCCTGGATTTACGAATCCACAATTCAGGGACTCAGGACTTCTGGATACCACTTGCTGCATGTATCGGATAAAGGTGACCCTAGATCCTGCATATTGGTAAGAAGTAACACTAACGTATATTTACTCCCTGATTACAGCGATAGAGACGTAACCGCAGTCAGACTCTAGACAGATAGAGGTATCTACTGGATTGTGTCTGCATACCTCAGCCACGACCACCTTGGCCCTCTCCCTGGCGACACGCTAAAGAGGTTAATCGCTGATGCTGAACGGCAAAAAGTCTGCCTCATTATTGGATGTGATGCTAACGCCCACCATACAGTTTGGGGTAGCTCCGACATAAACGATCGAGGTGAGTCACTTTTTGATTTTATTCTAAGTACTAACCTCATTGTAAGCAACATCGGTAATGAACCAACATTCATAACCAGAAACCGGCAGGAAGTATTAGACATTACTCATGTCTCCGACTCGATTCATCAAAAGATCACGAATTGGAAAGTATCAGAAGAGCACTCCTTTTCTGATCACAGGTATATACAATTCAATCTAAACGATGAAACTACAAAAAAGATAGCTTTCCGGAATCATCGGAAAACTAACTGGGTAAAATATAGAGATACTCTTAGCAGATTAATTAAACCTGACCTTCTAAGTATCCCCGTAAGCAGAAAAGATCTTGACAATAAAGTCAATGATCTTACCTTAGCTCTCAACAAATCAATGAACATATCCTGTCCTCTTATCCAAATAAGAGGAAAGAAGAAGCCTCACTGGTGGAACCCATTGCTGGAACCGCTCAGAAAAGAATGTAGAAAACTTTTCAACCGAGCTAAAAATTCCAAAGAAATTTCCGACTGGGACTTATATAAAGAATCCCTTAAGACATATAAAAAAACAATTGAGGAAAATAAAAGAACCTCCTGGAGAACCTTCTGTAACAAAATAGAAGATTCCTCAGAGGCTTCAAGATTTAGAAAAATCCTCTCGTCAAACCCCATAATGCCAAGTGCCCTGAAAACCATCAACGGCTCTTGGACTAACTCTTGTGAGGAATCCCTCGACGTGCTATTAGATACTCACTTCCCAGGTAGCTCCCAAAATATACGCAGTTCTGACTCAATAGAGTCTAACAATATAACAATAAATAAACTTGGTCTGATTACTAGAGAGAAACTCAAATGGGCAATCGACAGCTTCGATCCATATAAATCAGCTGGACCTGACGGTATAATACCAGCTGAACTGCAAATGGCTTCAGACATCATCATCCCTATCCTTGAGATAATTCTGAAAGCATGTATGAACTTAGCATACGTACCATCTTTATGGAGAGAAGTTAAAGTTGTATTCATACCCAAAGCGGGTAAAAGCTCTCATGTAAATCCAAAGGATTTCTGACCTATCAGCCTATCATCATTCCTTCTCAAAACTTTAGAACGACTGATTGATATCCATCTGCGTAGTGCCATAGAACCTAATCTTTTTTCTGCGGCACAACACGCTTATCGCATAGAGAAATCGGTAGAAACGGCCCTGCATAATTTGGTACGTACTATTGAATATTCCCTTCATCATAGAGAGTATACCCTGGTTGCTTTCTTAGATATTGAAGGTGCTTTCAACAACGTCAGCAATGCTGCAATTTTAACCGCACTTGAGAACTTGAACGTTGATAGCTCACTTAGGGAGTTAATCAGCCTCATGTTGAGAAGTAGAATAATCAACTCAACATTAGGTGACTTCTCTGTTAGAAGATCTGTCAGCAGAGGCACACCGCAAGGTGGAGTCCTATCCCCACTCTTATGGAACATCGTTATCAACGAACTATTAGTTGATTTAGAAGCGGATGGTTTCAAAGTAATTGCATATGCTGATGACGTTGCCATTGCAATATCAGGAAAGCATCTTCAAATCATTATAGAATTAATGCAAACCGCTCTTAACAAACTACTTAAATGGACAGACAAATGTGGACTAGGTGTAAATCCCCACAAAACTGAACTTGTCCTCTTTACAAGGAAATATAAAATTCCGAATATAGACCCTCCATCAATAAATGGTATCCCACTTAACTTCTCAGATGAAGCTAAATATCTAGGTCTGATTTTAGACAAAAAGTTGAGTTGGAAACCAAATATACAAGAAAGAGTCAGAAAGGCCACAGTGGCACTTTTCTCCTGTAAAAAAGCTATTGGAACCAAATGGGGCTTGTCCCCATATATCACCCACTGGCTATACACAGCGGTCATCAGACCGATACTCACCTACGGGGTGGCAGTATGGTGGACTGCTTTAGATAAGGTAACTTATCGAGATAAGTTAAGCAAAGTGCAGAGATCAGCTTGCATGAGTATCAGCGGAGCTCTCCGTTCGACACCTTCCGCTGCCTTAGACATACTGCTTAACATTTCACCCCTCGATATATACACTAAACAAGTGGCAGCGAGCACAGCTATTCGTCTCAGAGCCATCTCTCAATGGTCCAATAACTCTATTGGCCATACCATTATTTTGAACAAATTCGAATCAATCCCTAAACACTCCGACTACACCATCCCTCAGCCGGTTTTTGGGCAAAATTTCCAGGTCACAATTCCAACAAGATCCACTTGGGATGATGAGGAATTTTTGAGAGATGAAGCAATAGAGCTTTTTAGCAAAAATTTCTAAATGTCAAACTCAGGACCTCGGCACAAATGACATTTAGGTACCACCCATTTTCTTTTTTTATTTCGGAGGTCAATACACTCCAATTCAACAGAATGAGCACATGGATTTTCGTAGTTGGTTTATTAATTTTTTTTTTTCAAACATTGTGCATTGTCCGAGAATAAATATAAACAATAAAAACTATTTCAAACACATTTTTTTACTTCCATCCTTTAACTTTTATTACCAGTTTCAATATTTGAGCTTATTCAGTTGACACAAAAAGACTGCATTTTCCTTATGGAAAGACTTTGATGAGAGTCGGAGGAAAAAAAGCAGTACTTTTTGAACTAATCTTTCTGTTTTCTTTTCCCAACATCATAAACAAACAATAAGGATAATCAAATGATTCATTAATGCACAATGTTAAGAAAAAATGGAAAAAGTACCTTTAAAAATGTGTGTCCTTATTCATTTGAAGTGGAGTGTAAATGTTTGGATTTTTTTTTTATTGGTAATTGCGTCTGTCAAAGGTGCCGAGTTCTTAGCTGTCACTTTGACTTTGACAATTTGGTAGAGATCTCTATTCATTTCTACACGGATGGCTCAAAAATTGAGGAGGGGGTGGGTGGTGGCGTGTACTCAGAACGACTAAACATTAGTCTCTCCTTCCGTCTCCCTGATCATTGTAGCGTGTTCCAAGCTGAAATCCTGGTGATAAAAGAAGTTTTATCTTGGCTCAAAGAAAACGTAATATCTACATTAAATATCCGTATCTTCTCAGATAGCCAAGCTGCCCTTAAATCACTAGGCACCGTTTCTACAAACTCCGTAACTGCCCGAAATTGTCGATCGTCTCTAATGGAGATGGCGGAACAGTTCAACATTCACCTTTTCTGGGTGCCGGGACACAGAGATATTCCAGGAAACTGCTACTATTACACCAATATTACCTTACAAGGTGAATATTGGAATACCAATTGCTACTTGTAAACTTATGCTTAGGCATGATTCCATGATGATAACAAACAGCAGATGGACAGGTATCACTACTTGTCTGGCGACGAAACAGATCTGGCCTAAACTGGATCCGAAGCGTTCGAAATGTTTGTTATCTCTAAGTAGATTGCATATTAGCTCCACAATTGGTGTCATTACTGGACACTGCCTCATAGGCAAACACGCCAATAGACTCGGCGTTTTCTCAAATGATTTCTGCAGAAGCTGCATGGACGAAGAGGAGGAAGAAACTATCCCACACCTTCTTTGCTCATGTCCTGCTCTTTCTCAAAGACGTAAAATACACTTAGGAAGTTTTTTCTTTGACGATCCAAGTGATTTAAATAAAATTGACATTCACAGTCTTCATCGCTTCATTAAAAGCTCCAATTAGTTTAATTAGCGAGGATCACCTCGCAGTCTTTATGTGGTATCACAATGGGCCTATTCTGGCCTAAGAGTGTCAGCAGTTTTCCTGACAGCCACTTTAACCTAACCTAACCTAAGAATGCATTTTATCTTGGGAGTAATTTTTGTTATCCTGTCGGTTAGACGCCATTTTAAAAAATGGCGCCCAATCTGTCAAAAATGTTAAAACAAAGAAAAACTCATAAATAACTTTGAAGATTTCCATGGTTAAAATAACGATTGGTGTCTTAAAAATTAGGTGTTGAGTTGACGCACCTTCGGATACAATTTCAGTGTTGCCAATTTTCGGGAACATTCTTTTTTTTATGTCAAAACCTCCACTTTTTTGAAAAGTTGCGGAAACACCTACAGAAATGCCAAAAGCGTTTTGGGAATTAACAATTGATATCTTAAAAAATAGATGATGAGTAGATGCAGTCCTTTGAATCCTCAGGGTGCACGGCGGGTTGGACGACCAAGAACAATATGGAAATCAACTGTCTTAGTGAAAGCAGAATCCCAGAGAAAGACGTGGCCACAGTTAAAATATCTATATGCAGACCGTGAAGAAGGATGGAGACGTTTTGTTGACGCCCTATGCCCCAGTCAGGGTTACAGCACACGATGATGATGAGATGCACATTTGGGTTAAATTTCAATGTTGCCACTTTTCGGAAAAATGTTTTTCTCTTTATGTTGAAAGGTGGGACTTCCCCTCCTTTCTAGTAGTTTTTAATACTTCTAAGGTGAAAAAAGTTGTTAAAACACCTCCAAACGAGTAACGTGTGTCGGAAAAATTACGATTTATGTATTTAAAGATAAGTGTTAAGTAAACGCACCTTTTGGTAGAATGTCAGTGCTGCCACTTTTCAACAATATACTTTTTTTGATGTCTAAGGGAAGGATTTTTTTTTTGTAATTTTTAATATATGTATTTAGCATGAACAAAGTTGCGGAAACATATCCACACGCCAAACACGTATTGGGAAAAATAACAGTAAACATGTTTAAGGAAAGGTGTTGAATAGATGCAACTTCGATTAAAACGTGAGTGTTGCCACTTTTCAGGACCACACTTTTGTTTGATGTCAGAGGGTGGGATAAATTCTAAATAAATCCAAGTAATAATATATTCTCATTCATGGTTGGAATTGGTTGGGTGGCAGAAGCCTGATTCACAATGTTAAGAGGAAACGAGACGTCACGTCGTTGTCTTTGCCGTTCTTCTTTCTTAAAAACGAATTTTAAATAAGGAAAAATGCTTAAGACATTTCTCACCGTCACCTTGCGTTTTTTGAAACTTGAAAGCTTTTGAAACTACTACGTGACTAGATGGCGAGAAATGCTTTATTTTGCTTATTTTTTTCTTTCTTAAATTCGTTTTTAAGAGAGAAAAACTGCAAAGAGATCTCATCGTGACGACACGTCTCGTTTCCTCGTTGCATTGTGAACAAAGCTTGACGGTGTAGGTGACTGACAAGGTAACGATGACCACAACAACGACGAATACAAGTACAATGACCATCCACACGATGCGATGGCGATAGTGCCGATTGCTCGGCATCATGTCCCCGAGAGCGTTTACACTCGGCAATGTCGTTCTTGACATGGTATCCTCTCTCTCCTCTACGTTAACAAGTTGTTTTATCGTTTGGAGCCATGATGTTCGTCTCGTCAGGGCTCATCGTGGGCAGTTAATGGCAGTAGTACTATCTCACTATGGTCTTATTTGAAAAATTTGATAAAAGGGTTCTCTTAGGCTATTTGGACGATAGTTCCCTATGTGACTTACTTCGTGGGCTCCCATTCAGATTTGTCTCCATATTTGGGTCTTTTTTAGCGCTCACGCAACTCTGATGGTTTGCTTAGAGTATTTTCAATCAGCAGTTTTCTTGGCCCAGCCAGGCACCGTTATCAACAGCTTGATAAATTAATCTCATCTAGCCGTTCGGACTGGGCAAAAAATTGTAGGTCCCCTCACTTACTTACTTAAGGTGGTTCTACAGTCTGGGGTGGACCAGGGCCTCAACCAACAAGCTTCTTCCAGCCGGCTCGGTCTCTAGCTAGCTGTCTCCAGTTTCGCATGCCAAGTTGGTTGAAGTCCTCTTCCACCAGGGCCTAGTCACTAGGCCCTGGTTCTCCACGATCTGTTGCGCCACCCAATTTATTATTTATCATAGTCAAACCTTGATGGCGAGACTATAGTGAGACCAAACCGAGACGATGACAAGACATTAACAGTCACAAGAACCACGTGAAAATGTCACAGCGAGACTTAAACGAGACCAGAGCGAGAAAAAAATATATGAAAACCACTGTAACACGACCAGACCATAGCAAGACGAAAACCATGATATTGAAACTCCATAGTGGACGACCACGGCGAGAATTCAGCGAGTTGACGCCGAGACAACGAGTCCTCGTCCTAACCAGAACTCAAAACCTAAACGGGTGAACCGTTTCGTCTTAAATTTTGTACAGGACATTTGGATGTGATTCCCCAAAATAAAATTCCAATTTTTTGTTTTAGCTCCTTTTAGCTTCTCAAATTCGACTCTTAACGATTTTTGAATAAACTTCGGACAGTTATTGTTATACAAAAAACTGCTATTTTGGTTTATTGCCAAAAATTCACATAATTTTGACTTTTTTTCAAGAAATTATTTTATTTAAGGGTCATATACCTACATTCACAAATTTTGTGTACATTTTTGGGGCACTTATGCACTTCTTAGGTTCAGTTTGTCAGTGTGATATCATCCTTTTCTAGGGCCCTCAGGTTTAAGTCCAAGTTAATTCCTGAAATGTGTTTTTCAATCAATTTCAATCCCAAGTTAAACCCAAATTAACTCAGCTAATTTGGTGACTAAACTCAGGGGCTGACTGAATAGATATTTCTGACAGATTAGTGTTACAAATCTATTAAAATCTTTGGATAGGACAATGTCCTGTCCGTTGTAACGCCATTTCGATTCTGAAAATGTAAGAGTGATAAGAGAATCACAATTAGATTTCAATAGATTATTGAGAACAGGAAGGTAAAGTTAGTCTTCCACTCAAATACTGTTTCTGATTCAACTCGGGTTTAATTTATTTGCAGCTTTAACATACTCTGATTTAACTCAGAGTTAACTCAACACTGAACAACTGGCCCTTCACTAAGCCGTTGGTTCTCTTTGAGCTGTCACAGCACAACATTTAGCATTCACTGCATACTTATAATCAAAATTACATATAAACGAATCATGAATTTAATAGGTTACACTGACTAAACAAATTAACCCATAAAAAATTATTCAAATTGCTAACATTAAAATCCAATTCTAAACGTTCAATTTAAAAACATAGAACTTTCTAAAAGCACACGCTAACAATTTTTCAACAATAAACGTTCATTTTCGCTTATGGTCATAATAAAAAAAAAATAAAAAAAATTAAAAAAAAACAAACATTGAACGACCCAAAGTTATTCCATTAAAGAGCACGCAAATAATTTTATATTTAAACTTAAAATTGGTAAATAGCAAAGTTCGCTCCTTCTCGGCGTGCCAACCACCACCCAAAAAAAAAGTACCAAAAACAGTGGAAGAAAAATCAAGTATGAAGTAAACGGAAATGAAATAACTTAACGACGAACATAAGTTCATTTGGGAAAAGTTCTTCTTTAACAACTTGTATGTGCTTCTGCACGTTATCCTTATGGTGTGTCGGTTTGGTGGTGTGGTGCGGTGTTTAAAGGTATACGTGCGAAATATCCTGGCATCATGAAAACATTTTGGGGAGGTGTTTTTTTGATAAAGAAAAAAAAAACTTTTCCACTCCCAATTTTCCAATTTTTGTTTTCTTATCGCAATGTAATAAGAAAGTTTAAAACCAAAAACCGCAGGTGGGCCTGACACATGCAACCACTTTTCAAAATGTAGTAAATTCAACAAATTCAATTTACAACATGTTTACTTGGGGTCAATTAAAAATTCAGTGTGTGTGTGTGTGTGTGCTATCTAATCATTGAGAACCAAAAAAGTTTGCCATTGCAATGTTTTCAGGACACCTTTGGAAGGGAATAAGAGCTCTTCTAGGAATTGGATTTCATATAGTCTTTGAGCTCTTTATCTGTATGCTATATGCGTATGCACATATTATAAGATAGAAAACTGAAAATCCAAGTAATTCTATTTTCTTTTCTAAGAGTTCTTTTTCACAGCAAACTGTTCATATGGATGGTAGGGACTTTTTTGTTTAATAAAGTCGTGCTTCGTACTTTTATTTTGTGGTAAAAAGTGCTCAAAGATATAGTTTTGGACTTTATAGAATTACAAAAAAAAACTAGCATTCAATGGTCTTCACTGCACTGCACGTTCCACCAAGCCACAGTGGTAAAACCAACACCTCACCAACTAGCTCAAAGTGGTGAAACACAGTTTATTGGATCAGTATGTTGAAATTATGTGGAATATGTTAGAAGAAATTTGCTGACCAAAGTCAGGAAAAGTCAGTTCTTGGGCTCTGGGATTACAAAAAATCGTTTGACGGATCCCAAAACAAACTGTTCATAAAACTTTATTAAAATTACTTAAAAAACTTATAAACAGGTACATATAAGCAAAAGAGAATTAAGATCGTTGAAGCTGTTTTCTTAAAAACTAATTTTTTAAATGCATAATGTATTAAATGAATGTTGGTTATTGTAGGAACTGGGGGCCTCGAGCTGTATCTTTGGCGGCAGGGTGAACAACAGCATGAATCCGATTCCAGCCCAGGGCTTATCCAAAGGAGACCAACTTTATATATGGCGGAGGCCATTCGTATACCGAAATGCACCAAGAAAAGTAACTTCAGCGTATCCGATATGCTACGAATAATGGAGACTGGAACATTACGGTTGTTAAAATTTATAATTATTAAAAAATTTAAAAAATTTCTTCAAATTCGAACTTATTCTTGTTGGTTTTGCTGATGAAACTGGACGTGAACCGAAAGAAGAACGAATGAAATTTGGTGGTAGGTTCAAAGAATATTAAAACACACTGTCGATTTTGACGGAGGCATTGCCGAAAGATTAGCTTTCGTTCTTGTTGCTTTATAAATTATTTGTATCAGAGGATTTTTCAGCACTTAAGCCCGTATTACACTATATTTTTTCTTCATTTTATTTCTTAAGAAATCAATAAAAGTGTTTGCAGAGTAAAAACGGAATAAAATATATTTTAAAGATAGGGATAGAACTTCACTATTAAGTTTTCACAATTAATTACAACTAGTCAAATGTGAACTTACTTTTGTGACTGATAATTTTTTGTTTTTATTCTGAAATAAACCTATAAATACACATATAAATATAAATATAAATATAAATATAAATATAAATATAAATATAAATATAAATATAAATATAAATATAAATATAAATATAAATATAAATATAAATATAAATATAAATATAAATATAAATATAAATATAAATATAAATATAAATATAAATATAAATATAAATATAAATATAAATATAAATATAAATATAAATATAAATATAAATATAAATATAAATATAAATATAAATATAAATATAAATATAAATATAAATATAAATATAAATATAAATATAAATATAAATATAAATATAAATATAAATATAAATATAAATATAAATATAAATATAAATATAAATATAAATATAAATATAAATATAAATATAAATATAAATATAAATATAAATATAAATATAAATATAAATATAAATATAAATATAAATATAAATATAAATATAAATATAAATATAAATATAAATATAAATATAAATATAAATATAAATATAAATATAAATATAAATATAAATATAAATATAAATATAAATATAAATATAAATATAAATATAAATATAAATATAAATATAAATATAAATATAAATATAAATATAAATATAAATATAAATATAAATATAAATATAAATATAAATATAAATATAAATATAAATATAAATATAAATATAAATATAAATATAAATATAAATATAAATATAAATATAAATATAAATATAAATATAAATATAAATATAAATATAAATATAAATATAAATATAAATATAAATATAAATATAAATATAAATATAAATATAAATATAAATATAAATATAAATATAAATATAAATATAAATATAAATATAAATATAAATATAAATATAAATATAGATATAAATATAAATATAAATATAAATATAAATATAAATATAAATATAAATATAAATATAAATATAAATATAAATATAAATATAAATATAAATATAAATATAAATATAAATATAAATATAAATATAAATATAAATAAAGGGTGGTTAAATTTTAAGGGCCGTTGAATGTGAACCACATAAACGTCAAGTTTTTTTCTGCATTTCATTTGATAATTCTCAATTTCAGATTAACTCAATTTTAACCATGGAAAGATACACAATCGAGCAATGCGTTAAAGTTATTCAGGCTTATTATGAAAATGGGCGTTCAAATCAAAATGCATATTGTGCACTTCGTGATTTTTTCGGTCAATTTAATCGTGCAAATGTTAAAAATTTGAGCGACCCTGGTCTGTAGGAGATGTGAAAACACCAGTGCATGCGTGTATAGCTCGTACTGCAGAAAATATTGCTGCTGTTCGCGATAGTGTGGCTGAAGAGCCGTCCACCTCAGCTCGTCGTCGTGCGCGTGCCCAACAATTGCACCTCTCACGCTCGTCGTTGATGAACATTATGCATAAAGACTTGCATTTACACGCTTACGAGGTGCAATTGAACATTTCAAGCGTCGTCAATGGTCAGAGTGGTGGCAAAAAATGGCAACAGATGATGATCAATTTTCGAAGAAAATAATCTTCAGTGATGAGGCACATTTTCACCTCAGTGGATTCGTCAATAGGCAGAATTGCCGCATTTGGGTGAATGATAATCCAAGAGCGATCGTCGAAAAACCAATGCACCCACAAAGAGTGACTGTTTGGTGCGGTTTATGGGCTGGCGGCATCATCGGGCCGTATTTTTTCCAAAATGAGGCCGGTCAGGCAGTTACTGTGAATGATGTTCGCTATCGTGAGATGATAACGAACTTTTTATGGCCCGAATTGGAAGATATGGATGTGGACGATATGTGGTTTCAACAGGACGGTACCACTTGCCACACAGCTAACGAAACAATGGCTCTTTCACGCGATTTTCAACTAAAGTTGAAGGTTATTTGTTTTGGGAATTTTTGTTTTAGTTTCGAAGAAGATTCATTTCGTAGTGTAAAACAAAATCAAGTTAAAGTGTGGTAAAAACTTATGATTTCACCACGATATCCATACATAGACGTACATATTTATTTATATTTTTAATTTTCTATTAAAATTTTAAAGAAATTCCAGTGCCACCAAAGCGTTTAAACAAAAATGGTTTGATAACCAGTGTATGAGGGCACGGAAAAAATCATTTGCCCTTTTAAATGCATTACGTAGCTCAGACGATGAAGAACTACGAAAATGGTACATTCAATCAAACACACAGTATAAAAATCTATGCTCTTCAAAGAAAGTTGACTATGAAAACAAGCAAGCTAAATTACTTGGTAAAACAAAAAGTACAAAGGAATTTTGGAGCATGGCGAGGGAAATAAATGGTGCACAGTATATTATTGGCACAGCTGTATCCGCAGAAGAACTTTCCATTCATTTCTCGAGCCTTCTGCGAAAAAACTATGACTTAACTTTTTCTTACGCCGAACCTTTTATTATGGATGATATACTGGATACAGAAATATCTTCTTTTGAAATAAAATCAGTTTTGCAAATAGCTAAAAATAGTAAAGCACCAGGTGATGATGGAGTCCCCTATGAACATTTCAAAAATGCATCTCAGTCTTTCGACAGTCACCTGTTAGCGCTTTTTAACAAGATTCTTGTGAACGCTGAAATTCCTTCTTCTTTCAAAAAAGCTGTTATTTTTCCAATACACAAAAAAGGTGCCTTAAATGCCATCGAAAACTACCGAGGCATTTCATTTATGAATTTGTATGTATTTTGTGGAGTTCTTGCTGACCGATTGGAAAAATGGGTAGAGGACAAAAATATACTGTCGGATTTCCAAGCCGGGTTTAGGAAGAATTATTCAACGGTCGATCAAATTTTTTGTCTGTCGTCAATAGTTAAGGCATTCCACGCTAGAAACAAAAAGGAGTATGCGCTGTTTGTGGATTTCAAAGCAGCATTTGATTAAGTTAATCGAAATGCATTACTATACAAACTGTCACAGATAGGTGTTTCGACTAGATTTCTGCATGTAATTAAACATATGTATACAGATACAGAGGCTAAAGTTTGGGATGGAACACATTACTCTAAATGGTTTAAAACTGATTCAGGAGTTAAGCAAGGGTGTCCACTAAGTGCTCTTTTGTTTGCACTGTTTATAAACGACATTGTAAACCATCTTCCTGGAGGAATTAGAATGGCTGGAACCCAAATAAATGTTTTGCTATACGCCGACGACCTGGTCGTATTATCGGAATCAAAGGACAATCTACAACTAATGATTAACCGTCTTGCCACATACTGCGAAATTTGGGGACTTGAAATCAACACCGAAAAGTCAAAAGTTATGATTTTTTCCCGATCTAATCGGAACGAAGTTGGAACTAACTGGACGTTGAATGGAAGGCCTTTGGAAGTGACAAAAGAGTACAAGTACCTGGGAGTCAAACTTAACCCAACACTGGATTTTAGTAAGCATCTAGCCGAAAAAGCCAATTCTTCTCTAAGTCTGATAAACTTAACATGGTGAAAGATTTTTTCGAATAATTTTATACAGTTATCTACCAAATACCAAGTGTTCAATTCAGTTGTGAAATCTGCATTGTGCTATGCAGCCCAAGTTTGGGGAATGGAAGAGTATGAAGAAATCGAGAAACTTCAGAGAAGCTTCATCAAAAAAATGTTCAAGCTGCCAATCAACACCCCAAATTATGCGATATATTTAGAAACAGGCTTACCAAAGTTATATACTAGCACACTGAAGTTACAAGCTGACTACCTGATAAAAGTTTTAGGATTAAGAGACGATCGGCTGAGCAAGAAGTTGCTCCTTTATGAAGTCAGGAACAAAGACTGGTGGTTTGACAAATGGCAGCGTTTTGGCACGACTTTTGGAGAAGTTATTCAAGCTGATACAAGCAACATAAATGGTTTAAAAGAGCAACTTTATCGAATTATCCAGTTTAATGAAGACTCGATACGGTAGTATTTTATAGAAAGAGCCACAAAATCAGAAAGTCGAATATTGTATAGCCAATTAGAATTTAATCTGAGCATGAGCAATAACAATTATTTTCAAGATTCTCTTAGCCTTAAGGACATTTCTTTAATATTCAAAGTAAGGTGTGAAGTACTCAGCCTTAACGGAAGACCATATAATGGCAGTTTTAATCAGTTTTGCACATTATGCAACCTCAAATCCAAGGAAGACTGTTTTCATTTTATGAGCGTGTGTCCAGTTTTTAAACATAGGAGACTAGCGTACTTTGGAAAACGTTCCCTTTCTATACCGGAAACAATACTTATATTAAATGGATCAGACTGGACAAATCTTGCCCATTATTTGAAAGAAATTTGCAAATTTAGGATGCTGCTCATGACGGAATATATTTAGTATCATTCGAATATTTACATAAATAACAACCAAAAATTTAAACTGAACATCGTGTTAATATAAATAAACATCTATACTAATACCTACAAAATTTTGAATAATTCTGTACCACCACCCCCTCCCCATCTGATTCGACATCCTGCCTACGCCCATGAAGTAAACTGTTACCTTCAAGTGGACACATCCCCACAAATTCCTTTATCTTATTTCAAATGTACTTGTTTCAGAAGATTGAAATTGATGCATTTCATAAATGGGGATACAAATCCCCTAGGATGCAAATACCTAACCATTTACAGATACGAGCATTTTTTATAAGAACAAAGATACTCAATTTTATATTTAATTGATTTTGAGTAGGTACCTGTCAACTTATTAATTTTAACAAAAAAAAAATTGTTATCTGCTTTATATTAGCAGAAAATGTAATTTCAGTACCAGACCATCATTTCCATAACAAAGGCGTCATTTCCGTAGCAAGACAAAATCCTTAAAAACGCTTAAAATCAAGTGGCCTGACTTTTTAATTATCAGTTATAGTTTAATTTATAACAAGCATTAAACGTGCATCACTTTTTTCTTAAATTAAGGTAGGGGACATTTTGGATGCTTAAAAGGAGCTTTTAACAGAGAATCACCCATATCTTAAAAATAATAGATAAAATTAAAGTTGCTAGTCGAGCTGACGGCACAGCCAGAGCTTTTAAATTCAAAAATTCTTTGTACATATAGAGAAGAAAATGTTAATAAATGAATTTCTTACTTACTTACTTACTTACTATTAAAATTTTAAAATATTGTTAAGGTTTAGAACTAACAAAAAGGAATTATGAAGAAAAATAAAACAAAATGTTGTATTGGAAATCTTAGAATTTAATGTCATTTTGTTTTAGGGCAGGGCTTGAACTCCTCATATTTCATGTTTGATTGTTATCTCGAAATTTTGTTTGGACGAGTCCAAAACTTGCCTTTTGCCCTCCTATAGTATCTACCTATGTACATATCACTGTGGGCACTCGGTTTATTAAATGAAAAAAAAAAAGTACCCAATTGTAGGTTAGGTTAGGTTGAAGTGGCTGTCAGTCATGAAAACTGACACACTTAGACCATAAGTTGGCCCATTGTGATACCACAAGAATCTGGGAAGCCTTTTTCCCTACTCGATGAACCATTTGGAGCTTCTTATGAAGCGTAACAGACTACCTATGTCAACATTTACTAAATCACTAGGATCATTGAAGTAGAAATCTCCAAGATGGAGTCTTCGCCTATGAGATAGAGCAGGACAAGTGCATAGAAGATGAGGAATCGATTCTACCTCTTCCTCGTCCATACAGCTTCTGCAAAAATCGTTAGAGAATACGCCAAGACGCGTTGCGTGCTTGCCTATAAGACAGTGTCCGGTTATGACACCTATCATGGAGCTAATGTGCAATCTGCTTAGAGATATCAAACATTTAGACCGCTTAAAATCCATTACTGGCCAGATTTGTTTTGTTGCCCAGCAAGTGGTGATATTGTTCCACTTAACGTTTGTTTTCTCTAAAGCATCTTGCTTCAGCATAAGTTTACATGTAGCGATGGGAATACCAATATCTGCCTTACTAGGTAGAAGAGGTAGAGTTGTTCCATATTTAGCGAGTTCGTCGGCCTTACAATTACCTGGAATGTCTCTATGCCCCGGCACTTAACACAGGTGAATGTTAAACTGCTGCGCCATCTCCAGCAGAGATGAACGACAATTTAGGGCTGTTAAAGAGTTGGTAGAGACCGATTCCAGAGATTTGATAGCTGCTTGACTATCCGAGAAGATGCGGATATCTGTAGTTGATAACACGTTTTCTTTCAGCCAAGATAAGGCTTCTTTGATCGCCATAAGTTCCGCCTGGAACACGCTACAATGATAACCCAATTGAAAGATATAGAATATTTTGAATAAATCTTATAACAGTTATTGGGCTATTATAACACTTTTGAAACAAAAAATAGTAGGAATTTTCCACTGGTATAGGTAAAAAGTGTTACAATACTTTTGGGACGCAATTTCTTCAGGGAAATGTGAAAGAGTTATAGCACAGTGCAACAGTTATTGTGTCTGCATGAGATACAGACCTAAGCCTAACATCGGTAAAGCTTCTAGTTGTGCTTTGTATGTGTCAATAGTTAGTATTATGTCAATAGAGACTGTTTTCCGTCAATGACGCACTTCGAATAAGCTCAGCTCTTACACACAAGTAAGTTATATCGTTTATCATTTATTCCCTTCAACATTGTGTTAATCTTACTAGCTCCCATCCCAATAGCTATGCTGTGGCCGTTTATTCGGTGTTATCTTTTTCCATATTCAATAACTTCCTCATCACTTTCTCACTAATTGTTCTAATTATATAACTCCCTTTTTCGAATATGGCAATTCATAAGAAACTAATTAAGGACAATCAATGTAACTTATACTGAAACTATAATTCTTAATGGGCATCTCTACTAATTATTATAATTAACTTTACGAAAAACTCATCCAATCAAAAGTGCTTAAATTTAATGCTAAACCATCATCCACCATTATAAATTAGCTATATACATACATATATAAGATACTATATCTATGTATGTATATATCATTCGATTTCCACCATTTGATGGCAAAACCAATTAACACAGATTTAGAAACCAACAGACATAAGAGTTGAAGACGAAGACACCTTATGGCGTGGCGTCCGTCATGCCGTATTACCATTACAACATTTCTCAGAAATATTATGTAGGTACCTTCCAATTCAACAAGACACTACAAAGCCAAGCCATTCAGCAAAAAGATTGAATCAGATAGATAGACAGACAGTCAGACACAGACCACATACATAGATGAAAAATACCCAAGCAAAAAGATAAAAGTACATAATAGCAAATGAAGAAGTCCCAAAAGCACATGATGTAAATCTAATGTGTGAAATGGAAAGGAAAGGACTGCTTGAGATGTAGATGTAGCATTTCTAAGTCACAACCACCCATCGTGGTTTTTATCTATAATTGCTTCACTGCTGCTGCTACCCTTTAATAGATAGATTTCTCAATTTGACACCTGCCGGGTGTGCTGATGTCGTTCTCCGGTGTTTTCTATCGCACCCGGGACCGAACCACATCTTAGAAGAAGAAAAATTAGAAAAAAACAGAAAAAATTCCCACGCTCCACAAAACTTCGACTCTACTAGTTGGCATTTTAATTAAAGCAACTATTAAAAAATGAAGACCGAAAAAGAAATATTTTGTTTAAATGATTTTATTGCGCCAGCCTTTATGTGTGCCACTAATGTTTTTTGTTTCGTTTGGTTTAGTTTGGTTGCTTTTTTTTTGTTGTTTTTATGTTGTGTTCCACACAGTTGACTTTGACCACGAAAATGATGCATTGCATGAGCCGAATTAACCTAGGTCTTGGTTTTATGTTCCCTGACTGAAAGAGGCAATCAAAATGATAAAGAAAACAAAACGTTTAAAATAAATGACCTTAGAGAATATTATGTAGATCAAAAACATTCTTATAAAAATGTAAATTTGAAAATTGGTCAATGAATTTTTGAAGACACCCGGTGTATTCAGGTTGGTACATATGTATTTATAGTCAAGTCAGGAGTTAGTTTGTCTTCAATAAGTGTTTGTCTTAAGGATACCTTGACATTTACTGATGAAGGTCGATCTTGTAACATATAGCTGGCAGCACTCTTCATCAAAATAGGTTTTGAAAATTGTGATTGCCAAGCGAAGGCCAGCATATCAATTGTGGAACTTTTAATGGCATACTGTTAGAGTTACCACTGTTTAGGTAGATTTACTGAAAAAAAAAAAAACTGAAAAAAAACTAAGGACAGGATCAGTAAAGCTTCTGGTCCCCTCTTGCGATATTTACTTCGTGATATACACAAGACTCCTTGCCTTAGTCTGCCCTTATCACAAAACCACATCCAAAAAGCTAATGATCCTGCACTAATCGTGGAAGAAGATATCACAGCCTTAAGTATATCCAGATTCTGCATCACTTGTTCGTCGATTTACCACAGGAGCTCTTCAAACACGGAGGGGATGTGTTGAAAGGGTGCATGCACCAGCTCATCAACCAAGTTTTGGGTGGAAGGAAGCAAGCCCGATGATGGTCTATCAGCTCCATATGTCCCAACTACATAAAAAGGCGATCCTAAGTCCTGCAAGAATTATCGAGGGAAATAATTGATCGGCAAATACCAGTGTGGGTGGAAAAGACTAATGAATTTCTCGCCATCTACTCATCGACTTCAATTACGTGAATGATAGCATTTATCTCCATATGGCGATGCAGAACTTGGGATCCCTGGAAAAACTGATCCAGTTGTGTCGAGTGACATTTAAAAATACGTGATGTAATGTTCAACTAAGGAAAAGCTCTTCCGAACTATTCCAAATATACACTGGATTTCAGCAAGGCGTGGTGCTATCGTGTGATATCTTCAATTTATTTCACGGCAGTTAAAGAACAGGCGAAATTTGTTGGTCTTCAATTAAACGTGTACAAGGCCAAATATTATTAAACAGAAAAAGGAGCTGATATTGGACTTTTTTGATAGAGAGATTCTTAGACGGATATTTGATCCTGAGTGCAAGGAGGGTGAATGGAGGAGAAGATACAATCACCAACTCTATAAGCTGTATCAAGATGTGGATGTAGTCTGGAAAACCAAAATAGTCGACTACATTGCCTCGGCAACATCAAGTGAATGGGTGACAGTGCTCCAGCCATTAGAGTCTTTGAATCTCAGCCCCCTGGTTCGCGAGAATGAAGAAGACGGAACCTCCGGATGCTAGAGGGCTTAGTCTAGATGACTGCAAACATCGTGCTCGGGATTGTAGAGGATGGATCATGTCAGGCTTTTCATGGATTGACAACCGGATAAGTAAGTAAGTAAACAAACTTCTGTTCAGCCTAAGAAACCTACACAGCTTTTCTATCATCCAAGTGGCATGTTCAGATTCGGTCCACACACTCATCAAAGTCTGTCATCATAACATTGAGTGGGACATATTCCGGGGGCTCCATCCCAAATGTTCTTGTGATATAGCTAGGGCCAGATACCTCCTATATCCAATAAAGTATGTGTGCCGTTACTTTAGATGTCCTGGTTCTAAACTCTACTTTGGGCCTTAGTTTATGCTGGGATGGCAGGGACTCTATCTCCAACGTATTGTTCCGACTAGAACTGAGAACTCTATTCCACTTTAATTGTGCCTTAGGCCTTATAGCCTACGCTTAGGCTGAGGACTTTTTCCTAATAAATAAAAGTTTTTTCCAAAAGGAACTGTTCAATGTTGTCAATGTTCAAAGGGTAGTCACGGTGCATTCAAGAGGAAACAAGCGTCCACAAGCTTTTTTTTCAAAGCAAACCTCTGTCTATCAACTCCTACTCTCACCTCAAAGTGGTGAACATCGGATGCTTAGAATCTTCAACTGAAGATGGAGTTCCAATCCTTGTGGACTGTTTAAGAAGGCAGCAAACAAGAGAGGGGGGAGGAGTGCCCCCACTAAAGCACTTCTCCTTTATCCAGGTGGCAGCGGAAGAATTCTCAAGATGGAATCAACGGTGGCGTCTACAGTTCCAGTTAGGCTGAACTACTTAGTGAACACCTTATACGGGCTACTACGACATATTCGGAGCTCAGGCCTATAAGAAGCGGTTAATCCGGCTGCCGGATGCCTTTGGAGTTATATTGTAAGGGCCTGGTCCTCCAGGTTGGGGGTCGTGCCGTTGGGGTGACTTCCCGGCCACGTAAAGCTATTTAGTTGCGAAGCAACAACAAGCCTTGGATGCACACGGATTTACTGTTGACGATCCCAGCAAACGAAATAAGGACAACGAACTTCGAATCTGCACGTGGAATGTTCTGTCTCTCTATAAGCCATGTGCAGCCAAACATTTAGCAGAGGCCCTAGAGTGCTACAAAGCAGACATCACAGCCATCCAAGAAGTGCGATGAGATGGGCTGGGCAAAAGAAAACTGAAAGACAGTGATATCTACCACAAGGGCAGCGTCTTTTTGGATGTGGATTTGTTGTAAGAGGCAGACTAAGGCAAGAAGTCTTGAGTTTCAACTATGTGAACGAGCGCCTCATGACTATTCGCACCAAGGCTAAATTCACCAAAAACAACCTCGTATGCGCGCATGTCCCCACAGAGGAGAAAGATGATGACATAAAAGACGAGTTCCACGAGCTCCTGCACAAGACATATGAGCAATGCCCTAGCTATGACATTAAAATTGTCTTGGGTGATTTTAATGCCAAACTAGGAAGAGAAGACTTCTTTGGTGGCACAATCGGAAGATACAGCCTGCACGAAACCACCTTCGATAACGGACTCAGGCTAATCGACTTTGCTGCAGGGTGAAACGTTGTGGTAGCTAGTACGCAGTTCCCGCATAAGGGGACATGGCGAATTCCTGGTCAATCAACCGCCAACCAAATTGATCACATTGCGATCGATGCAAGGCACTCCTCCAGTATCAAGGATGTACGAACGTTCCGAGGAGCCAACGTTGACTCGGACCACTACCTCGTTGTAGCAAAGGTAATGCTTCGGATATCCAGACCAAAGCCAAAAATGGGAAATTCGACGTCGGACGGCTACAGTCGCAAGAAATTGCCAGGTCCTTCTCCGATCGAGTCTCTGGCGCCCTCTTAACTAGTCCTTTGCCACCAACTGCAAACATCAAGAACCAGTGGAAAAACTGCCAGGAAGCCATCAGAGATGCCACCTCTGACGTGCTGGGCTTCGCACGACCACCACAGCGAAATCCTTGGTTCGACGAAGAATGTCGGCAAGTACATGCAGCCAAACAACAGGCATACAAAGCGGCGCAGCGCTGCATAGAAGGACCAGAGTTGGTCGCGAGCTCTACGATCAGAAGAGGAGAGAGGAACAGAAGCTTCTTAGAAGAAAAAAAAAAGAGCATGAGAAGCGTGCGATCGAGGAATTAGAGGGATGCCATTGCAGGAATGAAGTTCAGAAGTTTTACCAAAAGATAAAGAAAACTTCCCAGGGTTACAAGGCCCGAACCAAAGCCCGCAAGGACGATCAGGAGAACATCGTGGGGGAATCGCAGTCAGTGCTGAGGATATGAAAAAATCATTTCTGCAAATTGTATAACGGCGATGACGAACCGAATTCCGCTACCATGCAAATTGCACCACTCAACCTGGACGAACGTAGGCCAACAACCCGATCTCGACGAAGTGAGGATAGCTACATATATCTAAACTTAAGTCCAATAAAGCTGCTGGAGCTGATGGCCTTGTGGCTGAGCTATTCAAAGCAGCTGGCGATGAATTGGTTAGGAGTATGCACCAGCTCATCTGTGAAATATCGTCAGAGGAAAGCATGCTTGATGGATGGAACCTCAGCATTGTTTACCCGATCCTCAAGAAAGGTGATCCTCTGGACTGCACCAACTACAGATGCAACAGTCTTCTTAATATCGCCTACAAGATCTTCTCTGCCATACTTTGTGAACGCCTGAAGCCATTTGTCGACAACTTGATAGGTCCATATCAGTGTGGCTTTAGGCCAGGGAAGTCAAGTCCACCATCGACCAAATATTCGCACTACGGCAGATCTTGGAGAAAACCCAGGAGTTTCAAATCGATACCCACCACCTTTTTATCGATTTCAAGGCCGCGTATGACAGCATTAATAGAGACGAACTGCCGTTTGTGCAGGATGATGATAGAAAATGCACGCTGCTCCATCAATGTCGGCAAAGACCTCACCGACACCTTTGATATCAAAAAAGGTTTAAGGCAAGGCGACGCGCTGTCATGCGACTTCTTCAACATCGTTCTTGAAAGAATAGTACAAAACTGTCACGTTAACACTAGAGGCACAATCCTTCAAAAGTCCGTCCAATTAATCGCTTACGCCGACGATATTGATATAATCGAACGTACAAAACTTGATTTCAGTCGTGCTTTCGTGAGTATTGAGAAGGAGGCCAAGAAGATGTCGTTAACGGTGAATGAAATCAAAACGAAATATATGCTGTCAACAAGAAAGGACACCCAACATTGAAGTAGACACAAGACAGCTTTAATTTTGAGTTGATCAAAGACTTTGTCTACCTAGGCTCCGCTATCAACTCAGCGAACGACACCAGTGCTGAGATCAAACGAAGAATTACTCTTGCCAATCGCTGTTTCCTTGGGCTAATAAGGCAATTGATAAGCAAAGCCCTCTCTCGAGCAACTAAACTGTCCCTGTATAGGACGCTTATCATCCCGGTCCTGATGTATGGTGCAGCGGCATGCATGGACACTATTAACGGTCGAGGAGAACGCTTTATGCTGTTTTGAGAGAAAAATTATCTGGTTGATTTTTGGATGGGGAATGAAGAAGAAGATACAATAACGAACCGTATAGGAAGTACAGCGACACCGACCTAGCAACAAAATTGAAAAGCGAACGATTGAGATGCCTGAGTCACCTAGAGCGAATGGTCATAAATTCTTTGGCCCGGAAAGTCTTTGAATATTACCCCGTGGGAGGCCGCATTAGAGGATGCCAGCGTAATAGGTGGCGAACGCAAGAAGAAAGGCACCTCAACCAACTTGGCGTGTGAAACTGGAGACAGCTATCTAGAAACCGAGCCGGCTGGAAGAAGCTTGTTGGTTGAGGACCTGGTCCACCCCGGACTGCAGCGCCATGCCACCTTAAGTAAGTAAGTAATTTTCAAAGACAAATTGAAAATCTGTATAAAGTTTCTCTCTACAATTTCTCTTTTCAATCCTTCTTAGCTAAAGACCTTGGGCTTCTATAAAATATATTCACACACGCTTTTCAAGCTCAAAAGTGCGTTTATATTATTAGCTTCACTTGAAACGCTCTTTAATTGTTTTCATTTAAAATGCAATAAAAAAACACAAGAAACTGGAAAACCAAAAAAAAAAATAAAGATATCATAGATATAGCTTAATAACTCACTTGTCAGATTCAACAAATTTGACTACCATTAAAATCATATTAAAGCGAAAAAGGTACATCTCTCTTACAAAAGAGCCCATCATACACCAGATAGCGCACTTCATGTTCATAGCTCATTTAGAACCCCCCATAGTCATTAGATTCTCTGGAATCGTTTGTCGTCAAATAAAAGAAGAAAAAAATAAAAAAAAAATAAAAAAAGAGTAATTTTATTGAAGAAAAGAAAATATTAGGTTTTCTTGGAGATGTACAACAAAAGACCGCAACATCAGCATCACCGTCTGTCAGTAGGATGGTTTTGATTTACAATTTGCCTTTTACCTCTGTGTCAAAGGTAAGAACTAACAACTTACTTTTCCTTAAATATAAAACGACAACCGTGTGACAAACCAAATGGCAGCTGAATTTATATTATGAATGAAGTAGGGTATAAGTACTTAAGGGCCAAGTTAAGGTCATACCTGCACCACTTCTCCGTATATACAGCTAACAATACCACCCAACGAGAGACGGATCTCTCTTATACTTAATTGTGTTTTTCTTACGTTTAATTGGAGCGTTTATATATGAAGTGAGTCAAGGAAAAAGATTCAAGTACTTTTATGGAAACCCAGTTCCCTAGTTACAGAAATTTTCTCCGGAAAAATAAAAAAATAAATGAAACACCAAAAGAAAAGAACATAAAAAGCATACAGGCAAGTCTATTTACATCACAGGAGCTAATTCTAAGTGCAATTAACTTGGATAGCGCACCCGAAAGTAATATGTACAGAAAATTAAGTCAACCTTTGGGGTCGCACGATCTTGTGAAATTAAATTAAAATCTATTTTTCTTATTATTTTCTATGAAATTTCTATTTTCGAGCAGTTTCGGTAAGGTACATTGCGGATTGACAGCTTAAGAGAACACAAATCGTGAGGTTAAAGTCTATGATCCCAGTTAAATGGAACTTTGACTTCTAAAAATTGCCGACAAAGGATGATTTCCATGTAGAATCTTTTTGACATCCTAAAAATATCCTTTAAAGAGACTGTGATGTGCTTTTTGCTTTCCAGCCGAGGTTATGCTCGCCGGTCTTGACAGGGTCGTCCTGAAGAAAACACGAAACTTCAGAGGAAAAAGGTCTTAAAACCTTATTGCAAAATCTTTATTGAAAACAACTCTTATATTTATAACACACAATATTCTGTTGATATGGGTTGCTGGTACTGCGGTTAGTTCCGGTACTAGAAACAATTCACTTGCGTTTCTGGAATCTGGTCTTGCTGGCTTGTATCGGTTACACTGGTTTCTGACGATTCAGTCCTATTCCTGGTGTTCGGTCTCGGGTAATGTAGCTGTTAATGCTAAGGCCTTAAAAATGACGTTAGGTTTGGGTATTATGCTTTAAGCATCAAATAAACAGCAGGCTAAAACGCTCTGGTACATCAGCAAGTACTACGCCCCTGGTGGCACTCAAAACAGCAGGCTAGAACGCTCTGGTACATCAGCAGGTACTACGCCCCTGGTGGCACTCAAAACAGCAGGCTTGAACGCTCTGGTACATCAGCAGGTACTACGCCCCTGGTGGCACTCAAAACAGCAGGCTAAAACGCTCTGGTACATCAGCTGGTACTACGCCCCTGGTGGCACTCAAAACAGTAGGCTAGAACGCTCTGGTACATCAGCAGGTACTACGCCCCTGATGGCACTCAAAACAGCAGGCTAGAACGCTCTGGTAGATCAGCAGGTACCGAAGCCCCTGGTGGCAATTAACTTGGCAGGCGCAAAGCACTCTACCACATCAGCAGGTACTACGCCCCTGGTGGCACTCAAAACAGCAGGCTAAAACGCTCTGGTACATCAGCAGGTACTACGCCCCTGGTGGCACTCAAAACAGTAGGCTAGAACGCTCTGGTACATCAGCAGGTACTACGCCCCTGATGGCACTCAAAACAGCAGGCTAGAACGCTCTGGTACATCAGCAGGTACTACGCCCCTGGTGGCACTCAAAACAGTAGGCTAGAACACTCTGGTACATCAGCAGGTACTACGCCCCTGGTGGCACTCAAAACAGGAGGCTAGAACGCTCTGGTACATCAGCAGGTACTACGCCCCTGGTGGCACTCAAAACAGCAGGCTAGAACGCTCTGGTACATCAGCAGGTACTACGCCCCTGGTGGCACTCAAAACAGCAGGCTAAAACGCTCTGGTACATCAGCAAGTACTACGCCCCTGGTGGCACTCAAAACAGCAGGCTAGAACGCTCTGGTACATCAGCAGGTACTACGCCCCTGGTGGCACTCAAAATAGCAGGCTTGAACGCTCTGGTACATCAGCAGGTACTACGCCCCTGGTGGCACTCAAAACAGCAGGCTAAAACGCTCTGGTACATCAGCTGGTACTACGCCCCTGGTGGCACTCAAAACAGCAGGCTAAAACACTCTGGTACATCAGCAGGTACTACGCCCCTGGTGGCACTCAAAACAGTAGGCTAGAACGCTCTGGTACATCAGCAGGTACTATGCCCCTGATGGCACTCAAAACAGCAGGCTAGAACGCTCTGGTAGATCAGCAGGTACCGAAACCCCTGGTGGCAATTAGGACGCTTTAACTTCGAACTAAGACCCCTTACCACTGGTGGGGGGAAGCCTTAGTAAGAAATAGTTGGGTAATCTCTCCTACCTAAACTTTCAACGAAACCCCTTACCACTGGTGGGGGGAAGCCTCGAGAAAGCGATAAAGCTAAATGACCAGTTCGTCTCGAATTGTCTTCGACCGGAAGTAATATGATTGGTTGAACCAAATTTACTATTTTTGTCGTCTGACTTATCGTATGACTGAAGAGATGCTTTTCGTTCATCCAAGCAGATCCTCATGTTACTTTTTCAGTAAAGACTGAATGTGAACTGAAAAGTGATGAACGAAGAATGATAGTACAGATTTTGCTGTGACGTCACGTATACATAGTATGTGTGAATTGAATGCAGTGAAGTACAATTTTCACAAGTAAATAAGATAATACGAAAGTAAAAGTAAAAGAAGTGAAGTAGCATGGAACGCTTCGTTACAAGACCTCAAACTTGAACTGCTGGGAAAAGGGAAATTTTGAGTTTAACGAAAGCTATCTTTTTTTTGGAAGAAAAGTCAGGACCAAGTGAGTGCATGGCATCGGTCTTAGCCATATGTGTTTTATTTTTTGCGACTGAATAGTTGTGCGATCGCAATCACTAGTGCGGTCCTAGCATTAGAAGTTTAATTAAAAGTTCGAAAATATTTTGTTTACACGCAACCAATACTTTGCCCTGATGCTTAAGCCGATGCATTCTTTACTGCATGCAGGACTGCATGCATTTTATTGAAAGCATTTGTGCGTACGTTTCGCCATTTTTATAAGAAGTGTGTTTTATTGAATTAATGCGTGAAAGTTCTACTACGAATCAGCTACTGTGTAGTTTGTGCTGATTTAGTGAATTCTCGAGGTCAAATTTGTTTATGAATCTGTAACATGACCTTAACCTTCCTCTTCATATACTAATAGTCTAAGGTTGTCAGAATTATAAAGATCTATGGGGCTAAGAGGTGTTTGCTTCGTTGGTATATATACCAACATATAGTAACAACATTGTGAGACATGACTACGATAAAGCAAATCAGTTTTAAGTGCTGAATTGCTGACAAGAAAAATATGAAGAATCAGTTCATTTTATAATTTGTTCATCCAATTATGACAATAAAAGTTTGTAGGTTAATATACTTATACCTACATCAAAGCAAGCACCATTCAAAAATGTAAGAGGTTATGTCTATAGGCATTGATTTAATTTTTAATTAATAAAATGCTTGAAATTGAAAATTTTTAAATGCTTTTATTAATTTTGAATGGAGTAAGCATTTTAATAAAATTAACACGCTCACACGGGGCTTTAAAGTGGATTAACATCAACAAAAAAAAACACAAACCATAAAAATGTGAAAATACATAATACTACAAAAAAATGCTGACATTTTTGTTTAATGTTTAACCGGTTTTGGACGTTTTATTGATTATTATGGGTATTGATTTGAAATTAAGATTATATTTTAAATTTTATGCCAAGAGGTTTGTATGGGCTTTTTAAAGTTATACGAGTTTTGCGTGCGTGAGTCATTATGCCTGATGCTGATATGATGGGAATTTTTTTTCTGTAAATATATATATTTTATGGCTATATAGTGCAACAAAATTAATTCACTGTTCACGGGATGTGATATCACACTACGATATGGTTGATGGACTTGTTAAGAATTTGTAATGAGCCCAGAGATGATGTAATAAAACTCAATTAGATACGATGAATCGATTTTCTGGTGAAAATTTTAAATTTTTCTTCGAATTAGAAATTTTAAAAAAACTTTCGCTTTCCAAGAAATATGGTTGATAATATATATGGAAATAAATGATAGCCATATCTGGTGAAAAATAAGAGGAAGTGTGCTTGGTAAATTAGAAGTTTCTATTTTGGTAAAGTGACAGTGATAGGCTATTGAATGTTGTCCATACACATTCAATAGCCTATTAGGGGTATAAACAACAATTACGTGCAATTAGCCTTTATTATTGAACTCATTTGTTTGGCCCATAAGCTTGAGACCGAATATGCTACTAAATTCACTCATACGTTTCTGAGAGAATGGTCACACTGGCTACTGTTCAATATGTTTGGTCTAACTGGATTGGAATTAATTTTTGAAGTTATGAACATGGAATTAAGCTTGGGGGTCATATTTGTAATCCTGTCACTTGGACGAAATTTTAAAAAATGGCGCCCAATCTGGGCCAAAAGGTAAAATAAAAAAATACTTAAGTTACTTGAAAAAATTTAATGGTTTTGATAACGTTTGATGCCTTCAAAGATAGGTGTTGAGTAGACACACCTTCGAGTAAAATTTCAGTGTTGCCACTTTTCAGGAACATACAAAGTGTGGGACCTTTATTTTTTTTTGGAAATTATCAATATTTTGAACATTGTTTGCGATATCAATGACACAATGTGTATTTCCAGTCATTTACAGATTTGCGAACACACAGGACTGTCTCGCTTCGGCCAAAAAATATTTTCTATTTAAATACAGTAGACGAAATCTCGACAGACATAATCCAGCATGCAAAACTCTCGAAGCACGAAAATCGCAAATATTAAAATATTGAAGTATTTAATCTATGTAGAATATAACGAAAAATTAGAAATAAAAATTTCGAACGATAAAAACTAGAAAAAGCATAAGATTTTTGCATTGGAAATATAACAAAGCCAGAAAAATTAGGCTTTTACAAAACAGAATATTGGTGGAGATTTTTCGAATATCCAAAGTATTTCCTAAAAATTTACCTAATTTTGGCTAAGGCTAATTTTCTAATGGAGTTGATAGTGCCATCATCCTGTTTTTTTTTTAATTTCCTTACTAACTTACTTATCCGGCTCCCAATCCATAAAGGTTTGCAGTAGGAGACCGGAAGGTTCGGTATTCGTTAGTATCTCGTGGCATAATGGTTAGTGCGTTTTGACTGTCATGCCGAAGGTTTGCGTTCGATTCCCAGCCGCTGGTCACCTAAAATAGAAATGTTTTTTCCGAGATACTGCATCTTGCGAGGAACTGACAAATCCTACAAGAGTATACTTGTTATGAACAAATGCTTCTCATCTAGCTGTTCGGACTCGGCAAAAAATTGTAGGTCCCCTCCATTCCTGTCAGCAACACGCACATAGTTGAGAGTTGTAAGTCACTTGACCCTGGTTGCGCCACCAAATTTATTATTTATTTCGTCTTCTTCGCTCTCTCGAACCTGGGGACTTTGGATTCAAGCAATCTCTTGGCTGGAGTATTACTGTCAATAAGCTCAAAATAACCAAGCTAATGTAGTCGTCAGTCGACGTGCTTTGATTTTCTGGTATCTTCTTCTCCAGGAGCCCAGTATCATCAGCTCTCCCTTTTTGCTTATCGCCCAACCCTCGCATAAGGTTTTTTGTAGAAGACTTCGTCGTTCGTAAGAGGAGTTGCGCCAGGCCAAAGGAACACCGGTTTTCTAGGGCTAGGGTAAGATGTCATTCGTGGGATTAATGTTTACCCCGAGGTAGATGAACTCTTTAACTACTTCGAAGATGTTGCTTTCAACAGTAGTGTTTAGTCCTGGTGGGTTATCAGATCTTTCATCGATTGTTGATAGCATGTATTTGGTCTTGTCCTCGTTTACTTGAAGACCAACAAGCTTCGCCTGTTCATCAATTGCCGTGATCGTGCAAGCCTCTAGGGTGCGGCCGATGATGTCGATATAACATCGGCATACTCAAGAAGTTGGACAGATCTGTTGAAAATAGTGCCATCAGTGTTATTGCAAACCCTGCGCACTATTTGTTCCACAATAAGATTGAAGAAATCACACTATAGCCCATCTCCGTGCCGAAACCCTGTTCATTTTGCAATGTCACGCGACACAAATAGATCAGTTTTCTCACAGAGAAAATTGCATATAGGATCTTGTATGCGATTTTTATCAGGGATATGCCTCGATAGTTCTTGCAGGATATAGGATCGTCTTTTTTGTTGATGGAACATATGGAGCTATAGTCTATCAGCAGTCATCAGGTATACCTCCTTCCACCCAAAGTTGGTTGATGAGTTGATGCATGCACCCATTAAGCACAGTCCCTTCGTTCTTGAAGAGCACCTCTGGTAAACCATCAAATTCTTTCAAGCGTTCCTCGATTTATATATATTAAGATAGGAAGTATGTATAAGATAAACACATGGAAACCAATCTTTTCCACGTCTGCATAGTCCTTTGTCTTAGATTTAAAGAATGCGTTGGATTGTGCTTATATAATTACATGCCTGGGGCCTGTTTCACCAAACACTTTTCACTTTGCAGCTTTGCAAAAAAAAAAATAAAATCCTGCGAAGTAAAAGAGCGAAGTGTTTCACAAAATTTGCAAAGTGAAAAGGCTTTTAACTTTTCAATTTTTAGTCTATTTTTGAAAAGTGAAAAGTGTTTCACCAATTTAAAAAAAAACTTTGCATTTGAATTCGTAATTTGCAAAGTTGCGAAATAAAACTTAGATTGTATCAATTTAGATTAGTTATGTATTTAAAAAACAAAATTGACCTTGCAAACTAAAGATTTGAAAGAAAAATACAAAATGAGACGACCGGACAGAAACCCAAAAAATCTAGCCATCTCGGAGGTTGTAAAAAATAAAAATATAATTTTTGACAATTCCAGAGCATTCTTGCATCATGCACAGTGATAATACCTGGCAAGCTAACGTTAGCATAGAAAGACCAATGTGGGCTACAAACCCACGCACTTGAAGCATGGTTTCCAAGCCAATTTACGATATGTTCTTCACTTTTATTGGGTAAATCGCCTTCGATGGTTGTTATTATTAATCGAAGACTCTCTCTTTAGTCGAAAAATTATCACTGATATGAACATTAATTCTTTACTTCTCTACTCTTTGATCACTACTATTTACTTCTTCGTTTAAAAATTCAAAATATTCAACAAGTTTTCACAACAAACGCTTGCCTACTTGAAAATGAACATTTCTCTTTCCATATATTGAAAAGCATCTGAAAATTCTAATATAATTTGCCAAGTTTATTTTTTTAGTAAACGGAAAGAGCAAACACTTTACAAACTAACAAAACTTTTCACTTTGCAGAAAAGAACTTTTCGCTTTGCAAATTTGCGTTTGGTGGAAGGTATTTTGCAAAGAGGAATACTTTTCAACTTTTCATTCCAATAATTTCCTCTTTGCAGGTTTGCGTTTGGTGAAATGAAATTTGCAAAGTAAAAGTGAAAAATGAACACAGTAAACTCCACTCACAGCCGATTTGATAGAGTTTTAGTTGGAAAAGACCACACCTGCTATGATAAATATTGTCGCAAATAGTTGCGACCATCACAAATGCTGGCAAATTATCAGAAATGTTTATCTGAGTCTCAGCTCAGAAGATTTGAACAAAAATTGCAAACTGTTTTGCGACCTGGGTTTTATAAATCATCGACAAATTGTTTGCGTTTCCGGACTATGTATAGTGGTTTTCTCACGATTTTCAAGCAGACATTTCAAATTATGAAGCCAAAACGACGTCAGTCTTGCAATATATGAAGAAAAGTCCAAAATATATTGGTCATTTCATCAACCAGTGGATCGCTGATGATCATCACTTTATTCTTGAAACATAAGAGTAAAAAGGACGAATGTATCGATTCAATGCATTCAATAAAAGACACATATTGATTGCCTCATTAAGCTCACCTTCACTTTGCTTTTAAATTCAATTTAACATAAATGAAACCTCATCAGCAATTACCTGAAATAGAAAAAAATAAATTAATTACAAATAATGCCAGGTATTAACAATAAAGCAAGATTTAAATCAACAACCGATCTTAATATACAAATTCTGAAACTATTAAAAATTTGTTAGTTATCCCCACTTTGCGCGTTTCCTTAGCAGAAACTCAAATTGTAACTCAAAAACAGGCTGGTTTGCTCTCAAAGTTTATAAAGTAATGATTACCAATTATTTTTTGTTTTTTTTTATATATATTAATTTGAATATCAATTTTCGGAGAGAAAAAAGATAAGGGTAACAAATATGAAGGATCCAGAGGAAAAACGCCGTAAGTCCACTTGGGTTGATTCCTAGAAAAATTAAATTGTAATGTTATTAATAAAAACGCGTAATTCAAATATAAATATTAACAAATTATTTTGTCAAGCACAGAGTATAGGTACAACCCTGCAAACATGACTCTATTGTTTTTAACTTCTTGAATTTTTGTCTCCGAATAAAGTCAAAAGGTCCTTCGATTTTGTGGCAAAAATTTTGAATGTATTTTTGAAAATTACTTTTGCTTTTTATTCAAATACCTTTAGATTTTTAAAATATTAATTTGAAAATATAATAGTTTTCGCAAGCGTGACACAGAACCGTTTTCAATCAGTTTTGACAGTACTTCGATCGGAAGTATTTAAAATATCGGAACTTTTTTTTCAAGCTATTTTGCTGACATGCCCCTAGGTCAAGGTACAAGTTTTTCTTTTAAATATCGTTTTGCTCATTGTTTGGAGCAATGAAACACCTTTGAGAAAAAGTTTGTTTGAAGGTGTGCAATGTTGAGAATTTTAAAAGTCCTTCGTGGAGAGAGCTATACTACTACATCGGGGATCAGACAGTAGGAACTCATCGAAATCTACCAGATGTCATCATAAGTTTAATTTTTTTATTTGAAGTGGACTTAAGATATTTTACCCCTGGACCCTTCATATATCAACTTCAAATTTTGAACATATCTTATAAGTTAGTGTAGTGCCCATAAAGAAAGAGGTGGCAAAGATACTATATAAATCAATTTGCTAGTTTTGTTGACTTCAACTAATAAATAAATGCTAACATGGAAGCGCTAAAGGGGGAAAATGTTAGTGGGACGTAGTTAAATGTAAAGAGCACCCCGTATGAATTTTTCCGAGCACAGCCGTATTGTATACCTAGTCATGTGCACGAATTTTCAAACCAATTAAAGCATTTGAATAACAAAAAGTCAAAGCTGGGAAGCATTTTTTGTTTTTTTGATTACATATCTAATTAAGCTTGAACAAATTAAGCATAGTACAAAAGTTTACAGCCAATCCCACTACAAGCTGTATTAAAACAATACCTTGGGTTATAAATACAAACCAATGCAATATAGAGCAGTGAAACTTCAAAGCAAAAGTTAAAAAAAATTTGTTTGCATTGTTTTTTTAAACCACCAAAGTTTTTCGAACCACTACCCCCATAGTTTACAAAACATTAAATTCTATTTACTTTATTTCAATTCAACCAAAACTTTGACTATAAGGTTCCAAAAAAAAAACACAAACAACCAGAATAGAAAACAAACATTCTAAGTATTAAAGTTCATTGCCTCCAAAAAGGTTGATAAACTTACATTCCATCCCTTAAAACACACAAAATTATATAGGAAGGAGCTATCGACCAAATAATGTTTGAATATAAAAAAAAACAATAATCCTATCAGAAAGTTTATGTTCAGCTTTTATTGAAAATGTAATTCAATTCAAAATAGTAGGTAGGTATGCCTATGTCGGTAGTGAAACTTCTCTTTTTTAATATCTAGGTACTCAAAACAAATACCATAGAAACTCTCCGTTGCTTTCAAAACAAATGTTAAACCGTAAAACAAAACAAATATAACGCTTTCTCTGGGATATAAAGGCATCCTGTTACCAACATCCATTTTACCACGGTAACAATAATTTTTCATAATATTTTGCACAAGCAAACACTCGAATAAGCATGCGGAAGAGGCAGGGAATTCCATTGAAAAACAAAAAAAAATGTATCAACAAATTTACTGCCAAAGGATTAAACCCTTCGGTGGATATGAATATTTTTTGCGCTAAAAGTTCAACAAAATTGCAACACTTTCAAACAAAATTATTGGAAAATATAACTTCCTGGGTACTGCGAATATTGGATTCCATTCCATGCTTCCATAGTCTTCCTGTTCAATCCCTATACATTATATGAGAAAATAGTTTGTGTCTGTATGTGTATTATGTATAGATGAGTTGAGTATAAACTCGTACATAGATAATATTTGTAATACTTTAAATCCATAAAAGAATAATAGTCATAGGGTGGGACGGGTAAATTCAAAATGAATCTCGTCACTCAAACCAAAATGCAACCAGTTTTGGCATGGATTAGATATCCATACCCATAGGTGTATAGGAAAAGAGGCAACTCATAATGTAACCAGCTTACTTAAATGACGTAATGAAAATAATTAGGATAAGAGTTACCACTCGATTCAAATTCGAACATTAGGGACTTATGTTTTTGGTTGGATTCAAAGATCCAGTTTTCACTTAAAGAGCCTTGTTTGTTTTCTGATGTCGCAGTCCATGATAAAACAACCCTCCCCCACGCAAAGTGTTGCCCCCTCCCCCCACTTAAAATGTTCCTGCAGATGTCCATCCAGCTCCCTCTCGTTTTGAAGGCTGCGTAATAAAAGTTTTTGAATTATTTTTCTAGATTTGAATAAAATTGACACACACTGATAGTAAACTTTACAAACGTTTGTAAAATTTCAAATGAAAGCGGGTATGTGTAGGACGACATAGGATGATCTGTGTAATATTACCAATTGCGAGTAATATTTAAGATTCCAAATGGCGACTTTTCATTGAAGCCATTGTCTCGGTTTAAATATCTAACCCTGAAGATTTTGAAAAAAAATAAGGGACATGTCTGGGAATATCTTAATAAAGAATTCATTATTCGGTCTTAAAAATCTGATTACTGCCACTTTTCTCCCTGGTGTCTTTGTACCTCCCTCCTCAAAGCTTTGTTAAAGAGAACTATTTTTACTTAACTTACTTACTTAAGGTATGGCGCTACAATCCGGGGTGGACCAGGGCCTCAAGCAACTAGCTTCTTCCAGCCGACTCGGTTTCTAACTGCCAGTTTCGCATGCCTAGTTGGTTGAGTTCTTCCACTTGCGTGCGCCACCTTTTACACTGCCCACCTCTACTGTTCTGTCCCACAGGATTGGATTCAAAGACTTTCCGGGCCGGAACATTGGTGTCCATCCGCTCTAGGTGACCCAGCCATCTCAGTCGTTGGCTTTTTACTTTTGTGGCCAGGTTGGTGTCGCTGTACAGCCCGTAGAGTTCGTTGTTATATCACCAAAAATCACCCGGAGAATTTTCCTCTAAAAACAGCCTAAGGCGTTCTCATCCACAGTAAACTGTTTCCATGCCTCTGCACCATACATCAGGACCGGGATGATAAGCATCTTATATAAAGAGGGACAGTTTAGTTGCTCGAGAGAGGGCTTTGCTTCTCAATTGCCTTCTTAGGAAACAGCGATTGGCAAGAGTAATCCATCGTTTGATCTCAGCACTGGTATCTTTCGCTGAGCTTATAGCTGATCCTAGGTAGACAAAGTCTCTGAACACCTCAAAATTATAGCTGTCTATAGTGACGTTCTGTCCGAGACGTCAATGTTAGGTGTGTTGACAGGATATATTTCGTTTTGCTTTCATTCACCATTAACCCCATCTTCTTGGCTTCCTTCTCAAAACTCACGAAAGCACCACTGGCATCTCGCTTAGTTCGTCCGATTATGTCAATGTCATCAGCGTAAGCGAGTAATTGGATGGATTTTTGAAAGATTGTGCCTATAGTGTTGACGTTTGAGAGTTTTGCACTATTCTTTCAAGAACGATATTGAAGAAGTCACATGAAAGCGCGTCGCCTTGCCTTTTTTGACATCAAAGGTGTCGGTGAGATCCTTGCCGACTTTGATGGAGCAGCGTGCATTTCCCATCGTCATCCAGCACAAACAGACGAGTTTGGCAGGGATGCCAAAATTAGACATTGCTCTATATAGCTCGTCTCTATAGATGATGCAATGAAAATGTGGTGGGTATTGATTTGAAACTCCTGGGTTTTTTCCAAGAGCTGCCGCAGTGCAAATATTTGGTCGATGGTGGACTTCCCTGAACTAAAGCCACATTGATATGGATCTATCAGGTTATTGACGAATGGCTTCAGGCGTTCACAAAGTACGACAGAGAAGATCTTGTAGGTGATATTCAGAAGACTGATGCCTCTGTAGTTGGTGCTGTCCAGAGGATCACCTTTTTTGAGGATCGGGCAAACAATGCTGAGGTTCCATTAATCGGGCATGCTTTCCTCCGATCGTATTTTGCAGATGAGCTGGTGCATACAGCATACTCCAAGTAACCAATTCATCGCCAGTCGCTTTGAATTGCTCAGCCGCAAGCCTATCAGCTCCAGCAGCTTTATTGGACTTAAGTCTAGATAAAGCTATCTCTTATCGAGATCGGTAGACGGAATTGTTTGGCTACGTCATCCAGGTTGAATGGTGCAATCTGCATGGTTGCGGAATTTGGTTCGTCATCGCTGTTATACAATTTTCAGAAATGATTTTTCAATAACCTCAGCACCGACTGCAATTCTACCACGTTGTTCCCCTGATCACTCTTTCAGGCTTCGGTTCGGGCCTTTTTCCCCTAGGAGGTTCTTTTTACTTTTTGGTTAAACTTCCGAACTTAATTCTTGCAATGGCATCTTTCTAATTCCTCGATCGCGTGCTTCTCATGCTCTTTCTTTTTCCTTCTTAGAAGCTTGTGTTCCTCTCTCCTCTTCTGCTCGTAGAGCTCGCGAGAAGCTATGGTCCATCTACCCAGTGCCGCTTTGTATACCTGTTGTTTGGCTGCATGTATACTTGCTGGCATTCTTCGTCGAACCAGGGGTTTCGCTGTGGTGGTCGTGCGAGGCCCAGCACGTCAGAGGCGGCATCTCTGATGGCTTCCTGGCAGTTTTTTCACTGGTTCTCGATATTTGCAGTTGATGGCAAAGGACTATTTAAGAGGGCGCGAAAGACTCGATCGGAAAAGGACCTGGCGATTTCTTGCGACTGTAGCCATCCGACGTCAAACTTCCTCACAGTACTTCCTTGTTTTGGCTTTGGTCTGGATATCCGTAGCACTACCTTGGCTACAACGAGGTAGTGGTCCGAGTCAACGTTGGCTCCTCAGAACGATCGGACATCTTTGATACTAGAGGAGTGCCTTGCGTCGATCGCAATGCGCTCAATCTGGTTGGCGGTTGATTGAACAGGAATTCACCAAGTCTCTTTGTGTATATCGGGATGCGGGAACTGCGTACTAGCTACCACAACGTTTCGCCCCGCAGCGAAATCGATTAACCTGAGTCCGTTATCGGAACTATTTTTTATTCTTTATGAAGATTTTGAACAAAATGGCACGCACTGATAGTAAACTTTCCATGCGTTTGTAAAATTCCAAAGTGATGTAGGTTTATAGGGCTGTGCACTGGAAGATCGTGTGTTATAACCTATCGGGGATTATATCTAAGACTCTTAATGATGCAATGGCTTCTGTCCGTCTCATTGAAGCGTTAAGTTTTAGTCTCGATTGAAATATCTATACCTTGAAGATTGGAGCATTAGAACTCAAGTTATGAGCTTCGTAAAAAGAACTGAAATTAGGGAACTAATTTAAGAATCGTTTTGAAAATTTTGAATAAATCACAGACATTTCTGGGAGTTTTTCAATAAAGAATTCATTATTTGGTCTTACAAATCTCTCAAATATAGTAATGCAGTTGCTGGCACCGCGCACGCCCTAGGCGACTTTTCTTGGCACTTTTTTTTTATTCTTTTACTGATTTTTTGTTTTCTTATCTTTCTTTGATGGTAATTCGAATGGAGAAAAAATGAAGAAAATAATTAAGAGAATGGGACGGAAATGTATTGTATTCGAATGCTATAGTGCCACACTGATTGTAAATTTTACATGCGTTTGTAAACTGGTAAATAGAAGTGGGTGTTTGTGTGGTGGGAAATGTCATTTTCTTGATTGGTGAGAATATTTCGGATTCCAAATGTTGGTGGGAAATTAACCTTTTTGGCATCCACTATGGAGAAAGTTTTGAGAAAAAATCTTTGTCTAGACGCTAGGTTATACCACTACCAGGCCAAAGCCCGGTGATACATGTTTGTAAACTGCTAGTCATACAATTTAAAACAAATATCTTTTAAGCCAATATTATAATGCATAGTTGGCAACATTGTTTTTAATGCTTCGTTTGTAAGATTTCAAAAAATGACAAAACAAAATATGAATATGAAAAATAAACGTAAAAGTACGTATACCTATACTTCAACCGCACATCATACACACACTATAGAGGAAAATTCGATGCTGTGGCATTTCGCTTTTGATTTCCATCAAAGATAACAAATGCTACCTCATATAGGATATAGCTGTGACCAATGCGACGTGTCCATAAAAGATTGCAATTTGCTTCAGGCCAAGCTTTAGTGTTGGGCCTTGCGCCACACACTCTGATATGACTTTCAGTGTCTGATGAGAGCGAGCGCACAATGAAACATGCATTCGACCAGATATGTATTATCTCCCCTCCTGAAATCTCATCGATGACGGACGACCTGTTTCGTGCTTGAATTGATGCAGGTAATTAGTATTCACCTGTCTTGACATCTGCATTCTAATGCAAGTCACAAAGGTGATAAGTTTATACACACAGATACACACTCTCACTCATCATCGCATACTCATGCAAACTCATGCATCAAAAAGCTATTTTAAAGATTTGCCTACAATATATAAATCACCATGGAAATGTGGCATGAATTTCTGGGCATTAAGCCAAAGATTAATCCAGATAAAGGTCATCGCATATGAAACTATTTCACTTGAAATTATATGCGGCGTATGATTGCAATTTAATTAGGTTCCGGGAAAAACCAATAAACCGATTTGATTTTATCCGCATCCGCATCAAAGATGTGATGGAATATTGTGCTGTTTGTACTACCAGTTGGGGTGGTGATGATTGGAATCGAAAGCTTAAAGAATTTTGTAAAACCCTCTATTTACTCTGGTCTCACCTAGTTTTAATAAAGCGCACTAATTAGAAGATGAAAACAACATAGAACAACACTTGAATTGTTTGAAATTAAATCGAGAAAGTTTGTTTAAAGTTGAGCTTCTCTATGCCTAACTACACTACGCGTCGCTTGGATTGGCACACTTTCAAAAAAAAAAATTATTTCTGCGAAAATTCGTTTTGTAACCGAAAAAAAACTTGAAGGAACTTCTGTTTTCATTCTTCTCAAATAACAAGAGCAATAATAAAATAACTAAAATAACAATATAAAGGGTCTTTCATTAAGCGCTTCCTATATTTAAATTTAAATAAAACAAAAGGGTGTGAGATATCATCGAAATGTTGAACTCGTTTGAAAGGCCTATCGATGCCATTATATAACATCGTTCAAGTTTCTGCTGCGTCTTCTTTGATGGATGGCGCGCATCCAAAATGTCCAATTTTCCATGACTCTGGCGCACCATTAATTTGGCTGAATTTGACTGATGGCATGGGCTGTGTTGGATTTGAGGGCCAATGTGGTCTACTCACATAGACATGTGACTTCAGAAAACCCCATTCAAAAAAGTCTAACGGCGGCGTCAAATCGCACAATCTCGGTGGCCTCCACGTGAGATGACCATGATGCCCTCAAATCGCTCGGACAGAATTTCCAATGTCGCATGAGCAGTGTGGAACGTTAGTGCCATGCTAAAAGAAGTTCTTGATCCCCGACCTATAACGCTCGCCGTTGACGGTGATGGCCTGGCTAGCATCGTTCTTAAATAAATATGGGCCGATGACGCCACCCAAAAACCAAAAATCCCCACCAAACAGTGACTTTTTCGGAATGCCTTGGATGCTCTTGGATCTCATGTATAGATTGGTTCTGTCCCAAACTCTACATTTTGTTTGTTGACGTAGCCATTCGCTGAAGATGATGAAAATGGGTGAAGCACGCGGAACGTTGCCCGAACAGAACACCCATATTGATAAAACAATTTTATAATTTGGACGTGTTTTTTGAACGCTATATCCATCCATGGTGATTTAGCAAAACAGACTTAATAAATGACAGCCAATTTGACAGATGTCATCTTCATCGTGTCCTGTAACCCCGGTTGTCTCCATCTTTCACGGTCTGCATCAAGGTATTTTAGCTTTTGTCACGTCTTTCTCTGGAATTCTGCTTCCGCTAAGACAGTTGATTTCCATGTTGTTCTTGGTCTTCCAACCCGCCGTGCACCCTGAGGATTCCATTCAAAGGACTGTTTTGCAATTTCACCGTTTGGTTTCCTCAGTGTGTGACCAATCCAACGCCATTTACGCTTTCTTATGTCGACGTCCAGCCGCTCTTGACTTATCATGTACCACAATTCTTCGTTTGATATAATTTATGGCCAGAGAATCTTTAGGATGTGGCGTAGACAGTGATTCACCAAAGTCTGCAATTTCCTCGAAATGGTAGATGTGACCTTCGAGGTTTCACAAGCATATAACAGCACGGATTTGACATTGGATTCGAAGAATCTCAACTTAGTGCGTAAGGAGATTTGACTTGATATCCAAATTGGGGACAGAGTACCGAGAGAATCACGAGCCTTATTAGTTCTACTTTTAACGTCCAGATCCATACCGCACGCCGTTTGGACAAACAATACTGCCCAGGTAATTAAACTGTTTGACTTCTTCCACTGGCGTCTGCTGTTGAATAATACGCTGCTGTGTGGAGAGGCCTGTGAGCATAATTTTTGTCTTTTTGCTGTTTATTCTTAGACCACTCGACACTCACTTGTAGTGCTTGGCACATCCCGCTAAGCCCACTGATGTTATTTGCCAGTAGACATAACCTGAACCTTTCAAACGGTCTTCATTGAATGCCCTGTCGCTCATTTGTAACAACACTGGCCATCAATACGTCGTCCATCGCCAGCAGGAAGCGTATTGGCGATATAACATCACATTGTCTCACACCCTGTTGCACTACGAGAGAATCGGATAGCTGGCCATTGTGTAAAACAAAACACCTTGCGTTGTTGTAGGACTCCCTAATAATGGCAACAATTTTTGAGGGAATTCCTCTACCAAGCAACGATCTCTCGGTTAACTCGATTGAAGGCCTTCTCAATATCCACGAACATGAGGTAAAGCGATGATTGAAATTCCATTGACTGTTCACAGACGATACTCGAGGTTTTGATATGGTCGACACAAGATCGACCACTGCGGAAGCCAGCTTGATGCCTCTTGAGTGCAGACTCGGTTCTATCCTTTATCCGTTCGAGAATGATGTTTGCCATTAGATTTGGGAAAACGGACAAAACAGTGTTACCACGCCAATTGATGCAATTCTTAAGTTTGCTTTTTTTGGCAGCTTAACAATCACACCATCCTTCCAGTCTTTGGGATAGCTTTCATTTTCCCAAATGATTTATATCAACGGATGTAGAATACTAGCTGTTACCAGATTGGCTTTCAAGAACTCAGCTGGTATTCCGTCAAGTCCAGCTGCCTTGTTGTTTTTGAGGAGATCTATTGATGTTTGAATTTTCTATACAGATGGGAGTTTGCTGTCAACACCTCTATGGGACCTACACATTTCCTTAAGGTGGGGCACTTCAGCACTCTGCTCAACGGAATCCTCATTTAGTAGGGCACAAAAATGGTTCTTCCATCTGCGTAGCTGATCCTCAATTGATACAAAAAGTATGCCATCCACATCCATTGCAGGATGATTTCTAATGACAGATTTAGCTCCAACAATATAGACGCTATCAACTGTCAAAGTTCGGAAGTCGTTTTTTGAAGATCCTTAACAAAAAAGTAAAATTTCTAAAATAAAAGTTACTGGAAACAACTTATTTTTGACTTACACTCGTTTATTTCGATAATGACTCCTACTACGAATTTCATCGTAATCGGAAAACTGTCAAAATTGTCACGAATCCTAAAAAAAATTTCACAGATAATCCATCAAAGTAAAAATCTCGTACAAATTGTCATTACGAACGGAGTTGGTGATAGATTTTTTCGGGATAGCGAGAGAATTCATGATAGGGCTAAATGACTCTACAATTTTTTTTTTCAGAACCCAAGAAGGCTTTCTCAATGGCCAGTTATTCAGATCAGAGTAAGTTTATCCCGTAAAGCTATATAAGTCAACTCCGAAACTGTTTCGGTGGAAGATTAATTTTAACTTTCAGCTGTCAAAAGTTTATTGAAATTGTGGCACCCAACCCCAACAATCATATAATCCAATCGAAAAGCAGCTTTGAATTTCTTCGTTGTTCTTGTGCGGTTTTTTCTATTAGACTATCGCTATTCTGCTTACAGATCACAGTGAACAATGTACACAGAAGATAAAATCGAAAGACTAAATACAGCTTTATGCTACGTTTCCACTTGTCTTTTAACTGTCACGTTTTGACAGATCACGATTTGGTCTTTGAATGACAAAGTTACCAGTTGATGTCATACTTGTGCTTTTGACAAACACCTTTGTCAGAGTCCGTTGACAGATGGCAGCTTTTTTCATTCACTTTGTTTTTTATGAACTGACACTCAATGTCAATGAGCGAATTTTCACAGCTGTCAGTCATTTTCAATGAAATGTGTGTATAGTAGTTCGAAAAATTATTGTTTTTATCTATTTTTGTAGAATTTGAATCACCAACATTATTGAATTTTGTACCTTTTGTAGCAACAATTTTAGTTTATTTCCCTTGTCCATTTCAGATTTGAATTTCAGACTCTTTTTTATTTTGTTGTCATCCTCTAAAATGTTTTTGTCACTCATTTTAAAATCTTTCCTTTTTTTCAATTTTAACAAAATCAGCCAATATTTACAAAATCACATTCCAATAGAAATAAATCAGCTGTCAAATTAGTTTCTTTCATTGTCAAGGACAAAGTGACATTTTGTTTGTTAATTGAGCTAGTTTCACTTGTCTTTAAAATTTGTTATCTTTCATTGGCGAACAGTTTTTTTCAGTTCAGAAACAATCAATTTTTGAGTTTTTCCACTTGTCACTTGTCACATTTTGAAATGACGCAAAAATGCGTCTTTTGTCAGTTGGCAAATGGCAAGTGGAAACTTATTTAGTTTCAGTTTAATTGTCTTGTTGTAAAATAAATTTCGCAAAAACATTTTTATTTTGTTTCACCTCAGCTCAAATCATAAATTAAAAATTAATTTAAATAATATTTAAAAACGTCCCTGATCAAGTGAACCGTGCTGTTATCCTATATTCTATACTGAAGAAACAATATAATATTACTGTCGAACACTTTGCTACCTATAGGTATGAATTTTATATAAAGTGAGACTCTGTTAAACTTTTATAGGTAGAACAGGCAAGTGGTTTAAGTCTTAATTAAAATTATTATGATTGAAAGTGGTTTGACTAACTTTTGTTTTTTTTATTGAAGAGCACTTGAAAGATTTGAATATTTACTTACGAAACGAACATACCCGTATAAAGTTTTCTCTCACATTTTCTGGTAAATTAAAAGTTTTATTTTTTTGTGGGAAGCCATGAACGACGCAGTTAAAAAAGTTTTTTTTATTGAGCTGGTATGCAGATTTTAATTAAGGCTAGTAAAATCTTTGCCTAGAAAGTTAAAAAAAAAGGTTATTCACACCACGAAAATATAAAAAGGGAGGCATTTTTTAACCTTTTAATACATAAATATGGGAACTCGATAAAACTAACTGAATCGGTGGGTGTAATAACACAGAACAGTTTAAGTGCCAAATTACCTAGGATACTTATTAGGTACTCTTTTATCTATTTCTTATTGCACTGATAAATGAGGCAGTGAGAGCCATAGTGGCCTAACTGCAATTTTATCGAATTATTACAAAAATTGAATCTCTATGTATTTAACAATATTTCTGCATTTAAAATTTCGATTTGATAGCTTCATGCCATACTTATAGGATTTTTTGCATTAAGAGGCCACCCACAAGAAAATTCAAAGCTTGAGTGCTAGAGTGGCCTATCTGATCAGTTATAACGGGATTTTGAAGAATCAGTAATACAAAATCAAAAACCTTTTATTTTTTAATCATATTGCAAAAAAAATGAAATTTTGTTCATTAATTTAAAAACTACAATTTTTTTAATTTATTTAAAACAACAAGTGCTTTAAAATAATCTGCTCCTTATTTTTGCTCTAATGAAAATAATGAAAAATGCAGTTAGGCCACTATGGCTCTCACTGCCTCAAATAATAGGTATATTTTCGAGGGTGATTATGTTAAAGGAATTGCTTATGACTGAAATGTTCACAAAATTTTGTTTTTTTTTTTTACATATTTTAGTTAAAAAATGGCATCTAAAGTAGCTTCATTTTTTGTTTTGTTTTTTAAGTTCGTTATATTTCCAAATAAGCATTGTCATTTTCCAGCATATTTATGTTCTGCTTTCTTATAAGCTTATATTTTAAATAGTGCCTAGCCAAGTTCGCGGCACTACAACCTTTTTACAGAAATAAACTCAGGTGCTTTTTGACCCACTCTAACTAGAGTAGCAATATAGTCGGAAACTTCAAATTCGCAGTATTTTCTGAATTGATCAAACACAGGCGCCTCATTAAATTTTAACTCTTTGAAATTAGTGAGTCCTGGGATATAGCACTTCCAAAATCGGGGCAGGGTTAAAAGTCCATAATTGCATTATGAAGTTATAACCCACCCAAGTGGGCCAAAAGTCTTAAAAAATTCTTATGCACTACTGGCCCATCGTTTATGGAATTTTGGCCCATTTAGATGACAGTTAGGTAATTATTGTTGGAAATATGTATAGGATATACATTCAAAGTTTCATTAAATCCAGATTCTATAAATGCAAAAGAAATCTTGCATACACCCAACCTTGCATCCACCCCAAATCCTATAGCGAGCCCAAGCAGGGGGTTGCAGGGGGGCAACATGGCCCCCGATATATACCTCACTGTTTATTCGCAAATTTTTATATTTCACAAACCAAACAAAGGAGAGGATTTAATGGGAAATTTAAAAATTCGCAATGAACAGTGAGGTATGCAACCCCCCTGCTTGGGCTCACTATAGGATTTGGGGTAGGTGCGAGGTTGGGTGAGTGCAAAGTTTGTTTTGCATTGTTTGACTTGAATGTGGACTTTTGACCCACTTTCTTAAAAAAAAACTATGAGCTTAGGGTTATAAGTTCATAATACATTTATGGACTTTTGACCTACCCAAAGTAGCCAAAACTCCATTATGGACTTTTGGCTTATGGTCTCTTAACTGCCCCAAAATCACTTAAACTATAACTGACTGACAGATTCACTCACTCACTGACAGAACATCCAAACTATGGAGCACTTCCCGATACTGTAGAATCTTGAAATTGCACACCGGTAGCTTTTGTGGTGCATACAAAGGAAAAAATCAAAAATGTTGGATCTTCCAAATTGTTATCAATTATATCGGGTACTTGCGATTGTTGTAGAAAGATGAAAATTGGTAGAGTGGTAGGGGTTGAAAGAACATACAAAGATACAAGTCATACATATGCACATAGTTTTCCCCTCAGAGGGCGTGGCATCCACCAACATTTTTATTAATTATGCCGTTCACTTGATGCGGTTGTCGTATAATGATGAGAGTTTTAAGAAAATTTAGAATTTTCTGCTGGTATCCACCCACTTTTTTAAAATTGCTTTCAATTATATAGTGCACCTTATAGGCATCCGGAGGGGAGGAGGCAAGGGAGGGCACTTCCCCCCCTGGCTCTGGGCAATACCAGACCACTAACATATTTTTACTTGCGATTATAGGTACTATAAGGCAAGTTTTGGATTCGTGCAAAAAAAAAATTTTGAGATAACAATCAAATATGATATTACGATGATAGAGAACACCAAAAAAGTGGGTGGCAAAATTCTGTCTGTCTGTCTGTCTGTCTGTCTGTCTGTCTGTCTGTCTGTCTGTTCGTCTACAGCCTAAACGGCTCGATCGATTTTCTTCAAACTTGGTTCATAGTGGTTTTTGGTGATTCTGCCGACACGTTTTTTTCATTTTTTTTTTAGAACCAAAAATAACGGTACCTGCCATACGTTTTTTTTTGGCAAATTTACATAACCGTATTTTTCTCAAAAACGGCTCGACAACTTTTCTTAAAAAAAATTCAGTAAATTTATTTTAGTAAAGGCTTCCTTTGGGTGGCAAACCATTTTCAAAAATGGTTATTAATGGTACCTCCCAAAGAACCATTTTTTTAATTTTTGATTTTCTTCAAAACGATACGACCGATTTCAATTATTTTTTTTATACAGAAGCTTCCAAAAAATATAAACAGTTTTGCGTACCAACATTTTTAAAAAAATATTTTTTGGATTTTTAAAAAATGTTTAAATTTTTTTTTTTGAAAATCAAATATTTCGAAAACGACATGATCGATTTTTTTGAAACTCGATATTTAAGAGTTTTTTAGTATTTTCTACAAAATTCTTAGAAAAAAATTTACATTTATGAAAAAATAACGGTACCTTCCATACAAAAGTTAAAAAACCACAAAGGAAAATATTTTTTTGCTTAAAAACGACTCCTACGATTTTGATTAAACTTTTTTAATGTACTTAAAATAGTACGATCTACTACCAAAAATTATAAAATTTCACACTTAGCAATTATTAATAGTACCTGTCATAGAACGTATTTTTTTATTTTGAATTTTCTCGTTTTTGGCTAAGCGAATTAAAATAATTTTTTTATATACAAATATCAAATAAGATTGAATAATATTGCATTTCAAAATTTTCAAAAAAAAAGTTTTTGGATTTTTAAAAAATGTTTCAATTTTTTTTTTGAAAATTCGATATCTCAAAAACGGGTTGACAATTTTTTTTTTTAATTTTGTTTTTATATACACATAAATATATACTTTTAATTTGCATACCAAAATTTGTTCTTAAAAATGTTATAAGAATTTTATATATAAAAAATTAATTTTTTAAGAAACCGCTCCAACGATTTTAAATTTTTTTTTCTATAAAATCATATTCAATCAAGAATTAAGATGGCATTCTTTTTTTCCACCTCAAACTGTCAAAAGAGTTGTTTTAGCCAATTTCAATGTCGTATTTCATGCTTCTCTTCATTTTTCTCTCATAGTTTCCACGTTTTATATACAATTTTCTTAAACCCGCAGTGTCTTGAACATAAGAGCAAGTACGTGCGACCCAGTCGTGCATTTTATTTAATTTGTTATGGTGAATTTTATAAAATACTTCTCGTTTTTTGTCGGAGTTCATAATTTGCCCCTCCCTCTGGCTCTTTACCAGGCCGAATAAATCCGACAATATGCTTGTCTTCGCTATTGTTTTCAATATATCGCGATTTTCTTGACAGGTTCTTTTCAATGTTCTTGGTTTGCCCTCTCCTGGCATCTGCCAATAAAAAAGGAAGTTATAGGTAATTGATGTATTCAAATGGTTGAGGCACATGCTAACAAGCATGAGAAGGATATTGCTTCGCAAGAAAATGGACAATTAAATTGCGAATATTGTTGTTTGCCAAAATTATTCACAATCTTTTTTGTGAGTGATTTTCTGATTTCTGACATCATACCAACAACCTTTCCTTGCTTTCCAGTACCAATCCGCTACACTATCTAGCTTAGCAAAAATTCAGTTAGCTTGTGTTGCTTTTGTTTCACAAGGGCTTACAACAACACAAACCTATCCAAAGAGCTTTGGAATATTTTTGAATAGGGAATTTTTTGTTTAGAATTTCCAATTTTTAAATATTTTTTTCGAAATTAAATTCTGACTCCTTATTTTCATTACCTGAATACTTTTCACGTACCAATAATTTTATTTTTACACTTTTTACAATTTGTTTTTACTTGGGATATTAAAGGCACTATGTGACAAATTTTGCATCGTGCAGAAATTTGACTCGAGATTAGATCAAACGACCGACGCGACGCGACGATACGGAAGACGAAAACAGTGTCTACCTGTATGTTTGTCTGTCTGTTCGATGTCCCCCAAGTTAGCAGAGGAAGGTTAGCTGAACATATATTTTGTGATAGCATTATATAGCGCTTATTAAATGCTAATTAATCGCCTAAATGCAATTTAATGCTCCATTTTCGAAACGATTTTCGACGACCTGAGGCAAAAAAAATAATTAAATTTCCCATACATTTCCACGTTCTGCTAACTTAAAACCGGTTTTTCTCAAAAAAATCAAACTTTTTCGACTCAAATCTTTTTGATTAGTTAAATGCTCGCCTAAATTCAATTAAATGCTCCATTTTCGAAAAAAATTTCAAAGATCCCATACATTTCCATGTTTTGCTAACTTAAAATCAATTTTTCACAAAAAATTCCAACTTTTTGTTTCAGATCTTCGAAAATTATTTCGGAAATGGAGCATTTAATTGCATTTAGGCAAGCATTTAACTAATCAAAAATATTTGAGTCGAAAAATCTAAAAGAAAAAATTATAATTTTTTTTTATTCAAAATTGTGACAGTCAAGTTTTTTTTTATTTTTTTTTTTTGATTCGCAGAGCATTTAAATAGCTCATTAACATAGGACCAAACCCAATTTTCGTACTAAATGTTTCAAGCATTTAAGGAAATTGTTCTGCTAACTTAAAATCAAGTTAGCAGAACATTGATTTTTACCAAAAGGACTTGAACATTAAATTTAATTGTTGGGCATTTAATTAGCATTTAATAAGCGCTATATAATGCCATCACAAAATATATGTTCTGCTCACCTTGCCCTACTTGAGGGACATGGAAGTTTAACCATGTCATAATATCTTGGAACTGGGCGCTTCAATGGACAAAATTATTATAGAGCTTCTTGGAGAGAATATTGTTATCTATACTTATGTAACTACATAATTTGTTGACTTCTTTAACGCAAAGAGCATAAAACGGGTATTTTTGAATTTTGACCAATTTAAGAAGTAATAATATCTTGCGAGTGACCGGTTTCAGGAATTATATGTACATGCTTTCTTGAATAGGGTCAGATATTATACAAATAGCATATTGCAAATGATATCTTTAAAATTATCGCTCTGAGAAAACTAAGATTCAGATTTTGGTTTGAAAAGTTACAAAAGTGTACTTAGGCCGTGTGTCAATTACGTTCAAAATTTGGTTAAATTTGATCCGCTATAATAGGAGTGAACAAAATATAAGGTTTTTGCTGTGTCAATTGAATTAAATTGGATTTTTTAAAACATACATTTCCCATTAGTTTTGTTGTTGCATTTTTTTAGTAATAACAGTTCGCCAAACAAGCAATCAGTTTGCAAAACCTGAAAAAGTATTTTCAATAAGATTCTTTTGCATCACAAATTATTGAATATATCTTTGTTTGATTTTCTTGAATTCATACTAAAATTTATAATAAGGCTTTTGTCTATATTTCTTAATCTTTTCATTAGATTTTAGTTTTTTTTAAACTTTCCCGATAAGATTCATGACTTCACGACAGTGAAATAAAATATTTTTCTACATTCATCTCCCTCTCTCCTTCATGAGCATAGACATGTCAAAAATTAACCACTGGCTAAAATATTAAAAAGCACCTGAGCAGGTTAAATTTGTACGTCCAGTAATGTCAAAATTTATACATACTTTTAACACAATTGACACACGGCCATTGTAGGTATACTACAAAGTCTATAGTATTCTCATGAAGAAAAAAAGCTCGTGGCCATCTATGCTTCCAAATGTAATCCTAATTTTTGTTAAGGGATCTCGGTAAGGCGATCACAGCGAACCTTTCGACCAAATGTCAACCTATACAAAATCGTGTTTCATGAGAATATACTATAGAGTGGATATACAATGACACGGCCTTAATTAAGCTTTTATGAGTAATATTTTTAGCCTTTTTTGAGATGGTGATATCTCCTAAGAGATCCCTTGTTGTAGGAGTGCAAATGCCCGAAATATTTTCTGTAGAAAATCACACGTTCTTCAAGTTTTGCTCAAATATTTTCAATAGTGTTTACCGTTTAAAAGTTTTATGTGAAAAGGGATATTTCAAAAACAGTGCTGTTTATCAGTCTCTTTTTTTTCTTGTGTTCATTTGTTTTTCATTTAAAGCCCGTCCCTTTTCCTCTATATTCCTAACACTGCTGACAAACCGCTGACATCATTCACAATAATAAATAGCCCTCTGCCGTTCAGAGTGAAAACCTGTATCTAGGTTATTGAAATTAACCTCGATAGAAACCTGGATCCCAGTTTGTTTTTGTAATACACCTTAAGAGATAACCCAGACCCGGAGATAATAAAACGCAGCTAATATTTGCCTCTAAAAACCTTGACTTGGATTTTTTGTTCGCAGTAAAAGTACATTTTGTGTTTGCCTGGGCTAAAAATTTAATCTCAGGCTTTTCTTAGAAATAATATCAAAAAGCTTTTGCTCTTCGTCAAAAAAAATTTAATTATTGATTGGGTTTCCTGTAAAATGGGTTAGGTAGGTTGATTTTATTATAATTGTTAAAAAAAAGTTGCATGTTGAATTTATTTTCATTTTTTCAATTAAGCGTTATTTTTTTTTTGTCGGTAAAAGGAAATTCATTTAGAATCAACGCATGCATAATAACCTCTAGTACAGCTTCAATTTTTTAATTGAAACAACATATCATCAGATTTCATAGCAAAATTCATATTGAAACAAAACAATAGACAACCTCTTCCTTAATGGTTCACCGCACACATAAAAATTGAATTCAAACAAATAATAGTTATACACACACCGAAAACATGCCTCAAACAACGTGTTTTACATTTTGTGTTATTTATTTATCACAAAGAATCATTAACTTCACTCGGATACAACTAGGTCCACCGTATATGTTGGGTATATATTGTGACCAATATTCGTGTACAATTATTCTGCAATTAAACCAAGCCACCACGAATAAAGCCGGAACCGCACCTGCTATAGTTATTTACACATGTATCTGACCAAATGGGAAACCACTTTATATAGCATTCGATCCGACAGATAGGTACACCACTGCCATATAGATTTTTAATTTCCTGCCATATTAAGTTGAGAACGGCCAGACATCAGACAGGAAATACACTGCACACCCTATACTTCCCTATATCACACATGAGATGGATTCTCGTTTTGGTTTGGTTCCACTGGGCCGAATCGTATCAGAGTGAGGGTGCAAAACCATTTGGACAGATGTTTACCCAAAACATACCTAAAACTTTATCTTTCACTGATGGTCCATCCCCATTCGTCCATTGAAAGACCTACCTTACCTATACCACCTTTCAGATATCGCATTGAAAATACTGTCTGTGGGAACTGTTTATTATAGATACATGGTCGAATAGACACGCACTAATTTCGGAGTACCTAATATAGGTAACAAATGTTCCATAAGTTTGTAGCAAATAATAAAAATTATGACACAAACCTTGGAAATGAGAACTTGTGTTACCACAATCAGTGAGGCATTCATTAACTGAACCTATAGCATAGCTTTAGGTTCTTTTATGGGAATAAGGCTGATGAAACCGCTATTTCAATAAGCCTTTTGTTTGAGATCTTACGTAAGATGCATTGATACCTTTTCCAAAGACCTCCTTTACGCTCTGGTTAGTTAATTCAAGAGCAAACGTTATCTTTTGACTAAATGTGGCCATGTATCATGTTTAGAGTCTTCTAACCGCTTTTCGATTTAAATGACTGATTTTGAAGCTCAACTTCCTTTAAAGGCTTTGACAATCGTCAACAACAAACTGAAGACAGCAAACCTTCTTTAAGAGTTCAATGTTTCGTGTTTTTTTTTTTTTTTTTTTCTTCAATTGGATTTGAACAAATATGAAACAAGAGGCGATGCCAAAAAACCCACTCTACTGGAACATAATGCACTTGTTCTTGAACCTGAAACTTTTGCAACATTACATACAACTCCGACGAAGCGAACGCCCTCGAATTCATTTGCAAATAAAATGCTAACTTCTGGTTTGGAATTCTATGTAAGTAGCTCCTTTTTTGGAGAGGGTAGGAGTTAGAAAACCATTATGCATGGCCATAGTGTGCTATATTTATTTATTGTTTTTTTTTTTTGCCAAGAACTGACATAGAGATATCATGTGTAGGTATACTTTACTTATATTGGAATTGCATTGTCTTGCGATGTGTGTTCTATATGATACGACCAAGAGGAGAGGATGACTATTATATGACGAAGATATGGACGCATTTGAAATGAGATATTCCACAAGACCAAACCAATATGGGGCTGGATGAAGACCATAAAATACGCAGAAAACAATAAATGCTGAATAAAGTGCCTCAGGATGCAGACTAGAATTTCAAATTTCCAGACAATGGCATGGGGACACAGACGAGCAATGGCAAAAAAGACGACACAGCCTCTCCTCGGAAATCGAGACTGTGGCTTTTTCGTGTTTCCAATGAGGAAGAGATTTGAAATAGTTAACTGAGTGGAAACAATACAATAATACTGCTGTTTATGTATTGCCTAGCGTTAAACGGATGACATTATTATTTTTTTATTTGCAAAATGGTTTGCGTTTTGAGTAATTGTGACGCTCTGGCTCTGTGCAGTGCCATGGAACAGTTTAACGAGAAAATAAGCTCCAAATTAGATTAAATTGGGTTTATTCTTTTAGTTGTTAGAAATGATGGCAGTTTTTAAAAAGATAATTATTCCACTTGTCGCAGGTTATGATTCTCATCGTAAAGTAACCGTTAGTCAAAAATCTTATGACCCAGAAAGCCTCGTCTAGAGTTGGACGGAATTTCATCTACGATAACATCTATGGAGTAAGTACAAAAGTTATTATTATCAAAGTATCTACTACTGATGGGGTTCCTATGTAGGGTCAGTTGACAGCCTTGGGATCACAACAAGTCCATTGACCCTGATTATAGGTAAAAATTAACATCACTTCTATTCTAAGTTGGTTTCCTAAATTATCACAATATCTCTAATAAACACATTGTATAAATTCAGTTTGAAGAGAGCATCATGTGAAGCAAATTATATAAACTATTAAAGTGATTCGCAACGTGACACTGACAATTAACAACTAATTATGCACCGGTGCGCTAATTGTGGACTGTGACCACACACACTATTTTCATTTTCTCATTGCAGCTTTTGAAGTAATGGTTAGTTTAGTATGCAAGACTAATCCAGAAGTCTCGGCTCTCGAATGGAGTCCAAGCTTCCCAGTCCATTCTATTTAATTTTTTACAGAGGTACTGCCTCTTGCCATGACAAATCCTTGAGACAAGGGATTAACTTAACGTCACTTGATGGTCAGAAGGCAGCAATTTATTGTTGGTGAAGGGTTTGCTGATTGCATTTTATAAGGAAAATATATCTGATATCTGAAGAAAATCGGTCCACCCGTTTAGATTCTATAGTCTGTCCAGCAAAAATTGTCAGTACAGGGCTTATGGGCGAGCTTTTTTCAAAACAGTGGTGCCTGTGTATACCATACACAACACTAAAATAACAAATCTGCCACTGAAAAAGATACTTAACCAGTGATTTACATACAGGAATTGTTGTTTTAATTCTTTGAAACAATTCGTACACTCCAACTTGACCGTCGTCTTTCAATGCTAAAAGCATTTTCTGACCGTATGCTTTCGCTTCTACCTTCACTGTGTGAAATAAAACAACAAATTCACATTCCAACAGAGTTGCCTTTGCCAAGTCGCAACAGTACAACAGAGCTTTTTCAGTGGTTTTTATGAAAGAACTTTCGGCTTTGAAGCTTTTGAGAACAAAATTAATAAAGGAGAGAGAGAAAGTGTTGTCGTTTTGATTGTCCATATATTATTTGTTTGTATTTCTGAATAAAGTATAAAATGTCGTTAAAATTTGTACGATTTTAATATTTAAAAAGAAAAAAGTTATTTGCGCTAAGTTTTGAAACATTCACAAAGCGTTACGTGGTCAAATTCATTAGAAAATGTGAGGTGTGGAAAAAAATATAAATGGATCTTTGTTTAATAGGTATGCTTGAAATGGTTTCCATGGTAGCCATATGCACATTGTTCTTCCATTTGTGGCAATTTATAAATCAAAATATGGAAACCCTGTGAGAGCTTTAACTTGAGACAGATGTATGCAAGCCAATACAACCAGACTGAGAGGCAAATGTCCTATCTTCCCTGTACTTACAATTTTTGCTGTATAAAGTATAGGTCAATGTAAAGTGGACGTAAGGATGCAATTTTTAAAATGGAGTTATCATGTTTCTCCCAAACACCACAGATATTTAATAATAAAATCACAAAAATTCGGCGCAAAGTGCGTCTGCATCGTTGTCTAATCGATGTTTGCGGACTCTCTCGGAAGTCCTCGTCCACAGCAGTAATATTCTCACATTCTCAGTCACAACTCACAAAAGACCGGTAGTCGTTCGGCCAGTTCTTTCATATCTAGTGGACTTTGTATGCATGCGAGACGCTCAGCCAAAATCTTAATTGTTCAAGAAAACTATAACGAGATTTACCTTGCGTTTAAACAATATCCCGGAATTTGGTTAAAAAAGCTTTACCCCTTGAACAGAATGAATGTAGCTGCAGCTTGTAGTAAGAGTTGAATTTTGTTTAACTTCTACTACACCATAAATTTCTTGCTACAAAACCCCTATTCCTTATTTACCCAGTCTCAAACAGTTTTAAACTGTTTCAGACCTCCATATTTAGTCATTTTTAGAGCGGACCAGTACAATTTCTCACTTGTGGAACGAGTTCGCACTAAATCTGGCTCTCTGAAACTGTTTGAAACTTGGATGGGAACACAGCTATTTACAGCTTTTCATTTTGGCACTGTTTACATTTGTTGTATCTTTCTACTTTGACAGTGTAAATGCCAAATCACAATGACATTTGACGCCATTTGCAAAAATTATGGCATATTCACATTAAGACTTTATATTTTTGCCTCACCTTGTAAATGGTGTCCCAAAATTAATGCAAGATCTAAATTTGCGTTAATTTTTGATGTAAAGTGTTGGTAACACTAAAAGAAACAATTTGCCATACTTAGAGAAAAAATTGGGTATAATTACCCAATTTTTGGCGAATTATACCTACCTTATTATCAGTTTGTTATTTTCCATCGCGATTGATCAAGATACCTGATTTAAATGTCGTCTTAAATCGTCGTAGGTTCTGGTAAAATGGCCTGAAGGGCTTCAAGGCCTATTTTTTCTCTCTTTTAAATGCGAGGCTTCACAATTGAGGTCAAATTATGGCCCTAAATTTCAAAATTTAAGGAAAGGCATTATCGAAGTCCGGAGTTGAGTCAAGTTAATGTTTGAAATATGTATTTTAAAATACCTATGTACTTCAAAGCACCTACTTAATGTATGTATATGTATTTTTGGTGAAATTTACTCAAAAACAATCAAACAACACAAATCCATTTTAAATATAAAATTATTTTAATTGTTTCATAAATAATAATCACTGTTTCATATAATAACTCTGTCAATTTTGTGTTCTTCCACTTTAGCAAAACCTCTTCGTAAGCTTTATCCTATTCCTTAGGCCACTTGCCGTCTGGGTAGAAAAAGGCATTTGTGCAGCGACAGCCAATCCCTGAAAAGGCGATTCATCTTCTCCTTCCAATTACCGACCAATTGCTCTGACATCCATTATTTCCAAGGTCACGCTGATCAATCGTCAGCTTATGAAATAACTTCAATAACGAAAGCTTCTTAATGACCGTCAGTACGACTTTCGTTGCAATTGAACCAGATCCACTGGTGATTTGATGGCTTTTCTTACCGAAAAGTGGAATCAATCATTGCATTGTTTTGGAGAAAGCAAAATAGTTGCACTTGATATTTCTAAAACATTTGATAGAGCTTGGCATCAAGCTCTTTTATCGAAAATGCATGCTTTTAGTATTAACGAATCACTTCTTTGCTGGATTAGTAATTTCTAGAGCTCCCTATTACACGGATATCTAAGAACACGGATACACGTGTTCTTAGGAGATCCGGATTTGAATCCGTGTAATTATAAGAACACGGATAATCGTGTATCCGTGTATTCGTGTATCCGTGTATCCGTGTATCCGTGTATCCGTGTATCTGTGTACCCGTGTATCCGTGTATTCGGATACCCGTGTATCCGTGTATTTTAAAATCCGTGTTCCTATAGTTTCTATTTAATTTTAAACAATGCAAAAGGAAATAGATTTGAAGAAAACAGACATTTCTTATGGAATTATGGTATACATACGATGTTTTTAAATGAAGTTCGTTAAGTTAATGTAAGTAAATTGTATCCTATTCAATTTGAATTTTTTCAATTAAGGGAAGATAAGCTGATCTACAGACTATACCAGAACGAGAAACATGCGTAAATTCGAGCCCTGACGAAATTATTTAAAATTTAACTGAGAGAAAATTTCCAAACTAAAAATTTTGAACAATTAATCATTTTCATACAGGTGTTAACAGTAAATCATTGTTTTTTTTCAAAGTTATTTTTCTCAATATACAGGGAGTCCTGTAAATAATGGATAACCTTGGAACGGGAACACTACCTTTTCCCGTAGATCAGTTGCCCGTGTAACGTTTGCCCGCCGATTATATATGTTCTTTTTTGACTCCAATCCCGCAGCACGATATCCCGCGGCACAGTATCCTATGGATTGGCTGCGGGATTGGAAAAAGTATTTAATACTTTTGAAAAGTACTTTTTCGTATTTTGGAAAAAAATATTTTATTTATTTTGATGGATTTTAAGCGCGAAAAAATGAATTTTAAGCGGGAAAAAATTAAAATTCTCAAAAAATGATTTTAAGCTAAAAAAAACATAATATCTATTAAAAACGCTTAAAAACCATTTTAAGCTTGAAAAAAATTGAATTCTTCTAAAATAATTTTTAAGCGTAAAATTTAATTCCTCTTATGAATCACCAAACGAAAATTCTGATTTTATCTCTTAGAGATGTTTATTGTTTACCCTACCGAGTCCTAGTGAGGACTGAATTTTATTCTGGAATTACTCTTGCTTTTATACTTTTATGTTCGTTCTTGTTGAATCTCACAGTTTCATATCTCGGATTAATATGAAAATTATTGAAAATTTGTAAACAATGACATGACCTCGACGCTTGGCTAATTTCAATGCTGATGACAGTGAACACTAAACATGACATTGGCAATGAAAATCGCTATAAGCGTCATATTCTAGGAAGTGCCCATTTTCAGTTGATGCATCGCATTATATGAAAAATTGACTTTTATCTTTAAACGCGATTTGCGGCTAAGCTAAGCGTCCTATCGACTTATAAATCCATACTCTTTAAATGCAAAAGAAACTTTACATACCCCAAATCCTATAGTGAGCCCAGACAGGGGGGTGGCAGGGGGGCAGCATGCCCCCCATACATATCTCACTGTTTAATCGCCTTTATTCCCCACCCAAGGTACTTTTGCCCAAGAAAACTTGAAATTGGCTCTCAATTATACGATAAAAAAAACTTAAATCTTTAAACACGATTTGCGGCTAAACTAAGCGTCCTAGAGGCATCAAAGTTTACTACTTAAAACTTGATTCTCATAATATAAGGTCACGAAATTTTGCTGTTCTTCATTCTACTTGAAGGCATTTTCTAAGAAATAATTTAAAATCTTCTAAGGAAAGACAAACCTCCTTAAAATTTAAAAAAAAAACGCTTAAAAGGGATTTTAAGCTTGGAAAAAAAATTCAATTTCTGAAAATAATTTTAGTTGAAAAAATAAAAATTCCTTTGAAAACGCTTAAAACGACTTTTAAGCGTAAAAGCAAATTCCCCTAAGGATTCACCTTAAACGCTTAAAATCGTCCTAAGCGTCCTGGTATAAAAGGAGGAATAATTACGGAATAAAATTCGGTTCTTACTAGAACTCCGTACTGTGAAGTGTGAACATCAACATCTCTCTAAGGGATAAAATTAGATTTTCAGTTTTGGTGGTTTGGTTGGGTTGGGTTGGGTAATCAGAACGCTTAGGACGATTTGAAGCGTTTAAGGTGAATCCTTAGGGGAATTTGTTTTTACGCTTAAAAGTCGTTTTAAGCGTTTTCAAAGGAATTTTTATTTTTTCAACTAAAATTATTTAAAATTATTTTCAGAAATTCAATTTTTTTTTTTCCAAACTTAAAATCCCTTTTTTAATTTTAAGGAGGTTTGTCTTTCCTTAGAAGATTTTAAATTATTTCTTAGAAAATGCCTTCAAGTAGAATGAAGGACAGCAAAATTTCGTGACCTTATATTATGAGAATCAAGTTTTAAGTAGTTAACTTTGATGCCTCTAGGACGCTTAGTTTAGCCGCAAATCGCGTTTAAAGATTTAAGTTTTTTTTATCGTATAGTTGAGAGCCAATTTCAAGGTTTCTTGGGCAAAAGTACCTTGGGTGGGAAATAAACGCGATTAAACAGTGAGATATGTATGGGGGGCATGCTGCCCCCCTGCAACCCCCCTGTCTGGGCTCACTGTAGGATTTGGGGTGGGGTCGAAGTTAGAGCATACCTACAAAGTTCTTTTGCATTTATAAGTCGCTAGGACGCGGACGCTTAGTTTAACGTTTAACCGCAAATCAATTTTTAAGGGTGTCAACTTTGATACCTCTCGGACGCTTAGTTTAGCCGCAAATCGCGTTTAAAAGTTGATTTTTTTTCATATAATGCGATGCATCAAATGAAAGGTGGCACTTCTTAAATTATGAATATGACGCTTATAGCTAATTTCTTTGCCAATGTCAAGTTTTCTTGAGCAACAGTACCTTGCCTGGCCCACTTCGAGGGTTCTCAGAATTTTAACCCTATCCTTTTTGGGTCCTCTGTCCCGCTCACGCAACTCCGTTGCTCCGCTTCGGGTACTTAAAGTCGTCTGGCAGGTGCCAATGTCAAGTTTTCTTGAGCAACAGTACGCCTGGCCCGATTCGCGGGTTCTCAGTATTTAACCCTCCTTTTTGGGTCATCTGTCCCGCTCACGCAACTCCGTTGCTCAGCTTCGGGTATTTAAAGTCGTCTGGCAGGCGCCAATGTCAAGTTTTCTTGAGCAACAGTACCTATCATTCATATTTCGATGACAAATTGAAAAACGAAAAAAAAGCTGAGAAAAGTTTAATTTTTGATTGAAATTTTCAAAAAAAAAATATTTTCATTCATATTTCGAAGAAAAATTGAAAAACGAAAAAAAAAGTTGAGAAAAGTTCAATTTTCCATTGAAATTTTCTTCAAAAAAATCTTGCTTTTTCAAAAAAATTCCAAAAAAAAGTAGAAAAAGTTAATATTTTTTTTATAAAAAAAGCTTAGAAAAAAAGTGTTTTTTTTTCTAAATTTTACAAAAAAAAAGTCGAATATGTTTATATTTTTTTATAATTATTTGAAAAAAACTATTTGCCAATAGTTTATACAAAACCAAAAACGAATCCGAATCCGTGTATTAAGGATGCGTGTATTAAGAATCCGTGTATTAAAAGTCCGTGTATTAAGAATCCGTGTATTCGGAATCCGTGTATTCGGAATCCGTGTATTAAGAATCCGTGTATTAAGAATCCGGATATCCGGATACACGGATTTTTTTTTGTGAATAATAAAAACACGGATCGTAGGCTCTAGTAATTACCTTTTTGACCGTTCAATCCAAGTTGTTTTGGACGGTTTCAAGTCTGAACTCTGAAGTTCACAAAATTAATGCTAGTGTGCCCCAAGGCTTCGTATTATCTCCGACACTATTTCTTATTTTCATCAATGATCTCTTGTCTGAAACTACTAATCCACTAAACTGCTTCGCTGATGACAGGATCCTTAGTTTTTCATACTCATTTCCAGATGCACCTCCCTGTTGTTCAACAGATTTAAACAGCATTGTAAAATGGGGTATTAATAATCGTGTGGTATTTAATGCATACAAAACCTAAAGTTGTCTCCAGTCGTTAAACCATTATACATGAATTGCATCGAGGAAACTGAAAAGCTTTCGATTCTGGGTATGTGCGTTACTGATCAGCTCTTGTGGAACGACCACATACAAGACTGAAGAACTCTACCATCTACCTGCATCGTTATCAGCCAACTTTGTTAATGGGAAACTCCGTCTAGTTTTCTTAGGCCCAGTTTTTCAGTGCAAGACCATTCGAATGGGGCAGTGAAAGCCGAGGTAGCCCTTCAAACTTGGTGAGTTCAATAGATTTTAACCTTAATTTTGCTCTGAAAAACTAGACCTTAGAAGTTCAGTAGTTGGTTAAATCATTATTAATGCAAGAATAGTGAAACTATTCAAGAATTCAAGTGAAATAAAGCTGAATTTTGAATTTGTTTGGTTCAGCTTTATTTCTCAGCTAACGTTCGGCTTTATTTCACTTTTTCAAAGTGAAATAAGGCTGAACGCTAAAATCACGGCACTATTCAAGAACATATGTAGATATTTCAATTAGATGAGTGTAAGTGTTCAACATAATTTTGAAATATTTTTTTCTTTCCTTTTTTGTCATCATAAATCATTAATCCAAAATATATTTGGACTTTGTATAGGGTTCCACAACCTAAAAAGTTTGGGAGCCGCTGTCTATACGATATCATTGGTCGGCATCAGACTCTTTTTGGGTCTTGCCACGAATCAATTTTATCATTGTAGAACAATATTTCAAAAATAATAAAACAAATAGTCATATGGGCAGTTTGGACAAGAGTGCTTATGTACCAACAAAGTTTTGGAAGGTCTTGTCCGATGCGATATTCCGTAATCCGTATACAACCCTATCCGGCGTACATTTGGAATTAATAAAAAAATTAAATCTAAATTTAAAAAAAAAAAAATGTCAAATCTTCGGTACAATTTGGGACACCCTTTCGAATTGTGGCCGCCAAACATTCATTATACATATGTGTTTTTTATAATAATGACAACACGATCGTTATGAGTAAATATTTATTTCCAGCTACTTGATTGCCATAAGTCATAAGATATTCAACGGTATTCACAATACAAAATCGAAAAAAAACATTGTTAGAACAGATTGTTGGGTAATAATAATTTTGATTGCTGAAGGTTTTCTTATAGACTCTTCTGATTCTTTATTCTAAATGAGTAATAAAAATGACGAGTTTTGTCGGAGTTTTATCAAAAGACCTTTACCTACCTATTTTTAAAGGGATTTGGTGTTTGGTCACTATATGTAAATAAAGTAAGCATTTCAACTTCCACCAATTTAAAAGGTGCAATAACTGGATTATCTAAATAAAATTTGTCGGAAAATTAATACAATTACTGCGCCGATAAAAAATTGACTAAATAGATTAATAATGAGTTAGGTACAAATTGTTTGTATTACTAAAACTATAGGTCTGTTCCTTTACTTTGAATTTCTGTGATTTTCTGTGCATTTCTGCGCATTTTAGTCCAAAGTTGTGTCAAAGTTCATATAAAAAAAAGTTTTTGACACAAGTTTGGACTAAAAATCACAGAAACCCAAAAAAACTTGGATACAATTAAAAATTTCAAACAATATTCAAAAAAGTTGATTAATTGTAGTCCGGTGAGGACACCAAATCCCGTTTTTTGGCGGGGACTTGGAAAAATTCCATGATCAAAATAACTATTTCTGTCTTTTAAGTTAAGTGTTGACTTAAAGCACCTTCGGTTAAAATTTTAAGGTAGAACTTAGTCGGAAGGCCACTTAAGTGGTCGTACAAAACCTAGCGAATACAAAGATTTCATATGTTGCGCCCATAATTGCGATTTGGAAGGTACTTTTCGTCTAGTCTTCGTAAACTTTTGGTTTCGGAGGTGAAGAGCGCTCACCGACCGCTCTTTCATAAGTAGACGGATGCGAAAATCAAAATGGTGGAAGCAAACTGAAAAAAAATTGGCCAATGATGCATAGCTTTCAACTTTTTTCTTCTTTTTGATGAATGTGAAGTAAAATCTTTAAATTTTCTTTAAATTAATTTATATCACATCAAATTTTTGTGATTTTGCAAAGTAAATAATTAAAAGCCTATCAGTCTGTGCTGGTGAATGAGTATACGAAAACTATTATTGAACAAAAAATTACATAGGTATTTACATTTTTTTTAAACTTTCAACCACTTAAGTGCATTATGAGTGGTTTGACGTTTCGGAATAATACTTTTCGGTCGGTTTTGACATAAGCTTCCGACAGCTTCCGCCTATTATAGTTCTACCTACCTTTATTCTTGCAACTTTTAGGGAGCATACTTAAGTTTTGGATGTCAAAGCGTGAGATTTCCACTTTTATCATAATTTGTAACATTTATAACGTGAGAAATGTTGCGGAAATAACTCCAGATGCCGAACGCATGTTGGGAAAAAAGTTGCAAGATTTGTTGTATTCAAAATATTAAAAATTTACAAAAATATGGAATTGCCACCCTTTGACATAAAAAAGTATTTTCCCGAAAAGTGGCAACGCTGAAACTTTTACCGAAGGTCCTTCTACTCAACACCTAGCTTTTAAGACCTAAACCGATATTTTCTCAATCCGCGTTTGGTATCTGGAGGCGTTTCAACAACGTTTTTTTGAGTTCAAAGTTGAAGTCCCAATCTTTGACATTAAAAAAAAATGTTGCCAAAAAGTGGCAACACTGAAATTTTACCCGAAGGTGCGTCTATTTAACACTTATCTTTTAAGACAAAAAAAAGGTGTTTCCGCAACTACCAACAAAATGTTAAGTCCCACATTTTGACTTTAAAAAAAATATGTTCCTGTAAGGTGACAACATTGAAATTTAATCCGAAAGTGCGTCTACTCAACACCTATTTTTCAAAACATCAATTTATATTTCCCAACACGCGTTAAGCATCGAGATCGAGAGGCGTACTTTTTGTATGTTTAAAATATTAAAAATTATCAAAAAAAAAATGAGATAAGAGAAAATATGTTCCCGAAAAGTGGCAACACTGAAATTTTACTTGAAGATGCGTTTCCTTTAAACCTTCTTTTTAAGACATAAATCGTTACTTTCATCATGGAAGTTTTCCAAGTAATTAACGAGTTTTTATTAAATTTACCATTTTTTACAGATTGCCCGCTATTTTTGAAAATGGCGTCCAAGAAACAGGACTGTAACAATAACTCTTAAACTATCGATTACATCCTTTGCATGCCAAAATTAAATTACAAAAATATAAAAATAAGGCCCCCCCCACAAAAAGTGCAGGGATTTCGGTCTCCCGACTGGACTACAGATTGGGCGCCATTTTTCAAAAAAATGACGAGTAGACAAGATTTCATCCTTACTTTGTAAAGCTATGATTAGACGGTCAACACAAATGGTAAACGAGTTGACTCTCTGACGTCAAAATGACGTAAAATTCTGTCCCAAAGTTGTCTTGTCGTGTGATCGTCAACGCAAAATACTGTCCATGCGTTGACGGCTGCGTTGACACTCTCGTTGACACGAATTCAAAGGTCAATGAGTTGACGACTTTCGTTGGCCGTGTAATCACCCTGTCAACGCAGTTAGGACGCTATGACAGACTACTCAACAACGCGTTGACTGTATCTTTACATTGACACAGCGGCTTTTTCTGCCATGTCAACGTACTCTGCGTTGACCTTCATCTCAATCTCAAAATTTTTGTATTTTTTGAGTATTTTTAAACATCGACAGTTGATGGCTTGACAAATGAGGGGGACGAACTAAACTTTGACAGCAAAAGTATTTTTCAATCCAAATGTCACTGAATTGCCCTAAAATCACTTTTTTCCGGAGCAGTACAAAAATTACTAAAATTTCTGATTCTTTAGATGTTTTTTAATTCATCGACATCGTAGCCATGACAGATGGGGGATGAACTATATTTTGACGACAAAAGTGTATTTCGATTTCAATGTCACCCAACTGCCCTAAGATCACCTTTTCAAACTTCAAAAATATCTTATTTTTAAGAGGTTTTTTAATTCATTCACATTGTATTGTTCGATATCACCGCAGTCAATGTCGTGTGATCGTCAACGTACAAAATAATTTAATTTAGCTCTTGTCAACTCCGCGTCAACGTTCATATATTTGGATATGGTCAAGTAGTGTAATCGTCAAAGTTTCACGTGTTAATACGTTGACACCAGAGGGTACCAATTGCGTTGACACAGATAACCGGTCAACGCATTTTAGGACAAAATTGACCGAGTCCCGTCAATCGTGTGATCGTCAATGTTTCATGCGTTGACACAGTGTACGTTGACAGTATATTGACAGTGTTACTGATGACGTTAAGGTGTCAATGCTTTGACCATTTACCTTGACCGTCTAATCTAAGCTTAAGCATTGAATAACTACAAATAGAAAGGACACCGGGCAAAACGTCCACTAGTTGTCGTGGTTTGGCAGCCTGTCGCTGCAGTCGCTCTATCAAATACAACACCCCTGTAATAAATTTGTTCCTTAAAAGTTTGTTCTTTTTGGGAAATTTCCTTTAAGGGCCCTGGAGACGCTCGAACATGGTGCGAGTGAACATAGTTCGACTAAACTCCGCAGACACAGAAACCAAACTACTCGAACTTCATTATTTTTTCGACTTATATGTCATTCACAATATTGACTGTCACATTTATTTTATTTTTATTCAGGTTATTTGAAATTTTTCTTTTTATTTTTTAATATTGAACTCAAAATTAAACCGAAATGTTCGAGTAAACATACGCAACCGGTCCGCAAACAGTCGAATCTGGTACGACAAACTACTAGCCCCGCCCTCGAACATCGAAAAATATCAAACTCCTTTTGATTTTCGTGAGACCAAATTTTTGTTTAGTGACACCAAATAATTTATACTCGAACCAGCCCGCAGACAAATAAAATCAACTCGAACATAGTACTTGAACCATGTTCACTCGCACCAAGTTCGAGCGTCTCCAGAGCCCTTTATTGCCGAATAAGAAAGGGAAGACATGTTTTTTTCATAGAGTATGAAAATAATGAAAGGATTTTTTTGAGGCGCTCTTAGCCGAGAAGAAAACCAATAATTGTTTGAAAAGGAAATTAGAGCTTCATGTGCGGCCACTGGATTTGTTTGGTGTGACTGTCGTTTGAGCAATGTTCGGTGTCCCCTTCTATTTGTAATTATTCAATGGCTTAAGCAATGAATTACAGTCGTGAAAAAAAAGTTCCCCACCAAAAAACGCATTGGATAAGGCTCCCTGACCAGACTATTAATTTAAGAAAAAAATATTTGTTTTTGCGTAACCAATTTGCAATATGTTATCAAATATTGATGTAATACTTTTTAGTCTCAATTTCCAAGAGTATCCTGCTAACTTCATGCACATAGGTAGGTACTATATTGGGGGCCTTTGTCAAATGCAATTTTTAATAACTTCAGTTTATCTTAAACCACGGTGAATCATATCCATCAAGATTTGCTATGGCAAAGGCTCTCACTTTTCATTTCTGTGAATTATAAGAAACATCATAAGAGTACAACCGCAAGAGGAGATTATTGAGATACATCAGCATCTGATTTCGAAACCAAAACCCAAGTATATCGATATCCAAATGTCTGTTCTTTATTGATATTTGTCAGTAAAAACCAAAGACGGAATTTAACAACACAGCTGCTGCAAGTCATATCAAAATATCGAAGAATATTAAAATTGAATAAATTGCCAATGATGCTAATGTATAAAACTCTGCTAATTGCTTGGTTTGTTCTTTTTCATATAAATGAGGTTAATTGAAAAATTCAATGTGGTGAAATGTCTGTTTTCACCAGCTATAAATCTCATAAAGGTAGTACAATACATACCTATAAAATTAATCAAACATAAAATATTTCCAAAGCACTAATAAATCAAACAAAAAAGCCACAAAAATCAAACGAATGAATAAGGTATGTGAATTGTAAATATTGTTTATGGCCCTGTTCCACTTAGTTTAATATTGAAGATCTATCGTTTTTAGGAGAACTAGCTAGACAAGACAGGCTTTAGTTTAAACATTTTAACATTTTTGTTGTTCTATTTGAATAATGAAGAAAGAATTAAAACAATACAGCTAGGTACACACACATACATACATATACAAGCACATTATGGAAAATACAAAATTATTCTCACTTGTCAGTTAATTATTTAATCGTGAATCAAAAACAAAACCACAACGATTATCTTATAACTGAAGGTTATAATAGGGGGATAGAAAATTTCTCAATTAATGTCAATCAAATAAAGGGAGACATAATTTATCTGCTGACACGAAAATGAGAAAGTAAAGAAATAATTTTTGAGGTACACCTAATAAAAGTGAGAAAGTTGGATTTTGTAATTTTAAAACCAATTAAGATTAATTAACAAGCGGAAGGTTGAAAAAAGATTCAAAGTTAGTAGTTTTCTCCGCGCAAAACATAACTGCTTTTTTTAATTTTTGCTATTGCTACCTACATAAGCTAAAAGGTAAATTATTGCAATTAATCATAATTATTTTAATATTCTGCATAGAAAAAAAAAAAACTATTTTCTGCTGTGGTAGATATTTAATTCTTCAACAGAAAGTTAGCAAAACTTGTTTAGGTTGGTTTATATACGAGAGAGAATACATGAGTACCTACTTATACCTATACATACTGGATATTTAATTAAAGAAAAATGCAATCCAATCATATAATTTTATTCAATATTAACTGTTTTTTGAATGCTTACTAATCTTTTTTGCATATATAATAATGCGACCATTTACCCCGTATAACAACCTAATTGATCAGCTAAATTGGTTTTTGCTGTCAAAATGGAATGAAAGTGGTATCGTGTGACAAAAAAAAAGTTTATCTGTATTAGGTATCAAGTCATTATAATAATTTTTGTTTATTATAAAAAAAAATTGATACAATAAACAGTGCCTTAACGTTTTGTAGGATTTTTATTTAAAAATAAAAAAAAGAAGATAAACATTAAAATGAATGATTTCATATTCGACATTGAAAAGGTACGATTTCTAAGCTTGTCATATAGAATAGGCTATTAGCCAATGAAATTAGCATTTCGATTTTTTTTTTTCTCACTGATAAAATAATATTGATGAACGGATTTTGTTTTGACACAAATTTGAATAGATTAATAATTTATTTATTAATAAAATATGTATACCTAAATGTATGTATGAATGTGTAGCCTTTAAAAACATTTTTTTTGTTCCTCCTTTGCATTGGAATTTGTGTGGGGCCAATCAAGGCTTTTTGTTTTAATTTTCTTGGTAACCTAGTTTCCTAGAAAAAATATTTGTAAGCAAAAGATTACTGATCTCAGGTCAATATTCGAAATACAGCGATTTCTAAGTTTCTTCATTTACCTATATAATTTGTGTTTAAGCCTAGTACGCTGCTGATGCGAAACGAAAAATCCCTTACAAAAATGACACAACGAAATCATAAACTAAAAATTTAGTTCTACTTTTCGTTCTGCAGTACGCTGTTCGATGAGCGAAATTGATAATTGTAGCAGATTATTTGGAGATGTCTACACTTTTTTTTCGCACTCAATTAATTACCCAGACCATTTATTGTGTGCGAAAAAATGATATTTGTGTTTTTTCGTGTTTACTTTTGTTGTTTTTTTCATTACAGCATGGCTACTTGTGATTTTTTTGCATTTGCATTTGTTTTAATTTTTTGAATTTGTGCAACTGTCAATGAATATTTGTCCGCTTCGTTTTCGTAAGCATTTCGTTGTCTTGTTGGAGACCAACTAAAAATTTCGTTTCGCATCAGCAGCGTACTAGGCTTTACGGAGAAACTGCCTATAGAGCATGTAAACTAGAGCCCCCTATTGAACGTGTACACGTGTTAATTAAAATACACGTGAAGAAACACGTGTATTTGTATTTACACATGTATTTCCTATTACACGTGTATTAACTATTACACGTGCATTTATTACTACACGTGTATTTATTACTACACGTGTATTTATTTGCAAACCGTTTTTAATGATCCATTGGACGCTGAACAGGAGTACTTTTTGGTATTTTATGACTAAAGTAATCATTTAATGCCAAGAATCTGTACTATTTCATTCATTTGGCATTGGTTTTACATGTATTGAACATCAAAGAAAGAGCCAAAAAGGCCATGATCGCTTTTTACTCCTGCAACAGGATCTTTGGTAAGACCTGGGGTACAAACCCTAAAATCATAATGTGGATGTACACGGCCATTATAAGACCGATCCTCACATATGGTAGCCTGGTTTGGTGGAGCGCGATGGAAAAAGAATGTAATTATAAAACCCTTAACAAAGTTCAAAGACTAGCGTGCATAGGAATCACAGAATAGAAGCCATACTCAATCTAAGACCCCTAGATCTATTCGTACAAGAAACTGCAGCCTATTGTGCTCTAAGATTAAGCCAGACCGATAGCTGGAAAAAGAACTCTGTAGGTCATGCACAAATTATGAACAAATTTACGGAGGGGTATGTATGCACAGACTACACAACACCCCGTACAAATTTTGAAAAACCGTTTTCTGTATCCATCCCCACAAGAGAAGAATGGGAAGCTGGTTTACAACAATCAGATACACCGATGGTAGAAATTTACACAGACGGTTCAAAGATGGATACGAGCAGGGCCGGCCCGAGCTTAATTAACGCTCTGCGCAAGCTCCATCACTAGTAGACATCTGTCCTTAAATTCAGGATAGGTATGGGTATCAATATTGGTGTGAGCTATTAAAAAGAATTGAAAATTAAAAGAGTATAGGTAGGAAGTGGTAGTGGCTTTCTTGATACTTGCTCAAGGCACCCATTGGGTTCAGCGCCCTGCGCATTTGCACCGCTTGAACATATAGCTTGTCCGGCCCTGGATACGAGAGTAGGTGCTGGTTTCTTTTCAGAATCCCTTAATTTAGCGAACTCTTATAGACTCCCTGATTATAGCAGTGTCTTCCAAGCGGAGGTTCTGGCAGTGATTAAGGCTGCTGAACAGATCTCAATGTTGGCGATACCACGGGCTGATATCACCTTTTACATTGATAGCCTGGCAGCGATTAAAGCTATCTCTGCAACAGAAATAAAATCCAAGCTGGTTTCATGCTGTCGCGAAGAGCTAAAGATTCTTGCCACACAGCACAACATCAGACTCTGCTGGGTTCCTGGGCACTGTGGAATTCTGGGAAATGAAAAAGCAGATGAACTGGCAAGGACTGGTTCATCGTTAGATCAAAGCCTAACGGACTCTGGTGTTAAAATTCCATCCTGTGCCATTAAACAGACAATTGGAAAGAAGATAATGGAAATTACCAATGACAGATGGAACTCACTCGCAACTTGTACCACTACAAAGAATTTGTGGCCTAGCTACAATAAGAAAAAAACGCACCATGTCATAAACCTGAAAAAGAGATCCCTGAATCTTTTAATAGGAATTATAACGGGACATAATCTCTTAGGTTACCACAAGAAAAAGATGAGACTAAGTGCTGAAGACCTATGCAGAGGTTGCGGTGACGTAGAAGTAGAGGAAGACACCCTTCACTTCCTAGGTCAATGTCCGGCACTATGCAATATAAGGAAAAAATGTTTGGGTAGCTATTTCTTCAATGATCTAGCAGAAATCTCGAAGTCAACAGGAAATAACATCTCAAGTTTAATGAACTTCATCAACACCTCTAAATGGTTCGATGCTCCATAGGATTTCATAGGTTATATTTTTAAAGGGATGGTCCAATCCATCAGGGTATCACAATGGATCAACATTGATCTAAGTGTGACGGGAACAAGATCCACCGTCAGCCCATCAACCTAACCTAACCTAACCTACATGTATTGATTTTTGATTTTTAAAGTTAAATGTTTCTATGGTTATTATTATTAGACCAAGAGCTTACAACCGATTCACCAACCATATTTCTGCAATGATGAAATTTTGGTCGCAACAAGATTAATAGATGTCAAATACACAAAATATCAGTTATACACTCCAGTTCGGTGGATAAGGTATTTATTTATTTAAAAATCAAGACCAAAGGCTACTTACCACATTTCAACAAGGATGAAACTTTGGTTATAGAAAGATTAATAGTAATCAAACTCATTAAACACCACATTGGCTGATGCGGGGGGTCGTGGGGTTCATAACTGGGACTTTTCCCAAGCATAAATAAATATTAAATATATGAATTTTTCACTACTCAAAATGGATAGAATCCCCCATTCAAATTGATTGCATTTTTAAATTTGGTATCAATAAAACATTATTTGTGCGTATCTGACAAAACTGAAATACGAGTAAGAAACACATAATTTTCCAAAAAACAAGTCGCAAAAATAATTCTTCCTCCAGACAAGAAATAACATTTATTTTCTTTTGAGGATAATATAGTTGCAATAACTAAAAATTTGTTTTAAGGAAAAATAAAAAATCAACACTCGTTTGCATTAATTTTACCTCAAAAGTTATTTTGAAATTGGTTTGACGATTTTGTGAAAATTGCTGACAACCGTACATACACAATCAGATACAAAAATAATATCTTTGGCACCCCATATGTGTGCCATTGGAAAGGTCACTTAATGGACATAAAAGTTTAGCTTGTTTCAGTTATTGGGGAGGTGACCTTGCAAATGTGGTACCGACATTTTTTTCAGTGACTTGGAGTGGCCTTGAAAAAAACTATATAAATTCAGTAAAAAACAAATCTATGACCAATTACAGAGGCTAGTTAACCTTTTATCACCATCTAGTGGCCTTAAGGGTTGGGTACGAAATCCTGCAAATTAAAATCTTGCATTCGAAATCTCGTGTTATGAAATATCGCAATCACAAAATGCCGCTAATAATGGAGGCAGAAGGTAGCCATTCCTTTTTTTTTTCTACAGAAGGAAAGAAACTGCATAATTTAATTGCATCGCAAGAAATTTCCTTAATCCAAATCTCGCAAACTAAAATATCGCACAAAATTTTAATTTACGATATTTTGATAATGTATTTGTTGCAATGAAATTAGGTAAATTTTGCGAGATTTTAATCTGCGATTCCAAAAACTGGTAAGCTAAAATCTCCCAGATTAAAATCTGGCAAATTTTAATTTTGCAATAAATAAATCAAAATCTCGTAAATTTCAGTCTTGCAAAAGATTTTCTCCATCTGCGGAAAAAAAAATTGAGCCTATTTTCCAAAATTTTTATTATTTATTAGTTTTTACTTTTTATATTTGGAGAAAACATAGAAATTGAATTGCATATTCATATTTTGAAACCCGTTTCGTTTCCTTCAAGCGATGTTGTCATGTATAGTTCTATGTGAGCACCCCTTTTGATAAAGCCAAAGCTGGGGTTTTACTTGCGTAAATATGTGGTTACTGTAAGCAAAGTAGGTACCTATCATATTTATGCTCATAATAAAAGATTGTTGATATTTTGGCATTGAAACTTCTTAGATGGTCAAAAGTTTTGGTACATATTTTTGCTACTTCTGATACACTTTTTCTCGGTAATAAAGCCTCTGAGAGCTCGCAGGCAAACGTAAAGGTTTATGTATGTACATTATGTTATCCGTATCGCTTATAACCTTCACCATCAGGACTACCTGAAGCATTAATATCTTTTTTTTTCTAAACGTTTGGCCTTGGCCTTCAACCGGTTGATTAGTTGAGATTATGACATTATAAATTCAATTAAAACGAATCATTCAATTCGATAACTGGGTCTTCTATTTTAATACCAAATTGACTAGGTACTTGAGCATTTTTAATTTAAGGAAAACATTGTTATCAGTGTTTCCAGTAATATAAAAGGTTTTTTTTTAGAAGTTCCATAGAGGGAACCATGAATTTAATTTTTTGATAAAAGGGGGAATTATAGTTTTAGATGTTTATTTTTAGAAAACAAAAACACAAATCTTTCTACCTTGAATACATACCTATGTATGCGTTTATATTTTTGTTATCTTTCCTTCTTTCATACGGTAGAACAACTTATGTCATGTAGAGTTGAAGTTATTGAAAAAAGCAACCCTTCTGTTTCTATAAAGGAAACTTAATTAGGTACCTTCCAATTATTGTAATATTACCTACTACCTACCCCTTGAACATCGAAAAAAAAAACGTTGTAGGTATCCCCAACGTATAGTTGGAACTTAACCCCTGTAGAGAAAAAATATTTCAAACAAGAGCTTCTTGAGCTTCTACATAAAGGGGGATTAACTACAGAGTAAAAACTATGTACATAAGTAGGTACATATTTTTAATTTTTAATTAATACTTCGTTTGAAAGACTAAGATTTACCTACGCCCGCCGTAAAGCAAAAAACTTGTATCAACAAACAATCACGGAAGAAAATCTTTCACATTCTTTTTTTTTAATTTTTTATTTATTTACATAATCTTTTAAACTTCAGTTAATGTGACATAAATTATACATTAGGCGTGTTCAGGAAAATGAGATCTCCGACGGCTCAGTGTCAAAAACTGACCAAGCGAATCCAATAATTTCTTTCCTGAGTTATTTGACAGCAAAATTTCTGAGGAATCCTGTTCCTGAGATCTTATTTTCCTGAACTCGCCTGGTATAATACAGTTTTTAAACATTTTAGAATCATGGAAAAGTTCATAAAAATCATTTTTGTAGTCAATACTACTCATCGTTTCATCAGTGAGACGTCAAATTTTAACTAGACGGAGTGAGATTTCCATCTTTAAAAGATAGATGAATGGGTATGTTTTTTTTTTTTTTGTTGATAGGTTTGATGAATAAATAGGTGCTTTAAGGTAGTGATTATAAATGTTGATTCCCGATATGACTTTCTTTTTTTGCTGATGAATATAATTATAAAGTCCCCTTTCTTAAAATTTGCATTAAATTTTAATAAATATAAAGAACCTTGCTATATTTATGTAAATCAAGCCATTTTATTCATTGATGCCTTGAATCATTAATGCAAGTACATGCAACCAAATCAACTCAAAGATCGAGTTTATAGTTTCCAAAATCTAACCTACATACACCTACCTAATGATTTTTCTTAACTTTAAATTGATTAGCATTTATGTATAATTTTTACGTTGAATTTAAATTAATGAAGTTGTCGTGATATATTTTTTTAAAAAAATATAAAGTATAAAATAATTGTCTGCATAGATAATGACGTCATGCATATTGACTTTATTACCAAATAATTTAAAGAGAATGTTGGCGTCTTTACTTATGGCTTTGCATAGTGGCGGAATATGGCAGTTCGATTATCCGATTAACATTCAAATACGTATGACTATATTGATACCGATTTCCGCTCTTAAATCGACTAAAACAAAATTCTGGAACTTTGAACTCAAAAGATATGATGACATAATCAATAAGGGTATTCATACAATCAATGGCGTAAAGCCGTCGTTAACGTAGGTAGTAAAGTTTTTAGCTTCATAGTTCTGTCACAATTTGTATGGAAAATTTGACACATTTACTCAGTTTACAACTTTACTACGTTAACGACAACCTTGCGCTGTTGCATGAATACCTACCTTTATCATTAGAACAATTATTATAAAAAGCTTCGAAAAAGCATAAACTATTATGTGGGAGCAAGGGTTGATACTAGAAGAATGCGAATCATAGATTTATTCCGATGTTTTAAAAACACAATAGGAAAATATAAATGAACCTTGTTAGTTGAAAAGGAATGAAGGGGACATACAGTTTTTTTCTGAATCCACCTGAGATGAGACTCAATTTTCAATTACAAGAGATATCTTCCTACACTTGGAGTATTTGTCACGTCCTTACAAGGCAATTCCCCTGAAAAAAAATTCTTTTTTGGTTATACTATTAAGTACTAGCTATTACGCCCACAGGGTACTACACATCAATAGGGTTGCTAATGGTATACAACTACCATCACGGTCACTAGAGAATCCACCATCCACGGGTCACTATAGAAAATTGTTTATAGATACTAACAAAGGTCTAGCAAGGTTTACTATGGAAGTTCACTAGGCCCTTGGGATATCAAAACTTACAATAGCAAGGGGTCTTACGAGTATTTGACAAGCTTTAGCAACTAGAAGAACCAGCCGTGCTACCTAAAAACAGAAATTTTGTATCCAAGGTACTGCCTCTAGCGAGGAACTGACAAATCCTCCAAGAGTATACCTACTTGTCATGAATACGTGCTTCTCATCTAGCCGTTCGGACTCGGCAAAAAACAGTAGGTCCCCTGCATTCCTGCCAACAGCACGCACACAGGAATTATTGAGAGTTCTAAGTCACTAAGCCCTTGATCTCCATGCAATTTATTTATTTAAAGCAACTAGTTTTCCTATACGCGAAACTTTCCAGAGAATAGACTGAACCTGGCAAAAACTTTGGTAGTTTCCCAGGTGGACTCTTCACCAGTCTAAGACGCTATTTACTAGGCTAAAACAATATTGTGCAATGTTGAAAATGAATAACAAGAAGGTTTTATAATACAAATTCTATATACTACTGAAATAAATCAGCCAAGTAGAAGACTTAGCATTAAGGATTGGACTTGTTGATTTATTGATTCAAAATAGCTTTTTATGGCCTTTAGTCCTACAAATTGGCGTTTCGTTCGGCTTACTCACTTGAACTCATCAGTGACATAGTGAGGGCTTTGTCAGACGCAATTTGTATTAAGTTCAGTTCAACTTACATGAATTTTTCAACGAAAATCCACTGTAAACTATATCCAACAAGATTAGAATTCCTAATCATTAAGCTGGAAGTTTTTTTGCCCGGGGCCAGGCATAGTTTCTATATAAGAAGGTTTTATAATACAAATTCTAAAAAACTTCCAGCTTAATGATTAGGAATTCTAATCTTGTTGGATATAGTTTACAGTGGATTTTCGTTGAAAAATTCATGTAAGTTGAACTGAACTTAATACAAATTGCGTCTGACAAAGTCCTCACTATGTCACTGATGAGTTCAATTGAGTAAGCCGAACGAAACGCCAATTTGTAGGACTAAAGGCCATAAAAAGCTATTTTGAATCGAAAATGAATAACTTTACTTGTATTATTCATCAGCCATAGACGCCAACAACTTGGGGTCCCAGTTTCACGAAATTATCAAAGAAGCAACCAAAAACACAACATGCTATACCAAAAGAACCCATTGTATGATGATAATTGCGTACTGCTGAAAAGGGTAGCAGAAGATGCACATGCGAATATGCTGTAACAGAAAACAAGAGCAGCGGGAGATGAATATCGATGGTTGCTTTAAACCGTACCGCAGGCTCTTCGAAACAGTGAAGATAACCTTGTCACTGAAGCACAGGGAATAATAGGTGTATTCAATGAGCATTTCCAGAAGCTTCTTAATAGGTTTCATCATGAACTCCAATCAATGAAGACACCTGTACCACCCACCAAAGAAGATGTAGACAAAGCTAATGAAGCCCAAGAACAACAAGGCAGGGGGATCTGATGATTTACCAGCGGAGCTCTTCAGCCGGGAGGAGAGTTGAAAGTGTGCATACACCAACTCATCAAGTTTGGGTGGAGGCCCGATGACTAATCTATCAGCTCCATTTATCACTTCTACAAAAAAGGTGATCCTATGTCCTGCCAGAACTATCAAGGCATATCCCTAATAAACGTCGCATGCAGAGTATTAAACCGTTCTGCAACACTTTAACTGGGAAGTACTAGTGTGGCCTCCGCTCCGGCCAGGCATATCTACCATAGACCAAATATTCACTCTTTAAGCAAACCCTGGAAAAGACCAATGAATTTCAAGTAGAGACTCATCAACTTCAAAGCCACTATGATAGCATTCATCGTGAGGAGCTCAATAAGGCGATGGTTGAATTTAGAATCCCGGGAAATTTTATGGAGTTCGCATGACTTTGGAAAATACGGAATGCAATATGCAACTAGGGTAAAATTGCTCTAGGCTATTCCAAGCATGAACCAGGGTTACGACAAGCACAATTAGGGCACAGGGCATCGGGAGTTAACACTGAAGGCAATATTTTCAACAGATCTGTCCAACTTCTAGGGTATTCCGATGATATCAACATCATCGGCGTTATACATTATTTTACGACAGTTGAAGAACTGGCAAAACTTGTTGGTCTTCAAGTCAACAAGGACAACACGCTGCTATCAACCAACAGTGAAAGATCTGTCAATAGGCTAGGATAAAATGCCACTATTTATAGCAACAACTTTGAATTAGTTCACGATCACGAGTTCATCTACCTCGAGTTTAACATTGGTCCCACGAACAATATCTTAGTGTAGATCCGACGAAGAATTACCCTAACAAACAGGTGATACTTTGGTTTGGCACATAACAAATGGGTTCAAAACTCCTCACACAAAAGACGAAGTGCACGCTCTAAGAAACCCTTTTACTGCCAGTCCTGCTCCTGCTTTATAGTGCCAAATGCTAGTCGATAAGCAGAAAGGGAGACCTTTTACTGGGCTCATTCGAAATAAAAATTCATCAAGGATATTTGGTCATGTGAGTGATGAGGATGAATGGATGAGAAGGTACAACTCTATGAACTGTATCAAGATGTGGATGTACATAGTACTGAAAATTAGAACACATCTACAACATTAGCTCGGCCACATCGAGCGAATGGACAATAATGTTCCAGCCATGAAAGTCTTCAAATCCCTGACCTTATCAGTTCCGAGAGAACCAGGAAGACCGAACCTCCGGTTTGAAGACCAAGCAATTGCGGTTGCGGATGCCATAAATCATGGTCTAGATGACTGGAAGCAGCGTGGGTAATTCTGATGGGATAGCAAGACTTATAACCAAAACAAAATTTACTGGCAAGGGCCTCAAGAGTATTTGTCAAGATTTTCTCAACTAGATTTTTCATATGGAAAACTTTGCAGGGCCTTGACTTAATTTGACAAAGTTTGCAATTTTTTCCAGGAGGGAATAAATAAATAAAAATGAATGCCTATAAATTTTATTGTTTAATGATCGTGTGGAACCAAGCAATTCCCATGAAATATGTATTTATATCTATACATACATTCCTACATAAAACCCTGCCCAAAAAAAAGCAACAATTTATAATTTTTTAGTAGGTAGGAAGGTACCTACCAACCTATACCCTACCTAGCTTCACATATCTTCATTTATTCAAACTATTATTGAGATTATTTATGAATAAATAAGTTGGAATAAATCAAATAAATCACAAAACGAAATAATGTTAAGAGCAGCAACCTACTCTAACTGCAAAAAGTAAACTTGAATTCCTGGCATCAAATTTATGAGCTAACTAACTTATACCTTTACCTATACCTAAATACACCTAGGAAGAAACAATAATCTACGAAGCTAATGGTCCAAGGTAAAAGTAGATAAAGTTAATATAATTAGCTCTTATGGTAAATATGTACCTAGTAGATTGAAACGACCCTATAATTACTCATAAGAATACTAATAAGAAACCATAAAATAAAAATCTAACAATCAAATATACCTACCTAGCTATGTAGTTATAAAAAAAAAAAAATGTGAGAAAAATCAATTGGACTCACTTTATGCTTTTAGTAGATACCTATCTCATCATCACTTTACTTCCTAGAAACATCAAAATATGTATAAATTCTCTAAGTGTTTAACCACAAAACCGTTAAGTCTTGGATACCTACCTTCTATACCTACCTACCTACCTACTTACCAGGTAGAGCAAATTCCTCAAAAAAAAAACAAACACGAACACACCCAACTATAAGTTCGCACTCTGTTAATTCAAGCTCCAAATCAAAAAAAAAAAAAAGATGCCGCAAATGTTCGACCACATATCCGCTACAAAACTTAAGGATAGATAGACAGATAAATAAATACCTACAAGCTAGGTACCTACCTACATACAACTATAAGGAATGTTAGAAAAATATAAATTTAAATCCACAAAGTCATATCATATTTCCTTTCTCATTCCAAAGTGCAACAAAGGAAAAGTGCAAAAATTTTAAAAATGTAATACAATCCTATATAAAGTGCACACCGACACACCATCATACCAACAAGGGTATCTGTTTATCCTGATTTATTGTGGTTTAACACACATATAAACAACAACAAAAATCCCCCTTCTCAAAGTCAAATGTTAAATTGAAATTAATAAAAAAAAAACGATAAAAAAATGATATTGGCAACATTTCGACCTGTTGAATCACAGCAAAAATATGCTAAAAACCAGGCAAGGCACTCAACACGACACGTAACATAAACGACGACACAAAAATACACCCAAGCCCCATCAACAATATTATTGCTGCCACTTCAACAATGTTCAACCAGCTCCGGCTTCCAATTCCAATTCCAATCCCACCAAGCCCAAGCAGCAACAAAAGAGGAAACCTCAAAAATACACACGACATCTATTCGAAATGAATATTGTTTTACCTATTTTTCCAACTCACCACACACCAGCAGGAGTGGTTTTATGCTTATGGTTATTTTTTTTGTTATTTTACTACAACACAATAATGTGATGGAGAATTTTGGAGGTGGGGGGCGGGGAACCCCTTTCCAACCAAAAACCAGGCACAGTGTGACAACCTTTCTGAGCGCCAAATCAATTCTAAACAGTGTCAGTGGCTTTGAAACCCCGTTTCTAAAAGAACCCAAACCCACCCCCTTCTCCCCTTCTATAATATTCATCATGCATCTCAAATAAACACGTTTAGATACTTGAATATACAAAAAGATACACTTTCCACTCTATACAGACTATACAGAGTATCTAAGTATCTTAAAGAGGTTTGTTTTGAAGTATGGATTATAAAACACGTGCAATTACGGTGAATTAGTCGGCCATAGTAGTTTAACCTGTTTTTTTTTTTTCGTTTGAAATTCAAAAATGCTATAAAAGTAATTATCATTCTCTTTGCAGAGAGGTAGATACATTCATATAATTAAAGTGAATTATTTGAACTGAATTAGATATGTGTGTGTGTTTGTGTGTGTGGTGTGTGTGTTTATATTTCATACAAAACTGACCTGACCCTCTAAACAAGGACCACATCCTTAAACGATTATAGTTACCTGTAAAAGATACCTATAAAATGGATGTATGTAGGTACCTACCTGCTTGAATCTTTCCTTTTTAAGATGGATGGGTTGAATCGCTTTTATCCAAATGGATTGATGTTGTTGTTTTTGTTGTTGTAATCTTGATTGAATAAAAATATCCTCCTTCACCGTTTGCTGGTTGTTTCACCTTGCATTGAAATCAGGAATGCGTGATTCTTCTTTAATACAGGTTTTTTCGTTGTTCAATGATGAGTAATCCCACAAGATTTAAACACAAAACAAAAAAAAATATACAAAAATCAAGGAACATTGATGACGAGGACTTTTTTTCAATCTTTACTTTTCCACAGAAATAGGTAGATATGAAGGTAGGTATTTCAAAATGCAACCGCCACTGAAGTATAAACACAAAGACAAGAAATTCCAAAGGATTTTTCAAGACACAAAACAAAAACTTAAACTTCAGATAGAACACACAAAAAAAAACAAGTTAAAAAATGCAGAATAGACGCTTAGAAACTTGTTTAGATACACTTGCACTTGCCACACTTCTTTCCTCTATTCCTTGATTAAATATTTATTTTACAAAAACAACACAAAAAAAATAGAAAAAGATACACAAATTTTCACTCGGCATAGCCATAGATACGAATGAATTTCCATAGATACAACTTGTTTTCTTGCAATTTGAGATGAGAAAACATACAAAACTAAATAAAATAACCAACGTTCGAACGCACACAGCGATAATATTTTTTTTAAGACAAAAGATGGTTTAAGTGAAGATTGATTTTTATTTGTCGTTGTATCTAGATAGATATCTCTTTAACCATATAAATAATAGATACTATTATATTGCCTCAAAAGTATTAAGATGCTAAGATGATGACGATTTAAGAAGAACGATAGAAAAAATGAATTTTTAATTTAACGGACTTTAGGCTTTTTAATGACACGTCCGCTGTATTTCACAGATACGTCCAACAACTCCGATAGCACGATTGAAACTGCTTTAAAAACTTGTTTTCAAAATAAACGTTTGAATCGAATTCAATCGGTTTAACACATACAAGTGCAGCAAAAGCGCATACTGAATTAACACACAGAAAATATAAAAGACACACAGATACGTAACGTATAGCAGCAAACAGTACAGGTAGTTTTGTAGAAAAGATACCAACCAAAGTAGAAAACCTGCTGCTGCTGCTGCTGCTTCTGGCTGATGTTGCTGGGATTTTGTAGGTACTAAGTTGATTAAACATTTTTGTGCAACATTTAGCTTGGCCTGGCAAATAAACTCATCAGTTGTTTTGTTGCTAAGTAACGAAGAGCGTGGTGGATTATAATAGTTTAGTTGTTGTTGATAGGTGTGTTGTTATGGCTGGGTACTTTGGGGAGTACGTTGGAGCTTAATATTGTACTGGCAAAAAGAATCAGAGCTGTCGCTTAGCTGATACTTAAAGATGGCAATTCGAACATTTGTATTCTTTTTCACATGGTTATAAAATGCGACGTGACTAGAAATATTTGAAAAATATTAAATAATTCAAGCCCTTTGTTAAAACTCAATTTGGAATCACCAAACTATTCAATTTTTGTAAAAAAAAATGTTCGATTCTTTATCTTTCGAGCGATATAATTTTGAACTAAATTCGTTTGTTGGGCGCCATTTACCATTTATAGTAATAGGAAATATTGTTAATTTGTTTATAAATATTGATTTAAAATAAAAAGAGTTTTATAACAATGACAACTGAATGGGTATTCATGCAACAGCGTGAAGTCATCGTTAACGTTGTAAAGTTTAAAACTTCGTAATTCTGTAATAATTTGTATGGAAAATATGACAGATTTACGAAGTTTAAAACTTTACCACGTTTACGACGACTTTATGCTGTTGCATGAATATCTACCCCTAGAATGTAAGTTAGTAATAGGTACCTTAATGCATTGAGGTAATATTGGTACATGGAACTATGTAATGAACGTGATTTTAGTCACATAAGCTTCTTCGGCAGCTTCTGAAACAATAGAGATTGACGATTTTGTCATATTATTGACAACTACAAATAGTACTTTTTATTTTTGTTGCTTTAATTGAGTTGTATACTCTCTTATACTCCAAAAATAGTAATTTGATTTCACAAAAGTCCAAAAATAGTCCTTCGCTCCACTAAAACCCTTAAAATTAAGAAAACAGTTTAAGATCTTATACGCACTAGGTTGGATTCGATGCAATCAACTTTTGTTTCTTCATTCAAAACCATAAAAACTCTCTTAGCAACATAAAAATCCAATATAATTTCACGCTGGGCGCCATTTACTAAAAAATATTTTACACGTCATAGTGGCCAACAATAGTAGGCGTGTTTTATTATCATCGGGATCCGGATCTGGTTTAACTTTTAACACGTGTTCATCATCAAGTCCTGTAACCCCGGTTGGGGCACAGGGCACCAACAAATCGTTTCCATCCTTCACGGTCTGCAGATAGATATTTTAACTGTGGCCACGTCTTTCTCTGGGATTCTGCTTCCACTAAGACAGTTGATTTCCATGTTTTTCTTGGTCTTCCAACCCGCCGTGCACCCTGAGGGTTCCATTCAAAGGACTGCTTTGCAATTTCATCGTTTGGTTTCCTCAGTGTGTGACCAATCCAACGCCATTTACGCTTTCTTATGTCGACGTCCACCCGCTCTTGACTTGTCCTGCGCCACAATTCCTCATTAGATATTATTTGTGGCCAGCGAATCTTTAGGATGTGGCGAAGAAAGCGATTCACAAAAGCCTGCAATTTCTTCGAAATGATAGACGTGACTTTCCAGGTTTCACAAGCACATAACAGTACGGATTTGACATTGGATTCGAAGAATCTCAACTTAGTTATTTGCCAGTAGACATATGTCATCGGCATAGTCTTAATGACTGAGCCTTTCGAATGGTCTCCATTGAATGCCCTGTCTCTTAGCCAACACTGGCCGTCAAAACGTCATCCATCGCCAGCAGGAAGAGAATTGGCGATAGAACATCCCCTTGTCTCACACCCTGTTGCACTACGAAGGAGTTGGATAGCTGCCCATTGTGCAAAACAAAACAACTTGCGTTGTTGTAGGACTCTTTAATAGTGGCAACAATTTTTGGTGGAATTTCTCTACCAAGTAACGATCTCCAAATATATTCTTGGTTAACTCGATCAAAGGCCTTCTCAAAATCCACGAACATGAGGTAAGGCGGTGATTGAAATTCCATCGACTGCTCAAGGACTATACGCAGGGTGTTGATATGGTCGACACACGATCGACCACTGCGGAAGCCAGCTTGATGCCTCGTGAGTGTAGACTCGATTCTATCCTTTATTCGATCGAGAATGATGGTTGCCATTAGTTTTGAGAAAACGGACAAAACGGTGATACCACGCCAATTGTTGCAATTCTTTAGGTCACCTTTCTTTGGTAACTTAACAATAACACCATCCTTCCAGTCCCTGGGATAGCTCTCGTATTCCCAAATGCTTTGTATCAACGGATGTAAAATACTAGTCGCTGTTGCGGGATCGGCTTTCAGGAATTCAGCTGGTATTCCGTCCAGTCTAGCTGCCTTGTTGTTTTTGAGGAGATTTATTGATGTATGGATTTCCGATTCTGACGGGGCCCCGTCAAACCCGCGGGGGTTTGATGTCAATACCCCTATAGGACCTGCGCATCTCGTTTAGTTGGGGCACTTCAGCACTCTGCTCAACTGAATCCTCATTTAGCAAGGGACACAAATTGTCCTTCCATCTGCGTAGCTGATCCTCGCAATTGATACCAAAAGTGTACCATCCACATCCATTACAGGATGATTGGTGTTGCTTTTTTTCCCAATAACATCTTTGGCTATTTGGTACAATTCCCGGATATCTCCTCTTCTGGCAGCGATTTTCGCATTATCTGCGAGTCCATCCAACCTCACCCTCTCGTCACGTTTCACACAGTGATAGACCATCTTGTGTGCAATGCGGTACTCGCTTCGAAATTCAGCCTTTCGTTGAACATCTGCTTCAGCATTTATTTGAATTTTAAACGATTTGCGAAGTTCGATCTTATCCCAGGTGTCTTGGGATATCCAAGAGTCTCTACGCTTCATTCGCTTTGGTACAAATTCGGATCCAGCCTCCATAAAAACACTTAATTTCACCCCACATCTCATCAATTGTTGAATGTTGGATTCCGTTTAATGACGAGGCTCTGTCGCTGAGGGTGGTGACATTGTTTGGGTATATGTTGGGGTCATTTTAAGCATTCCTAATGAATTTTGAGCTCCTTGCTGCATCCTGCGCTGGTTTTTGCACGGCAGTGGTTCGTAGTTTGAGACTCATCAGAACCAAATAGTGGTCGCTTCCCACATCGGCATTTCTTATACTCCGGACATCACACATTCATTTCCTCCATCGCTGCTGAATCATGATATGATCAATTTGGTTTTCAGTTTGACCATCCGGATGCACCCAGGTAATTTTGTTGCACGTCTTATGCTTAAATGCAGTCCCACCTATCACAAGACGATTCGCGATACAAAAGTCGACAAGCAAGTCACCATTTTCATTCCGCGACCCCAAGCCATTTCTTCCCATCACGCGTTCCAGTCCATAATTGTCTGAACCGACTTGGGCATTGAGGTCTCCCATAACGACTATGATGTCGGCTCTCGGAACACTACTGTAAACCGAGTTAAGATGAGTGTAGAACGTGGTTTTGTCTTCCTCGGTCGCTTCATTTGTGGGAGCGTAGCACTGAATAATTATGACGTTACGGACTTTTGAACGAAACCTTGCTGTCATTAATCTCGCAGAAATGGGCGCCCAGGAGATCAAACTACACCTCGCTTCTTCGTTCAACATAATCCCGACACCATGCCGTCTTTGGACACCCTCTCTTTCATCTCCCCCGGAATACAGTATTCTCGTCTGCCAAGTATTTGATCTGTATTCAGCTCTTCCTCTCCACTTAGTTTCGCTTATGCCCAGGATACTGATCTTTAGGCGAAGCATTTCACGCTCAACCTGCTCGTATCTACCTTCGCTGTACAAGGATCGAACGCTGCATGCTCCGATTTTCGTACGTATGCGGTATCCAAAAGCAACATTTGCGCTTCTTAAAAGACTTCTTCTATTTGTCAACGATTCATTTATTATTATGGCGTCTTGGATGCCACAACTCCGAATCCAATGTGCGGTTTACTGCAACCGAAGCTACAGAACGATTCTCCATAAAAATATAACCTCTTGGGGACTCATTTCCATTTGTTGTCATAGTTGACAGTTGACCACCTCCTGCAGTTCATCCGCCTTAAGGGGGCTTTTAACCATCCCAAGGACAAGTTTGTGCCCTGACCAGCATCGCTGGGTTGTCTGCTTATCCCGGCATCCATTCGGTCCCCCTGCACGTTAGCGCTACCCACCCTTTACCACGCGGAGGCGTGCATAGGGATTTTCTTTTCATTGAGCCTAGGGCCATGTGGCGTCCTAGCACTCTCCAGAACTTTAGAGAGGCTACTAGGTATGGTTAAAATAATTTCTAAAATTATTATTATTATAAATTCCAACTGAATGAGATAATAAGCATTTTCAGGAAAATGAGATCTCAGAGCCCTCAGCAATCTCAGTATCGTGAACAAGATTCCTCAAAAGTTCTGCTGTCAAATTACTAAGGAAACAAGATATTGGATTTGCTTGCTCATTTTTTGACAGATAAAATTTGCTGTGCCTTCCTCATTTTCTGAAGATGCATAATAAATACGAATTTGACGAAGAGAATTAAAAATTGGCAACACTTCCCGGTAGTTGAAGAGTGTTTGAACAAAAACTCTTGTTCGATTGTGGTTTTGTTGCGCAAATGAATAGAATAGGATGCACGATGCAACAAACAAGCAAAACCTACCACCCACATTCTGCAGATGCAGATGCTTTGGTTGCTTATTTTGGTATTTGTATTTGGTTTCGTTTTGACGCGCGACGCGACGTTTTAAAAATGAGTTGCCAAATGCATTCCTTATTGAATAATGGGAATTTGTTATCGCAAGATGGATGTGGATGTGAATGTGGATGAGTCTCAGTTTTGGGATACAGGGAATAAAGAAGAGCGCAGCATTTTGCATGAGTGATGAATGGGACTTCATTGTTGGAATGACAGATACAAAGTTTGCGGTAACTGGTGGGGTGGATATTCCTTTGACGTTACCTTCTTTGTATTGACATAGTTTTTTTTTGTTTTTAGACATTATTCATTGTTTTTTTTTTATTTATTTGGATTTCAATTTCAATTGAAAGAAGATGAATATCTATGGTAGATTTTTGTTGTTGTCATTAGTCTGAGTGTGGTTTTCCATGCAATTTAAGTGCTGTTATAGGTGTAGGTATATTGACATTTTGTTTGCATTGTATTTATGGATATTTTGCATAAAAAGGTTATGCAAGGTACTGACGCGTATAAAGTCTTGTTTTGTTGGCATGCAAAAATGTGCCTATCTTCTTTTTTTGAATTATGAATATTACATTAACAAGAGAGTTATTGTTGCATTGGTTTGAAATTGGATATTATTGTCTCTTTGAATTAAATGCTATCTTTCTAACACTTAAACTGATCATTGAAAATTTTAACTTTTCTTTTTAAGGAAGCAAAATTGTTTATTTTTTGTATCCCAAAATAAAGCTTATTATCTATTAGTCCAGTGCATTTATAATCTGACCCAGCAGTTTGTAACACCCCCAAATTTTATTTTATTATTCGAAGGGTAGTTGATTGAAGATCATAACCCTGAGTTTTCGCACTCGCGAAACTTACCGTTTGGCCGCCATCTTGGATTATGTGTCATTTTAGTTTTTATTGAATATCTTGGTTCCTAAAAGTCCCACAGAAAAAAAACGTACACAAAAAATATGGAGAGTAAAATTATCTATCTTTTATGTTTACAACAATTTTTCGATATTTTATATTTAAAAAGTTACAGGCCAAAGAGATAAAAAAAAAATTTTTATTACTTTCGAAAATTTAGCACATTTGTCATCGAAAATTAAAAAAAAATGTCTATGGAAAGTTTGTAGGTCATTAAATTCTCAACAATTTTGGTAGCCACACTTTTAATTTATTCCAAAAAATGAAAATGTTATGAATATTTTTGTATTAACAGTTTTATGCTGATTTTAAAAAAAACGGAGATCACGCCTTTTAAAGTGGTTCTGGTTATTTTATACCAATTTTGAACTATTTTGAAGATAAACTGAACTTTTATCGCACCTTTTTTAGTACGTGTTTAATTTATGCAACTGCATTTTGCATACGATGTAGAATTTAAAATTGACCATAATATTGTGTTTTGATTTCGCGACTTGTTACTCTTCACCATAATCTTAAAAATATTTTCCTTGACAATTATGCAAATAAATATTTTGAATAACGTTTCAACCTGGATCAACTTTTTTTCCACGCCACCATAGAGGTAAAGTTCAAGGCGCATTTTTTTTTAACGTGGTTTCCCCAGGAAGCCTAGTCCACGGCCATAGTGTTTTTATTTCCTCCTTTTCGATCTCGGTTCATCATCAGCCTCATTGTCGCTGTCTTCACCACTTTCACCATCAATTTCATCTTCAAGTGTTGTTGCTGCCTTTTTTTTCATTTTTGTGGTATATCCGGGAATGGAAACCATAGTCTGGAGGTCGTCGTCTGAGTCCTCGTCATCTTCACTGTCTTCAGAATGTTCTTTCTTGTTGGAACACATTTCACCACAGCAAACCTTGCATAAAATAGAACATTTTGATCCGGCTTTTCTACAGCCACAAGCCCCACCGCAAGCTTTGGTGCATCTGCAGGAAATTATGTTTAATAAAACATCAGGAATAGGTTCTTTTACGCTCGTCACTGGCTTTTGCCTTTAAAATTTAATCACTTTTGCACTTTCGGTGATATCTTGCACCAACTGCGACCATATCCTGCACGCTTTGTAGACGTTCAACAATTGGGGAACTCACTTCATCGGAATATCGGGCTTGAAGCATTTCGATAAAAGAACTTTTTGTAGACAGTTTTCTTACCTGATCAACTCTCTCCTGCCAATGATTTCCCACTGATTTGCAGCATATGAAGCAAAGGCTTTCAAAGTCAAACCCAGCATTGTGATCCTGCGATTCCTCCAGCTGCAGCAATTGAATCGGTGATTGTTAAAACAACATAAGTGACATTTTTTATTTTTTACAGGAGAGACAAAAAACCTTATATTTTTGACGACGCGGCCGCATTGACAATTTTAACTTTAAAATCTGATTAGGGGTAGTACTGCGAGTTGTAAACAAGTAAAAGTTTTAAAAAAATCTTTTTAGTAAAGGAGATTTTTAAAAAACTAACTTTATTTTTTATGTTGTTTTAACACCCAACGTTTTGTTGAGAGCCAAAACAACTCAAATACGTTAAGTTGTGTTGTTTTTACACTCAATTTGCCACGTAAGTCTTAGCTAAATCAATTGAAAATTAATAAAATGACACATTATTAAGATTTCAGTATTTTATTAAAAAAAAAACAAGTACAAAAAATAAACAAAAACACAGCTTAGAGCCAGAAATTCATTAAAATACAAAATAACGAAAAACATAAAATCTATTCTAACTATACTATACTATAATAATAGTTGGCCTACTACGTTTTGCCAGCGTTGGGTGTAAAAAGAAATTAATTGCATGCACTAATTGTGTTTTAGCACTCATTTGTCAAAATGGCAGAACAGATATGTTGTTTTAACACTAAATGCCGATTTCGCGCTCGAATTTCTGTGTGTTTCAGGTATAAATTTATGTTAGTTTTACTCTCAACCTATAGCTCTACCCCTAAGCAGTGCAAAACCATAATAAAAGTGATTTCGAAAAATGTGTTACTTATGTTGTTTTAACAATCACCGATTCAATTGTCCTTGTGGCAACGTGGGTATGTCAGTGGCGCTTCCAGACGATATCGAAACTCGTCGTAAATCACCATATTTTATCCAACATACCACGTGGATATCTGCGCATTCAACATTTCGCAGCATTTCCTCGTGCTGCTTCTGCCCTCGGAAAATGCTAGCTGATATAAGCGTTTGAACACCCTTTTTTTTAACTTTAGCAATCTTGCCAATTTCTAATGGCTCAGAGCAAACAAAACAAGCGCTCATTATTGCTGTTGCCCACTTCTTACTATTTACGTTTCACTATTCACTTCACTAATCACTTCACTATTCACTTCACTATTCACAACTGTATCTTATCAAATCACAAAATTTTACTTTACTAAGCTGTGACGTGCAATATAGTTGACTCGGAAATAAAAATGATATAAGAAAATAATTTGCCTATGGAGCTTTAAATAAATTCTCAATACTCGCCGTGCGCTTGTAAAAAATAATAATTGTTGGATCAGATAATAAAAGCCGTTTTTCAGACAAGTAGCGAAAGGGCTGCATAATTTTTTACTAGTATATATTACATGCATCTACCCTCAAGCTGGCAAACATTTTGCACTTAAGAACGTTGTTAAACAAAGAGAAAAGCAAATTCTGCCGGACCCAAGATTTTCTCGGGTTTTCTAAGAATAAAAGTTTAATTGGTAAAAATATTCATAACTTTTTCATTTATTGGAATACATTAAAAATGTGGCTACCAAAATTGTTGAAAATTTAATGACCTACAAACTTTCCATAGACATTTTTTTAAATTTCCGATGACAAATGTGCTAAATTTTCGAAAGTTTCAAAAAAAATATTTTTTTTATTTCTTTGGCCTGTAACTTTTTAAATATTAAAAATATCGAAAAACTGTTGTTAACATAAAAGATAGATAATTCTATTCTCCATATTTTTTGCTCACATTTTTTTTCCGTGGGACTTTTAGGAACCAAGATATTCAATAAAAACTAAAATGACACGTAATCCAAGATGGCGGCCAAACGGTAAATTTCGCGAGTGCGAAAACGCAGGGTTATGATCTTCAATCAACTACCCTTCGATTCAACCGATTTTGATCAAACTTTTAAAAAATTGGGGAAGCCAATAAACAAAATTGCTGAATTTAGACAGATTAACAACCCGAAGTGGTTCTGCAATTACCGTTGCATCCACAAAAATGCACTGTTTGGTATGGTTTATGAGTTGGTTGAATCATCGTTCCGTTTTTCTTTTAAAATGACGTCAATAACGAGTGCTACCACACCATAATAACAGATTTCTGTTGCCTTGAATTGAAACGGAAGCCCCTGAAGTCGGCGTTATTTGCTTTCAGCAAGAAGAGGGCTATACGGCACACACAGTGTACGAAACAATGGCTTTTATTAAGAAATTATTTTGTGAGCAGCTAATTTCACGTTTCGGGCCTGTCAACTTGCCGCCTATATTGTTGCCGCTCACTTATAGATTGTTTTATTTGGAGTTAGATACACTGCGGTTCATTTGAATAAAGGCAATTTAATGCTAAGTCTTCTACTTGGCTGATTTATTTCAGTAGTATATAGAATTTGTATTATAAAACCTTCTTATAAGGCAATTTATTTTTTTTTTTTTTGTCCCGCGACGAGTCCCGTTAATGGCATGCATTATTAAAATTCTTAAGTGAAGTGAGGTTTCAGATTTTTTGAAGAGAATGTAATCCAAAAAAACACTTTGCTGTACCAAGAATCGCGATTTTTCCAAAGTTTTCAAAAAGCGTCGTAAAAATAAGCAACGACATTTGGTTAGTTTAAATAAAAGCAATTGTGAAACTACTTGCATTCGTCAATAGCTATTTCTTGAGAAAGCTAGTGCAAAATTATAGTTCAGTTAAGTTAACGTGGAATAGAAACAGTTTGATTAAAAATGGGAAAACTTAAAATTTTAAATACAGCCTAGAAGGCAAAAATAGACGTTTACCACGCGGAAAGTTATTCTAACCACCAAATTGCAAAAATATTAAGCGTATTGCACAAGTTGCAATACACTCGTTGGAAATTATTTAAAAAAAACTCTTTCCTATGGAAAACAATACAAAGGAAGGACATCTACTGTGATCTCATGATCTAACTGACGTAAAATCATTCGAATTGCCTCCAATTCTAGCTATTCCTGGCACTGGACATCTGAAGAGGTTAGCTGATATAAACCTCCCCCCCCTCCCCACTGAATGCCGTGCGTAAGGAGCTTCAACTTAAGTTTGCGAAACATCATATGGCTTGGATAACAAGTCAGAGCCAAACTAAAAATGACTGGCGAATGGTTGTCGATTGACCCGATGGCTACAACTTTTATTTTCATGATATGCGCAGAGGAACGATTTTTAATGAGCCATCATAGTCGCGAAGGTGAAGTAACGGTCCGGGGTCACCTATTATGGAGCACTGGAGCTTAATGTTCAAAGCACAAAAGTAACGGGAATAACCTACAAGGAAGTATTGGAATCAGCTTTTCCTAAGCTGAAGGACTTTTTTGGACCTTTTCCATGGATCTTGCAACAGGACAACTCATCAATCCATACTGCTCGTATTGTAAAGTCGTATATTGTAAAGCCTACAAGTTGAAGTGATGAATTGGCCGCCGCGTATTCACCAGACCTCAACATTATCGAAAATGTCTGGGGGTGACTTAAACTCAAGCTATTCGAAGGAGGGAGGCAGTACGAAAATAAAGAAGGACTTATCCATGGTATTAAGTCTGCTTGGGCCAAAATATCGCTGAATTATATAAAATCTTTGTATATGACTCAGTTCATACCAACTATTAAGTTATTTGTTTTATTATTGTTAATAATAATAACCAAAAAAAAAGAATCAATAAAATCAAAATTGTAAAATTTTTCACAATTTTGTTGTTGTCTTTATTCATGTGAACAGATTTTACTTCTTACTTTTTTGAGTAGGTAGGTTAAATGGGGTGGTGGTACGAGAAGGTCGCATCACCTCAATGGATCCATTGTGCTCCCCTGGGTGCAGGCGCGGATCCAGGATTTCGTTCAGGGGGGGGGCAATTTTCAGGAGTTTCCAAAATCTTGATGAGGTCTACAGAAAATTTGAGTACACTTCATACCGCTCTACACGCCTGGTCACACAAAGCAATCTGAGTTGAGGAGTTTGAAATTTGAAGAAAGCAATTAACTCTTTCATTACTGCCGCAGTGTCTCGAACAGCGGGTGCTCTGAACTTTATGGAATGAAGTTTTGCAGTTTTAAGCTATAGTATGTTGTCTTTATAGCATTTTTGAGATCCCTTTGTATCTGCGTAACTCCACAATTATGTTCGGAACACATAATGGCACAGTGGTATGTTCCTTTCCAGACACGTGACGTTCAAGTTCGAGTGAAATTTCCAGGATCTTCTATAGCTGGGTCAACGTTACCTAGCCTTGCCAGTAGAAGGCCGTTTTCGAGAAAGTCATCAGCGTCAAAAATGCATTTTGCATGCAAACTGCAAAAGTCTTCTGTTCAAAAAGGCAAATACAAGTTTTACTGCATAAGCATTGTGTTCGATAATGCAGTTTGCTAAGTCAAATGTTCGAAAACATCATGTTTGGTGCAATTCTGCAGTAAAAAATCGAATTGGCAAATTGAAATAACACTAAAAACCAGGAAGGAATGTTGTTTGCATGGCAAAATAATGTTAATAAACACTAAAAATAAATAAATAAGTAACAAATGAACACATAGCCAAATTTTGATGTTTAACGAGTGGGGGTCACGGGATTCGCCATTTTCCACTGATTTTGATGGATGCGCAGAACTGAACAAAATTGAAAATGCTAACGATATTACAATTGCATATAAATTCTATAGTATTCTCATGAAGAAAAATAGCTCGTGACCATCTATGCGTCCAAATGTAGTACTAATTTTTGTTAAGGGATCTCGGTAAGGCGATCACATCGAACCTATCGACCAAATGTCGACCTACAAAATCGTGTTTCATGAGAATACTATAGAGTGGATATACAATGATATTACCTTTAATATGTGTACTGTGCAAAACATCGACTGCAAAGTTGCCAGACTCATGCAATGCGATACAATAGCAATATTCGCTTCGAAAAATGACGATCATTTGACAAGACATTGATTTGACGTTTTGAAACACGGCCAAAAACAACTATCCTTAGTTGTAAAAATTCCATCCAAATTCTCTTCAGCAGTGACTGCTGTAGTCGTTTCCTGGTTTCTCTCTTCTTCGTTGGACTCGTTCTCTTCGCCAGTTTTATAATATGGAACACGGAAGTTCCTAAAACGCATCCATGAAAGTGACAAAATCCGCACATCGAAAACGTATCTTATGGCTTAAGCAGATGTGTACCAACGTCTGCATGCATCGCTGCGTTCAGCGCCAAACTCGAAACACATGTGCATACTCTTAAGGCCTGGTCAAACAGAGCGCGGTCCGACGATTATAAAAATTTACAAAAAAAATTTGACCGTCGCGTTCTTACTTTCCCAGTAAAGTATTGACCGTCCCGTCGGACCGCGCTCTGTTTGACCAAAGCTTTAAGGTTCTTATCAATTTCAGAGTTAAAAGACGGCGAGCGCTCTGAAATAGTTCTCGAGAGTAAAACTCGAAAGTGGACACAGTCACAGACATGAAATAAGCTCACCAAAGGGGTAGACAGATATCCGAGATGGCTCTCGAGAGTTTTCTAGTGAAAGTACTCCCTCAACGTACATTTAAATATTTATCATAAAAAGAACTCAATCAGCCTGAAGTTTTTTGGTATTTCTCAATAGTTTTTATATACAAATATAGCTTGAAGCAAAGTTAGAAATTTTTGAAACTTATTAAATCGACGAATTTTAAAGATCAATTTTTTTTGGAAAATAAAATCAACTTTAAGATTGAAAATTTAGATAAGTGCCTCTCCCGTTAAATTCAACTATAAAAACCAGGAGGTGGAGCAATAACTTTTTAAAACAAAAATTTTCTAATTGTGAAATTTTATATTCACAGTATTTTGAAAACTGAAAATCAAATCGATTTGGGATTCAATCTGCTCCCTAGTATGAAATAAATTGACTATTTTGATAAAATGTTATACAATAATGTAGCCTGACATTGATATTTTAAGTAAGGACCTTCATTTTGAAGATCAGTCAGTTTGAAGGCTATTTGTACATAGCGGAACTTTTCTTCACTGAACCTGGTCAGCCAGCGGTTAACGCACAACCACTCATTGTTGCAATGCTGTGCTGCCAAGAAAAAAATTTAGAAATGTATAATTAAATAACCTTTTTTGATTACATTTTATTAAATTCATATTTTATGCTTCGCTCGTTCTTGCCCAGGGGGGGGCAATTGCACCCATTGCCCCCCCCCTGTATCCGCGCCTGCCTGGGTGTAGGCAAGGTAGGTATAAGGAGGGGGAAAGAAATTGATTTTTGGGAGCTTAGGTATGGGGGGCCTCCTTGAACCATCCTGAGTTCTGAGTGAATTTAAGGATGTTTCTTAGTGGCAAACACGAGACGTCGCCCAGTTCGTCGAAAAAGTATTCTCCGCGGGCTGCCTTTCTAGTTCTGGCTAGGCTGGGGCATTCACAGAGGAAGTGAACTGAGCCCTCCTCCGCCTCTTCATCCTGACACTCTCTACATAAGTCAGATGAGCCGATCCCCATTCTACTTAAGTGGGTTCCCATTGTGTTGTGACCCGTTAGGATTCCAACCAATAGGGAGAGTTGAGGCCTGCTTAGCTTGAGTAAATACTCAGTTTTTTTCTTTGAAATATCCGGCCATAAGTTCCTCGAAATACGACAGGTATGTATCAATTGTTGACCATCTATCGCTGGCAACTTTGAGAAAACTCTGGCAGATTCTTCTTTTTTCTTGCTCTAGTGGCATAAGAACAGAGCAGTCGGTTTGGCTCGGACCAAGAGATGATCCGTTTTTGGCCAGTTCATCTGCCATTTCGTTCCCGTATATGTCACGATGTCCTGGGACCCATCGAAGGGTAACTGTATTTGATGCGCTAAGTAATTTCAACTCATCACGACAGCGATCAACCAGTTTAGACTTTGTAACAAATGAGGTAATGGCTTTGATCACCGCCTGGCTATCAATAAAAATGTCAATATTTTTGTTAACTAACTTACATGTGTAAAGGCTCTTTGCAGCCTCACAAACTGCGAGCACTTCCGCTTGAAAGACACTGCAGAAGTCTGGAAGCTTTATTGATCTGTCTAAGGGTGGGTTAACTGAATAAATGCCTGACCCTACCCCTTCGTTAGTTCTGAGCCGTCCGTGAAGACCGAAACATGATTATCGTTTATGACCCGGTTTTCCGTCCAGAGTGTCCTTGTGGGAATATCTGTTAGGGCTACCGGATTAAAATCAAAGTGCGGTGATGTGTAGTCTGTCTGAATGTTTATGTCGGTAAATCTCATAATAGTTCTATGACCGTAAAGGCCCTTTTTCCAATTATTGCATTGTTGAAGTCGCAGAGCACTTTTGGCCGCCATCTCTTTCGTAAGATAAAGTAAAAAGATCGAGTGGGGCTAGTGAGAGGAATGTTTCTAGGGCTGCAGTTGGTGTAGTTCTTATGGCACTGGTAGTACCTACATGCTAGTCTTTGAATTTTAGTCATGGTTCTAAGATTGGTTGCCTTATCCAAGGCTGGCCACCAAACCAAACATGCGTAAGTTAGGATTGGCCTTATTATGGCTTCCAATGAATGGTTTTAGGGCTTGGACCCCATCTTTTACCGAAGATTCTACTGCAAGTATAGAATGCTATTGATGCTTTCTTTTCTCTTTCCTTTATGTTTTCTTTCCAGTTGAGTTTACGATCAATAATCAGACCAAGATATTTTGCCGTACCAGTTATATGGAGCGGTGTCCCATTTATGGTGGGGGGGTTTATATTTGGAATGTTGCGTTTTCTTGTAAACAGAACTATTTCCATCTTGAGTGGGTTGACCTTAAGTCCACAGCTTTTGGCCCAGTGATTGAGCTTGTTAAGGGATGTTTGTAGGAGGTCGCACAGTATGGGGACTTTTGAGAAGGTATGTTAACTAACTTTGAAAAATGTCTGTTACTTTAAAAAAGGAAATCATTTTTGTAAGTGTATTTCATGGAGAGATTAAAAATCTTTGCTTACAGTCAACACATAAGTTTTGTATGGCCATAAAAGCTGGCCATAACACACCGTTTATTTTATTTTTTTGTTGCCTTTATTCAAGTGAACTACAGTGTATGTAAGGTCGCTGATAAGCGGGTTACGATTCAGGGCTTAGAAGCTAAGACCACTAGCATTATTTAGTAGGTACCGGTCACAAGGTGATTCGTGTAAAGTCTGATAAAAAATTCAGACCATGTAGGTTGAAATTAGATAAGAAATAAATCCCCTGGAAGGGGGGGTAGTATCTCCGCCCGCTTGGACAGGAGGAGCAATTTTATAAAAAAAATTACATAAAGTAGAAAAAATTAACTAAGAACAACGGCAACACTTACAGTATTGTTTTGTACCTTTTTGGAAAGCCAGAAGTCCATTTGTATGGGTTATTTTCAAAAAAAAACTTTTCAATAAATAAGTTCAGAAAAATATGTTTTCAAATTTAATATTTGGAAAAAAAATATTTTTCGTCAATATGTGAACCTTCGGATGACAACAGGGGTGTTCCATCACCCCAGACAATTTTCTTTTAGTTGTAATTTGGGTTTTACTTGGTTTTCTCTTCTACCGTTCTGATTGAATTATTAATGTGCAGAACACAATTTGATAACAAATACAAGCACTTGAACTTGATTTGTTTATTCTGTGTAAAATGGTGCACAATTAATTTGATATTGGATGGTACAATTGCAGGCACTTGAAACCTGAACTGTATGTGAAAAGTGGATCAAATTACTACTCAACGAATTGTTTTAAAATGATATTTATTTGTGGGCCAATGCCTCTTTTATACTTATTATTAATTGCATAAAATGCTTACAATGGATAAATAAAATAAATGCTTACAATGAATAAATATAATTAAATATGGGTCGATATGCAACGATCGAACGCCACCGCGTTCGTTCGTTGTATCCATTTCAGAATGTAATACAGTCAGCATTATTGTTGTTTATGTTGTTTAACATACTTCCCCGCGTTGAATGGCTCAATTCAACTGTATTCTCATATGACGTTGACATCGTACTGTATTCTTGGTTGTGGAACAGGTGTAGAATTAGTGGCTGACGTCAATCTCTTCCGGAGTTTGCAAATAATTACAATTGCAAAGCTCATTGAAAGAAGAAGAGCAAAATAACTGACAAAGTGGTGATGAATGCTATTGAAGAATACCTTGTCGTTCAGCTTAGGAAGACCTTGATGTTGTAGGGTAGAGAGTTGAGTCTGGAGATGGTTTAATGCTTCTAGATGACTGTTGTTGAATGTTGGAAGTGATTCCAGAGCTGCGTGCACATCTTTGGGTTTGGCAATTAAAGATATGTTCCCAAAGCTTATGTAGGATGATTGTAGAGTGCTGATCATCATCTGATTTCCTTCAATGGTAATGAGATTGTTTCTCAGTATACAATCATTTTCCATTGATAGAATGCCGGATCCAGTGAGTTCAATTTGTAAGGTTTTTGTTTTGCATACAGCAGTTAATTGAATATTATAAAGAGTTCCGAATACCCATTGATTTCTGCTATTCAGCTGGGTCCAAATTAAGTCATTACTTGGTTTAAGTATGCTACATGATGGTGCGGTATTGTTGTTGAAGAGATTAAATTCACAATTGTATGCTTGTGAACCAGCATGGTATTTTGCCTTTCTGTTGGCGCAAAAAAACTGCATGTCTTTTCCCTTGTAACAATCCTTAAGTTCGGATGCTGTCATTGCAAAGTATTGGTCTCTATGACGATTTATAGCCAAAATTTCCATTGCCGGACTGATGATGAGGAGCGTGTTATTAACGATTGACGGAAAGGGTGTGAGTTGAAATAGATTGAAAGATTCTTGTTCAACTAGTGGAATTTTAATGACAAATAACAGGTGATTTCCAGTAGCCTGACCCTTTGTTGTTGATATCTTATAGAAGTGGAGCAAGTCTTCTTGCTCGAATGGTAGTTTTTGGGATTGGGGTAAATTGTTTTTGATGTTGATAATTTCCGCCCTCAATTGAGCTGGTGATAGCAGGAGGGGACTTATGGTTCCATAATGTACGTCCGTAAATGTGTTGCGAATAGCGTTCTCAATTTGCTGCAGGTTTGTAGCCATAAGCATTAATTGCATTGTTAAAGACGTAAAAATTTGAAAGATTCTCAACTGATCAGTTGTGTCTCCAATTCTCGCAATGATGTGTGTCACTTGATTTTGAAGCGTTATCATGCGTTTTTCTCCTTCGAGATAATCTTGTTTCATTATGTTGATGGTGGAGTCTATGATGGAAGTCTGATTTTTTAGCATTTTTAAAAGATGCGCTTCATTTGTGTTAACTTGATTGATGGTTTTTGAGAGTTCTTCAGCGTAGTCAGAATCAAGCAGTCCAAATAACGAATGTGCTAAATTGCCGACTATGTTGATTGCCGCGCGTGGAGTTCGATGTTTTGAGATGAGGTTGGTGTCTGCTTGTAGGGTACTCCTCATGTTTGTAAAATGTGTTACTAGTGCACTGCACGTTGTCCTTAACTGTAGTTGGTTGCATAAATGTTCAAGAGCAATTGTTCCATTGTTAAATGACTCTAATTCTGATCGAATGGGTGCTAGATCGTAGTAGACAATAATTTTCCATTCGTTGGCAACTAGATTTGTGGATCCAAGATTTTCGAAATATATTCCTGGATTATTGTCAAATCTTGATATGTTAATCGGCGATGCACAAACTACGGGTAGAAGAAACAATGACAGTATAACGGTGGTGATTAATGACACACATGACGTCCTTCTTCGTTTTGTAGGCGTTTCTGTCGTTTCATTCATTCGAGATTCGGATTGTGAAGTTGCTACCTGTGCCTCGTCAGTGTTATCCTTGTCATCAGTACTATCAATGTCTTCGAACAGTGGGGCTAAGCGATGAATTGGTCGTTTGAATATTCCAGATTTGGTTTTGACATTGACTACTCGAACAACATTGTCGTCGCCCTTGAAGATTTGGACAATTCTTCCCAGTGGCCATTGAAGCGTTGGCGTGTTGTCTTCTTTGATGATAACCATGTCGCCAACTTTGATGTTTTCCTTATGCTGATTCCATTTGTTTCTTTGTTGTAATTGATTTAAGTATTCACTTGACCATCGTTTCCAAAATTCATGTTTCAAGTAGCAGATTGAATTCCATCGATTTCTCAGATTTATTTTTTCTGGAGCGCTGTCGGGATCAACTTGAGCAATCAATGGTTCACCAATCAGGAAGTGTCCTGGTGTCAATGCAGCCAGATCGTTTGGATTCGATGAAAGTGGAGTGAGTGGTCTTGAATTTAGGATGGCTTCAACTTCGGTGATTACGGTCTCCAATTCTTCATGCGTGAGTGACGATATGGAGACTGTTTTGACTAACAGATGTTTGGCTGATTTGACTGCTGCCTCCCATAAACCGCCGAAATGTGGAGCTCTTGGAGGGATGAATTTAAATGTTATTCCCTTGTTGCTGCTAGCCTTGATTATGGCTTCCTTCGCTTCGGGGGTGTGCAGTACACTGTTGAGTTCATGAAGCTGATTCCTTGCTCCCACGAAGTTGGTGGCGTTGTCACAGTAAAGAGTTTGAATTCGTCCACGGCGGTTGATGAATCTTCTGAGTGCTCCAATGAATGCCTCCGTCGTTAAGTCAGTCACAATTTCTAAATGTACTGCCTTGGTGGTGAAGCAACAAAAAACTGCTAAGTAAACCTTGTGTGGCCTTTTTCCCCTGATTTTGTAGTGTACCCATAGGGGGCCACAAAAGTCTACTCCGGAGTTTAAGAAAGGTCTATTTGCTGTGACGCGATCTACTGGCAGATTACCCATTACTTGAGTCATCAACTGTGGTCGGGTTTTGGTGCATCTGATACATTTATGAACTGTGTGTCGAGCCATGATCTTACCCTTAATAGGCCAAAATTGCTGCCTCAGAATTGATAACAATGTTTGTGGTCCACAGTGGTTGTGTTCGTCATGTTTCATTTTGAATAGCAATTTTGTGATGGATTCGTTGTACGGCATCAATATGGGATGTTTGGCATTAAATGAGATTGATGCGGCCTCTAGTCTGCCTCCAACTCGTAGAATCCCCCTTTCGTCTAAAAATGGAGCCAGGGTAATCAATGCGCTGGATTTGCATACTCCTCTGTGACCTTTAAGATCTTGTATTTCATTTGTAAATTCAGAAGATTGTATTTGCTTTACGATGACCAAAAGTGATTCATTGAGTTCCTTAGGTGATAATGCTGTTTGTTCTGCTGGATTTATGTCCATTTTCCTGGCTCTATTGGTGAACCGGAGAACATAGCCCATTGTACGTTGCAGAAAATTGAAAGAATTTCGATGTTTTATCTGGTAAATTAGGTCAATTGTAGGGTTTTGTTGTAGTGCTACTGCCACTGTGTGTTTTCTTTTCCGTTCTAGATCGGAGGGTATTTCTAGCTCCTTTACGAACGGCTGGTGCCATGTTGATTCGTTTCCATGCAAGAAAAACGGCCCATAAAGCCACATGTTACATGACATAAAGCTTGCTGCAGATATTCCCCGAGATAGTAAGTCTGCTGGATTCTCTTTGGATGGGACATGACGCCACTGAGTTGCCAGGGAACATTCTTGAATTTTTGCAACTCGATTTGCCACGAATGTGTGAAATGATGACGATGTGGAATTGATCCATGATAGTACGATTCGTGAATCAGTCCAAAGATGTATTGGCGTGTCTCGCAGTCGTAAATCTTCTCTGACTCTGCTTGTTAGTTCGGCTCCTAAGACTGCAGCGCATAATTCAAGCCGAGGAAGGGTCTGTTGTTTTACCGGAGCAATTCTTGACTTCGCACAGAGTAGTCTGACGATGATTGTGCGATCTCTATAAGTTGAACGAAGATACACAGCTGCACCATATGCTTGTTCTGATGCGTCAACAAAGGTGTGCATTTGTACGGATGTTGGATTCTGTTGATTAAAGATGTGTCTGGGAACCTTTGCCTGATTGAGTGTTGACATGTTGTTCCTGAAGATTATCCATTCCTCCTTAAGATGTTGTGGTAGTTCGTCATCCCAAGACAGTTTTAGGTGCCAAAGCTGTTGCATGAAGATTTTGGCTTTAACTACTACTGGACCAAAGAGTCCTAGTGGATCAAAGATGCGTGCTATGTCTGAGCTGACTGATCGCTTAGTGATTGAGATAGTATCAGATATTTGTGCTCTTCCACATAATTGGTCTGATTTTGGTTGCCAGATTAGACCTAAAGTTTTGATTGTGCAATTGATTGAATCGCTGAAATCAAGGCTGACTTCTTGGTCCTCAGCTGGGATATCCTTTAATAATGATGGATGGTTTGCACACCATTTGCGGAGTTTGAGTCCAGCACCATTGAGTAATGAAGAAACCTGGTATTGTGCCTCTTTCGCATGAGCGATGCTGTCCGATCCACTAATGCAGTCGTCGACGTAGAAGTCATCTTGAAGTATTTGAGCCCCAATCGGTTGAGTTATTTTGTTTTGGGTTGCTAAGTATTGCAAGGATTTAGTTGCCAAGTAAGGTGCGGATGATGTTCTGTAAGTTACTGTTTTCAATCTATAGTACCTTATCTCTTCTGATGATCTCCGTCTCCACATGATGAGTTGATAGGGTTGATCTTCTTCATGTACCAGAATCTGCCTGTACATCTTCTCAACATCTGCTGTAAAAACGTACTTGTGCAGGCGAAAACGAAGTAGTATAGATAATAGTTCACTTTGAACTGTAGGCCCAGTGTGGAGGATGTCATTAAGCGATAGACCAGACGAAGTTTTTGCTGAGGCGTCGAAGACCACCCGTAGTTTTGTTGTACTGCTGTCAGGCTTCAATACGCAATGGTGAGGTATGAAGAAGTGGGGTCCTTGAATGCTGTCTTGTCTGATCTCTTCCATGTGGCCAAGAGATTCATATTCGTCCATAAATTTGACGTAATCTTCTCTTAGTTTAGGGTTTTTGTTTAGTCGTCTTTCTAGTGACATAAAACGATTAAACGCTGTTTGCATAGAGTCACCTAGTGCTACGCCATTTTCTCGAAATGGTAACCTAACGATGAAACGCCCAGATTCCGATCTAGACACATTTTGAATGAAGTGTGATTCACAGTATTTTTCTAATGATGTCATCTGTTTTGGTGTGTTTTCAAAGTCATCAAGCCTCCAAAACCGTTCAATAAGCTCGTTGGTTGAGTCTTCTTCGCAAAAGATGCCACAAGTAGCAGTGTTGTATGTCGTATCTTCAATTTTCCCGGTTACTACCCAACCAAATACTGTGTTTTGTAAAATTGGCATTTTGTCGCCGATTTGTATTTGTTCGGGGCGGATTAACTGATAAAATTCTGCTCCCAAAAGGACTTCAATCTTACTGGATCGGTGGAAGTTGGGATCTGCCAAGTTGATGTTTTCTGGTATAGACCAGGTAGAAGTATCTAGGTTTTGAGTGGGTTGAGGAGATACGATGTTCGGAAGTATGAAGGCTTCCAGTCTGCATGCGAAATTGCCCATTGTTGAGTGAAGTTGAATGTTTATTCGCTGTGTTGTGTTTCGTGTTCTTCTGCCGATGCCCTCAATGCATAGAGATGATGGTGTTGGTGATAAGGATAAGCGTTTAATAAGTCTCTCAGTTATAAGGTTTATTTGAGAACCGGAGTCTAAGATGGCTCTAACTTCACATGTTTGTCCATCATTTGCTGTGATTAGAACCCTTGCGGTGGCCAAAAGAACGTAACCTTGCTTGTTATTCAATTGTTGTATAGTGGCAACCGTGAGCGGTGATGAGCCTCCCACTTCTGATGACATCAATTTGGTAGGTGTAGCACCTGCTACGATGGTTGTAGATGGATTGGATTTCCTTTGATTTGGACTTGATGAACATGCCTTTTCTAAATGCAGTAAGGTATTGTGTTTACCTGAGCACTTAGTGCAGCATCGTGATGAGCATGATTTCGCATTATGATCAACCTTGAAACAATTTACACATAGATGTCGTCTTTGGGTCCACTTAAGCCTTTCAGCAGCTGACATTTTTAAGAACTTCTCACAATAGTAAATAGGGTGGCCTTTTATCCCACATACCTTGCAATTTTCCGTGTTGGACGTGGCTATTGTTGTCACCGCCTTGGCCTTTTCTTTTCCGCCAACAGCTTCTAAAGACTCAAATCGGTTTTTTAAAAATTTGAGAAATTCGTCCATCGTCTGAAGCTCTCGAGGGTTTTGAAGTGATTGTTCATATAATAGGTGGCTTTGTCGATCCAACTTCTTTATTAAGAGATGAGTGAGTAATGGGGCCCAAGATGCTGTCTCAATGCCAAGAGTTTTGAGTGCTGCAAGACATTCATGGATTGCGTCATGAAATTCTCTGATGGCCTTCATTTCTGGATTAATGTTCGGCAGACTGAGAATTCTCTGGATAAGTGCTGAGGTTTGCGCCCTTTTATTGCTGAAACGATCCTGGAGGATATTCCAAGCGATACTGTAGTTGTCTTCAGTCAGTTCAAGGTGGCGCATCAGTCTCTCTGCATCACCGGACACATTTGTCTTCAAATACCACATTTTTTGGACGGGTGGTAATGGTTGTTCATGTATCATCTTAGTGAAGATGTCTGAAAATGTTTGCCATTTTAAATAATCGCCGTCGAATTTGGGTATCGACATTTTAGGCAACTGAATTGCCAGGCGATCAGTTAGCTGTTTTGATGGCTCGCTTCTTTGAACGCTTGATGATGTTTTGCTCAAAGAAGCTTGATTTTTGAGAACTGATGTCTCTAATTCGGTGTACAACTCCATGTTGTAACCCTCAGATTCCGGATCATTGACAGCTTCCCAAATTGAGTGATGAATCTCCTCAACCTGGGTCCAAAGTCTGTTCATAGACTCCAGACATTGGATGGGTGCTTCTTCTTTTATTTTTCCGTTGATGAGTCGGGCTAGTGAATTCATAAGTGCCTTTTGTCTTCTCATCAGGGTATCAATGTTTGGGTTGTTATCTTGTTCTTTAAGAGCAAGATTTTTTGTTGATGTCAATGCATCATTAGGTTTAGATTGGTTATCTTCTGTACCCTTTGGCACGACATCAAGTTTGGTGTTGTTACTGGCCTCTATCTGCGCCAGTGAATCACTCAAGATTTGCTTATACTTTTCGTATAATGTCTTGATTTGGTCAAAATACTTAGAGGTAAAGTACTCGTGGTCTAACGATATGTCTGGTGTGTCGCGAATTCTGCCATCTGTAGCTTCGAATTCTTCCCATACGGTGTTTAGACGATTGAGTCTTGACGTGAAGTATTCTCTAGTTGTTTTTGCGGGTGGAGGAATCTTTCGAGAAGTTGCGGATGATTGATTGTATCTCCTCTCCAGATATGCGTTGGCTCCTGGCTAACTATCCATAGTAAAGCTGATGTTCTTTGAATGTAGGGGTCACCAAAATGATTGAATTATTAATGTGCAGAACACAATTTGATAACAAATACAAGCACTTGAACTTGATTTGTTTATTCTGTGTAAAATGGTGCACAATTAATTTGATATTGGATGGTACAATTGCAGGCACTTGAAACCTGAACTGTATGTGAAAAGTGGATCAAATTACTACTCAACGAATTGTTTTAAAATGATATTTATTTGTGGGCCAATGCCTCTTTTATACTTATTATTAATTGCATAAAATGCTTACAATGGATAAATAAAATAAATGCTTACAATGAATAAATATAATTAAATATGGGTCGATATGCAACGATCGAACGCCACCGCGTTCGTTCGTTGTATCCATTTCAGAATGTAATACAGTCAGCATTATTGTTGTTTATGTTGTTTAACACGTTCTAGGTATTTGTCGTTTAATATGTCAGATGTCAGTTGATGATAAGAAGTCCAAGCAGTGGCCTGTGGTTTTTGAATACGGTGGAATACAGTATGCACTGGGGTGACACATCACCCCATGTTGTCATTCATGTATGCGAAAATTTTGATGAAGTTACCTTCTAGAGTCATTTGAAGGGGAGCTTAGCCCCCCCTAAATTACAGAAGCAGTAGAGATATGTAATTTGTCCAGAATATTGAGGCAAAAAAATCAAGTTTTCATGCTTGAATAGCAATTATGCTGCATTTCCTGAAAATGTGAGAGAGACTTGTATCAACTGGCCTTTAGTCCTTTTAACTATACCAAGCAATATTTTTTTTTTTTTTGTATTTCCTATTTTCTATTTTTCTTTATGTCAATGAAGTATTACAATTCCATAAATATTTTTTACTATCCGTACAAATGCTGTTTTTGCATTAAATTTTAGCTGGGGTGTTCCCCTGTTGTGGTATATGTAATTTTAAAAGTGTTGTCATCGGAAGGTTAAGTTTGATCAATTTTTTGTCAAAACTGGTCATCAATAAAACTGAATTTGAAAATAGACCTTAAGAGTGGTCTTCTACCGCCTTTCCAAAAAGCTACAAAACAATACTGAAAGTGTTGAAATCTTTGTTTATTATTTTATTTTTAGCTTTTTCTTAATTTTGAACTGATTTAGGCCCATCCAATACCATTTTCTAATGACCACTCTTATGTACGTATACGGGTTAAAAAGTCGTTTTATTTTCATGAGGGTTACACAAAGCTTAAAGGAATAACACAATTTGTTTTGTTCGAAAAATCCACTTATTGGATAATTTCAAATAATTTCTAAGGCTCTTAAATGTAAGAAAAACTTGTGCTTTCAGTTAATCCCTAAAATGATAAAACAAATTATAATTAAACTTGTTTATTCAGTCGCTAGAGCTCACATACAAAGATAAATGTTTTATATCTTCTCTTATAGAAATACGTATATGTATTGTGTATGTATGTATGTAGTCGGGTATATCCCCAGTAAAAAAAAATGTTGTCAAAAATTTCCAAATACTTTGATATCCTTACTTTTTAAATTCTATATCTACGTCCATTTACCTCAATATCTACATAAATTATGTTCTTTATAGTGAGGTCTGGAGCTAAAGAAAGAGCCTTCTTAATGACGAGGAAATAAAAACGAAAGCAAACACCATAAAAAGGTCATAGCAGAGTATATACATAGGTAAGTAAAGGCTAAAATTGTCTGTCCTATACAAAGAAGGTAATGCATCCCTCTAGTTCATTCGCACGGATGCAAACAACGTTTGGCATAGTACCTTGCAGGAATGAAGGTATATCCCCCACTTTGTTTATTTATCCATTTTCAAAAGGAAAACCTTTGCTCTAACACTATAACCTAAGGAAGAAATTTTATCTTTGAAAATCTAACTATGGGAACAAATAGTTGTGCAAGTTTTTTTTTTTTTTTTCTTTTTCTTTGGAGGAAATGACAGCAAAAGGACAAAACCGACAAAATCGAAAAACATGATAAAAAACAAATTTATTTCAAGGACTTTATCTTGTCACCGGCATCGATGCATCGATCGATCTGACGACGATGACGATGACGACGCACATCGTTTGAGAACATCCTCCTTTGTATTTATTTAAATACAAACATACTCGTAAGTAGATAAATCTGATAGAAATGTAGATAGCTGCATCTTGGAAACATACCATAAGAGCAAAGGTTTAGCATGGTAACACACACATAACAAATATTGAAACTTATTTTATAACCTCAAAACCTGCAGGGCAGGTGCCAACGCTGATAGAGAACTGTTTCTTGCCTTTATTGTTGGCAAGTTGATTAGGAATAACGTCGGTAAAATTAGACTAAACATTAACACCGGTATTCATAAAAGCAAATAAAATACGAATTATCTTTAGTCAGTGAGTTAAGTATCAAATCTTATCAATAAATCAAAATTCAAGATGATAAACTAATTCGCTAAATTAGGTTCATTAAACGAGTAAATAAGTTAAAAATACTTTTGTCATTGCTGTCAAAAAGTAGAGATTAAAGGAAACAGACGCTAATGACAGAATATCTTAGTACTATTGTGAATGATTCGGTACGAACTCGCGTTGGTTTGGGATATCCTTTCTTCATTTTAAATATTGCATTACTTTTTTTGTGAATTAGCCCAATAGTAAGAGTATTAGCCTGGGTTTTCTGCCGAAGCAAAAGGCTTGTATGTTAGTCCGTAGGACTGTCATGCCGAAGGTGTGGGTTCGATTCCCAGCCGTGCCACCTAAAAACAGAAATGTTTTATTCGAGGTAATGCCTCTTGCGAGGAACTGACAAATCCTCCAAGAGTATACTTGTCATGAAAAAGTGCATCTCATTTAGCCGTCCGGACTCGGCAAAAAACTGTAGGTCCCTTCCATTCCTGCCAGCTAACAAACACGCACACAGGAGTGGTTGTGAGTTGTAAGTCACTAGGCCCTGGTTCTCCATGAGCTGTTGCGCCACCCAATTTTTTTTTTTTTAAAGGCTTGATAATTGGCAAGGGCCTAGTGAGTTTCGGTAGAACCGCCTGTTAGCCTCTTGTCAGTATCGATACAAAACTCTCTAGCGCCCCATAAGATGAGGGATCGACTCTATCTCTTCCTCATCCATGCAGCTTCTGCAAAAATCGTGAGAGAGTACGCCACGCGTTGTGTGGTTGCCTATAAGACAGTGTCCAGTTAAAACACCAATCATGGAGCTAATGTGCAATCTTAGAGATATCAAACACTTACTTAGATCGCTGGGATGTGACTAGGCCCCATCTCTATCCAAGATGAACGGCAATTTAGGGCTGTTATGCAGTTAGTAGAGACTGATTCCAGAGATTTGATAGCTGCTTGACTATCCAATAAGTTGCGGATATCTGTTGTTGATATCATGTTTTCTTTCAGGCAAGATAAGGCTTATTTAATCGCCATAAGTTCCGCTTGGAACACGCTTCAATGATTAGGAAGACGGAATGAAAGACTTAGTTTTAGTCTTTCTGAGTACACACAACCACCCTACCCTTCATCAGCTTTCCATCCGTCTGAATAAATAAGAATCGATTGATCATCCAAGTAAGCCATAGAAATACCAGAAAATCTAGAAGGATTGGTGGCTTGAAAGTTTTTGCCGAATTGTGGTTTTGGGATGGTGTAATGAATGTGACTTGGTAGTGATCCGAATGAATTCAGAAGGATGGAATAGCCAATATTATTGTTGGTCCATTGTGGGGAAGTTTTTAGGCGTATGGCTGTATTTGAAGCCACCTGTTTACTTAAAATATTGAGGGATGTCAGATGTAGTAGAACTTTTAGAGCGGTAGAGGGTGCCCACTCATACATAAACAAGCCAAGCGTTGTACTTTGCTTAGTTTGTCACAGTTAACCACTTTATCTAGAGCATTCCACCATACTGCAACATCACCATAAGTGAGAATCGGTCTAATCATCGAAATATATAGTCAAGTGAGTAAAACGAGGTTGAAGGTCCCATTTATTCCGAACGGCTTTTTTGCTTGAGATGAGTGTCACTGTGGCCTTTTTAACTCTTTCTTGTATATAAGGCTTCCAGATTAACTTCTTATCTAAAATAAGATCCAAATATTTTGCTTGATCAGTGAATGTTAATGTAATGGAATACCTTTAATGGTAGGAGGATCTACATGAGGGATTCTATATTTCCTTGAGAAAAGAATAAGTTCTGTTTTATGAGCATTGACACCCAGATTACACCGATGCCCAATTGGTTAGCCTATTTTTCAGCGTTTTGTAAGAATTTTTTTAAGGTAATAGGATGCTTTCCTGATACGGCAATATCAACATCGTCCTCATAGGATATCACTCTGTAACCCTGCACTTCCAGACATATTAGCAGCTCATTTGACACCAACACCAAGTTCCAGAGAAGGGGATATAGGATACCGCCTTGTGGCGTACCTGCACTAACAGACCTTCTAGCAAAAAAGCCACCCAGTTTTGAGTTGATAACCCGACTAGTCATCAGCATTTGGTTAATCTGTTCCCTAAGCGAACCATCTACCTTCAGGGATGTCAGTGCAGATTTGTGTGATTGCAGAAGCGTCCGTCGACATTGTTAAAAGCGCCTTCTATATCTAAGAAAGCAACAATGGTGTACTCTATATGATGGAGGGAATATTAAATGGTTCTTACTAGATTGTGTAAACCAGTTTCCACCGATTTCCCTTTGCAGTAAGCAAGTTGGTCCGTAGACAAAAGTCGCGTGCTAATGCTTGTTCGTAAGTAATATCAATCAAAGGTTTTTAGAAGGAGTGATGACTGATAGATCTGAGATCTTTCGGGTTTTACTTGGGAACACTTGCCAGCTTTGGGTATAAACACAACCTTGTCTTCTCTCCAAGACAGGGGAATGTGGGCCAGTGCCAAGCAACTAATAAAGATCGACTCCAGAATTTTCAGAATTAATTCTTTATTTATTTGGAGTCAGGCACAGACTTGTAAGGTTGGAAGCTGTAGAGCGCCCATTGCCACTATGTCCCTAGTAATCAGACCTTGTCGATAAGTTGTATTCATATTAGACCTATAATGGTCGAAGCTATTAATGTTTTGGGAGCTACGAGGAAATTATCTAATAGCAAGTTAAGCGATTCTTCGCAGGAATTGGCCCATGAGCCATCAGCATTTTTTAAGCAGCTTGGCATAACTGGATTTGTAGAGAGAATTTTCTTTAGTCTAAATTGGGTGGCGCAATAGCTTGTAGAGAACCAGGGCGTAGCAGGGCGTAGTGCCTTACAACTATCAACCATTCCTGTGTGCGTGTTTGTTGGCAGGAATGGAGGGGACCTACAGTTTTTTGCCGAGAAGCACTTATTCATGACAAGTATACTCTTGGAAGATTTGTCAGTTCCTCCAAGAGGCAGTACCTCGGATAAACATTTCTGTTCTTAGGTGGCACGGCTGGGAATCGAACCCACACCTCCAGCATGACAGTCCAACGCACTAGCCATTATGCCACGAGGTACTACTTTACTACTTTCTTTAGTCTAAATGTCTCTGAAGTTTCTTCTATTGTTCCACCTGTTGGAAACAAGATTGTTTTTTCATTGGACTATGAAGGTCCCAAAAATGAAAACCAAATAGGAAAATTTGTTTTTTTTACCGCTCGAGGCAAAAGATTACATAACTCTCGAGGCCCAAGAGAATTTCGATAATTATCCTTCCTATAAGCCCTTGTTAGCATCAATTAAAAACTTCCTAGGGTCTCGTTGAATACTATGTTGTTTTTCAGGTGGGTTCATGCCAAAATTACAATTGAGACGTTTTTATTTTGCACACATTTAAGCAATCATATCTACCTTAACTCTATGCATCCTATAGCGTGCAAAGTTTGACTCCTGTTATTGACTTAACACTCCAAACTAAATGAAATACATACTCGACAGATTTTGAACCTTACGTTTCGGTTTTGTTTTTTTTTTTAACAGGCTAGAATGATTGCAACAACCACCCACTTTAGAGAATACTCAAATGCCTCACTGACATGTGTATACCTATACATTACTCGTATGTCTGAGGTCTGACATTCGACTAAAGATATATGCAATTCTGTATTCCTGATGCAGACAATAGGAGAGAGACACTTGAAAAGGAAATACCATATGAAGGGTGAACTCAAAGATAGAACATGTTTATCGAATCGATATCTTAAGAATCACCTTAACATTGATCCCATTGACTACTAAAAGAATTCTCTGCCAGGAAAAACAAACCCACACAAATCGAATGTATGGTAGATTGAGTATAAGAGTCCCTGATGCAGGCTGTCTGTAGATTCCTCTTCGAATTGTTTTTATTCCCCTTCATCTTTGGCAGCATAGCACAGAGTACCAGCTGCTGTCAATTTCGAGACTAAATTTGTTTACAATGTATGAAGTATGAGCAATGAGTTTGAGCATCCTGTTTGTAAATTTCTAATGCAATCGCATCTAAGAATAATATTATTTGAGGAAAACATAACACCTATTGTCTTATTTTCATGTGGGAAATCAGATACAATTTAAATATGTATTCAAGATTAAACATTTTAGTACACTTCCTAAAATTGCTGACAATTTTTGTGGAAACCAATGTGCTTATGCATACAAACACTAGTCGTAATTTTGTTAATAATATTAACAAAGTTTAAATTATAGGTATACAGAATTTCGTATTCACGTTAACAGAATCCACAACAAAACTGTAAGGTATTTTCTGTTGAGCAAGTATTAAGTGTTTATAAGTCAGGAGACCTTTCTTCATAAAATTGTTATTTTCTTTAAAGACTATTTAAAAGACCGTTAATCCCTTAACTAATCAATCATACGGCAATATAAATAAATTAAACAAAAAAACTTTTAGGTCAATCAATATAAAAGCCCAATTGTTATTCTTATGCAATGCACAAAGTGTTTTGTTATTTATATTCATGCTGAAATAGGAGGTGTGGCATCAGTACCTAAGTTGATAATGCACCCAGCTTGTTTGTATCTTGTTAGTGATGCGTGGAATGTCACGTGGAGATATTATAGAGTTGAAGTAACTGAGGCGCGCTCAGCTCAGATTGTATTTGTAATTAGAAACAATCACTTTTTTCAATTTTATTTTTTAGGTCATTCTCAAACAGTGTCACGGTTGTTTGGTAGTTTTGTTGTTGTTGCTAAATACCTAACCTAGTGTTTACATTATGAGGGCTTATATTGATACACCTCTATTCTACTTTCTAAAGGAATACTAAACAATGCTGTACCTAAGGTACTTTTATATATAGGTAACTAGGTTTATGGCTAACTTTAGATTTATAAAAAAAATCGAGATTTTTGTGCTGTCATACCTGACATTGGGGTGAAAGACAAAACGAAAAGAAAGGGTCTCTAAATTCAAAATTCTGTGGTCAAAAGTGGTATGTATAGTCATCTTCGACAAACAAACTAAATACTTTTGTAGGCTGAGTTAAAACAAATGACAAATTTATATTAGAATAGTTTTGGTCATTCGCTAGATGTTGAATTCTTTTTTGTAACGGTTATACCATGTCAACTTTACCTTCTTTAAGCCTATGCTATACTTATTATTATAGTCCAGTAAAATTAAATTAATTAATTCGAAATATCTACAAATAGTCCAGTTAATTTAGACTTTTTCTTTGCAAAACATTGGGGAAGCAATTTTTTTTCTTGGTTTCATTAAAGTACCATACAGAAAGCTTAAGTCCAAATTTTCGACCATCAACCCCTTGCAGGGTTGCCGCTATATTGATTTAAAGAGTGAATTTGTTTTTAATGATTAATATCCGTAATTTTAAGTTCATCGAAAAAATAAAAATGCATTCCTAACAAATAGAGTAAGTTCTACTAATTTGAATATATTGTATTTTTTCAGATTTTGTGTATTTAACGAGTTATAACCAATTATAGGCAAAAAATGGAGTTCACACATTTTTAGTCATTTTTTTTTTCTTTCACGCGAAAATTTCTTTCAAAAGTTCTAGTAATCACTCTATCCTACAGTTTTGTCCTTAAAATTTTCTGTTTCTAAGCAATTGTTTACCGATTGTATGGCCAAAAAGGTATCCGCACATCATCATAATTAAGTGTTTTAAAACTGTGAGTGGGTTTTTCTCAATATAGAAACGGGGAAGACATTTTTTAATTTTGAGTTCGTTGAAGAACTACAAAGAAAGCTTAAATCCAAGTTTTCGACCATCAACTCATAACAGGGTTGCCACTATCCTCAATTAAGGAGTTACCTCGTTTTTCACAAATAAAATCCGTATCTTTAATTTTATCGAAAAAATACAAATGTATTCCTGACAAGAAGAATAAATTCTACAGATTTGTTAAGTGACATTTTTTCATGTTTTTTGTATTTAAAGAGCTATAGCCAATTATAAGCAAAAAATGGAGCTCACATATGTTTTATTCAGTTTTTGTTCAGTGATACGTTTAAGTTTTCTCCTAAAAGTTCTTTAAAAATCGTTAACTTACAGTTTTTATTTTTATATTTCTTAAGCCAAGTCAGTTGTTAACTTACTGTAGCACCTGAAAGGCAGAATCACACTTAAAGCATTTCAAGCAAAATGGTACCTTCCTTATTTTCTTGTTTTGAATAAATATCAAGGGTCGGTTGTTAGTTCCGAAAACAAAATTTACTCTTTCACCCAAGATGGTGGAAGCTTGCAGACCAAGTATAATCACGTATCTGATATGCAAAATAATATTTATAAACTTGAAAACTCAAATTAATACATGCTCGCACTTTACTCTTATAAGCAGCTATATAAAAAAAATTTAATGTGACTTCTCTGTGCTCAATTAATTTTGTGATGAATCGATTGAACAGAAATAAAGATTGATAGACTACATCATTTCTAATGATTTCCAACTTTTAGACCCATCCCTTAAAAATATAAAAATCAAATAGGTACTTGAATAATTTGATCTCGAAAAATTGCAATTTTCAAACAAATTTTGATCCAAAAACCAACACATTAATCAAAAATTCCTCAAACATGGGTAAAATAATTTTTTCTTACCTTTCCAAAAATATAAAATTTTCTAAAAACAAATGTCATTCTGACTTATTGCAAATTATTTCTTAGCCTTCTTCTTTCCCGTTTTTGACTTTTAAACGTTCATATCTCCATTCCTCTAATTTTCCGAATTTTTCATTACAACTACGACTTTCTTGTAATTGCATAATCTATCGAATACAGAAAAAAACATCTTCCTACCTCTCCCCGTTTAGAAAATAGCCAAAACCGAGTTCACTCTTTAAACCAAGATGGCGGAAACCCTGCAAAGGGTTGATGGTCGAAAACTTGGATTTAAGTTTTCTATAAAGTACTCTATCGATAACAAGAAAAAAATGTCTTCCCCAGCGTTTTGCAAAATTCCCATAGCAGCTATGACTAAATATACTGGACTAAAAAAATACTGCGTCGAATTTTTTTTTTGTTTCTTAAAGAGTACCTATTGGAGAGTGTTCGTCCAAAAAGTTCGAACAAAAAGCGCCCCATGCGTTATCCGCCATTTTGAAAAAGGCTTGGGAAAGCGTGAACTCGATTTTTCGGCTCCTATTATATATAAAGCTGTTTTATTTTTGAGGTTCGTACGTTAAAATATCTTCTTTAACTTTTGTTGAGAACAAAATTTGAAACCTCTTTCAAAAAAAAAGTTATCGACGAAAAACTGTCGAGATTTTGAAGTAAAAAATGGTTTTTAACGTTTATCTCGCCTCATGTTGATCTGATCGAAAAAGTACTTAAGTTGTTTTTATAGATCACTTTGCTTCCTACATTTTGGTATATTTAAATTTTATGTGCGACAAAAACTGTTGGAAGTATAACCTGTCAAAATGGCCAAGACCCTGCGAAAATTAAAAAAAAAGAAATTTACTCACGTTTGAAAATTTTCAGATTTGATTATGTTCATTACGAAATTTAAAGACACAGTTCAAACTCTTTTCCACACCACCACCGAGATAGAGTTACGGCGCATTTTTTTAATTTGGTGTCCCCAGGAGGTATAATCCACGATTCAATCGTTTTCGTTTCTATCAGCCTATCGATAGCTCAATGTGGCATAGTTTTTTCATGTCGTTCTCCTTTTTTTTGGGCGAGGCGTGCGAACATCAATGATCATATTAATGTGTTAGTACTGCTGGGATCGTCATTGGTAGTTTCTTCAATGTTTTCAGGTGAGGAAAAGTCTTCACATGCGTCTTCATCTTCCAGTAAATTTTACAAGGAAGGAACATTCTCGCGTCAAACGTCAAAAAAAACTAAGTTTAATTTATCTTCATTGCCTCCTAGTGCAGCATCTGCTCGGCAACACACATTCCGTACCTGCCATCAAGTACAGACTTGGATCGATGTTCACCATGACCCACTAAAGTGGGGTTGGAAAAGAACTCCGAGAGGATTAGAGCCAGTTACAACCACTCAAGATCCAGCTCCTGCAAATGCAAGGGCCTGTGTGGTCGAGCTTGTGGCTGTCGGAAATCTGGTCTGATTTGTTCCATGTTTCTACTGCAGGAAAAACATGCGAGAATGTTCCTTCCTTGCAAAATTTACTGGAAGATGAAGACGATGTGAAGACTTTTCCTCACCTGAAAACATTGAAGAAACTACCAATGACGATCCCAGCAGTACTAACACATTAATATGATCATTGATGTTCGCACGCCTCGCCCAAAAAAAAAGGAGAACGACATGAAAAAACTATGCCACATTGAGCTATCGATAGGCTGATATAGAAACGAAAATGATTGAATCGTGGATTATACCTCCTGGGGACACCAAATTAAAAAAAATGCGCCGTAACTCTATCTCGGTGGTGGTGTGGAAAAGAGTTTGAACTGTTTCTTTAAATTTCGTAATGAACATAATCAAATTTGAAAATTTTCAAACGTGAGTAAATTTCTTTTTTTTTTAATTTTCGCAGGATCTTGGCCATTTTGACAGATTATATTTCCTACAGTTTTTGTCGCACATAAAATTTAAATATACCAAAATATAGGAAGCAAATCTATAAAAAAAACTTAAGTACTTTTTCGATCAGATCAACATGAGGCGAGATAAACGTTAAAAACCATTTTTTACTTCAAAATCTCGACAGTTTTTCGTCGATAACTTTTTTTTTGAAAGAGGTTTTAAATTTTTATCTCAACAAAAGTTAAAGAAGATATTTTAACGTACAAACCTCAAAAAAAATACAGCTCTATATATGATAGGAGCCGAGAAAATCGAGTTCACGCTTTCCAAAGCCTTTTTCAAAATGGCGGACAACGCATGGGCGCTTTTTATTCGAACTTTTTGGACTTACACTCTCCAATAGATACTCTTTAAGAAACAGTATTTTTTGTAGATATAGACTGGACTATTACTAATAAAAACAATCGTCAACTTCAACTGATGAAACCTTCCGTTTTTGCAACAAAAAAAGTTGTTCGGCTTTTTTTGTATTGTTCAATATGGCGTATGCGTAGGGGGAAAACGGGAGACTTGACCATACGGGAGACATGAGCCACTCGCAATATTTCACTCAGACTACCCTTAAATTCTAGAAGAGTTTATATATCCGAAGCAGAAAATGACCTTCTATTTGCTAGTAAAATGGTTTCAGGATCAACATTTGATTTTGGTTCCTGGACGAGCAAATGCATTTTTCGGTATGATAAGTTAAACAATTTTTTTTTTCTTTTCATTGCATAACTTTTGTTTGTCTCGTAGTTAATTAAATAATTAAGTATGATCTTATTCCTTGAATAATTGTTTTTGTAAAAACCCGTGCAAAATATTGCAACAGCTTACGTAACAGAATTTATAATCTCTTTTGTCTCAAAAAGCGTGAACGGGAGACTTGAACCACTTATTGTAGGGAGACTTGATCATACGAAAATGAGGAGCAAAACTAGAAAAAAGTCAAAAAACTTCAATTTGGGCATGTTCAAGTCTCCCCCAGGGGGTGTTCAAGTCTCCCGTAGGGGGCGGGAGACTTGAGCCGAAAATCTTTCTTCAAACAATTTGCTCCGGGTTGAAACCGATTGTATGTATTTGAAGCCAATTTAACTAGTTTCAAAATAGATACGTGTAGCTTTATAGAGATGTATCTTTCATGCGGCTGAGATAAATAGACAAGTTTTTATCAACAATTTTACAAAAAGTGGCTCAAGTCTCCCGCCTTCCCCCTACTATTACGCTACTACTTAAAACTATAAAATAGGCAATAATCGTAAAGCAATAACAAAATTGTTTACAGTTAGATTTGCTTTTAAATTAAACAAAAACTATAAACATATACTAGACGGAGACCCAGCGCCAAAAAATGCTCTGAATTTATTAAAGCTGATATTAGGCCAGTTGGTTGGAGAGGTTGTGTACACCCACATACTGCGGTCAGTCAAGCGAACTGTAGAACAGGCGAGGCGTCTTAAATATGTTGTCAAACTTTGTATCACCACGATGGTGGTGCAATGAATTTATTAAGGCTGAAAATTGTTTTACAGGTTATATATTACATATAAATAGCAGTACCGCGCGCCGGTCAGTCAGTCCATGGTAAGAACAGGGCTGGTCAGTCAGCGGTAATGTGTCAAAAAATGGCATGAGTACGATAACTCACGAGACAAGAAAAAATAACGAAGCTTTGTAGAACATCTTGAAACAAGCATTTTTTACTATGGGAGAGGGGGTCTATCTCCCCCCATTTGAGCGGGAGGGACAATTTTCTAAAAAAAAAAACACTTAAAATGGAAAAAATTATTTGAAAATAACGGTAATAACTACAATTAAGTAATATACGTTTTTTTTTTAAGCTCTCCTATTACCTTGTTTTTAAATCAAGAAATTACTGTGAATAGTTTTCGAAAAAACTAATTTCAAACTCAAAGCTTTGAAAAAAAATTAAAAAAAAATACGTTATATTAAGGGTATTCATACAACAGCGTAAAGTCGTCGTAAACGTTGTAAACTTTAAAACTTCGTAATTCTGTCACAATTTGTATGGAAAATTTGACAGATTTACGAAGTTTAAAACTTTACGATGTTTACGACGAGTTTACGCTGTTGCATGAATACCCTTATTGTATTTATTCCAAACTGTGGGACCTTATACTAAACTTTTTTGTTCATTATTTTTTGCTCTTATTAATATTTAATCCAATACTGAAAACTAGACGGTTTTAAGTCTACTAGTTTTTGAGAAAATTGAAAATTACCAAACCAACTTGTTTTTAATTTTTATCTGTGGACTTTTTTTTCTTTGAGATTAATGTAGGTACAAATGATCAAGCTGCTCAAGAAAGTTGTTGACATTGGCACCTGCCAGAAGCCAGATGAGACTGTAATTTTTAGATTTGTTTGTTCAGTTATTTTTTGTCGCAGTAAACTCATAAGAAGAGAGATAGACTAAGAGCCCACAGCAGATTTTGGGTGTGATCGATAGCAAAAAAAGAAGTATAGGCGTCGAAAGCTCCATTAAAAGCTATTCAAAAAATCAAAGTCTTGCAGTCCACAACTGGGGCCTTTGCGAGAAATAGTGCATCGAAAAAAAAATATAAATGCAACTTCGATGGTAATCGTGTTAGCCGAAATTGGTTTTCACCCCTCCCTAGATAAGCTCCGCGGATTCCATATCACTGAATCTGAGATCATTTGAGTGTTTAATTCGCCCTGCCAGACTGTTTAAAAAAACCGTTTTTCACTTAGAATTTTGAATTTTTTAAACGGTCCGGTAGAGCGAACTATACACTCAAATGGTCTCAGATTCCGTGATATGTCATCCGAGGAGCTTTTCTAGGGAGGAGTGAAAACCAATTTCGGCTAAAACGATTATCTTCGAAGTTGCATTCATATTTTTTTTTCGATGCATTGTTTCTCGCAAAGGCCCCAGTTCTGGACTGCAAGACTTTGATTTTTTGAATAGGTTTAAATGGAGCTTTCGACGCCTATACTTCTTTTTTTGCTATCGATCACACCCAAAATCTGCTGTGGGCTCTCGGTCTAAGAGATTTGCTCGTTTATGCTTTCAATTATTGTACTTTAAAGTAATTCACGAATAATTGATAGTTTTCGAGCCATAAGTATAAAAACTTCCAAAAAATGCATTTTTGCATTTTTACCACCTGAACAAAATGCAAGACGGAGTTGGAAGAGTTGAACAATTTTTAACTTTTACTGCAGCATTTTTGACATCTATTCCAGCTGCGTCTTGCTTTCTATTTAGGCAGTTATTCCAAGTATAGTACAAAATACTAGGAAAGTTAATTTTTTGAAGCAAAAAGTGGTAGATCAATTTGTGGGACAATTTTGATGTGAGCATACAAAATATTTGTCTTTTTTTCTTCGCCATTAGCATGGAAGAAAAGGATGGTGTAAAATATTAGATATAACAATAAATTATTAATTAAATCATTAGTTCAATATTATTTTTTATATGAACTTTAAAATAACTTTAGGCTAAAAGGAACACAAAATGTACAGGAAATCACAGAAATTCATAGAAAAGGAACACTGAATGTGAATGTAAATAAAACAGATAAACACACTGATGGTATGTCCGTTTGGTAGCCTGAAATATTTCCCAAGTTTCGCAAAACTGAGTTTCTTTCCTTTAGCTTTTCACAGCTAATTGTAGAAATTTTACGTCAAAACATAAACATACTTCCGTCCATGTTCTTTATTTCGATCGGAATCGGATTGAAATCGATGTTCGATTATTAGGTCTGAACCTTTACATTGGGTTTCTGTGATTTTTAGTCCAAACTTGTGTCAAAATATTTTTTTTTATATGAACTTTGACACAACTTTGGACTTAAATGCGCAGAAATGCACAGAAAATCACAGAAATTCAAAGTAAAGGAACAGACCTATTATTAATAAATACTAAAAAAAGGAACACTAAATCAATTCTGAATACATTTTTAACCAAGAAGAAAAGCAGAAAAAAAGTGAATTGAATTGGCTCAGAAAATGAAATGAAATAAACTCATAAAATCAGTTAGATTTTCCATACATTTTTAGATTTTGTAAGTTCATTAGAAGAAGATAGAGCAAAGAGATTCTATGTTTGTAAAGTGTATTCCCCTATTTCACTATGATTTCTTGCGTCAGACTCTTTTCGAACATAATGAGCGCGAAAGAGAAAAAAGATGAGACGGAAACCCAGTTGCCCGGATGTGAGTCGATTTCCGTGACTCTTTTTGAGTTTTTGACATTTCTTTTTAGCACTATCCGTTTTTTTGTAGTTTTCGTATACAGACAGTACAAACCGCAGCAGTGAGCTTTGCAATAAAAGAGAACTGTCAATTTTGCACCAAGCGTTGAGAATCTGAGTGTAATAGCGGGTGCTTTCAGGATGATTTTCAAAGAGAAATTCGAAAAAAGAATTAATAAGAATTAAATTTTAACAAATGTATGTATGCTAATACGCTGTTATCAGTCATTTATTAATACAGGGGTTTAAAGACGTGGGCAAACAGAGCACGATCGGGCTTTTTTTGAGATATTACAAACAAAATTTGATCGCGGTGATCTTTTTTCCCAAGTGAAGTATTAAGGCTCCCCCAAACCAAGGCGAAATCATAGCGAACTATTCGCAGAGACAGTATTTTGTTGTTGTTAAGCATTGTGTATCTTTCATATTTTTTTATCATTGTGAATGATTTGAGCCTTTAAGGCTCCCCCAAACCACCGCGAAACATTCGCCAACGACGCGAAATCATTCACAATAGCACAAATTATGAAGGATACACAATGCCAAACAACAATGATTTCGTGTCGAGGGCGAATGATTCGCGTTGGTTTGGGGGGGCCTTTAAAGGCTCTCCCAAACCAACGCGAATTCGTAGCGAATCATTCGCCAAGACGATTTTTTGTTGTTGTGTAGCATTGTGTATCTTTCATATTTTGTATTATTGTGAATGATTTCGCACCGTCGGCGAATGCTTCGCGTTGGTTTGGGGGAGCCTTAATAAAGGATTCCCCTAACCAACGCGAAATATTCGCTGACGACGTGAAATCATTCACAATAATACAAAATTTGAAAGATACACAATGCAAAACAACAATAAAAAACTGACTTTGCGAATGATTCGCTATGATTTCGCGTTGGTTTGGGAGAGCCTTAATGCTGACAAATCGCTGACATCCATTCACAATGGTAAATAGCCCTCTCCTTGCGAATGATTCGCTTTTAAAGGCTCTCCCAAACCAACGCGAAATCATAGCGAATCATTCGCAAAGAGAATTTTTTGTTGTTGTATAGCATTGTGTATCTTTCATTTTTTGAATTATTGTGAATGATTTCGCGTCGTCGACGAATGTTTCGCGTTGGTTTGGGAGAGCCTAACGTAATTACAGGGTGAAAAGCTATTGTGAATTATAATGCTGAATAACTAAATGGCAGCCTTGTTTGCTGAGTAAACTAAATGTCAAAATTGTGACAGCTCATAAATATTTTTGTTTATTTCAGCGTTGCCTCAATTTTCTTTGAAAAAACATCAAGTTCTTCCCACAAAGATATTCAATTAAATCCTCGAAGAATGAGTGAATCAAAAAACTTTCAAATATTGAACACTGGTAAGCCTTAAAAGCAAAGCTTAATTTTATTGCCATCCTCAAAACACTTTATTTCCAGACGACATCGTTGACAACTTGGTCACTCAAATTCAATCAAATGATGTAGTACATATCGTCAAGGCAAAGAAAAGATATTCCGACGAAATAGTTAGATCCAGTAAGACTAAGACGCGTAAGAAAGTTGAGCCCCCAAAAAACCATGAATTCTACGAAGTTACCATACCATCCATGACACTAGACGATTTTCGCCAGCATTTTCGCATGAGTCGCAGCTGCTTTCAATCAATATTGACTCGGGTAGGCAATAGAATTCGAGTTTTTAATATCGAGAAAAAATTCCTCTTCACCATTTGGATGTTGGCCACTCGTGAGAGTTTTTGGGCTGTTGGCCAACGATTCGGTCTGAACAAGGGTCCCTCGCATCAGTACTTTCGTGATATGATGGATGGCTTGATTGTTCTCTTCAAAGAATACGTATCTTGGCCAAGTGTAATCGAACTCTCGCATATTGAACAGGTAGATAACTATAACCCTGTTCCTTGGTTTAGTCCCAAACAGTTTCAGACCGCCAGATTTGGTGCGGACCAATACAATTTTTCAAGTGTGGAACGACTTCGGACTAAATCTGGCGGTTTCAAACTGTTTGAAAGTCGGCAAGGAACAGACCTTATGATAAAACTATGCATGGCCGGATGTTGAAGTGTGTGTGTATGTGCTTTTTTTCTAAGGGTTTTAAGCCAAACACAGGTAACTATGTGCCGGGCATTGTCGGCGCAATCAATAGCTGCCATCTACTTATAAAGAAACCATCGCGATACTCAATATATTGCAATCCTAAGCAGACTCATTCGATAATTCTTCAAGGTAAATGAAATTAAAATTCCAAATGGCTTATGAACTTTTATTTTTTATTTTGTTTAAGCCGTCTGCGATCATCAGAAAATATTTACTGACGTATACGTGGGCGCTCCGGGCTGTCTTGTCCCTGAAAGAGTCTACAATAACAGCCCACTTTCCAAGATGATCACAGAACTTCTACCCGAAGATTTTCACATCGTTGGAAACGTTTTCTATCCTCAAAAGCAGAATCTAGTTGTGCCCTTCTTATATGAAGAGCTACTCAGCGAACCTCAGAAACTCTTCAACGAATGCCTGAATAAAGCCAAGTCGACAATCGAGCAAGCATTTCAACTCCTCCAGGCACGCTTCCGACGCTTGACGTATCTAGACACATCCAACCCGGAAAATGCAAACAAAATTATTGTCAGTTGCATCATTTTGCATAATCATATTCTCATGACTGACTTAGACGAGGATCCCAATGATTTTCTTAACGAATGGCCAGAACTGTATCTAAATGAAGACCCTAAAGGCGTTCCCGCTAGTGACGATGACCCGGAAGGAATGGCAAAAAGGAACTATTTGCTGTCTTTGTTTGAGTTTGTTTGACTTGGAATTAAATTTTAAAATAAAATATATTTTTTTTTGTTGGAAGTATATAGAGTCAATTGGCTAGGTAAAATCTTTTTCAGGTATATGAAGATATCTCCTTGCTATGGCAATGTTTTAAATGGAGCTTGAAAAATACCACACCAAATTTTCGTAATGACAAGTGAATTCGAGCGGGCTAATTGTGGCTGTTTTACCGTCGCATTTTATCAAATCTATTTCGTTTTGTTCAAGTTTTTGTACTTCGAACAGCTTCTGCTCCGTCAGCTGTAAAGTGCATGACCCTGATGGGACTTGATGTTTGTCTTTCGAACTATAGAACAATTTTAATTATATTGCGACAGTTTTGCGCCGGAAACAGTGGCATTTTCACAAATACTCAATACATAGCACCTGTTGAAGATGCAAAACGAACCTTTGTGGGTAGTTTAGAACTTGTTGACAGCAAAAGCACTACAAACCATTGATGAAGCAAACCCTGCGCCTTATGCGCCGACCACAAGAAACGAAGCTGAAAATTTACCTCCAGTAAGTTTACAATAATATATTTTGTGTAAAAGAAATTAAATTTTTTATTAAGCTCTCTTATTCATCAAGATCAATAACTGTAACTTGTTTTCGTTTGGCTCTGGCCTTTAAATATGCCAATTTAATTTTATTAAATCCAAGCTTTCTCTTTCGAATATAATTAGATTCCTTAAGCTGTTCAAGGAGTTGTTCGGTAGCAATGGTCCGGCGCTCTTCAAAAGCAAGCATTTTTTGAGCGAACTGGAAGTCGTCTGTAATGTCATCGACCAACGTCCCTGAGTTTTGGTTGTTTTTTGTCTCGAAGTCGTCATCGGTTCTTAATTCATCCTCTTCCTCAACACCATCAACATCTACTGGAGAAAGCGGACAACCATCGTCTAACTTCTGCTCAATGCCAAAGATTAAGGGTGAAGCATCTGGTGCAGGCAATTGGAATTGCTGAAAAGGCTCTCGCTTACACCGTTTCCTACGTGGACGTGGAAACTTCACTGATGATGTTGATGGTTCATCACTTTTTACTACTGTACTTGACTCCAAATTATTAGTTGGCAACTCTCCATTCTTATTTGCGAATTTGGATCTAGATTTTCTGGGAACCCCACCTGCGCATCTGGACGATGCTTTTCTGCCAGGTTTTTTACGATTAATTTTTTGTTCGTTATATCCATTGTAAAGCTCGTGCATAAGTACAAAATAAGGCCAGCGGTGTGGACCATTTTCTGGTATTCCTTTCTTCCGCATACATTGAACTGTTCCATGATAGCATGCTTTCAAATTCTTTAGTTTTCGATCAAGCGATTCCAGTTGAAATGTATACCCTTTGGCTTTTAACCGATGTTGTACCTCAAGGAATACTTCACGACGACGTACAGTGGGGTCCCAAAGTGCATCCTTCATTGGAAGGCATTCATTTAAGAAATCCAGAACGACTGCGTGGGTCCATATCGTCTCTTTGGTGTCATTTTGTTGCGATCCATTTGCGGGTTTTTCTTCTTCTTCTTTGAAAAACGAATCTGCTATTTCATTTTCTCCTGTCGCTTCCTGTGGTATTGGTATTATTGGTAGTGCCGACTTTGGAAGAGGCAAGTCTGGATATAGGGATGCCATTGTTGGTGCATCCTCGATTGCCATTTCTTCGGCAAAGATCTCCATCATTTTGTCAAAAAATTGCCAGCTTACGGGCCCACGATTCTTGTTTTGGCACAAACTATCAAACTGTCTTTTTAAATAATGGAATTTTCTCTCCAAGGTTTGCGCATTAAAACAAAGTCCATATTGGACTATTAACATGTCCCGAATTCCAGGGTAAAATTTATTACAACGGTGTCTTGGATCTAAGAGTTCTTTTTTCTTTTTGAGAATTTCATCAAGAAGATAATGAACCGCTTGGTCGGTCATTGCTGATTCTTCTTCATTAACTAAAGGAAATATAATATTCAAATATTTATTTTTATTTATGAAATTAAACCTTCTGTAACTTTTATTTACCCACTACAACGATGGCTTCTGGAGGTAATTCGAAATTACTTTTGCAGCTAAGAAGTTCTTGGGGCAAATCTGTTATTTCATCCATATTTTTAGTTAATTTTAAGCACAGAAATTTGTAAAATTCCAAAAAAGAATTCTTTTTCGTTTATTTCTTTCCTGACAGCTTTGCTGCGGTCGTCTGTCGCTGTCAAAAAGATTTGGGTACGTTCAATGACGGTGTTCAATTTCTGTGTCAAAATTCCTTAAACCCCCTTCACATGAGAAAACTGATTTCCCTACCTTGTTTCAAACAGTTTCATACAACCAGATTTAGTACGAACCCGTTCGATGGGTTAAAAATTGTACGATCCGCACTAAAAATTACTAAATCTGGCGGTCTGAAACTGTTTGAAACTATCTGTGGAACAGGGGTACTGAGTTGCCAGCAAAGTTCATTTTCCTCTTTCTTCTACATGCTGGCTCCACTAGACATGAGCCATGCTCGAACTATGAACATGCCCAGAAAAAAACCAGTGGAGCCAGAAAAGTCCATGTGTGATGATGATCAAACAGATCTTTAATTTATTGTAATTGCTGAACACACCCTTAATAGAAATTGGTAGTTGGATGGATTCATCTATGGATTCAATCATCAATTACTTTGTGAACCATCAAGATAGAAAGAAGTGTAAAACGAAAAGTGAATAAAATAAAATATAGTCAAATACAGAGAATATCAAATAAAGAAGCCAATCTTTCGTACGTTTCACCCCCCAAAACCCATTTGTTTACATTGTTGTATTTGTAATTTCATTTCGTGTCGAAGAAATAGATGTGAATTGCAACAACAACAAGACCTGTGCTGAATGACTAGTTGATTCTATGTGTGCGTTTTGCACTGCTTTTCACTAATACTTTGCTAATCTAATACATCAGCTGTTCGCTTCCAGCTTGTAGGCAAATCAAATTGAGAGCTGAGGATTAACTTCTTTATTTCATATTTTCTGGTCAAATACCATACAGAGTATTTTAATATTGAGTAGGTATTTTAATATGGCGCAGCCGGTGCAGAAATTGGATGTTAATTTGGGCAATCTAAACCCACCACCCAACTAACAATTTTCCCTCGGTAAGGTCCAATTTTTGAATTTCATGAAGTTACTACCTCTACAGGGCCTGTATTGAGGTTGTACATGAATGTTTTGAATCTTCGAGGTTGTATTTTTGTCAACAGCTTCATATTAGCCTATTAAAGCTGTACTTCCAAATTATTTACAAGCTTATATGGGTGCAGCTTCCTTAATATTTCAATAAGGCTTCTTTAAACTCATTTGTAGAAGCACGCGAAATAAAAGCAAAGAAAAAGCTTTCTTTAACCCCGAGGCCACACGAGCAAGTACTTGCAAGCAAGTTGCAATACATACACATTTGAAGTGAAGCAAGTTGAGAAGCAAGTTGGGAGACAAGCAAGTGGAATGCAAGTGGAATGCAAGTGGAAAGCAAGTGGGAGACAAGTGGAATGCAAATTACGAATTTGACAAGCAGTGTATGTAGCCAACTTGCTTGCAAGCACTTGCTCGTGTGGCCTCCGGGTAAGAAGCTCCATCAAAGAGTTTGTTGATGCCTGCTCACAAAAGCCTGAAACAAGCTGTTATTTTGTTTTGAGAAGCATTTATTTCGAAGAGATTGTCTCAGCGAAGTGATGTCAACTAATTTTGATTGTATAAGTCCTCTGAATACAAGCTCGATACAAGCATGTTTTGATTATTTATCAGATGCATATGCAGGAAGCATTCTTTTCGATATTAATAATATTAATAATATTAATAATATTAACTAATATTAATAATATTAACTATATAATATAATTTTTCGATTTGGTGGTATCAGTGAAGTGCACAATCATTGTGTGTCAAAACGAGTTAAAATAACATCAAAAAAATGTATTTTATGCTACATTTCCACTTAAGATGAGTCAATGATTAAAATATTGTTCATCTGTAATTGTATTAAATTTTTTTGAATCATAGGTTAAATTTTTGAAATTTTTTGAAAATATTACCTCTAAGGCCCAATTCACATAGAACTGGCTTGAGGTTTTGGTGTGGTTCTGGCTTGCTGCATACATATTCCACGTTGTGAAATTCACATGTTCTCTTATGAGATAATACAAACACAGATGACGAGGCGAGGGTATGGTGTCGCATGCCATCGCCACACCATATTGAAAGCTCCAGTGGCCTACGTAAACGTCACGCCACAATGAAATCTCTCAGTTAAATGTCAAATTGTCAGGCATTAAAAAAAATTAAATGTGATTGAGTTCAATAAAATCTAAAAAAATTGAATTCTGCAATTAAATGCAAATACATGAAGATTAATGTAACTACGGGAGGACAAAATTACTGCAACAGGAGCGTGCAACACCAAACATGGCAAAAAATAGACCAACAATTCAAGGCAATTGTTTTGTTTTTATTTTTCATTTATTTTCTGTGTAGAAGCCATTTTCTTGTGAAGTGTTCATCTGTTTGTGTGTGTTTGTCTATTGCTTTTCTGTCAAATAACCATTCCCTGTCACTTCTGTGTGAACAAAGCTCACCACAACCACACCACGCCCGTAGCAGGCCAGAACCACACCGGCACCATAAGCCACTTATGTGTGAATCGCGCCTAAAGGGTCTGTATTTAGGTTGAACATCGAAGTTTCGAATCTCTGAGGCTGTATTTTTGTCAACAGCTTCATTAAAACCTACTATAGATGTACTTCCAAATTATTAACAAGCTTATAGGGGTGTGCAGCTTCATTAATATTTCGCTAATAAGGCTTCCACAAACACCTTTGTAGAAGTACGCGAAATAAAAGAAAGAAAAAGCTTTCTTAAAGAAGCTCCATCAAAGAGTTTGCTGAAGCCTGCTCACAAAAGCCTGAAACAAGCTGTTATTTTTGTTTGAGAAGCATTTATTTCGATGAGATTGTTTAAGCGAAATTATGTCAACTTATTTTGTTTCTATTAATCCTGTGAACAAAAGTCCGATACAAGCATAATTTGTTTGTTGTGAGAGACGCATGCGCAGGAGGCAATGATTTCGATTAGTTTGTCTTAGCGAGTTATTTCAAAGTGAATCATGAAAGCGAAGATACATCTGAGGTTACCATTATACCTTTTCCAGTTCATCCGTTAAAAATTTCCACATCATTAATTACGAATATTTTGGTAATTTATCCTAAATATTATTTTAAAAAAGATAGATTTGTAGCTTTGCCCAAAGGAAGAAAATAATTTCAATAATATACGATCATTGGCAAAATAAAAAAGTTCACATTATTAATTATAGCTTATTATGTATATATGTAGTTGTAATTTGACCAAACCAAACACTCAATGATCTCTTTTTATAAAATATTATGGGTATTCATGCAACAGCGTAAGGTCGTCGTAAACGTTGTAAAGTTTTAAACTTTAAGCTATCAAAGCACTATACGAAATAGTCTAACAATTATTGTCAAAATTATATTATGTCGTGAATGTCAACAGTTGAAAAACTGACTATGGCCATTTTTATGGCCCTTAAAGATGCAAAATAACAATTACATTATGTTCTTGAAGGTTATAATGGATAGGACTCATTGCATGGAGAATTAAATTTTGTTAACAGATACGAGTATTTTGATTCGTTGTTTCCCAAATCTAAACATTTGTTTTCAATGTTATTAGATAAGGCAAAAATTATACTTGCACTTTCATGTTTAGGAAATTAAATTTTCTATGAATTCTCTCCATGTTCTCATTAATGAGAAATTATGGAGAAGAATTTATATAATATATTTTAAGACAATTTCCAAGCATAAACAAAAGTAACAACTCACTTCAAAAAAATGAGAATGGTCACCTTATGTTAAATCTCGTTCATTAATCATGAGGAAGTCACACCGAAGTTCTTGGGAAGCTAATTTCGGTTTCAACTGGTTCCAATTTGATACCCTCTAAATATATAACACTATAGCACGATGCTTAAGGTACCTGACTCCCAATCAGCATATCCATGGTTCAAATCCCAGAAAATCCATCAAGTAAGTTAAATGTTTTTTCATCACATAAATATAATAAACTATGTTTCAGATAAAATACTTGCTTGGACAAACAAAAATAAGAGAAAACAGATAGCTTAATAAAATATAAAAATTAATTTTTGATTTTATTTGCATAAGGCTTTCCCAAACCTTTTATAAAGTTCCGTGAGTGTTTGAAGATGTGTCAATTGCGGGCTGCATCTGCTTTCACAAAACTTCTTGATGCAAATAATAGCCTGTACTAAAAACTTGTAAATTACTTTTCTGGGAAATAAGTAAAAGCCTGCCGCATTTATAATGTTTGAATATTTTTGTTTGTATAAGGCTTTCTAGAAATATATTTGTTATCTCCAACCTACCTGTATATGACTGTTTGAAAGCCTTTTAAGCTTCTCAAGTGGGCCAAATCCACTTTTCTAAGGACTTATAGAAGCAAATTTGCTGCATAGGAAAAATAAGCTTCGATAGACCCTAACAGAAGTTAAATTGTTAGTTGGGCACCACCATTGTCCTTCGAAGGAAACATGGCAGACAATTTCCAAAAATGGAAAAAAAGATTCAACATTCTCATGATGGCGTCAGAAGCATCCAAAATAGATGACGAAATTAAAGTTACAATTTTGCTTAATGCCATTGGTGAAGATGCACTTGAAAAATATGAAACTTTTTTGCTCACCACAGAGCAATCAAAAAATTACGACGAAGTAATGAAGGTGTTCGAAGATTATTGTGTACCCACACAGAAAAATGAAAGCATCAATCGACATTTGTTTTTCATACGATCGCAAAAAGAAGGTGAGTCAATGGACCAATTCATAACGGAGCTAAAAAGATTCAGCCGTATTTATTAAGAAAATTTAAAGGCATCTTAACTTTAAGATGGCTTTAAATTGCTCTTAAGTGCGAAATTGGTATCTATAATCAATTTTCACATTTAAGCAACGTTACCTAAATGTATCTCAACTTAAACGCCATCCACCGCGTTTAAAGGCTACTCAAAGCCATCTTAAACATATTTTGACATTCGAGCAGAATTATTTTTATTAAAAAAATATAGGTATGTCTATGTATGTATGTAAGTAGAGTTTCCATTTGAATGTTGTAGGCATCTAATTGAAGTTCTAAGATTTGTGATTTCCTTTAGTAAATTATGTTAAAACTAAATTGTTTCATTGATTTATCAACATATTTTCCACCAAAGTGTGAATTAATAAATTAAATAAAAGAATTTCTGGACACAAAAATAAAAGTATCACAATCCAACATGGAGTCATGTTTCATTTCTTTTACATTGGACTATGCCAATATGCTACATCCAGTTGCTTCTCTTTCTGTCTTATAAGTATGCGCTCGTTTTTGTTTGCAAACTGTCAAAAAATAGCTGAAATGTACATGTATTTTTGAGTTTTCTCACGTTACGTTACATTTCAATCGTTTAGTTAAGTAGCAATAGAAAATTGATTATAGATTAGAATTTAAGTAACGTAATTTAAAGGCAACTTAAATATTTAAGCAAACTTAACTAATTGACCTCTAATACTATGTTCCGACCAAAGCGAAATCCGAGATTTCAGCTGAAAACTTTCGAGATTTCAAATTGGTATTCACACTGCCAAAACCAAGATTTCGCCTCATATCAACACAAACAACTACCATTGTGTTCTTATGTGTTTGTATTTCTCTCCACCCAAATATCAAATACAATATCATACTCTCTCTTTTTGCCTGCTTAGCGTTGGAGTGAAAGATCTTTATTTGTATCAAAAAGCTTTTCACCTTTGTATGGTGAAAGCTGAAAATGGGTCTGTTCATAAAGAAAAGTTCACATCGGTACAAGATTTCATTGAGATTTCAACGAAATCTCGCATTTCGAAATCTTAAAACAGTATGGGGAAATGTGAAGATTTGGACTGAAATCTCTGAAATCCGAGATTTCACTCTGGTGGGAACATAGTAAGAGCCATCTTAAGAAAATCTAATAAATTCGGCTGAATGAGTCTAAAATGTGAATTTGGTACACTAAGGGCCAGTTTGTTCACACCTTGTCAACTTAAATCAATGATTATTCCAGTTGGTTATCATTGAATGCGTTTGTTCATCAACATTTTAAACAGAGAATCCATGATTTTAGCACTTAATTGGAGAAATAACTAATTCGCCGATTCTGTCTGATTAGCATGATTTAATCAAAGATTTTCTGGAATTTTGTTTGTTCATCATTGGTTATTTCCTGAACGTAGGTATAAAAAAGAGAAACAAATTCTATCCAATTCCTTCAAACAAAGAACATTAATGAAGAGAAACCAAGCATCGTCCATCTTGTAAGAAAAAAATAAACAATTTGTACTGATTTTACTACAAGTTGTAGTTATTTTATTTACTATCCAAAAATAAAGTGCTTTTTTGCATAGAAAAACTACAACTGGGAAAAAATCCCATGACTAGGTTTCACAGAATGCCATCACTACCTACACACTTCAACTATATATTTGGAAAACAAAATCAATCAGCCGCATTAAAATATAATATATATAGTAATTTAACCGGAAACAATCTTAAATTGAACACAAAATTATATTTCAAGCACTGATTTTCCGTGTTTTTTTGCACAAAAATGTTTTTTTCGAAAGCTCACTCACACTGAAATAAGTTAATGACGGAATACGTCTGACAATTGATTGACAGATAGACTGGAAAATGGAAAGATTATTGGAAAAACTATGATTTATTAATCAAACTGAAAATTGAGTGAACAAACACTCTCTGATTATCACAGATTCATAACTATGGGTTGAACAGAATCAGTGATAATCTAATTGCTGATTTAACCCACTGTGAACAAACTGGCCCTAAGAGACAGTCTAATAAAAGACAGAATTATTAGTGGCATCACAAACTCAAATCTTAAAGACCGTTTACTACGTGAAGAAAATTTAAATCTGGACAAATGTATGCGTTTGTGCAAGGCAGCTGAATTGGCTGAAGAGCAGCTGAAAACTTTGCAGGATGGCAACCGAGTAGACTACATAAAGCAACCAAGAAGAACGGAATACAAGAAAACAAACAACACTCCAAACACAAAGAGATGGAACAACAACAACCCAACAGAAAGAGACAACACTGAAGAAAAGAAAAATAAAGAATGCAGCAGAAGTAGTACAAAACACATACCAAGAAATTGTCCAGCATATGGAAAATTATGCCATAAATGTAACGAGGTAGGACATTTTAAAAGAATGTGTCACACGAGCAAGTACTTGCAAGCAAGTTGGCTATACACTGCCTGTCAAATTCGTAGTTTGCATTCCACTGCCTCCCACTTGCTTTCCACTTGTATTCCACCACTGATCTCTATAATACACTGGATAGTGTATTCCTTATAATGTATAACAGTTTCTTTGCTTCCATTTGAAGATGACAATTAGGTGGTCGGCATCATAATTTGACGTCTGAGTTACACAAAAAAAAAAGTATTTTCCAGATAGGGATGTGCGATATTGAAACAACATCGATTTCAACATCGAAGACCAAACATCGATGTAAATAAATATCGAACCGAAAACATCGATGCTACTTAACATCGATGTTTTTTTCAGGTGTTTTTGTTTAAGTTTTTTGTTTGACCAAAGCAAAATATGCGTCATGCTTTGCTCAAATGTATTTTAGCTTTCAAAATTTCTGGTGCCGGCTATTTTTTCTTAAGTTTTTTAAAATCGATTTAAGTTTTCATACAAATGAAAAATATGAAGTCATAAGCAAGAAAGCAAGGTATTTCAACTTTAAATATCGATATTGCAAAATAATGATGCACAGAAGCTTGTGTGCTAAAACCTCGTGTAAGTGGTATCTTTCTAGGCATCAATGATTTTAATGGGTGAAAATTGATGTTAAAATATGTATTTTGCACAATTAATATCAACAAATTTAATAAAATCAATATTGCAAGGCAATTCATGGTGTTAAGCTGTTATGTGTGCCCTTTTTAAATCCGATATTTCAAAATCTTGTTTCACACGAAGGTGTGCGCAAGAACTTGCATGGTGTAAACTGTGTGTTTCTGACCATCGATAATTTATATTCGTGAAAATCAATAGGGGTATTCACGATCCGATGCAACTGGTCTTGTATCATTGCAAAAGTGTAACACTTTCTTGCACTACAACAACAAAATATACTGAATGTCAAATTCTTACACTTTTACACTTTTCCTATACTCCAACCAATGTAAAATAAAAATACACCATAGTAAAGTTTGCGCTTATGTATTTGATAACTCGCCAAATGTCATTCTTTTTGTCAGCTGATATTTGTTTGTGAAATTTTGAGAGTTTGCTACGGTGTAACTATAGATGAAAGAAGTATGTTCACGATCGATTGTAAAAAAATAAAATTTTACAATTTTACTAGGCACCAGATCGTGAATACCCCTAATATTAAATATGTATTTTGCAGTAATATTTCAAGGAATTTTGTGTAAACTGTTTTCTGTGGCTTTTTGGAATATATCGATATTGCAAAACACGAAGTTGTGTGCAAAAACTTGCATTGGTGTAAATTGGGTCTTTCTGAGCATCTATTATTTCAGTGCGTGGAAATCGATGCTAAAATTTTAATTTTGCAAATTATATCGTCCACAGATTTTATAGAAGCAATATTGCAAGTATTTCATGTGTACACTGTTATCTAATGATATTGCAAGATATTTTTGCTTACAAAAGTGTGTACAAAAACTTGTATGGTTTAAAATGCGTCTTGCTGAGCATCGATGATATTAATGCTTGAATATCGATGTAAAAATATTTCTTTCGCACAAATAAACACAAAACAAATTTGATGGAAGCAAAATTGACAGGCACTTCATGTGTAAATTTATATCTGTGCCTTTTTGCACATAGAAAGTTTCGTTGTGGTTCTGAATTTTTAAGTTTGGTTTGGGAGATCCTTTGATGATTTCCTTTTTCAAAAAATTCCAAATGTTACAAATGACTTAAAAACTATGAAAGTCACTCCATCTAGATTTTACTAGCAGAATCAATCATTTTCGTTCTAACTTTTTGTTTGTTTTTTAGTCCGATGTTTTGGATGTTAATATCGATGCTGCAAAACATCGTAATCTTTACTATCGTTATTTTACAAATATCGTTTAAAATCGGTCATCCCTATTTCCAGATGTCTATCTGAAGAAAGGGAAACAGACCATGATATGAAAATATAAACTTTTGTGGAAGTTTGTTTTATTATTTATTATCTTTAAGTTATTCACTGTGTGCATTTGGTATATTTTTTTTAGTATAATTACATAGTGGAATGAGATAAATCATTGCAGTTTGCGAACAAGTTGAGCAAAGCAGCTGAATATGATGAATAATTATGATGAGGAGGATGCGATTGCATATTCTGCGTTTTTTTTAAATGATTTTACCTCCTTGTCACACTCTTTACGTTTGTTACTCCGTTTCATTTACTAATTAGTGAATGAATTTAAATTACGAACACAACAAATGTTAGCAAACAGATCTCGGGGGGTGAAACGAACGGAGAATTGACGTCTGTTTAATGGATTATTTCTGTATTACATGTTATACAGTTGTACAGTACCTACGTTCTGTAACTCTCGCATCGATAAAATCAGTAGAGAAACGTGGAAAAATGGAACAAAACTCATGCATTTTGTTTCAATTTTCATCATTTTTTGTGAGTCAGGTGGTAGTAGTGATGAAGAATGACGGAACATTGAGGATTTGTTTGGATCCGCAGAACTTAAACTCATGTTTAAGAAGAGAGCACACTAAAATGCCAACTTTTGAAGAGATTACCTCTAAGCTAAGTCATGCCAAATTATTTAGTACTCTAGACTGCAGTAAAGCATTTTATCAAATAAAATTATCTGAAAAGAGTTCACTTATGACTACGTTTATAACGTCTTATGGTCGTTACTGTTTTCAAAGAATGCCTAATGGTATACAAACGGCTTCAGAAATATACCATACAAAATTCAAGAATATTTTTGACGGCATAGCAAATATTGAGATTTATATAGATGAAATAATAATTTAGTCAGAAAACGAAACACAGCATAGAAAAATGCTAAAAGAAGTTTTTGAAAGAGCAAAACTACACAACATAAAATTTAATGAATCAAAATGTAAAATAGCACAGAACTCAATTAAATTTTTAGGTCACATTTTTGACAAGAATGGTATACAGGTAGACGAAAATAAAATAAAAGCAATTCGTGAAATTGGTATTCCAAAAGATAAAAAAGCAATTGGAAGATTTTTAGGAATGATAACATACAGGGTGTCCTGTAAATAATGGATAACCTTGCAACTGGTTGTAGCAGGCCTTATGACCTTTCCAGAAAAAAAAATAAAAAATTATATTTTCCCTGTGGTTACTTTGTTATGATGTTTTTTCCAAAAGTTGTTAACAAGTACTACTTTCCTCAAATACGTGAACGCTACGACCATGGATGAACAATTTTCACAATTTTTATATTTTTGTAATATTTTAGAATAACTGTTGTAATAGATGGGTGGTAAAATTTAACAGTAGTTATTGCATTTTTCTTATTATAATTTTTTAAAATATTTTTTTCAGTACAAAAATTTATTTTCGAAAAAGTTTGACCACCTCTTATAAATTAAAATTGTATCAAAACATGAATGGTCAATTACTTAAAAAAGTTGTCCATTTAATGCACTTTCCAAAATGGTATAACACTTGCTTGTATAATAACAAAATAACCAAGGAAATTGTTCAGTTTATATTTCTGAGGGCTCAGAGAATTTCCCCAGTTTCCCCAGTTTAATTTTAATTCACTATATTTTTTCATATGTGTTCTCGTAATATACGATTTCGCTTGCAAGTACTTGCTCATGTGGCCTCAGGGTAACACAAACAAACCCAAGCAACTTGCTTATCAACTGGCATTGAAGCCAGTAGTGAAGCAAGTTGAGAAGCAAGTTGAGAAGCAAGTTGGGAGACAAGCAAGTGGAATGCAAGTGAAAAGCAAGTGAGAGGCAAGTGGAATGCAAATTACGAATTTGACAGGCACCCAAGGGGCACGCTAAGTTTTTGATAAGTTGTGGTGACTTCTTAGTAACATAGTGACGGTCGCATTTGTTAAAAAAGAACTAGTCACAGGAACAACACGTCACAGAAACACCACTGTAACCAAAAAAGCGCAGGGGTGGTCCTATTGTGCAACTAAATTCAAGTTACTTTGTAGTTACACGTAACACTTGTGTAATCAATGTAAATCGTTCCAAATAAGTTTCTTTATACTATGTTCCCACCAAAACGAAATCTGAGATTTCAGCTGAAAAATTTGGAGTTCTCGACTTGGTGGAACGGGATTTCATTAAGATTTCGATGAAATCTAGAGTTTTCATTGAGATTTCGTTGAAATTTCCATGAAATCTTGTTCCATCAACTTGAAATATCAAAAGTTTTCAACCGAAATCTCGGATTTCATTTTGGTGGGAACATAGCATTAAGGCCTAACTACATTCATTTCACTTTTGTACAAAAGTGCAAAAGTGAACAATACAAATATATGCTAGCGACACCTTCCTGCGAAAAAGAGTATGAAATTTGAGTTGAGCTGAATGCATTCAACCACGGAATAGGCTAGTTCAGCAACTATTATCGATGTGAGTGATATCTATGGGTCAGTTTCTTAACTGTTTATTTAGATGTAGTTGTGTTTCACTTTTCTGCAAAAGTAAAAGCTAGGAACGCTCTAACTTTTACTTTTGTAAAACTTGAGATAAAAGATAGGATTGAGTAGTTTATTGAAAAAAGACAAAATATTTTTTTACTTTTGTACAAAAGTGCTTTGAATGTAGTTAGGCCTTTATACTGGATTGCGACAAGTTTGAAAGGTTTCAGTCAAGTTCTTATTGACTTAATAGCAACAGATCAATTTGTCTTAGGGGAGTTTATGAACACTAAACTGAAACCTACGGAAGAGTTATTGAAAAGTTTTTCGTAACTATATTTAAAGTTTTTTTTACATACATAACTAGTTTCAAATAAATATTTTTCAGTTTCAGAAATGTATTTCTTATTTAAATATGTAACTAAAAATGCAGTCAGACATTTCCCAAGGGGCACAGATTTGAATTTTGCAACAAGAAATTCAAAAATCTGGTTTCACAAGAATAACTCGGAAGTTTTTGTAGAGTTGTTGAATGCTCTCATTGTATTTTAAATTATTTGAGTTCCAACTTTGTTATATTCAGGTCACTGTTCTTATTTAGTGGGACTAAAAATAAATAGGCGTGGCTTAATAGTAACTGAGTAGTTATCCATTGCGGTAGTACCTCGTGGCTTGATGGTTAGTGCGTAGGACTGTCATGCCGAAGGTGTGGGTTCGATTCCCAGCCGTGCCACCTAAAAACAGAAATGTTTTATTCGAGGTACTGCCTCTTGCGAGGAACTGACAAATCCTCCAAGAGTATACTTGTCATGAAAAAGTGCTTCTCATTTAGCCGTTCGGACTCGGCAAAAAACTGTAGGTCCCCTCCATTCCTGCCAACAAACACGCACACAGGAATGGTTGTGAGTTGTTAGTCACTAGGCCCTGGTTCTCCATGAGCTGTTGCGCCACCCAATTTATTTATTTATTTTAGTTATCCATTGCGTTTCAATGTAACCTAATTTTAATTAGCCGTTCTCAAAAACAAAATCGAAACCGTTTTGCGACTTTGATCTTTTGCTACTTCAAAGTAACTCTTAAGTGTCTAATCATTATGATTCAGTAAAACTAATATACAACACTTTTGTAACAAAGTGAAAAAGTGACAGAAATATTAAATAAAATCCTAAATGCAACTACATTGTAACTTGCTGTCAGATTCTTCAAAAATAACTACCATAATATTAGGGTGTCTATATCCCAACATATTTTTATTAATGGCAGACATCTCCTTAGTAAAATATGAATGTCCTAAAAAAATATTTTACCAAAAAATTGTGTCCGATTTGTCAATAACCCTTACAAATTTATATTTGTATAGGTATTGCTGTTTTCACATTTTATTTTTGTAATTACTGCAGCTATTCATTTTTTTTTTCTATTTGTTCTTTAATCCTTTAAAAGCCCCCACTCAAAAACTTATAAGCAATAATTTTATATAAAATATTATGACTTTTAAGTATTTAATTAATAATATTATGACTTTTAATTCAATGATGAGAAATAATTTGCTTGGTCAAATTTTTTTTGGTCACTAAATTTTATTTAACCTTTAATACATTATTTTGGAAAATTGATGACACCCTAATGTAGGTTCATGTTAAAAAAATATTTGTTTGTTTTGCTTGAAAGCAAAATGGCAGAAACAAACCTAAATGCAACAAGAAATACATGCAGACGGTCACAAAACTGTTTTCGATTTCTGGAGTTATTGAAGGACTTGTATGCAACTCTAGTATGACAACTGTGTCTGTCACTTTCGTTGTTATTGAACAGTCACTGAGGGAAAGCATGTTGTTTCAAAGGAGGTGCGTTCTTTTTCTTCATGAAATCGAACTTTTGTTAACGTTCATCGTTCATTTATTCCAAAATTTTATTGTTTTGTTTTATTGGATTCGGAATTTATTTGGAATTTTAATTTATGTATGTAGTTATTTTCAATTTAGTATTTTCTATTGTCGATTTTCATTTTTGATTTTTTTTATTAAAATTTATCAGCCGTATTTATTAAGAAAACTTAAAGGCATCTTAACTTTAAGATGCCTTTAAATTGCTCTTAGGTTCGAAATTGGTATCTATAATCAATTTTCACATTTAAGCAACGTTACTTAAATACATCTCAACTTAAACGCCATCCACCACGTTTAAAGGCTACTCAAAGCCATCTTAAACATATTTTGACATTCGAGAAGAATTTTTTTCTTTTTTTAAATATAGGTATGCCTGTGTATGTATGTATGTAGGTAGAGTTTCCATATTGAATGTTGTAGGTATCTAATTGAAGTTTTAAATTTGTGATTTTCTTTCGTAAATTAAGTTAAAACTAAATTATTTCATTGATTTATCAACAAAGACCAAAGTGTGAATTAATAAATGAAATAAAGGAATTTCTGTACAGAAAAATAAAAGTATATCACAAACCAAAATGGAGTCATGTTTCATTTCTTTTGCATTGGACTATGCCAAGATGCTACATTCAGTTGCTTCTCTTTCTGTCTTATAAGTATGCGCTCGTTTTTGTTTGCAAACTGTCAAAAAACAGCTGAAATGTACATGTATTTGTGAGTTTTCTCACGTTACGTTACATTTCAATCGTTTAGTTAAGTAGCAATAGAAAATTGATTATAGATTAGAATTTAAGTAACGTAATTTAAAGGCAGCTTAAATATTTAAGCAAACTTAACTAATTGACCTCTAAGAGCCATCTTAAGAAAATCTAATAAATTCGGCTGTATATTTTTATCCATAAATAGTCCAACTTGGACAAATGTTATTATAATGGGAATTTTGCCCCTCCTTAAATGAAAAAGAGAGGTATTAGTAGGCTTAATGATTCAATTTCTTACAAAAATATTGATAAGGGGAATTTGATTTGTTAATTATATGAATATTTAAGTACTAATTGTATGAATATTTGAGTACTTAACTTTTTCCTAAACCAACTCAAAATCATAGCGAATCATTTGCGACGATACAAATAATGCAGATACACAACTCTTAATAACAAAGAAAAAATATTTTAAGTGAACAACAGGTTTTTTGTATGACAAATTAAAAATAGCTAAGATTTGTTAAGAAAAAGAACGCTCTATTAATGTTGTGTTCGTAAATGTTTCAAAGAAGTTTCTGAAACTTCTTTAGAACTAAACTTTATGTTAGTTTCTTCACAGTTTCATTAGGATCATTGTAGGCAAAGAAAAAGAACGAGGGTGAGTGAGGCAGTAAGGAAAAAAAAAAAAAATAGAGATTGATGAAAAATTTTTGCACAGGGACGAATTAGTTTTTGTTGGTGATGGCAAGGCGTTCAAATCCATTTAGCAACCATAATGCAAAGTTTTTTCAACGTTTTAAATAAAATGTTTTGAGATGTCTTTCTGCTGTTGCCCCTTTCTATCTTGTCGGTTTTGTATCTTCGCCAAAAAGTGTTCAATAGTTTAAAAGTATTCTATGATAATTTATTTACCTAAAAACCATCACGTCGCATATAACTTTATGAAAAATATGAGACAAAACTTACCTGTGAAATGAAAATTTTTTACACCGTATTATAGGCGTGTTTACAGGATTTAATGCAGCATTGCATGTTCTTTTATATATATTTTTCAAATAAAGTATTGCATGTAACATACCTATTTCACTATATTAACATTAATTTCACCCTTTTATTTAGGGTTGGGGTCGAAATTCTGGTTGGGTCAAAATTCTTTTATCAAAATTCTGCTTTCAAAATTTTGCTTTTCAAAATTCTGCTTTCAAAATTCTGCTTTCGAAATTCAGCTTTTCAAAATTCTGCTTTTCAAAATTCTGATTTTCAAAATTCAGTTTTACAAAATTCTGCTAATAATAAAAAGAAGGTTTGGAAAATGTTAAAAAGCGCGCGCTTTTTAACATTTTCCAAACCTTCTTTTTATTATTAGCAGAATGTTGTAAAAGACAATTTTCTCATACTAACCTCATCATAAATTTTGGTTTTAAGACTGCTCTTTTGTCTAAGACAATAATTGTTACTAGAAGCATAGTTTACAGTTCCGCTCAGAAAAAAGACAAAGCAGTTTTGCACCTATTGTCTACATAATTTTGTATAATATTCTAGAGGAAAAATATTTGCCTTGGCCCAAGCCATTGAGTCATTAACTAACCCTTAATTAATAACTTATGGGTCTAAAACTGGAAAACAATTATGTACATATTTTTGATTCAAAAATCATTTGCATGCAAAAAATGCTGTGAGCTGAATATATATTTTTGTTAAGTGTAAACCAACCATACAAACAAAATTTAACCACACTATTTCTCGCACGCTAAATAATTCCCGGCCAATTTTTTATTTTGCATGAAACTGTAAGCCAATGACCATACTAGTTTCGTGTTTTACCTCAATCAATTTGTAAACTAGGCCCTTCATTACACAGCTTTTGCACTTACAATTACAGCTTCATTTACCGGCTGAAGTATAAAATAAAGGAAAATAAAGCTAGTTCGTGGTAGAAAAATATGTGCAGCAATCAAATAACATAAATAAATGACGAGCAAAAACAAAATTTCTTCCAGATTGCAGGATAGTGTTGCACTGAATTGTCTAACAATAACGTTGAAAATTACTTTTTAGTTTACCGGTTTTGAGGAAAACAGAATTAGCAGAATTTTATTGCTTAAAATTTTACCACACAGAATTCTGAAAAACAGAATTTTGAAAAGCAGAATTTTAAAAGACAGAACTGAAAAAAAGCGGAATTTTGAAAAATAGAATTTTCGTGCAAAAAACAGAATTTTGCAAAGTAGAATTTTGAAACCAGAATTTTGACCCGCTCCCTTTTATTTAGTTTAGTAAAGTTTTTCACTAATTTAACGATTTTAAATTTCTGTACACTTTCATATATCTCGGCAAAATGACGGAAGCATCTCAATCATTTTTTATCTTCCTTCCTTTGGGCACCCCAGCAGATAAAAGCCTTTCCTTTAAGTGCATTTTTATCTTCGCTTTTTTTTAAGCGAAGATAGAAATGCGCTTAAAAACATGGCTAATTAGGCTTAAATTTACACTATTCACAATCATTAGTCCTGGAACAAAAATGATAATTTCGTGTCAAAAATTAATTAATAATGATATTATCTGCTGTCGTCATTGACATCAGTATCCTGAATTTCACTCATGTGAACCATTCCACTAAATCCGACCCTGAACTGAATTAAAAGATCAGTTGCTATGGGGTTATAGAAAGGAAACTTTCTGTCAGCCATATTTTTTTTTTTTTTCTGAAATAAATGTTTCTGTCCTAAAAAAAACAAGAAATTAGGTGTTTATAATTTAATATATTTAAACCATGATTTTTCACTTTCAGAATTTATAAAATGTAATAATATTTTAATATTTGATAATAATTTCCACAAAAAAAAATCTTTTAAAAAATAGAAGGGCACTAATTTTTTAACAAAAAAACTTTAAATTCAATCAATTTTACGAGCGCGCAAGTTTTGAAGTGGGTAGCAATGAATATTAGTTGATTCAACTGCGAGCGTAGTGAAAATTAAATACTTACAACCTTGAAAATTAATTATTTAATATAACCTATTTCAATTAATTGATAAAAGAGGAAAAAAACAGTTGTCACATCACAAATGTCTGACTGCATTTTTAGTTAAGAAATACATTTCTGAAACTGAAAAATATTTATTTGAAACTAGTTATGTAGTTTATGTAGGTTTCAGTTTAGTGTTCATAAACTCCCCTAAGACAAATTGATCTGTTTGCTATTAAGTCAATAAGAACTTGACTGAAACCTTTCAAACTTGTTGCAATCCAGTATAAAGAAACTTATTTTGAACGATTTACATTGATTACACAAGTGTTACGTGTAACTACAAAGTAACTTGAATTTAGTTGCACAATAGGACCACCTCTGCGCTTTTTTGGTTACAGTGGTGTTCCTGTGACTAGTTCTTCTTTATCAAATGCGACCGTCACTATGTTACTCAGAAGTCACCACAACTTATCAAAAACTTAGCGTGCCCCTTGGGTTGTGATGTGACAACTGTTTTTTTTCCTCTTTTATCAATTAATTGAAATAGGTTATATTAAATAATTAATTTTCAAGGTTGTAAGTAACTATTAAATTTTCAGTACGCTCGCAGTTGAATCAACTAATATTCAATGCTACCCCCTTCAAAACTTGCGCGCTCGCAAAATTGATTGAATTTAAAGTTTTTTTTGTTAAAAATTTAGTGCCCTTCTATTTTTTAAAAGATTTTTTTGAGGAAATTATTATCAAATATTATGTCTGTTCGTGTACTTCCGAAAACTACGAATTTCTACGAATTTTATTTTTTTATATGAGCTTTGACAGAACTTTGGGCTAAATTCGTAGTTTTGTGAGGTACGTGAACAGACATATTATTACATTTTATAAATTCTGAAAGTGAAAAATCATGGTTTAAATATATTAAATTAAATAAACAATTATAAACATCTAATTTCTTGTTTTTTTTAAGGCTCTCCCAAACCAACGTGAATTCGTAGCGAATTATTCGCAAAGGCGATTTTTTGTTGTTGCTTAGCATTATGTATCTTTCATATTTTGTATTATTGTGAATGATTTCGCTCCGTCGGCGAATGATTCGCGTTGGTTTGGGAGAGCCTTAAGACAAAAACATTTATTTCAGAAAAAAAAAAATATGGCTGATAGAAAGTTTCCTTTCTATAACCCCATAGCAACTGATCTTTTAATTCAGTTCAGGGTTGAATTTAGTGGAATGGTTCACATGGTAAAATTCAGGATACTGATGTCAATGACGACAGCAGATAATATCATTATTAATTAATTTTTGACACAAAATATTCATTTTTGTTCCAGGACTGTGAATAGTGTAAATTTAAGCCTAATTAGACATGTTTTTAAGCGCATTTCTATCTTCGCTTGAAAAAAGCAAAGATAAAAATGCACTTAAGGAAAGGCTTTTATCTGCTGGGGTGCCCAAAGGAAACAAGATAAAAAATTATTGAGATGCTTCCGTCATTTTGTCGAGATATATGAAAGTGTACAGAAATTAAAAATCGTTAAATTAGTGAAAAACCTTACTAAACTAAATAAAAGGGTGAAATTAATGTGAATATAGTGAATAGGTATGTTACATGCAATACTTTATTTGAAAAAATATATATAAAAACATGCAATGCTGCATTAAATCCTGTAAACACGCCTATATACGGTGTAAAATTTTTCATTTCACAGGTAAGTTTTGTCTCATATTTTTCATAAAGTTATGCGAGGTGATGGTTTTTAGGTAAATAAATTATCGTAGAATACTTTTAAACTATTGAACACTTCTTGGCAAAGATACAAAACCGACAAGATAGAAAGGGGCAACAGCAGAACGACATTTAAAAATATTTTATTTAAAATTTTGAAAAATAACTTTGCATTATGGTTGCTAAACTAATTCGTCCCTGTGCGAAAATTTTTCATCAATCTCTATAGGGCTGATCCTTTACTTTGGGTTTCTGTTATTTTTAGTCCAAAATTGTGTCAAAATATTTTTTTATATGAAATTTGACACTACTTTGGACTGAAATGCGCAGGAATGCACAAAAAATCACAGAAATTCAAAGTAAAGGAACAGACCTTATTTATTGTTTTTTTTTCTTACTGCCTCACTCACCCTCGTTCTTTTTCTTTGCCTACAATGATCCTTATGAAACTGTGAAGAAACTAACATAAAGTTTAGTTCTTAAGAAGTTTCAGAAACTTCTTTGAAACATTAGGCTAGTTCAGGAAAATGAGATCTCAGAGGGCTCAGTGTCAAAAACTGAGCAAGCGAATCCAATATTTTCTTTCCTCAGTGATTTGACAGCAAAATTTCTGAGGAATCCTGTTCAAGAGACTGAGATTGCTGAGGGCTCTGAGATCTCATTTTCAAGAACACGCCTATTTACGAACAAAACATTATAGAGCGTTCTTTTTCTTAACAAATCTTAGCTATTTTTAATTTGTCATACAAAAAACCTGTTGTTCACTTATGATATTTTTTCTTTGTTATTAAGAGTTGTGTATCTGCATTATTTGTATCGTTGCAAATGATTCGCTATGATTTCGAGTTGGTTTAGGAAAAAGTTAAGTACTCAAATATTCATACAATTAGTACTTAAATATTCATATAATTAACAAATCAAATTCCCCTTATCAATGTTTTTTTAAGAAATTGAATCATTAAGCCTACTAATACCTCTCTTTTTCATTTAAGGAGGGGCAAAATTCCCATTATAATAACATTTGTCCAAGTCGGACTATTTATGGATAAATATATAAATCTTAATAAAGAACTATCAAAAATGAAAATCGACAATAGAAAATACTAAATTAAGGGTATTCATACAACAGCGTAAAGTCGTCGTAAACGTTGTAAACTTTAAAACTTCATAATTCTGTCACAATTTGTATGGAAAATTTGACAGATTTACGAAGTTTAAGACTTTACGATGTTTACGACGAGTTTACGCTGTTGCATGAGCTAAGCCCGAAGGGGATTAGTTGTTGTTGCTTTTAAAATGTAAATTGCTTAGCCCCGACATCGTTTTTTTCGTCTTGTGAAACCAGATATGTAGCCAACTTGCCTGCAAGTACTTGCTCGTGTGGCCTCAGGGTAAGGCCAGTGGGCGCATGGCCTTCATAAATTTGCTGTGCTGACTCCGTTCATTCACGTAACGTAACATGAGATATGCCACTAAAACGTCAAAAACGTATGTATGTGTCAAAACTCAAAACAAGACAAAACGAAAGGCACAACCTAGACCCTCATTATTTTTTGAATTTATCAAAATAAGGAAAACTAATAGAAAAAATGGTCAAAAAAGTGTTAATGATCTGTTTGGGTAACAAAAATAACTTAAATTATACTGCATGATCTTAAATAACTGTATTTATTTGAAATTAAGGAAATATCTGTCGTTCTCCGATTGCTGAAGCTGTAATGCAAGACACCATCGAAAAAGCCGGTGTTGCCAAGGATTGGGAAGTTGATAGTGCAGGAATCGGTGATTGGCATGCTGGAAATTCACCCGACTACCGGGCTCTAAACATCATGAAAAACCATGGACTGAAATACTCTAATCATGCTCGTCAGATTCGCAAGGTAGATTTCCAAGAATTTGATTACATCTTTGGAATGGACGATGAGAATATGGATGATCTTAATCGGCTGGCACCGAAAGGTTCTAAGGCAAAGCTTCTAATGTTAGGTGACTTTGGATTGGATAAAAAGGAGCGAATAATCAAGGATCCGTATTATGTAAGTTCAAAAGCTAAAATTTTGTTTTAACAGATAATAATTGATTGATGTTACTTCCAGCTCAAAGGTGAAGCTGCATTCGAGAAGGCCTATCAACAATGTGTGATTGCATGTGATGCTTTTTTCAAAGAGGCTCTAGCTGGAAAAATATAAATTATTACAAATTGTGATTCTGCTTGAAGTAATTTAGCCAAATAAATTTAATTGTTTATTATTTAATTTTCTAATGTTTATACGACTTCCAAAGCAAACACTTTCGGGGCTAATAAGGTATTTAAATGAAGTAAACGGTAAAACACTGTTCAAAGGAAAGTATTTGGAGTAGAAAGCGAGTGTAGTCTTTTGTCCAAAGGACAACGACTTTTAACCTTCTTTTACATCTTTACTATGGGAATCAAATGGGACAAACAATTGTTGCTGTCAGTGCCCAGCTGATTTTCAATGACGTGTTTCACAATAAACCGAAATAGAAAGACAGTGCACCATGCACTAAGTTGCTTATAGCGCAATTCGTGGAATAAAATATATATAGTAGGTGGGTATAAGGTTGTTCTTTGTAAACCCCCATTAATCAGTACCTACGATCATGCTAGTTATTTCATCAAAAACTAAAATGTATCTTCAGTTTATATTGCGCGCTTCCACAGAGAACTAGGTACTAATAATATGAGTGAAGTTAAAAAAATACTTTTCGTTTGCATAGGTTTGCGTTATTATACTTGATTGAATTCTTGTGAAATAATAATTTTTTTTATAGGAAACACCTGCCGATCACCTATGGCAGAAAGTGTAATGCGTGATCTTGTTCGGAAGAACTGTCTTGATTGGGAAATCGATAGTGCAGGACTTCGGTCGTGGAATGTTGGTCGAACTCCAGAAGGACGATGTATCAAAGTTTTAGCTGAACATAATTTGAAAACAAAACATTTGGGAAGAGAAGTAAGTAGTACCTTGCTTATATTAATGTTTTTTATATTAAACAAAAAAGTTCATTTTGTTTTGCAGCTTCAAGAAAGTGATTTTCACAATTTTGATTATATCTTTGGAATGGATGAGATGAATATTGAGGATCTTAAGGATCGATCACCGCAACAATGCAAAGCTAAAATCGAACTTCTTGGTTCATATATTGGCAGGGAGGAGGATGAAATAATAGAAGATCCATATTTTGTAAGTTTTTCTATACCTACAAATTTACATATCGTCCACCTTAAACCAGAAACAAGCGTGTGCAAAAATTGTAAATTCGCTTTCGAAATTTTTACTTGATGAAAACAGAGTCTTTTTTCCATTAATGGCTTAACTGATAATTTGAAATATTATATTTTCTTCGATATACGCCCATAAACAGTACTGTAATTTCATAGAATACCGATAAGTTCATTAAACTAACTAGTCAACTCAACAAAAATTTAATTTATACATTCATGCCTCTGGCATAAGGGGGACGATATTTATATGAAAATATTTTTTTCTTTCTAAATTTCTTGTCGAGAAAAATATTACATATAGAGTTCTGGAAAAACCACCACAAGCTCACCAAAGACGAGAAAACTTAAATAAATTACATATACCGGTTTTTGTTTATTTAAAAATCAATTATATATTTGTTGTTTTTATATTGTCACATATGTATGTATACATTTAGGTGTTTAGAAAAAATTAGGGAAAACAACGTTTTGAAAAGATAGGTAAAGTTCCGGAAATTTCGATGACAAAGTATCGTTACAAGTTTAAAAAAAAATAAACTTCCCTTAAGTCAAAGAAAGTTGAAAGTATGGCAGATGCTATATTTTCGTTTGGATTTTAGAATGGCAAAAGAGGAGATATGCGGATGACTCTGTTAGTTTTGTGTGGTTTTCAACAAGATAGCAAATTGCTTACGAAAAAAGTGGAAAAACAGTAATGGAGAGTTGTACCAATTTTCATAGGGGTCAAGAGGGCACTCTTGCTGTCTCTGGCAATAGTAACCCATATTTAATTTTTGTTTCGAACGAAAAATGTTCCACATACATCACAGTGACCCATATTAAATATAAGAAGGTTTTTATAATACAAATTCTTAATATGTACTAATGAAATAAGAATTAATCTGTCTAGCGGAAGAAACATAATTCAGCAGCAAAAAGCTTTCGGGCCAAAATTGCGAAAAATGCTTGGAAATGGTAATGTTTGATTGGATACATCTCTGTCAGTTTCGAATAAAAACAACTTTTTGAACATGCCATATTAAAGTCTTGAGCCTTGTCTTTATTTTGTTTGGTATGTCTTGAGCCTAATATTTGCTCCAAAAAAAGTTACACGCAATTTATTAAAAAATGGTTTTTATAAATTTTCTTGCTAAATTTTTTTATAATTCTGTAAAAACTTGTAAAATTCGGCTTATTTCCGAGTTTTCAAACACACTGGAAAGTGGTCAGTGTTTCAAGCGCAGTTCACTGTAATGTATTAAAGAATCTTTTCAGTAAAATGTAAGTTTCCGATTGAATATGCAAAATACATGTGTAAATTCCTTCAAATCTATTCATTAAATTCATTGTATCTTTTCAGGAAGATGGAATTGGTGGATTTCGAAGATGCTATGAGCAAATCTCAATGAGCTGTAAGAACTTTTTAGCAACACAGGTACAGAAAGAATAGTTATGCGTCTACGTAGTTTGATGATAGTATTTGTACTTAAAGTAGGATATGTAATCCTTAAATTAAAGTTTATGTTCCTTTAAATAAAAATATCCCAAACAAGTAAAAATAGTTATTTTTCATTATCTTTCAATTTAACACTACTTTATTCTTCTTCATCTATTTACATTTTAATTTTTTTTTCAGGAATTTTTTTCTCAGACTTTCAAAACACAAAATGAACTATTGGAATTCTTCTTTCAGTGCTCTATTTATTGAAAACATCTTAGAATTTTTTTTAAATATCACCGGCAATTACACGATTTAAGAAGTTATCCCACTTCTGTTCCAATATTATATATGCTTCTTTACTTTCTAAGTCATTCAAAACAGAATATCTGAAAATAAAAATTCATTATGTTGAAATAAAATGTATTTTTCATATTTTTCAAATTGCAATTCTTACTTAATCGAGTTCCACACCAACTGCTTAAGAGTTTTTAATCCAGCATGATTTGGTGCAAAACTCATAATGGCATAATAAAAGTCATAACTGAGTCCTTTAGCATTCCAAAAGCCAGGATCATCACTTGTTATAACAATGGGAATATTTTCCGATATGAAAAATGCTCCTGGATGATTTCTAAGATCCAAAACCAAATTTAAAACTTGATTTGATATTGGACTAACTTCCAGTGCAATATCACGTTTTTTAACAGCATTCCATAGGACGGGATGTTTAAGCAATGCATAACCATGTCCAATTCTGGTGGAATTCAAGAGAATAGCATCGAGTAGATTGTAATCTGATGAAGCTCCATACCAATCTAAACAATTAAAATACATTTTAATGCAAAAAGTGTTTAATGTTTTAAGGGCCAGTTGTACAAATTGTTTTTATTTTATCCGATTTCAAGTAGAAATTGCTAAACCAAGGATCAAATATTGAGCCATGTTTGTATAACTGGTCCCAAGTTATCTTACTTGTTTCTCCTGCATGGAAAAAGTACTTAGCAGTTTCTGGAAGAGTTTTCAGTTCGTCAATGTAATTATAAAGCGTATTTCCCAAGTCTTCCTGACCAACTAAGTCAAAACCAATCACAAAATTGGGATTTTCTTCGCTAATTGTATCAAAGCAAAAAAATTAATATATATTTCTTTTTTTAAGTATACAAAAGCTTATTTCAGACTTACTGAAACTTTTTGAAAACATCCAACTTATTTGGATCACCTCTTAATTCAGCTTTCCTATTTATTGAGTAGATAACTTTTACTCCAAGAAAATCCGGATAAATTGCCTGAAATCGTTGAACAAGTGCTATTAGCTCGCTGGCAGCGAATTCCGGAGGATATTCTTTACCCTCATCATCATAAAGCTTTATCAAAAGGAAAAGTGTTGAAAGTTGAAGTTACAAAATTTTGAAATCTCTCACCGTTTTGAACTCCATTCTCAATTCCAAGTACATGATACCATCCTGATAAATTTCCTCTAACAAACGCCAGTGATAAGCACGAAAAGCTGGAATGTACTTCAAAATATCCGAAATTGTTGCAAATACATTTTGAAATCTTGTCCATACTTTTTTTAAACTCGAATATTCCACTTTAAATACAAAATTTTTATAAGAATATTTTTTTAATTTATGTATGTACATAAATGTTGGGATATCTTACGCTCTGGAATTGGAGTGTGCAAATTGATTTCCCTTTCCAACTGCCTATCAAAATATCTCTTACTTTGTACCTTCCGACGTTTTACACTGACTACCGAATAGCGAGAGAAGCAGTCATGTTTAGGAGTCTTTCGAAATGAAAGTATTGTTACGCCTTGTTGGTCGACGCAGCTTAAAAGTCCTGGCATATAAGTTAAATTTCTTATGACCCATTCCGAAGATACCAGAGCACTATTGTGAGCATGAAGGAGAGCACCTTTTGGCATTTCCTTTAAGAATTGAAAAACTTTGCTTTCATCAATAAGCTTCTTAGCTTTGAAGAAATGCATTCCAGGCGCAAAGTTATCGGCAGTGTCTTCAAATCCTTTAGATAGTTCAGCTAACTTGTACTTCATAAAAATTCTATTTACTGATTCTTCTTTCTCTGATAAGACTACATTTCCACCAGTTGAAAGGCGATCTTCGGCATCCATAACTGCATTCCGGGCATCATCATAACCTAACAAAAACAGTTATTAAATATCAGCTTTTGACGAATGATAATGATCTCAACTTACTTAAATAATTGAGTTTCCTTTCTGTAGTAAAGCAATTAGAACCCGTTATCAAAGCTGCCACCAAAATTAAAGCCAATTTCGTCCATATCATTTTAGATACAGAAGACATATCAGTTTAAAAACTGTCTGAAAAGTAAGAACATGCTTAAAGAATTAAGTATGATTTTGAAGAAAATTAAAAATAATATTCTCCTGTTTTAGTGGAGCGAATGAATTAAGTTGAAATAAATAAAATACAAAGTAATCATCGACCAAAATTTGCGTCTTAGATGGGTACAACAGCATCTAACTGATGAGCCCAACTGTTGTACATGGATGAAACGCAATATATGGAGTAGAGCTCACTTCAACTTCTTTATTTGAACTTAAAGAATGTAAGACCCGTTTGCTGAAACGAAACTTAAATGCTTAAGTGCTATATTAACGCTTTATGTGACAGTTCACGCTGAGTAAAAATAAAGTAAAGTTTAAGTACAACATTAATATTTAAGTTTCATATTAGCAAATGGTTCTATGAATTATATAGCTACTAAATGCATATACAGTTTACACCTATAAATTTATCACAGTTACTTTTAAGGTGTGAAGACCGAACCTTTGAGTACAGAAAATAAGATTTGAATAGGTCGAGACCTTTGAAAAAACTAAAGCCATGTAATATTTAAGATTTTTGAAATTGTTATATTTTTCAGGGTTCGTAATAAAACCGAAAACTGATTGTAGTACCTCGTGGCATAATGGTTAGTGCGTTGGACTGTCATGCCGAAGGTGTGGGCTCGATTCCCCGCCGTGCCACCTAAAAACAGAAATGGCACTGCCTCTTGCGAGGAACTGACAAATCCTCCAAGAGTATACTTTGTCATGAATAAGTGCTTCTCATCTAGCCGCTTGGACTCTTTATAATATTTGATCAATATCACATTTCAAAATAAAAATATATTTTACTTTGAATCGATTTATTTATCATCAAACTTAATAGTAACATATACAAAGCAACCATTTATTGTATTTCTCTCGATGAGCGATTGCAGTAAAATAAAGTTATCACAACAGTGGATAGGACCAAGGACGTACGCAAAGGGTTAGGGAGGGTCTTATTGTCTTTCCCTTATTAAGAAACATTTCCATTTTTGTTGATGAAAAACAAAAACTAAATTTCAAAATCTATTCGAGGTGTTGAATCTCACCTTTCACCAATATCGGGACATTTTCCTAACAATCCAGGGGAAAAAACGACTAAGACCACTTTTTGAAAAAAATATAATTTTTAAAACTCAAAGAATAGCTCACTTTCTTAAAAAAATGTTTTCCAAAAGTTTTGTTTGCTCCATAAACTAAACAAAGCGATATAAAAAAAGACGTAGTGTCTAGACCTAGCGACATGTTCTGCCGTACAAAGAAAAAAGGGTAGACGCCAAAACAGCCGTTAAGTAGTTAAATTCATATTTCCAACTGCAAATGGCTAAAAATCATGAACGTAAATTTCAATACAGGCTAAGTCATCATCAAAATTACTATAGCTTCTACGCATAGTAAAATAGCAATATCTTTTCTAATAAGAAATCGTTCTTTAAAATATTCAATTTAATTCAATTTGAAGGCGAGAAAAGCAAAATCATTAAAATGCATTAATTATCTCAAAACTACTATAATGGAGATACGCACTTTTTCCTTATGGCGGCAGTGTAAACATATAAATCAAATAATAAACAAAAATCGATATTCTAATTGCAAAAACTGTCCAATGGCACACTTGTGAAAATTATTTTATTTTCAATCTAATTTTGAATACCCCCAGAGATGTCTTCATAAAAAGCAATAAAACCGTTTCCATATTATCATTACCGGTTCTTCAGAAAATAATTTCAAATAAAACACTCACAGCAGTATTAATAAAAAGCTGGTATCCGCTTCCTAACGCACCTGTTAACTGGCACATGGATAGACAAATTGTCCGTTTGATAACTTTTATTATTAAAAAAGATATTATATCTTTCCAGTATTTATCACTTCATCAAATTGTGGTAATTTTCTTATGTGTCACATGTGTCACATGCATGCATTGCCCTACGAAGTGTATACTGGTAGTAGTAAACGGTCCTATCAAACGTGTGTCTGTATGTACTAAGAAGTTATCCGTTCCTTTATACATAAATGGAATTTGGCGAGTAACGTTATCCGTACGTTAACTAACACACGTCACAGACTATTACACATTTGTTAATAATAATCGCAAGTTAACAGATGAATAAATGCTAGTACGTTGTTATCCGCCGTTTATTAGTATAGGGGTCGAAGTTTTGATATAAACGTCAACTCATGTTAACCGTATCATGCAAAAAAAAAGTTCAAATGTTAAAATCAATATAAAAATAAATAAATAAATTGGGTGGCGCAAACAGCTCATGGAGAACCAGGGCCTAGTGACATACAACTCTCAACCATTCCTGTGTGCGTGTTGTTGGCAGGAATGGAGGGGACCTACAGTTTTTTGCCGAGTCCGAACGGATAGATGAGAAGCACTTATACGAGGTACTACTCATGACAAGTATATTCTTGGAGGATTTGTCAGTTCCTCGCAAGAGGCAGAACCTCGGATAAAACATTTATGTTTTTAGATGGAACGACGCGGTGGCGAATCGAACCCACCACACCTTCGGCTAGACAGTCCAATTTTAGTTAGTGTTTTTTGGAAAACTTTGTGATAAGTGGTTCTATTGAGTTGAGTTAAAAAGCATTCTGCAGCTTTATATTTTTTGTTTCGATATTTGTTTTGATTTAAATTTTTTTCATTTTAATTTTAAGTACTGTTAAAGCATTATTGCAAGAAATGACACGAAACAAATAATAATTTTTTAAATTTTTTTTTAGGTCGTCATTTTTATGGATAATTTTTTAATTCGATTACCAATATCTTAGCAAAAAATGAACGTGATCAAAAAATCAAGGACAGCTTTGGAAATTTGAATGAGCTTTTTACAAGATTTTTTAAAGGTTTTGTAGAAATCATTTTTTGACCCTTCGCCGTTAGATTAAAAAAGTACTAAAAAACAACTTTTTGTGCGGTGTTTCAATTAATCTTTTGTTTCTTTACAAATTATGATTACATGGCTTGCATTGGTATGCAGATTTGAAGACTTTTATAACTTAAATATTCCTATAAATTTTCAAATTGATTCACCGAACCGTTTTTCTTCGCCAAACTTTCAAGGTCTTACAAACCAATTAAGAGAACAAATTGTGTCGTTCCTAAACATTGCGTAGTTGGCGTCCAAATATTTAAATTTTTTTTGTATGAAAATTTTCGTTTATTTTGTATTGAAAAAAATTACTACTATTTACAAAAAAATTACCTCGGGAAATAACATAAAAACACATAACGTGACGTGTTACAGCAATTATGAGGCTAGATTCAAATTAAGCGCATCAAATATCATCAGAAAAGTATATTTTGATTCAAGTTAGAGACGAAAATTCAAATTTTGTCCAAACACTAAAAATACGTTAATTTTCAACTAGCGCTTGATTCCAAATGGGTTGTCGCAGAAAAAAAACCTTGAACAGAGATTTGTTGGAAATCGTTTATGCTTTAAATTGTGCTTTGATGAAATTTACGAATAATTTATAGTCTTCGGACCATTTTTGCATTTTTTCCGTGTTGCATCACGAAATTTTAGTCGCAAACCTCAAATTTGGATTCAGCATTCCCGAAAACATAAAGCAGGGAAAAAATCAAAGCTACCCCACAATTTGCTTGCTAGGGGTCCTTTTGAGCACAAATTGACTGAACTAAAAATTAATCACCAGTTGTAGGGAAAGGTAAGGCGGTCATTCAGCAAATATTATATTCCATTATTAACCGCAGAATTTTTACTTAAGATTAAATTATCCCACGCCTCTATCCCCCCCAGATCCCGCGCGCGCTGGGGTCCATTTACACCGAGTATGACGGCAGCTTCGATTGCAAGTCATATCGGAACTTATGCATAAAAATAGCTTTAAGATCAAAATAAAGAAAGCTTATTATGTTATGCTGGAGACAGAATAACATAACAACTTCCTTCCAAACGCGACACGACCATCAATGAGAGAAAAAAGGTTTGGTCTGCTTAATAGTCCAGCAAATAGAGAGGTTTTACCCTACAAAAGGTCGGGTGGTTCTAAATTTTTGATATGTTATATGGTATGGTTGGTACATGAAAATTCCAAAATTTCACAATCACGCCCCCTCCGCCCCCTTCAAAATCATGGAAAAACTACAAAAATCGGCACTTTTCTTAGTTTTTTGCTTATAACTTCTTTCCGGTATATTTTTACGGAAAAAAGTATATGGGAGCTTTATAGACAGTAAAATTTCCTACAAATATGACCTAAAAGTATTTTTGTACGACCACTACAATCGGCACTATGGAGCTCCCAAAAAAGGCTAAAATTTCGTATTTTGTAAGATTTTCAGTTTATTCCCTCTTTACAGCACAATAACTCCTTAACCGTCAAGTTTAGGGAAACATTTGTCATAATCAATTTTGTAGATAATTTATTTGGCTACCAGTTTCATGTGACTACAGTCAACGCCCTCTAAGTAAAACTCCCCTTAATTCGAATTTCCCTCTAACAAGAATTTTGTCACCATGTTTGTTGTTCACTCCTCTCAAATTTCCAAACTTATTTATTTCTCTCTAATTTGAATTTTTGCAAAACTTTCTCTAACTCAAAGATTTTGTATTTTCATTTTGTGACCAATTCAATTGGATAACACTGACTACACAGTTCCACTACTGAATTTCGATAAAAACTTTGAAGTAACCATACCTTCCAGATCCACCTGGGAGGATAACGGGGAACTGTTTAATAGGCAGGTACGCAACGCGGCTTGGCGTACTTTGAAATGATTTTTGCAGAAGCTTTATGGACGAGGAGGAGAAAGAATCGATTCCTCACCTTCTCTGTACTTGCCCTGCTCTTTCCCACAGAACGTTAGGCTCCACTTAGGAGATTACTATTATAACGATCCTAGTGATCTGGCAAGCAAAGACATTTAAAGTCTTGCTCGCTTCGCCAGGAGCTCTATAAATGGTTTCACGAGTGAGGAAGATTTTTCAAGATTCGTGTGGTATCACAACGGACCAACTTTGGTATAAGTGTGTCAGTATTGATCACTGTCAGCCAGCTCTACCTAACCTAACCTAACCTAATACAATTGGTAAATTTATGAAAATTTTGTCCACGTTGTTTGTATACCGTACGGAGGAAGTCTTGTCATCCATCTAACTCATTGGAATACAGATTGTAGGTAGTTATGATGAAGGACATTAAAACGAAAGCAAGTAAAAGATCAAAAATCTTAACTATGAGGAAAATTCTGGAAATTACCAATAAACTTCAAGTTGAGACACACAGTTTCTGCATTGACTTCAAGGCCACTTTGAAGAATATTCATCATTAATAGCTCTATATGGCGATAACTGAGCTCGAGATCTCGAGAAAAAAGAGCTGTATCTCGTGACATTATAAAACACAAGTTGTAAAATATGCCAAATGCAATGTGTGGTTTCAGCCCTTCGTGGGCCATCTGAACAACACCCGAATTTTTATAGCTTTTTCCAAAAATATTATGTTTTAAAAAAGTGCAGTGGGTGGAAATTAATTGTATTGGTTTTCTCGTCAATTATCATGTCTATAAATTTCATCACAACCAGTACCTATAGTGGTTTAGTTTTTATTAGAATTTTGGGCACTACCCCCAAAAAATAGCGACTAAAACATCGGGTTCAGAATATCGTGATGTCTATCCAAGTTTTCAGACTCTTCTATGTATACTTCAATCGATTTAGGTGGTTAGACAAATCGGTAATAAAATTTTTACGGGACTCCAGTACCCTACAGTACAGTATAAAACAGACAGAAAAGAAAGTGAGTTCGTAAAAACGTTTGAATAAAAAACACTTTCTCAAAACTCACCCGATTCCCGATTGTATTGGTCACAAAATGAAAATACAGTCGACTCCCTCTAAGTCGAAATCTTCGAGTTAGAGAGAGTTTTGCAAAATTCGATTTAGAGAGAAATAAATAGTTTGGAAATTTGAGAGGAGTATACAACAAACATGGTGAAAAAATTCTTGTTAGAAGGAAATTCGACTTAGTAAAAGTTCGACTTAGAGGCATTGACTGTAGTTACATTAAATTGGTAGCTAATTAAATTATCTACAAGATTGATTATGACAAATTTTGCCCTAAGCTTAACGGTGCTGTAAATAGGGAATACACTGAAAATCTTACAAAATACGAAATTTTAGACTTTTTTGGGAGCTCCATAGCGCCGATTGTAGTAGTTGTACGTAAATACTTTTTAGGTCATATTTGTAGGAAATTTTATTGTCTACAAAGTTCCTATATACTTTTTTCCGTAAAAATATACCGGAAAGAAGTTATAAGCAAAAAACTGAGAAAAATGCCGATTTTTTTGTAGTTTTCCCATGATTTTGAAGGGGGCGGAGGGGGCGTGGTTGTGGAATTTTGGAATTTTCATGTACCAACCATACCATATAACATATCAAAAATTTAGAACTACCCTACCTTTTGTAGGGTAACCCCCCTATTTTTGCCTCTATTTACTGGACTATAATTCAAGCAGTTAGAAATAAGAAAAAAGTCAAAAAGGAAAAAATGAAAAATAGGATCAAGCTAAAGCTGATCTATAATGAAAATGTAAAAATAAAAAAAAAAATAAAATAAAAATAGCGAAATAAAAAATAAAAATTGTAAATTTAAATGAAATAGCGTGCAAAAGCATTTGTCAGTAAGTTGAGTTTTTTAGTTTCAGTTTCAGTTTCTCTTTGTATTTAATGTTTCTACATTATTACTATATAGGTACTAAATTAATTATTAAGACTAGTTATAGGAAAAACCATAAAGAAGTTTTTTTTGTGTGATCTTGCTATGATTTCACTTCCCTCAACATTCTTGTAACTGGTTCGTTTCTGCCATAATCAGTTCTGTGAGGAGCAAGATGGAATTGGGGTAGTAATCTAAGAGAGTGTGAGTTGATGTTAATACTCATTACCTCTAGGAGGGCAGAAGAATCAGTAGCACCAGACAGAATTTGATGTACAAAAATTATATCAGCTACTTCACGACGTTTTTCGAGAGATTGTAAATAAATGAGCCGCAGCCGATCTTGGTAAGGGGGTAAGTTGTAGTTGTCAACCCATGGGAGTCCCCTTAAAGCAAAGCGGAGGAATCTACGATTTTAGTAAAAATATCACCATCAATAAAACTTCTTATTGGAGCATCCTAAACTATAGCGGAAGGTTCCGTAGAGAGACATTCATAATTCACTAGTATTAATCTGGTACAAAAAATTTAGTTATTTTTTCACTCATTATCTAAAGGCTTTGAAAATTTTTCAAGGTCTCATCACGATAATCAAAAGTCTAAGAGAAATAAGGCTTGGTCATACTGTTTGTCGTGCCACAAATAAACTAGATTTTGTTTGAAACTTTCAAAGAGTAGTGTCCATATAGGTACAATAGGCGGAAAAAGTATTTTGACAAAACAAAAATTCGCATTATCTTTCTTTTGATTGATATTAAAAATCTGAAAAAAATATATCTATTATAATTATAATAGTATCAAGATCCCTCAATATCCCTCTAAAAGTACTTGAGAGTGCAAGGACGCCATATGGCCCTAGGCTCAATGATAGGAAAATCCCTATGCACACCTCCGCGTGGTAGAGGGCGGGTAACGCTAATGTGCAGGGGGACCGAATGGATGCCAGGATAAGCAGATAACCCAGCGATGCTGGTCAGGGCTAAAACTTGTCCTTGGGATGGTTAAAAGCCCCCTTAAGGCGGATGAACTGCAGGTGGCGGTCAACGGCATGATAGTCTGGTGGCGGAGGAGCTTTTTTTGTTAAAAGGCCAACGGCAGCAGCAGGTAGCGTCTGTAACCCATATTGGGCGGCTACAAAAGGCGTCTGTTTTCCCATAGTGGGCGGTCTCGAGCAGTTATGTGTTTGACCATACAAAAGGCGGGTGTGCCTGTCAAATCTGAGCTTATGTATGTTATTAATCATATCTCGGAAAACACCGTGGTGGAAGGATATATGCAAATACATGAACTATGACAACAAACGGAAATGAGTCCCCAAGAGGTAATCTTTTTATGGAAAATCCTTCTGCAGCTTCGGTTGCAGTAAACCGCACATCGGATCTGGGGGTGCGGCATCTTTCATGTACGAGCGTCAATCAAGACGCCATAATAATAAATGAATCGTTGACAAATAGAAGAAATCTTTCAAGAAGCGCAAATGTTACTTTTGGCTACCGCATCGGCATAGGTACGAAAATCGGAGCATGGAACGTTCGATCCTTGTATAGCGATGGTAGATACGAGCAAGTTGAGCGTGAAATGCTTCGCCTATAGATCAGTATCCTGGGCATAAGCGAAACTAAGTGGAGAGGTAGAGCTGAATACAGATCAGACACTGGACAGACGAGAATGCTGTATTCCGGGGAAGATGAAAGAGAGGGCGGCCAAAGACTGCATGATGTCGGAATTATGTTTAACGAAGAAGCGAGGCGTAGTTTGATCTCCTGGGAGCCCATTTCTGCGAGATTAATGACTGCAAGGTTTCGTTCAAAAATTCGTAACGTCACAATTATTCAGTGCTACGCCCCCACAAAGGAAGCGACAGAGGAAGACAAAACCGCGTTCTACACTCATCTTAACTCGGTTTACAATAGTGTTCCGAGAGCCGACATCATAGTCGTTATGGGAGACCTTAATGCCCAAGTCGGTTCAGACAATTACGGACTGGAACGCTTGATGGGAAAAAATGGCTTGGGGTCACGGAATGAAAATGGTGACTTGCTTGTCGACTTCTGCAACGCGAATGGTCTTGCGATAGGTGGGACTGTATTTAAGCATAAGACATGCAACAAAGTTACCTGGGTGCAACCGGATGGTCAAACCGAAAACCAAATTGATCATATCATGATTCAGCAGCGATGGAGGAAGTCTATGTGTGATGTCGGGAGTATAAGAAATGCCGATGTGGGAAGCGACCACCATTTGGTTCTGATGAGTCTCAAACTACAAACCGCTGCCGTACAAAAACCAGCGCAGGATGCAGCAAGGAGCTCAAAATTCATTACTAATGCTTTAATTGGCCCCAAAATATGTCGAAACTATGTATGTCACCACCCTTAACGATAGAGCCTCGTCATTAAACGGAATCCAGCATTCAACAATTGATGAGATGTAGGGTGAAATTAAAAGTGTTTTTATGGAGGCTGGATCCGAAACTGTACACCCAAGCGAACGAGACGTAGAGACTCTTGGATATCCCAAGACACCTGGGATAAGATCGAACTTCGCAAATCGTTGAAAATTCAAATAAATGTCGAAGTAGATATTCAACGAAAGGCTGACTTGCGAAGAGAGTACCGCATTGTATATAAGATGGTCTATCGTTGTGTGAGACGTGAAAAGAGGGTGAGGTTAGATGGACTCGCAGATAATGCGGAAATCGCTGCCAGAAGAGGAGATATACGGGAATTGTACCAAATAGCCAAAGACGTGGTCGGGAAAAAAAGCGGATTGAGGATTAGCTTCGTAGATGGAAGGACCATTTTTGTGCCCTGAGGATTCAGTTGAGCAGAGTGCTGAAGTGCCCCAACTAAACGAGATGCGCAGGTCCTATAGGGGTATTGACATCGAACCCCCGTCAGAATCGGAAATCCTTACATCAATAAATCTCCTCAAAAACAACAAGGCAGCTGGACTGGACGGAATACCAGCTGAATTCCTGAAAGCCGATCCCGTAACAGCGGCTAGTATTTTACATCCGTTGATACAAAGCATTTGGGAAAACGAAAACTATCCCAGGGATTGGAAGGATGGTGTGATTGTTAAGTTGCCAAAGAAAGGTGACTTAAAGAATTGCAACAATTGGCGTGGTATCACCGTTTTGTCCGTTTTCCCAAAACTAATGGCAACCATCATTCTCGAGCGAATAAAGGATAGAATCGAGTCTACACTCAAGAGGCATCAAGCTGGCTTCCGCAGTGGTCGATCGTGTGTCGACCATATCAACATCCTGCGTATCGTCCTCGAGCAGTCGATGGAATTTCAATCACCGCTTTACCTCATGTTCGTGGATTTTGAGAAGTTCTTTGATCGAGTTAACCGAGAATGTATTTGGAAATCATTGCTTGGTAGAGAAATTCCACCAAAAATTGTTGCCACTATTAAAGAGTCCTACAACAACGCAAGTTGTTTTGTTTTGCACAACGGGCAGCTATCCGACTCCTTCGTAGTGCAACAGGGTGTGAGACCAGGGGATGTTCTATCGCCAATTCTCTTCCTGCTGGCGATGGATGACGTATTGACGGCCAGTGTTGGTACAGCTAAGAGACAGAGCATTCAATGGAGACCGTTCGAAAGGCTCAGTCATTAAGACTATGCCGATGACATATGTCTACTGGCAAATAACTAAGTTGAGATTCTTCGAATCCAATGTCAAATCCGTGCTGTTATATGCTTGCGAAACCTGGAAAGTCACGACTACTATCTCAAAGAAATTGCAGGCTTTTGTGAACCGTTGTCTACGCCATATTCTAAAAATTCGCTGGCCACAAATTATATCAAACGAGGAATTGAGGCGCAGGACAAGTCAAGAGCAGCTGGACGTTGACATAAGAAAGCGTAAATGGCAATGGATTGGTCACACACTGAGGAAACCAAACGATGAAATTGCAAAGCAGTCCTTTGAATGGAATCCTCAGGGTGCACGGCGGGTTGGAAGACCAAGAACAACATGGAAATCAACTGCCTTAGCGGAAGCAGAATCCCAGAGAAAGACGTGGCCACAGCTAAAGTACCTTGCAGCAGACCGTGAAGGATGGAGACGTTTTGTTGACACCCTGCCTATGCCCCAGCCGGGGTAACAGGACACGATGATGATGATGATGATCAAGATGAGCTTCCAAAAAAACATACAAAAATTAGATTCATAATCATAGTTTTGAAATTTAAAATTGTGTTTCAAAAACGTATAGGAAAAAAGTATTTTGACAAAATTAAAAAGGCTCGCAAATAACGGTTAACTTTTCAGTAGAGGTAGTTGGGATTGTTTTTAAGTATGCTTTAAGATGCTGATGGATTCAAATCCGTCATGCATTTCTGGCTTTCAGCTCGGGTTTTCAAGAAATTCCCGTTATAAAATGACAAAAAATCGATTTTTTGCCAATTTTGAGACCTTGTAACATATAATAATAATTATTTTTCTACTAAATTTGCGAAAATATCTGAAAGCACTAATCATCTCCTGAATTCGGCATCCAAAAGCATACTTTTAAACAATTCCCAATGCCTGTACTAAAAAGTAAACCGTATTAGCGAACATTTTTAATTTTGTCAAAATACTTTTCTTCCTATATGTTTTTGAAACACACTTTTATTATCAAAACTATGACTATGAATCTTACTTTTTAATGTTTTTTTGGAAGCTTATCTTGGATACCTTAACAATATTTTTGTTCAGATTTTTTCTATCAATAAAAAAAATATAAGGAAAAATACGATTTTTTTTTGTCAAAATACTTTTTCCGACTATTGTAGGTATTTTCACCTAAAAAAAAGAAATGTTTTTTTCGAGGTACTACCTCTTGCGAGGAACTGGCAGATTCTCCAAAAGAGTACACTTGAACTAGTGCTTTTTATCTAGCCGTTTTGACTTGGCAAAAAATTGTAGGTCCATTCTATTCCTTTTCTTATACCAGCACACGCACCTAGGAATGATTGAAGCCCCTACGCCCTGGTTCTCAACGAGCTGTTGCGCCACCACATTTATTTATAGGTATTCCCAATTGTATCATTATTTATTTCATTCCTTTTGGATCCAATTATGTACACTCCGCTTCAACTGAATAGACACACACATTTTCAAAGGAACTTTGTTCATTTTTTCCAAACAATGTGAACTAATGTATCATTTGATGATGCTTATTGTTTGTTTATAATGTTGGGAACATAAATCAGAAATAATAATTCAAAAAGCAACGATATTTTTTCTACGGCTCTCTTGCAAAGCTTTTCACATCGAAAAATGGAGTTTTTTTTTGCGTCAACTGAATAGACACACGTATTGAAACTGGTTGTAAAAGTTAATGAGAGGAAGTGAAACAAGTTTTTTTGAAAAAGTATTTTATTGGGCTATTCTAGTAGTAGGTAGTGTCACTTTTTTATTTTAAAACTTCATAAATTTGAACCGGCATGTCATCGCAAAGTTTCTCTATGTAATCCAGCTAAATTTCAATTCAGGCAAATTTCAGGGCTGAAATTTTGTATTTTCCGGCTTTAAACTGATAGCCAGGATCATCAACTATTTGTACTAAAAATCCCCAAAAGTTTTCAATTAGGTTTTGGTAGGCTGAGTACGGTTTTCTTTGAATCAATTCGATATTTTGGTCCTCTTTCAAGTCTTTCACTATGCATGTCGTGTGGATGGGGGGGTTGGTCCTGCTGGAAAGTCCCGTTTATAAATAAAAATAAATAAATTGGGTAACGCAACAGCTCGTGGAGAACCAGGGCCTAGTGACTTACAACTCACAACCATTCCTGTGTGCGTGTTTGTTGGCAGGAATGGAGGGGACCTACAGTTTTTTGCCGAGTCCGAACGGCTAAATGAGAAGCACTTTTTCATGACAAGTATACTCTTGGAGGATTTGTCAGTTCCTCGCAAGAGGCAGTACCTCAAATAAAACATTTCTGTTTTTAGGTGGCACGGCTGGGAATCGAACCCACACCTTCGGCATGACAGTCCTACGCACTAACCATCAAGCCACGAGGTACTACCTGTGAAAGTCCCGTTTATGAGTCCAAAAATATCAAAAAATTAAGGAAAACCCCTTTTCAATGTTTCTTATGAGTTATTGCAGTCATTTTTGAGCTTTGAAACTCAAACTCAAAAGTGCCAAAGTACTAATTTCTCAATATCACTTTTTCTAATGATTCATATGAATTGGAAAAAATGGGGTCTTTCGGATGAAAATTAAATTATTTTTGAAAGCCCCTATGGGATCAAAAACTTTTTTAGCACGTCGCCAAATTCGAGAAGGCGATGTTATGGTATGGGGAGAAACCAGCTACTTTCGCACTTTTGAGTTTGAGTGTTAAAGCTCAAAAATGACTGCAATAACTCATAAGAAATATTGAAAAGGGGTTTTCCTTAATTTTTTGATATTTTTGGACTCATAAACGGGACTTTCCAGCAGGACCAACTCCCCCATCCACACGACATGCATAGTGAAAGACTTTAAAGAGGACCAAAATATCGAATTGCTTCAAAGAAAACCGTACTCAGCCTACCAAAACCTAATTGAAAACTTTTGGGGATTTTTAGTACAAATAGTTGATGATCCTGGCTATCAGTTTGAAATTTGCCTGAATTGAAATTTAGCTGGATTACATAGAGAAACTTTGCGATGCCATGCTGGTTCAAATTTATGAAGTTTTAATTAAAAAAAAGTGGCACTACCCACTACTAGAACAGCCCAATAAAATACTTTTTCAAAAAAACTTGTTTCACTTCCTCTCATTAACTTTTACAACCAGTTTCAATACGTGTGTCTATTCAGTTGACGCAAAAAAAAACTCCATTTTTCGATGTGAAAAGCTTTGCAAGAGAGTCGTAGCAAAAATAACGGTGCTTTTTGAATTATTCTTTCTGATTTATGTTCCCAACATTATAAACAAACAATAAGCATCATCAAATGATACATTAGTTCACATTGTTTGGAAAAAATGAACAAAGTTCCTTTGAAAATGTGTGTGTCTATTCAGTTGAAGCGGAGTGTATTTACAATATGAAAATGACTCGCCTCATTTTACTACATATTGCGACCGTTTTTTTAATTTTGGTCAAAATTCAGGTTCTATTCATCCAGGCAAATATAGTCATCAGTTAGTAACTTTTCAACATTTTCAACAGTAGGTAAGTTCGTCATATATTTTACTTCTGTTAGTTAACACATAAAAACTGTCCATTTCTTCAAGGGCTTAAAATCTTTAATCAACTGTCCTTCGAACAAAAAATTAGGGTGATACTAACTGCTGGGCCACCTTTTTATAATTTTACAAGCGTAAACTGGACGATTCTTTTCTGTCTGTTTGTTTATCTGTTCAAAACATATTTTAAAAATGGTTTTAAACTAACTTCCTTATGAGCTTAAAATTTGAAACTTTAAACATACATATGTCAAAACTGGATGACTCCACTCTTTATATTGACTCACTTTTTTATGGCGTGTTTATTGTTTGTTTTTACTCAATTGCAAAATCTCGCACCCAAATACCTAATACGCCGAAAATAATTCTTTAATTAGTTATTGTAAATTTTGAATAACTTTGAAAATACTTGTAGGATTTAAAACTAAAACCAGAAGCGCGCACAAAATATAATACAACTGTTGAGTGGGTTTCCTCGACAACAGCTAATCTTTACACTGGGGGTAGATGATAGAGTCAAAGTTATTTGAATAAGTGGGTAATCTTTTTTTTTAATTTTTATTGATAAACTACTATCATTTAATAATTACAAATATAAGCAGGAGAGCTATCTTCCTCGGAATTGGCGATAAGGCTGAATAAATAATATCATCCTTATTAATCGTTTCAAGCTTTTATATAATTTATTTATCCACATTTATTATAAATCCATATGTAATGAGAAGATATTGTTTGATTTTATTAAATAAATACAAAAAATGCCTTCAAGTTAAAAAACATAGAAGTAAAAAAAAATAGTATTCCTAAAAACAATTTAGAAAGTGGTTAATATTTGGTTGTTGACCCCTTATTGCTTATTACTGCTTCACATCGTCACTTCATGTAATCCAAAAAAGCCTAAAATCTCTCCAATAGGATAACTTTCCATGCAGTCCCCACTGTGGCCCAGCCCAAAGCTTTTTTTATTGCTGGGTTTGGAAGCTGCAGCTGATGCTTTTTTTTAAATCTCCACAAAGGCCCACTTTTGGGTTGAGGTCAGTTGATTGGAGAGGACAATCCGTTACTGAAATATAACTGACTCAAAGCCACTCCTCAGCATTTTTGCTAGTGTTCTTTGGCAATGGCCTTGTTAAATAACCCATTTGTTTGTCATTTCCTGCACTGAATAAGTCAGCATGGTTCCCTGAAGAATGACAATGTAAACATACTGATCCATCGGGTATAAATACGTTCTTATAATACAAAGTGCTAAAATACAGTAATTTCATAGAGAAAAAAAGAAAATCAGTTTTGAGCTACAAAATGTTGGTCAGTTGTTACTTTAAGCCACCAATCCCAGAAATTCCGGGATTGAAGCATTGTAATCCCGATATTTTCGGGATCAACAAATATATCCGGATGCCGGGATCCCGGGATTGTAATCTCTAGTAACACTGCTATTATTTTGACCGCAATTATTTACAGCCTCATTTATTAGATTTTCTTGAGCGGTTAAAGTTAAGTTCTTTACAGTTGTTGTCTGTGAAACTATAGCGATGCAGACATGTCAAACTGATGGCTTTCAATTGTTCTGTTGTGTAATAGTGTTAGTAAAAGAAGGGTAAATCTGCCGAAAAATCCAGATCTGCAAAATTGACTTTCGATAAGAAAAAAAAAAAATAGATTTTTTACCCAATGGAAGGCTTTAATTGCAAAATTCTGTGTTTTGACAGATCTGAAGGAGGAAAAAATCAATTTTTGTTACCAAAAGAAACCCCCATTATTAAACTATATTAAATGTCAACCGATTGAAACAGCAGTAAACAAAGTTTTTAAAATAATAGCTTTTAGGAGTTGAACGGCTGCCGTCTAAAATTAGACAAATATTAGCCATATGACTGTTTTAGGGGTCAATTTGTATACAATGGCTAAACTTTCTTTTGTTGAATAAAATTAAGCTATCATTTAAATTCGGATCTCATTATACCTTTCTAAGTGAATGCAAACATAATTTTATTATTATGTTAAAAATTTCGTTATATTATCTTAATAAATAGAAAATTACTAGCAAAATTCTGACTTTCTGCTTACCAAGTAAAATAAAAGAAATTTATCGAGAAAAATAGCACAAATCGTATGGGGAACCTTGAAAAGATTGATTCATGAAATATTAAAATCGGTATCGACGTAGAACTTTATAAAAGATCTTGATTTGAAATAACTTTTAAAATTATTTTAGATAATCAGAAAGAAAGACAAAAAAAAAACAATCATATCTATTTGAGTGTTGAAATTAGAAACTATAGGTAAATAAAAAGAAATTGATAGATGATTACAGTTAATTTAATTTAAATAAAACACTACAATCCCCGTTAATAGCAGTTTAAAACAAAAACTTAATTGTTTAGTTGATAAATAGATCATCTTTTCAATTAAAAAAGAAAAAAAAGATTAACCATAGGGTTAGATGTAAGATATCTATCTACAGTACTATATTTCACATGGCTTATACTTAAGGCGATTTTACACTAGCATATAAATATGGCAAATTTGCCATATAAATATGGCCTAAAAGGGTCATATAAGTGTGATAGACATATGTATTTATATGACAAAATATACAGGGTGTCCCGGACCTGAGTGGAAGTATTTAAGGGTGTGATTTCTGGGGTTATTTTGACTTTAAATGCAAAAAAAAAACATTAAAAATCAACAAAAACATATTTAATAATGAGCTTTAATTTTCTTGAAAGCCAATGCTTCACTTTTGCATTTGGTTTTTAAATCAAGTTGTGCTTTCAAACTAACATTGTGGCTGATGCCAAGCTCGGATGTATGTATGTGGTATTTTTTTATATTTAAAAATCGAACAACTTTGCTTATTACAGTTTTTACTGCAGCGGAATTGTGGAAAACCAATTCTACTTAAAGTTCTCGAACAGGTGGTATATGAGCACAGGGGAACATTTTTGATAAGATTAACGATATGTATGAATCATGGTTTCAGCTACAAATCCAGACGCAAACAACTTAACCATCGGCTGTGAGGTCGAGCCGATCAAAGTGATATTCACAAGGAATTTATGCAAATGTTAACAGTATGTTGCACACTTTACTTGCGCAAATCGTTATTGCAACAAGTGGGTTACAATGAAGCTATTTTAAAAACGTGCAATCTCATACACGAGTTCAATACCTACTTTTTAAATGAATGTTATTCTTTTCCTGTAGGTACGCCAAATAATTCTTTAAAAATAACTTATTCAATTGGTGCAACAAAAAGATAAATTTAATGGCTTTCATTAAAGTAAAATAAAAAGCTTTTATTAACTATTATAAAAATGAAAAATACATGCAATCAGTTTTATTGTTTTATTTATATAAAGGTACATTGACCATTGAACAACACTAAAGAAATTCCCTTTTCCCAGCAAAATAATATCGAACCCCAAGTTCTTTTTCACAGCATTCAATTTGAATATACGTATGTATGTTATGTACATGTATGTACAAGTACATATGTACATACCAGTCAGCCTAAAATAAAACAAGAAAATCTGTTATAGAACTAGAAATGGAATTTGAGCGTTTTAAAAATCAAATCTTAAATTTTGTTTTGTTACAAATAATAAAAAAAATATGAAAGTATTTTTGAATTTGTTTGAAGGTACTGCTGTAGAAATAAGAAATAAAAAGACGTACCTAGGTATATAATTACATACGGACGTACACGATATTATTGTGGAATTGTTTCTGTTTAAAATTTTTTTTTTTTATATACAGGGTGTCCCGGACCTGAGTGGAAGTATTTCAGGGGGTGGTTCTTTGGGTTATTGTAAGAAAAAAATTGTATGGGGGGAAAGTTGTATCTCCCCTCCCTGAGGCAGGGAGGGGCAGTTTCTGAAACATTGATTTCAAATGCAAAAAAAAAACATTAAAAATCAAAGGAAACACATTTAATAATGTGCTATAATTTTTTTGAAAGCTAATACTCCACTCTTGTATTTGGTTTTTAAATCAAGTTGTTAAAGCGAACAGTTTTTGAGAAATTAAATTTCAAAGTCAAAATTTAGAAAAAAAATTGCAATTTTTTTTCTTAAGTCGATATTTTTCAAAATTTTACGTAATTAAGGGCATTTTTTGTGTTCAATATTCAATGCCCTCATTATTTTTTAGTCCATTACCGAAAACCAAATGTATAAATCTCTCTTAGTTTTTGAGAAATTAAGAAAAAACAAAAGGTACTTTTACCAAAAAAGCCCGAAAAAGGGTTAAATTATGGATAATTCATGAATAAATTCATTTTTTCGGGGTTATTCGGGAAAAGTACCTTTTGTTTTTTCTTAATTTCTCAAAAACTAAGAAAGATTTTTAAATTTGGTTTTCAGTAATGGACTAAAAAATAATGAGGGCATTGAATATTGAACACAAAAAATGCCCTTAATTACGTAAAATTTTGAAAAATATGGACTTAAAAAAAAAAAAATTGCAATTTTTTTTCTAAATTTTGACTTTGAAATTTAATTTCTCAAAAACTATTCGTTTAAACAACTTGATTTAAAAACCAAATACAAGAATGGAGTATTAGCTTTCAAAAAAATTATAGCACATTATAAAATGTGTTTTCGTTGATTTTTAATGTTTTTTTTTGCATTTGAAGTCAATGTTCCAGAAACTGCCCCTCCCTGCCTCAGGTAGGGGAGATACAACTTTCCCCCCATATAATTTTTTTCTTAGAATAACCCAAAGAACCACCCCCTAAAATACTTACAATCAGGTCCGGGACACCCTGTATACACTGCCCATCACTTGTTTGTTTTGCAATCGTTTTTTTCTCGATAAATGCCTTTGAAAAATATTTTTCCTGGACATTTTTGGTACCTGTGATTAGGTATACATTACATATATATTGGCCAAAAAATAGATAACGTTGAAGAGGTAACGTGGAAAATCCATAGGAATTTCACAAGTAATATGAATGAACTTCCAAAAATAGGTATAAAATCTTGAGTCACTTGACTGAGGCCATTGCAAATATTAATTGGCAATCTTGCATTTTTTCTAAAAAAAGTTTATAATATGTGAGAAAGGGGCGAAAACTATACCTATTTTATTTTAAATTTTAGGTACAAATGCGCTCGGGAAACACTTTTACGGTACAAGAAATTTTGGAAAAGTAATGAATTAGTGTTTTCGAGTGGATTTTCGGAAACAGTAAATAATACATCAATTTTCAACTAGTGGTTTAAGTCCAAATGAGTTTTCACGAAAAAAAAAACCCTTAAACAGAGACTTGTTGCGAACTGTGCATACTTTTAGTGGTACCTACTGGGATTAAATTAAGAATAATTGATAGGGAGACAATAAGGCCAAATTTAAAAATGTTGCATAATTTCACTTTGCGATAGTGAAATAAGGCTAAATTTCAACATTTGGCCCTATTTCAATATGACAAAGTGAAATAAAGCCAAACCGATTTGTGAAATAAGACCAAATGTGACCTTTTTTCAATTTACGAAAGCAACTGTATATTATTTAATAGAGAAACTGGTTAAACCGTGTATAGTAATGTTAGAGTATTTAAATGTAAAGTTAATTAAATTCTATTAGTTGATTCAAAATGGAAATTTTTGAAGATACCTTATTTATGAAACGGTGAGAAGGTCCAAATGGTTGATCGAGTAAGGAAAAAAGGTTTCCTAGATTCAACTGGAATCACAATGGGCCAACTTACGATAGTAAGTCTACTAAATGATTTCTTGGTTTCAAATTGTTTAAAACAAAAATAGACCAGTACAAATTTTATAACAACTTTATTTTATTAAAAGCCTTAACAATTGCCAAACGAAAATGTGCATTGCTTTTCAAAATCTTTATCTACAAGCAGAAACTCTTACTAGCTACAAGTCTTCGTGTCTCATTTCGGCTAGAATTTCCAATTATTTGCTTTATCTCGAACAATTCAATTTGTAAGGAAGATGCCTATAACCACGTTAGTAATCCAATCTGGATTGCTCACTTCCATATACTTGCTTGTGGATTTGATTCTGCTCCCTGATCTGGACTTATTCTTGTTGACATTAATGGGGCACACTCAGAGTCATGAAAGTTTTGAAGAGTTTGCAGCCAACGACAGGACGACGACACGACGCGTCGTTATAGTAGCATCCTGCAGCAAACACTTGACATCATCTAGAGTTCCTTAGATCTGAACAATGAACAATAAAAGTAGATTTACTATGCCGTATTTTCCTTATGCGGCAGCTTCATGCAGAGGAGTAAACTTCCATAGGTCTGTGAAGTTTTTAACTAGCAACTCGGTTACTCCAAAGTTCCCGTAAGAGCATTTGTTGTGCAGTGGAAATAGTCCCCCCTTGCTAGCAGCATGAAATTCAGCTCCTGAAGCCTGCAGCAACATGCAGGAGTGTCGAATGTCAGCCATCCAAATTACAAGTTTTCTGTGCGGTTTCACGAGGATGATTCTTCAACAGTGTCTAAATCTCCAGTTTTTGCGGCTTCCAGCAAATGAGGAGAAAGGGCGCAGGAAATAATATCACGGTTTGAATTGAAATTATGGTTTATATTACCCCGAAAAATGTCTCAGAATGCGGCACGAATATATTTTTTCTTACTCCTCAATTAAAATTAATAATAAATACAAAAATTAAATCAAACAACGAGGCAGATTTGTAGGAATGCAGACGCATCAAAATAAAATTTAAAAAAAATTGAACTGTCAGAACAAATCAAACTCACCGCGTTTAATTGCTGTTGCAATTCACATCTATTCAACGACACGAATTGAAATTACAAAAACAACAATGTAAACAAATGGGTTTTGGGGGGTGAAACGTACGAAGGTTTCCCATCTTTATTTGTTTATCTATGCTTTAAAAAGCATTTCAAAAAATACTCAATAGAATTATTTGACAAATAGCAATATATTGCTCTTTTTTTCAATCACAAACGTCAAAATCCTCAATAAAATTTAAAATTTAATATCAAAATTTAGCTTTAACTGCATTAAACGGCTTTTCCTTTTGATGCCACAATGACAGTTCTTGCCCTGAAAAGAAGAAAAAATGCTTTTGGATCTGGTTTCAGAATCGAAAATAAAATAGTACACGTATCAAATCGGTCTTCCTGATTGCCATTCAAAAAGGTCTTAAGAAAAGAAACCTACTTATATTTTTGCTTTGCAGTTCTATACATATGTATATGACAGTTCATACAAAACTTTAACAGATTCTTAAAGTCTTTTTTTAGTTTAAAGGCTTTAAGGTTTAAAAGGCTATTGTTGAATTTGTATGTGTTTTGTGTATTCTATATTGTTCCATAATCGCAGCACACTTTTTGACTGAAAAATAACAAATCAAGTGACTGACAACATGAGCATACCAGAACAGAAATAGAGCAACAAACCGGGGAGCAGGGTTACCTCTGAAAATGTTCGGAAGGAGTCAAAAAAAGGAGTCCTATGGCTGAAAAAAGGAGTCCAATCAAAACTTTAAGAAAAACATCAAAATTTATCAGTGTTTTAATTTAACATGATTTAGATATAATTTTAATTGATCAATTATAATATTAAATATTGTGTATATTAATTTTGGGCTTTTTGAACGTTTATTTTTAAAGCAATTAAAAGACTAATTCATTAGTATTCGCGACGTTTCGTTTGGTTTTTTGCCAACATCTTCAGGAGTTTTTTATTAATTTATTAGACTTTAGTCGTCAAGTTACATTTTCAATAGGATTGATTTTAAATAAATAATTTAACATATATATTGCACTATTGATTTTTGAACGTGATACTAATAAATATTTAATAAATTAATTGACAAATGGACAAAACAGAGATTAAAACTAGTTATCACAGAGATTAAAACTAGTTATCACAGTCTGTGATAACTAGTTTGAATCTCTGTTTTGTCCATTTGTCAATTAATTTATTAAATATTTATTAGTATCACGTTCAAAAATCAATAGTGCAATATATATGTTAAATTATTTATTTAAAATCAAATCCTATTGAAAATGTAACTTGACGACTAAAGTCTAATAAATTAATAAAAAACCCCTGAAGATGTTGGCAAAAAACCAAACGAAACGTCGGGAAAACTAATGAATTAGTCTTTTAATTGCTTTAAAAATAAACGATCAAAAAGCCCAAAATTAATATACACAATATTTAACATGATTTATTTAAGAAACAAATAACAAATAGCTTCTTTTTTTAAACAAAACAATAAATAAAAACTGCCATCCTTTCAATTTTTACTTGCGATATAGGTACTATAGTATAGGGCAAGTTTTGGATTCGTGCAAAAAAAAAATTTCGAGATAACAATCAAACATGACATGATAGAGAACACGAAAAAAGTGGGTGGCAAAACTCTGTCTGTCTGTTTGTCTGTCTGTCCGTACCTCAACCTACAGGCTAAACCACTGAAGCGATTTTCTTCAAATTTTGGACTTAAGGTCTTTTTGTAACTCTCCAGAGGGAAAATTGAATTTTTTTTTTTTAGCTCAAAAAATAACGGTACTTGCCGTACAACCGTTAAGGAAAAGCTTATGTATCTCAAGAACGGCTCCAACGATTTTGATAAAAAAATCAGTGTATTATTGTAGGTATGATTTTCCTTTTAGTAAGAAAAAAAATTACCAAAAACATTTATTAACGGTACCTGCCATATAACGGTTTTTTTTTATTTTTGATTTTCTCATTAACCGCTCATCCGATTTCAATGATATTTTTTGCACAAAAGCTTTGTTGGAATATAAATAATACTGCATACCAAAATTTTTGAAAAAATAAATTTTGGATTTTTAAAAAAAGATTCAAAATTTTTTTTTGAAAATTCAATATTTAAAAACGGGTTGATGAATTGTTTTGAAATTTCAGTTTTTAATGTATATTAATATATATTCAAAATTGGCATACCAAATTTTTTTTTTGAAAAATGTTACAAAAATTTTATATATAAAAAACTAATTTTTAAGAAAACGGCTCCAACGATTTAAAATTTTTTTTTTGCATATATTCATATTTTTTCAAGTAATCAAATGGCATACTTTTTTTTTTTGAGCTCTAAGTTATTTATCAGGCTGTTTATACAATTAAAAGAACGATTTAAATGCTTTTTATACTTTTTCTATAATTACTTGAATATTTTTTAAAGTTCTTAAGCCCCACACAACTTGAACATAAGAGCAAGTACGTGCGATCCAGTCGTGCATTTTATTTTAGTAGATATTAGTTAATCTCAAAATAAAAAACAACGATTACCTAAGTTTCCTCAAATAAATAAACAGAGTTGCTCTTCTTAACAAAAAAAAACAAGATTCTTAATATTAATATAATATTACATATCGAATATCACTTAAATTATCTTTGTATTTATAATACTAGTTATTAGAAACATCGTTTCTATATTTTTGAATTAAAATTCAATCCGGAATCCAGTCTTCTAGTTGGTTATAATCTAAAAGAGTAAGTGCAGAAAGCATTGAAATGCACACTTCAACTTTAAGGCGGTTTGTAAGTTTTTTCTTAATAAGAGTCAATTTATAAAAAATTCTTTCTGCGCAAGGGCTGCTATGGCCAATTTTAAAATCATTATAACAATATAAATTTCTTAAAATATATAATTTTTAAAAATTTTTCCAATTGGTTATTTAAATTGCCCACTTCAAACCAAAACTATCAATCCAATTTAAAATGTATTTTAAAACGACTATCTTGGGCATTTATTTCTGGTAATTTGTGTTCTTCAATAACTTTAACTGGATGAAGGCTAAAGTTGTGATATTCGGATATCAAGGAAAAATAGTTAATCTTAATTACTTGCCTTTGAATCTAATATTTTAGCGAATTGAAAGCTTGTTTATCATTGGAATTAAAACGCGAGACTATTTGATTACAAATAATTTTTTAATTCATGATTTGTTTTTTCGTCTCCGGTTGTGTGGTATATGAACTAATATAAAATTAAATAAATATATAAACAAATTATTGAAAACAATATAATATTTTTTGTTTTATTTAATTTATTAAAAAATTTTTAGTTTTAACAAACACAACGATTATAAAATGTTTTACGACGCGTTTCGGAATTAAATTCCATCATCGGGCTTTTACAACTCAGTTGTAAAAGCTCGATAAAATGTTTTACGACGCGTTTCGGAATCAAATTCCATCATCGGGAGGATGAGTTGTAAAAACCCAATGATTGAATTTGATTCCGAAATGCGTCGTAAAACATTTTATAATCGTTGTATTTGTTAAAACTAAAAGCTTTTTAATAAACTAAAAAAACAAAAAATATTATATTGTTTTCAGTTATTTATTAATAGATTTATTTAATTTTATATTATTTCAATTTTTTAGTGTGTACACAGAAACTAGAGTTACATAGATATCGCATCCAGTACAAATAAAAATGATCATTTTTTCAATATTTTGTGTTTTGGCGTTTGGTATTTATGTCTATGCATGTAAATCTATCTTTTTTAACATCATATTTAGTCTAAGGCTCACACACAATTGATATTACTTGGACGTAGCTCTACGTCCCACGATAAAAAAAAGCAGTCATTTTTGTTTGTTTTGCGTGCGATATCTATGTAACTAAAGTATCTGTGATAGTATGTTTTTCTTCATCCGCTTTGAATAGCGCTGTGAGCCGAATGCCGTATGTAATGAGAGAACATCTTTTATTGACGAAATAAGATGTATTTGTATTTTATTTAAACATTGAAGACATATGAAAGGAAGCTTAGGTAAACGAAATTGATGCTGCTTAATGCAGAACTGCCTTCAAATTGAGCACTTAAATGTCGGAATGGAAACCATTGCTGAATTTTTGTTTTTGTAACCACCAGAAATTTTTCACAAACTGAATAAAATTCAGAACCGTTATTACAATTTTTCGCTGGTGATTTACAAATACAAAATTTTGTATTGAAGAATCTGGAATTTTAAAATTTTGTGGGCTACAAATTTGTAATTGTAATTACAATTTTGTAAGATGGTGCAATAGGCCACAGGTGTTTTTTTCCAATACAAATCGTATGGATACCCTTAACCGGCGATGAGACATGTCTTAACATGATTATTAAGAGCTCAAATTTTCATAGACGTCTTTTTTTCGCTCAACTGAAACTTTTGAACCTGTTTGAATGAAACAATTTTTTTTGAAACTGTGTAGTGCAAACAAAGGGCAGAAATGAGCTTCAAGCGAATTGAACTCGTTCATATCGTAGAATTCAATAAATATTTCTGCGTTTATGAAAAAGAGTCCTAAAATTGTAAGAGGAGTCAAATTTCAATCATTTTTTATAAAGAGGAGTCCTGGAGTCCTAGCGTTTAAAAGGAGTCAAAAAGGACTCTAAAGAGTCCCGAAGGTAACGCTGCCGGGGAGTCCTCGGTTTACTGACGAAGCAATCAAAGTGTGCGGTATAATGTATAAAACGGGAAGGTTGGTATTATACATACATTTAAAATTTTATTTTAAAGGAAACAAATATTTTGGCTCAAAATGAAAACTTGGAAAATCTTAAAATATCTCTAAATTTTTTTGGGTGAGCTTTAAATATTTTTGGGTGAGCTGTGCTCACCCTTGCGTAGGCCTGGCTACGGCCGTGTTGAGAGCTCTGAGGAATAGTTTCTGTTTTTTATTTGAACCTAAGTGAAAGCCTTGTTTAATGCTTAATTAATATTAAAAACATTCACATCGAACGATATGTGCATTTTGGATCAAATTCACCTTAAGAAAGCCTTAGAAAACTCCCGCTCGAAAAAGTGAACAATCTCGAAACGGTGAACAGGCCTGGTTTTTTATCATTTAAGACCTCGGTTTGATTTGTTTGATGCATTTATGCTGGTAAAGAATGCAATATGTTAACCATTAGCTACCATAATCGTGTTATGCTACATTTCCACCTAACGCTAATCTGAGATTTAATAAGATTTACCGCAAATCTCCTTTAAATCTTGAAGATTTACCATACAAATTTATTTCGTTTATCTTGAAGATTATAAATTAATCTTGTTAAATCTTCCTAGGACAAATACTTTTACAAATCGAACTCACCTATTCCTGTATGGCGCTGAAGGATTCATTTATGGCTGAATTCAAATGAAACACCATTTGCATTTTAAAAAGGGCTGTCAAAGTAAATCTTTTTTAAATCTTTTTGTGCATTGGAAACACCAAACAGATTTATTTAATTTGAGCTGAGATAATCCTTTGGTGGAAGGAAACATAGCATTAGATGACAAAAAATAGATACAAAATTGTAGAAACAATTGCATTTTGTCACTCGGGTAAATTCAACATAAGTGGCGCTAAATTTATGACTTTCGCGATATGAGATATGATTTTTCAATGGCTTAAGAGGGATAATTATATTTCAATTAGAGATATGCAGTAGTTACAGTAGTTAAAGGTCGTGTCTGCAATTTCGTTGCACTTAAGGCAAAGTCTTTAAAAATGTGTCAAAATTAAATGAGATTTCCTGCCTAAAAAAATATACATATAAACGAAGACGTTTTGAATCACACCAAACGTTAACAAAAACTTTCATTTTTATTATAATGGCAAGAAACTCTTTCAATTGCAATTCTTTTAAGCGGTTTCCTCTATCATTCCATTAAAGAAAATTACATTTAAAAATACGCAAATTTTATGGCGTTTTCCCGCTGTTGGATGCAACTCAAAACATGTTTATGCTTTACATTTTTATGCTCTGGTAGTCAAGAGCTATCGATTACGATATATACCTATTATGAGGTTACATTAGTTATCTAAGAGTTTTTATGGAAAATAATCGAGACTTAAATCGCGTCGGTCAGTGGTTTTATGGCCACTTAGACGGCTCCTGTGATGTACATATTTGCACTTAGGGACTCAAAACCTTCCATTTAAGATATGTTTGAAGTGGTTTCCTATAAGTCTAAAAAATGCATTTTCGGGCACAATTTGGCCATAACGCTGCTAATTCATACTGGCAGAGATGTGATGGATCCTCGTTAACACCTTCAAAGGACTGCTTAAGAGCTTGTGACATTGAGAACATAAATAATTTTCCTTCCTAACCAAAACAAATTATTAGTTGTTGTTATCCGCGGAAGTACATGTTCATATGTTCATAAACTTTTTTTTCATCTTTTCCTTTCCTCCTCCTCCAATCCAAACGATAAGTGACAACATAATACATATGTAAGAACAAATATTTATTTTGACAAAATAAATTTCAGAATACAAAATTATTTGTCAGATTTATAACCCATATTTAAATTTTAAAGCTATAGTGTGATAGCCAAATTTCGGTTTGCATATATAGCATAGTTTACAGTTCCCATGCGAAAAAAATATCAAAATTTTCAATACGATTTTCCATCTATTCTGTGCACCAAATTGAATAATATTCAAGGCAAAAAACGTTTGCCTTGTCCTTAGCCACCGATTGAGTCATCAATTTACTCATAATTAATAAACTATAGGCCTAAAAATGGAAAATAATTATTTTTGGATGCAAAAACTATTTGCATGCTAATAAAGCCTTGAGGTGAAAAAAAAAAATTTTTTGGAAGTGTAAACCGACCATCAAAAAAAAATATTTTATTCACCACACTTTTTTTCGCATGCAAAACAATAGCCGGTCCATTGTTTTGCATGACATTCCATGACAGCAATGATTTTTTTTTTTGCATGAAACTGTAAGCTAATCATGCAAAAATTAGTTTTGTCTTTCACCTCAATTATTTTTACATGCGAGAATATTTGCGTAGGTTTTTTTTTTTGCACACGGGAACTGTAAACTAGGCTTATATGAACAAAAATTATTTGTCGAAGTCATTGTAATATAAATGGGTCATATATGTATGACATAGTGTAATACAACGTGTCATACATTGAAAAGCGTTGCAATTTTTACTTGCGATTATAGGTACTATAAGGCAAGTTTTGGATTCGTGCAAAAAAAAAAAATTTGAGATAACAATCAAACATGATATTACGATGATAGAGAACACCAAAAAAGTGGGTGGCACAATTCTGTCTGTATGTCTGTCTGTCTGTCTGTTCGCCTACAGCCTAAACGGCTCGATCCATTTTCTTCAAACTTGGTACATAGTGGTTTTTGGTGATTCTGCCGACACGTTTTTTTCATTTTGTTTTTAGAACCAAAAATAATGGTACCTGCCATACATTTTTTTTTGGCAAATTTACATAATCGTATTTTTCTCAAAAACGGCTTGACAAATTTTCTTAAAAAAAATTCAATAAATTTATTTTAGTAAAGGCTTTCTTTGGGTGGAAAACCATTTTTCAAAAATGGTTATTAATGGTACCTCCCAAGGAACTATTTTTTTAATTTTTGATTTTCTTCAAAACGGTACAACCGATTTCAATTATTTTTTTTATACAGAAGCTTCCGAAAAATGTTAATAGTTTTGTGTACCAACATTTTTGAAAAAATATTTTTTGGATTTTTAAAAAATATTTAAAAATTTTTTTTGGAAAATCAAATATTTCCAAAACGGCATCATAGATTTTTTTGAAACTCGATATTTAAGACTTTTTTAGTACTCTAAAATATTTTTAGAAAAAATTTCACATTTATGAAAAAATAACGGTACCTTCCATACAAAAGTAAAAAAACCGCAAAGGAAAATATTTTTTTGCTTGAAAACGACTCCTACGATTTTGATTAAACTTTTTTCATATATGTACTAAAATTAGTACGATCTACCATCAAAAATTATAAAATTTTGCACATAGCAACTATTAGTAGTACCTGTCATAGAACGTATTTTTTTATTTTTAGTTTTCTCGTTATCAGCTTAACGGATTTAAATGAATTTTACATATAAATTTAAGATAAGATAAAATAATATTGCATATCAAAATTTTCAAAAAAAAAGTTTTTGGATTTTTAAAAAAAGTTTCAAACTTTTTTTTTGAAAATTCGATATCTCAAAAACGGGTTGACAATTTTTTTTTCAAATTTTGTTTTTATATACACATAAATATATAGTTTAAATCTGCATACCGAAATTTGTTCTTAAAAATGTTTTAAGAATTTTATATACAAAAAACTAATTTTAAAAAAAACCGCTCCAACGATTTTAAAATTTTTTTCCCATATAATCATATTCCATCATGAATTAATATGGCATACTTTTTTTCACCTCAAACTGTCAAAAGATCTGTTTTAGCTAATTTAAATGTCGTATTTCATGCTTCTCTACATTTTTCTCTCATAATTTCCATGTTTGTATATACAATTTTCTTAAACTCGCAGTGTCTTGAACATAAGAGCAAGTACGTGCGACCCAGTCGTGCATTTTATTTATATGGCAGCATTAGCCATTTATGATAGTGTAATATTGCCTTTAACTATTCTGAATAAATATCTATGTATGTACTGTACTGTACATAGATAACTTTACCTTTGATTTTTGTTTGTTTAAATTTAAAATATTAATTTAGTTAGGTTTGTCAATTTTCCAACTAAATCATTGAATAATATCATAGACTAACTAATAATAAAGACAGGCCGCTTCATATAAAGAAAAAGGACCCGATTTGAGATTGCCTCCACCTAGATTGCCTCCACTTCATACATGTTTTGTACTTGGCGAGAAAAGCTTTCGCTTCATATGAAGCTTTCAAGTTGCATCGAACTGAAATTCATTTCACCACTATCGCAAGTGTACCTGTTTTTGTTGTTAGTTTTTGGGTATTTTGTCTGTTTTTTGTTTGTTTTGCAATTAATGAAGGTTGTGAAGCAGTGGTGGTAGTTTTTTTGTCTTCATAGTTTGCTCTAACTTAAATTTAGCTTGTGTGTGTGTACACTTCAGGTAGGTATATTTATTTCATTCTTGTCGATCTTGGCAAGAATTTTCGTTTTTGGGTTTTGATTTGGTAGGTTTGAAGGAAAAATTTGTTCTTTCGAGGATTTCTCTTTTTTCACGTTTGGGGGTGGATGTTGAGAATATATGACTGTTCTGAAGTAATGGTAGACTTGGTGGCGGTTGTTTCATTTATTCTTTTTTGGGCGCTTGCTTGTGTACTCTTGCATATAGGTACATTCATAAATATAATCTCGATCTTCTAGTAATGACATAAGGATTTTCGTTTTTGGTGGTTTCGAGGATTTCTATACAGCATTATGAAGGAATATTTTTTTTTATTTTATGCGTTTATTTATTCAGTACCGAAATAAAAAAATGTTAAGAAATACAGGTGAATAACATACCTTATTTGTTAAATTGCAAAAATAAACTTACCGAGTCGAGGAGTATGTTCGCAAATGATGTGTATAACATTTCTTTAAATCGAGTAAACTTATTGTAAAGTTAAAATGCATATTTAAAGCATAAATAAAGATTCATTATTTCTATACATTCATGTGTTTTTGTTAAAATTTTCTAGGGAAATGCGCCCGAAAATAGCCACATTTTCACTCTAAACGAATTTGCACTTCTCATACTTAGTAATTTATCATGTTCATTTCAATCATTATAGTTTTCTAAAAATATAATCCTTGTTATATTATCATTCATTTCATACCTTAAAAAAGAATTACTGAAGTTATAAACCATTTCCGGAGAGCTTATTCGTGATATTCCAAATACTGTTTTTTTTTTTTTTTTTTTTTTTTTTTTATTTCATCTACAAGCACTTGCTTAACAGATATGGCATAATAACAATGATTTGTTAATATAAATATAAAAATAGGAAATATGTTATTAGAATACAATTCTTAATAATAATTCATTTTTAAATTTTTCACGAGATAAATGCAAATCAAAAATATTTGTACCTAGTTTGCAAAATTTTGGGTTGAGTAATTTTCAAAAATCGATATAACATCATGTGGTTAACCAAGAAATATGTCTGATACACCAAAATAGCCTGTTATTAATCAAAATTATTTTAAAATACAAATTTTTAAAATCGTAGCGTTTCTCGACTTATATAGAATTTAATGCAGCGGGATCGAGATTTTTTTGATTTTTTTTTTTTGCTTTACCTTGATCAAAATACAAATTTACTTGCAATTGATTAATATATTGAAACTTAACGGTGGAGCTTGTGAGCAACACACATAAACATACTCGTATTATGTACGAGTATAATCAAATTTTAGTTAGGTTATGCAAAATAGAATTTTGGAAAACTAAAATCATTTGGTGGGTGTGGTCAACAGATATAAACTATATAATTCACAGGTTGGGGGACTTAGGTGCCGTGACATAAGGCCAAGTGACATAAGGCCAAATTTGAATATTTGGGCTTATGTCACTTAACAAAAGTGACATAAAGCCAGATTTTAAGAGTTGGCCTATTGTCGCTTTTACAAAGTGACATAAGGCCAATTTGGCCTTGTGTCACTTTTAATACTAGCGTACCTGTTATTTTTTTTTCATTTTTCATTGAAAAATTTCATTAAATCCAGTTTCTTAAATGCATAAGAAACTTTGCATACACCCGAATTTGCACCCACCCCAAATCCTATCGTGAGCCCTAGCAGTTGGGTTGCAGGGGGGCAGCATGCCCCCCCCCCATATATACGTCACTGTTCATTTGAAAATTTTTATATTTCACAAACCAAATAAAGGAGAGGTTTTATTAGGTTTGTGAAATTTAAAAATTCGCAATAAACAGTGAGGTATGTATCGGGGGGCATGCTGCCCCCCTGCAACCCCCCTGCTTGGGCTCACTATAGGATTTGGGGTGGGTGCAAGGTTGGGTGTATGCAAAGTTTCTTTTCCAAAAATTACTGTTTTTTTTACAAAAAATTTTACGTTTGGCCTTAAGTCACAAACAAATTTGGCCTTATGTCACTTTGTAAAAGCGACATAAGGCCAACTCTTAAAACTTGGTCTTAAGTCGCTTTTGGAAAGTGACTTAAGGCCAAACTTTTAAATTTGGCCTTATGTCACTTGGCCTTATGTCACGGTACCGGGGATTTAAATGGCAGTTTTTGAATGTATGTAAATATCTTTAAGAATCCATTATCTATGCTTTCTGTTTGAAAATGTTATTTATTAATTATTTTAAGCTTATATTAAGAATCTGTATCTTCTCAAAATTCAAGTAAACTATTGATTTTCTAGGCACATGTACTCGAAGAAGCGGTATTTTCTCTATAAACCAAGTTGCACCTTTTACAATAATTTCATATTCATTCGAAATATTACTGGTTTAATAAAAATATAAACTTTTTATATTATCTTTTAGTTGATACCTACCTCATTTGTTAGAAAAAAAAAAAATTACTGAAGTTATAAGCCATTTTGGGAGAGCTTGTGTATGACTTTCCAAATCTCGAATTTTATCGATACATGTGAGCAATAATGTACAGCAATGTTTTATATATATGAAAACTTTTCTTAGAACTTTCTGAAAAAGTTCAATATATACATTATACATAATTCTATTAATATTTCCGTATGACCCTGCTTGTTTCACACATATTCAGTTTCATTCGGTTTGGTCTCTATTCGGTTCATTTTCGGTCGGACCTGATAAGTGTGAACCGATGAAAACGGTAAGAATAAAAAATAAATAGAAACCGAATAGCACCGAACAGTGTTCCCAGATTGGTGGTTTTTCCAACCAAAATGGTTGGAAAAAATGCCTTTGGTGGGAAAAATGGTGGGAAAATATTCATAGTGGGATTTATGGTGGGAAAATATTTCAATGGTCTCTTTTTTGGTGGGAAAAACCACAATTCACTATTACCTGCCTATCTTCGAGTCTTATGACATATAATGATTTGGCACTAAAAAACAGAAACTTTCAAAAAAAATTTTTTTTGTGAATACCACACAAATGAGGTACCAAAAATCAATGAAACTTACTAGCTGACCTTTTATAACCGTTAAGTGACCTTTCAACTGAGATGCCGACATTTTTTTTGTAACCTTGAAACGAAGTTTGATTGAGCAATTATTGAAAATAGTTGATCTTGTCATAATCTAGTGATCTTTCGGATCGGTATACATTTTTTGTGAATATTCCACAAATGAGGTGGCAAAAATCGTGCATGACCTTAAGAAACTTTAACCCTTGATTACAAGTTTTCTAGGGCTGATTTATTTCTAGGACAAGTTGACTTTCTTCACCAATTACTGACCAATTAGATGAAATACTTTTTTTGCGAGTATGAAGTACCAAGAGTGCAGCGCCAAAATTCTTCTTTTTTATATCTAGGAAATATTTGTAGCAGAAAAGGTTATGGTGGTTTTTTTTTCCTCCCAGTACAAAAATGGTTGGATTTTTTTTGGAATTTGGTGGGATTCTAGAAATCTCATCTGGCATCACTGGCACCGAACGTCCCCTCGACACGAATCGGTTTCATTCGGTTTCAAGGGCACACAAACTTATCGTATCGTTCACAAATATTCGGTTGTATAAGGTTTTTTTTGTTCGTTTTTATTTGGAATTAACAACTATAGTGCTGGGGGTCAATTCTCGATCTATGAAACTGTGAAATGAAAACAAAGTTATCATTTCAGTTTTCACAGAGTCTTATCATTTTATCACTTCACAAACGCGCGCAAGGCGATTCCCGAACTCGTTATGAAAATCAGCTGTCAAAGTGAGTACTAAAAAGATGATTGTGACGTCATAGAAAGGCCAAGATGGCGACTTGAGTGTATCAAATGAGCACAATTTGTTTGTGTTTATCGTTTTGCTTTTCACAGGTTTTCACAGAAGGAAATGATTGTGATAAACGAATCATCATATGAAAACATTTTGACATATGTTTTCATTTTTTCACACTTGGAGAATCGCATTTGGCGTGGAGGCGTTATCATATTTATCACTTCACAGTTTCACAGATCGAGAATTGACCCCCTGAAGTATGTTGAAATTTTTGGAATTAAAAATTGATATATTTGAATGCAAACCTTATAGGAACCGTATGTGTGAAAATACAAAACTGAAACCGAACCGAATAGAGACCGAACCGAATGAAACCGAATATGTGTGAAACAAGCCTGAAGATGAGGAAATTAGACCTCGATATGCATATATAGGCATAGACAATAAAAATAAAAATACACAATGCGTTTTATTGAACTTTTATGAAGCAAAACAAAAGGTAATATTGAATTCAATTTTAATACTTAAGCTTGTGAGCGATGCACAGCAACAACACGTTTCTTAGGACTTCATGAACAAAACAATGAAACCATCTGGTGGGGGGGTGGTTGAAATATATAACCCATATAGTTTGCCATAAGGAGGATCAATTTAGCAGTTTCTTAATACAAGACTTTTTAAAAAGACATTTTTTATATTTTATGTTTTTTATTTTGAATTTTCCCATTATTGGCTTAACGGATATAGAAAAATTTTTTTATTTCAGCTTATGTTGATAGTGAAATTATTTCTTATGATAGGTATATCAAAATAGCAGTATGATTTAATGCCATTTCCATTTAAATTTTGAAAGTAGAGAACCTTTCTTTATTTAAATAAAAAATGATTTATTTAAATAATTGAGGCAAATAGTTAGTGCACTTCTCTACTCTAACAGATCTTTGCTCATGAAAGTTGGCATGTAGATAGAAATTCAGTTTTAATCAGTAAACAAAATTGAGAAATTATTCGTATTTTTGCTCTCAATTTGCTATCCTATTCGAAAAGTTCATTTTTATGTTTTTCTCGTCTTTTTCTTACCTTTTTTGTTTTTTTGTAGTTTAGTTTTTCTTTTTTTTGCATTTTTAAATATTTTTTTTTTTGAGTTTTAATTTTTTGTCGGCATTATTTTTCTGATTAATTTCAAGATTGCTAAGTGGTTTTAATTTTGTTATATTTTTAATTCAGTTAAATCGATAATTTACATATTCCTTTTAAATTATTGTTTGTTGAATGAGCAATTTCTTTGAACAAAAAGGTCTCAAATTTTAAAGGTATGTTCATTATGTACCAGTATGTTCATTTTCGTTTTTTCATTTTTCTTTTTTTTGGAAAATAAGCAAAAAGCAATGGTTGCTCTCATTTCAATTCAGCTGGAATAACCATTCTTTTATTTATGCACCATTTATTTATGCAACTTTTTTATTTTTTTTTTTTTCATTTTTGTTACTCTTTCTTATTTTTTTACGTTTTTATTTTATTTTATTTTTTTATAGTTTTAATTCTTGAGGTTCTGAATATTTTTATTTTATGTTTTAAGTGTTTTTTTTTTTTTTTATTTCTTATTAATTTTAGTTCTTCAATTCTGTTTCCATAGGTAGTTATACTCGTGCCTATATTTTATTGTATTTTTTTTTTTTTTTTTTTTAAGTGTTAAATTTTTTTTTGAATAATATTTAAGCATTTGAGCTTCTAATGACTTTTAATTTCAACTCAAATTTCTATTCTATAAAAACGATAAATTCGATGAAATTTTATACTTATACCTATCATTTATATTTTTATAAAAGCTGTAATAGTTCCAATGAATATGAAATTATTGTATGAGGTGTAACTTGGTTTACAGAGAAAATATCAATTCTTTCGAGTTCATTTTCCTGAAAATCAATAGTAAGCTTGAATATTAAGAAATAAAATGAATCTTAAACAAAATACAGAATCTTAAATTATGCTTTAAATATCCAAAATAATAGTATTTTCGAATAGAAAGAAAAGAAAATGGATTTTTTAAAGATAATTTACATACATTCAAAAACTGCTAAATTAATCCTCCACCTCCTACCAGCGAATTATATAGTTCATATCTGTTGACCACACCCACCAAATGATTTTAGTTTTCCAAAATTCTATTTTGCATAACCTAACTAAAATTTGATTATACTCGTACATATACGAGTATGTTTATGTGTGTTGCTCACAAGCTCCACCGTTAAGTTTCAATATATTAATCAATTGCAAGTAAATTTGTATTTTGATCCAGGTAAAGCAAAAAAAAAATCAAAAAAATCTCGATCCCGCTGCATTAAATTCTATATAAGTCGAGAAACGCTACGATTTTAAAAATTTGTATTTTAAAATAATTTTGATTAATAACAGGCTATTTTGGTGTATCAGACATATTTCTTGGTTAACCACATGATGTTATATCGATTTTTGAAAATTACTCAACCCAAAATTTTGCAAACTAGGTACAAATACAGTATTTGGAATATCACGAATAAGCTCTCCGGAAATGGTTTATAACTTCAGTAATTCTTTTTTAAGGTATGAAATGAATGATAATATAACAAGGATTATATTTTTAGAAAACTATAATGATTGAAGTGAACATGATAAATTACTAAGTATGAGAAGTGCAAATTCGTTTAGAGTGAAAATGTGGCTATTTTCGGGCGCATTTCCCTAGAAAATTTTAACAAAAACACATGAATGTATAGAAATAATGAATCTTTATTTATGCTTTAAATATGCATTTTAACTTTACAATAAGTTTACTCGATTTAAAGAAATGTTATACACATCATTTGCGAACATACTCCTCGACTCGGTAAGTTTATTTTTGCAATTTAACAAATAAGGTATGTTATTCACCTGTATTTCTTAACATTTTTTTATTTCGGTACTGAATAAATAAACGCATAAAATAAAAAAAAAATTCCTTCATAATGCTGTATAGAAATCCTCGAAACCACCAAAAACGAAAATCCTTATGTCATTACTAGAAGATCGAGATTATATTTATGAATGTACCTATATGCAAGAGTACACAAGCAAGCGCCCAAAAAAGAATAAATGAAACAACCGCCACCAAGTCTACCATTACTTCAGAACAGTCATATATTCTCAACATCCACCCCCAAACGTGAAAAAAGAGAAATCCTCGAAAGAACAAATTTTTCCTTCAAACCTACCAAATCAAAACCCAAAAACGAAAATTCTTGCCAAGATCGACAAGAATGAAATAAATATACCTACCTGAAGTGTACACACACACAAGCTAAATTTAAGTTAGAGCAAACTATGAAGACAAAAAAACTACCACCACTGCTTCACAACCTTCATTAATTGCAAAACAAACAAAAAACAGACAAAATACCCAAAAACTAACAACAAAAACAGGTACACTTGCGATAGTGGTGAAATGAATTTCAGTTCGATGCAACTTGAAAGCTTCATATGAAGCGAAAGCTTTTCTCGCCAAGTACAAAACATGTATGAAGTGGAGGCAATCTAGGTGGAGGCAATCTCAAATCGGGTCCTTTTTCTTTATATGAAGCGGCCTGTCTTTATTATTAGTTAGTCTATGATAATATCTACATATGTATAAATAAGATTATCTCATAAATCGAAAAAAAGATGTATAAATGAGTTTTCAATAAATAAATCTATTTTAACTTTTGATATCCATTTATGTAGGTTAGGTATACATTATCAGCGCTATCAATAAAAAACGCTTATTCTACCTTTATTCCACGATTTTACTAAACCACGGAATAAACGTTAAGAAACGGGATAAAATTTCTCATTTAAAGAAAAACAACATATATTCGTGGACGTTTACCGTACGAGGCCTGTAAGTATCTTGAAATTTGTACCGGAAGCTTGGGTTTTTTGCTAGAGGTTTCGACTTTCGACATCTTAAAATTTCAAGTTACCAAACACACCTACAAATTTTCTTGTTTATGTCTATCGCTAAACCATCAGCTTCGGTGGTTTAGCATAGCTTCGCAGTTAATCCATGGAATAAGGCTAACCCTTCGCTATTCCGATATTTTTTTAATTTGGCTGTTAAAGTGTATAATATGTTTAGGCACAAAAGGTACATATATGTACATACATTAGCGATTAGGGTGTTCTTGGTATGTTTTTTTTTTTTTGAGATTTAATATTTGGATGGGACTAAATCAGCTCCAAATGAAGAAACAAACATTTTTAGAAATATTAGTTTTCATCCCCTAGTTGCTGTAGGGTTTAATTAAATTGCCAATTTTTTTTTTTTTTTAATATATACTAAGTGATTCCAGTCAAATCTGCCAAAATTTTCAGGGCATGTAGTTTGAAGGTAGACAAGAAAAAATTCACGATAGGGTGGTTATATTTCCCCCGCTTTGGCAAAAAGGACAATTTTATAAAAAAAAAATATTTAGAAACGATGGAAACACTTATTGTATTGTAGCTTTTTGGAAAGCCTACGGTTTAGTTTCATATGAAATGTAGAATGCAGCTTGCTAACGCACTACAACAATGAATCTAAAGTGCAAACAAAAAAGCTCAGGATACATCCAACGATTTGTTTTGCAAAATTTCAGATTCTACCATAAATCTGAGACTAAAAAAGAAAACTTAATTTTTGATCTTCATTTTTATATTTTGGATTTCACTGAGCTATATCACGGATATGTTCAAATTACATTCTGATCATATCTCATCATTCATTCATAAAATAACCATATAACAAAAACTATTTTGTTTTGATTCCCTTAACTTTAACTTTCAAATAGTTAACCGTTTTATTTTTTTGATAATCACCTCTAGGATTTCATTTTGCATCAGACACTTTTTTTAACGTTTTAAACTATTACTTCGACACCGTATTACAGTATATGAAATTATTAAACCGCAATCATACGATTAAGTTCCATTAATTTATAAATTTAACTTCAAAACACAAGAATCCAAGTTTCTATCAAGTGGAGGAGCAAAGTTACGAGTACTTTCATTCAGTTAACATCGAAAAAGAAAAATTAAGCTTATTTATTTTTTAGTCTATCAGCAAAAAGATTTCCGCAAGATACTAAAGATCGTGATACTTCGACAGTATCTCAAAGACTGATCTAAGAGATGAGCCCCATTATACAAAGAAGATCATAGTTGTAGTTTGATGAAGAAGCTTCAAACTTGGAAGGAAAATAGGTAATGATAATAATGAGCAATTGTTTAAATTTTTTGAGCAGGTTCCTTACCTATGAACTCTTAAAATACTCGTTTTGGATTTTAAAACATTTAAACTCCGCTTAGAATTAAAATCTTCTTGTTTTTCAGTTAAATGGTAAAAAGAATAGTTTCATAATCAAAACAGTTAAAGATTTGAAGATGTCAACAATTGGGTTTGTGTGGCGTAAACGTAACTAAATCATGTATTGTTTCTTTTTGTTTGTTTTACTCTTAAAGCGCGATGGTCGGATGGTCTATTAGTTCAATTAGTAGTGGGTGTGTGGCCAGTCATATGAGTTTGTGAGTCAATCAAGTAAATTGAAGAATGTTTGAAAGACGTAAAACTAACATTTAGTGTTTATTATCAACAGGCGGTCTTGTAGAGAGAATTATAATTTAGTAAAGCAAAACAAAAAAAAACAAGAAGCTTTTCAGCAAGAGAGCGCATACTTAATTTGAGTTTAAGTTTATAGTTCGCGTGTGTACAATTTTGTTAAAGGAAATATTGAACGTTAGCAACAAGTTGATATAAAACAAATATGCAAGGCTCTTCGATCTGCCGATCTGTTTTTATTTTTATCTAAGCTAGAATCACTTATAGATTAATCGAAAAGGTCTCGATGCGACAAAATATTTTAACACAATAAACAATGAGTATATTCACATCATCGATTCCTGATACGTTTCGATCCTCTCGTTGATCCTTATGTAAAAATATTTAACTGTAGCGATATTGTATCGGTATCGGCACAATAGTGTGGTTCTGGCTTTATTCTAATAAGAGGTATAGAACTTTGAAATGGAATAAAACAAAGATGATTTTCTATAAATTGACATGAAATTTAGTTTATTCGAAAGATAATCTTCTGGCATTATAATTTAAATATGATTTCTGGCATATGACCACCACGGCTGGCTCGGATGTAGTTTAATCTGGAGGTCCAATTTTCGATGACTTTTTCCAACATTTGTGGCCGTATATCCATATCGGCAATAACGTAGCGAATGTTGTCCTCCAAGTAGTGGTCAATCATTTCGGGCTTATCGGCGTAGACTAGCGACTTCATATATCCCTACAGAAAATAGTCAAGCGGCGTTAAATCGCACGATCTTGGAGGCCAATTCACGGGTCCGTAACGTGAAACTATGCACTTACCTAACGTTTGCTATACCTACCTCTAAAAAAATCACCCGTTATATGCTTATGCTTTGGTTAAATTTTCAACAAAAATGTTCTATCCGAGAAAATCAAGACAATCAGATGGGCACAAACAAATGTCGCCATGCATAAAGAATATATGGTAATTGCAAGAACTATGCTTTTTGCCAATGCTTTTTAGAAAAAAGAAAGATATATTCTGGTCAAGAAACCAAATTCCATCCACTTTTTTTTTGGGGGGATCTTGTGGCATTCATTTTGTACATTATAAGGATGAAGTTAAGCTAGGGAGTCGTTTTTTGCAATCCTGTCATTTGAACACCATTTCAAAAAATGGCGCCCAGTTTGTAGGCCAGTCAGGGATCCGAAATCTCAGCAATTTCTATCCATTTATATTTGTGATTCATTTTTGGCATGCCAAGGATGAAGTTTAGCTTAGGTTAGGTTAGGTTAGGTTAGGTTAGGTTAGGTGGGGTGATGATCCGGCAAGCCGAAAACATCTCACTCGGATCTCAATGGATCCATTGTGCTCCCCGGGATGTGAGAAATGTAGGAATAGGAGGGAAAGAGGAGGGATTTAGTGGAAGTTTTGGGAATGGGGTGCCTCCCTGAACCATCCTGTGCTTTGAATGAATTTCAGGATGTTTTTCAGTGGCAAAAGAGAGACGTCGCCCAGTTCGTCGAAGAAATATTCTCCGAGGGCTGCTTTTCTTGTTCTGGCTAGGCTGGGGCATTCACAGAGGGAGTGAGAAGAGCCCTCCTCCCACCTCTTCGTCCTGACACCCTCTGCATAAGTCAGATGTGCCGATGCCCATTCTGCTCATGTGGGTTCCCATTGAGTTGTGACCTGTAAGGATTCCAACCAAGAGAGACAATTGAGGTCTGCTTAGCTTAAGTAAGTACTCCGTTTTGTTCTTTGAAATATCTGGCCAAAGATTCCTTGAAACCCGACTGGTGTCAATTGTTAACCGTCTATCGTTAGCGGCCTTGAGGAAGCTTTGGTGAATTCTACTCTTTTCTTGCTCCAGTGGCATAAGAACCCAAGGTACAGTTTGGCTCGGTTCAAGTAGTGAACCGTTTTTGGTCAATTCATCAGCCATTTCGTTACCATAAATGTCACGGTGACCAGGGACCCATCGAAGAGTGACTGAATTTGTTTCGCCAAGTAATCTCAATTCACTACGGCATCGATCAACTAGTTTTGACTTCGTGACAGTTGACGAAATGGCTCTGATTGCCGCCTGGCTGTCTATGAAGATATCAATGTTTTTGTTCGTTAGTTCGCATATTGATAGGCATTTTGCCAGCCTCGCAAACTGCAAGTACTTCCACTTGGAAAACGCTGCAGAAGTTTGGGAGCTTCAATGACCTATTTATGGGTGGATTGTCTGAGAAGATACCTGACCCTACCCCTGTGTCTGTTTTGGAACCGTCAGTAAGGACCGATACATGATTTGCGTTAATGACCCGGTTTTCCTTCCATAATTCCCTTGTCGGGATATCTGTTAGTGCGACTGGGTTAAAATCTATGTACGGTGAAATATAGTCCGTTTGAATGCCCGTGTCAGTGAAGTTCATTATAGTTCTGTGACCATAGTGGCCCTTTTTACAATTTTTACACTCTTTAAGTCGTAAAGCACTTTTGGCCGCCAACTCCTTCGTGAACAGATCGAGTGGGGCAAGTGAAAGGAAAGTTTCTAGGGCTGCGGTTGGCGTGGTTCTCATGGCACTAGTTGTGCCTATACATGCCAGTCTCTGAATTTTTGTCATGGCCTTAAGATTGGTTGCCTTTTCTAAGGCTGGCCACCAAACCAAAAACGCGTACGTCAGGATAGGCCTTATAATGGCTGTGTACATCCAATGAATGGTTTTGGGGCTGGGTCCCCATCTCTTGCCGAAAATTCTACTGCATGTGTAGAAGGCTATTGCAGCTTTTTTTTCTCTTTCTTTTATGTTCTCTTTCCAGTTAAGTTTACGATAGATAATTAAACCAAGATATTTGGCCGTACCAGTTATATGGAGCGGCGTCCCATTTTTGGTGGGGGGATTTATGTTTGGAATATTTCGTTTTCTCGTAAACAAAACCAGTTCCGTTTTTAGTGGGTTGACATTAAGTCCGCAGCTACTGGCCCAATTACTGAGCTTGTCAAGGGCTGTTTGTAGAAGCTCACACAGAGTGGGAACAAATTTCCCTGACGCCATTATAACAATATCATCAGCGTACGCCACGACCTTGACGCTTTGCCCTAATTTAACTAAGATCTGGTTTACAACAAGAAGCCAGAGCAGAGGAGATAAGACTCCTCCCTGTGGCGTACCTCTACACGTCCTAACTTTAAGTTTGCTACTACCCATTTCTGCATTAACAATTCTAGTCTGAAGCATGGAGTCAATCCAGTTTGACAACATCGGATCAATGCCGACAGATTCAAGGGCTTGTCGAATTGCTCCATTTTCAACGTTGTTGAAGGCCCCTTCAACGTCAAGGAATGCTCCTAAGGTAAATTCCTTAAAGTGAATTGATTCCTCAATCGTGCCGACCACTTCATGAAGTGCCGTCTCAACAAATTTGCCCTTGTATGCATGTTGGGCCTGTGAGAGAACACTTACTATCATTTAGCATTATAGTCCAGTCATTAGGTCATTTGACCTTGCGCGCAGAGGCACTGTCTGATTTTTTTTCATGGATCGATAGAGGCTCATTTAAAAAGCTTAAATCCAAATTTGCACCACCTGACAACTTTTTTTACCATAGTTATTGGTAAAAATGTGTTTTTTGCCATTTTTGCGTCTTTTGTGAATATCTCGGCTGCAGTATGTCGCACAGAAAAAAATAAAATATGGATTTATTAATAATAAGATTAGCTATTATATTATAAAAAAATTAATTTGTTCAAACAAATAAAAAAAAGTTATGGTTAGTTAAAGTAAGTTTTTATTGTTTGAAAATCACTCTTTCGTGATTATTAAGAAAAAAGCTCATTTAACGATAAAGTTTTTATTTTTACTTTTAAAGTCTTTGTAATTACCTACAATTTAAAAAAATTCAGCCCTTAACTACTAACACAAGCCGAGAAATAAATTTATGAACATAGGTAAGTCAGCGCACCCACGCAATTTTATGGTTTTAGTTTTATTTTATATCTCAGCCCCAGTGTGTCGCAAAGTTAAAATTAAAAAGTTTTATTGTTTATAATAATTCTTTTTATTTTTTTTTCTCTTGACTCATTAAGTGAGAACTTATGAATTGGATAACTCACATAATTCGTGGCCGAAAATATCGGTTAAAGGCTCATTTTATAGGTCCTTTTAAGAACTAAAAATTATTCTAAGAGCATCATCCAAAAAAATCAAAGGTAACCGAGATAACTCAAGAAAAGTCATACCACCACCAAAACACAACCTATACAGGAACATTGGCCCGTTATAACTCAAAGATTAAAAAACCTACAGAGGTCATTGATAGCTTATTTTACAGGTAATTTTATTCTCTACAAAGATGAATTTGGACGTTTTGCTGTAAAAAGAAATGCTAGCGAGCTATTGCATAAAAACAAAACCAATCTCTATTTCAAGATAGCGGCTCTTCCCTAACCTCAAATATCCCAAAAACTCGTTTTTATGTTAAGAAGGCGTACCCAAACAGATTCCATTAAAAAAAATTTGTCCATCGAAAAATGCGATTTCATGACCTTTTTTTGACTAATTTGACTGGGCTAAATAGCTAATCTTATTATAAATAAATCCATATTTTATTTTTTTCTGTGCGACATACTGCAGCTGAGATATTCACAAAAGACGCAAAAATGGCAAAAAACACATTTTTACCAATAACTTTGGTAAAAAAAGTTGTCAGGTGGTGCAAATTTGGATTTAAGCTTTTTAAATGAGCCTCTATCGATCCATGAAAAAAAATCAGACAGTGCCTCTGCGCGCAAGGTCAGGCCCTTTTTCACGACGTGATGACTGGACTATTAGGCGAATGTGCGTTTCTATCAGCCTTTCTAAGGTTTTAAGAAGAAAGGAGGATAGGCTTATTGGTCTAAAATCTTTCGGTTCAGTGTGAGTGGGCTTGCCAGCTTTCGGAATGAAAATGACATTAACTTCCCTCCAACTAGATGGAATATAATTGATGTTTAAACACCCTTTGAATATTTCCACCAGTAGCGGTACAATTATACGCCTTTAGAGCTTTGGAGCATAATTGGAATTATTCCATCAGGCCCTGCAGACTTGTACGCTGAGAAGGAGTCTGTGGCCCAGGCCACCTTAGGGCTGTCTATAATTTGACTGCCAATACTAAAAGTCTGGCTTATGTTGGGGCCCCTATCCATGGACCTTTGACATGACTTTCCTGAGCCTAGCAGCGTCATTAGTAGACTCTATGTCTGTACAGAACTTCTGCCAGGCTGCTCTTTTCGCATACGTCGTTTTATTCTTATATTCGTTTTTGCTGATCCTGAAAATATCCCAGTCAGCAGGTTCATTACTATATTTTGCTCTATTATAAAGCCTCCTAGATTTCTTCCTTAGGGTGGCCAGCTCTTTCGACCACCAAACGGGGTTGAGTTTGCCTTTCCCTTTGGTAATGGGGCAAGAACTTTCGAAAGCACTGTGAATAGCTGACGTCAGTTCATTAACATGTTTTTCAATATCCGAAGAGCTTAAAACAGGTACAATGATTTCATAACGGCCCAAGGAAGCGGCCAATCTTTCGTTGAAGGCTACCCAGTTTGTCTTTCTGGGGTTTCTGTAGGGCTTTGTGATTTCTGTTTTGTGTTCTACTTGGAATGTTATCATTCTATGGTCTGAGAATGTAACACTACTCGAGACTTTCCAAGTACTGACCGCAATGGAATCAGAATTGGTGGAAAGTGTCACATCGAGCACTATGCAACTACGATAATTACCTTCGGTAGGCCCTTTGTTAAAGTATGTTATATAGTCCTTGGACATGAGTCCGCAGATCCTGCCACTGTTGACCCAGGGCTCTTGAACAAGGGCTATATCTATATTCTCCTTTGCCAGGAAGGAGATTAAGGGAAGTTTAGCTTGGGAGTCATTGTGTTTTTTTTACGGCAAAAGGTGGGGCCTCCACTTTTTTGGTAGCTTTTAATATTTTGAATATTCGAAAGAATGAATTTATGTATGAAATTTATTAATTGAAAAGTCAAATTAACTCCGAGTTAACTCATCTTATTTGGTGAGCTAACTCAAGGACCAAATTGAGGGCCTTTTCAGCTGTGGCTCCATCTGGATTTCGATTGTGAAAGTTATTGGCAGTGCAATTCCCTTGTAGCGCCATCTCTATTCCGATGCGTGAATGGCGTAGAAAGTTGATATCCATTCGATGACCCTGTTCTTTGACAACTGAAAGATAAAGTTAATCCTCCCGTGAAAAACTGTTCCTGAGTTAACTTGGGATTAATCTGTTTTCAGCATTAGCTCGGATTAAACAAAAAAAAACATAAATGTTAAAAAGGAGCCAGGTTCTTATATGAACAAGAATTCTGTGCGTAAAAAGTCAGCCAAAAAAAGTAATGAAATCTAAAATAAGTAGAGTAATATTGAAAAAAAAACTCCAAATTATGACGGAAATTTCCTATTCAATGATTACACTGGTCAACAAAATTTAATTATTTTTTTGTTACAGAAACAAAAATATACTTTTCCGTAGGTTTTTGGTGTGCTGAACTTGAATCTGAAGTCAGAAAAATTCTATCGGGCTACGTTTTTGAGATATTCCCGTTACAAAATCGAAAAAAAACCGTTTTTTTGCTGTTTTAAAAGTTGTATTGTAACGTGAAGTAAATTGTTTCAACAAAATTTTTAATGGTTTCTGAAAGAACTAATTTTCTTCTTTTAAAATCAGTTTAAATCTTTCCGATATCTCTTTTCTTCTCGGAGAAATCTTCAGTTAATTGTAGGCCTTCCATTTATGACATAAATACAATGTTAAGGAGAATGGGCAAAAATTTATGGGAAATCGTCCATTTCCCAATACGAACGTGTGATATATCGTTGAAAAGTTTATTTTGAGTACATCATTTCATTATATGGCCGTTAAGCTCTAAACCATGGGGTTCACGAGATATTCAGCTAATGTGGATTGGGAACACATTATTGTTCTTTCGGTGCTTTGAAGCCGAATATCTCGCGAGCCCCATGGCTTAGAGCTTAACGGTCATATAATGAAATTATGTACTCAAAATAACCTTTTCATCGATATATGACACATTCGTATTGGGAAATGGACCATTTCCCATAAATTTTTACCCATTCTCCTTTACATTGTATTTATGTCATAAATGGAAGGCCTACAATTAACTGAAGATTTCTCCGAGAAGAAAAGAGGTATTGGAAAGATTTAAACTTATTTTAAAAGAAGAAAATTAGTTCTTTCAGAAACCATTAAAAATTTTGTTGAAACAATTTACTTCACGTTACAATACAACTTTGAAAACAGCAAAAAAACGGTTTTTTCGATTTTGTAACGGGAATATCTCAAAAACGTAGCCCGATAGAATTTTTCTGACTTCAGATTCGAGTTCAGCACACCAAAAGCCTACGGAAAAGTATAATTTTATTTCTGTAAGAAAAACCTTGTTGACCAGTGTTATTGATTAAAATTTGTTGGGTTCACTGGTTAAGTTTTCATACATTTTATAACTGTGATTAAGCAAGTAATTAAGAGAAAACTTGCTAAGTGAATCCACCAAATTTTAATCAGTTATCATTAAATACCAAATTTCTGTCATAATTTGGAGTTGTTTCGATATTACTCTAATACTACTCTACAGATTTCTTGTACATATAAGAACTTGGATATTTTTTTAACATTTATGTTTTTGTTGTGATTTCACTCCTTTTTTAAAGGATTTTATTTTGCCAAGTGAAAATCAAGTCCTGCCGTTCAACAAAGTTTCATAATTCTACGTAAACCGAAAGTGTCCCTTATAAATAATAGCAATTCTGAGAAAGTGGGTGCTACCACGCCTCCTGATTGGAAAAACATTTATTTTTGTCTTTGTTGCTCTCCAAGTTATACAGTTCTACCAATTTTCATCGTTCTACAACAATCGGAAGTGCTCCATATAGTTTATAAGAATTTTTGAAAAAGTGGGTGGATGCCACGCCCCTGAACAGAAAATTTCAAATTTTAATTTTAGCAATTCTAAGAAAGTGGTTCGTTGCCACACCCCCTGAACGGAAAATTGCGAATTTTCTATTTTTTTCTTTCTAAACACTTCAAGCCAACCTATCAATTTGCATCGTTCTACAACAATTGAAGTGCTCCATATAATTTATATGAATTTTTAAGACAGTGGGTTGAAGCCACGCCCCCTGAATGGAAAATTGCAGATTTTAGATTGTTTCCTTTGTATGCACCACAAGGCCTACCGTTTTGCAAAATTTCAAACTTCTACGGTGTTGGGAAGTGCTCCATAGTTTTGATGATCTGTCAGTGAATCAGTGAGTCAGTGAATCAGTGAGTCAGTCAGTTACAGTTTTTGCAATTCTTGAAGTTCTATATCTCAGGAACTACTAATGCTACAGAGTTGAAACTTGGTGAACCATCGATGTTTGATCAGTTAATCAAATACTGCGAATTGGAAGTTTCTGACTTTTTTGGTACTAAAGTTAGAGGGGGGATACAAATCACCTGAGTTTGTTCCTGTAAAAAAGGTATAGTGACGCGAGCTTGGCTCGGCACTACCGTGCCTTTGATTTGAAGGAAAGTTAGATTATTGTAGTTTTGTGTTTCAATTGCTTTCTCGAATTCAACATATAAAATTGACTATAAACTTGATTTTGACACAGTACCTACCTACTCTATGCAAGATGAAACAATATAAATATTTGAGCTCCAAAATTAATAAAACGACAATTAACAGATAACAGTTTCGTTTTATCACTTTGCATTTCTAAAAATTCTTCACAATTATTGCTTTGCGATACAGACCTCGAGAATTCACCAAATATCTACTTGATAACTACATATTGCTTAGACGATTTCTAACTAACATTTTTGTGGCACAGAAAATTTTGTACATTGTTACAAATTGCTTATCTTGCTTGTTGTTTTATGGTTATGCTCCTCTGGCCTCCTCCAGAATAGCCGTGATAAACTGTTGTAAGTTTTTGATCCATAACATACATAAAAGCACATGTGAAATTCAAAATCAAATAAAAAATTTCTTAAACAGTTTTAGAATAAGTGTTTATTTAATGACATGCATATTATGTAAGTACGAAAATATAGTTCCTTCAAAAATATCTCTAAAATCTCAAATTTGTAACATCATCAATAAATTCATCCCATTTTCTTCTGAAAACTTTGTTAATCTTTCTACGTTCATCACCATTCAACACAGAGTATCTACAATAATTTTCATTAAATATGAATTAGTATTTAATACAAAAACTTTATGTTTATAGAAAACACACTCACTTTATTGAATTCAAAGCAAATTGCTTTAATATCCTCAAATCTGCATCAACTGGTGCAAAGCTCATGAAAGCATAATAAAAATCATAACTCAAACCCTTGGAATTCCATATTCCTGGATCGTCTGCTGATATAATTATGGGTATATCTTCAGCGATAAAAAATGAAGCTGGATGATTTCTTAAATCCCAAACTAAGCCAAGAACTTGATTTGAAATTGGATTAACTTCAATTGCAATGCCACGGTTTTTCACTGTATCCCAAAGTTGTGGATGTTTGGATAAAGCGAATCCATGTCCAATACGACGAGTATTCAAAAGTATAGCATCCATTAGGTTCCAGTCTGTTTTGCCATACCATTCTGGAATTTAAAATAATTATTAAAATATTTATAAGGATTTTGAAAAATATTTAAAAAAATATATTTTTTTAACTTGTTTCCCCGGCATGAAAGAAGAAATGAGCTCCAGTTGGTATATCGGATAATTCAGTAACAAACTTATGTAAGGGATCACCTAAATCTTCTTGACCAATCAAGTCAAATCCAATTATAAAATTCGGTTTAGCTGAGCTGAAAAAAAAAATAATAATAAAAAAATCCATTCTGTTACATAAAAAAAATAATTGAGGTGTTTCATGTGTTAAATTATTTGTATCGAAACTAATTTGTCTAACAACAACTACTCAATAACCAATCATATTATTTCTTACTGCAGCTCTTTAAATCGAACAATCCTTTCTGTCATATCATCAACCGTGCCCTTATTTCTTTTTGCATAAATAATTTTCATGCCAACAAAATCAGGATTTGAATCTTTGTATTCATTTACGACCTTTTCCAGCTCATCTGCGACTTCCAGTGCATCATAAGTTTTATTCTTGTCCCCATAAAGCTGCAAAATAAATGGTTTAAATCGAGAAAGCCTTCAGAAATGAACCCACCTCCGATAGAGAAGCTCGAATTTCAGCATAAATAATATTATCCTCGTACAACTCCTCCATCAGACGACGATGGTAGGCTCTAAATACTGGCAAATACCTATAAAAGTTATCGATCGAATCAAAAACATCCTCGAAACGTCTCCAAATTTTCTGACTCTCTGTGATAAGTGCTGAAATCTAATATATCTGCAGAACTTTCTAAAATTGTTGATCTTCCCTCAAATACTTACACTCTGGATGCATGGTATACATATTGATGTGCTTCTCTAATTGTCGATCATATTGTCGCCTATCATCGGTATTTAATCGTTCAACACAAACATTCTTTAATTCACTGGAACAGCGACTGGTATTGCGGAATGTGAATAACATCACACCTCTCTCATCGCGACACGTGTAAACATTATATTGAGATGTTAAATTTTTAATGACCCACTTAGATGAAACCATGCCCTTATTGTGTCCATGAAGAAAGGCACCTTTTGGCATTTTTTGAATAATTCGAAATACCTCGCTTTGTCGTATTAACGGTTTCGCATGGAAGAAATGCATTCCCGGTGGGTACATATCAGGTTTTTTGACACCTTCGGCAATCTAAAAAATTATAACAGAGAAGGATCATTAATACAAAAAGATTCAAGTCATTCTGTGTTAACAAATATTTATGTTAAAACCTCTTGCCGTTTGGCATTCATCAAAATAGAATTGGCCTTCTCCTCTTTTGGTGACAGCCACAAATTACCGCCAGTAGATGAGAGACGTTCTGCTTCCATGATTTTCTCGCGTACAGAATCGTAAGCTGAAATGCAAATGAGATGTTTTGAGTAATGTAATACATAAAGTAGATTTACCAAGCAAATTATAGTGTTAAATTGATAGCAAATTTTTATTAAGTGATTTAGATTGATCTTTTTCCAATTATTTGGTTGGGAAAACTTGTAGATTACATACTTTTGTTTCTGTTGTTTAGTTATGGCTTTCAAAGATCTTTTTTTCTTAATCTTAATTGAATGCATGACCTTGTTTTTAAGGAAAAAAGAAGGTTAATTCGTATTATAGAACTAATTAAGTCCTTGGGCATCAAACTAGATCAAGTGGCCTAACAGTGACGTTCCTACGAATTGTTTTAATAATTTATAACAGCATATAAAAGGGGTTAAGCGTTAAGGAATGCATATTATAGTCCGGTCAGGAAACCGAATCCCTTCAGTTTTTTGGCAGGGACCTTCATTTTATGTTAGGAATTAGTTTTTGATATGATAAGGATGAAATTTAGCCCGGAAGTCACTTTTGTAATCCTGTCTCTTGGCCGCCATTTTGAAAAATCGCACCCAACCTGTACTCCGGTCAGATAACTCAAATCCTGGCTCTTATTTTTACATTTGAAATTTATTTTTGACATTTTTTTTTTTGATATTTTTAATTCTGTCGTTTGCACGCCATTTCGAAAACTGGCGCCCAATGTGGGCCAAATGGTAAAATAAAAAGAAACTCGTAAAATACATGGAAAATTTTCAAGATAACAGTTGATGTCTTAAAAGAGAGGTGTTGAGGAGACGCACCTCCTTCCAGCAAAATATCAGTGTCACCACTTTTCGGGAGCATACTTTTTTTTTAATGTCAAGGGGGTGGAACATCTACTTTTTTGATCATTTTTATATTATAAACATGAAAAAAGGTGCGGAAACCCCTCTAGATGTCAAACGTGTTTTGGGAAAATAAAGGTTGGTGTCTTATAAAATAAGTGTTAAATAGAAGCACTTATGGGTAAAATGTCAGTGTTGCCACTTCTCGGAAACATACTTTTTTATGTAACATGACAAAAAGTTGTGGAAACGCCTCTAGATGCCAAACGAGTTTTGGGAAAATAACGGTTGAAGTCACTTAAATTTTAACTGAAGGTGTATCTACTCAACGTCTACTTTTTAAGACATCAATTGCTATTTTTGCAAGCCGTGTTTGTAGTTTGGAGGAGTTTCCACATTGCTGTTCACGTTAGTAATATTAAAAAATACCAAAAAAGTTGAAAATCCGCCATTTGACATGAAAAAAGTTTGCTCCCTAAAAAAGGTAAACTGTAATACTAACCAAAGGTGTTTCTACCCAACACCTATTCTTTAAGACGACAACCGTTATTTTCCCACTACGAGTTTTGCATCTGGAGGCATTTCCAAATTTTTTTATTTTCAAAATATTAAAAACTACCAAAAAAGTCGAAGTCCCCACCTTTGACATTAAAAAAGTTTATTCATCAAAAGTTGCAACACTATAATTTTACCCGAAGGTTGCTCTACTCAACACCTTTCTTTTAAAACATATCTCATTACTTTTCCTTGACGCGTTTGGTATTTGCAGACGTTTCCGCCCCTTTCATTATGTTGAAAACATTAAATTTCCTAAAATAATCGAGATTCCACCCTTCTGATTGTTTTCGAAAAGTGGTTACTCTAAGATTTTACTCGAAGGTGAGACTAATCAACACGTATTTTTTAAAAGGCATATCCTGTTATTTTCCCAACATGAGTTTGATATCTGGAGGCGGTTTACTATTTTTTTCATGCTCAAATTATAAAAAAGTACCAAAAAAGTGGATGTTCCCCCCATTGACATAAAAAAAAGTATGTTCCCGAAAAGTGGCAACACTGATATTTTACTCGAAGGTGCGTCTACTCAACATCTATCTTTTAGGACATTAAGTCTAGTTTAAAAATCTATGCAAATATTCTCGCATGTCAAAAATAATTGAGGTGAAAAGCAAATTTAATTGTTTGCATGATTGGTTTATGGCTGATTTACAATGCCGCGTTGGGCGTTGCGTTGAAAGATTTGCCTGTCAACGCAAAAGTTCAGGCATAGGAATATCTGTTTAGTGTTTTCAATGACGCGTTGAGCATTATGTTACGATTTTGCATCCATTAGTAGGTACACAAACCAACGTAACGTAAGCGGCTGCAACGCGAAAGTAGAGATTATTCAACTTTTGCGTGCGTTTTGACATTTCGATTTCAATTTAGGTATGTGGCCATCTTGTGTTGAAAAAAGTTTGAATTTTTTTGCTCGATTTGTCTTGACGCGGCCGTAGCGCTTGTTAAATGCAACGTACGCATCGCGAACGCGAACGCGTCATTGTAAATCAGCCATTACAGTTTCATGCTAAATGGAAAACCATTGCTGTCATGGAATCATGGAATGTAATGCAAAACAATGGACCGGCAATTGTTTTGCATGCGAAAAAAGTGTGGTGAGTAAAATACTTTTTTTTTGATGGTCGGTACACTTCCAAAAAAAAAGATATATTCAGTTCAAGGCATGATTTGCATGCAAATGGTTTTCGCATCCAAAAATAATTATTTTCTATTTCTAGGCCTATAGTTTTTTAATTAAGTGTAAATTAATGCATATGGGTGACTTAGGCCAAGGTAAACGTTTTTCGCGGAATATATGGAAAATCGTTTTGAAAATGTTGATCTTTTTTCGCATGGGAACTATGTACATATATTAGGGGTGTTTGAATTTTTTTAAATTTTTTATATTCGAAATGGGTATTGTGGATCTTTTAAAAGGTTTTGAAAGAAGTAATTTTTGTTCTGGGAAAATTGAAAAAGCTGTCTGAAAAACCAATATTATACGAGGTCACAGTAACTTATAACGATGTTTTTTTTGCTTTTGTAACCTGTTGCTAAGAAAATAGCAACAAAATCTACTTGTCAAAATATCATGACATAACTTTTTACATTAAATCCCCCCGAAAAATAGATGGATTTTCTAGATTTTTTCGATTATTTTTTCTAAATGGAATGCTCGAATTGGCTGAAAGTTGCTTATTCAACACTGAACATTATTTTTAAATTGATGTTTGGTCAATACAAATGAGAAAAGAAAGCCAAAATAAAATATAATAAGTAATTTTGAGCACATATCGACGCAAATATATTTCAAATGTAATGTAAATGTAAATGAAAATATATTTCAAATGTAAAACTTAGATCGCCTCCCACAAAAAGTGACAGGATTTAATCTATACAAATTGATATTTTGTCACGGCGATCTTACTTAAACTTATCACCTTGTCAATTAACGCAATTTTTGTTAAATTCAGTACATCTTAACCACCAAGAAAAATATCAATCAAGGCCCTGGGAAGTTTTTCGTAGCGGAAACAAGTGAAATACTCGTGACTCCCTTGCTAGTACAAACTTGTCGAGCAAGTCCCCGGGGACCAAGTCCACCGAGGGCCTTAGTTCTCATTTAATGGGAACTAACGGGTGATTTTTTAGCTGGTTTGGTTTTGGCAACACTGGTTTTGACAGCTGACGTGTGTTTAGTACCTTGTGTCACTGTCAAACAGCTTCAGTTTGGTTTGCAATTTAACCATGGATCGTCTTACAAATGAACAACGCTTGCAAATTATTGAATTTTACTATCAAAATTCGTGCTCGGTTCGAAATGTTCATCGCGCGCTGCTTCCATTTTATGGTCGGCATTCTCGATCTTCTGAGCAGTCTATTCGGAAGATTGTGACCAAATTTCGCACCAAATTTACTTTGTTGGACATTAAACCACCAACACGTTTACGTACTGTGCGTAGTGAAGAAAATATTGCGGCCGTATCAGCTAGTGTGACAGAGAAGACCGCGAAATGTCGATTCGGCGCCGTTCCCAGCAGTTAGGCCTGATGATAACAAACTTTTTTTTGCTCGAAATGGAAGTTCTTGACTTGCATGATATGTGGTTTCAACAAGACGGTGCCACATGCCACACAGCACGCGAAACAATGGCGCAATTGCGAGGCGAGTTTGGTGAACAGTTAATTTCACGTTTCGGGCCGGTCAATTGGCCGCCTAGATCGTGCGATTTGACACCATTAGATTATTTTTTGTGGGGGTATGTCAAGGCTAATGTCTATAGGGACAAGCCCGCTTCGATTGACGCACTGGAAGCCAACATCCATGCATTCATTCGTGAGATACCGGCCGATATGTGTGAAAGAGTATGCCAAAATTGGACTCAGCGGATGGGCTACCTGAGACGCAGCCGCGGTCAACATTTGCATGAAATTATCTTTAAACATTAAATTGCAAGGTTCAAACTATCGATTCAAATAAATATTTCATTCATTTTTTCGAATTTTTTGTGTTTTTTTTTTTTTTTAAGTTCTAAACCTCTTAAAAAATCACCCGTTATATCCACTTTAACGAAGTGGACTTAGTTCCCAGGCAAGGTGAGCAAGTAGTCCACTTCTTTATGAGAACTAAGTACACATTTTGAAATATGGAGAGGGAACTAACTTCCAACGATAAAAATTACAAAAATTCAAAATTCGAGGCTGGGTGTATACAAATTTTTTTTTGCATTTAAGGAATCTTTGAATTTATCCTATATAGCCAACAATTGTGAAAAGTATTTCTATTTTATTTATAAGATTGATTTTTTATTTGGAAGTGGGAATTAAATACACATTTAAAGGAAAGTAAAACCACTCAGTTTTTGAGGAATTTTGTTCCCACCTTCTATGAGAACCAAGTCCACTTCGCTGAAGTGGACTTAGTTCCCATTAAATGAGAACTAATTCCCTCGGTGGACTTGGTTCCCGGGGACTTAGTTCCCTGCACCGAAATTTCGCCATAGGAAATTTCGCCAAAAAGAGTTTTGGAAAAAAAGCCCAAAAATGTTTGGCATAAAATTTTTGGAAAAACTGCCCAAAACTAAAAAGGAAAATTCGCCAAAAAAACGTGGAAATTACGCCACACTTTTGGAAAAAGAGCCAAAAACTTTAAATGGAAATAACGCCAAAAAAAGATCAACTTTTTGGTTAAATTTCCAAATTTATTTTGGAAATAAGACCAGAAATTGTGGGAGATGTCCTTCAGGTTTACATTAAATATTACAAAATGTATGCTCTGTTAACATACATAAATTGACAAATTGAAATAAACAAAGTTATAAGGAGATATGTGTAATTTAAATGTGTTCTACAAATCAAATGCACAAGTATGATATAATAAACGGCGGGGGGGGGGCGCGTTCGCGCTACCGTTCACCGTTTCCGCCGCGCGCCGGCCGGGCCGCAGCGCACGCGCTAGCGTTCGCCAGTGCCACGGCGCACCGGGCGCGCTGGCTTTGGATTTTTTTCAATATTCTTAAAGGAAAAAAGGCCAAGAAAATTTTGGAAAAAATAACCTAAAATTCCGGAATTTACGCCAAACTTTTTGGGTTCCTTATCCTAGGAAAAAAAGCCATAACATTGTATGGAGAATTTTGGGCCTTTTTTCCATTTTTATTTTTTGGCGTAATTTCCTATGGCGTGATTTCAGGGAGCCATAGAAAACTTGTATCCGCTCCCGAGCAAACGTGTTAGCTGGGACGCGGATAGACAACTTATCCGTTTAATAACTTTTCTTATTAAAAAAGATATGATATCTTTCCAGTGTTTATCACTTCACCAAATTCACCACTTCATCAGATTGTGGTGACATTCTAATACATTTGTCACATGCATGCACTGCACTTAATTTTCCATATTTGATATTCAATTCAAAACGACATAACTGTCGCATCGATAAAATTCGTCAAGAAACTTTGAAAACTGGAACGAAACTTATATACAATATTTATATATGTACATATGTTTTGTGTAGTAGTGTATATGCTATTTATATTAAATAATAAATAAATATGTAAATTGGGTGGTGCAACCAGCCCCGGATCTACGATTTTTCCGAACCGGGGCAAAACTTGATTTTGGCGCCCTTGCCGTTTTTGATAAAAATAAAAAAAAACACATATCTGCTTGGTTGGATTTTTTGTCACTGGGAGAATACAACTTTTTAATGGATGTGCATACCTATTCAGCAACTCATTACTATAGATAAGAAAATTAACAATGCCTAAACAAAGACGATACACAACCAAGGTTCGTAGAACAATAAAATATGATTCGTTCTGTAGTGAACAATTCAATAGAATTTTATTTTTGACTCGATCACGAATCTTATTTTTTGGTTCCTAGTAAAGTTCGTTTTCATTCGAATCAAATCTGCAAGGATCTGTAAAATATGGTTCGTTCCCGAATTTATCATGGGAGAACTATTGAAGATCCATTCCCTGAACCGAAGAAAGAAAAATGTAAATTTACGACAGGACAAAATTTCGAAAATCCAAAGTTAAGCAAAATATAGCATCGAGGCACCAGGTTCCGAAAAAAGTTTTTAAATCCTCGGGACTTCGTTGTTCCTTGAGCGATTTCAATGAAATTGACAGAAGTGATAGCTGAGACAGAGTTATAGCAGAATAAAATATTTTCAAAATAGGATGTTTCTAAAATATGTCAACGTTTTGCAGCTTCGTTCTTTCTTGAGAGATTGCAAAGAAATTTACTCAGGTGATAGCTGATACAGAATTAAAACAGAAAAAAATATTTCACAACAGGATTTTTCAAAAAATGATAACATATTATAACTTTGTTGTTCCTTGAACGATTTCAATGCAATTGACACACACAATTTCAAACCTTAATTGTACGAGAGCTAAGCAACGTCAACACACTAGTAATTCTAGATTGGCTGGTTCTTCGATACTCGTGAGAGCAGTCTGGCTAGTGGGACATTTTGTGTTATCCGCCATTTCAAAAAAGGGCGTTGAAAAAGGTAAATCCAATTTTCTCGGAGAGTAACATTTTTTATTTGATTTTGTAAGTTAAAATATCTTTTCAATTTTTGTTTCCAAAAATTATCGACATCATGAAAAATTGTTGTCGAAAATTGTAAAAATAATTTTCAGCTTTTATCTCACTTTTTGTTCATCTGAACGAACACATTTTTACTAAACAGTAAAAACAGAGCACCTGATTTCCTACATTTTTGTGAGTATTTAGATTTTTTCTGAATTAAAGAAGATCTAAAATACAGTGTCATAAAGTTGTAAGTATCCAGCAAATAATTCTTTAGGCGAGACTAGGACTTGTACGGCGCACAGTGTGTTAAGGGAGGAGGGGAAGTTTTGTAAAAATACACTTACATACAATGCTAAAAACTATTGTTAAAAAACATCAGAAAAACTTTTAACAATGTATTATAGCTCGTTTCTTTTTTTAATATTTAGTTTTAAATTATTTTAAATGGAGAAATAATAATAGAAAATCTGCCAAAGGCTGACGGAGAAATACAATTTGATATTCCATTGCCGCATCTCAATTCATTTTATTTCATTAAGCGTCGCAATTCTCAGTTTTTTCAGTCACATAGATTTGGCGCCCCTGTAAGCTGCCACCCGGGGCACAGGCCCCGGTTTGCCCCCCCACAGATCCGGGGTTGGGTGCAACAGGTCATGGAGAACCAGGGCCTAGTGACTTACAACTCTCAACCATTTCTGTGTGCGTGTTGTTGGCCTGAATGGAGGGGACCTACAGTTTTTTGCCGAGTCCGAACGGCTAGATGAGAAACACTTATTCATGACAAGTATACTCTTGGAAGGTTTGTCAGTTCCTCGCAAGAAGCAGTACCTCGGATAAAATATTTCTGTTTTTGGGTGGCACGGCGAGTATTGAACCATAATGCCACGAGGTACAACTATGTTATATATTACATAGGTATGAATATGTATTAATCATGGATTCTATATTTATCGGATCACCAAGCTAAAAGTTTTTAAACTTAGTGATAGTGACAGAGCCTCATTTCCTATTTTTTCAAAGTGAATTGAGGTCTTAATGACTCTACCATATAAATAGGAAACCAAGCTGGTTTTAACCCGCCCACAGTCAATCAGTACAATTAATTCAATAGCAAAACGCAATTAGACGAGAGGCGAGAGCCCACAGCAGATTTTGGGTGTTTTTTAACAGTCTGGCAGGGCGAATTAAACATTCAAATGATCTCACATCTCAGATTCTGTGATGTGAGATCCGCGAAGCTTATCTTTGAAGGGGTGAAACCAATTTCGGCTAATACGATTACCCTCGAAAACGCATTCATATTTTTTTTCGATGCACTGTTGAATCAATGGTTGCTTTAGCCAATATCAATAATAGTCTAAGAGCCAGTGGTCGGCAGGTATTACGGTATTTCAGTACGATTCATACTAAGTGGAGGTATTGTCCTAGACTTCCTGAGCATGGAATGGGCATTCCTAATCCAAAGTCAAATAGGCAGACGTATTGCTCAACGGGAAACACATTTTGTTGTATTTGAAAAGAAACAGTGAAATATGTATGGAGATTTTTCCCTAATATTTGTATTTCGAAATTCCGTTAAAAATCCAGGTACTACAGCAGGTGTCTGAAAACTATTTTTTTTAGTTAAATGGACTATAAATGTGTTCTACAAATCAAATGCACAAGTATGATATAATAAACGGCGGGGGGGGGGCGCGTTCGCGCTACCGTTCACCGTTTCCGCCGCGCGCCGGCCGGGCCGCAGCGCACGCGCTAGCGTTCGCCAGTGCCACGGCGCACCGGGCGCGCTGGCTTTGGATTTTTTTCAATATTCTTAAAGGAAAAAAGGCCAAGAAAATTTTGGAAAAAATAACCTAAAATTCCGGAATTTACGCCAAACTTTTTGGGTTCCTTATCCTAGGAAAAAAAGCCATAACATTGTATGGAGAATTTTGGGCCTTTTTTCCATTTTTATTTTTTGGCGTAATTTCCTATGGCGTGATTTCAGGGAGCCATAGAAAACTTGTATCCGCTCCCGAGCAAACGTGTTAGCTGGGACGCGGATAGACAACTTATCCGTTTAATAACTTTTCTTATTAAAAAAGATATGATATCTTTCCAGTGTTTATCACTTCACCAAATTCACCACTTCATCAGATTGTGGTGACATTCTAATACATTTGTCACATGCATGCACTGCACTTAATTTTCCATATTTGATATTCAATTCAAAACGACATAACTGTCGCATCGATAAAATTCGTCAAGAAACTTTGAAAACTGGAACGAAACTTATATACAATATTTATATATGTACATATGTTTTGTGTAGTAGTGTATATGCTATTTATATTAAATAATAAATAAATATGTAAATTGGGTGGTGCAACCAGCCCCGGATCTACGATTTTTCCGAACCGGGGCAAAACTTGATTTTGGCGCCCTTGCCGTTTTTGATAAAAATAAAAAAAAACACATATCTGCTTGGTTGGATTTTTTGTCACTGGGAGAATACAACTTTTTAATGGATGTGCATACCTATTCAGCAACTCATTACTATAGATAAGAAAATTAACAATGCCTAAACAAAGACGATACACAACCAAGGTTCGTAGAACAATAAAATATGATTCGTTCTGTAGTGAACAATTCAATAGAATTTTATTTTTGACTCGATCACGAATCTTATTTTTTGGTTCCTAGTAAAGTTCGTTTTCATTCGAATCAAATCTGCAAGGATCTGTAAAATATGGTTCGTTCCCGAATTTATCATGGGAGAACTATTGAAGATCCATTCCCTGAACCGAAGAAAGAAAAATGTAAATTTACGACAGGACAAAATTTCGAAAATCCAAAGTTAAGCAAAATATAGCATCGAGGCACCAGGTTCCGAAAAAAGTTTTTAAATCCTCGGGACTTCGTTGTTCCTTGAGCGATTTCAATGAAATTGACAGAAGTGATAGCTGAGACAGAGTTATAGCAGAATAAAATATTTTCAAAATAGGATGTTTCTAAAATATGTCAACGTTTTGCAGCTTCGTTCTTTCTTGAGAGATTGCAAAGAAATTTACTCAGGTGATAGCTGATACAGAATTAAAACAGAAAAAAATATTTCACAACAGGATTTTTCAAAAAATGATAACATATTATAACTTTGTTGTTCCTTGAACGATTTCAATGCAATTGACACACACAATTTCAAACCTTAATTGTACGAGAGCTAAGCAACGTCAACACACTAGTAATTCTAGATTGGCTGGTTCTTCGATACTCGTGAGAGCAGTCTGGCTAGTGGGACATTTTGTGTTATCCGCCATTTCAAAAAAGGGCGTTGAAAAAGGTAAATCCAATTTTCTCGGAGAGTAACATTTTTTATTTGATTTTGTAAGTTAAAATATCTTTTCAATTTTTGTTTCCAAAAATTATCGACATCATGAAAAATTGTTGTCGAAAATTGTAAAAATAATTTTCAGCTTTTATCTCACTTTTTGTTCATCTGAACGAACACATTTTTACTAAACAGTAAAAACAGAGCACCTGATTTCCTACATTTTTGTGAGTATTTAGATTTTTTCTGAATTAAAGAAGATCTAAAATACAGTGTCATAAAGTTGTAAGTATCCAGCAAATAATTCTTTAGGCGAGACTAGGACTTGTACGGCGCACAGTGTGTTAAGGGAGGAGGGGAAGTTTTGTAAAAATACACTTACATACAATGCTAAAAACTATTGTTAAAAAACATCAGAAAAACTTTTAACAATGTATTATAGCTCGTTTCTTTTTTTAATATTTACAGTGCCGCACTTAATTATTGGCACACCAAGCTTTTTTTTAACCAAATTGGCTGTTTTTAAGACAAAAATATCCTGTTTCGTTCAATTCTTTTTCCTTTGATAGCTGCATTTATTTACCATCAAATGCGAGCCATTTCGTTTAATAATACTTTGTCAGATTTAAAGAAAAAAATAATTAACAAAAAACCATCTTATTTTCTCGCACAAAATTATTGGCACACTTTAATTCAAGTTTAAAACAGAGATTAACAGAGAGATAAAAATAACAAAAATTAATATTTTGTAGGCAAGCCCTTTTGCTTTATTACGGCCTCTAAACGTTTTGGCATAGAATGCACCAAATTTTTGGTTGTTTCCTCTCCAATGTTTCCCCATTCTTCCACTAACGCCTGTTTAAGCTCAGCTTTAGTAGTGATAGCCCGCTTTTTCACCCGTCTATCCAATTCTTCCCACAAATGCTCAATTGGATTGAGGTCCGGAGATTGTGGGGGATGAGGAAGAACATGCGGAGCGTTGTATGCTAACCACATACGCACGTCGTGAGCCGTATGCTTAGGGTCATTATCGTGCTGAAATGTGAACGAGCTTGATAAGTTCAACTTTTCGGCACTTTTTTTTAGGTTTCCTTTCAAAATATCCATATAAACACGTTTATCCATTATACCGTCGATGAAGACCAGCTCCCCCACACCTGCAGCAGACATGCATCCCCACACCATTACTCCTCCGCCACCGTGTTTTACTGTAGGTGCCAGGTTTATTTTTTTTAATGCTGTATTGGGCTTTCTCCACACGGTTATACGGCCATCGGAACGAAAAATGTTAAATTTGCTCTCATCAGAAAAGAGTACGTCATCCCAGAAACTAATTACCTTGCTTCTATATTCAGTTGCATATTCCAAACGCTTCTTTTGGTTGATTGGAGAAATCATTGGCTTACGTCTAGCAACGCGAGCATTGTAGTCGGCCTCGTGGAGCACCCTCCTTACCGTCATGGGGTGAACGTTCTTTCCAAAGTCTTGGTTTACTTCAGCAGCAATTTGTGTAGAAGTTACTTTGGGGTTAATTTTAACTTTGCGTACAATCTGGTTGCATTCACGAGGGCTCAAAATCCGGGGACGACCAGTATGCTTAGCACTTTTAAAGCTAGATTCTCCCTTAAAACGCTGCACAACGCTGCGAATGGTGTATCGGCTTCTGTCCATTATTTTTCCAATCTCTGCATATGATTTGCCTTGATTATGCATATAAATAATTATTTTGCGCTCAGATTCGGTGGTTTCTTTTTGTTTTGGACTCATATTTGTACTTTTTAATAATAATTCTTATTTTTTTCCAAATAACTTTCGGGGGCACTGACAAACAAAATTGGTTTTGAATAACAGTAATTAAAATTATTCATTTCCGCTGACAGAACTGCCAGATGGCAGGAAATTTAAGAAATTAAATGCATAGTTAGCTAGATGTGCCAATAATTTTGTGCGGGAAAATGAGATTGTTTTTTGCAAATAATTTTTTTTCTTTAAATTTGGCGAAATATTAGTCAACAAAATGACTTGCATTTCATTGTAAATAAATGCAGTCATCAAAGGGAAACAAAATTCAACGAAATAGGATGTTTTTAAGGCTTAAGAACAGCCATTTCGTGTTAAAACAGCTTGCTGTGCCAATAATTAAGTGCGGCACTGTAGTTTTAAATTATTTTAAATGGAGAAATAATAATAGAAAATCTGCCAAAGGCTGACGGAGAAATACAATTTGATATTCCATTGCCGCATCTCAATTCATTTTATTTCATTAAGCGTCGCAATTCTCAGTTTTTTCAGTCACATAGATTTGGCGCCCCTGTAAGCTGCCACCCGGGGCACAGGCCCCGGTTTGCCCCCCCACAGATCCGGGGTTGGGTGCAACAGGTCATGGAGAACCAGGCCTAGTGACTTACAACTCTCAACCATTTCTGTGTGCGTGTTGTTGGCCTGAATGGAGGGGACCTACAGTTTTTTGCCGAGTCCGAACGGCTAGATGAGAAACACTTATTCATGACAAGTATACTCTTGGAAGGTTTGTCAGTTCCTCGCAAGAAGCAGTACCTCGGATAAAATATTTCTGTTTTTGGGTGGCACGGCGAGTATTGAACCATAATGCCACGAGGTACAACTATGTTATATATTACATAGGTATGAATATGTATTAATCATGGATTCTATATTTATCGGATCACCAAGCTAAAAGTTTTTAAACTTAGTGATAGTGACAGAGCCTCATTTCCTATTTTTTCAAAGTGAATTGAGGTCTTAATGACTCTACCATATAAATAGGAAACCAAGCTGGTTTTAACCCGCCCACAGTCAATCAGTACAATTAATTCAATAGCAAAACGCAATTAGACGAGAGGCGAGAGCCCACAGCAGATTTTGGGTGTTTTTTAACAGTCTGGCAGGGCGAATTAAACATTCAAATGATCTCACATCTCAGATTCTGTGATGTGAGATCCGCGAAGCTTATCTTTGAAGGGGTGAAACCAATTTCGGCTAATACGATTACCCTCGAAAACGCATTCATATTTTTTTTCGATGCACTGTTGAATCAATGGTTGCTTTAGCCAATATCAATAATAGTCTAAGAGCCAGTGGTCGGCAGGTATTACGGTATTTCAGTACGATTCATACTAAGTGGAGGTATTGTCCTAGACTTCCTGAGCATGGAATGGGCATTCCTAATCCAAAGTCAAATAGGCAGACGTATTGCTCAACGGGAAACACATTTTGTTGTATTTGAAAAGAAACAGTGAAATATGTATGGAGATTTTTCCCTAATATTTGTATTTCGAAATTCCGTTAAAAATCCAGGTACTACAGCAGGTGTCTGAAAACTATTTTTTTTAGTTAAATGGACTATAAATGTGTTCTACAAATCAAATGCACAAGTATGATATAATAAACGGCGGGGGGGGGGCGCGTTCGCGCTACCGTTCACCGTTTCCGCCGCGCGCCGGCCGGGCCGCAGCGCACGCGCTAGCGTTCGCCAGTGCCACGGCGCACCGGGCGCGCTGGCTTTGGATTTTTTTCAATATTCTTAAAGGAAAAAAGGCCAAGAAAATTTTGGAAAAAATAACCTAAAATTCCGGAATTTACGCCAAACTTTTTGGGTTCCTTATCCTAGGAAAAAAAGCCATAACATTGTATGGAGAATTTTGGGCCTTTTTTCCATTTTTATTTTTTGGCGTAATTTCCTATGGCGTGATTTCAGGGAGCCATAGAAAACTTGTATCCGCTCCCGAGCAAACGTGTTAGCTGGGACGCGGATAGACAACTTATCCGTTTAATAACTTTTCTTATTAAAAAAGATATGATATCTTTCCAGTGTTTATCACTTCACCAAATTCACCACTTCATCAGATTGTGGTGACATTCTAATACATTTGTCACATGCATGCACTGCACTTAATTTTCCATATTTGATATTCAATTCAAAACGACATAACTGTCGCATCGATAAAATTCGTCAAGAAACTTTGAAAACTGGAACGAAACTTATATACAATATTTATATATGTACATATGTTTTGTGTAGTAGTGTATATGCTATTTATATTAAATAATAAATAAATATGTAAATTGGGTGGTGCAACCAGCCCCGGATCTACGATTTTTCCGAACCGGGGCAAAACTTGATTTTGGCGCCCTTGCCGTTTTTGATAAAATTAAAAAAAAACACATATCTGCTTGGTTGGATTTTTTGTCACTGGGAGAATACAACTTTTTAATGGATGTGCATACCTATTCAGCAACTCATTACTATAGATAAGAAAATTAACAATGCCTAAACAAAGACGATACACAACCAAGGTTCGTAGAACAATAAAATATGATTCGTTCTGTAGTGAACAATTCAATAGAATTTTATTTTTGACTCGATCACGAATCTTATTTTTTGGTTCCTAGTAAAGTTCGTTTTCATTCGAATCAAATCTGCAAGGATCTGTAAAATATGGTTCGTTCCCGAATTTATCATGGGAGAACTATTGAAGATCCATTCCCTGAACCGAAGAAAGAAAAATGTAAATTTACGACAGGACAAAATTTCGAAAATCCAAAGTTAAGCAAAATATAGCATCGAGGCACCAGGTTCCGAAAAAAGTTTTTAAATCCTCGGGACTTCGTTGTTCCTTGAGCGATTTCAATGAAATTGACAGAAGTGATAGCTGAGACAGAGTTATAGCAGAATAAAATATTTTCAAAATAGGATGTTTCTAAAATATGTCAACGTTTTGCAGCTTCGTTCTTTCTTGAGAGATTGCAAAGAAATTTACTCAGGTGATAGCTGATACAGAATTAAAACAGAAAAAAATATTTCACAACAGGATTTTTCAAAAAATGATAACATATTATAACTTTGTTGTTCCTTGAACGATTTCAATGCAATTGACACACACAATTTCAAACCTTAATTGTACGAGAGCTAAGCAACGTCAACACACTAGTAATTCTAGATTGGCTGGTTCTTCGATACTCGTGAGAGCAGTCTGGCTAGTGGGACATTTTGTGTTATCCGCCATTTCAAAAAAGGGCGTTGAAAAAGGTAAATCCAATTTTCTCGGAGAGTAACATTTTTTATTTGATTTTGTAAGTTAAAATATCTTTTCAATTTTTGTTTCCAAAAATTATCGACATCATGAAAAATTGTTGTCGAAAATTGTAAAAATAATTTTCAGCTTTTATCTCACTTTTTGTTCATCTGAACGAACACATTTTTACTAAACAGTAAAAACAGAGCACCTGATTTCCTACATTTTTGTGAGTATTTAGATTTTTTCTGAATTAAAGAAGATCTAAAATACAGTGTCATAAAGTTGTAAGTATCCAGCAAATAATTCTTTAGGCGAGACTAGGACTTGTACGGCGCACAGTGTGTTAAGGGAGGAGGGGAAGTTTTGTAAAAATACACTTACATACAATGCTAAAAACTATTGTTAAAAAACATCAGAAAAACTTTTAACAATGTATTATAGCTCGTTTCTTTTTTTAATATTTAGTTTTAAATTATTTTAAATGGAGAAATAATAATAGAAAATCTGCCAAAGGCTGACGGAGAAATACAATTTGATATTCCATTGCCGCATCTCAATTCATTTTATTTCATTAAGCGTCGCAATTCTCAGTTTTTTCAGTCACATAGATTTGGCGCCCCTGTAAGCTGCCACCCGGGGCACAGGCCCCGGTTTGCCCCCCCACAGATCCGGGGTTGGGTGCAACAGGTCATGGAGAACCAGGGCCTAGTGACTTACAACTCTCAACCATTTCTGTGTGCGTGTTGTTGGCCTGAATGGAGGGGACCTACAGTTTTTTGCCGAGTCCGAACGGCTAGATGAGAAACACTTATTCATGACAAGTATACTCTTGGAAGGTTTGTCAGTTCCTCGCAAGAAGCAGTACCTCGGATAAAATATTTCTGTTTTTGGGTGGCACGGCGGGGAATTGAACCATAATGCCACGAGGTACAACTATGTTATATATTACATAGGTATGAATATGTATTAATCATGGATTCTATATTTATCGGATCACCAAGCTAAAAGTTTTTAAACTTAGTGATAGTGACAGAGCCTCATTTCCTATTTTTTCAAAGTGAATTGAGGTCTTAATGACTCTACCATATAAATAGGAAACCAAGCTGGTTTTAACCCGCCCACAGTCAATCAGTACAATTAATTCAATAGCAAAACGCAATTAGACGAGAGGCGAGAGCCCACAGCAGATTTTGGGTGTTTTTTAACAGTCTGGCAGGGCGAATTAAACATTCAAATGATCTCACATCTCAGATTCTGTGATGTGAGATCCGCGAAGCTTATCTTTGAAGGGGTGAAACCAATTTCGGCTAATACGATTACCCTCGAAAACGCATTCATATTTTTTTTCGATGCACTGTTGAATCAATGGTTGCTTTAGCCAATATCAATAATAGTCTAAGAGCCAGTGGTCGGCAGGTATTACGGTATTTCAGTACGATTCATACTAAGTGGAGGTATTGTCCTAGACTTCCTGAGCATGGAATGGGCATTCCTAATCCAAAGTCAAATAGGCAGACGTATTGCTCAACGGGAAACACATTTTGTTGTATTTGAAAAGAAACAGTGAAATATGTATGGAGATTTTTCCCTAATATTTGTATTTCGAAATTCCGTTAAAAATCCAGGTACTACAGCAGGTGTCTGAAAACTATTTTTTTTAGTTAAATGGACTATAAGTATTAAAATATAAAAGACTTGAACGTATTCCTTCAAGGAAAAGTGCTTTTTTGAACCTAAGAAAAAAAGCTTATTTTTTTTAGGAATTTTTCTAGACCATTTTTAAAAATTCCGTTACTCCTAGAGGTACTACGCCCTATGTCTGCCTTTACTATTTTTGAATAGCAAAAACTATGTAGTCTAACATATCAAAGAGGCAGACGTACTGCTATCACGTTTTCGAGGTCGATTTTTTCGACTTTTATGACCCCACTGCTCCCAGAGGTACTATGACTTTGGATTAGGAATGCCCATTCCATGCTCAGGAAGTCTAGGACAATACCTCCACTTAATATGAATCGTACTGAAATCCCGTAGGGGAGATCTGCTTAAGATGACATAGTCGACAAGACGACATAGTCGTATTTTATCAGTAACCATAAGTCTAACGGTTCTTTTAAGCACGCCAAAATGTGCAGTTTTAAAATGTCAGTTTCTCAATTATTGTAGCTTTTTTCAGTTGGCAAGAGTGTTTCTTCACGAGCAGACACTAGAATTTTGCTCACGAAAATTTTTTTTAACTCAAAAGTTCTATCGAAGATATTTCCGTTAAGGTAAGTACAATGTTGTGTCTGAAGTGTTTTATGAATACAGTTATTAGTATTTTATGAAGTTTTTGTGTAATTTAAGTGCCAGATCGTGTAGTTTTTGTGCCTTTAACATTGAAACCATTTTCGATCGTGTCGGGCGTTATAACCATAGGGCGCTTTAAACCAACGTTTAACGAAGAAATCGAAAGGCACTTGGTTCAACACTTATTGGATTTCGAGAGTCGTCTCTTCGGCTTTACTTAAAAATAACTTAAAATAAAACACACATTGGATATGAGGTCCAAAATGGCTGGTTGGGACTGGCTGGATGGTTTTAGATCCCAAAACCCGAAACTGACTTTAAGATCATCTGTTCACCCTCATCATCAACATTTCTTCTCAACATTTCAAGTCCTACGTCATTGTCATCTTATCGGTTCGTTGAACAGATGCTAAAATCTATTTCGCCATTACCAAAATCTGTTTCGACAGGAAGTTCTCACTTCAAGCCCGTATATTAGTGAAGTTAAAGCTCAGGTCCAGGCAAACAATGCAAAAGAGAATCGCAAGAGTCAAAGAGCTCGAAAAATAACAAAACGGTCGATATTACAGGACGTAATGCTCCGCAGGACTTTTCAGAAGATGATGACGATGTGTATTGCATTTACTGCAATGAGCTGTTCAGCATTTCACGTCCAGAAGAGCATTGGCTATGTTGCCAGGCATGCACTAAATGATGCCATGCATTGTGTGCCGGTGTTGATCACAAAACAAAACAATAATTCATTTGCGAGCTCTGCAATGAAGATTAATAAAAAGGGGTATGTCATCTTATCCAAAGGCAATGTGTCATCTTACCCAAAGATATGTCATCTTATACAGGGCTGTGAACCAAATTTAAAATCATTTTTAAAAATACTAATATGTACATATGTGTCTGAGTTCCATAATTTGAAGTTTTTTTTGTTATAAATAAATAAATAAACTAAATTGACCTTGTTTTCATTGGTATGAGTACTAGATTTTTTTATTTTCAGCTTTATAGAAAAAGTATGTCATCTTAAGCAGATCTCCCCTAAGTCTGCCGACCACTGGCTCTTAGACTATAACATGTTTTAGCCAATATCTTTTGGAACACGGAAAATGTTGCTCCCATACAAAAATCCAACCCAAAATTCTGCCTAGTATTTTGGGGACGCAACTCCAATTAACATAACTTTTTGTACAGTGTATGTACGTATGTATGTATTTATCTTGTAATCTACAGCTGCTCCCTTTCCAATAATAAAATTTTTCATTAAGTATACTTTTGTATTATGAAACAATTGTTTGACTCGGCCGACTGCTCTACATTCTGAGAAAAGAAAATTAGGATTGAGATGTCTAAAATATGAGCCTCGAGCCCCCCCCCCCCACAGCCAATTCCTGGATCCGCTAATGGTAATGTCCCAGGTGTTTTTTCCTTTAAAGCATAATTTCATCGCATTTTCCTAATAGATATATATATCTATATCATCTATGTTTGGTATTTCCGCTTGTGTGCAGCAAAATCTCCATGTGGGATGACTAACTAGACCAAGAATGCTTAAGTGTCTTTTTAGTTTGCAGTGGCCAGTGAGGAGACCCGTTATAATTCTTTGTTTGTACTCAAATAAATTTAAATAATTTGTTTTGAAAGAAAAAAGAAAAAATGATGACATAAAATTCATATTTTGTTCCAATCTACATGTATATGTATATGTACATAGCATGAGATACGACATTTAAATTGGCTAAAACAACTCTTTTGACAGTTTGAGGTGAAACAAAAGAATGCCATCTTAATTCTTGATTGAATATGATTGTATGGAAAAAAAATTAAAATCGTTGGAGCGGTTTTCTAAAAAATTTAATTTTTTATATATAGGTACAATTCTTTTTAACACATTTTTAAGAACACATTTTGGTATGCAAATCTAAAGTTTATATTTATGTGTATATTAAAACAACATTTGAAAACAAATCGTCAACCCGTTTTTGAGATATCGAATTTTCAAAAAAAAAATTGAAACTTTTTTTAAAAATCCAAAAACTTTTTTTTTGAAAATTTTGATATGCAATATTATTTAACCTTATCTGAAAGTTGTATATAAAAAAATTCATCTAAATTCGTTGAGCTGATAACAAGAAAACTCAAAATAAAAAAAAATACGTTCTATGGCAGGTACTATTAATAGTTGCTAAGTGTAAAATTTTATAATTTCTTATAGTAGAATCGTACTAATTTTTGGATATGAAAAAAGTTTAATCAAAATCGTAGGAGTCATTTTCCTTTGCGGTTTTTTAACTTTTTTATGGAAGGTACCATTATTTTTTCTGTAAAATTGTTTCTAAAAATATTTTAGAAAGTACTAAAAAAGTCTTAAATATCGAGTTTTAAGAAAATCGATGATGTCGTTTTTGATATATTTGATTTTCCAAAAAAAAAAAATTGAAACATTTTTTAAAAATCCAAAAAATATTTTTTCAAGAGTTTTGGTACACAAAATTATACATTTATATTTTGGAAGCTTTTGTATAAAAAAAATAATTAAAATCGGTTGTACCGTTTTGAAGAAAATCAATAATTAAAAAAATGGTTCTTTGGGAGTTACCATTAATAACCAAAGCCTTTACTGATATGAATTTATTGATTTTTTTTGAAGAAAAGTTGTCGATGCGTTTTTGAGAAAAATACGATTATGTAAAAATGCTAAAAAAAATTGTATGGTAGGTACCGTTATTTTTGGTTCTAAAAAAATGAAAAAAACGTGTGGGCATAGTCACCAAAAACCACTATCTACCAAGTTTGAAGAAAATCGATCGAGCCGTTTAGGCTATAGACGAACACACAGACAGACAGACAGAATTGTGCCACCCACAATTTTTTTGGAGTTTTCTATCGTAATATCATGTTTGATTCATTATCTCAAATTTTTTTTTTGCACGAATCCAAAACTTGCCTTATAGTACCTATAATCGCAAGTAAAAATTACTAAAAACTGTTATTAATGGTTCCTGCCATATAACGGCTTTTTCATTTTCGATTTTCTCATTAAGGGCTGGGTTTGAAATCTCTCAAATCTCGAAGAACTATTCACGATATAGTGTTTGTGCGAGATCTTTTATGTTACCATATAAAGTGCCCTAACCTTTTATCGTTAATTTGTATTTATGCCCCGATTAGACCATTGAGAGAAAGATACCTTCTTTTTCAGCCTAAACATAAGACAAATTATGGTATGAATGAACCAATCTCAAGGTCAATTAGGGAGTTCAATGAAGTAATTAGTCATATTGACATAGCATGGCCAAGAAATAAATTTAAAAATGATTTATATTATTTATTTTTAAGATATTAAGCAGACATTGTAAATTATTTATATTTTTGTATATACACCTATGTATCTATCTTTTTTGTATCTGTTGAGTCTGAAGCTCGTAGATTAAATAAATAAATAAATAATGGATTACAATGAAAATTTTTATGAAAAAGCTTCTTTAAAATGTCAGTAATATTAAATATCAAAATTAAAAAAAAAATTTATTTAAAAAAAAATATTGTTTTTTTTTTAAATTCAATATTTCAAAAACGGGTTGATGAATTTTTGTTTGAAACTAAATGTTTAAATGTATTTTAATACATACTTTTTTTAAATGATGAACATTTTTAAATGTAATACTAAAATTTTATAAAATTTGATTCCTTTCTTCGTGACTTTTTTGTTTTAAAATTAATGATTGTCCTTAAGTGGGCTCAAGGTCAATTATTGTTTATTTATTTTATGTGTTGTACCGTTTCGGGTGTGATTATACCCTTCTTATAACAGTTGTCAGAAGAAGGGTGTTATCACACCCGAAACATTTTATATGTAAATAAAAAATATATTTTTAAGCAAACAGCTCCAACGATTTAAAATTTTTTTGAATATACATATTCCTATTTATTCAAGTAATAAAATGGCATATTTGGGTTTGAGCGCTAAGCTATTTTACTAGTTGTTTATACAATTTAAAGAACGATTTGAATGCATTTTTAAACTTTTTTATATTTTTAACGTATTTTCTCTATAATTACTTGAATATTTTAAAAGTTCTTAAGGTACAAACAACTTGAACATAGGAGCAAGCACGTGCGATCCAGTCGTGCATTTTATTTTAAAACACATTAAAAAATCCTTATTTAAGCTTTTTTTTATATTTTTTAAAGCTGTGAAATTTGTTTTCACCTCAGTTAATCATCATGTATTCATGGTTCCCTCTCGTAATTGTCATTCCCATTTTAAAAAATCTTTAAATGAGTAAAGGTTCATAGACGTAATGACACATTTAAACTAAATCTGTCTCATCAAAACCGTTGATTAAAATCTTAAAAAAACAAAAACTAGTTTGCTGAAGCCTATACATTACCAACTTGAAATTCTGCTGGAAAATGAATTTAAATGCATTATCATGAGAACTATCAAAAAAACAACATTATTATTTAATTGGTGGTGATTTAGTTTTTCGAGTAAAATCAGTTGTTATCTAAAAAGATATTTATGGTTAGGCCGTTTAGTAAGTTTACAAAACTCTTGGTTCTATAATCCAGTTCCTCTTTACATCATGAAATGTGTTTTTTTGTGGCATTAATTTCATACATAAATACCTACTCCAAATACATGAAACAAGTAATACTACACAATTGTTTTTAGACTAAGAGCCCACAGCAGATTTTGGGTGCGTCAGTGATAGCAAAAAAAGAAGTAGGTATAGGAACCGAACGCTTGAGTAAAGGCTATTCAACAAATCAAAGACTTGTAGTCCATTACCGGGGCTTTAGTGATTAAACAGTGCATCGAAAACAATATATTAATAAGTACAACATCGAGGGTAATCGTGTTAGCCGAAATTGGTTTTCACCCCTCGCCCTCCTTATTAATTGCTCCTCTCTGATAACAGTCCACGGAATCTCAGACCAATTGAGTGTATAGTTCGCCCTTCTAGACCGTGTTAAAATTTCACGGTGCAAAGTGAAAAACGGGTTTTTTAAACAGCCTGTCAGAGCGTGGCGAACTATACAATCAAATACTCTCGGATTCTGATTGTGGTGTAAAACATCTATTCGATTGCCTTAGGGGTTAATTAAAGAAAGCCAATTTTCGTGTCAAACATTCTTTTCGGTTAAAAGAAAAAAATCGTTAAAGTTTGAAAACTATGCAATGATTATTGGAACTTATGTAGTATTTGATTTTTATCTTTCTTAGGGATGGGGCTAGAAGGTTGAAATTTTGGCAAATGATTGAAATTATTGAATATGAATTCAAAATATTAGAGTCCTAGAATACCGTTCAACGGAGAATATTTGAGCTCTTTTTTAGAAAAGGGACGATCGTCGTGATTAAAAATAGAAAATACCTAATAACGAAACGGCGAATCGATAACTCCTGGATGTCTAGGAACTACTACGTTATCTCTAGAAGTTGACCTAGAATTAATGAAAAAGGAAATATTGATAGGTGTACTAACGGGTCATTGCGCCATTGGCACAATGGCCACCAGACTGGGTGTATTCACACCCAATTTCTGTAGGAGCTGTCAGGATGTCGAAGAAATAGAAGCCATTAAACACTTGCTCAAATTGTTCAAACCTCCAAACAAATCGCCTCCGTTACTTTGGAAACAGGATTGATGGAGAAGAGGACGATCTAGCGCATGTCTGATTGGCAAACAAGAAAATTCATAGAAAGCACAGACTTGTTCGCAAACGAACCAGTCTGTGTGAACCAATAGTTTAGGAGCATCTCTGTCTTCTTTTGTAAGGGGATCACAATGGACCAATAGGCCCCCTTGTATGCAACATCCTCTGTGCTGTGGACGCCCCTCCTTACCCAAGCTAACACAACCTATGTCAGGTTTACCGAAAATCTCTTTTTTTCGGGGAAAATACCACTGAATAGCAATGTGTGGTTATTGCGCCGATCACGGCTGTGCTCATTGACCAAAGGACACCGATTCGTATTCATCGATTCAACGATTTTGTTTAATATGAAGATAATTGATTAAAAAATACGCCTGTGGCAGAGTAGAATTTCGATAAGGCTTCGTAAACTCGATAATTATTACTATAACTACTTTTGTATGGAATGTTTGTTTTTTGCTTGCTTACGTATTAAAATTGTTTTTTTTTTTCTTCAAAAACCATGTATGGATTTTACTTGATTCAAAAACTAGCTAATAGAACGGAGTATTGGCTTTAAAATAAGGTATAATACTTAATTGTAGGTAGGTATTACCGTTATTTTTTAAATATTTTTTTACATTTTTGGTACTTTTTTTGTGAAATTGCCTTTCCCGCCCAAACGGGGTGAGATAGATCCCCCCTACATTGTAAAAAATGCTTGTATTTAAACTGGTCTACAAAAACAGTTATCATTTCTTGGCGCCTAAGTTATCGTACTCTCTCTGTTTTGGCTTTCAAAAAAGGTATAGAAAAATAATGTGTTTCCGTTATTTTTTAATAATATTTTTTTCCATTTCAACTCATTTCCAAAACAAAATTGCCCCGGCTACCTAAATGGGCGGAGATACGAAGTGGCCCAATATCTTAAAATCATTATTTTATAATGTGCCAACAATGATTAAAATTATTTGCTTTTATTACAAAGTGCACAATTGAATAGCTAAGCCGCCCCACTAAATGTACCCTTTACTTTAAAATGAAAACAAACCAAAAAGCAGGTCCCATTTGAAATAAAAAGTAATTGGCGTTTTGGCAAACGCAATTTCTATTGAGTTCAGTTCGTCTTACATGCGGACTATTTTACAGAAAGCCACTGTGAAATGTATTCAACACAATGAGAATTCATAGTTGCCAAAAAATACACTCAGGACTCTGTGCATTATTATTCATTGTTGAAATCATTAATTACAATTCACCATTAATTTCACTCACATTGGTTTTTTTTTTTGTTCTTACCATCTTTACAAAGCAGATGAGTGGATTCGATCAATGAACTGATGAACTTGTACACTACTTTTCCACAGTTTTTTCATCACATAATTTTCCCTTTTGAATTCACCGAAAGAAAGGGTTGTTTCCTAAACACTAACCAGAAAGTGGAATCAAAGCTACGAACTGAGGAAACTTTGCCTACTAAATCATTGCTTGTCGTTTCTATTATGATTTGGCAAGTGAACTCATTGATGATTTCAGCTATCAAATTCATTGAGGACGATATTTCCCGCTGGGTATCCAAGGCTGGCCACAAAACCAAACATGCATACGTAAAAATAGGCCTTGTTATGGCTGTGTACATCCAATGAATGGTTTTGGGGCTGGGTCCCCATCTCTTGTCAAAAATTCTACTACAAGTATAGAAAGCTATTGCAGCTTAACAATAAATTGGAAATTTGGGGGTAGAACAAATAGTAAGTACAGGTTTGTTATGAATTTAACCAGACTTTCTGTCTCTACAAAGTCACTTCAATGTTACATGTGGTTCTTTGTATGATGTAACACTCTCTAGTAAATGTTGTACACATTTGGAGAAAATACCTTTTACTATTGAGCAATAACGTACCCTTGAAAATACAAATAAATTATTTTAAATAAAATACATTACCCCATTTTTTAGTAAATCCACCTGAAAGATTGAAAGAAAATTTATGGAAATTCAGTTCTTAATAAGCGAACAGAAAACAACAGGTAGACGAGACAGAACTAAATTGTAATACGCTATAACTAAAAAACAAACAGGCATCAACAAATTGTTATCAACAAAAATCAAACTAATTTATCCAGGGGATGCAATCCCCTTCTTGAGCTATAACATAACAACAACGAAAAAAAATCGAAAAAAAAAAACAAACGGTCATCCAATTCAAAATTATGATTATGTAGATATTCAATTTTAGCATTACTTACATAGCTCCAAAGTTTGAACTAAACACGATAAAAGCAAATTGATTGCGACAACATAAACAATGAATAAAATAATTCGACTCATCTTTGCAAATTGCAGTGCAAGTAAAAATTATTTTGAAATCGTAATTGAAGTATTTTTTTTTTCGAAATAAGTTTGCGTAGAAATGTGAAAGTAATCAGAAAATATTGATAACTATCTCTGCTTTGATGTTTCGATAAGATTCCTTAGAGACACTTAAAATAAAATTAGCACAATTATTAAAATCCTTGAATAGAGCCCAGAAATTGTTTTTTTTTTTCAGTCCGACATTTATGAAATCGCGAAGTCAACTGAGGCAATTTGTCATGTGGATGCGAGGTATTTGCATATCTAAGTGACGGCAAAAAAAAATAAAAACAATACCCCAGCTGATAGTCCAGAGCATCGTCGTCGTTTGGGGTGATTCCCATATCCCATATCAACATGTCTGTATGTAATTTACAGCCATAAACCACGCAACGGTTCGAGTTTGCTCTCTATGAACTTGTCAAGTTCAGGTCAGTGAGGCAATATCTGACGTTGACATTCACTTATTATGTGCATTATCTCTGAGGTAGGTAGACATATAGGTACACCTTTTACGATATAATTGGAAAATCTAGGACACATATCTTATTGAAAAAAAAAAAGAAATTAAATTGTCTGTAAAAAAAAAATTAATTTTTATGATGGACCATTAGGGTCTAAGGACGTAAGTGGTTTTTCTTTTAGATTCTTAATCAGGTGTATATTGATAGTGGGTATAGCTATAGGACTACAAGTAAATTAATTTTGATTTGATTTGTCAGATTTTAATAAATCGTTAGTTTTAGTTCATAAGTTTATACGTAAAATGGGGTACTCGGGAATTAAGTGGAGAAAGATGAAATATAGTAAGCAACTATAGGTAATAGGCTAATGAGCTGACAGTTGATCTTGTAACAGTCACACTTAGATCAATGCAGATCCGTTGTGATACCCAGGGGCGTAGTGAGGGGGGTGCGGGGGGTGTATCACCCCCCATGCTTTTCAAGAGTCGGCAAATTCAGGAAGCTAGATTTAATAATTCAAGCAATTAAAAAAAAATAATGAAACCACAAATTTTACAATATTTTTCGGAAAAAGTTAAAAAAAAGTAAGTTTGTATTTTCATTATATTTAGGTTTTTAAACTTTTAAATGTACCCATGCAAATCGACATTTTTGCCGATTGCAGATTTTGGAAATATGCCGAATAATTAAAGAGTCGGCAAATCAACGAAGCTTCATTTGCAAACAATTATGAATAAAACGAGCCTAAGCATTTTTGCCGATTGCGGATGTCGGAAATTTGCCGAATAATTCAAAAGTCGGCATATCAACGAAGCTTCATTTAAAAAAAAATTAATAAAACGAGCATTTTTACTGATTGCGGATTTCGCAAATATGCCGACAAATTCAAGAGTCACCAAATCAACGAAGCTTAATTTAAAAAAAAATTAATAAAACGAGCATTTTTGCCGATTGCGAATTTCGCAAATATGCCGACTAATTCAAGAGTCGGCAAATCAACGAAGCTTAATTTGAAAAAAAATTATAAAAAAAGAGCATTTTTGCCGATTGCGAATTTCGCAAAAATGCCGACTAATTCAAGAGTCGGCAAATCAACGAAGCTTAATATGAAAAAAAATTAATAAAACGACCATTTTTGCCGATTGCGAATTTCGCAAATATGCCGACTAATTCAAGAGTCGAAACAGTACCAAATTTGATAGAATTTTTTGTCGATATTATTGACTGTTTGACAAATATCAAAAAAGAAAGTGATGAGTTGTTGGAAACTGCGAAAAAGAAGAAGAAAAACTTTCACGTAATAAAACTCACTATCTGCACGTTGGTAGTGATGTTGACCATGACCCTGGAAAACGGAAAAAAATATTGACTGCCAACGAACGTAAATATTTAAGTTCTCTTGGGCCATATCAACCAAAACTTGACATTTATCCAACCGAGCATGGTATTCCGAGTATTCATTTTTGGAATACAGTCCTTCTAAAGATGCAGCATTTTGCTTTTTTTGCATTTTATTTTCAGATGGAATTGATAGACATTTCGCTAATCTGGAATGGGTATTAGAGTCGAGGTAAAAAAAAAGAAGGAAAACTGATCCTACATTTCACTTCTGAATCTCATCGAGCAGCTCTGCGTGATTACTGTAATTTCGTTAATGGAGGAAATCATATCAACGTTTTGCTGGACAAGTCTGAAAGGGAACAAATCATTCAAGAAGAACAAGAAAAAGCTTACCATTTGAGAGTCTTGCAAGTTATAAGCTGCGTTTTATTATCTCTGGGTCTGGGTCGAGGTTATCTTTTAACATGTATTACAAAAACAACATGGAATCTAGGTTTCTATCGAGGTTAATTTCAATAACCCAGATAGAGGTTTTCACTCTGGCCGGCAGAGGGCTATTTACCATTGTGAATGGATGTCAGCGATTTTTCAGCAGTATAAGGAATAGAGAGGAAAAGAGACAAGTGCTTACATGAAAAACAAATAAACATAAGAAAAAAAGAGACTGATATACAGCACTGCTTTTGCACTAACCCACATCGTTTTATTTTCACGAGGTTAACCATATGGGTTATGAGCGATAATAAAACGCGGCTATAATTGATGTCGCGAGAACTTTGGGGAGGCAGGGATTAGCTTTTCGTGGTCACGACGAATCACTAGAGCACAGCGATGGCAATTTTCGACAAATTGTTCATTTGATTTCTAGACATTGCCCGTTAGTGAAAAAATGGTTGGATGAATCATCAAAAAGACCACGTCATGTGACGTACCTTAGTCCGGATGCCCAAAATTAATTCATTGATCTCTTGGGAACTAGAACTCGAAAAGCCATTGTAAACGAAATCAATAAAGCTGGTATTTTTTCTGTAATGGCTGACACAACTCCAGACTCATCACATCAAGATCGACTTTGTATTAATGTTCGATACGTAGTGAAAGCAAACGAGAGACTTATTCCTATTGAACGTCTTCTGAAAATGGACCGGAGAAGAATTGGCCCAAAAAATAATAGTGACCCTTCAGTCAGTAGGAATTTCCATTAAAAACATTGCTTTTCAATCTTATGACTTCGCCAAAAACATTTCCGGAAAGTATAACGGTACGCAGCAAAAACTATCGGAAAAATGCGGTAAGATAATCCCTTACATTCCATGCCAAGCGCATCGTATCAATATATTCGTTGAAACAGCATGTAATCCGAGTGTGTTGATTAAAGAGTTTTTCAATGTTTTGGAAGCACTATATGTTTTCTTCTACGGCAGCACAAAACGTTTTCAATGTATGCGTGAGGAATTCAAAAGCATTGAAAATTAATTGCAACTGAAAAATTTGTCAAAAACTCGATGGACAGCTAGAACTGAAACGGTAAAGGCTGTTTGGATATCTTTCGAAGGCATTGTACATGGTTCCGAAAAAATAAAAATCGATGTAAGTTCTTTTGATAAATAATACTCGTACCTCCGCTTCTGGTCTGCTGAAAAAATCTTGGATTTTGATTTTATAAGCTCGTTATATTTTTGTAAAAACGTCATGTTTAAAGTAAAAAATTTGACAGAAAATTTAGAAGCTGAAGAGTTGAATGTCATTGATGCTGTATTGTTGATTCGAAGCACATCAATATCATTTCAACAAATGAATGACGATGACGACCAAATCGATGCATTAATAAAAAGTTCATCTTCATTCGCTGAGAAATTAAAAATAAATTCAGAGAATGATTTTCTGAAACATCATAGAACACGCCGTGTACCAAGAAGAATCGATAAAAATCCAGAAACAGCTTTCGACTTCGATTTCCAAACATTTTATCGAAAAGAATTTAGAACGGGTTTGCAAGTTTTTACGACGTGTATAAACGATAATTTAAAAGATAGTTTTTCATCTTTCGAACCGTTTCAAAAGATTTTTGAAATTCCAGTCGACAGAGGCAATGTCACAATAGAATCAGTGGAATCCATAATGAAATTGGAGCCCCTATTTTTTAAAGAAGATCCAGAGTGTTTGCTTTCTGAGTTGCAAATTCTTCTTGATTCATCCACAAATTGTATAAATTTCAAAGACATTACCAAAGTTGTGTTCAAGTTGAAAATGGTAATTCCCTTAGCGCACAAGCTCATTTGCTCGGAAAAAATCCCTTTTTTCTTTTCCCTTATTTTGAGTTTCACCCGAAAAATGCTAAATCTAATAAGTCGGCAAATTCCTAAAATAAGTCGGCATTTTAATGAAAGTCACCCCCCCACGGCTCGAACCCTCGCTACGCCACTGGTGATACCCTAAGGATTGTGGCCTCTAAAAGTACTTGAGAGTGCTAGGACGCCATATGGCCCTAGGCTCAATGATAGGAAAATCCCTATGCACACCTCCGCGTGGTAGAGGGCGGGTAACGCTAACGTGCAGGGGACTGAATGGATGCCGGGATAAGCAGACAACCCAGCGATGCTGGTCAGAGCACAAACTTGTCCTCGGGATGGTTAAAAGCCCCCTTAAGGCGGATGAACTGCACATGGCAGTCAACGGCATGATAGTCTGGTGGCGGAGGAGCTTTTTTTGTTAAAAGGCCAACGGCAGCAGCAGGTAGCGTCTGTAACCCATATTGGGCGGCTACAAAAGGCGTCTGTTTTCCCATAGTGGGCGGCCTCGAGCAGTTATGTGTTTGACCATACAAAAGGCGGGTGTGCCTGTCAAATCTGAGCTTATGTATGTTATTAATCATATCTCGGAAAACACCATGGTGGAAGGATATATGCAAATCCATGAACTATGACAACAAATGGAAATGAGTCCCCAAGAAGTAATCTTTTTATGGAAAATCCTTCTGCAGCTTCGGTTGCAGTAAACCGCACATCGGATTTGGGGGTGCGGCATCTTTCATGTACGAGCGTCAATCAAGACGCCATATTAATAAATGAATCATTGACAAATAGAAGAAATCTTTCAAGAAGCGCAAATGTTACTTTTGGCTACCGCATACGTACGAATATCGGAGCATGGAACGTTCGATCCTTGTACAGCAATGGTAGATACGAGCAGGTTGAGCGTGAAATGCTTCGCCTAAAGATCAGTATCCTGGGCATAAGCGAAACTAAGTGGAGAGGAAGAGCTGAATACAGATCAGACCCTGGACAGACGACAATGCTGTATTCCGGGGAAGATGAAAGAGAGGGTGGCCAAAGACTGCATGGTGTCGGAATTATGTTGAACGAAGAAGCGAGGCGTAGTTTGATCTCCTGGGCGCCCATTTCTGCGAGATTAATGACTGCAAGGTTTCGTTCAAAAATTCGTAACGTCACAATTATTCAGTGCTACGCCCCCACAAATGAAGCGACCGAGGAAGACAAAACCGCGTTCTACACTCATCTTAACTCGGTTTACAGTAGTGTTCCGAGAGCCGACATCATAGTCGTTATGGGAGACCTTAATGCCCAAGTCGGTTCAGACAATTATGGACTGGAACGCGTGATGGGAAGAAATGGTTGGGGTCGCGGAATGAAAATGGTGACTTGCTTGTCGATTTTTGTAACGCGAATCGTCTTGTGATTGGTGGGACTGCATTTAAGCATAAGACGTGCAGCAAAATTACCTGAGTGCATCAAGATGGTCAAACCGAAAACCAAATTGATCATATCATGATTCAGCAGCGATGGAGGAAGCCTATGTGTGATGTCCGGAGTATAAGAAATGCCGATGTGGGAAGCGACCACCATTTGGTTCTGATGAGTCTCAAACTACAAACCGCTGCCGTACAAAAACCAGCGCAGGATGCAGCAAGGAGCTCAAAATTCATTACTAATGCTTTAAATGGCCCCAACATATGTCGAAACTATGTCACCACCCTTAACGACAGAGCCTCGTCATTAAAAGGAATCCAGCATTCAACAATTGATGAGATGTGGGGTGAAATTAAAAGTGTTTTTATGGAGGCTGGATCCGAAACTGTACCCAAGCGAACGAGACGTAGAGACTCTTGGATATCCCAAGACATCTGGGATAAGATCGAACTTCGCAAATCGTTGAAAATTCTAATAAATGCCGAAGCAGATATTCAACGAAAGGCTGACTTGCGAAAAGAGTACCGCATTGCACATAAGATGGTATATCGTTGTGTGAGACGTGACAAGAGGGTGAGGTTAGATGGACTCGCAGATAATGCGGAAATCGCTGCCAGAAGAGGAGATATCCGGGAATTGTACCAAATAGCCAAAGAAGTGATCGGGAAAAAAAGCAACACGAATCATCCTGTAATGGATGTGGATGGCACACTTTTGGTATCAATTGAGGATCAGCTTCGTAGATGGAAAGACCATTTTTGTGCCCTGCTAAATGAGGATTCAGTTGAGCAGAGTGCTGAAGTGCCCCAACTAAACGAGATGCGCAGGTCCTATAGGGGTATTGACATCGAACCCCCGTCAGAATCGGAAATCCTTACATCAATAAATCTCCTCAAAAACAACAAGGCAGCTGGACTGGACGGAATACCAGCTGAATTCCTGAAAGCCGGTCCCGTAACAGCGGCTATTATTTTACATCCGTTGATACAAAGCATTTGGGAAAACGAATGCTATCCCATGGATTGGAAGGATGGTGTGATTGTTAAGTTGCCAAAGAAAGGTGACTTAAAGAATTGCAACAATTGGCGTGGTATCACCGTTTTGTCCGTTTTCCCAAAACTAATGGCAACCATCATTCTCGAGCGAATAAAGGATAGAATCGAGTCTACACTCAAGAGGCATCAAGCTGGCTTCCGCAGTGGTCGATCGTGTGTCGACCATATCAACACCCTGCGTATCGTCCTCGAGCAGTCGATGGAATTTCAATCGCCGCTTTACCTCATGTTCGTGGATTTTGAGAAGGCCTTTGATCGAGTTAACCGAGAATGTATATGGAGATCGTTGCTTGGTAGAGGAATTCCACCAAAAATTGTTGCCATTATTAAAGAGTCCTACAACAACGCAAGGTGTTTTGTTTTGCACAATGGGCAGCTAACCGACTCCTTCGTAGTGCAACAGGGTGTGAGACAAGGGGATGTTTTATCACCAATTCTCTTCCTGCTGGCGATGGACGACGTATTGACGGCCAGTGTTGGTACAGCTGAGCGACAGGGCATTCAGTGGAGACCGTTCGAAAGGCTCAGTCATTTAGACTATGCCGATGACATATGTCTACTGGCAAATAACATCAGTGGGCTGAACGGGATGTGCCAAACGCTGCAAGTGAAGGGAGAGTCGAGTGCAGGCGCGGATCCAGGATTTCGTTCAGGGGGGGGCAATTTTCGTAGGTTTCCAAAATCTTGATTAAGCCTACAAAAAATTTGAGTACACTTCATACCGCTCTACATGCCTGGTCACACAAAGCAATGTGAGTTTGAAATTTGATGAAAGCAATTAACTCTTTCATAACTACCACAGTGTCTCGAACATCGGATACTTTGAAAACTTTAAATGAAGTTTTGCAGTTTGTAGCTATAGCATGGTATCTCGTTTTTGAGTTTCCTCTGGATCTGCGTAATTCGACAATATTATGCTCGGAACACATAATGGCACAGTGGTACGCTCCTATTCAGACACATGACGTTAGAGTTCAAGTGAAATTTCCAGCCTCTTCTTTAGCTTGGACAACCTAACCTAGCCTTGTCGGTAAAATGCCTTTTTCGAGAACGTCAGCGTCAAAAATGCGTTTTGCAGAATGTTTTCAAATGCAAACTGCAAGAGTCTTCTGTTCAAAAAGGCAAATACAAATTTAACTGCATAAGCATTGTGTTCGAAAATGCAGTTTGCAAAAGTCCTGCATCTGCGGTGCAATTCTGCAGTTAAAAGATCGAGTTGGCAACAAAAATATTGAGAAGACGGAGAACGTGTTCATAAACGTCAAATGCGTTTGCAAAAAAATTGAAGGACGTTGATAAAAAAGATTAAGTTTTTCAAACAAAATCATTGCATTAATTTGAAAATATGTAGCTGTATTTTAGCAAAACTAGAATTATAGATCAAAGCCGAGATGAAACTTTCTGACATTTAAATAAAACACTATGATTTTAGTGGAAAATACGAAGAAAAAACAACTATTTTCATTTAATTTACAATATATTTATCCTTCGTAAAATTTAGTTAATATAAATGTTTCACATAAGCTTAAAACATAGACTGCAGAGTTGCCAGACTCATGCAGTTCGATACAAAGCAATATGTGCGTCGAAAAATGGCGATCATTTGGCAATCGAATTGACGAAACAACTTTACTTTTCTTAGGTGTAAAAGTTCCATCCAACTTCTCTTCGGCAGTGACTGCTGTAGTCGTTTCCTGCTTTCTCTCCAATCTTCTTCGTTAGATTCGTACTCTTCGGCTGTTTAATGATATGGAACACGGAAGTACTTAAAACGCATCCACGAGATCGAATAAATTCTCAGGAGTACTAACATTTATATCAAAAACGTATCTTAGTAAAACACGAAAGTGGACACAGACACAGTCTTGAAATAAGCTCATCAGAGGGGAAGGTAGATATCCGAGAGTCGCTCTTGAGAGTTTTCTAGTGAAAGTACTCACTCAATGGAAACGCACATTTAAATATTTACTATAAAAAAAACCCTATCACCCTTTTAGCGTTATTTTTTTTATATTTTTCAATAACTTTTATACACAAATGAAGTTTATTAGTTTAACTTTAATTAAGGGCCCTGGAGACGCTCGAACATGGTGCGAGTGAACATAGTTCGACTTAACTCCGCAGACACTGGAACCAAGCAGAAACCAAACTACTCGAACTTCATTATTCTTACGAGTTATGTATATGTCATTAAAAATATTCACTGTCACATTATTTTATTTTTATTCCGGTTGTTTGACATTTTTCTTTTTATTTTTAATACTGAAATTCAAAATTATACCGATATGTTCGAGTAAACATACGAAACTGGTCCGCAAACAGTCGAATTTGGTACGACAAACGATTAGCCCCGCCCTCGAACATCGATAAATATCAAACTCCTTTTGATTTTGGTGAGACCAAATTTTTGTTTAGTGACACCAAATAATTGGTACTCGAACCAGGCCGCAGACAAGTAAAATCAACTCGAACATAGGACTCGAACCATGTTCACTCGCACCATTTTCGAGCGTCTCCAAGGCCCTTAACAAATTTGTAGAGTAGGGTTGGAGGTGGAGCGCAATAACTTTTTAAAACGTTATTTTTCAAACTGAAATTTTTCATTCAAACCATTGTGAAAAGTGAAAATGAAATCCATTTGGGATTCAACCTGCTCCCTAGTATGAAATAAATTGACTTTTCTCATAAAATGTTATAAAGTACCTAATGTAGCCTGACATTGATCTTTTAAATAAAAACCTTAACTTTAAAGATAGGACATCTAAAACCGAAGTTATGAGCCTTCCACTCAGTCGCTTTGAAAGCTATTTGTGCATAGCGGAACTTTTCTTAACTGAACCTGGTAAGCCAGTGGCCAACGATTAACCACTCATTGCTGCAACGCTGCGCTGCCAAGAAAATTTTTATAAAGGTATAACGAAATAACCTTATTTTATTACATTTTCTTAGATTCATATTTTATGCTTCGCTCGTTCTTGCCCAGGGGGGGGGGCAATTGCACCCATTGCCCCCCCCCCTGTATCCGCGCCTGGTCGAGTGGTCTAAGAATAAACAGCAAAAAGACAAAAATAATGCTCACAGGCCGCTCCACACAGCAGCGTATTATTCTACAGGAGACGCCAGTTGAAGTAGTGGAACAGTGGTGCACGACGGGTTGGAAGACCACGAACAACATGGAAATCAACTGTCTTAGCGGAAGCAGAATCCCAGAGAAAGACGTGGCCACAGCTAAAGTACCTTGCAGCAGACCGTGAAGGATGGAGACGTTTTGTTGACGCCCTATGCCCAAGCCTGGGTTACAGGAAACGATGATGATGAAGGATTGTGACCTGCATGTAATGAAACCTATGATGAACCCTATGTCCTTCATTAATGCTGCTCTGCCCAGGGCTAGGGGAGCTTTTGCCCTGACGAAACGGTTGTTTTATAGCAGCCGGATTGACAGCAGGGTTAAGGTGACTTGCTACATGGCCCTCATCCTGCCGATGATTGCCTATGGGTGCCCGGTTTGGTTCATCGTTGCCCCATCTCAAATGGAAAAGATTCGGGTGTTTGAGAAGCAGTGTCTTAGACGCTGCCTTGGATTACACAGAACACCAGAGTCGAAGTACAAACATTATTATTCCAACCTGGTTCTATACAACGGTGCCAACTTAAACAGGATAGATAATTCCTTGCTGAAGCTTATTCGGGATCACATTGCAGGAGCAATGTCCTCGACCAACAGCTTAATATTTGGGGCTTATTAGCCTAAGAACGATTACTACGAGGGTGTGCATCTAAGCGGCTTTATTCCATCCGATGCATTCCTCTATTAAGACAGTTGAGGGTTGATCCACGTATCGGGACCGAGGAGGTAGGGTAAAGCAGGAGAACCAGTTCTGGTGGTTGAAACCTGAACACGAAGTTCCTTCGGTTATTTAAAAGTTGACTGCATTTTTCTATGCCATGGCTGACTTATATAGGTTTAGGTACTTAGTTTTAAGCAGGGACAATCAGGGTGGCACAAAAAAAATATAAACCAACAAAAACACAAAAAAAAAATAGAAAAACCCGAAAATGCTTGCTGTGGCTGTTCTAGTTTGTAAGTAGTTTATAAGTATAGCTTGTTAGCAGTTTTTAAGTAGTTTTATAGTAGTTTTAATTAGTTTAATTAGTTTAATTTAGTTTTTAAGTTTTATATAAAACCAAAAAATAAAGATAAAGATACCAAGTTTTTTTCAATTCTTCTTGGTGAAAAATAAAACCAATATGAATTTTAGAATTAATATAGTTCTTAGGCCGAAAGGCATTAGCATTAAGTTATTAGTTTAACTTAGAGCGCCCGAATGGGGCCAGTAGGTTAGTTGTCTTGTAAGATATTGATAAGTAAGCTAGTTTTTATGAATTTTTGTCTAGCTCTAAGATATGTAGTTATAAGAAATTGGAAAAAAAATTGAATAAAAAAAAAAAAATCAATGCAGATCCGTTGTGATGCCCTAAGGATTGTGACCTGCATGTAATGAAACCTATGATAAACCCTATGTCATTCAATCCCGTTAAGGGTGTTGAATGTTGATGAGTTTCAGCAAGCTATAGCTTTAAATGTCGGAGGGTACTTCTTATGCTACATTTCCACCTAACGCTTATCTGAGATTTAATAAGATTTACCGCAAATCTCCTTTAAATCTTGAAGATTTACCATACAAATTTATTTCGTTAATCTTGAAGATTAGAAATTAATCTTGTTAAATCTTCCTAGGACAAATACTTTTACAAATCGAACTCACCTATTCCTGTATGGCGCTGAAGGATTCATTTATGGCTGAATTCAAATGAAACACCATTTGCATTTTAAAAAAGGGCTATCAAAGTAAATCTTTTTTAAATCTTTTTGTGCGGTGGAAACACCAAAAAGATCTATTAAATCTGAGCTGAGATAATCCTTTGGTGGAAACATAGCATTAGTCATTGAAGAAATGTCTGTCGTCACATAATCATCTGGTTGAGGTGACGTAACGCCTTATAGGCGAGTGATCTTTCCTTTATGCTACATTTCCACCTAACGCTAATCTGGGATATAGTAAGATTTACCTCAAATCTTTTTTAAATCTCGAAGATTTACCATACAAATATATTTCGTAAATCTTGAAGATTAGAAATTAATCTTGTTAAATCTTCCTAGGACAGATTCTTTTATAAATCAAACTAACCTATTGTTGTATATCGCTGAAGGATTCATTCATGGCTGCATTCAGTTCTTCTCAATGGAAACATTCTATCTCACTTCCTCTTCATAAGAAAAAATAAAACACCATCTGCGTTTTTAAATCTGCTATCAAAGTAAATCTTTCTTTAATCTTTTAGTGCGGTGGAAACACCAAATAGATTTATTAAATCTGAACTAGGTTTACCTTTGGTGGAAATATAGCATTACCCCCACTTGAGAAATCATCCCTCCACCCAGGCCCGTCAGAGCGTGTAACTCCTTGAAATGTCTGGTAGATGAAATTGATAGGTCAAGGTCAGTGGTTGGTGTATGTGTCCGTTCGTTTGGTCTGGATTGCTGAATGAGTCTAATGCTATGTTTCCACCAGAGGATTATCTCAGCTCAGATTTAATTAATCTATTTGGTGTTTCCAACGCACAAAAAGATTTACTTTGACAGCAGATTTAAAAATGCAAATGGTTTTTCATTTTTTCTTGTGAAGAGGAAGTGAGATAGAATGTTTCCTTTGTGAAGAACTGAATTCAGCTAGAAATTAATCCTTCACCGCCATAGGTTAGTTTGATTTGTAAAAGTATTCGTCCTAGGAAGATTTAACAAGATTTATTTCTAATCTTCAAGATTTACGAAATATATTTGTATGGTAAATCTTCGAGATTTAAAGAAGATTTGAGGTAAATCTTATTAAATCTCAGATAAGCGGTAGGTGGAAATGTAGCATAAGGGGACTGTTGCTTTCCTCAAGAGGATTTTACCAATCTTAGGAATTACTCCCACAAGAAATACGTGCGTCGGTCTTTAAGTCGTTTTGGTTTGTTCTATCAACAAGGTTAAAGTTTTCAGATTATAACACAAGTATCGAGTGAGCTCTATATATTATTTGTCGTGGCTAGAACTTTGCTCCCGATTACCTTTTTAATATAACAGGGTGCGGGACCTGAACTATTGTTTCTGTCTGATTAAGATCAAGTGTTGATCCTATTTGTGACAGCTCGCCAGCGCTTTCATTACCTCACCTTGGGGTCAATTCTTGATCTGTGAAACTGCGAAACACGCCAAAGGCAATTCTCGAAGTGTGAAGAAATAAAAACAAATGTTTTCATTTGATGATTCACGATCAATTAATTCTGTGAATTAATTCAGAAACAAATTGTGCTAATTAGGAACACCTTAGCCACCGTCTCGGTATCGCTATGACGTCACAATCATCTTTTGCTATGAGCGAGAGACGGCATTTTTCATTTTAGTACTTTTTAGTAGTAGGTACTCATTTTAATAGCTGTTTTTAATAACGAGTTTGGGAATCACCTTTTGCGTGTTTGTGAAGTGATAAAATCATAAAACTCTGTGAAAACTGAAATGATACACAATTGCTATCATCGATTTGCAAGTCCTCTCTGCTAGGAAAGGCGGTCGTCAACGGCTTGTTAAACTGTAAACGGAGAGTTATATTGTCAGTGCATACCCTACTCCCATGTATTTCTGTAGAATTTGCGCATGACCTGGTGACACTAGGCGTGTTTTGTTGGCCTCCTTAAGCCTAGTACATACTTCCTCGTGAAGTGAACAACCACTAGAGTGGAGAAAATGATACCACGCTATGTTGTTAAAACGATTGCTCGCCACAGGGTTGAGAGGTGGAAAATAAAACAAAAAAGCAGTTCTGCTTATAAATAAATAAATTGGGTGGCGCAACAGCTCGTGGAGAACCAGGGCCTAGTGACTTACAACTCTCAACCATTCCTGTGTGCGTGTTGTTGGCAGGAATGGAGGGGACCTACAGTTTTTTTCCGAGTCCGAACGGCTAAATGAGAAGCACTTTTTCATGACAAGTATACTCTTGGAGGATTTGTCAGTTCCTCGCAAGAGGCAGTACCTCGGATAAAACACTTCTTTTTTTAGGTAGCACGGCTGGGAATCGAATCCAGCAGTTCTGCTTATAATGAGTTTAATCCAGACTCTGATTTATTTTTCATAAATCTATTCCTTAAATACTATAACAATAACTGTTATACTTATTTTCTATCTTACTTCTACATAATATTTTACATTCAGAATTATTATTCTATTTTCCTATTGGCTACAATATCTAACCTAGGATCTTATTACTATTGAATGACTTTCAATGCAATCGAGTAGAATGGTGCTGTTATGCTATGACTAACATACTCGATTGCACTTTACATATTTTCTTACTCATTTGTTAACTGGGCAGTGACGGTGCATATGTGGATACACTACACCACAATGCCTTCAGTTAGGCATTTTTCTTTTGTAATCGAACTGTCAAATGGTCACCAATAGTTCCCGTGCATTTTGCACGGGAATTGCTCGTGAACGAAAATTCCCCACACAGCTTCACGAGCACGTCGGGTGAACAAAAATGCAAATTTTGTATGGATCCACGACATGATTCACAAGTATGTACTAGGCTTTAATGTGAAAATTAAGATAGATACGTTTCACATTCAGGCATAGAGTTAAGGTTCTTCCAAACCAACGTGAAATCATAGCGAATCATTCGCAAAGACAGTTTTTTGTTGTTGTTTAGCATTATGTATCTTTCATATTTTGTGTTATTGTGAATGATTTCGCCTCGTCGGCGAATGTTTCGCGTTGGTTTGGGGGAGCCTTTAAAGTGCCTTTTATATGAGCTCTGGGAAAAACAAGCGAATTGCGAATGGTCGCGAGTTTTGACACAAATTTTGTGCCTGGGCTCTGCATATGATTTTCTTATTCCTTACATATTACTTATTAGATACAAAATAGACTTGTTTGAATAATTTTGCTTTTGTAGTCAGGAGCACATTATTTGAAAATTCTTGAAAATGTGCTAAGTTAGAATCAATTAGAATAGATATTTTAAGATATAAGACTTAGATACACCAAAACGCTAGAGCATGTAGGCTGGTTGAAAAAAAAAATATATGAGAAGGGGTGTTCTCCTGTTTACGCAGGAGGATAATTTTCTGTAAAAAGTAGAAAAAAAAACATTAAAAACAACGGCAACACCAAGAAGATCAAAATATATTTTTTTTTAAGTTAAGACTCCATTCTTTAATTTAAATTTTAAATTGATTTTCAAACACAGAATTTTGAAGAAAAAAAATCATTATTTTTATTTTAATTTTTAAATTAAAACTTTTTTAGTTTTTCGTGAAAAAGTTAGTTTTTTCTTTTCAATGTTCAATGGTTTCACCAAACTTAAGTGAAAATTTAAAAACCAGATGGTTATATGTATTTAATTTTTTTTTAATTTTTTATTTTTTATCTTGATAAAATTGAAAATAACAAAAACTCCATTTTTCTTCATTATTTTGGCACCAACATTAAAGCGGTAATTTTTATTAAAAAATACACTGTTTTTGTTAACCACAAATTATACCTATAGAATAATTTCCCATCATTGTTTCATTTGATTGACCTTGGTAATGACGATTACTCTCGAAGTCCATAAAGTCCTAGTTTAAACCTTTTCCTTTCTTTCTGAGTATGCTCCCAATAAAGTTTTTAACTTTGTTTCTAAATGACCGTGCAGAATATTCAATTTAAGAGACATGTACTTTAAGTTTCTTAACATATTTTCAAAAATGATAATAATCTGAATTTTGATAACATAACCACATATGTATATAGCAAAATGCATATGCATCACTTTAACAGATTCTTTACAACATTTAAAGCCTAGTACATACTTGATTTACTGATTTTGTGGATTACGAAGTAGTGTTTGGCAGTTCGCAGAAAATATCTCGTAGGCCACGTAGAAAATATTAAAATGATAAATTTAACAACTTAAACTAATTTGTATACGTGTTTTCTTCTTAAAATTGTGGATAGGATCGTTTATTCACTTTGTCGAAAACTTAAAACACGAATTTAATAATATTTGCGTTTGGAATTGCCTAAACAAATTTATTCGCATAATAGCAAACTGCGAATTGCGACTGGTCATGAATTTTGATATTTCTTTTACAAGAGTGGTCGCTGACAGACCCGCATAATCATAACAATAAACCTGGTAAAATGAGTGCTTACAAAATTTGAGGTTAAATTCGAGTGAATTTTTCATTTGGAGATTTGTGGAATGCGCCCAGATGTTGTGGATAGGGCTTTTTAGCAAATACCAATGTTCACTTCTAAATGTCAAACTCAAGACCTCGGCACGAATGACATTTAGATAACACCCATTTTCTTTTTTATTTCGGAGGCAAATACACTCCAATTCAACAGAATGACCACACGGATTTTCATAGTTGGTTTGTCAATTTTTTTTTTTCAAACATTGTGCATTGTCCGAGAATAAATATAAACATAAAAACTATTTCAAAAAAATTGTTTTACTTTCATCCATTAACTTTTATTACCAGTTTCAATATTTGAGCTTATTCAGTTGACACAAAAAGGCTGCATTTTCCCTTATGGAAAGACTTTGAACAGAGCCGGAGGAAAAATAGCAGTGCTTTTTGAATTAATCTTTCTGTTTTCTTTTCCTAACATCATAAACAAACAATAAGGATAATCAAATGATTCATTAATGCACAATGTTAAGTAAAAATGGAAAAAGAACCTTTGAAAATTAGTGTTTCTATTCATTTGAAGTGGAGTGTAAATGTTTGGATTTTGTTTTTTTGGTAATAGCGTCTGTCAAACGTGCCGAATTGTTAGCTGTCACTTTGACTTTGACAATTTGGTAGAGATCTCTATTGCGAATAAGTGTTAGGGAGTGTGCAGAACATATCTTGTTGGGCGCGTAGAAAATATGAAAATGCTACATTTTACAATTTAAACTAATCTTAGGCCGGGTTTTCTTTTTAAAATTGTATAGGTACACCCCTGTTCTGATTTTCGTTCTGGATCTAATCTGTATAAATGATGTTCAAAGGGTAGACACGGTTTATTCAAGAGGACACAAGCGTCCACAAGCTTTATTTTCAAAGCGATCCTCTGTCTATCAACTCCTACTCTCACCTCCAAGTGGTGAACATCGGGTGCCTAGTACCTTTAACTGAAGATGGGGTTCCAATCCCTGTGGACGGTTTTAGGGGGCAGCAAACGAGAGAGGGGGGAAGGAGTGTTCCCACTAAGGCACTTCTCCTTCATCCAGGTGGCAGCGGAAGAATTCTCAAGATGGAATCAACGGTGGCGTCTACAGTTCCAGTTAGGCTGAACTACTTAGTGAACACCTTATACGGGCTACTACGACATATTCGGAGCTCAGGCCTATAAAATAGCGGTTAATCCGGCTCCCCGCCCTTGGAGTTATATTGTAAGGGTCTGGTCCTCCAGGTTGGAAGTCGTGCCGTCGGGGTGACTTCCCGGCCACGTAAAGCTATCTTAGTTGCGAAGCACCAACAAGCCTCGGATACGGACGGATCTACTGTTGACGAACCAAGCAAACGAAATAAGGACAACGAACTTCGGATCTGCACGTGGAATGTTCTGTCTCTCTATAGACCACGTGCAGCCGAACATTTAGCGGAGGCCCTAGACTGCTACAAAGCAGACATCACCGCCATCCAAGAAGTGCGATGGGATGGGCCGGGCAAGAGAAAACTGAAAGACTGCGATATCTACTAGGGTGACTGTTACCGACCACAAGGGCAGCGTCTCTTTGGATGTGGATTCGTCGTTATAGGCAGACTTAGGCAAGAAGTCTTGAGTTTCAACTATGTGAACGAGCGCCTCACGACAATTCGCATCAAGGCTAAATTCGCCAACATCAGCCTGATATGCGCGCATGCCCCCACAGAGGAGAAAGATGACGACACCAAGGACGAGTTCTACGAGCTCCTGGACAAGACATATGAGCAATGCCCTTGCTATGACATTAAAATTGTCTTGGGTGATTTTAATGCCAAACTAGGAAGAGAAGACGTCTTTGGTGGCACAATTGGAAGATACAGCCTGCACGACACCACCCCCGATAACGGACTCAGGCTAATCGACTTTGCTGCGGGGCGAAACGTTGTGATAGCTAGTACGCAGTTCCCGCATCTCGATATACGTAAGGGGACATGGCGAATTTCTGGTCAATCAACCGCCAACCAATTTGACCACATTGCGATCGACACAAGGAACTCCTCCAGTATCAAGGATGTCCGAACGTTCCGAGGAGCCAACGTTGACTCGGACCACTTCCTCGTTGTAGCAAAGGTAATGCTACGGATATCCAGACCAAAGTCAAAACAGGGAAATACTGTGAGGAAGTTCGAAGTCGGACGGCTACAGTCACAAGAAATCGCCAGGTCCTTTTCCAATCGAGTCTCTCGCGCCCTCTTAACTAGTCCTTTGCCGCCAACTGCAAACATCGAGAACCAGTGGAAAAACTGCCAGGAAGCCATCAGAGATGCCGCCTCTGACGTGCTGGGCTTTGCACGACCACCACAGTGAAACCACTGGTTCGACGAAGAATGACGGCAAGTACATGCAGCCAAACAACAGGCATACAAAGCGGCGCTGCATAGAAGGACCAGAGCTGCTCGCGAGCTCTACGAGCACAAGAGGAGAGAGGAACACAAGCTTCTTAGAAGGAAGAAGAAAGAGCATGAGAAGCGCGCGATCGAGGAGTTAGAGAGATGCCACTGCAGGAATGAAGTTCGGAAGTTTTACCAAAAAGTAAAAAGAACTTCCCAAGGTTACAAGCCCCGAACCGAAGCCTGCAAAGACGATCAGGGGAACATCGTGGTGGAATCGCATACGGTGCTGAGGATATGGAAAAATCATTTCTGCAAATTGTATAACGGCGATGACGAACCGAATTCCGCTAACATGCAAATTGCACCATTCAACTTGAACGACACGTAGGCCAACAATTCCGTCCACCCGATCTTGACGAAATGAGGATAGTCATATCTAAACTTAAGTCCAATAAAGCTGCTGGAGCTGATGGCCTTGCGGCTGAACTATTCAAAGCGGCTGGCGATGAATTGGTTAGGAGTATGCACCAGCTCATCTGTAAAATATGGTCGGAGGAAAGCATGCCCGATGAATGGAACCTCAGCATTGTTTGCCCGATCCTCAAGAAAGGCGATCCTCTGGACTGCACCAACTACAGAGGCATCAGCCTTCTTAATATCGCCTACAAAATCTTCTCTGCCGTACTTTGTGAACGCCTGAAGCCATTCGTCAACAACCTGATAGGTCCATATCAGTGTGGCTTTAGGCCAGGGAAGTCCACCATCGACCAAATATTCGCACTACGGCAGATCTTAGAGAAAACCCAGGAGTTTCAAATCGATACCCACCACCTTTTTATCGATTTCAAGGCCGCGTATGACAGCATCTATAGAGACGAGCTATATAGAGCAATGTCTAGTTTTGGCATCCCTGCCAAACTCGTCCGTTTGTGCAGGATGACGATGGAGAATGCACGCTGCTCCATCAAGGTCGGCAAAGACCTCACCGACACCTTTGATGTCAAAAAAGGTTTTAGGCAAGGCGACGCGCTGTCATGCGACTTCTTCAACATCGTTCTTGAAAGAATAGTGCAAAACTCTCACGTCAACACTAGAGGCACAATCTTTCAAAAGTCCGTCCAATTACTCGCTTACGCTGATGACATTGACATAATAGGACGAACAAAGCGTGATGTCAGTGGTGCTTTTGTGAGCATTGAGAAGGAAGCCAAGAAGATGGGTTTAACGGTGAATGAAAGCAAAACGAAGTATATGCTGTCAACAAGAAGGGACACCCAACACCGACGTCTAGGACAGAACGTCACTATAGACAGCTATAATTTTGAGGTGGTCAGAGACTTTGTCTAGATAGGATCCGCTATAAACTCAGCGAACGATACCAGTGCTGAGATCAAACGAAGAATTACTCTTGCCAATCGCTGTTTCTTCGAGCTAAGAAGGCAATTGAGAAGCAAAGCCCACTCTCGAGCAACTAAACTGTCCCTGTATAAGACGCTTATCATCCCGGTCCTGATGTATGGTGCAGAGGCATGGACACTGCTAACGGTGGATGAGAACGCGTTATACCTATCATTCATAGTTTAATTTTTGATTGAAATTTTCCAAAAAAAAATATTTTCATTCATATTTCGAAGAAAAATTGAGAAAAGTTTAATTTGTCATTGAAATTTTCTTCAAAAAATCTTTTTTTTTTATATTTTCAAAAAAAAAATGTCAAAAAAGTTTATATTTCTATATAATTTTTTTCGAAAAAAAAAAATCCCACCTGTGTCCAGAATCCAGACCCACCTCTGTCCAGATCCAGACCCACCTCTGGCTTCTTTTAGACTACCGTTCCCCATCACCAAAACCGAAAAAAAAATCCCACCTTTGTCCAGATCCAAAAAACCCAAAAACATAAGATAAAATTATGTATATACCTACCTACAGCTGTGAGTTTGTAAACATGAAACACAACGGTTCAATTTGTATCCGCACACAAATTTCATCGTATCCAACACAACTCACACCAAATTAAAATTCAAAACTTGTTCAACGTGTTGAACAGATAATGTGCAGCATATTATCGTGAATTTGTTGCTCAACGCGATGCCCAAGTATGGGCAACGAGCAACACGAGCTCATTCACTTCCCGTACATCTGTTGAACAACGCATTGAGGAACGAACTCCAACCGCAGTAAACGCGACGGTTGAATGGAATTGAGATCACCGTACACTAGAGTTGAATGTGTTGAATTTGAAATTGAACGCGTTGGGCACAACGCACAAGTGGACGACGGGCATTAGGCTGTTTCGAGAGGAAAATTCTCCGGGTGATTTTTTGGTCCCGTCTGCATAGATGGGGAATGGAGGAGAAGATACAACCACGAACTGTATGGGCTGTACAGCGACACCGACCTAGCCACAAAAGTGAAAAGCCAACGACTAAGATGGCTGGGTCACCTAGAGCGAATGGACACCAATGCTCTGGCCCGGAAAGTCTTTGAATCCAACCCCGTGGGACAACGCAGTAGAGGTGGACAGCGTAAAAGGTGGCACACGCAAGTGGAAGAGGACCTCAACCAACTTGGCGTGCGAAACTGGAGACAGCTAGCTAGAAACCGAGTCGGCTGGAAGAAGCTTGATGGTTGAGGCCCTGGTCCACCCCGGACTGTAGCGCCACCTTAAGTAAGTAAGTAAGTAATCTGTATAAATAAATTATAAATTCACTTCCGCAATTGTCGATATTCAAACCTGGGCTCTTATCGCGTAAGACGATGATCATCTGACGATTTCATTTTGTCGATTGTTTTGTTTCGTGTAACTCAAAAATACATTAATCGTCTGAACAACGTCGCTTAGGCGCACATTACACATAGGTATTGTATTGTATTTAACATGTAAATTGTTTTGCTTTGTTGTCGTTTATTGCACACAATAATTTTATTTGGATATGCAAAAAAACACAGCTATCATTACAGTTTTAATTTTTGTTTCTTCTGCGCATAATATATCAAAATTTGTGTTAAATGTCAATATTTGTTATTGTTTTTACTTGTATTTAAGTCATCACGTTCCCACCCTTTTTTTATTTCTGACAGTTTCAATTTTAATTTTTTATTGTTTTTACGTGTGTTTTCTTCCTCACGTTCACAGCCATTTTTATTTCCGACTGACAATCTGCGCAGTATAAAGGCTCTCCCAAACCAACGCGAAATCATAGCGAATCATTCGCAAAGTCAGTTTTTTGTTGTTGTTTAGCGTTGTGTATCTTTCATATTTTGTATTATTGTGAATGATTTCGCGTCGTCGGCGAATGTTTCGCGTTGGTTTGGGGGATCCTTAATACCTTAGATTTGTGTACTGTGGCTTAAGGCTCTCCCAAACCAACGCGAAACATTCCGCCGCCTGAGTACTTAAATGCCCCATATCCAAAAAAATTATTCCCCAGAAAACGAATTTTAAGGTTTGAAAAATAATTTCCTTACTTTCTCCTTGAGAAATATGATGTTTGAATTTTTATATACATTGTTTGAAAATATCTTTGTTGTAATTTAAAGACATGACGTCAAAAGCTGTAACGGTTATTTTTTTAAAAATAAAAGTATGAAAAAAGTCAGAAATGGATATAGAACCCTCTCCCATACGAATGCGAAATCGATGAAAACCAAATTGAAAATTTCCTATGGATATAGGACTTTTGTGCACTGAAAGGAGGGAATTCAATGTTAGCAAGAAGAACAAAAAAATTCAAAAGTACTGGTATTATTTATTTTTTATAATTTCATTTTTATTGATAAGAACATAAAACAAAAAATACTATCAATTTAGTGGCTATACCTTACTAAAACTCTTATTGGATTGTTTCTAAGTCAACAAAATAAGTAAGAAAAGTATTGTAATATTTTCTCAGGTTCGTTAATAAAACTTATTTACTTTATTCAAAACGTCCACTTATTTATTTCGCAAAATAAAACACTTTACTTTTCTTACTACAAACAAAACGATTTATTCTTCACCACTGAATTAATTCACAAACTTTACTTTTCACTTTTATTACAACCAACTTTATTCATTCACGATTAAAAACAAACTGTGTCACTGCCGTTCAAACATGTGCCTTTTATACTTGTTTTCCAAACTCTCGAACTAAGGAGAACGTTCTAGTCTCTGCTTCCAGAGCTTTCCATAGGGGAAATTTCCCAATAATTTCCCTTCAAAAAGCTTTTATTTGACAGCTGGTAAATCTGCCATAATCCGGCAGATGGCGCTTCCTTCGTTTGAGAGTTGCTATAATTATAGCTACTAAGGGTATGTTTGCACTGCGACCGTAAGCTTTATTGTGTTCGTTTGTTTGCTTTTCGGAGTCGTTATAGTTCAAATATGGAAAGTTATTACACTGCCCCCCTCTTAGGATTGATCGTCCCGAGCAAATCCATCACTTCCATCACCATTATAATGATGTAAACGGTCGCTGTGAACTACTTTTAGTTTGCCCCTTAATCCTCTCTGAATGCGGTAGACGACATCGTTTATTCGTGTTACAACAGTATAAGGGCCTTCCCAATTTTGTTGAAGCTTCGGTGAAAGTCCCTTCCGACGGTGGGGATTATAAAACCACACAAGGTCTCCCACTTGGAATCCTGTCGTTGTGGCTTTTGCGTCGTATCTTGTTTTCATCCGATCACTCGATAGCTTTATATTTGCCCTCGCTCTTTCGTGAATGTCAAGTAGCTTTTCTTTGAGGTTGTCCACGTAGTCGTCTATTCCTTGTGGCTCACTTGTATAACATCCAAATTTGATTTCGCTTGGTAGTCGTATTGTGCTCCCGAGCAGGATTTCTGATGGTGTATGTCCTGTTGAGCTATGTACCGCACTTCGATAGGCCATCAAGAATAATGGAATATGCCGATCCCAGTCTCGTAGGGTATTTTTGCACTGCGACCGTAAGCTTTATTGTGTTCGTTTGTTTGCTTTTCGGAGTCGTTATAGTTCAAATATGGAAAGTTATTACACTGCCCCCCTCTTAGGATTGATCGTCCCGAGCAAATCCATCACTTCCATCACCATTATAATGATGTAAACGGTCGCTGTGAACTACTTTTAGTTTGCCCCTTAATCCTCTCTGAATGCGGTAGACGACATCGTTTATTCGTGTTACAACAGTATAAGGGCCTTCCCAATTTTGTTGAAGCTTCGGTGAAAGTCCCTTCCGACGGTGGGGATTATAAAACCACACAAGGTCTCCCACTTGGAATCCTGTCGTTGTGGCTTTTGCGTCGTATCTTGTTTTCATCCGATCACTCGATAGCTTTATATTTGCCCTCGCTCTTTCGTGAATGTCAAGTAGCTTTTCTTTGAGGTTGTCCACGTAGTCGTCTATTCCTTGTGGCTCACTTGTATAACATCCAAATTTGATTTCGCTTGGTAGTCGTATTGTGCTCCCGAGCAGGATTTCTGATGGTGTATGTCCTGTTGAGCTATGTACCGCACTTCGATAGGCCATCAAGAATAATGGAATATGCCGATCCCAGTCTCGTTGGTTGTCGCTTACAACTTTGGAAAGGTGTTCTTTAAGGGTCCGGTTGAATCGTTCAACCATCCCATCAGATTGTGGGTGAAGCGGTGTTGTCCTCGTCTTTTTAATGCCAAGGAGTGTACAAACTTCCTGAAAAATTTTGGACTCGAAGTTCCTCCCTTGATCTGAATGGAGTTCCATAGGTACACCAAACCTGCTTACCCAGTTGAAAACAATCTGATCCGCGACTGTTTTGGTTTCCTGGTTTGGGATGGCAAATGCCTCAGGCCACTTGCTGAAGTAGTCCATTACTACCAGAATGTATCGGTTTCCGTTTTCGGTTTCTGGAAAAGGGCCTGCAACGTCTATTGCAATCCTCTCAAAAGGCGTGCCCACATTATACTGCTGCATTCTACTCTGGACTTTTCTGCCTGGTCCCTTGCTTGCAGCACAAGTATCACATTTTCGGCACCATTTTTCGACGTCATCTCTTGCATGTAGCCAGTAGAATCGCTGCCTTACCTTTTCCAGTGTCTTATTGACACCCAAATGTCCTCCGGAAGCTCCATCATGCATCTCCTGAAGATACTCATTAACCTTGGAACGAGGTACGACTAGCTGCATCACATAAGATTTGCCGTCTGTGGATTCCCACTTTCGTCTTAGTACTCCTTCTTGTACATGAAGTGAGTCCCATTGTGCCCAATACGCTTTAAGAGTTGGACTTCTATCGGAGATGTCACCCCATTCTGGTTTCTCTTGGTGTTCCTTCCACGCAAGAATGGGTTCAATATCCGAGTCTTCTTGTTGGGCAGTCCTAAGTTCTTCGTTACTCCAACCGTAAATGGGATCAGCTCTTAATCGCTGGATAGCAGCAACTTCCTTCTCTTCCTGACGTGTGCAGTGCTTGCAGTCCGGTTTGCATGGTCTCCGAGATAAGGCATCTGCATTTGAGTGCAACCTTCCTCTTCGATGTTGGATCTGGTAGTCGTATGTCTGCAATCTCTCGATCCACCTCGCCACTTGACCTTCTGGATTTTTGAAGTTCAAAAGCCAATTAAGTGCGCCATGGTCTGTTCGAAGAAGGAACTTCTGTCCATAGATGTACTTATGGAAGTGTTTTGTAGCCGATATTAGAGCTAGAAGTTCTCTTCTGGTCACACAGTAGTTTCTTTCTGGCTTTGAGAGTACCTTGCTGTAGTAGGCGACAACCTTCTCTTCTCCTTCGTGAACTTGTGAGAGTACGGCTCCAATTCCCACGTTACTCGCGTCAGCGTCAATGATGAAAGGTTTCCCTGGTGTCGGATAGGCCAAAACTGGTGTATTGCATAGGCGCTGCTTAAGTTCCCGGAAGCTTTTCTCGCACTCGCTTGACCATTTGAACGGTTTGCCTTTCTCTGTTAGCTGGTGCAAACTTTTCGCTATTCCAGCAAAATCCTTCACAAATCGTCGATAGTACGTGGCTAGACCTAGAAAGCTTCGGAGTTGATGTTTATCCTGTGGTGTTGGCCAATTCTTTACAGTGTCAACTTTTTCAGGATCAGTCTTCACTCCTTGGGAAGAGATAATATGTCCCAAGTATTTAACTTCAGACTTAAAAAATGCACACTTGTCTGGATTTAATTTTAAGTTTGCTTCTCGAAGTCTCTGAAACACGGCCTTAAGATTTCCACAGTGCTCATCAAATGTTTTACCATAAACGATGACATCGTCCAAATAGACCAGGCAAGATTTCCAAGTAAGTCCTTGTAATACGCACTCCATCAAACGCTCAAATGTTGCCGGAGCGTTGCATAGTCCGAAAGGCATCACTTTAAATTGCCACAGACCATTTCCTGTGGAGAAAGCCGTCTTTTCTCGATCTTCCGGATGGATTTCTACCTGCCAGTAGCCACTCTTCAAGTCCAATGTTGAGAACCATTCAGATCCTTCCATCGCATCCAGAGTATCGCTGATTCTTGGCAGAGGGTAGCTGTCTTTCTTTGTCACATCGTTCAGCTTCCGATAGTCCACACAAAATCGAGTACTTCCGTCCTTCTTTTTGACAAGAACAACTGGGGATGCCCAAGGACTTTTAGAGTTTTCGATGAGCCCATCTCTCTTCATTGTCGATATCATCTCTGCAACTTCGGTTTGTTTGGCTAATGGGAGACGTCTTGCTGGTTGTCGAATAGGTCTCGCGTCTCCTGTGTCGATTCGATGCTGCACCAGTTGTGTTCGACCATACTGCCCACTGGGTGACGATAGTATATTAGCGTACTCGTGAAGGAGGCTTCCAGCAACACTAAGCTGACGTTCAGTTAATTTGGATGACTTCAGAATTTTTGCCTTCATAGAGTTCACTTTCCCAGGGTCCACAGATTTGTGTGTGTCAGCTTCTATGATTTTAGTTATTGCTGATACGGAGTCACACCTTCCAACAACTTCTCCTTTTCTAAGCTTGACTTCGTACGGTTTGATGTTGAGTATCCGTACAGGCACCATGTTGTTCTTTGGTTCCACAAGTGTCTTCCCAAGGATGATGTTTTGGGAAGACTGCTCAGAGTCTGGTTCCACCATTAGATATCGATGGCTACCCAAATCACCCTTTATTTTCGTCCAAACGAACACTTCTGAAGAAGGTGGCAGGCAAATATCTTCCTTAATGACAGTTCTTAGTGTTGATGAGTTTTCGTTGCCATAAACCATAGGAATTTCCACATTTTGGTACTTAAGAACTTGCTTCCCGATATCAAGAATTACTCCATGTTCTTTCATGAAGTCGATTCCAACGATGCACTCATCACATATATCTGCTACCAGAAACAGATGTGAAAACTCCAGTTCTGCCAAACGGATCGTAAGACGAACCTCCCCGTACACTCTGGCTGCCTCTCCTGTTGCTGTTTTCAGACGGTAGGCGTTGGTGTTATGCAGCCACGTCATTTTCACCAAGTCCTTTCGAACAATGGAGGCAGTGGCACCGGTGTCAATCGTAGCTACTTGCTTCTTCCCGTTAAGTGTTGCCTCCACAGTCAGACTTTTGTTGTTTCGTTTCGTCTGTGAGACTTGGATGATGGTTCTGGGGCCATCGATACCAGAAACCAGCTTCTGCCCGCTGCCCCTCGAAGTTGGTTCTTACTCGTTTCCCGTTTGAGAAACGGGACGAGTAGGAGTTTTGACATTGTTGTTGTTGAAATTTCTGCTTCCACAATGTTGACATGCAGGTCTTCTAGGTGGCAATCTGCACTGGCGTTGAAGATGTCCGGTCTTGTTACAGTTCCAGCATCGAGCAGGTCCATCTCGCTGGCTTCTTTGGAACGCAGTTCTCTGGCAAGAACACTCCTCAATTTCTAGTTCTCTTACTCGATGGACTCCTTGAGAAGCCTGTTCTGCTGCTTCCATAGTGAGTGCGAATGCTAGTGCTTCAGGAAGCGTGCGTTTGCCAGCAGTTCGAATTGCTCGCTGAAGGTTAATATCAGATACAGCACGAACAAAGGCTTCTGTTGCGAATTGGTTGATGATTTCGTCCCCTGCAGCCGGATATGCCAGATGCGCCAACCGTTCGATGTCTGCTTGGAGTTGTTGCAGAGTTTCTCCTCTTTTCTGGACTCTGGAATTGAGTTGTACGCGGAAGACTTCTTGCATGTGGCCATCTCCAAAACGTTTGTCAATGGCCTGAACGAGAGCGCTGAAACTGCCATTTTTATCTGATGGTATGCTTTGTAACAGCTCAGCAGCAGTTCCTCTGAGGGCAAGCGTCAGAGCTATGCATTTGTCTTCCTCATCCCAGCCATTTGTTGCTGCGGCTGCCTCAAACTGCTTCTTGTAGATTGACCAAGAAGTTTGCCCATCGAAGGTTGGTGGATGCATCTCCTTTTTCTTTGGACAGTCACCAGAACTTTCTCGAACCTTCATTTTCTTTACTTTATCTAACTCCTTTGTAATGGATTCGATTTTATCTTCGAACTTTGCTTCTATTGTCGATAATTGTTTGTCGACAGTCGACAATTGTTTATCGATAGTCGAAAATTGATTATCGACACGCTCATCAAGCGCAATAATTCTGTTGTCAAAGGCCTCTAACTTACCTTCGAGAAGATTTCGAAGATTTTTTTGTTCTTTACTTTGTTGTTCTAGAAGATTCTTTTGTTCTTGGCTTTGTTGTTCTAGAAGATTCTTTTGCTCTTGGCTTTGTTGCTCGAATCGTTCGAGAAGATTCTTTTGTTCATTTCGTTGTTCTTGGCCTTGTTTTTCAAATCGTTCAAGAAGGTTCTTTTGGCTCGCGAGCAGCTGAGACATAAGATTTGTCATATCCAACGTACTTACTTGCTCTTGCTGTTCTTCCATTTCAATGTCGAATATAAACGTGTCCGGGTTTTTTCCACATCTTCTTAAATCTTCTTGCAGACGAATTATAAGATCATTCTTTGTTCCAGCAGTAGGAATATCTCGTTTATTCAGTTCTGCCTTTAGTTCCACTAAATTTAAATCATTCAAAGATTTACCCATTGTCTTTTTTTTTTTTTTTTTTTTTTTTCACTTTCCACACAATAAATTTACTGAGTGCACAAATAAAATAAGTTTTATTCCACTTCTAACACCAATGTAATATTTTCTCAGGTTCGTTAATAAAACTTATTTACTTTATTCAAAACGTCCACTTATTTATTTCGCAAAATAAAACACTTTACTTTTCTTACTACAAACAAAACGATTAATTCTTCACCACTGAATTAATTCACAAACTTTACTTTTCACTTTTATTACAACCAACTTTATTCATTCACGATTAAAAACAAACTGTGTCGCTGCCGTTCAAACATGTGCCTTTTATACTTGTTTTCCAAACTCTCGAACTAAGGAGAACGTTCTAGTCTCTGCTTCCAGAGCTTTCCATAGGGGAAATTTCCCAATAATTTCCCTTCAAAAAGCTTTTATTTGACAGCTGGTAAATCTGCCATAATCCGGCAGATGGCGCTTCCTTCGTTTGAGAGTTGCTATAATTATAGCTACTAAGGGTATGTTTGCACTGCGACCGTAAGCTTTATTGTGTTCGTTTGTTTGCTTTTCGGAGTCGTTATAGTTCAAATATGGAAAGTTATTACAGTATTTTAATACTCAATTATGAAAATACTTAAAACTAACTTTGGTCCTTAAAATTTTCCTGAAAAATACGTCTTTTTTAATTTGGAATAATTTATAAAAATTCGTCAACATTACATTGTATAAAGTTTTGATTGTTTTTTAAAGTTTTTCTTCAAAGGACAATCGGCAAAAATGTATGGAAGGTGGTCTAGGAACCAATAACAACGAGACGTATGTCGTTGGAAAGGTATTTTTATGAGCTACAATAGTCACTATGGCGGCTCATTTCAAATCACTGTGTGAAAAAAGTTATTCGTTAACCTAGGTTTTGTTTTGGTACCATTAAATGTGGAAAAAATGTATACAAACTGGTCTTACCAATACTAATAAGATGCATGTCGTTGAAAAGGTATTTTTATGAACAATAATAGTAATCATAACAACTTATTAAAAATCACTGTGTGGAAATAGTTATTCGCTGTTTTAGGGAATTTTAGCACAGAAAAAATGTATGGAGCATAGGTAACAATTAGCGAATAACTTTTTTCACACAGTGATTTGGGTTAAGCTGCTGTATTGACTATTGTAGTACATAAAATTTCCTTTCCAACGACATACGTCCCGTTGTTATTGGTTGAACTTGCCATCACACTTTTCACCCATACTAAAAAAAAAACATTTTTTTCATACTAAAATGAACAACAATATTTGATTAGTTTACGAATAACTTTTTTCACACAGTGATTCGAACTGACCTAATATTAAAGATATTGTAGGTAATGGAAATACCTTTTCAATGACATATATATTGTCGTTATTGGTTAGACCAGTTTTCATTAATTTTCCCCATACTAAATATACTTTTTTCATACTAGAATGCACCAGAGCACAATCCTATTTAGCGAATAACTTTTTTCACACAGTGATTTGAAGTAAGCCCCCATAGTAACTATTGTAGTACATAAAAATACCTTTCCGACGGTATATGTCTCGTCGTTATTGGTCTTGTAGACCATTTTGTCCTATTCTCCTTTATTATTTTTTTTTATCTTTTTTGATTGTATCCACTTTAGTAAAAAATAAAAAAACATGCTTAAATTAAATCGTTAAAAAACCTATAAGGCTGCATTAAAAGCAGTTTTGAAGTTTGGGAACATTAAGGTACGTAAATGAACTTGTCTAAATAAGTATTATTATTATATTATTTTTACTCATAACCGCATTGCAGACTAATATGAAAACAGTGCTTTGCATCCATCTCTATTTACCACATGGTTGAGTATTTTCAACCTTTATGTTGTTTTTTTACTTTACCATCATCAAAGTGAAAACTTACTTTTGCGTTATTGAAATAACCTCCGATAGAAACCTGGATCCCATATGTTGTTCTTGCATGCTAGAAGATAACCCCGGCCCAGACCCAGATATAATTAAACGCTCTATATCCATGGCCCTTTGGTATGGGGCACTTAAGCATTAAATGAATTTTTTAAGAACTCTTCTACAAAGACTGCCCCACATAGTACAAATTTTGAATGTGCGGCAAATAAGCACTAAGAGGACCCACAAATTAGTGGTCTATGGAGCAAACTGGGTTTCTGTAACTTCCTTAATAATAGAGATAGAGCAACGTGGATAGCAGCAAACGATAGAGAAAATTCGAATTAGTATAACTGCATCATTAACTCAGTTTCCCGAAAAAGTGGTCTATGGGGCATTTAAGTACTCAGGCGGCGATTCGCCAACGACGCGAAATCATTCACAATAGTACAAAATATGAAAGATACACAATGCTAAACAACAACAAAAAATGCCTTTGCGAATGATTCGCTATGATTTCGCGTTGGCTTGGGAGAGCCTTTATGCTATGTTTCCACCAAAGGTTTATCCCAGTTCAGATTTAATATGTAAATCTATTTGGTGTTTCCACCGCACAAAAATATTTAAAAAAGTTTTTTTTTGACAGCAGATTTAAAAATGCAAATGGTGTTTCATTTTTCTTATGAAGAGGAAGTGAGATAGATTGTTTCCTTTATGAAGAACTGAATTCAGCCATGAATGAATCCTTCAGCGCCATACAACAATAGGTTAGTTTGATTTGTAAAAGTATTTGTCCTAGGAAGATTTAAACAAGATTAATTTCTAATCTTCAGGATTTACGAAATATATTTGTATGGTAAATCTTCGAGATAAGAAGATTTGAGGTAAATCTTATTAAATCTCAGATTAGCGTTAGGTGGAAATGTAGCATTAGACAATTCAATTGATACTTCGTATAACAATTGAAACTGCCAAATACGATCGTTTGAATTATAGATAAATTTACAATATGATACAAATAATATAATGATGTCAATGCAGTTGTTTTCACTGTGAAAGGTATTTGTAATTTAATATCATCACACGTTTTAGTGTAGCAGGTGTAATTGTGGGAAAATATATTTGTTGACGGTTTCATTCTGTTGCTGTCGCAATACACTGGGACAAAATAATGGATCAATTGTTGACGCAACACTGGGTTATTAAAATAAACCTGTTGTATTGTTTCTTTAATACGTGTTAAAAGATAACCTCTACCCAGACCCTTCGAGATAACAAAATGCAGCCATTAAGGAGGTCAACAAAACACGCCTAGTGAAATAAAATGCCATAAGGCGTTTTTTTTACTTCCTTGGTGAACGTTAACACACACCCCACATTCAGCCATACAGTTATAATTTTCGGAGGGGTACTTCAGTGGTTGGAAAAAACAAGCGAATACACGGAAAGCATATATGACGCACCTATAACTGCGGAGTGGAAGGTCTCGTCAAGTTTCGTTCACTGAAGTAAAACTGACATTATTTGGTGAAATAGGAATGCCAAAAAGAGATTGATGATAATTACATTATGGGTGTATTCTCCTTTTGACGGTACGGAAAGCTACTTTTCGTTGGTTTTTGACATTAGTTTCAGTGCCCTTCCGACTATTATAGTTCTAAGTTCACTGAAGTTCAAATGTGAAGTCTTATTGCTGTTGGAATTTGCAATTGAAAATTTGTCTTGATGATCTCATAATGTTCACTTTAGGGAGGTCAACAAAACACGCCTATTATCACGGGATTTGAACAGCATTTGACTGCATTTGCACACACATTTTATAACTGAAAAGGAAAACGCCCACCCAAGCAATAAATTGCCATTTCCATTCATATTCCATTTGCCATCGCCTCAAATATTACCAATGGAGCCACAGAGATATGCAAGGCACTGGTCCTGCACACACGGGATTACTTCTGCTGGGTAGAAATCTGCTTCAATACTTCACTTCAAGCACACACGGCCACACGGGATGAATTATTCTGGTCGAAAAAATGTATAAATGTAAAGGCCTAACAGCATTCATTCACTTTTGTACAAAAGTGAAAAATACAAATACACTCCCGTTCAATTGAATAAGTTCAAAATTTTCGAGTGCGATTTACCTTTATAACTCCGAACTATGTAGAATAAATGAATTTTTGAAAATGGCATTAGAGAAAGCATCCAATTGAGGAGAGAATAAGAAAACACACAATATCAAACTTACCATCATTACACGTTTTATTATCATTTCTTTAAATTCATACTGAAATCGTAGCACTTTTTTTCGTTTATTTGAATAGGTGCACCGCCTTTATAATCACTTTTGCTTTGAACTTTTTGAAGGTCAGACCTTTTAAAGCTATGTTTGGGCTTTATATCATGGTTTCTTTGATATGACACAAACAAATTGAGAACAGACGTAGAATGGGTGGAGGAAAAGCTCTTTTTGCGGCTGAGTACGCGCAAATTTATTGTTTTCATGATAAATGACTATCGGGACATCAAATTTCGGAAAAAACTTACAGAATCCATTCTTTGATCTATATTTATCTGAGAAGTAAACAAAAGGATGGTGTCGATTTGAAAGAATGTAAAAAACTGCTGCCTCCGCAAGCTATAGACGAAAAATTCTGAGGGTTGGATCTTATTTGTCGGTTTAAATGGCTTAAATTAGGGAACAAGCTAGGCTTAGTGCGAGTATTTCCACAGTTGAGAGTGTAATATAAAGTTCTTCATACCAAAAAAGAAGAAAAATTAAAATAAACCACCGCTTAGTTGAAAGAATTTACAATTTGAGAATTCAAGGAAAAGAAATTTAACCCCACATTCTTGAACTCTTAGTGTGACTATGGTTTAGTTACACAAAAACGCGCACTCATGAAAATACAATTTGAATCTAATCCCTTGTTGAATTAAATCCCTTTTTCATTAGAAAAAAACGACTTAACGCCACTTATTCTTTTAAGTCTTATGAAGCTTACAAAACTGCATATGGATTGTTTTTATTTTTGTTTTTGCTAACTTCGTTTAGGTGTGGTTTCATTTAATGTTCTTCTTTTTTGGTATGTAGAACTTTTGATCATACTCTCGACTGCTGAAATACTGGGACTGAACCTAGCTTCTTCCCTTGTTTGAACCATTTAAACCGACAAATTAGACGCAACCCTCAGACTTTTTCGCCTATCATTTGCGAAGATAGCAGGTTATTTGCATCCTTTCATATCGACACCATTTTTTTTGTTTATTTTTCAGATATTATAGATCAAAGAATAGATTCTGTAATTTTTTCCGAAATTTGATGTCCCGTTAGCCAGTTATCATGAAAACAATAAAATCGCACTCGAAAATTTTGAACTTATTCAATTGAACGGGAGTGTATATGCTAGCGACACCTTCCTGCGAAAAAGCGTATGAAATTTGAGTTGAGCTGAATGCATTCAAACACGGAATAGGCTAGTTCAGCAACTATTATCGATGTGAGGGATATCTATGAATCAGCTTCTTAACTGTTTATTTAGATGTAGTTGTGTTTCACTTTTCTGTAAAAGTAAAAGTTAAGGCCTAACTACATTCACTTCCTTTTGTACAAAAGTGCAAAAGTGAAAAATACAAATATATGCTAGCGACACCTTCCTGCGAAAAAGAGTATTAAATTTGAGTTGAGCTGAATGCATTCAACCACGGAATAGGCTAGTTCAGCAACTATTATCGATGTCAGGGACATCTATGGGTCAGTTTCTTAACTGTTTATTTAGATGTAATTGTGTTTCACTTTTCTGCAAAAGTAAAAGTTAGGAACGCTCTAACTTTTACTTTTGTAAAACTTGAGATAAAAGATAGGACTGAGTAGTTTATTGAAAAAAGACAAAACATTTTTTCACTTTTTTTTTACAAAAGTGAATTGAATGTAGTTAGGCCTTTAGGAACGCCCTAACTTTTACTTTTGTAAAACTTGAGATAAAAGATAGTATTGAGTAGTTTATTGAAAAAAGACAAAACGTTTTCTCACTTTTGGACAAAAGTGAATTGATTGTAGTTAGGCCTTAAGTCTTTTCATTGTGTTAAGGCCTAACTACATTCATTTCACTTTTGTACAAAAGTGCAAAAGTGAAAAATACAAATATATGCTAGCGACACCTTCCTGCGAAAAAGAGTATGAAATTTGAGTTGAGCTGAATGCATTCAACCACGGAATAGAGCTTTTTAGCAAAAATTTCTAAATGTCAAACTCAGGACCTCGGCAAAAATGACATTTAGGTACCACCCATTTTCTTTTTTTATTTCGGAGGCCAATACACTCCAATTCAACAGAATGAGCACATGGATTTTCGTAGTTGGTTTATTAATTTTTTTTTCAAACATTGTGCATTGTCCGAGAATAAATATAAACAATAAAAACTATTTCAAACACATTTTTTTTACTTCCATCCATTAACTTTTATCACCAGTTTCAATATTTGAGCTTATTCAGTTGACACAAAAAGACTGCATTTTCCTTATGGAAAGACTTTGATGAGAGTCGGAGGAAAAATAGCAGTAGGTACTTTTTGAATTAATCTTTTTGTTTTCTTTTCCCAACATCATAAACAAACAATGAGGATAATCAAATGATTCATTAATGCACAATGTTAAGAAAAAATGGAAAAAGTACCTTTGAAAATGTGTGTCCTTATTCATTTGAAGTGGAGTGTAAATGTTTGGATTTTTTTTGTATTGGTAATTGCGTCTGTCAAAGGTGCCGAGTTCTTAGCTGTCACTTTGACTTTGACAATTTGGTAGAGATCTCTATAGGCTAGTTTAGCAACTATTATCGATGTGAGGGACATCTATGGGTCAGTTTCTTAACTGTTTATTTAGATGTAGTTGTGTTTCACTTTTCTGCAAAAGTAAAACTTAGGAACGCTCTAACTTTTACTTTTGTAAAACTTGAGATAAAAGATAGGATTGAGTAGTTTATTGAAAAAAGACAAAACATTTTTTCACTTTTGTACAAAAGTGAATTGAATGTAGTTAGGCCTTTAGTTTTTATGCAGACCTCAGTGTGTAGAAAGTTGTGTGTGCATTAGTTTTCTACTTCGTTCTTCCGCTCCAAACATGGTAGAAGATCTATATAAGAAGTTTTTATAATACAAATTCTATATACTACTGAAATAAATCAGCCAAGTAGAAGACTTAGCATTAAGGATTGGACTTGTTGAATTATTGATTCAAAATAGTTTTTTAATGCCTTTAGTCCTATAAATTGGCGTTTCGTTCGGAGAAGAAGAAGATCTTATGCCATTTCACACCGCACTTTTCACTTCCCTTTCCTATAAACTTTGTTTTCTGTCGGCAGAAATAATCCCGTGTGTGCAGGCCCACTTATTTTTCTTTAAAAGAAGAAAAAGAACGCACATTTTGTATTAGTACTAAAAAAATACTAAAATCATATCTTCGCCATTGTATTTCCACCCTAATTCGCCCATCTGTGGTATGCATTTCCTCGAAGTGGAACGCATCGCATATATATTCCTTGACAGTTCTTAACAAACAGAGTCGCTCATTTTATTTGCAGAAAAAAGAAAAAAATCGTTTTTTTTAATAAATTAAATTACTCAATATTTAACCATTTAAGAGTTGTTTAAATTAGTATAAGTCTATAGATTAATAAATAATATTTCATTTTCAGTTTATAAGAACATTGCACTTAGCCCCAAAAGTTCGATTAGAAATGTTTTATTCACAACACAGTTCGCGTAGTCACCAACTCAGTAATGTCACACACTAGCTGATGCTGCTGCTGCTCTCATAAATGAAAAAAAGTTCCTTATAATATGTATAGTCTACTTCTACTTTAATTTCGAAAAAAGAAGAAAGAAAAAATTTTAATCCTAAATAGGTAAATTGGAAGTGTTGAAGTGGAAGAGAAAGATTGTGTTGAATTTTCTTTTTTTTTATTTTTTTCAAACAATGTGTTTTTGGCTTATTGAATTTTTGTTCTGAATTTTTTTTTCTCAGCCAATTGCAGTGCGGAGAAGGTGAAAGTTTATAGTGTGATGACTCTTTCGAACAGCCAGTCTTCAAGTGGCACAAGTAATGCGGACACGTCCACTCAGCATCATCAGCAACATCATCGATCATCCACAAGTAGCAGCAGGCATTCTGCAAGTGGTGTCGGTGGAGCGGGAGTAGGAGCAGGTGCTCAGCCACCGCCTCCACGTCGAAATGATTCCGATCGGACAAAGAATCCAAGGAATCTGCTGCACTCCACCCAATCGGTGGCGGACAAATATTCTAGAACTTCTTTAGATTCGTCGTACCGCAGCAACGTCATGACTCCAACATCGACTTCCGATGATATAAATCAGTCGAACAAATCCAAAGACCCGTATGTGGACGAGTCGCTTTATAAAACTGCCCCCGAACTCATTGATCCATCAATTATCAGCCGCGGTCCGCCGATAGCCATCAGGCGATACACAAGATCGGCTTTGTATCTGCTGCGCAATGATATACGTTCGCGATACCGTCCAAAATGCACCTCGAAACTCCAAGTTCTGTGCATCTGGAAGACTAGCAACAGCTCCTATGCAAAGAATTCATCAAATCCCATGGAAGTGACTGCGTCTTCGCCGAGGATGTCAACTTTACAACGACTTCAGAGCAGCCACGATGACCCGGATAGCTTGCACCATCAAAAAAACTATCATTTGGATCATCGTAGCATTTCATCATCGCATCTTATGCCGGCATTTGCCAAGCGACGCATTGGGAATCCCATGGGGATAAGCAGTCCTCCAGGTGCAGGTCCATCTGCTGCAGGCCCTGGTGAACCGATGAAAGTTCAAGGCCCGGCAAGTGGAAAGAATGCCGAACACAACAAGTTCGTTTCGCCCCACAGGAAGAACACCCAAAGTCATTCGTCCGATGGCGATCGTGAAGTGGAGCGTGGAGACAACGATCGCGACCGCAATTGGAATCGTGACAGAGACATGAATTCCTCGACTGCCGGGCCAACTGCTCGTGAACGCAGAATAGGCAGTGGTCGATTACTGCCCCGAGATGTCAATTGGGACTACCCTACAGAGAAGGAATCAACTACTTTGGAAAAGAATCCCCCAACCGGATTTAATACAGCTTCTTCAGATTCTAACAATTCGTCTTCAAATCAACGCTATGATAACACTCATCGTTCTCCAACATCTAAAGATTCCACTTATGTTGGGGGTGGCGGAACTGGTACTGGTATCAAAAACCCACAGCCACCAAGCCGCCAAGAATCGAGATTCGATTCGCGAAGAAGTTCATTTGCCCGAGGCGATTATGAACGTGATAATCGAGGAGATAATTCCAATTACGTGCGACGCTTTATGTCAGATTTGATGAATCAAAATGCTAACAACAACTTTCCAAGTCAAAAACCCAATCACAGTGGCGGTGGGGGTGAACATAATCGTCGTCGCAATAATCGCAATGTCGAGCCGGAATGGTTTAGTGGAGGCCCGACATCTCAGCATGATACAATTGAATTGCGTGGATTTGATGAAGTCGAAGATTCTAATTCAAACAGCAGTGGAAGTATTAAAGGTAAGATTGCAATTAAAGATATACTTTTACATACAACTGAAACTTTTTTTACGTTGTCTTGTAAACTATTTAAAAAAATACTTTCTAGGTTAGGGTTGTGGTTTATGTTCGAACTTCTATGAACGATTCAAGCAGCGATGTGAGCGATTGATGAAAACTTAACTTAATCAATGTTTAACGATGCTCTTATATAAACAGTTTTAGGGAAAGCAAATATTTTGCATATCTGTTCAAATCTGCTTGAATTAAAGATGATATGAGAAGAGATATAAGTAAGATAAGACGTGTGGTGGGAGTGTACAGCCAACTCACCAAATGTTTATAGGAAAAGGCAAACAATAACAAATTATTTATATTCTCTTTTTGTTTTGTGTACAAACAATAACAAAGTATTTATGACCACTTTTTCTTTGTTATTGTTTTGCGCATACATTTTTTTTGCTGACTCACCAAAACAAGGCTAATTCCATGGACTATAGAGTTCTTAGCCAGTCTTTTAACAGCGTGTATATTTTTTGGTACTACAGCTTGATTTCGTTTCAAGACGAAAGGATAACACGTGAATTCACTAAAGTGAATATCAAGTTACATCTATTTTTGTAATGCGGTAGTAGTTGTTGATTTTAAAAGGTCTATTATTAGATTTGTTTGTGTTTGTGGAATGCTTTGACGAAGTCTCGCTATACCAAGGTCATAGAAATAAATCATCTCTGGAGGAGCATGCGTGAGCTTAACACTGCTCCTTAGGACTTGGAGGATGTCTTTAACGGCTTTCTGCTTCAGAGGAATTATTGATATGATCTATTGCTGGGGGCCAAATTAACTAGTTTTTATTTAAGTACCAATTTGTGTTAGATTCCAATTGGAACTTAGTGTTTATTGGAAACTCGTAAATAATAAATGGAATCAATATCATCGGTTGAAAGGTAAAACTCAGTAACTAACAAAATTATTGTAGGAAATTAAATTGAATAGCCACCTTAAGTGAGTAAGGAACATTGAAACATACGTTTTGAAGCTGGAAATTCTGAAATAAAGTTCCGGGCATACCTTTCCATGTCTTTATAAAAACCCTGCAAAATGGATTTTTTTGGATTAAAAAAATTAATTTAATTCTCATTTTCTTGACCATTTTTTCTGCACTTAATGAGTTTTACCTTTTAACTGCTTTTTCATTCGAGAGTCGTTATAGTTCATAGCTAAGGGTATGTGTGCATAGTTAAGGTTATGTATGCTATGCGACCTTAAGCTCTATTTGTTTGCTACTGTGAGTCGTTATAGTTCAAATGTGAAAGTCATTACATTGCATCTTACTCTGGACTTTTCTGCCTGGTCCTTTGCTTGCAGCATAAATATTACATTTTCGGCACCATTTTTCGACATCTTCTCTTGCAAGTAGCTAATAGAATCGCTGCCTTACCTTTTCTAGTGTCTTATTGTCTTATTGACCCCCAAATGTCCTCCGGAAGCTCCATCATGCATCTCTTGAAAAATATCATTAACTTTTGATCGAGACAATATTAGCTACATCACATATGATTTGCCGTCCGTGGACTCCCATTGGGCCTAATACGCCTTAAGAGTTGGACTTCTATCGGAGATGTCACCCCATTCTGGTTTCTCTTGGTGTTCTTCCATGCAAGAATGAGTTCAATATCTAAGGCTCATTTGCTGATACGGAGCTTAAATATTTAAGCAGAACATAAGGGCTTATGTTACAGTTTACGCAGAGGAAATAGTAGAACATAAGCTTTTTAAGTAGAACATAAATGCTTAAGTATCGTATGAGCAAACGGCTCTAAGTCTTCAGTTCTTCATTACTCCAACCGTAAATGAGATCGATTCTTAATCTCTTGATGGAAGCAACTTCCTTTTCTTCTTGACGCGTCCAAGCTTGCAGTCCGGTTTGCGTGGTCTCCGAGATAAGGCGTTTGAGTACAATCTTCCTCTTCGATGTTGAATCTAGAATGCCTGCAATCTCTCGATCCACCTTGCAATTTGGCCTTCTGGATCTGAAGTTCAAAAGCCAATTAAGTGCGCCATAGTCTGTTCGAAGAAGGAACTTCTGTTCATAGATCTTCTTATGGACGTGTTTTGTAGATATTAGAGCTAGAAGTTCTCTTCTGGTCACACAATAATTTCTTTCTGGCTTGCTGTAATAAGCGACAACCTTCTCATCTCCTTCATGAACTTGTTGAACTGCCTTTCTCTGTTAGCTGATGCAAACATTTCGCGATCCCAGCAAAATCCTTCAAAAATCGACGATAGTACGTGGCTAGACCAAGAAAGCACCGGAGTTTATGTTTATCCTGTGGTGTCATGGTGTCCACTTAAGAAGAGATGATATATGTCCCAAGTATACATATTACCTCAGACTTGAATAATTTTCACTTGTCGGGATTCAATTTCAAGTTTGCTTCTCGAAGCCTCTGGAACACTGCCTTAAGGTTTGCACAATGCTCATTAAATGTCTTACCATAAACGATGACCTCATCCAAATAGACTAGGCAAGATTTCCAAGTAAGTCCTTATAAAACGAACTCTATCAAACGCTCAAATGTTGCCGGAGCGTTGCATGGTCCGAAAGGCATTACTTTGATTCAACTTACCTGAGGAGAAAGCCGTCTTTTCTCGATCTTCTGGGTGGATTTCTACCTTCAAGTCCAATGTTGAGAACCATTCAGCTCCTTCCATTGCCTCCAAAGTATCACTGATTGTTGGCAGAGGGTAGCTGTCTTTCATTGTTAGCGATCAAGTAAACGCATCGGGAAAAATTTTCTAATGGATTATTTACCATTTTTTCAACAGATTTGAAACAAAAATGCTACACGTATCAAAGAAAAAACACTCAAAGAATTTTTTGCGCTAATAAAATGTTCAATTGAATAATTATTTTTTTCTAAAAAAATGTATTTTAACAATTTTCCTGATGTATGCGCAACTTTCTAGATAATTTTATATTTAAAATTGTAGCTATTTCGATGCCGGGTACTATTTAGAGAACCTTGTAGATATGTCCATTTATTTAGACTGTGCGTTTATTTCGGTTTGTCTCGATATTCATATTCGATGCTTGCGGCTAAATCTTACACTCAGTCTTAATAAGATGTCTCATCGTCATCATCCAGGAACTTTCTGGTTTCTTGTTGGATTTCCAGGCCATAAAGAATGCGATAAAAGTTGAATCAAAGCATGTGAGCTATGTCTTTAATAGCAACTAGAAAATAATTCTATTTAAACTCGAAGATTTTTCATGTTTTTCTTTTCAAGAAAAAAAAAGCGATTTAGAAGTACATGGTGTGCTTTTAACTGAAAAATCAGGGATGTTGGGAATCGGTCAGGCATTATTTCTGTATAAATTTTTTAAAAATTTGATTTCTTATATGGCATCTCTGTTTAAAAATAGCTATAGTCGTCACTTTGTTAAACTTTCTTTTTAATTCGCGCAGTTATTTTTTGTTCACTTCAATCGGTTATGTATACGTAGGTTTAATTAACTCCATTTAAAGCCTAGTACGCAGCTGAAGTGAAACGAAAATTCTCATACAGAAATTGACACAACGAAATCGTAAACGAAACATTTCGTAGTGATCTTTGTTAAGCATAGTACGCAGCTGAAGTGAAACGAAAGTTCTCATACAGAAATTGACACAACGAAATCATAAACGAAAAATTTCGTAGTCATTTTTGTTATGTAGTACGCAGTTCGACAGTGAAATGTCAATAAAACAGAAAATCCTAGCAGATACTCGAACCAAGTCTCCACTTATTTTTCGTATACAATTAATTGTTCGGAACATTATTTCAGACGAAAATTTGACAGTTCGTTATATTTTGCTGTTGAATTTTATTTAAAAATGAAAATGGAAGAAAATACCGTCGAAACGAACTGCAGAACACAATTATTTGGAACTCTTAGCACCATAACGGACGACACGAAAACAAAAAAAACAAGAATTCACATCAGACGAGGAAATAAAATTGACTTAAGATTTTAAACTGTTTTATTTTTGTATTTATTTTGACATCTTTCTGATAAAGCTCTCCATATTTTTTTCGCAATCACTCCGTTTCTGATTTCGTTCTCGAGTTGGAGACACCAGAAAAATTTCGTTTCACTTCAGCTGCGTACTAGGCTTGAAACGAAGTGATTGCGAAAAAAAATATGGAGAGTTTTATTTGAAAGATGTCAAAATAAATACAAAAATAAAACAGTTTAAAATCTTAAGTCAATTTTTTTTCTCGTCTGATGTGAATTCTTGTTTTTTTGTTTTTGTGTCGTCCGTTATGGTGCTAAGGGTTCCAAATAATTGTGTTCTGCAGTTCGTTTCGACGGTATTTTCTTCCATTTTCATTTAATAAAATTCAACAGCAAAATATAACAACTGTCAAATTTTCGTCTGAAATAATGTTCCGAACAATTAATTGTATGCGAAAAATAAGTGGAGACTTGGTTCGAGTATCTGCTAGGATTTTCAGTTTTATTGACATTTCACTGTCGAACTGCGTACTACATAACAAAAACCACTACGAAATGTTTCGTTTACGATTTCGTTGTGTCAATTTCTGTATGAGAATTTTCGTTTCACTTCAGCTGCGTACTATGCTTAAAATATGTAAATTCTAGCTCTGGAATTTTGGCTCCTCTTATATGGGATATAAAATTTGCCATCCTTTTAGTCAAAAAAGTAAGTTTTTTTTTATAATATACGTGGTTGTGACTACCCTTAAAATGATTGAACACAGTGTGAGCGTTAAGGAAATAGAGAAGGATTTGAAAGGAGAAATCGATACACATTAGTTTTGAAGTTCTGAATATCAAAATGGAAGAGAAAATAGAGACGGGTAAAGCATTTCACATTCGTGTTGTTGGGCTAAAAAAAGAATCTCTGTACTTTACAGTACGTCCGAAATTGGGCTCAGGAGTAAAATTATGCGCATTTCTGGAAGTGCGAGTATTACGGTGGAATTGTTTTAGGGGAGGAATACAGCTGGCTATTTCGCTAGAACACTTTTTATAAAGCGATACAATAAGGAGAGACATGGAAATGGAACATTGTTGACCAATTAGATGTCATACTTTACTTACGAATATAGCATATGTGAAAAAAAAATAATTTTTTAATATTTTAGTTTTAGAAATTGGTCAGGGAAGGGAGTAAAACTTGTATTAAATTAACTGCACCAAAGTCAGGCTGGACTTTGCATTTTATTGTTCCTCAAAGTCTTAAGTATTCAAACAAAATTAGGCGTATTCCCCTTCCTTTTTGATGTCAATTTATTTCAATTTTCTTTTGCTAGAAGATAACAAAGTTTAGCCTGTATTCATAAAATTGGATTATATATCTCACTAATTGCTATTTCTGTGAAGAAGAAGGACGGCAAAGCTTCTTCATGTTTTGATCTGAGTGATTTTTGGAATTTTTAAAGGTCTTTATTTTTAGACATTGCCTACAGAGAGTTGGAAAAAAAAATGTTCCAAGTTGGAAGCTGAATATTATTTGAATACAATATTTTCAATTGACACTATTATGAACAATACAATGTATAGTCCCACCTGTAACAAATCACTTGCCTAGTTTGACTGACATAAACGTCATTTTTGTAAATTAAATTGAAGATTTCCCTGTTGCCGAAAACTACTTTATTTAAATTTATTAACTGTTTTTTGTTATCTTATTATCTCGAATAAGAAAAAAAAAAACTTTCGCCAATTTGTTTGTTTTGAGATCTATTTGTAAATTATTTCTTTTGCGCAACTCTTTGTTTTCAAAACTATCCTTGAATTTTATATGTGGTCATTATTTAATGAAATATTGGTAATCAAAGACAAAAATATCTTGTATCATTTAAATTCAGATATCTCATGCGAACAAAAACTGTACAACAACAAAAAAAAACCATTAAAGTTGAATAAACATGCTATCGGACCAATACACTTGATTGACTCAAAAAAATTTCCAAGAAGTTTACACCCTTAAAAAAGTATAAAATTTGTTTCGCATCAGGTCTTATGGTTTCACAGTTACAGTTCCTAAAATAAATTATGTTTTGCAAACAAGTCTCAAAAAAAGAAACATGGAGCTTGAGAATGTTTAATCTAAATTCGACCAATTATCTTAAATTCATCACTTTTGTCAGTACACAGCGGAGACGATATTACTCAATCATAAAATTGTAACTGATAACACTCTAGTAAACGAACCTGTGCCTTATAAAGGCTCTTGGCAGGGGGATCATGTCAACATATACAATATTATCTAAAAAGCATGCTGCTCAAGTTAGCAGTGTTAGAGCTCAATAACAAATATGTATTGTGTTGTTGTAATTGCTGTATTGCGCAGTTATTACAGTTGGTATTCTTATTACAGTAAAAATAAACAATAAAATACTGTTATAAAGCTATAATCTCGGAAATAAGTAGTAAAGAGTTGCCGCTCCACTCGGGATACTATATGTTTTTATTTTTTTTCATTATAAAAATCTTAAATACATACATTTTTAATTAATAATTTTTTACATCCAATAGGTCGACTTTCAAAGCAGACTTCTAACAAAAATGACACAGGCAAATCACCCAAAGGCAGTGAAAATGATTTATGTTCAAGCAAAACTATCAATAAAGACGAAGAAGTCTCTATCCATAGCGACGATGAAGGAAACATCATGCCTCGTGAAATGTTGCCAGATAATTTCGATGCACCTCTGCTTAAAACTGGTGCTCTCATCAAAACAGATTCTAGTTCTCAAGATGCAATAGAACAGAATAATTTTGGTAAGCCTGATGATAAACAAGCTGAGACCCAAAGCCAAAATGAAGAAAAACAAGGATTCAATTTCGATGCTTTTCTCAATGAGGAATCCTTAAATAATCTATTACTTTTGGGCGAACAAACTGGTGGCGGAGAAAAAGAAGTGGGATCACGTTTTAGTCGTTGGTTTGGTCAGCAGAGTGACAATCCAAAGGCCACAAATGGAGATACTCCCAAACTAGAAGAAAATGCTCCAATAACGCTTGAAGAGAAACCACAATCTACTTCTGCCAATTTATCTAACCAAAGTAATACTCTTATGGAATTTCTACAACGAGGCAAAATTAACAAACAACTAGCACCAGGTAGACCCAATTCACATCTGAGCCTAGAGGAACTTGAAGCAAGAATGCGCAAGGTTGGCACAGATGATGCACCATTGATCAAGGAACTACCCGATTCAATTAAAATGCACGATAACCCTTTGAATCAATTCCTTGCGAATAATAATGTACTTCAACATCAGCAGGCACAAATTAAGCCGCCAACCGCTGAAGATGGACATCCTATCCATCACCATCAACATATCCCGATATATCCATCCCATCCAATTGGTCATAATCTGGTACAACCCCAGACACAAGACATGGATGCATTTAAGAAGCTCCTCGAGCAAATTACTCCGGCAGGAAAACCTCCCACCAATATAAAGCAAGCGATTACTCCAATGCAACAACAACAAATGCAACGTCCACCACCTCCTCCGGCTTTGTCAATGCCGCCACCACCACATTTCATGAAAAATGATGAACTCACTAAGTTTATTCATCAACAACAGCAACAAGCTCAGCACGGACCACAGCTTGGCGCTGCAATCAATCAACAACAACAGCAACAACAACAACAACCGAATGATCATGCTATCTTCTTAGCACCTCAACAACGATTTGAAGCTCAATTACTCCTCCAAGGATTATCTCGTGGTGAAGTCACACAAAGTGCGCTGGGACAACAACTTGCTAATCCCAACATATCGCCACGTCGAAAAGAAGTCCTTGTGGCTGTTCTAAAGGAGAGCTCTCGGGACACTTCTCCGAATGTAATTATGCCTCCTGGTCCGCAAATCATGTCGCCAGTTCTTGGTGGACAAGGTCATGCTAACTTGAATATTCCCACACAGCCACCGCCACTTATAATCCCTGGTCCTCCTCTCAATCACCCTATACAGCCGATTCCATCGCCACGTGAGCTGCAGTATCACACACAATCTATCATGCAAAATGCTTTGATTAAAAAGAAATTGGAAGAACAACAGGAGAACTTCAGGCGACGTCGTCAAGAAATTCAAAAACAACAACAGCAGCAGCAAGCTCAGCATAAACCCTCATCACAAGCTGACACTAATGATTTTGCAGGTATAAATGCATCACAGCAACAACAACAGCAGCAACAGCAACAATATTCTCAAAACCAACAGCACGCAAAAACTCAACAGCAACAGCGCCATGTTAATTCACCAACGCCCTTGGCTTTTACGCCAACATCCGTGCTGAGGAAAATGACAGCTGAAAAGGATTCAGTCGGTGGTGTATTTCATGCCGCATCTTCATCAAACGTCACTAGAACTGCGAACACTTCACCATTAATGGTTGCTACCAATACCGGACCTGGTAATTCAAATTCAAACAAACCAATGCACTCCCTGTTGATGCATTTCCAACAGCAACAACAGCAGCAACAACAGCAACAACAACAGCAACAACAACAACAACAGCAGACCAATGCATCTCAAAATCAACCAAGAATGATTTTGGGTATCGGAAGTCACTCCCAGCAACAGCAACAACAAGGAATGCCTCTTCTTTCTGGCCCAACCATTCAACAGCAGCAACATCAAGACAATTCCAGATTGAATCAAACACTTCGTAATAATAATCCAATGAAGTGGACAGGAGCAGGGGCAACAATTGTAAACCAAGTTCCATCAAACAAACCAATGGGACGACCAATTCTAAAGGGAAATCTTACACAGCAAATGCCAAATGCAGGTTTAAATCCAATCCACCAACAGCAACAACCAACTCCACAAATGGCATTTGCATCAAAAATTGAATTCCAACAAATTCAACAACAGCGTGCTGCCAATAATCAACAACAGCAACAACAACAGCAGCAACTCGGTCACTCCCAGCAGCAACAGCAAAAACAACAACAACAGCAACAACCTTTGTCAATGCCTCCACAGCAGCAACAGCAACAATCTCAAAACATTATCATGACCCAATTGTATCAACAGCGCGCTGCCTTGCAACGGGTTCAACAATACCAATTCGATCAACTTCAACAACAGCATCAGCAACAACAGCAACAAATGAATTTAATTCAAAACAACGGCAACCGCCCAGATCGTAGTGGCAACAATGTCATTCAACCCGCCTGTGGTAATATCATCAATTATCAACGCGATGGTGGTCTATCTCCAACAAGCAATCAGTTGGCTCGATGGTTTTCACCAGAACTTTTGGCTCAAGCATCTGCTGGCAAATTGCCACTTTTGAACATGAACCAAGCCTTGAGCTTGGAAGAATTTGAGAAAAGCATACAACATTCCTCAACGGCTGCGAACAATTAAAAAAATATTAAAAGATAAAACATGAAAAAAAAAAATTTAAAAATCAACGGTAGTACTTTTCAAACATAAATAACAGTAATATTTATAGAAACATATTTTGGCAAACATTTTTATTATTTTTGTTTTTTTCTTTGCAAAAATGTTTCCTCAATATTAAAAATTGTTAATTAAAAATAAAATATTTAATTAAAATAGTCACAAAATACGCTAGTAAGTGTATTTTTCATTGAGAAACCTAAATTGATGGCGCAAATTAAGCCCAAAAAGATTTTTAGGTAGTTTTGAAAAATTATATATATTATATAGCTATAAACTGTCTTCGAAAGAATTTCTCTTCACATTTTTTTTTTCATTTTAAACTTTAAAAAATAAATAACATAAAAATAAAATATTTTCAATAAAGAAGAAAAAAAATAAAAACATTTTAATCGGATAATTGGGGAATCATTTTAAGTTCATTTTATTTTAGATTTCATTAAAAAAAAAGAACAGAAAAAAAATAAGATTTAAGTTTGTTAAGACTAAGGAAGTATAATTATTAGATTTTAAGTGAATAAATAAACATAAAAAACTTACTGCTTACAAATTCGTGTGAATGTTATTTTCTTATAATTTTATTTCTTGGAGATATGAAGAAGAATCAGTAAGCTAAATTATATGAATCAAGTCTTAAGATCTATTTTACCAATCAGCGAATTGTAGTGAAATTGAAAGTCCAAAAAGAGAAGAACAAAGTTCGCATGGCAGAATTGAGATTTCTTAACATTAAGAAAAACAAATAAGATTAATTTGTAACCCAATCATGTGTATTTCTGATTTTATGAAAAATAAAATTTATTAAATATGAGTTTCTTCCTTTCCTCCATCTCCCTACAAAATCATGGACATGAAAACCTTTAAATGCAAACGTTGGCTATCTTATCGTTTCAACAAAAACAGTTGGGGTTGGATCCTACTTTCAAAATCTGATCATCAAAATTGAGGAAGGAAAACCAAAATAGTTCATAATTCTATGTTGTAAGGAGCACTCGGAGTTGTGGTTTTCGTCAAACCATCCGTGTTGGCCTGTATGCTGTATGTCCAGAAATAAATACATCGGTGTATGTAGACGAAGGTCCGTATACATTAAACTGAACTCATTGCGGTATTCATAATTTTTTTTTTCAAATTTCGTATAAATTTTGTATCCGTTATGTCCAGAGTCATTGTAGTAAATCCGTGTTTAAGATTTGTGGAAAACAATAAATTCGCAATATCGGGAAGATTTAAATAGATTTTAAAAGAAGATATTTTTTTTATTTTAAATTTGAACTCTTGTAGATCACTGAAAATTTATTCTTGCAAATAAGTTCAACTTAAATTTCTTACAAAATAAAACTAATCTATATTTTGTTCATCAGAAGCGAAATTCAACAAAATTTGTGAAACAGCAAAACCTGTTTAAAATCACATCGTTTTAGAATTTTGAAGGAGAATTGTGACAAATCGTGCACCTTCGAAATCGCGGAGGCATCCCTATATTCATGATTTTCCATAAGAACAGGGTTTTTTTTATCAACCAAACCTGCAATCAAAAAAGTCGAAAGTGCTCCATTGCTGAAAGTGCCCCATCACCTAACCCTTCTACGACGATAAAAATAGATTAAAAAAAACTTACATCCTTAAAAATAAAAAGTCAATTTTATTAGTTCAACATGTCGTCTACCCAGCTCTCATTTAAGTTTAAATCTTAAAACTAAATAATATTTGGCGCAAACCATCCATGCAAACATTTAGGAACAGGACCACTTGAATGAAATTCACATCTTCCTATCTCTGTCCAAGTTTTTGCACATAATACTAGCAAACCAACATGGTTATCATTGACGCCTCCCCATACCATAGCTGCAAGCACAACTCCATCGTCTTCATCCTTTAAAGAAAAATTTTTTTTTAAAATAATTTATTTATTTTAATGCTTTTTTAAATTATAATAGCATTACCTGAGCTCCAGGCGTGGGGACAAAAATTGGTTCACTTGGATAGCAGTTTTTCTCACACCATTTCTTTGAAGTCTTTGATATGACATCCACCTTTATCAACTGTATAGAATAATTCATGAAAGAATCATTATTTGAAAAAAAAGCGAATTCTTTCAGTGCGAAATCATCTGAGCTTCAGAGTTAACTGACCAAATTTGGTGCCTCAACTCGACCTTTACTTCGAAACTCAGAAGATCTTGCACTGAAGAGCTGAGTTGATGGTTCTTACTGTTCCAGGATTTTCACAATCGACATCCGAGCTTATAGCATAAAAATATCGATATTTTTGACCCAGGTACGTATCGTAGTTAATTCTTGGAGTTTCACAACCCAAATCGCATAGCAGTTCCGGCCTAACCATAATAGTTTTATCTGGCATCTCATAAGCTTCTGCTTTAGTATTTTGAAGCTTAACCAAATTCACCAAACACTCATATTTGAACTCATTTATCCGTTGAGATTCGGTTTTTATGGTCTCACAGTTATTTGTAGGAAAGTGGGTTATATCATCATATTGTGACTCTGATCGTTTGAACTGACTTTGTGCTTTGGTTTGTTGCAATCTGGAGCTGATGCCTCCCAGAGAAAACGATTTTGTAAATCCACGACGTTGAATAGCTGTTCCATTTAAGGGGAGGACAAATCTTAGAGGGCGACCCCGAAACATGGCCGCGTAGTTTGGGTTTGTTTGCATATTCATCATGCTATCCAGGTACATACAATTGATCATTGATGGATCCTTGTAGCAACAAATATCGATAACCACATGGTTATCTTCCTCATACTGATTTATGATGTGAAGATAAAAAAATGCCTCTGATCGAAAAGTATACATGAGTTTGCCAGTTTTGCGACTTAGTAAATAGAAATGAGTGGATTTGTTCTCGAACCATTTAAGGCAGGACGAAAAGTTTTGACTATTAAGATGGGATTTGACAAATTCTGCGAGGGATATCGACAAAGGTTGTTCAACTATGATGAAATAGTTTTCTGTAATTCCTAGAAAAGGTAATAATAATATCAAAAAATATTAAAACGATTATATTTTTTTATTGTATGAAATTATGGCTATATTGTTGCATACTTCTAGATGGAAGTTTTTGAAAATATGAATGGCTATGTTATTATAATGATAAATATACCCCCAAAATCAAGTAAGCAAGCAAAGATTTGCCTCACTAAAATCAAGACCGTTAGTTAAGGTTCCATACACCTACATTTTTTATGTTAAACATCTAAAAATATGCAACGATATTCTTATATGTTATATTATCATTGTATATCCACTCTATAGTATTCTCATAACACGATTTTGTAGGTTTACATTATTGGTCGATAAGTTCGCTGTGATCGCCTAACCGAGATCCCTTAACAAAAATTAGGATTACATTTGGACACTAGATATGGCCACGAGCTTTTTTTCTTCATGAGAACACTAGAATTTATATACAATGATATATAAAAATAAATAAAAAATAAATAGGTAAATAAAATAAAACAAAATGCACGCTAATTTATTTATTTTTTTTACCGAATGTGTGCATATAACCGGGATTCAAAAGCCAACGACAGGGCACAGATGCGACAATATACGCATCTTGGAACATAGAATCGCCAGCGGGAAAACAAATAATATTATATGCAGGTCCAGAACGACCAGCTGACATTCCCAAGTTGTAAACCGTTTTGTCAGCCAATACATGTGGATGGGATGTATGACTGACAATGCCAATATAGTCATTAAGAAAAATACGGCCTTCAGTTTCTAACGTGACTGGATTTATTCTGTAAAAAAAGTAAAGCATTTAAATTAAAATAAAAAATCAAATTATTTATAAACTTGTTTTAATTATCATTATTTATTCATTTTGGAGCTCATTTCAAACTATGTACCTATTTTAATCGTAAGTTTACATTTTTTATTTAAACAAATTTTTAATTTATAAATGTTGTATGCTTCAACAGATTTTGGTAAGTTATTAATGAACAAAAGTAAAATAACTGGCCCCAAGAGGCTTCCCTGTGGCACTCTAATGAATTTACACAGGTTATATTAAACTTGAAATTAGATTGAAATCACATATCATTATACAGTAGAAAAGTTATAAGCTATATTAAATAGGTTTATCTATTAAAAAGGAACGATACGTGAAACGGTTTTTATATTGAATTTTTTTGTTCTAAATTTACCCATGGTGTTCAGAGAGAATGGGCACGCCGATAGAGAATGCAGTCCCGCATTGTTTAATTATTAAATATCTTTTAAATGGAACTTTAAATATGATTTTCCTTCAAACTATAACAAACATTTAAAACTTATTAAAAATTAAATTTGATCGTTAAAAGTTTTTCTAATATGAATTTGGCAAGTTTTGGTTTACAGCTCAACTTAAAATATAATAGATTTATTGAATTTTTTTTTTTTTGTTAAGAAAAAATATTATTTCTTGTGGAATATTTTTTATTTACTAAACAAAATTATTTAAAAAAAAAAATATTCAGTTGTTTCCAAAATAAAATTAATATTCTTCATACTTTTTGAATTCAACTGAAACCGACATCGATAGAATCATTGACTTATTAAGTATGTATACAGGGTGTCCTGGATTTGAGTAGAAGTATTTAAGGGTGTGGTTCTTGGGGTTATTCTAAGAAAAAATTGTATGGGGGGAAAGTTGTATCTCCCCTCCCTGAGGCAGGGGGGTATTTTCTGAAACATTGACTTTAAATACAAAAAAAAAACATTTAAAATCAACGAAAACACATCTAATAATGTGCTATAATTTTTTAGAAGCTAATACTTCATTCTTGCATTTGGTTTTTAAATCAAGTTGTTTAAGCGAATAGTTTTTGAGAAATTAAATTTCAAAGTCAAAATAAGAAAAAAAATAGTGACTTTTTTCCTAAGCCGATATTTTTCAAAATTTTACGTAGTTAAGTTCTTTTTTTTGTGTTCAATAATCAATGCCTTCATTATTTTTTAGTCCATTACTGAAAACCAAATGTAAAAATCTTTCTTAGTTTTTGAGAAATTAAGAAAGAACAAAACATACTTTTACCAAAGAAGCCATTGCCGCTGATGCCAATTTTTGTCGTGTTATTTTTTCTATATTTTTTTTTTTGAGGCGTTGCCTACAAATCAGCGAAGCACCCCCTCAAATGTTGGATTAAAACTTATGTACATATATATTTCACCATATTGTGATTTGATAACAGGTGGGGGAAGATACTTATTCCCCAAAATTTGATATTAGCATCTAACCAAGTTTCGTGAAGGAAATATCATTATAATAGCAGATGAAAGATGAATAATAGAATTTGTTGATGCAATGCCATAAGATTATATCTCTCTTATGATTCGATAACATCATTAGCACTACCCGTTCTAGAGGAGTTGAAACAAAAATTTGGAATTCTCGAATCAACTATGTATACCCAAATACCAAATGCAGTGAAATAAAGAAACAATACAGCATTTTGAACTTGTAAAACTTGATTTTAAATTAGTAAGTAAAGTTCGCAGTATACATTTTTCATACTTCTTTTATTAAGACTTTCATATCTTCTAATAAATCACGCAAAACTTTGTAGCTTTTATTCTTCCAATGATTTCAAATCACTCTTCTTTTAACAATTTCCTCAGCTCAAATGACTTTTTGTTTATAAATCTAAATAAACTTTCAGTTTTCAACTGGCTCGTTGGTCTAGGGGTATGATTTCCGCTTAGGGTGCGGGAGGTCCCGGGTTCAAATCCCGGACGAGCCCAAGAAATTATATATTTTTTTTAAATTATTATTATAAGAAATTATTGTTTTTTTTTTTATAAATCACTTACCGGTGTATAAATGGTGCCTCAGTGAATGTATAATATTCATCTCCAAACGGATAGATCGATATCATGGTATTGTCGGAGCCAACATCCGAACGAAATATTGCTGAGACTCTGCAATTGAAATTAAAAAACAAAGGTTGATATTTGATCAATTCTAACCAAACTTGTTTTTTTATCTATGTTGTATGTATTTACTTATCAAATATTGAATGACATGGATCAGGTACAGAAGAAGTTCCAAATTCGGTTACAATTATTCGTTGTGCCTGAGTATTTTTTTTGAGAGTTTCTGTTTGTATGAATCTATTTTGATAAGTTACAGTACCATTTTTTATTGCAAAACGATGAAGTAATGCTGAACAATCAAATAAATGCTGAAATGTCATATCACCAACTTTCCAGTTTCCGGGTCCATTACGCAATAAGCTTCCATTTAACCATGTTGGAATTGTGCCTATGCAGAGATTAAAATAATTTTATTAATTATTTATCCATACTAATAAATAACATATACATATGTATATATATACATTATGTATATGTAAAGTGGGTGTGAGAGTTAGTTTAGAAGTAGGTATCGCGAATTGATGTATGGCGTATGAGCACTTTTTAAAAGTGAATTTGAGGCATAAAATGTTTGGAAAAACGTTCTCAATTTAATGTTGTATTTTGGGAGGTGGTGATGGTTTTTCTTTTGGTTTCTAAGAAATTATTGACCTCTTCCGTTTTTAGCACAAAAAGAGTATAAAGTTGGCTACGGCGCGCGCTTAGCCGTGTTAAATGAAAAAACGTATCTGACATTTTGGCTGTTCTGACTTAGGGCATATTTGATTAGTTTACTATTTTATTCTTTAAAAACAAACGGCCTAGCTTGCTTTTGTTACGGTTAAAAATGCTTAAGAAAAATGACGTTCGGCCAAAGAACCATGCTATTTTTAAGAAAAATTTATATATTAGCACTTTTTTAATTAAAAAAGTGAGTAGGTATAAACCATACATAAGCATTTGTAGATCTAACAAAAAAAACTAAACAAAAAAATATTTTGTTTGTTAAAACGACAGAAAAACATTCATCCTCGCTGTTGGGGAATATATTAAAACTAATAATATTAGCAATTAAAATATTTAGCTCCAATAATTTGAACCTTATTGGTTTGTATTTAATTGAAAAGTGAAAAGTATATAAAAACAAATAATTAAAATTAAACTAAAAACAATAGCAAAGTTACTTATAAATTACAAACAAGTAAATTTAAGTTAAGTTAATACGTATAAGAAAAAGTATTTTTTTATGGAAATTCATGTTGGCAGTGACATACTCCCCCCCAGTGCTGACTCCAGGTATACTAATCAGCACGATAATCAGGAACGTCGACATGAGTTTTCAATCTACACAATTTGTTCACTGGTCGTCTATAGGTATTATTTGCTGTTCTTACTGTTGCTACTCTTACTACTCCATCTTGTCCAGGATATGTATTCTCCACTACACCCAAAGGCCACTTTCCTCTTGGTAAATTATTTTCAACTAGAACCACTAGTTCTCCTGGTATTAAATCTTCGTTAGTTTTGGTCCATTTACTTCTATTGATAAGTGATGGAATATATTCTTTAATAAATCTTGACCAAAAACAATCTATTAAGAATTGGGAAATGCGCCATTGTCGTCTCCTTAGACTGTCATACTTGTTGAAGCATCCTGGTACTTTTATATCTGTTTTATTTCCGGGAATGAGAACGTCATTTGGTGTAAGTCCAATTGGGTCGTTGGGGTTATCTGATTCAATAAGGTAAGGTCTTGAATTCACGAGGTATTCTGCCTCAGAAAATACTGTTAGGAGAATTTCATCAGATGGATTCCGATTCACTGCCATCACAGCTTCCAAAGCTCTTTTGAAACAGCCAATCAACCGCTCCCAACTCCCACCAAAATTTGGAGCATTCGCTGGAATAAACTTCCATGATGTTCCAATATCCGATAGTTTTGTTTCTACTTTTTCTTGATTCATTTTTTTCAAAGCCTCAAGAAGTTCTCTGCTCGCCCCACGAAAGTTAGTTCCATTATCTGACCAAATTACTTCTATATGGCCACGTCTTGCCATCATCCTCCTTATCGCCATTATGCATGAATCTGTATCCAATGAGTGTGCAATCTCAACGTGTATAGCTCGAGACGTCAAACAAATAAATAATACACCATAACGAGTTTCTAAACTTCTTCCTCGCTTGGTGTAAAAGGGACCAAAGTAGTCGATTCCTGTTGCAGTGAATGGCTTTTGATTTGTGAGAAAGCGTTCGTCTGGAAGTATTCCCATGATAGGGTTAATTGGTTTTGCCTTATGCTTTTTACACCAAAAACATGTACGGATTGTCTGCTTTATTCGTAATGTCATCTTGGGCATCCAAAATCTCTGTTTGAATTGATTTATCACCACTTGAAGCCCAACATGGTTTGCTTTTGAATGTAAATCCAAAACAACTAGTTTTGTAAAAGGATGTAGTCCGTCTAACACTACGGGTTATCTTGTTAGTAGTGGAACTTCCTTAGCTCGACCTATTCGTCCATTAAGTCGTAAAATGCCATCGTCATCTAACGAGATCGAAACATTCGCTAATCTTTTTTCATTTGTTGAATATCATCTGGATAACATTCCATTTGAACGGCCTTCCACCAAACCCGATCAGCCCATTGGAGTTCTGAAACACTAAGGGGGTTTCTATTTCTTTCTTCATCAGGAAGTAAATAGTTATGTATAAATCTCTTTATCCAAGCAGTTATGCGACGAGTTGTACGATAGTTAGAACTTTGTGTTATTTCTGGTAAACTGAACTTTTTCAAATCCTGAATTATCATGACAACTTCCTCGTTCCGTTCAGGAATAATACACTTCGAAGTTGGCCAGTTTTCTTGTGGTGAATGAAGAAAATCAGGTCCTCGGAACCAAGGGCAGTCATCAGTAAGTTTGATTGCAATATTTCGAGTACACAAATCAGCAATATTGAATGCAGTAGATATCCAGTGCCATTCTTCAGGTTGTGACAAGTCCAGAATTTCTCCAATGCGGGCAGCCTCGAACGTTTTCAACTTTTTATCGCTATTAATCCAATTTAAGACCGTTGTCGAGTCTGTCCAGTAGAATCGTTTAGTAATTGATATATTTAACTCTTTTTCTACCATTTTGCTTATTCGGCAGCCTAAAACTGCTGCTAGACATTCCATTTTAGGTATTGTTATGTTTCTTTTTGGCAACGGAGCAACTCGAGCTTTTGACGCTACAAGTGAAACCTCAAACGATTTGGACTTTCCAGTATCATAAATGAAACGTAAGTAGACGGCAGTGCAATAGGCTTCTTGGCTTGCATCGTTAAAGATATGGAGTTGGGTTTCCGTAGGTTCTTGTTGATTGTAGGAATAACACCGCTTGATATCAATTTTTGTTATTTCTTCAAGCTCTTTCAACCATTGATGCCATGTCTCTCCCAGTGTTGGTTTGAGTTGATCATCCCAGCCTAACCCAGCTTGCCAGATGTCTCGCATAAGCATTCGGCCTTTGATGGTGATTGGTGTGATAAGACCCACCGGATCATAAACTGACATGACTGCTTTAAGTACATCGCGTTTAGTTGGAATCCGAATTCCTTTCATGATGTCCTCTGAAACTCGGTGAAATGACGATGTAAATGACAGATGGTCTGATTTAGCTTTCCAAGCGATTCCAAGTACTCTAGTGGATGTAAGTGAACTTTTTTCATCAACAATAGCAATTGCTTCTTCCGCTACTAGATGTCTAGGGATACTTATTAGAACATTGTCGTTATTTGATACGAAATTTCGAATTTCAAAACCTCCTTGACTATGAACCTCGATTACATCTTTAATTAGTTGGATGGCTTCTGTTTCTTGTTTAACGGATTGTAAGTAATCGTCCACATAGTGATTTTCCGTGATGGCTGTGAATGCTTGAGGAAACGGTTCTTTATAAAGGCCAGCATTGTAATTTTTGACAAATTGCGCGAGAAATGGTGACGAGTTTGTTCCGAATAGCATAGCACTCATTTGGTAAACTTTAGGTTCTTGTGTTGGGTCCAAATTTCGCCACAAAAAGCACTGAGAAAAGGTATCGTCTTCAGCTATTTTGACTCGGTTAAACATTTCTCGTATATCACCAGCAAATGCGATAGGATATTGTCTGAATCGAATAAGTACTCCTACAATTGACATCAACCAATCAGGGCCAGTTATGAGTTGGCTGTTGAGTGAAATTCCTTTACTTTTAGCAGCGGCATCGAATACAATCCTGGGTTTGAGTGGTTTATTCGGATTCAGAACAACAAAGTGTGGCAGATACCAGAGTCTTGGCTTGTTTTGTAATTGACGTATTGTGACTTCTCTTGCCTATCCTTTTTCGAAAAGTTTTTGTAATTCATTCGTATATGCTTCAGCCAGTAGTGTATTTTTCCTTAGCTTGTTCTCAAGACATTTAAGTCTTTGTATAGCCATGGCTTTGCTGTCTGGTAAAATGATGTCATCAGCTCTCCACGGTAATGCAATTTCAAATCGTTGTCCAATATTAGTTATCGTTGTCTCTGCTATCTTGATTGCTCTTCTGTCTTCCGTAGATTTGGTTTTATCAATTTTAGAAACGCAGGCTCCGAAGCTATCAAGACTAAACTGCTCTTTCACAATGTTTTCAAGGACATCGTCTGAAGATTGGCAGCATACAAAGTCATTTTGAATTTCAGATGCCTTTTTGATTTTTATAGGTCCATGAAGTGCCCATCCCAGCTTGGATTTGGAAAGGATTGGTCCATCATCGCTTGTTTGGATAACCTCCCGGGTTGAAATTAAATTAGCATGACGTTGTCCTATCAAAATCATTGGTTTGTGGTTCCTAGTTTTGTGAAGTCCGACTTGCTCGACGTATGGGAAACATTCTACTATTTTGTTGTAGTCAAAATCTTGAGACGGGAGATCTAGCTTTGGAACTGTCCTGACTTCTTCGATTTCAAAAAATGTTGTACTTTGTGTTGAAGCGATTTGAAGTTTAACGGTTTGCGAAAGTGGTTCGTACCTATATATGTCTCCAGTCCATTTGCAACAAAGTGGCTTAGTTTCACCTTGGATTCCAAGTCTTTTTGCTACGTTTGCGTCTAATAAAGTTGTTGTGCTTCCGTCATCTATGAAAGCAGTCACAATCTCCGAGCCATTTGGACCTTTAATGTAAACTGGAAGCATTTTCAATAAAATTTCTTTCTTTACTTCCTTGGAACAGTTCAGGATTTCTGGAGATTCTTTTGAACCGAACTCTGAAGATTTATGAAGCAGCTTATGATGAAATCTGGAACAGCCATCCACGTTACATTGCTCTCGAGTTCTACATGGTCCACTATGGCGTCGTAGACAAATGAAGCAACTGTTGCAACTCTTTGCCATATCCCATCGTTTCTTTACATCAGCATTTTGGAATATCTGGCATTTGAACAAATGATGCGGTTCCTTGTGACAGTACTTACATTCATTTTTCTTCTCTAGTTTTTCGATGGATTTCATTGCATTGATGTTTCCACCGTAATCCATTTTTTTGATGTTGGAATAAAAGGTTATATCTGAAGCCATTGTAGACATTTTCTCATTCCATTCAGCGAAATCTTGTAAAGTAGCTTCTCTTGCACTTTTCTTGATAAGCATAAGGTGGGATGCCCATTGCATAAGAAGATGTTGTGGAAGTTTTTCCACAAGACTTGCAAGTAAACGATGAAGGTCCATTAAGCTGTGGTTTATATCTTGGGCAGCTGCTGCAACATTTTGAACAGCACAGCTAAAATCGATCAGACTTTCCAGTGAATCAACTTTCCGTACATCTGAAACTTTGGAGATAAGTTCTTGAATTATTTGCTCTGGTCCACCATACTGTCTTTGAAGGATGTCGATAATTTTGGTTGGATCTTTGGCAGTGATGAGCATCATCTCAACTTTTCCTCTTGCATTGCCATGTAGGTGTTTATCCAGTCTCAATACGTTCTCCTTTGGCGATATATTACACTTCTCAGTCGTTATGTTATACTGGGTTAGGAAATGGTGCCATGATAAAGGTGACGATCCATCAAAATCCGGTAAGCCGATTCCAACGGTTTGCCTGGCTAACATTTGAGCGACTGTTGTCTGCAGATGCTTGATATCCGGTTGTTGTGGATGACATTCATGAACAATTTCTTCTATTGGTTGTGGTTCGGTTTGATGTTGCAAATTTGACACCCAGTTAGCTGTGAACGTAGCTCTGCTCGTTGTTGATCTTGAATTAGTGCTTTTCTTGGAAGATGGTGATTTATTAGCAGCTTTTAATGCATTTTTTTTACTTACTAAGCAATCTGATTGAGCTTGGAGAAGTTTTAATGTTCTCTCTATTTTTGATTTTTGTTGTTCAAGGTTAGTTGTTTCCTCTTGACTGATATCTGAGGTTTTAAGTTTGTTTATGATGACATCGGTCTTTTCTTCTTCTTCTATAATTTTCTTTATAAGTTCCAAATTTCGTTTATCAATGTCTTCTATTTGTTTGAATGGATTTTCTGGTCGACTTGAAGACAGGCTCTGATTTTTGAGTGAGGATGCTTGATTTGACGCTACTCTATCGTTGAGATTAGCGTCTGCTTTTGGCAAAGTCAGTTTACTTATAATAAGCGTCGACATTTCACCAGCTGATTCGCTTCCCTCTAGTTCGATATTGAGAACTCCACATGCTTCTTTTAGTCCTTGGAGACTTTTAAATTCTTCAGCGAATTTAGTGCTGAGATATTGTGCTTCGTCACTGGAAAATCCATTAAATTTTCGGATATTCCTCTTTAATAAGTTAGCGTTAGGAGAAGTTTGGAACATTATAAAATGCAAATCTCTTAATTCTGCCGATTTCATATCTTCAATGTGTTCCAACACATCAGGATGATTTTTCCAGAAGTTTCCAGAGTTCGCCATGTTTATGGTTTTTAATGAAGTTCGTTATCCCCGATAAGATTTTTATGTTTTGAATTTTGTGGACTTTAATCCAATCGCAGATTAAAGATCTAGTTCGAAGGACCACTTATGTTGGGGAATATATTAAAACTAATAATATTAGCAATTAAAATATTTAGCTCCAATAATTTGAACCTTATTGGTTTGTATTTAATTGAAAAGTGAAAAGTATATAAAAACAAATAATTAAAATTAAACTAAAAACAATAGCAAAGTTACTTATAAATTACAAACAAGTAAATTTAAGTTAAGTTAATACGTATAAGAAAAAGTATTTTTTTATGGAAATTCATGTTGGCAGTGACACTCGCAAAAAAAATAGAGATAAATATAGAAAAATGCCAAAAATACAGATATCTATACGTATTTTCTTCTTAAAACAGGAGTATTAAGTTCATCTGGTATAGGTCATTTTATTTTGTGCTCAAGAGTGCATTCCGAACTAGCTCTTTGCTCTCATTGAAAAATTAAAAAAACAAAAGTTGAGAGCTCTGATTAATGTAAATACCTGGGAGATAAAACAAACACAGATTTATTTCAGCTCTGAGTGAGCTATTTACGAAATACTCCTATCATTAGCAAGATTAAATAACACATAGAAAAAACTTTTATAGCCTTCTTAAATATTTTTTAATTTTAGTTTTTTGAAGACATAGCTACTTCATCTGGTTTAATTTTGTACCGGTTTTCTCTTGTATATTACAAAAAAGAACATACCTTTGACTTGCCCTTCTATTGGATCTATCACCTCCTCTTTACAAGACCGAAGCCAAACATCTGATGCACAGTTGGGAAAACATCGGCCGCTTCCATCTATACGTTCTGATTCCGGGTCATTTTGGCTAGCGTCATATTTAACCTAAGAATTTAATTCAATTGATTTGTTCCATTATATATGAATATTTAATTTAACATATGCACAATACATAAAATTATTCTACATGAAATATACAAATATTCCATTCTAAGGAAACTTTAAAAAGTCCCCATCGATATGAGTGCCACTAACAATTTTACGAGGGGTCAAAGGCCCCCAAAACCGTTTTAAGGGAATATCTCACGAACGGTAACTCTTACAGAAAAATGTCAAGAACTTGGTTGTAGTTTAGAAAATTTCCTACAAAAAATGTCAAGTATTTTTTTTACATAAGAATTATCGTTTTCGAGATGATTCAATTGGTAGAATTACGGGTTTTATGTTTCTGTATAAGATGTACCCATTTACACAACCTTTGAGGTTGAGTTAAAGGTGAGTTTTTCTTTCGTGGTATCTCCTAGGAAAATTAGAAACCCGTTCTCAAAAATAAAGAAGTACATGAATTTATTTAAAGGTTTTGGGAAATTTCCCCATCGATTTGTGCTACACTACATTAATCATACGGGTCGAAGGTCACAAAACATGGTATTTCGTTTAAACAGGGTGATTCGTATAAAATGTGAAAAAAGCATGAGCTCGGAGTGGGTGGCTGGAAAAGAAAAAAATCGTATGGGAGAGGGGGTTCTATTGTTCCCCGTCTAGTCAGGAGGGAAAATTTTCTAAGAAATTGACTTAAAACAGAAAGAATGATTAAAAAACAACGGTAACAATTACAATGACATGCAATACTTTTTTAAAGGCAAAAATCTTTTCTTTTAGTTTTAAATAAAATTCTTCTCCATATAGTGAACAGTTTTATGAAAAAATATTTTCAAATTCAAAATTAAAAAAAATATTTAAGTAACTAATTTTTGTTTCAAAATTTTATGCAAAGTACTCTTTTTGTTTTCAAAATTCAATGGTTTTCTGTTTTTGAGTATAAATTCATAAGAGCATTGAATTTTGAAAACAAAAATAATTAAAAATAAGTTTTGAATTTTCTTTTAAACTTTTTTCTTCAAAACTTTGAGTTTGAAAATTAATTTTTCGAAAAATTGTTCACTCAAACAACTTTATTTAAAATCAAAATAAAAAACAGATTTTTGGCTTTACAAAAAGGTATATCATGGCATTGTTAGTGTTACCGTTGTTTTTTATAATTTTGTTTTTATGGATAATTATTTTTAAGTCAATCAATTGTAATGGTCAGATAACTTGATTATTCTGATTCTATTCAATATTTTTTGTCATACAGTTTTTACTAGCATGGTTTATCTGACTTTCAATGAATAAACTTTTCGCTTTGTTTACCAATATCTCAGCAAAAAATGCCGTCATAAAAAATTCAAGGACCGTTTACGAAATATAAATAAGTTTCTTACAAGATTTTTTTAAGGTTTTATAGAAATTATTTTTTTTTACCCTTCACCGTTTGTTTAAAAAAGGTAGGTACTAGAAAACGACTTTTTGTGGTCTTTCGGTAAATCTTTTGTTGTTTTTTGCAAGTTTTGATTGCATTGGTATGCAGCTTTGAAGACTTTTTTAGCAAAAATTTCCTGTAAATTTTCAAATTGATTCACCCAACCGTTTTTCTTCACCAAATTTTCAAAGTCTTACACACCAATTAAAAGCATCTATAAATTGTGTTGTTCCTAAACATTGTGCAGAGTCGTTATCAAAAAAAATATAAGAACATCAATTCGAATCTACTCATTTCACTTAAAAAGCCAAATAACTTTTTTGAGTTAAGCGAAATGAGCTAACGAGTAATGCGAGTTATTTCACTTCACTCGCTGAAATAGCTAAATCTAAGCACTGGATTGAGTTCAAATGAGCTTGGGGAGCGGAGTCAAGTCGAAATTTGTTACGTAAAACCTGGGTCAAGGAGTTGTTTTGACAGTTATCCCCAGAGCTGTGTATAAGATGTGTGTGTTTGAATGTACCTATTATGTTTTGAACGTGTATTAGACAGTACAGTTTTTTTTTTCATTTGTTAATGTTTGGCTTTTGCTTTTAAGGATGGTTCCACACAACCAACCTTTCACAACCTTGTTTTTTGCTGTGAAACGTGGATTATATTCTGTATTTGGTGGCCTTCTTACATATTAATGAGGTCCATTTCCACCATATAAAACAACCTTGAACTCGTCTGACAACAGATTATTTCTAAACATTAAGAGCTTCCTTTTGCGAATTTCAATCTTTTTGTTACATTGTTTTTTTTTCGACAATGGTACCTTTCGTGAGCTGCTGAGCATGTTCTCGTTAACTTCTACGAACTGTATCATTGCTGGCATCAACACAAAATATGCCTTTTATCTCAGAAGCTGATCGCATAAGGGGATTGACTTTGAAATGCCTGATGACTCGTTTTATCAACTTTGGTGGCAAAAGCGGCTTCCTCCCCCCCGCCATTTAATGACTTTGGCAGTTAGATATTGGATTTTGTTACCATTTTTGGTGAGCATTCAACTAGGCATTGAACCTTCGCATAAGTTTTGCTTTCCGATATCAGTCTTCTAATTAGGGCAAGCTTTTCCGGCGTGCAGTATTTGCGTCTTCCCATTGCTGACAAAAATATGATCAATTTTTCAATAAAAATGAAGGTGTAATGAATGAACAAAAAACAACTTTTCTTTAATGTTCAATTTTATAAATAAGAGAGAAAAATGATATTTCTTCACATAAACCGTTGTACCTACTGCTACTACTATTATTTTGACCAGAAGAATTCGTAGCTTTGATTAATAACGGCTGATTATTTGTCATACTACCGTTCCAACAAAAATGTATGTGAGAACGATCATTAAAAAAATATTATCAATTCAAAGTGTAACAGTTTTTTACTATCAACGCTATATAAAATTTACCAAACGGAGGTTTTGCAATTCTTTTACTTGTACTACTTTTTATCTGACTGCAACTGTATGTGATGATAGGTGAAGACTAGCAGCTAACTAACGATTTCTTTAAGACGAATTGGAAGTAACATCGAACTTTTTTAAATTTTTATTGTTTCATTTAATTTTGAAATGACATTTTTCGACCACTGACCATTGATAATTCTAACAGGCCAATAAACGAACCAATAAACTAAAGTTCCATTTTCCTCCAGATAAATTTTAAAAGCAACTTTTAATGAAAATACAAAACAAAAAACGTTGAAGAGCTGTTCGGGTACACAAAAATCCATTTTCTGAATTCACTCCGTTTTCTGGTGTTGCTTTAAAATTTTGGTTTAGAGTTTCCAAGGAGCGTGTCCAACAATTACTATGAGTAATATTTTTTAGTGATACCTACCTATTTTTTATCCATTTGCACATCACAAACTTGAGAAGCAACCCCGTTATTGCAATGGTTTCGTATACATAGTTTCAGTTGAAAGAATTGGCTGTATCTTATGATTATGAGCATTTATTTTGTTCTTTTTATATTGTGTGTATTCACATTTCCCCTATTGCTATTCCACTTGCACTTGCTGATCATTTTTGTTCAGCTAGGTTTCCACTTGTCTTTGAATTGACATAGCTTGACAGATCACGATTTAGTTTTTGAACGACACAATTGCCAGTTCATTTCCAATATGCATTGGCGTAGGAAGGAATTTTTTCTAAGGTGGGCAACCAGTCCAAACCAAACCTAATCATTTAAGAATTTTTCGGTGCAAGTGATTCCTCAATAACTATGTATTTATTGGTGTTTGAGCATTTAATTAATTCCCGAATTTGTTCAAAAGAGATTTAATGAATGAAGCCGACAACGACGTCAACAATAAAGGTAGAACTAGAATAGGCGGAAGCTGTCGGAAGCGTTTGTCAAACCCGAACAAAAAGAAGCTTTCCGAAACGTCAATTTCACAAGTCACCCATAATGCACTTAAGTGGTTGAAAGTGAAAAAAATGAATTGATTCAGTTTTTGTAGACTAAAAGTCATTTATTTATATTTTTATAGTTTAAAACCAGCATTGGCTTCACAGTTCACATTGCCTAGATGAAAATCATTCGTTTGATTTCGAAAATGTAAAAATTTTAGAAAATGAAAAGCACTATTTGAAAAGAATGCTGTTGGAAATGCTACATATTAATAAAAATAAAAGTGTTGTAAACAGAAAATCTGATTGTGATGGCCTGAGCAATATATATAGTCATCTGAGTAAAGCTCTGATTAGTTATTCGACACATAAATTCTGAGGCAGGGTCATATGTTCACAAGTAAAAAAATGTTTATGAATTTATAACTTAATCAGGTGGGTCATAAGACAATCATTGTATATTTTTCTTCAGTGGACTTATTACCCTGTGCTAATATTTATGTGTCGGATATCTAATCAGAACTTTATTCAAACATTGTGAAACAAACCCTAAATATTCTATTACTTGTTTTTATAGTATATATTATTTTTAATTTTGTTTTCAATTCGTAATTTATAAAATTTAAAAAAAAAATTTCATATTCAATCAAAAATTGTATAGGATACCATTTTTTTTATTTGTAAGTTTATTTTCTGTGATATTATATATGTATGTTTATTAATTTGTTGTTTTAAATAAAGGCCTGACGAAGGGGATAAACATCCGTGAAACGTTGCAGATTCAAAATATATAAATAAATGACTTTTAGCCTACAAAAACTGAATCAATTAATATAAGAAAAGTCACACAATAATAATAAAGTGAAAAAAAAAATGTAAATAATCATTCTTCAATGTTAATTTTCTTATACTTATTCACAGCACCCACAGAACGATAGGCTTTAATTATTTACTCATGAAACCACGAAAATCTTAAATTAAAAGAAAATTTAAAATTTTACTACACTCATACAACAAACAGAAAAAAAGTGTTGAAAACTATGCACAAAGCTCCAAATTCCTTTCAATTTGCTTCCACCATTTTGATTTTCGTACGTCCACTTACGAAAGAGCGTTCAGTGAGCGCTCTCACGTCTGACAGCAAAAGTTAACGAAAACTAAACGAAAAGCTCCACTTCGCAATTATATGCACGTCATATGAATTTCTTGTTATCGCTCGGTTTCGTACGACCACTTAAGTTGGCTTCCGATTATGCTAGTTTTACTTTAAAGCAAATTAACAAACATTAAAAATGCTAGCAAACTCAACTCTGCAACAATGTCTTATGATGCATCTACATATTAAAAATGAATGGTTTTGGTTAAAATTAGTTTTCAATTAAGTTTTTATCCGCCGCACTGCCGATAAACTTCTTTCAAAATTGGCGCAACTAACCGCAAGCGGTAATGCGGCCTGTTGCAGTTTGTATATACATTTGGAAATATCCATATGTTTTTTTTTTAATTATTAAGGTTTATTTCATAGTTCTTTAATTCGAACATTTTTTTTTCATAATCTAGACCTCGGCACTCAGTGCTATATTGCACATTTTAAAACATCTTCAAAGTTATTGATAAAATTTGTCTGCAGTACTCAAATATAATTTGACAAAGGCGACTAATTAATGGGTCCATAGAATATGTATTTTCAAACCGCCTTTTGAAGTTGACTATGTTATCCATCACCTTAGTCGAAAAAAGAGTTAAACGGTCGAATTCATAAACCTTGACAGCTGTCCTACTCCAAAAAGTTTTTAAAAACTTTTGTTCACCCTTGTCCTAAAGTTATCTCACTTGGACAACGGCATCGATTTTCTAATGTTTGTCAAGCTTTGCATTTTATTAAATAAAACAAAGTATATTTCCAAATATTAAGAACTTTTAGAAACTGTGTAACTACTCAATCGTCTAACAATTTTAAATTCAGAGTATAAACATTATTCAATTTGATTTTTATTCAAAAAAAGAACTTGTTTTTTGAGTAATTTATTGAAAAGAAAAATTAATTTTTTCCCTCAAACTTTGATCGCATTTTGAAAAGAAACTTCAAAATATGAATTTAAATAATATTAGACCATTAAAAACAAATCAAAGCTGCATTAATAAATCAAAAAAAAAATATCTTGAATAAAAAATTATAATATTTATTCTCCAACAATCTTCGGTTTCGATAAGGGATGCCAAATCAAGTGTATTCCTTTTGCCACAACTGTTGCTGGAAAGTAAATTTGTTTTTCCTGACGTCTCCTTTTTGATGCTCGTTGGTTTTAAAGAAATCTCATACTTTTGTGAAAATTTTTCTATTTCTAACCAAATTTTAAAATCATTCCTTAATGTTTTAAAGGTATGGACTGTACTAGACTGTAGAGTGTAAATACTGGCACAGAAAAAACGTACATATTTTGATCCAAATGTCACCCAATTGCCCTAAAGACATCTTTTCCCGGAACAGTAAAAAAACTAAAAATTCTGATTTTGTTGAGGTTTTTTAATTCATCCACGTTATCTTGTTCTCCATAAAACGCAGGCGATAGGTAGAAGCAACTTGGTTTAGATTTTTATAAAATTTTAATTATTCGGTTTGATTTGTATGTTATAGAGCAAATAAAACGTTAACCCTGAGTCGATGACAAACGAGTTGATACATACCGAAACCAAACTGTAAGCTATAATTTTAAACAAACCAAATCGAATTACGTTTCGGTTCATGTTCGAAATTTGTCAGATGCGTAGCGATTTATCGCCAAACAGACGATTTGAAATTCCATTTTGTGGCAAGAAAATTGATTTGACGACGTACACAAAACAGGCAATATTTTAAGATTTTGGTGATTTAAATTTTTTGAATTCAAGTCTTTATTTTTTTTTTTCAAGCTTTTACTTAAACTTAACATTCGTTTTATGATGGAGCCATCGATCGTAGTATTCAATCTGAACGCATCCCAAAACTGAAAAAAGATTTCTTTCTTATTCCTAAATTAATTTTAATACATTTTTTAATTTGGTTATTTATAGAGTCGAAAATTTTGCAATTTTGCGATTTTTTGGCGATTTACATATATCTTACGTTTGGTGATTCCGTTTCTTAAACCTGACAAACTTCTCATCTTCAAGGTTCAAGCTCACTCGGTTTGAGACAAATTTAAACCGGTTCAACTAGGTTTGTGCCTGCCTTGGTTTAATAAATTGGGTTGATGCTTCTCGGACAGTGATGCAATGTGTAAATATAAACAAAATTAAGGTGGGCAAAAATTGTTTTTATGTGACGACCAACTGTAACTGTCGGCAAAATTTAAACTTTGGTGGCTGAAATTTCACTCACAGCTGTTCAATTTTGCTTCTTGGGTGGGATGAAGAACCAGAAAATTTTAACTGCCGATTTTACTAAGGTGGGCAGTTCATTTTTTAAGGTGGGCACTGCCCACCTCTGCTCCCCCCTTCCTACGCCTATGCCAATATGTGTCTTTAATTGAAACAAAACCGTTGGTCTTTTCAAAGACAAAGAAATTTTGACAAACGTCTTTGTCAGTTCATTGACAGCTATTTCCATTTTGCTTCTTCTTTTATGAACTGCCACTCATTGCCAATGAGCAAAGTCCTCTTCAATGAAATGTGTTCAAAGTGGTTCGAAGAATTATTGAAAATAATGACCCTGCAGACGATTTGAGTATCATATTTTGGACTATCGCCAGTGGCATGAAAATGGTTCGATTTTAAAAAATGTAATGGCAATCGATTTGTCACTAAAAAATTGTCACTTTTTATTTTTTTTCTTCACCGTAGTAAAAAAGTAGTGATGAAAAAAGACGGAAATGCCAAGAAAAACTACGTTCAAAATGTTTGAACTAGCACCAGTGCTGTAGAATGCATCAATTTCAAAAATCTAACCGGCAATGACTTTGTCACGACAAATCTCGATACGCCATTTTCTTTTTTTTTTATCCGAAATAAAAAAAATATGATGAAAAAAGTAAGAAGTGCCGAAAAAAACTTTGAAAATTTTTGGACTGTCACCAGCACCGTAAAATGCTTTGATTTCGAAATTTTACTTAATTGCCACAACAAAATCTCCATACACTATTTTTCTACTTCCAATATAAATGTAGGTACTAAAGGGCAAGTTTTGGATTCGTGCAAAAAAAAAATTTCGAGATAACAATCAAACATGACATTACGATGATAGAGAACACGAAAAAAGTGGGTGGCACAATTATGTCTGTCTGTCCGTACCTCAACCTACAGCCTAAACCACTGAAGTAGTTTTCTTCAAAATTTGAGCTTAAGGTTTTTTTGTAACTTTCCAGAGGGAAAATTGAATTTTTTTTAACTCAAAAACAACGGTACTTGCCATACAACCGTTAATTAAAAGCTTATTTATCTCAAAAACGGCTCAGGGTATTATTTTAGATATGATGTACCTTTTAGTTAGAAAAAAAATCATCAAAAACATTTACTAACGGTACCTGCCATATAACGGTTTTTTGGATTTTTTGGTTTTCTCATTAACCGCTCATCCGATTTCAATAAAAAATTTGTCACGACAAAAAAGTTATATAGAGATTTTGTCGTGACAAAGCGATTGCCGGTTCAATTTTTGAAGTCGATGCATTATTACGGCGCTGGTGACAATCCAAAAACGTTTAACAATTTTTTCCTCGTACCTTCTTACTTTTTTATAACGGTTAATAAAATAAAACAAAATGGTATATCAAGATTTTGTCATTACAAATAGTATTTTCAAAAAATCGAAAAAAATCGATGCTGGTGACAGTGCAAAAATGTTCAAGGTTTTACTGTCGACACTTCTCATTTTTTCGTCATTTTAACGGTAAATAAAAAAATAAAAATGATATGTCAAGATTTTGTCTGGCAAATTGATTATCATTTCAATTTTCAAAATCGATTAATTTTTGTCGTGCCCTGGTAAAAGTCCAAACATTTACAAAGTTGTTTTTTGGCACTTCTTACTTTTTTCAACAATACTTTTTTTCAACGGTAATTAAAAATAAAAATGGCGTATCAAGATTTTGTTGTAACAAAGTGATCACGCCGTTTTAATTTTTGAAATCGATGCATTTTTACGGCGGCGCTAGTGACAGTCCAAAACTGTTCAACTTTTTTTTCTCAGAACTTCCTTATTTTTTCATCATACATTTTTTATTACTGCAAATAAAAACAAATAAAAAATGACGTATCGAGATTTTATTGCGACAAATCGATTGCTATTACAAAAATATGATATTAAAATCATCTGCAAAGTTCAAAGTTATTATTTTTTATAATTTCAAATAATTTCGAAATTTTGTGGTTTATTTCACTGTCCACTTCAGGAGTTGATTTTCTGACACTTTTTATTTTTTGTTGACAAAGAACATTATGTATTACTGTGTGTTTTATGCCCTAATTCTTAGCCACTTTGTTCGATAAAGCTTTTAGCTCACACAACAAAAATAATATTTAACCACGTCAGGGACACGTTCTGCTTGCAATTTTGTCGAATTCGGTCTCACATTTAATCAAACAGTAAAGTAATTAAAAACAAAAGAATAATGTAGATACGTTTCTCCATAATTTTATATAAATACATATATTAAGGTGGCGGTTTTTTTTTTTAATTTTTCACACCCCTCCCTAAAAGTGTTCAAGGTAGTTTAAAAAAATTCTGTGTAAAATTTTATTGAAATCGGTTAAAGTTAACACGGCAAGCACTTGAAATTTTCCATACAAAATACATGGAGATTTCTCAGTCAGGCAATCTGTCTGGTGGGAAATGTTGCAATTGCAACAATAAAATTTATTTCCCTGCTTTCTTTAACCTTTAAGTTAACTAAATCCAGAACGCTTAATATTCGAAAAAGGCATCATAAAAAAGTACGCATACGTCACAGTGAACCATTGTTTCACATGCTCGCCTTCTTAATAAAAATTAATAGTTATTTTGATCAGGAATATTTAAAAGTTATATGACATACTTTTTAAATTATAAATTATTCCCGATAAAGTAAACAAATAGAGCTGGAGAAACTTGGACAAATATTTGCTCGCAGTTTATGTTAAGTTAACCTTTCACAATTATTTTATTTTGGCTTTTGCATTTGCTTTTTTGTTTTGAATCGTTTTGATAAAATGTTTACAAATGAATCTTAATATGTATTTCTCATTGAAGTCTTCCGATGAAGTCATTAAATATAACCTGCTATGGCTGCTTAAAAGACACTCAAAAAACATTACATAGGCTGAGAGTGAAAAACAGCTAACTCTTAAATTTTTAGGAAATTTCGAAGAACGAGACTAGAGAATAGTATCTATCAATTTATAACAGTTATTACATCATCAATTTTTTGCATTTAAATCATACGGCTGTAAACCAAACATTCTGACATGGATGAACACTATGATGGTAAGACCCATCATTACCTATGGGGCGGTTCCATGGCACAAAAGAACCCAGCTTACTACAACTAGGAAATCACTAACAAAAGTACAAGGGCTCGCACGCATTTACAGCACCTGGCAATGAGAACTTGCCCTACAGCAGCTATGGAAGTCATTCTTGACTTGACCCCACTACACGTGGCCATAGATAGTGCTGCCAAAGGAGCCATCATGAGACTCGCAAAGGAGGGAACTGGGACGGAGAAAATCATTGGTCTCAGGGAAAGGTGCTCAATTTGCAGATCCACAGAGTCGAACCATCTCGACATTCCAAGAGATGGCATGATTAAAAAGTAGAACTTAGTAGCAAAAAAGAGTGGCTAGGCGAAAATGTAAACTAAACTCTTAAAGCAAATGCCATCAAGTGGTTTACTGAATGATCAAGAACGTCTGAAGAGACTGGTGCTGGAATCTTTAGGCCTAGAACTTTTCCATACCGATGGATCAGTCTACTAAGAAATCTCGAAAGAAAATATAAAACCTAGATATTGCAATCATGTCAGATAGCCAGGCCGCACTCAGAGCACTAAGCTCATATAGCATCAGCTCTTAAGTGGCGTGGGACTATGGAAGTGTGTGAAAAGTCTAAACAAACTGGGCAAAACAACCATGTCTCGCTTCATTGAGAACCTGGTCACGTTGGCACACAGGGTAATGAAGAAGCAGTCTCCTTTGCAAAACTAGGAGCAATGACACCCATAACGCGGCCAGAGCCTTATTGCGAAAAAGAAGAGCACATGATAAAAAACAAAATCAAAACACCAGAGGGGGCAAGCAGATCAAAATCTGGAAGGAGCTCCCTAAGCTGAGGCAGGTTAAGCTTCTATTTGGGGACTACTACAATGTACGGCATAGAAAACAGTCCCATATGCTGATTATGCACCGCTCACGAGGAGACCCTCCGCACCGCACATAATAGGAAGATTTGACACACTTCTGGGTAATCACCAGATAGAGAAGAGCGAATTATTCTCTCTCAAAGTACCCCAAGTACTCAAAGTTAGAATGAGTAACCTCATCAAGACATCAAGCTCTAGTGAGGGGTCACAATAGATCTCAAGGTCAGAGTGCACTTATACTTTTAACTAATCCATTCAAACGTTTTATGGACATAGGTTCGGATAGATTCTTGATGGAAAGGAAATAAAAAAAACATGAGAAAAAGTCCCAAGAAACGCAGACCTCTATGATGTATGCTACCAATTTTCTTTACGTGAATCTTTCTAAAGGGTTTGCCAATATGGACGGATATAATTTGTCAGTTCATGACGGCAATGTTCCTTAATGTGAAGTAAATTTTCAAGTTTTATTTTTCAGAAGCACTCAAATCACCAAAGCAAGTTGCAGTTACCAAAACAGCGTCCTGTGTTTTTTTATCAAAAAGATTTGGAACGGTTGGAGGCGTTTCCCGATTTCAGCAAACAAAATTATCTTTTTTATAAACCTAAACGGGAACTTCAGCAAGCAAAATTCCTTGTTTTGGGATGATTCCAATCCACGATATCCACCAAGGGACAATACGACCGCAGAAAGTTACTATTTGGTGCGTGAATTATAGTCCGGAGAGGCGCATTATCGGTTCGGACACTGATCTTCGAAAAGGACGAGCATCACCAACAACGGGAAAATCTAATACCGCTCCATGATTATTACGAATTTCTTGTAGCCCAAATGGGATGATGAGGATTTGAAGGATTTGGTTTCAACAGGTTAGAACTATACGTGCATAGCTGATGCCACCACGGAAAATTGTTCCTCTTGGATGAACGTCTTTTACCAAAACTGCGTCAGCCATTTGAACGACATCACATTCCACATATAATGGCATTGGTAGATATTTCAAATAAAACAAGAAATCCGTTGATATCTCAATCATAACTTCATTGCAGTTTTGTTCAAATGTATTTGATATTTTAAGCACTTGTTATAATTACAGTCGAAAATTGTGTCTTAAAGGTTTGATAAAGGTTTTAGGCTTTAGATTAAATAAAGGATCAAGTATATTATTTCTATTTTTTTTATTTAACTAATAATAAAGAACACTATAACCTCACTATTATGTATGTTTCAAGGACCATATATGTATTTAAAAGTTGAATTATAGGGTTGAGATCAAAATAGTGTAATCCTTATTAACCCGGAAGTCACCAATTTTAACAAAAAAGGAGCGATGGAAAAATAGAAGTTTTCATAGAATTTGAAACCTTATGTAATTTTATGAATATTTTATGTAATAATTTTTTTCATTTAAATTAAAAAACAACTAACCGCAAAAACATCTCGGATAAAACTTTTTAGAACTCCATCTCCCATTTTTTCGAATTCTTCAAATCCTTCGGATATTTCTTATGCAATTCAAATTCCCAATTACTATAGAGAATAATTATTAAGATACGAGTGGTGATAAAATACTATTATTTTTCAAACTGACGAACAAAACTTCAGGGGGTTGGTTTTTTTTTTTTGAAGACCGTTACAATATGACAACTGTATCCGTTGAAATCTTACTGTAAACTAAATAAATAATTTCAAAAATATATTTCCATACAGTCAGTCAGTCACTCACTGAGTATTATTAGAGCTTGGCGGGCTCATGCGAAATACCTACATATATACCTTGTGGTGGAAAATAATCCATCCCCTCATATTCTGGAAGGGCAGTTTCAGTCTATATGAAGATGATTTAATGCAAAACCAAACTGATACATGTATCATATACAGGTATGTATACATTCAGAGTTGTATTCAGAGGGGTTAAGGGTGTACAAAAATAAGCTTTCCTCATACGTGTTTAAGTTAATAACATTTATACGTTCCATTCAATTATAGACTCTGACTTATTATCCATGGTCGACGACAAACTTTAGGGGTTTCTTGCATATCCATGATATATTTACCTTCTTTCTAAGCCTCTAAAATATGCCGAACCGATGAGTCTTTGCGCAGATGTTTTTTTTTTATTTCAACAACGCTTATTCTAAACATTCTTTGAATTCCTAATGTGGGGTGTGGAAAACAACTGGCCGGCATGGACATGCGGTCTACCTATTTCGACCTTGACTTGTTGAATAAATTGTAACCTGAGATAGAAAATTGACAGCCACATCAGGCAGGTAGGAAGAGGTTTACGAGTAGGTATACTTGTGAGTTGTGAATAGACTTGGATAAATATTTTTAGTGTTTGTTTGTGACGTATCAAATATTAATTAGAGTAAAGTAACTGTATACCACCTAACCTACACGTAGAGAAAAGTTCATTGATGGAACCTATCGCAAGAGCAAAACTGAGTTCCTAGATTGGAAAGAAACTTTTTCGACCAGGTTAGCCTCTTCCAGTCTCGGAAATTTAGCTTCTTATAGGATTACTTTGGCTTTATCTTCGGACGGCTATTTTGGCGTTCTCGATCCTTTTGTAATTTGAATCCTGTTTTATTTCCCCATTCTGCTTATTTGTGTACCGGTTTCTGCTTGATCGGGGTTGGCCCATGTGATCTTTGATCTTCGGAGATGGTATGCAGCAGGGTGCTAGAACACCCAGAGTCAAGGAAGTCCAATAGTCCGGATGTCGTCTTAAGCATTGTAATCTATCGTTTTGCATATTTTTGTTGTTGTCGTTAGTATTGTTTCGGTTATTGGAGACTTATCCTCTCTTGAGACCAAGCCATCGCCACCCGATAGGCGTGAGTACTGCCGACTCTTGAGCGTGTATATCCCCACTCGATTTTATTTTTTATAAAAATCGATTAAGAGGAGGGGCAATTCCGTGGTAACTCACGTTACATTTGAGAAAGTTTCACGTTCTCTTTCATTAAAATTTCCATACTTATAAATATAAATAAATAAAATATAAACTCTATACATGGCTATGACCTCGACTTCTAGGAAAAAATAAATTTGTTTGGAAAAATAAATTCTTTCTTAGTAAAAAATACTAAAACATGTTGGTAACTCACGTAACCATATTTGGACACGGGTTTTGTAGCAGTACTATGCATATTTTCTAAAAATTAGACAAACCAATAAAGGTTAACTGGTTTGTTGAATTAGATAAAAGAATTTATCAGCCTATTTATATCTGTACACAAATTTTAAATTATTGAAAATATTTATTACAAATTTAATAAAATACATGGTAACTCACGTTACAAAAAGTCGGTAACTCACGTTATTTCACGTTTTTAATTTAAAAAATTAGGGATAAGCCTTTTATAATTTTATTTTATTTTTAGCCATTTGCTTATTACTTGTAGGATATTTTGTAATTCTAATTTTAAAACTAGCGAACAATAAATTTTCCATTTTTCTAACTTTTTCATGGAATTATCCGGAGGTTAAAATTAAACGTCAAAAAAAAACTCTGTTAACTTGTCTCCCTGGTGAAAGAGCACTAATGTCGTTTTTCATTGTTAAAAAGATTTGATTTTTCAAATATTATCCTAATAAACTTAAAACAGCTTTGGAAACTGTTTGTTTTGTATTATTTGAGACTGATTACACTATTCGTTTTTTCGCTCGTTTCGTGCTACGGCTTTTTGACACATTAAGTGAGAGGTGGAGAAAGGTATAGTCCAGTAAATAGAGGTAGAAATAGGGGGAATACCCTACAAAAGGTCGGGTAGTTCTAAATTTTTGATATGTTATATGGTATGGTTAGTAGATGAAAATTCCAAAATTCCACAACCACGCCCCCTCCACCCCCTTCAAAATCCTGGAAAAACTACAAAGAATCAGCACTTTTCTCAGTACTTTGCTTATAACTTCTTTTCGGTACATTGTTACGGAAAAAAGTATATGGAAACTTTGTAGACAATAAAATTTCCTACAAATATGATCTAGAAAATATTTTTGTACAACCACTACAATCAGCGCTATGGAGCTCCCAAAAAAGGCTAAAATTTCGTATTTTTTAAGATTTTCAGTTTATTCTCTCTTTACAGCACAATAACTCCTTAACCGTCAAGCTTAGGGCAAAATTTGTTATAATCAATGTTGTAGATAATTTAATTGGCTACCAATTTTATATAACTACAGTCGATGTCCTTTAAGTTGAACTCCCCCTAAGTCAAATTTCCCTCTAACAAGAAATTTTTCACCATGTTTGTTGTATACTCCTGTCAAATTTTCAAACTTATTTATTTTTCTCTGAATCGAATTTTTGCAAAACTCTCTCTAACTCGAAGATTTCGACTTAGAGAGAGTCGACTGTATTTTCATTTTGTGACCAATACAATCTGGAATACTGTGAGTTTTACAAAAGGTTGATTTAGAGAGAAATAAATAAGTTTGGAAATTTGAGAGGAGCATACAACCAACATGTGAAAAAATTCTTGTTAGAGGGAAATTCGACTTAGGGGGAGTTCGACTTAGAGGACGTCGACTGTAGTTACATAAAATTGGTAGCCAATTAAATTATCTACAAGATTGATTATAACAAATTTTGCCCTAAGCTTGACGATTAAGGAGTTATTGTGCTGTAAAGAGGGAATAAACTGAAAATCTTACAAAATATGAAATTTTAGCCTTTTTTGGGAGCTCCATAGCGCTGATTGTAGTTGTTGTACAAAAATACTTTCTAGGTAATATTTGTAGGAAATTTTATTGTCTACAAAGTTTCCATATATTTTTTTCCGTAGCAATGCACCGGAAGGAAGTTATAAGCAAAAAACTGAAAAAAGTGCCAATTTTGTTTAGTTTTTCCAGGATTTTGAAGGGGGAGGAGGGGGCGTGGTTGTGGAATTTTGGAATTTTCATCTAATAACCATACCATATAACATATCAAAAATTTAGAACTACCCGACCTTTTGTAGGGTAAAACCTCTCTATTTACTGGACTAAATGAAGAAACGAGAGCACGTATAAAAATTTTAAGATTTTTACGTTGAACTTTGACGTTTATGATTTGACAATTGAATAGAGGCGAGGGATGCTTATAAACTTTAAATAATGAGTTTAAAAATTGATTTTCATAGTTAACCCGGAGACCCCACGAGCGAGTATTCGCTAGCGAGCTGGGTACATATGTCAAATCACTCGCCGCTCTACTCGCTTCACAACTGGCTTCGAAAAAGGCAAGCCAGTTGACTAGCGAGTAGGAAAAGTTTCGATATATTAGTAACTTGCTTGCGATTACTAGCTCATGAGGCCTCAGGGTAAATAGGTTAATAGGTATAAATTTGAACAAGAAGTGACTTAAAAATATTTTCAATTATTATTACTACCTATTTTTCAATAAATGAACCTCAAATTTTTTGAACGTCAAAGTCACGAATAGTGATTTTTCAATGTGTGTACTGTGTAATCACGAAGGTACATATTATGTATATATAGGTAGGAGCCTGATTACATGATTCGTCTTTTCATTCGCTTCGTTTTTCGTCTTTTTGACAGGTACGTACACCTTCGTGATTACACACAACGAAAAAAATCCATTCGTGATTTTGACGTTCAAAAAATTTGAGGTTCATTTCACTTGTTTTCTTTCAACTCCACTGGACCTGCGATAATTATAGTTCTACCTTTATACTTTTGGATTCAAACATAATACGGAAACGTCAAAATTTAATCTCAGATAAAATTGACTCGAAATTTTAATCCGATTAACACGCACGGTCATAATATCAAAGTTCTCACGTGTTTTACATACGTATTATTATACATATGATTTTTTCTTGCAGTGTATAGTAAAAGTAGGGTAGGTGACATTGGGGTGAGTTATCTTATGACGCTCATCATATGAAACATGAGGAACATAATAATATAAATGTATGCGCTCTTTGATGTGCACTTAGCTTGTGGTTTCGTTTAATAATAATTAAGAGGCCTCACATTATTATCCAAGCAACATCCAATGCATTAAGAACAAATTGACAGTGAATGAAGATGCGGTCATTGTCAAACCAAAGTGCACGCAAACGATACATCGAATAAAATGAAAGTTGAACAGAAATAAAAGCAGAGCGATGACGAATTCAAAGTGATTGGCCTACTCTACTAGAACCAGATAGAAGGTAAATTATAGTAATAGTATAAAGCATGGATTAAGATTCAGTCAATGATTGTTTCAATTAAGGTATTTCAATTTTTTTATTGGATCAATTGAAAAGACATGAACATGCAACTTTTTGCGAAAGGGGATGGAACACATTGGTACATACAAACATACATACATGATGAAACATAGTACTGCAAATTGGAAGCAAAGTCGCAAATTGGAAAGACAAAGGAGTGTGGTTGTTAACAAGTTAATCTGTTGTTGACTAAAAATATATTTGATAAAAATTAAGTGAATAGTAAAATTCACACTTCAATTGATTCTATTTGTTCTGCGTAAAACTATAAGAAAGCATCAGGAAGATACAAAAATAGAAATGAATAAATAAGACAACTTTTGAAATTGTTTTCCGATCAGATTTTTTGTTGGATTCGTATTAAACCAGACTGAAGCACAACGGAGCTGAAAATTGTAAATTTTTAACGAAAGATTTGGAATATCGTGAGAACAAGTTTCATTTTCTCAGATATGTATGTAGATATGTATATGTATCAGAAAATTTAATTTTATATGGGAAGAAAAAAATATTCTAAGGAATGAAAAACACTACAGAATTGACATTTGGTTAATTTTGTCCCTCACAATGATGGAATTTCCAACAGATGGCTTTACGCTGTCAGACTAACGTTAGACAACTGAGTAGCATATTTCATCTCCTTAAATTGTTGACTGATACAAAACGGTTTTATCTCGATACAGTGGGCACGTTCCGATGTTAATTCTCAGTTATCCGGATAGCTTTGTGTTGTTGTAATCCCATGTTAAAAAAACAGCTGATGACCGCTGACGCACCAACAACTCAAGTTATCTCGAAATTTTTGGGATAACTAGATAACATAGCGAATAAACATCGGAACGCGAGGAGTGCATTCAACTTATGGTCGTTCCACACTATCCCACTGAACATTAATACATGTCAAAAAAGTGGGAAGAAATCATGTATAATAGTGTGGAAACAAAATATGAAATTTCATCACACACAACTTGACAGCGCATCCGACACGATTTGACAAGTGCTAATACATGAAAATATTTAGGATCGGTTCTAAAACCATCACACTTTCTATCCCATTTGGCAGTCGTATGAAATTTCTTCCCACTTTATTCTGACATGTGTTAATACTTTGTGGGATAGTGTGGAGGCACTTTTACATGTACGCACTTGATCCAGCGACATGGCTGACGTTTGCATGAAATTTGAAAAATGAAGACATGTACTGTGTCGGCTCATAATTTCAGCTCTCCTAATCGATAGAGCTCGAGCTATTGGAGTAAGCTCTGAGCAGAGTATGATCAGTAGTAACAGCTCTTCATGGCATAATGGTTATAGTGCGTTGGACTGTCATGCCGAAGGTATGGGTTTGATTTCCAGCCGTGGCACCTTAAAACAGAAATGTTTTAACCGAGGTACTGCCTCTTGCGAGGAACTGACAAACCTCCGAGAGTATAGGTACATGTCATGAATAATTAGTGGTTCTCATCTAGCCGTTTGGACTCGGCAAAAAACTGTAGGTCCCCTCCACTCCTGCCAAATAGGCCCTAGCTCTCCACAGGTTGTAGCGCCACGTAATTTATGTATTTATTTAGAGTATGATCAGAGAAGGAAAGAGAAAAAAACCCTGCGTAGAAAGAAAAGAGCATCCGTAGGCCTCTCAGCTCAAGTATCTCGAAGAGTCCAGCACCGCCACCAACACCCGCCGGTTCTACAAAACAGCCAAGCAACTGGCATCTGGTTATAGGACTGGCACGCAAGCTCTTCGAAACAGCGAAGGGAACCTAGTCACCGAAGCACAGGGAATTGTAGACGTGTTTAAGCAGCATTTCCAGCAGCTGCTTAATGGGCATTATGTAGAAGAGGTGACAGGGGAACAAAGAAGCATTAGACCAGTCAATGAAGATCGAGTCCCAGCACCCAGTACTGAAGAGGTTAAGAAAGCCATCCACAAGCTTAAGAACAACAAATCCGCCGGCTTGGATGGCCTACCAGCGGAACTCTTCAAGTATGGAGGTGATGTTCTGGTAGGGTGCATGCACCAGCTCATCAACCAAGTTTGGGAGGAGGAAAGTATGCCCGACGACTGGTCAAATAGCTCCATATGCCCAATCTACAAAAAAGGCGATCCTATGTCCTGCAAGAACTACAGAGGCATATCCCTGCTTAATGTTGCCTACAAGATCCTATCCAACGTACTATGTGAGCGTCTTAAACCTTTCTGCAACACTATGATCGGCACGTACCAGTGTGGCTTCAGGCCAGGCAGATCAACGATAGACCAAATCTTCACATTGAGGCAAATCCTGGAAAAGACCAACGAATTTCAAGTCGAGACCCACCACCTATTCATCGACTTCAAAGCCGCATATGATAGCATAAGTCGCCAAGAGCTTCTATTGGCGATGTCGGAACTCGGGATCCCGAAAAAACTGATCCAGCTATGCCGCATGACGTTTCAAAATACGCGGTGCAACGTGCAAATGGGTAACAGCTCATCCGAGTTATTCCAGACGTGTACAGGGTTCAGACAAGGAGATGCGCTATCATGTGATTTCTTCAACCTAGTCCTGGAGCAGATAGTGCGCAAGAGTGGTGTTAACATGGAAGGCACTATCTTTAACAGGTCTTCTCAACTGCTTGGTTATGCGGACGACATCGACATCATCGGCCGTTCCAAGAGAGCTGTACTTGAAGCATTCACAGCTATTGATGAACAGGCGAAACGCGTTGGTCTCTAAGTGAATGAGGACAAAACAAAGTATATGCTATCAACAAACAAAGCCTCATCTGTCCATCGCCTAGGACAAAACGTCACTGTAGGTAGTAGTAATTTCGAGGTAGTCAAGGAGTTCACCTACCTCGGAACAAACATCAATCCCACGAACGACACCTTAGTGGAAATCCGACGAAGAATTACCCTAGCGAACCGCTGCTACTTCGGTTTGGCCAAACAAATGGGTTCAAAACTCCTTTCTCGAAAGACAAAGTGCACGCTATACAAAACTCTAATTTTACCAGTTCTACTCTACGGTGCCGAGTGCTGGACGATAAGTAAAAAAGGGGAATTGATCCTGAGCACTTTCGAGAGAAAAATTCTACGGCGGATATTTGGTCCTATATGCGAAGAGAGGATTGGAGGAGAAGATTCAATCGTGAACTGTACGAGCTGTACCAAGATGTGGATGTAGTCCAAAGAGCCAAAACACGTCGACTACATTGGCTCGGCCACATCGAGCGAATGGACAACAACGCTCCAGCCAAGAAAATCTTCGAATCCCAGCCCCCAGGTTCGAGACGACCAGGAAGACCGAACCTCCGCTATAGGGACCAGGCGGTCACAGACGCAAGAGCGCTTGGTCTCGACGACTGGAGGGAGCGTGCGAGGGACCGCAACCGATGGAAGACCGCAATATCTCAGGCAGAGACCCTTCATGGATCGGGAGCCGGATAAGAAGAAGAAGATGATCAGAGCACTCCGATATAATTTTGACACACGTCTAAGCACTGAACTGTCATACGATTGCGATGCGTTCAACGCACCAATAATTATTACTGACTTTAGATTTTCATCTGACAACTGGCTAATCAAAAACTAAAAAAAATTAAAAAATGTATACTGAAATTGATGTGTTGGACGCGCCCATTTGAAATAAGTGAAAAAAGAGTGAAGTTGGCTGTGCTAAGCTATTTGCTCCATGTACTCGGTCTTTTTATTCTGAGCTGGATCTGATATAAAAAAGAAACGCAAGTTGAGCGCTTTAAGTGCTCTGAGCTAAAAAGGGACACAGATTTTTTTTAACAGCTCAGTGCTATGAACGGAGCTAAAAAGGAAAAATGCCTAAAGCGTGGTACACATTATCAAACCTGAGTGTCGTCCGTGTTGGATATCAAACCTGCATGAAAAGTTTCGAGTACACACTTATCAGTTCTGTTGGGCGTCAGGCAAAGAAATTCTACTACTCTCAGAAAATAGATTCTTTTTATTTTGAGGCTATTTCCACCACGAATCGTGTTATTTCTTTTTTTTATATGACACACGCGAGCTTTTTCTTATTCTGTTTGCACTTTTTCCGCTAATTCGCTTTAAAAATTCGTGCTTTGTTCCGTGAATGACGGCTCATGAATGAAATTGGGTACACATCATTGGACAACCACCCAACAAACCGGGGGTTGTCACGCAGTATCAAAAAATTTTGTGAGCAGGCAGCTCTGAGTGTCAAACCATCATTCAGCGTGTACACATTGTCAGTTCAGTTTATGATATCCAACACGAGTGTCACTCAGGTTTGATAATGTGTACCACGTTTTAAGCGCCACGTTTTAAGCGCCGTCATTCACAGAACAAAACACGAATTTTTATAGCGAATTAGCGGAAAAATTGCAAACAAAATAAGAAAAAGCTCGTGTGTGTCATGTAAAAAAAGAATTAAGACGATTCGTGGCGGAAATAGCCTCGAAATAAAAAAAAAAACAATTTACTGAAAGTAGTGGAATTTCTTTGCCTGACGCCCAAAAGAACTGATAAGTGTGTACGCGAAACCTTTCACGCAGGTTTGATATCCAACACGCGTGACACTCAGGTTTGATAATGTGTATAACACGCTTAATGGAGACCTGCAGAACGAGCAGGATTTGATTGAGGTGCTCTGAGCAAAAAAACTTGTGTGACACACATTAACGAGGGCGATTGACGATGGAAATGGCAGCAGATTTCAATTCAGTCAAGATCAGACATTTCGCTTGCAGTCGTTTCTTCTTTAGGTATAATAGCGTATATGTTATTGGAAGACGTTTGGAAGGTGAGTGACGATGACGAGCTAACATGTAACAATTTAAGAAACTCTGTGCTGGCGCAAAGGTGCTGAAAACTGGCAAAATTATCACCTGAGTTAATGAAAAACGGCACATAAGCGAGCATATTGGAGGGTCTTGATCGAACAATGAAAGATTTGTGGAAAAATTTGAGTCATTTCGGTAAAGCAATAATATTACTGGCCGGCGATAACTGTCAAATTTACCGGTCTTCCCGTGCTAGCAAATTCTGAAGATGAACTCAACGTTTGCCTAAAATGATACGTAAAGAAGCTGCACATAATGACTACAATGCGAGTTGGTCCTCTTTCACACGAGGGAAAATCTCCAGCAACTTGTTTATCCGTGTGAAAGGGGTATTGCGTGTCAGAACGATCCATCAGCTTATTGTTTTTTAATACAACAACAATTGGAAATGACTGAATTCCGGTTGATGCTACAACTGACCTGATTTCGGTCCTGTTGATTTTTTTTTTTTGAATTCACAAAGACAAGTTCAAAGAGGTGGAGAAGTTCTCAATTTAAGAATTCGACGCAAAGGCAATCATTGCAAGTGTGTGGCCTTAATCGCGAATTGTATTGCTTATCGCACGGAAAATTGTAGGGGGCATATGTCAGAAAGCCGTCCTTAAATAAAATGCATTGAAAAATAATTTTAATCCAGAAGAGTTTTACTCCTTCAATAGAGTAATAGATAGCATCATTAGGCTCGGCCTGAAAGGGACATTTATATCAGTTTTTGGCGATACGAAGTTCGGCGGAAAATAAATGGCCGACCCTGTGCCTTTTCACCTGTCAAAAATGTTGATATGTATCTGTTTCGTATTCATGTGTTTTCTCATATGGTGTCTGACAGCAAATTGTGAAAATTTTTGAAAATTTGTACGAAATTTCACGTTAACAAACACACCTAATTAGTCGAGAAACGTTGAAAAATTGAACAAATCTCATGTATTGTCTTTCAATTTGCATCGTTTCTCGACGAGTTTTATCAATGCAAGGCAAGTTACAGAACGTTATTGGCACAGGTTTGCTTAAAAGACATAGGTACTCCCTGTTTTTATTTGTTGTCATTTCAATCTTATCTTATTATTTTTTCAAGAAAGTTACTGATTTTGAAATGGTTTCTGACAGCAAATTGTGAAAATTTGTGCAAATTTGCAACAAATTTCACGTTAGCAAACACACCTATTTTCATTCAACTCGTTCAAAAGTTATGATTCTTGCAACAAAAATGTCAATTCAAAGCACTGTTCAGAACTTGTCCAGTTTATATTTCTCAGGGCTCAGAGAATTTCCCCAGTTTTGCTGTCAAATACTAAGTAAAAGAAATTTTTGCTCCGTCAGCTCAGTGAGCGCTCATGAAATATAAACTGAACAACTGTGTTCACCGGAAATGATTTGAATATTTGAATTGATGAGGAAGTTGAATAGTTTTTTTTTGTAGGAGCGCAACGCACATTCAACTGATAAAACATTGCCGCCACAAACGGAAACTATCAGCGACATCTTTCCCTTCATCACTATTACTTATCTTAGCATGTACACTTACAGATAATCCAACCACCAAAGTCTCTCAAACCTCCAGAAGGAGACCAAAACAAAGCGCCATCAAATGACATTTGATATCAAACAGCTGTTCCAGTCGAAGCACAAAACAAAACGCTAAAAAGAAAACAAACGAAAACGAGAAGTTATGTGCTTGCAATGTGCGTCGTCCTCTACATATGCCTAGTTATTTGTTTTAATTAATTTTTTTTAACAAACAGTGGAATTTTAAAAGTGTCAATTCCAATACACTCGAATCTGCTAGCTGTTCAGTTCGTTTAAATAAACTACATTATTAACATTTTATTATTAAAGATGTGAGATTCATCTGAAAAGAACGCAAATTTCTTGTATTGTGTTTTTTGTAAAGTGAATAAAGTTTCTTTGTGTAACGTGAGTGTATTTATTTTTGTTTTTATTAAAACAACAATGGCTAGCAGAACTACGCGTCGTCCTAATTTAAGGAATCTCAATCCAGTTTTTCACAAACGTGAAAAATCTGAAGACAATAGTGAACTATCACTAGCAATGATTAAACAAGCCAGGAAGTCTGGTGTGCTGAATCTATCGGGAAGAGCATTGGCCACAGGTAGGGGGCATTTTTCTTAGGTACATATGTATGTATACACAAATATCTGATTTATTCTAAAGCAAAATGTTTTATATTTCTGATTATCTCTTCAAAGACAGTCGTGTAAAAATCAATAATTTAACTGATACCTATCGATTAGAATTCGCCTCAAACTATTCTGAATCCATTTTTCCTCAAAATACATGTTTGGGGCTTCGCTTTAATGACGTTCAAGGTCATTGTGATTTACTTTCGAAGCAGAATGTAGGGATGAGGGCTATGTAGGTATTTGAAGTTATTTACATAGAGAGGACGGACTTGATAGGTCAATAGCCTAGAGAGTTATTTTTATCTGATTTTGCTTTTTGCACATCTGCAGTTGGAATTTCGAAGGGCAGAGGAAACTTGTTTTTAGTTTTACTTTTAATGAACTTGTTAACGCACGAAAAAGGAAATTATATTTATTATTCGTCAAGATAAACTACTACTAAATATTAAGACAACGCATATTGTCATCATACATGGCAGACATTATGAAGTCATTTAGGTATATGATTTCATGTCATGTCTGGGCTCCAAAATAAACATTACTGTTAATTAAAGTAGATAATTTTAAATTGATTTAACCGTGATTAAATTTTTCAAATTCCAATGTGTGTGTGTAGACACTCCCAGTGGGAAATTTTCAAAAATTCACCAAGGAATCCCCTGCTATTTCCTCGAGGAATGGAAGCTACACCCAAGGAATTTGAGGTGAAAGCATCGAGGAAATTAACATGGGGTTGTCATTGGCGTTCACCAAGTTACTTTCTTGGTGAATAGTCAGTAGTGAAATCACTAAGGAGGTGTAACTTGGTTATTCCATAATAAATTGCATTTGATGAAACATACCGTGAATATACATCAGTGATATCACTAGGTATGTGGAGTTGCTTTTTCACCAGGCCATTACTCTTAGCTGAAAAATGTTATGAATGTTCACCAAGGAAATCACTTTGTGAATAGAACTCACTTAATCATCTAGTGAAATTATCAACATCGGTAGTGTATTTTCTAATTTAAGATTAAAAAGAACCAAAAAGCAGTTCTCATTTCCAATCAAAAGTTACATTTGCGTTTTAACAAACGCAATTTGAGTTATGTTCAGTTCATCTTACATTGATATTCTTACAGAAAGTCACTGTGAACTTTATCTAACAAGATGAAAACAAAAAATCACAAGCTCAGGACTCTGTCTATTACTATTCATCGTTGAAATCCTCGTGTTTCTCGAAGTATGATTTTTTGCAATTAAATTGTATACTGCATGGGAAGCATTGAATTCAGTTGAATTTTTGCACCAAGCAAAAGAAAGGGTGATGCCATGAAAATAATGAACTGATGAAAAAGGCAACACCTTTTTCTAATGAAATCATTACATACATGTTCATCGTAAAAAGTATTTCATGAATTCATTGTGCTATTCACCAAAATTTTTCTTTGAGGACGAAATTTCCTACTGGGCTATTAATATGTACATAGGTACCTATATCTTCCGTTTTTTAATTAAAACAAATAAGTAGGCAGTGCAGACCTAGAATTTATTTCAGGGTCAAGGTTAAATTTTATCACTAGAATTTTTTTGGAAAGTCTTAATTTTCTTTTGGTTATGTTTTTACCTGCAATGCATAGCTATATTTACTACTTTGCTTAATGACAAGTTATAAGTACCTACATTCCGATAATAAAAGTACTACCTACATACATATATGGCAAGCTATGCATTCGTAAAAAAAAATAAGCTCGAGATTTTGATTAGACTTGTCATTATACGGTGACATGGAAGAAAAAAGTGGCTCCAAACAGCTGTATCGATTTTCTTCACACTTGGTTCATACATTCATAGGCAGTGTGTGTCTTTCTTCCCACATGTTCTTTTCTTATTTGTTTAGAACCAAAAATACCCACACTAGTAACTTCCCATTGGTGCCCTCAGAAGCTAGAGGCCCAATATTAGTTTTTTTTATTAAACAATCGCCGATTCTCGATCTTCGAAAACTTTTTCAGGTGTTCAATATGCAAGCAAGCGAAGACTAAAGATTAGTTTGCCTTCGAGATATTAGAGACAAATATTGTTGAATAATGTTTGTAGCCTTTTTCTTTAAAATGTTTATTACTTCTTTTACGAATTTGATCTAGTATGCAGAGCAAAACTTTCCCAATGCCCATATCAATGTTTGTTCTTAAGATATTTGAGACTAAGAAAATGTTCACAAATTTTTGGTAGTTATTTTTTCGCTTTTAAAAAACTGTTTGTTGAATTTTTTTGCAAAAGCTATCAATTATCAATTTATTATAATCTAGTACCTATTTAAAATTAAATAATTAACTGGAAGCCAATATCATTGTCTGTTCTAAGGACATTTGAGGCAAAAAACAAATTTTCAACAATTATTGGTAAAATTGCTTGCAGTTCTTTTTGCTTAAAAAAATTGTTGATTCAATATTTTTTAAAATTTTATCGATTTTTATATATAAGCTTGTGTATAAACTAAAATTACCTCGAAGCCATATATCATTGTTTGTTCTCAAGATATTTGAGCCAAACAACTTTTTTCGAAAATTTTTAGTAACTTTTTTTTTATTTAAAAAAAATTATAGGTTGATATGTTTCTATATTTTTACCAATTCCTTATTTCGTCCATACGCGTAAAATAAAATTAACCCGAAGTCGATAGCATGATTTGTTCTCGAATGCAACAACTATTTTTTAAAACTGCTATAGTAAAAAAACCGAAGTCGTTATCTTTATTCGTTCTTGAGATATGGTGAACGAAAAAAAGTGAGCGAGCGTACGAACGTACGAACGTACGTACAGACACAGACATCTCTCTAAAAATGATGGATTCTGATTTTAAGGAGCTCGAAACGAGAAGATATATAAAAATTTTCGATTGGACAAATCGGGACCAATTAGAATAACTTCCAAGGGAAGTTAAATAACTCAATAAAATAATTTTAGTAAAGGCTATCCTCTAAAGGAAAACCACTTTTTATAAAATGGTTATTAATATAACACCTCCCTAAGATCCATTTTTGTGTTTCGATTTTCTTGATATGATCACAAAAAGGTTAAATAGTAGTGTGTACCAAAATTTACAAAAAAGTATTTTTTGGATTAATTTTTTTTTTTGAATACCCAATAGGTAGGTATGTATTTCGAATACGACTCAGTCGATTTTTTTGAAATCTACTTACTTAATTTGTTGACAATGTTCAAAATATAAAAATATTTTTCTTTTATGCCAAAATAACGGTGCCTTCCATACAAATATTAAAAACCCGTAGAAGAAAATTTCATTTTCCTCACAAACAATTTTTTGTGAGCAGATTAAAACGATCTACTATGGGTACATATGTACATTAAAAAAAAAAGTACACTTGCCCACTGTTAACAGTACCTCCCCCATTTTCGCTATTTTTGATTTTGAGTTATTTCGTTACTGGCTGATCGGATTTCAATAACTTTGCTACACAAATTTCGATGGGACTGGAGAATTTTTTCGTTATACCTATCCAGTGTTCGTTATAACCGATTTTTAATTTTTTGATCTTTATAAAAAATTGGACAAACTTTTTATCTTAGTAAAACTTTTATTGGAATCAACAACTTCGAGCCTTGAAATTATTGTAGATTTTTCTTCAATAGCGAAATTAACGTTTAAAAAAACAGCAAAAAGGAAACCCACATATTTTATTATTTTGAATGGACGAAATTTGAAATTTCTACTTGTTATTTTAATTACCTATTAAGGCTCTCCCAAACCAACGCGAAACATTCACCGACGACGCGAAATCATTCACAATAATACAAAATATGAAAGATACACAATGCTATACAACAACAAAAAAACGCCTTTGCGAATGATTCGCTATGATTTCGCGTTGGTTTGGGAGAGCCTTTACTTGTTATTATTACTTATTATGAGCGATAGATTTTTAAATTTTTCATGATTCTTGGCAATATTCTAAGAAAAAAATTGTATAGGGGGAAGTTGTATCTCCACCCCAATTTCTGAAACATTCACTTTAAATAAAAAAAAATATTACAATTCAACATTAATGTGCTTAAGCTCTATTTTTCATTTGTTTCTTAAATCACGTTGTTTAAGCGATAAGTTTTTGAGAAATTAAATTTTAAAATAAAAATTAAAAAAAAAAGTTGTGATTTTTTGTATTGATATTTTTCAAAATTTTGCGTAATTATGTTCAACAATCTATGCTCTAATTAATTTTGAACCAACTTACGAAACCCAAATTTAAATTTTGTTCTTATTTTTTCAGAAATTAAAAAAAAAGGTACCTACTTAGAGATAAGAGCAAGTATACAGTAGTGCATTTTATTTCATATATTTTCATGAAAACGAAATTTTCAATCGCATTTATCTCGAATCAACAAGTTTTTAAGCTATGGCGGTCTTGAATTATATGAGCATTATACATTATATACTACTTTTTTTAAGCGAACATAAAAACGCACTAAATTCTGGGCTTATATTAATATTTAGGGGTCGCGCACGCAATTTTCTGTTTTTTATTAAAATATATGGACAAAAACATGGTGTTTTGTTTTTATTCTTATATCTCAAAAACTATTAGCTATGGCATGTCAGCGTCAATAATAGATTTTGGTAAATTATTTTTATCAAAAAGTACACCATATCTACATAATAATACCCCTGTTTTTTTCATCAATATCGTTAGAGTCGGTTTTAAGATAAATAAGGTTTTCCTTTAGGGTTGTATGGCAAGTACCATTATTTATGGAGCTAAAAATAAATTCAATTTCGCCTCTAGGGAAAATTTGAAGAAAATCGCTACAGTGACAGGCTGTAGGTCAAGGAACAGAAAGACAGAATTCTGCCACCCACTCTCTCGAATTTTCGCATGCACGAATCCAAAACTTTCCCTGTTATTCATATTATGTAGTTCCTATATAATCGCAAGTGAAAAATAAAACGTTAAAAGTGTAAGACTTCTCATACCAATTTGTATGGCCTCAGAGACCGAAATATCATCAATACAGGGCGACATATGTAAATTTTATGTAGAGCGTGGAATTTGCTATTAATTTAATAGACATAGTATCTATCTAATGGACTAGATAGTTGATAGTTTTTGAAATTATAAGCATGGGACGCAACTACATGTTGTTTGTCCATTGACATTTTGTAGGAGAATTAATATTTTAAGAGCCTCTACCGAAATTTTGAGAGCAATTATGAAAATTTAACATTTCGAGACTAAAATTCTTGAAGTATTTGAACAAAAACTACGCCGTACGAGGTCGGGAAGAATACTTATTTGACTAGGACTGCACTTGAAAATAAAAATAAAATAAAACAAGATTCTCAAAATATGCGAAACCACGGCAAAGCGTCTATCTGCAAGAATATTCTTTCCTAAATTGAAAGGAAGTTAAGGGGCCACCCAGTTCTACAGATGCTAGAGCATAGGTAAGCTATAAGTTATAGACACATCGTTCGTATTATTGTTTTGTATCTGTTCTTATACTACCTATATCTAGGTAGTTACAGCCAAATGCCATTTGCAACAAATAAAAGAATTCTTACTTTGAAAAGTTTCCCCCTTTTTATAGACAAAACAAAAACATAAAAACTGTAAACACTTAAGAGTGGGGGGGGGGGGGGGCAGAGTGTTAGCAGTAAATAATAGGCTGGAATCCAAATAACATCGTAGATGCATAAAGACTTTCTTTGCGCAACTCTTGTCGACTTCATATAAAAAGAAAACACAATTATTACTCACCTTATGAGTGTCTACATGCTTGTGAATCTATACAATACAACACACTATACAAACGCTGAACTTGACATTGAATTATGTAATATATACATTAGAGTACACACCCCAGAGCAAATTTCACGGTTCATAAAATTATGTATGTTTTGTCGTTACATTCCCAAGAACACTTTATACGATTTATTTCTCTATTCAAGTGACCAGTTAACTTTAATCCTTCAGATTAACCAGAACTTGTTGTTTACTCCGTTGATTTATAAAGAAACTTTCAAAATTGCTACCTCAAAAGGAACATACCATATACAGTGTATGCATGCTCATGCACCATATCCAAAGCGCAGATACTTTAGAGTTCGTAGTAAAGAATTAAAATCAATGGATACCGAAACTCCAATAATTGAAACCGAATCGAAGAGTAATGAGCTTTAATTATTAATTAATCCATTCAAAATGTATATATTATTCTATTTTTAGTTCCGGATAAAGTATGGAACCTCCATGAGCCGGAAAAAGAAGTCGAAGTTACTTTGGACACTTTGATGGAAAGAGAAGAAGATGCTTGGTGGAATCAACGAGCTTTAGTTAACCTTGATCTGAGTTCAAATACTTTAACAAGTGTATCGCCAAAAATTCAAAATCTTCACGCTCTGACAGTTTTGAGTGTAAGTTTTTTTTTTTTTTATCGCAATGAATCTTTGTGTAACATAATAATTTGTATTCGTAGTTGTATGACAATGCTTTGACTTCAATTCCCAAAGAAATAGGCCAATTGGAAAAACTCACTAGAGTTAATTTGAGTCGAAATAAACTCAAGGATTTACCTGCTGAGTTTTTCCGCATTCGCGATCTTAAGCATTTGAGTTTAGCATATAATTGTTTTGAAGAATTAAATCCGGATGTAAGCGACTT